>OY720419.1:7273279-8592778 GCA_963082815.1 Melanotus villosus | reverse complement strand
TATCGTTTAGAAAAACAAGGATATGAATATCACAAGTAGGTTGCTTGCTTACCGGTAACCGGCGCCGATCGGTGCCGATAATGTGACAATGCTGATATAGACGTGCCTAGACATAAAAGATGCAGGTTGTTACTGGTTCTTACTTGCAGCCAGCCCCGACAGTGTTACCGGAATGAACTTTTAATTATCGGCAAGCAGGTTTGGCAGAAAGATCATTTGAATTATAGTACACAAATTATTATTAGTTCGACTATTATGGATATTGAGCTGTTAATTGCCGCAGTTTTTAAAAAATCTGCTATATGAGACAAACGAGCAACGTCCCATAGTAATAGAAATATTATTATTATTATTATTATTATTATTATTATTATTATTAGCCTGCAACATCCCTATGTAGGACAAAGCCCCCCCCTCTTTCCCTTATTCTTTTCACACTTCTTTCTTTTCTACTCACTTTTTTATATAACTTAATGGAAAAGTGCAAGATATTAGCAAAAAAATGGTTGTAGATGGTAAGTAATAAGACTTTTATTAAAAAACTGTACTTATATACACAGGGTGTTCCATAACTTATGGGCCATAGAGCAACTGGAGATAATAGACATAAAAATAGGTATTTTGCGCCAAATTTGCCTAAGTAAAATGTTACAGGCAGGTGAATTAATTCAACACGAAGCACATAGCAAGCGCCCTCTAGGAAGTATCATCAAACTAATACCTGAATTCGATATCTTCAACCGTTTTAAAATTATTTGAACTTTCACTTTCAACACCCTGTATCTCTTTAACCTGTGATATTTTACGTAGGCAAATTTGGTTAAAAATACCTATTTTTATGTCTATTATCTCCAGTTGCTCTATGACCCATAAGTTATGGGACACCTTGTATATCAGTGTTTTATTGTGTAGGAAAGTAATTACAATTAACTATGTACAGAGTGGATCATTTTCGATGTTTTTAAACGGAAAGTCCCCTAATATCGGGGATATACAAAAACTGATGTCGGAGTTCAGGACTCTTTTTTGATGCTGATTCAAGGCCCAAAAACAAAATTCCGCTATCTTTTGTTATTTTTTAGTTGTAGACTAAAATTCAAAATTTGGTTATTGGTAAAACTTTAAATAACTCCTTTATTTTTGAAGATATCAAACAATTGTAAAAATATTCTAGATGCACTTTTTCAAGTAGCTAAAATACGATTGTTAACTCAAATATTTTCTAATTTTCATATTTTAAGAATTATGACTTCAACTTGGTATTTTTTAAATATAAGTCGTAGTTGGCCATCACACCATTAAATCGCATATTTTTTGTGCTTTGCAAAAATACTTTGTGGGGGTTAAATGCAGTAAAAATACATTTTCTAAGAAAATTAGTCTATATGGTATTGTTAGCAATTAAAATATGAAAATTAGAAAATATTACATATTCTGAGGAAGAAGATCACATCTTCCTTGATGCTAGCTGCTAAAGAACTAGCGGGTTAAGCAGGTACCCGTTTTTAATCTGTGCGGACGCCAGCGAAATAAGCGCTGAATTACCGGCGCCGAAAATCTGTAAGCAGGTAACCTGCGTTCTTTCTGTGGGCATACTATAAGACATGCGTAAGACCAATGTCAACATACGCGGCTGAAACACGCGCAGACACATCTAAAACGCAACAGGTGATGCGTACAACCAAAATAAGGATACTGAGAAGTATTGTGTAAAAGTACTACAGGACAGAATAAGAAGCTCGGAAATAAGAGAAATGTGTTGAATCGAAGACGTAGTAAGATGGGTCAGAACAAGACGAAGGGCCTGAAACGTAACGAGGATGACAGACCACAGGCTAGTGAAGGCTGCAAGAAATGGAAGACCCAATAAAATAAGACCCTCTGGTAGACATCCGAAACGATGGCAGTTGACAGCAAACAGATCTTAAACATAATTTAAGTGAAAGAAGAAGAGGAGGACAAACAAACCTCAACTAAAACAGACCATGATTTCTTTAATGTGTTGTTATATTTTTCTCGGCTGACTAATTTTTGGATGGGTTTTAACGCACCACCAAAACCTCATGGTATTTTGTTTATCCCTCAACTATTTCAAATTTCCTTTTGATTTTTCTTAATTTTACACACAAAGTTTTAACTCTTTAGTAGGTACCATAAAAGAACTTAAAAATGAATTTCAATTTTTACAAATGCAGAAGTAATTATTAATAAGGAATTTTGATATATTTTCAGTTTTCGCATTGATAATACTTCAGAAAATTTATTTGAAGTGCCTTGAACTACTAATTATGATTGAAAATTTGTTCTTGAATTATTGCCTAAATTAATGTAGTTATCACGAAGGTAGAACGACTTTCGCGGTGTCCCTTATTGGATATCTACTAATAAAAAGAATATATATTGTCTTAACTTATAATTTACCATTCGATTAGCGAACAACAGGCATTTTTCCAATTCAATTTCTTCTGTATTGTTAGGAACTTCTTTTCTTGGCGCAAAAATTTCATTCTCGAGGGTTTCCATAAGCCTTTTAACTTTCGACCGATTGTTAAGAAATATTAACATGGTTAACATTCCTAGAAAATGACAGAAATAATTTTTTATTCCAATAATTCCTAGTTTGGGATTTTCGTTGACTAATTTCTGCTCGGAAATTACACAAGGTTTAAAAAACCGTATAATATACCCACCTAATAGATAACCGGCGATAAAAAACAAACCGTCTGCGAATTTATCGATGTCGTTATTCCATTTTAGCAATTCGGGTATTGCCAACGCAGGATAAACGCAAACCATAACCATTATTGTAAGACTATACAATCTGTATGTTCTGGCGTTATTTGTAAGTGATAAACCCAAAATAGCAAATAGCTTCCGATAATTAAAATACTTTCGCGTGTTATTATTTGTAAAATTTTCATCCATTATTTACGTCCTTTGAAATAACATCTTCAACCGAAATTATTCTACCAACAACAAAAAATTATATTCATAAATAAAAATTTGTTATGCAATTTATTATAACACTACAAAACCATGACCACCAACATTTCGCAGCTCTAACCTTTATAAAGACATTTTTGCTTTTACTAACTATTTGGTTTGCTTTACTTTTAGTAATTGCAGCGGCAAGTTTTTCAAAATAATGTAAGAAAAACCATGCCAAATTCTGTTCAGTAATACTTAAGAATAATACATTTTCTTAATCACAGATATCTCTCAATATCCACTACAATGCAATTGTTCCATAACTGTCACAAATCAAGGAGTATTACTGTAAACTACATGGCAGAAAAATCAAATCGTTTAAATAGGTGGAAAACCGGATGAGAATTTCAAAAATTATCACACCTGCTGTAAAATAATAATATATTGCCGCTTAGAAAAATGTTATAGATATAAATTAATAATGGTGTAGTAACCCTCTATTAACTTGATGATAAAACTTTTCGTTTAAAATAATTAGTACCTTTTAAAAGTGGAACATCAAATTCATTAAATATTGATCATACTTTTAAATTAGCTTATATGAAAACGTGTAGTGGAAAAGGATGGCATGTCAGTATGTCAGTAATATTCAGCATATAACGGGTGTCCAAGTGAATTTAAAAAGACACCTCGTGTGACATATAGATAAAAAATTACACTGTCAAACGTAGCCAATGACATTTTTCAGTACTTAACCGTTTCGATTTTTAAACTTTTTGAACGCAATCAGGGACGTGCTGGATGCTTCAGACCAGGGCGAGATTTCAAAAGGAGTCTCTTAGTTCAACTGTTAAGTTTTGTTTTACGTTTTCTAAGATAACGTGCAGAAATATTGTGGGTATTCAGTAGTTTTGTATAAAAAAGATGAGGCAATTGCTTTTTTCATTTGACAATGGATTATTATTTCCCGTCTTAAAAAAGGTAGTTTCACCAATTTTCATATCAATATCCCGAATACTTCTGAAATTGCAGAAGAAAATTAAAATTAAAATTTCGACTTTGACACCCTGTATCTCCCTAAATATCAACTTTTGGACTAAGGTAATTTTAGGTAAATCGTAATATTTTGGCCTCAGGAATCTACTGTTGGTCTGTGAACCATTACGTATGGACCACCCTGTATATTATTACACAACTTGATTTTAACAAAACAAAACATTAGGGAGATTTGTTTACATATCCAAACGTGAAAAAACGATGCAATAAAAATTAAATTCCTAGCGAGTTCATAGACGGTTTTAGTTGTTGTTATTACTTCTATTAAAATATGTAAAAAGTATTTAAAAATGCAGAACTAGATTTATGTGTTACTCGTTTGTAGACTATTACATTAATAACGAGTGATTCAAAAGTAGATTAATCAAAGTCGGCCATGGAAGACAAAGATGGACATATAATGGGTGATTCAACAGTTACCATGGACCTTTCATCAAATAGATATTTTATAAACTTACGCCAGAAATATTTATTATATCAGAAAGTTTAATATGTAGCAATTATGCATGAAAAACAATATCATTCATATGACCTTCACGGGCAGGAGGTTATTCGAACGTCAAAATTTTCGATAACTTTTCGCAATAAAAGCGGATCAAAGGCATCTAATGCAGCTCGAATGTTGTCTTTCAGCTGGTGAAGTGTTTGTGGGTAATTAGTATACACTTTATTCTTCAAATTCCCCCAAAGAAAATAATCTAAAGGAGTAAGATCACAGGATCTTGGGGACCAATTCACCTCAGAGTTTCTGGAAATGATGCGATCATCGAACTTCGAGCGCAATAAGGCGATTGTTTCATGGCTTGTATTGGATGGATGTTGCGCCATCTTGTTGAAACCAGAGCTCATTCACATCCATTTAATTTAATTTAGGCCACAAAAATTCTCTTAGCATGTTACAGTAACTCTCGGAATTAACGATAACAGTAGCTCCATCGGCATCTTCGAAGAAGTATGGTTCAATACAGGGGTTATTTTGAGGATAATCTAGAACTGCACAAATTGGCCTGACTGAACTCAGATAGTTTGGTAAGAAGGGGGGGGGGGGTAAATTTTTATATCTGAAAATTTAAAATCGTGCAAGTAATAATTCAATAAATTCGAATAATATGTTTATTGAAAATTATGAGTGATTCTTGACTTATACGCATAATTGCGAGGAATGATAGTTCGTGATGTGTATTAGGGATGGAAAATTAAAAAAAAATTGTATTGTGCTTGATGGCGATAAAACTAGGCGAGCAGCAAGTAGCCAAAGTCATTAATTTATTTTGATTTATTTAAAATTTTTAATCATAAAATTATTTTTATTTTGTACTGCACAAAATTAAAATTAGAACTCCACATTTGAAATTTAGAGCTGCACAAACAAGCTAGAGCTGCACACCAAAATAACCCCTGGTTCAATAATGCCATTGGCCCATAAAGCGCACGAAACAGTCACTTTGAGTGGATGCATTGCTTGTTCAAAAATCACATAAGGGTTCTCCGAGTACCAAATTCTACAACTTTGCTTGTTTACATATCCACCGATGTGAAAATGAGCTTCGTCGCTGAATATGATTTTTGATGAAATCTCATTTCCTCTTTGCAGAACCCAATTAACGAATCTGCGGCGTTGTGAATGGTTCAACGGCTTGAGTTGCTGGGTTACTTGGATTTTGCAGGGATGTAAACCGAGATCATTCGTTAAAATCCGTTGCATAGTGCATAGTGGCATATGTCATGCTCAATTGTTGTGCCCGGTGACGAACTGAAGTTCTTGGTTATTCCACAGCCGTCTTTAACTACCGGCTGTGGTTGTTCACGCACATTAATACTCACGGCAGCAATATTTTCATTTGAACGAGCTGGACGAGGATGCTGATACTTTTTACTTTCCACCGACCCAGTTTCTTCAAATCGTCGCACTATTCCGCGAATTGCCGACTAACTAGGACGATTATTTTGACCGAAGTAGTCTCGAATTTTATGAAATGTTTTTTTAATAGAACGATCATTTTCGTAGTACGTTTGAACAACTTTTACTCGTTGTGCGGTTGAAAAAAACTCCATTGTTGCAATTGCCAAAGTCTATAACTGATTTTTGTCAACAAATGTTTTCATTGCCATTGCGATATATGGCAGATAACTACAATCAACAGCTACGCTAACCGTTGGATCACCCATTACTACTACATGTCTGATATTAGTACAGAAACGCAGAAAATAGTTCATGTATTGTTTATAATTTCTGTCAACTGTCAACTCGGTTGATGTCATCGTTACTTAATACGCGTTAAAACGTTTTTTAAGAATTTTAGCAGTAAATCTGATTTATTAATGTGATTTAAGCCCATTTTCAAGCCTGATCTGTAATAATTTGTTGAAATAACCGGCAAAATATTGCGGATTTTCAGCATCTATTTGAACAAACTCTAATTAGTAACAGTTTTACTATAGTGGAACTTATTCTGCATACACCGTAAGTAGTAATTGTTTGTAGTAAAATACGTAAAATTAAATACAGCATACGAAATGAAAATAATGTTTAATTTGCATATTTTAGAAATGGCCAAAAAATTAGTGGCGTTTGGATCTACTCCACTCGAGATGCATTTGCTGAATTTCGTGAAGAATTTCCAAATGTGGCGGTTCACTATGATATGTTTAGTAGGGCTGTTCGTCATGTTCTGGATGTTTATAGGGAAGCGGGAAGCGTAGCTCATAAAGTAGTTACTGGCAGGTCCAGAGTAAGGAGCGAAGAAAACATTGAAGCTGTAAGAGCTGTGATCAGTAGAAGACGCAGAATAGGGCCTATATTTTTTGGATACCGCCTACAAATTCTAACTCCTTTTTAAATCAGTTATTGGATGATGAACTAGCAGAAGGATATTTTCAACAAGATGGGGCTCGAATACATACCACAAGAGAAAATCTTAATTTTCTTATGAAGTATTTTGAAAATCGTTTCATCAGTTTAAACACGCCAATTATGTGGCCTCGAAAATCATGCAACTTGACTCCATGTGATTTCCTTTTATGGCCATATATGAAAAATTCTATTTTTAATACTCCTGTTGGCGATATCAATGACCTTCGACAGAAAATAATAAACAAAATCGAAGAAATTAATGATAATCCTGAGTTATTAAATAATGTCATGTGTAGCTTTAAACGAAGAGTTAGACTGTGTCAAGACATTGGAGGTGGCCGCATAGCACATCTTCTTTTACTAAAAATTGAAGCTTTTCCATTTGAATTTATTATAAATGTTAAATTTTTCAATTAATTTTGTTTCAAGCAACTTTAGCATGTGTATAACTAGCAAACTTAAAACGTGTTCAAATCTTTGTTATTGTTATTCCATTACGTACAACAAAATTTAAGATAAGTACATGAAATTGGCCCTAAATAATTAGTTTACTTTGCTGTGTATTCAGATTTATAAAATTAGTTTCAATGGCATGTAAGTAGTGCACATGTGTCAATTTAAGTAAAGACATACCTACTTAACTTTTATAATGGCACGCTTTGATGAATCTACTTTTGAATCACTCTTTACTATAACAGCTAATTTATCATTTTGTCCATAACGCACAGCCACAATTTTTTGAATTTGCATGAATTTAATAATAAGAGTTACGGAAAATTTTAATTTTTTTATATTGGGGTTACCTGAATGTTTATTTTGTTGGACAAAGAGAAATAAATACTTATAGATTTGCGGCTTAATATTTGTTACAGAATGCGAACCTAATAACCAAATTTATTATAAAATGAACAAAATGGGACATAGCTATTCTTCTTCTTCTTCTTTGTTTAGCCGTTTTCTATCCTCTGGATATAGGCCTCCCTCATTTTTTTCCAATTTTCACGATCGTGTGCGACTTCATACCAGTTTAATCCTCCTACTTTCTTGATGTCGTCGCTCCATCTCATCTGGGGTCTACCTACTCCTCGTCTTTCTCCCTATGGTCTCAATCTAATTACTTTCCCACTCCATTTGTCCAATCCTTTGGCACATGTGCTGCCCATTACCACTTCAATGATGCTGCCCTTCTAATGACGTCTTCTACTTTTGTGTTTTGTCTTATCCAAATGTTTGTCTTATGGTCTTTCAAAGTGATTCCTAGTATTTTTCTTTCTATCGCTCTTTGATGGACTTGTAGCTTGTTGATTATTGCTCTTGTGAGGACCCAGGTTTCCGCTCCGTACGTCACCACCGGTAATATGCACTGGTTATAAAGCTCTGATTTTAGTGCTATGGATATTTTCATCGTCAATATATCTTTTAATTTTCCATACGCTGCCCAACCCTGTCGTATCCTTCTGTCAATTTCTAGTTCTTGGTTTTCCTTTCCAATTGTTATTATTTGTCCAAGGTATACGTAGTTGGAGACTCTTTCTATTTAGTCGTTTCCCATTTTGATTGCCTCATCATCGTTTTCATTTACTTCTACATTTGTCATATATTTTGTTTTGTGGAAGTTTATTTCCAAGCCTACTTTTTCTGAAGCTGTACGAACATCTTTCAACATACTCGTCAGTCCTTCCTTTGACTTCGCTATGATCACAATGTCATCGGCAAATCTTAAGTGATGTAGAGGTTCGCCTGCGATGTTTAACCCCCTGTTTCTCCAATCGATACGTTTGAAGGCGTCCTCCAACACTAATGTAAATATTATCGCCCTGTCGCACTACCCTTTGTATTTTAATCTTGTCGGTGTACTCATGAAGTTGTACCTGCAATGTAGCTTGTTTGTATATTTGTTCGATTAAGTTTGAATACCTGTAATCTACTCTGGCGTTTTTAAGTGCTTGCTGTATCGCCCGCACCTCTACTGTGTCGAAGGCTTTTCTATAATCAACGAAAGCTATCCAGACTGGTATGTTGTACTCAGTTACCTTTTCTACTAGGGTTTTCATTGTTTGTAAGTGTTCTGTCGTACTGAAATTTTTCCTGAAGCCTGCTTGCTCTGTCGGTTGGTAGAAGTCGAGCTTTTTAGTTAGTCGATTTATAATAATTTTAGAGAACAATTTGTAGATCTGGGATAGCAAGCTTATTGGCCGATAGTTCTCGAGGTTATCTTTATTGCCCTTTTTATATATTATGACTACTTTGGAATTTGCTCAGGCTGTAGGGACGTTTTCTTCGTGTAGGCATCTATTAAATAGTTTCTCTAGTTTTGCTATTATGACTTCACCACCTTCTTTTAACATTTCGCCTGCAATTTCGTCCTCTCCTGCAGATTTTCCATTTTTTATTTGTTTTAAGGCGGCTTGGATTTCTTCTTTACTTATAGATGGTATGTCTTCAGAGTTCACATTTATTATCTTTCTTCGCTGTTCTTCAGGTTCTACATCACTTGTCACTTTTTAATTGTACAAGTCTTCATAAAATTGTGTTACTACATTTAACATTTCATTTCTGTCCGTTATTAGGACGAGGTCTGTGTTTGTTAGCTTAACTACTGCTTTTCTGGTATTGGTTTGTCTCCGAAAGATTTTCATACCTTTGTTTTCTTCTAGTATTTTTTGGGTTAGTTTGGTTTTATACTTTCTTATGTCTTCTTTAGCCATCCTTCTCGCTATTTTATTTGTTTCTTCGTATTCAGCTGTATTCCTCTTGTTTTCACTAATTAAAGTTCTTTTTCTTTTCAACATATTTTTTGTTTCGTCGCTTAATTTATTGTTCTTAGTAGATTTCGCTGTTGGTTTTATATAATCTTCTGCAGCTTTTTTGATTTTATTTATTAAGTGTTCATTCAGGTCGTTTATGTTTTGATTTTCTTCTTGATATATTCTGAAGTTATTTTCTATATTTACACGGTATTTTTGTGAATTTTGTTTTAGCATTTCTGTATCTAATTTCTTATATGTGTTTTTTCGCATTTTTATGCATCTTTCCAATTTTTGATTTATATTGACTGTGGCTCTCACTAATCGATGATCACTTCCCGTAGTAAAACTCGCTAACACATTTACATCTTGTATTATGTGCATATTTTTCGTTAAGACATAGGCAATTTGATTTTTGGTTTGTCCATCTGCATTAATCCACGTCCACTTTCTGTCATCTTTCTTTTCAAAGAATGTATTTGCATTATAAAGCTTTTCTTGTTCTAGAAAGTTGATCATCATTGTGCCCCTTTTGTTTATAATACCCAATCCATGCTTTCCTATGTACTTTTCTTTGTTATCTTTTTGTTTTCCGATTTTGCCATTAAAGTCTCCTATTATAATTGCTTGTTATGTTTTATTTTCTTCTAGGGCTTTCGATATGTCTTCGTAGAACTCCAGTACTCTTTCGTCTTCATAGCTTGTTGTTGGGGTGTATACCTGGATAACCTTTAGTGATGTTAGTTTATTTATTTTTATAGTGACATAATATATCACTCTGTCGAATATTGCTTTTATTTCTTTTATGTGTGTATATAGTCTTTTATGTATCATTATACCTACACCACCATCGCTCGAGTCTTCCTTGTTTTTGTGGAATAGGATGTGTCGCGATTTTAGTCTTACACATTCTTCTTTTCGCTTTCTGGTTTCACTTATACCAAGTATGTCCCACTTTATGTGAGTTAATTCATTTTCCAGTTCTTCGAATCTTTCTTCAGATGAGATGGACCGTGCATTGTAAGTCGCTATGTACAGTTTGGTTTGCGGTAGCGGGTAGGTACTCCTTTCTTTCCCAGGAAGGATAGACCTGCTTCAGGGATCTAGCAACCCTGCCCACGCGAAGCTCATGATTTCTCCCACCTCCCTCTTGGGGAAATCATGTCCTCTCCTTAATCCTACCTATTACCATTCTCCTTACCTATCCTTCCCAACTCGCCGACACGCAATGGTAAGCGTGACGTTTTAAATGCCAACTACCCCTATGAAATGTCAATTTTGAAAACTCAAATACCCCAGGCGGGTAGGGATATTAACCCACAATCCCGCACTGACTCGTCAGTAAGAGGCCTCACGGATTCTGGAGGAGGCACAACTTTGACAAAGAGAAAGCCAAAACAAACCAACATAGCTATTATTAGCGACGAATATTGAGTTCTTTAGTTTTCAGAAGATCCAATTGATCAGAGAGAGGTAAGTTAATATAAAAATGACTTTTATTTAGTTATTTCTAAACTGATGTATACATTTGGTATTAATGTACATTCAACTAAAACGGTAACGTAACATTTTCGAAAACAATTATTTTCCTCTTCAAGCTGCTAACGAACAATTACGGAAATCCATACACTTTAAAAAATCACATATTTTCCGTGATATCTGAGTGAGACTAATGTCGAGAATAGAAGGTTTAATGTTGAACACAACCTTCGCAAAAATTGATTTGATTTAAATCCGTTATTAAATGACAATTTAAAAAACTTTTTAAAAAATGCTGTAAAGATGTGGCAAGGCAGCAGTGCATCTGATTTCCATTTTGATTAGGATTTCCATTATCTTATTTTGTCGATTTAAAAAACCGATTAAGTTCAAGATTCGATTTGATATTCTCTTAGTTGTGAATTAAACGATTTGTAGTTAGATCGCTAAGAAACCTAATGTTGTTGTTAACGTGTTAAAAAAGGCAACTGTTCAGGAAAACAAAACCATTTAATAAGTTCAAAAAATCAACAGACATTTAGTATTTCTTGATGATAATCTTTACCAGTCTATAGGTGTTAACATAACATTTACAATTAGACACATTTAATTAATTATTATATAAGGGTGTCCCTAAAATGCCTTTAAAGCTTCAGGTAGCCTTTTGCTACAACTGATAGAGACCCCAAAATTGCATGCAGGAACTTCCTATCGCGCTTGGTTTCTTCATACGAGATAGTTAAAGAATCTGAAACACTGTTGAAACTTGTTTACTCGGAAAAACACATAAATGCAAACTGCTTTGTAAAAAAATTAATGTACGTATTTATTTCACAGAACATGTTCAAAATTTCTGCAACCAACTTCGAGACACTTGAGTGTTCTTGTAATGATGGGCTGTTGGACACGCTGCAGCATTGCTTCATTAACGGCTGCTGCTGCTTCACGTATATGAAGTACTATACATCATTCAACTTCGAGCTGCAGTGCGAGTAATACTTATAAGTTAATTAGAATATTAATTAAATTTAGCTATTTTTTTAATTTAACACTAAAATTATTAACGTTTTCAGAGCATATGCATGCATACGCGTCCTAGAGCGGCCCTGTCGGATTGCCACGTGATCTATGCATACATTTGTTTTGATTTACTGCAGCTCGAAGTTGAATGATGTATAGCTGTTCTTCATTTTCAATAGACGTCACATACACTATGTTTTTCAAATGGTCCCACAAAAAGGAATCCAGTGGTGTTAAATCTGGGCTTCTTGGAGGCCAGGCTATACTTCCGCGACCGATCCATCGTCTTGGATAAAATTTGCTAAGCCCCAGGTTGTCGTTCTAGCCGTATAATGACGGCGCCCCATTTAGTTGCATTCACGTATCGCGGCGAACCAATAAAGGTATATTTATCTTCTAACAATGTTGGGAGTTCGTCGTTTAGAAACTTCAAGTAATTGTTAGCATTCAATCACTGAGGTAGTACAAAGGGACTTACATGGATTTGCATAGTCCAAAATATGTTGATTATGGACGTTAAAAATGCCATTTCGTGGCTTTATCTGTCCATAAAATGTTATTTACAAATTTTGGGTTTCTTTTATGTATGTTGTTGTAATAACCAGTTGCGGATAATAATACGTTTCCCATAATCTTCCTTGAATAAATGTCGCACTCTAGCTTTGTGGTCGGGATAAAGGCCACCATACTTTATAATCTTGTGAACGATGGTTTTTGATGCACCAACAACTCTAGAAAGGGCACGGACGCTAATACTTGGCTCTTCAGTTACCAGATCAAGAACCTCCTCTTCTTAATTATTGCCTCTAGCAGTTCTTGGTCGACCTCTATCCCAATTTTGAACAGGAAGGATATTTCCAGTTTCTCGAAGTATGTGATTTGCAGCTCGAATTACTACGTGGCTTGAATGTCTTCTATTAGGAAAACGCTGAGCGTAAACCCCAGGAGCCTCATTGCAGTTTGCTTCACATTCCCCAAGGATCCAAATCATACCAACGTACTCGTTTTTAACTAACTTAATTTCAATTTCAAATATATGTTTTACTTAATTTCTCATAATCGTTTGGCTAAATTCCAAAAAATTTCAGTACTAAAGATATGAACTTTAACACCCTCGTACAAGTATAACTAAGGTGCAGAGGAAATGTTTTCTTACAGTTTTGCCTTAAGGTGGGAAGATACCTAAGCTGAATCCGTAACAACTACAAAATCAAAAACAGGCAACCCAACTTACTTAATATTTTTAACTTACGTATGCCGTAAAATGCTACGTAGCCTAAAATATTAACGAAAAAGATAGGTACTTAATCTTTTGTATGCAAACTGTGGTGTGATGGACCTTTCTTTATATTGTGTATTACTTTGTTTTACAAAAGGAACTACCTGTGTATGCAGTTTCCGAATTTGTCAGCTGATTTCAAAATATCGTTCTGTAAATGAATTATAATTAATTAAAAATAAATAAACACATCAATTGCAGAATTTATTTATTATGACTTAAATAGACAAGTAAAATGTAAACGAAATAAAAATACAAACTAATAAATTACAATAGGTAATTACTAATTACAATAACTGAATATCACATAATTAATGAAAAACTGAAATTACTTATTATTTCTTTTTTGCCGGTTTTCTTTTTCCTTGAGCGTTTATTATTAACTCCGAATCCCTAGCTTGTAAACCTCTAGGAATTCGTGGATCCACCAGCTCCGGGAGCATACAATTAAAAAAGAATTCATTTAATCTTGGCAACATAATATTACTCCAAAATTCCTCGTCTTTTACAATTCGTATTACTTCCAAATCTACATCTGTGTATAAAACTAAGTCACAATAAGTTCTACCTACTATATTTAATTGACCCTGAATTTGATAAAAATATTGGTGATTTTTTTTCAAAAGTAGTCTGCCCTCCTGAAGTTGTACACACAAACTTTTTTGTTTATTTTCTAAACTTTCCTTAACTTTGTGTTTTCTTATAGAGTACAAACATTTCACTTCCACTAAACCATCATCATTTACAAGTCCATCAGGACTAGCACCTAAATAAGGGTATTCTTTCGAAATAAAGAAACCGCTTGATACGACTTTTATCTTCTTGATTTCCTCATATTTTTGTACAGCTACATTTTCGTGTGTTCTTCCATAAACTAGTGCATCTGTTGTTAAATAAGGTGAATTATAAAGTAGATTTTTAAGTTGTGAATGACAGGAAGTGGTGTCCCTTCGATTACATATCCGTCCAAAAGAGGAAGCAGTAATTCTGTTTCGTCGTACTTCATGCCATATTACGTTGTCGTGTTGTCCTACTGTTTCTGTAGCTATTTAATCTGCATTATCACTTTTTAGACGCGATAAAAGTTCTTCTTTTTTTACTTTCATCTCGTCTTCTGGTAAATCTTCTTCTGCTGCATTTGGTCCGTAATCCATGTGTATTCCCGCATTGGTATCTTCTCCAAATTTCTTCTTCTTTTTAGGGTGAGCATGTTTATATTCATTGAGGTATTTTCTTTTTCGGGCAAATATGTTTAACCTATGTGTTTGGTCTAAAGATGTGAAACCCTTTAAGTGCCATGATGGTCCTGAATTAAAGGAGAGTGCTGCTCCATAGCATCGTCTTTGATAGGAACCTCTTAGAACGTAATTAATCCTCTTTCCACCAGAAAATTTTGCCACAAGACTCATATACCTCTCAGCATAGTTGGTAGTTACATTTCTTGAAAGGCGATTTGCTTTTCGAACAACATTGTCTATTACTTTCGTTATTTCTTCAAACAGTGCACTTGTTTGCAGTAAAGGTATATAGTTCTCTTCATTATTAGTTTTTCTTGTGCAGTATTCATCCCTGCAATTTATGTGATTACCAAAAACGTGATACGGTATGTTTCTCAGGTCTTCACATAACTGCCTTGTATCATCTGCCTTCGCAATGGACTTTCTTACCGCCGCACTTAGTCTTGGTAATCTGCATTTTAAAATTCGTCTAGCAGAAATTTCAAATTTTGTATTCACCGCTAATTTATGTATATTTGAAGTAAATGCTCGTGTAATATGATTAGCACACTCTAACTTCATTACGTATCTCCCATAAGTTACGTTTTGTAGAATCCTAGCGTAAACACTAGAATCACCGTCACCAACAACGTATTTGTATCGTAAATCATACATCACTTCACTTTCATTAAATCCCTGTACTATAATGTCTTGTTCCATACTTGAAGAAGCTCCACTGAAGTTTTTAAAACACTTATGAGCACTTGGGTTCTCGTTTTTACTTGCGGCTACAGCACAAATAAGGCAAAATTTATTTTTTATTCCTAAATAGACCAATTTTTTAGTCTTTTCTCCGATGATACAGCCTACTCCTGATAAAGATGAAAAGCCATGCCCATACGAACGTTTAGCCCATCCACCGTCGACAATAACTGTTATAAACGGTACTCCATGCTCTACATCACCTCGTTCGATAGCCATCCTCCTTTCTTCTTTTGCCGCCTCCGCCATTTCTAGCTGAAGTTTTGTCTCCCAAATGACTCCAATTTCAGTATCAAGTTTTCTATAATATTTGGGGGTTACACACGGTATATTCATAACTGACAACAATTCATCAGCTTGGCCATAACCTATTTCAATTGATGTTGCGCCCCAAACAAACGTTTGATTTAAAGTGTTATTTGCTGGATGCGTAGACAAAGATAAAGTTTTCTCGCAGGTGCCGCAGTAATAATAGAAAATCGAAACAAGCCCCTGTTTTCTTTCTTGTTTAAATTTCATTTTTCCCATAGTGCACTTTGTGTTGTGATCGTGAAGTTTTCGTGTTTCTTCAATGAAAAACGGGATGTCAACAATTCTATAACCTGGCACAATTGGAGCGTCTTGTATACAATTCGCTTGCTCGATTTCCAGCTCTGGTAGAACCTCGTCCTTCAAACTAAAAAAAAGTACAAATGCATCGTGTTATTTCTATTTCTTTTGACATTAGTAAAAATTGTGGAAAGTGCAATTAAAAGTAATTCATTTCCATTCCACACAATTCAGAATAATTCAAATTATACTTTTATGTCATATATACAGTGCGTGATAACTACTTAGTTTTCAAAAAATCTAAACCACTTGTAATTTTCTTAAAAAAATGAAAAATAACGAAAAACTTACTTTTCAAAATATTCAAGATGTGTATCCTCAGCCACGTAGTCGTCACTTTCACAAGCGCGAAGCGCTTTTTCGCGTTTTCGTCGACACCGTTGAGATTGCGATCTCTTCCCACGCTTTTTTACAGTGCAAGTACTTCGCATTTTATAATAACAACAAATGAAAAATTGATAATAAAAGAAAGTAGCACAACCGGCAACAACAATAACAAATAACAACAACAACAGAGAATAACAAAATAATAATAATGATAACAGAATAATAACGAGTAACAAAGAATAAAACACCAACTACAACACGCATACCAAGCAAATCGAAATCTAGACTGAAAATGGATACTAAGATACTTCAAAAAATCTGCACTTATTTGAATACAAGGGGTTTTACGAATTTGACGTCATGCGTTTTTCCAGTTTTTGGGATATTGCTTGTGCGTCATTGGAACACAATGAAGACAATAATCCTCTTAAGAATGTAGTTAGAGTTCTCTGTGGGCTTTAGGCGCACTTAGTTTAAAGATAGTCGTAATTATTCATTGAATAAAATTCTAAAATTATAAGCTGATATACCTAAGTATGGTACCAACCTCGCCGCTATCCTCTGTGCTCGCCTATAATCAAGCATTTACAAAAAACATCAAAAATGTGTAGATCTTCGAAATCTAATTTCAATTTCAAGTTATTCAAATTTTGTCTCAAAATTTCAAAGTTCAATTTTCAAAATCTGATTTTGAATATTATTTTAGAGAATCAAGTTCAAATTTATGTAAGAAGTTTTTACAATTATTCAGTTTTGTTCGCTTCTGTAAAATTCTATTCTAATTTCACTAAATCCTTACCTGCCCGTTTTATGGCTGTACCTGCTACCGAAGACCTTCCGTGGTGAAGCCTATGCGCTATCTTTCTCTCATATTTATGCGTTGCTTCAGTAATTATTTTGGACATTTACACCTTTAGCTTTTAATTAAACTCATTTAAAAAAAAACAATGATGTAAAAGTTCCTAAAGCAAGTAGTGAAAAAATATGAAAATCGTAACTTTATTAGAAAAGATTATACATCTGGTTATTTGAAATTGCTGTATATAAAGAAGCTGTAAATAATTATATAAATAAAATAATAACAAAAAAAATATATCACACCCTAGAAACCCTTATTCTGCACCTATTGTTAAAAGCAAAAATTAATTGAACGTAAATTAAGCGTGTGCGTATCCAAAATATTAACTATTAAACTACAATTGATAGCGACTTTGTTTTTGAGAAATAATAATTATAATGAAAACAAAAGCTTTCACTGTTATCAGAATCAAAAATACACCCTTTATAACTCAGGAAAAAAATGTTTTAATTTCAAAAATTGTAGGGTATCTTCCCACCTTAAGAATTTACAAAAGAAAACGTTTACCTGAAGCTTTTAAGGCATTTTAGGGACACCCTGTACATTAATCTTAGGAATATTATTGTTTTCGTATACTTGTGTAATGTAAATGTTAATGTAAATTAATACATTTTTCTGTTGTCATTCATTACTCGTCATTTTAATAGTTATTTACACTACAAACAGACATAGTTCATTTAGATTCTAGTTTACCGAAGCTAAAGTTCAAAATTGTGTCGTGTGTGCTCCTCTAAATACTAAAAAGGGATTGTTTGAATTTGGTCAAGTGATTTGCATGATACTAAAAATTCGATACATTTAACAAACAATCAAGGAAACTGGATTTTTTACAAAGATTTGTTTAAATAAATCCAAGAAGCGGAGCTTGTGGTCTGATTCAATTGAACTTCAGACGCCTTCTGTCTGTTTGTTTTACAAGGCTTCTGACGTCAAACTTTTATTAAAACTAAAATTCAGTTTCTCCTTTTCTACCAAAACCGGGAAAAGTTTTCGAATGACATAACATGCCGCCATTTTTCGATTCTTATCCTAAAATATTTTGTAGTATTGCAACAAAACAGATATAATGTTATTTTTATTACAGAGTGATTTTATCCTATTACAGTTACAAACTTCTTTTTTTATTCGGCATTCTTCAGTATTAGCATATTAGGGCATCCTTTCAAAACTTTTCATGTTTTGGACAGAAAACGTAAATTTAGTTTTTCTAATAGTTATACTTTAAGTTTTTTGGTTGCTGGACACAATATTCCACCATACAGAGAAAGCATTACACAATTGTAGACTTAGAAAGGATTTAGAAATAAAATAACGAGATAAATTTCGAGAACTACATCTGAAATAAATGCAGTACAAAATTTTACTACAATATTGTAATAGTACATTATGAAATTAGTTTATAATATACAGTAGTATGGCATGAATGAAATTAGCGCATGAACGTAGTGAATGCGATAATTCTATGATATAAACTGCAATGTTTTCATGAACTTTTACCAATAGACCCTCCAAGACGAATATAATTCTGCAATTGGTTTCAAAATAATCTCAATAATGAAGCAGCTCTGAACACTGTATTTTTTTCTGATGAGGCCTGGTTTTATCTTTCTGGATATGTCAATTCACAGAATATGAGGTGGTGGTCAAGTGAAAACCCTCATTTTTTTGTTAAGGTTATAAACTTTGTTTACAATAAAAATGTCAAATTACAAACGTTATAAAATGTCATTCTGTGGATGTGGCTAAAGTACCAATTCAAAATAATTCAATTTCACATCCTACCCTAATTGGTATTTTTATTGATCTGTCGTTACTATTTTATCGTCGATTTACAATTATTTATAAGAAATTTAATTTAGTTTTTTTTGCTAAAATAATAATTATTCAGGTTATATAAAATTATGACGTATTTGTCACAAAATAGTATTTGTTACAATAACGACTAATGTGGTTGTTAAGTAACGTTTGTTTATTCCGTTGTTATAACGACTTTATGGCACTGTGCCATAAAGTATAATATTATGCACGATTTTCTCTACAATAATGATAGCATTATGATGCTAGTCGACGATAAAGGTTTTGGTTTTGTATTTTACACTACAATTGTGGTAGAATTTGAAACAATTTATTGCATTATGATTATGTTAACAGTAATACAGTATTTATACAGGGTGTTTCTTAATAACATGCTAATATTTAAGGAGGTTATTCTTGGGTCCATTTTGAGAAAAAAACTTCATATGAACATATGTCCTAAAGGTCTTAACTTTTGAACTACAGGGTGCTAAAGTTTTAAGAAAAAAATCTTTTTTTTATGATAACTTTGGTATGACCCTAGATATTTTTCTGAAACGTAGTACGCATCTTCTATGCATCAAAAGGCATTTTCTGCTGTACAACATAATTTTATAATTTTACCGTTTAAATATTATTCTCTTAAATAAATTTTTGTTTAAAGTTACATAAATTGTCTTTTCTCGTAAGTGGTCTAGCGAGACGCAAATGAATGAATTTTATTTTTTTATGCGAAAACCGTACGTCAAACGAAAAAAATCAACAGACCAGATTTGCTCAGAAAGGAATGAGGATTTCAAAAATAATTTTTACTTTAAGAAAAAGCAGTGGCGTATCACTTTTCTCTTTAAAATGATTCAGTGCAAATCCCGCACGAACGCCACTGGCAAGAATAAAAAATTATGTTGTACAGCAGAAAATGCCTTTTGATGCATAGAAGATGCGTACTATGTTTCACAAAAATATCTAGGGTCATACCAAAGTTATCATAAAAAAAAGATTTTTTTCTTAAAACTTTAGCACCCTGTAGTTCAAAAGTTAAGACCTTTAGGACATATGTTCATATGAAGTTTTTTTCTCAAAATGGACCCAAGAATAACCTCCTTAAATATTAGCATGTTATTAAGAAACACCCTGTATAAATCACAGACATTGACCATTTTTACCAAAGAAACTATTGCTCTAGACATGCTTATTCGTCTACATTGGCTGTCTTCAACAAAAATTGACGCTGGCCCTTTTAGAACCAAGTCACCGAATTAAACTTTATAATAACAAGGCCATTTTTATCTTGCTTTGTACTTTATTTCTACGTGTTATACATCTCAGCACTTTGTGATACACAATAATAGTTATTTATGTATCAAGTGTGTAAAATTAAGTTTTATGGCATGAGTTCGGGAGTTTCGTGATGAGACGAAGTCGAATCACGAAAAAATCCGAACGAATGCCAAAAAACTTATTTACACACGTGTTGCATACATTATTTTTTGCACAGACGCAGTATAAATTCAAACAGTAGATTATACCCAAATTTAAAAATTTTTTATTCGAGAATTTATTAATTTCGTTTTCCATATTGTAATAATTCATTTTATCTTTTTCGGAATTATTAATTTCGTTTTCCACATTGTAGTAATTCATTTCAATAAACTGAAATCAGTTTTTATACTTATTTTATTATTTCGTACAATATTCGTACGTAGGTATTTAATGTGACAAGTAAAGAATAAAAGAAAAAACATTTGCCAGTACGTGACATCGGATTGGCCGCGACTGAAGATGCACATCATGAAAGTTCATTATGCGTTCGATACCATCTTTACGTGTTACGGCAGTCGTTTTGTAAACATCGACTTTTGCAACTGTTTAGAATTTATAAAACGTCAACTTTAGAGGCGACTGTGCAAAAAGATATTTATTGTAAAATTTACTTATTTATTGATTTTAAATTGGCGTAAAAGCATAAAATATGAATAAGAAGCTCGACATACCTAAAATTTTCTTTGTGTTATTTATCAGTTTATAAACTTTTGAAGCACACTTACTTTCAGCGCCGTGATTAAAGATAAGGGTGCAAATTTTCCACACGTCAGAGTTACTGCTCTTTGACTTCTTATTATACTAAGTACTAAACTTTTCTGAAATTTGACATCGGTACCAACGAAGTCAACTTCATAGCAGGCTTTGGCTACTTGTTCGCTTTCTGTTATAACTTCATGTCCCCAATAACTGATACTCACAATCTCAAATAGTATTATAAATACGTAAACAATACTTCTCGCGAACGCGTTACTGAGGTTAGTTAAGTTCAACTAAAACAATAAATGGTGCATCTTTTTAGTGAACTATTGGGGCTTTGTAACATAACTGAAAATACCTAAATACTGATGCTGCGGATATTTAATTAATACTAGTGGTAAAGTGAAAATACTTACTATTGATATAAGATATAGTGTAAAACAAAGAGCTAAACATATTGCTATTGCTGAAATTAAAGCAAGTGAACTAAACACTCGTTCAGTTTGCTTTGCCACGTTCATTATAGAAACGTGATAAAAAACAATATCCTTTATGATTGGTTGTAAGAAATCCCAGGGTAATGCAGAAAAATCTATGTTGACAGCGGTTTTATCCTGAAATGGTTTCTATAATTTTAAATTAGCTAAAGATAAAAATTTTACCTGCCTCTATGAATCTGTCATGGTTCTTGGGTATTGAGTATTTAATGCGTTTCTGTAAATTTCTAAAATGCATTCGAATATGTACCAGTACTACAACGAACGTTGCATTTGCTAAAGTATAAGCGAAGCAAACGATAGTGAAAACCATAGTTTGATATACCATTGATATTTCGACAGCATAAGCAATGTTAAACAGGGGAAATGGACCGAATGCAAAATTAACGTCATCGCTGTTCTTCATTTTAAAATAATATTGTAACACGGCGAAAAAAATAAACATTAATGCAACCATCATCGAAGCGATAATCTAAAACAGAAAATTGCATTAATTGATGTTCTACGAATATAATAGTCGTTGCTCGATTACTTGGGACTAATTGGTTACCGGCAATGAAATTTAAAGGTAAATGATTTGAAACTTTTATGTTCATCGGTAACAATAGTTAGTGACTGAAATAACCAAAAGATCAGGGCAAGTAACGAAATCCACAAATTTGGGTAAACATAACGTGGGATCAGAATATTTCATGCTAGTAGGCCCTTAGATATGTTAATTTCTAAATAATTACAAACACCATAAAGAAATCCTCGACTAAAACAGACCATGATTTCTTCAGTGTATTAAGATTTTCTTGGTTGGCTAATTTTTGACGCACCGCCAAAAAACTATGGTTTTTTGTTTATCCCTCAATTATTTACAGTTTCCTTTTGATTTTTCTCGATTTTAGATCAGTCGTTAATAAAGCATTTTGCGCAATCTATTCTCGAAGTTTGAGCAGGCTATTCAGTCCTGGTGGAATTGAAATCCGCTCAGAGTTGAGTTCGGCTGTTTTTAGTGGGGTGGTAGGTCTCTCCTCTCCGTTTTGTCCTTTCTATCTCTCTTCAGGCTGTTGTACTGTTTCGCTTCGTCTGCTATTTTCTTCCATTCTTTTCTGTTTGTTATCTTCTTTTTCCATTCTTCAATTGCCACGGTTTTAATATCTTTAATAACCTGGTCTTCCCATCTTGTTTCGGCTCTCCCCGAATATCTCATTTATTTCTTTGTTCATTAATCTTCTGTGCTCCTCAAGGTTTATTTTTTTGTCCATATATGCGTCTTATGATTTTTCTTTCAAAAATGTTTAAAGTTTCTTCATCCTTACTTGTGAGGCTCATTGTTTCTCCTGCATATATTACTGTTGGTCTTATTGCTGTTCTATATATTTTAATTTTTGTATTTTAACTGATATTATTTGCCTTAATTATTGACTTATACTTATGATATACTCGTCATCCTGAGGGTTCTTTGATCATTTTCAGTATTTCTTTCATTTTTGTTATTTATTATTACTCTTAAATATTTAAAGTTATGTACTTCCTCGAATTTGTATTTACGAGGGGAGTTTTTTATGTTATCTACCTAGCTATGAAAACAATATGCTATCGGGACAAGTTTTTTATGTCAAGCTTCTGTGACATTTTATAGTGTCATCTTGAAGTTTGGTTCCAATCGCTTACCATTTGTCATTTTTATGTCAATTTAAAGAAGTGAAAATGAGTGATTTGAAACTTGAACACAGAAGCGCCATAAAATTACTATCGAAAGAAGGCAGTGGCCCAAAGAATATTCATGACAGAATAGTGGCAGTGTATGGAGAGAATAGCCCATCCTATTTCCAAGTCAAATATTGGTGCAAGTAGTTCAAATGGGGCAAGGAATCAATTCATGATGACCCAAAGTGTGAAATACCTTTGGAAGCACGAACTTAAGAAATCATCAACAAAGTTGAAGATTTGGTGTTGAATGACCGCAGAGAAAAGTTTCAGTTATTGCTAGAGAAATAGGAATATCAGAAACGAGTGTCTTTAAAATTCTACACGAAGATTTGGGAATGAGCAAAGTGTCGGCACGATGGATTCCCAAGCTGCTCACTCCTGAACAAAAACTTTGCAGACGACAAATTTCCGAGTAGAATTTGACTGCTTTATCCCAAGATGAAGACTTCTTCTATAGAAATGTAACTGGGTATGAGACCTGGGTACACCATTGGGACCTTCCCACGAAACAAGAGTCCATGCAATGGGTTCATAAGAGCTCTCCTCCACCCAAGAAGGCAAAGACGCAATTTTCTGCCGGAAATGTGATGGCCACAGTTTTCTGGCACGCAGAGGGGATTCTCTTAATTGAGTATATGCCAAAAGCGACTACAATAACGGGGAATGCCTACAAAGACACAATTAAGAACTTGAAAGAGCGGCTATATGCAAAAAAAGACCAATCATGCTCAGAAAACTCTGCTTCTGCACGACAATTGCAGAGTGCATAAAGCACAAATTGTTCAACCAGTAGTCAATGAATGTGGCTTTGAGGAATTACAACATCCACCTTACAGGCTCGACCTCGCCCCCTGTGGCTAGTATCTCTTTCCAAAATTAAAAAAACACTTGACTGGGGGGGGGGACGTACCATATGAACAAAAATTATTTAGATAAAGGGTGGCTTTGGAATTCTGAACGTACCTATCATGTAGAACCAACAACAAGCTGAACCAATCAAAGGCAGTGATTTTGTTCACCATGGCCATCCCTTATCTAAATAATTTTTGTTTAAAATATGGTATAATTTTTTTTAAATGGCCACTTTCCAATATAAAAGGGCCACAAGTGGCCCTCGGGGCCACACTTGCGCACCCCTTGTATCTACAGTTTTCGCATTGCGTTGGACCTCCTTTTGTTGGTATCTGCACTATTATTCCATTTCTCCATTCTTCGGGCATTCGTTCCTCTCTCAATATTTGTTTAATTAGTTGATACAGTCTTTCTTTCAGCTCGTCCATTTTTTATCATTTCATTACAAATAGTATTATATGGTCCTGCAGGTTTCCCTTGTTTTAGGTTTTTTATTATTTGGTTGCATTCTAGTTCTGTTTCTGTGTCTTCTTCGATGTAACATTCGTCTGTATCCTGTTCTATTCCTATCTTTGCTGTACTCTTCAAGTACTCTTCCCAATCTCTTTTATCTATATGAAATGTACAATTGCATTTCTTCCTCATGTCTGCTTTCTTATACGAGGGGCGTTCAAAGTGTATTGGAATTCGGGCATTGAAACGACTAATAGCAATTAAATTCATTTAATATTTCTAAATTAATGTAGTCCCCCCTAAGTTCAATACATTTGCCCCACTTCTCCTTCAGCGACGCAATCCCCCGAAAACAAAAAGTTTCCTCTTGTCCTGCAAACCACGCTTCCGTCTCCTCTTTAATACTTTCGTCATCCGAAAACCGGCGCCCCGAAGATATTTCTTGAGGTTTCGGAATAAGTAAAAGTCGCTAGGAGCCAGGTCCGGCTGCAAGGTGGATGGCTAAGTTGTTCGAACCCGCAGTCCAGGGCAGCCTATGCAACTCTGGCCTGGAGCATTGTCATGCAGTATCAAAATCCCTTTGGACAGTTTTCCACGTCTCTTTCCTTTAATTACCCTGCGCAATTTTTTCAAATTTGTGTAGGTATAATATTCTGCATTAATTGTAGTTTTGTGTGGGATATAATCGATTAAGAGCAGCCCTTGGCAATCCCAAAAAACAGACGCCATGATCTTCCCAGCAGAGGCCTGTGTCTTGAAGTTTTTCGGAGCTGGGGATTCCGCATGCGTCCATTGCATCGATTCTTGCTTCGTTTCGGGGTCGCAGTGGTGAAGCCATGTTTCATCTCCAGTCACAAGTCGCGCCATAAAGTTATCTGGATTGGAATTAAAGAGGTCGGGGAGCTGGCATGATGCTTCCATTCTGACAGTGCTTATCATGAATAGAAAAATTTCTGGGCACCCACGCGGCTGACACTTTCAACATGTACAGAATCGTATGGATGATGTTCTGAACACTTTCTTGTAAAACACCAATCTCTTGAGCAATTTATGATACCTTTATACGCCTATTTGCGATTACCAGTGACTCAACCTGAGCCACATGTTCATCATCGGTAGCAGATTTTGGTCCTACGCACTTTAGATCATCTTCAATGCTCTGGCGGCCGTGTTTGAATTCTTTAAACCACCTAGTGACAGTAGCATATAAAGGCGCATCCGATCTGTACACTTTCGATATGCGATCAAAAATTTCCTTTGCATTTACACCCTCTACACAAAAACTTGATGATGCTTCGATATTCGAACTTCTTTAAACTACACTCAGCCATATTTCTCAACTGACAGAAAGAAAACAAAAGCAGATAGGACAACCAATTTTTGCAAGCAAGGGTAACTAGATCTAATGTATCAAACAACATTTGCACGAAATTATAAACTTTGCTAGATAGCCCCAAATTGCAATACACTTTGAACGCCCCTCGTATATTCACACAATTTTTTGATATTTTTATTGTCCTTTCCCATTCCAACCATCTCTTCTTCTACCCATTCAGCTTTTTATGCTTTATTATTTTTGTCCCTTCTTTCCTTCTTTGCTTGTAGTTTTCGTAATTATTTTAATTATATGTTCGTAGCCATTGTGATATCGCCACTTTGTGTTCTACAGCTGCTTCGTACTCATTATAAAACCATTAATTTCTCTTTTCTGGCTGTTTTCTTCCCATCGCATTTTTTTCTAATTGGGTCTTGACTTGTTTTTGGTACATTATTTTCTCTTCTTTGGTTTTTAACTCATCCATATTCCATTTCTTTAGTGTTCCTTCTTTTTCTATTTCTTTTGTGAGACTTTTAGATTCATCTTTGCTATTACTAATTGGTGATCAGTGTCAACACTTGTCCTCCTGCGTGATCGTACGTCCTGTATTATTTTTTTCTTCTTTTCCTAATTAATATGTGATCTATTTCTTCCTTCTGATTTCCTAGACCTAACGAAATTGTCCTTTTTCAATTTCTATAGCTGTATTTATAGTGATATTTGCCACTTGATCCTTGTATACGAAATCCTTTCATTTACTTCCTTAAATTCTATTATTTTTTGTCTAATGTTTCTGTTCACCATAAATGCCGTACCCTTTTGTCCTTGTTAGCTATCCCCAGCGTATAAAGAATAGTTTTTTTTCATCTAAATATTATTAACTCACCTTCCCATCTTATTTCTTGTAAAGCCAAGATACCAATTTTATACTTTTCCGGTTCTCTTCCAATTTCTTCCATTTTTCCCATTTATAATATAGTTCTTGCATTCCATGTGCCAAATTGTATTTTATTTCTCTTTTTACTTCGATTATTCTTTTCACTACTCACTACACTACTCATTTTCCTTTTCATTGCGGTCGTCGATTGATTTTCCAGTGCAGACCTACTTTTATCCAATAGCTTCTTGCAGCTTCTATCATTTTCTTTTTTCTGGTCCCATTTGAACCATTCACCATTTATTTTTATTTTGTTGAACCCTCAACTTTGACTTTATTACATTTTTCTCTTTTTTCTTTTGCTATATCTCTTAACTCTTGCTGTATATTTGCTTCTTGCACTGTTTGGTCCCTTTCAATTTATTTTTGTTCTTCATTATTGATTTCTTACTTTCCCAGCCGTTTACTCTTGCCTTTATTATCGCATCATTTTTATTATTTTTTCCAATTTGCTACACCTCGTTCAACTCTTGGGATACTCCAATCTTCTTCTATAAATTCCTGTGCTTGTTTCTTATCTATCTTATTTTTGGCGTCTCTCTCTTTTATAATAATGTTCGTTCAATGGCGGCCTTTTTATATTTTTTTAACCTGTTTTCTAATTCTACCACTTTTTCTTTTAATTTTTTGTTTTACAGGGTTAACTTCTTCATGTCTTCTTCATATTCGTTCTGCTCCTTTCTCATTTCTTGGATTTGTGAAGCGATTTCTTTTACCAGGTTACTCTTACAACTCTTAACTACTTAACTTTTACTATTTCTTGTGCAAAATGAATTATTCGCATGGACAGATTTTTCGCTACATCTGGCAACAATAACCGGTACAGATGCAAAAGTAATTATTAATAAGGAACTTTGAAATATTTTTAGTTCTCGTAGCTATTAATAATGCCTCAGAAAAATTATTTGGAATGCTTCGAACTACTAATCATGATTGAAAATGTATGCTTAAATTATTGCCGATAAATGTAGTTATCACTAAGGAAAAACGACTTTCGCCGTGACGCTTATGATATTTAACAAAAGGAATATGCCTGTAACTTATTATTTACCATTTGATTGCCGAATAACAGGCATTTCTCCATCTCAGTTTCTTCGGTATTGTTGGCAACTTCTTTTCTTGGCGCAAAAATTTCATCCTCAAGGGTTTCCATAAGTTTTTTAACTTTTGACCAATTCCTAAGGAATATTAACATGGATGACGTTCCTACAACATGAGAAAACCACTTTTTGTTCCAATAATTGACAGTTTAGAATTTTCTTTGACTGATGTATTCTCGGGAATTACACAAGGATTATGAAACCGTATAATATACACACCTACGAAATAACCGGTGATAAAAAACAGACCGTCTACAAATTTATCGATGTCGTTAGTCGGTTTTAGCAGTTCGGGTATTGCAAACGCCGGATAAGCGCAAACTATAACCATTATTACAAAACTGTACAATCTGTATGTTCTGGAGTCACTTGTAACTGATAAACCCAAAATAGTAAATAGCTTTCTAAAATTGAAATACTTTCGCGGGTTATTATATGTAAAAGTTTCATCCATTATTTACGTCCTTTGAAATAAGCTCTTCAACAGAAATTATTCTATCAAATTAAAGAATAACCAAAATTGTATTCAGAAATAAAGCTTTGTTACGAAATTTATTATAAAATTACAAAACCATAACAATCAACAGTTATAGACTGCTTATACTGTTTGGATTACTTTTGTTTTAGTAATTGCAGCGGCAAATTTTTCAAAATGATTTAAGAAAAATCACGGCAAATTCTGTTCAGTAATACTTAAGGATAATAAATTTTCTTGATCATAGATATCTCAACATTCACTAGAACGCAACTGTTTTGTAACAATGTTTACAATTTAACAGTAGAACTACACGGCGAAGAAGTAGATCATTTAAATAGGTGGAAAGCCGGACGAGAATTACAAAAATTATCACAGCTGCTGTAATATAATTAATATATTGCCGCTTAGAAAAATGTTACAGACATAAATTAATAATGGTGTAATAACCCTCTATTAACTTGATGATAAAACGTTTCATTTAAAATAATTAACGCCTTTTAAAAGGGGAACGTCAAATTCATTAAATATTAATAATACTTTTAAATTAGCTTATATGAAAAGTGTATTGGAAAAATATGGCGTGTTAGTTATATTCAGGGTTTCAAGGACGTGGCATTTTCATGTAGGCTGTACATTTTAAAAAGGCACTTTGTGTTGTGTTTTATATAGCAACAAATGACATATATATCGGGTGATCCAGAAAAAAAAGGAATTAGAGCAGACCGTGACCTAGTTACCAAAGTTGGTATTTATCCCGTGATTAAGCGTCACTAAAAAAAGTGTTGTCAAGGACTTCGTTATTATTCAAATGTTCCGAAAACCATCGACAGTACTCGACTCTTCGAACAAAATCAAGTGGTCTTAATTACTGTACAACCTGAACACGGTATGGGAACATGCATAAATCTTTTTTTTTCTATTTGGGTTCCTTAATGACTACATTATGAAACCCGTTTGGGTGTTATAAAGTAACACTTTAAAGAATCCGACAATCAACCAATCAAGGCAAAACAAAATGTCAAAAGGGGCGAAGCTTTACTGGTGGGTGTAACTACTGTTTTTTTTTTTAATAATGAAATTTGTATTTCTTGACGTTAAATAACCAAAATAGAAAAAATATTACAAAATACACGTTTCATAAGACATTTAAGCCCACTTGTCCATTAGAAAACTCGCCGCTGCGCGGCTCGTTTTCTAAACTTGGACGCGTGCTCTAAAATCGTGTCTTATGAAACTAGTTTTAAAATTACTATTTTAGGATTCGATGACATGTGCCATAAGACTCTGCTGAGCAAGTTGACGAACAGATGTCGTTGGAGATTCAGCCATTCGTGCTTCAACATCCTGAATATTATCTTCAGTTCTTTTTGTAGGCCTACCACTACCACTTTTACGTGTAACAGTTCCAGTTTCGTCAAATAAATTTAAACATTTATGAAGTTGTCTATTTGTTGGTACACTGCTGGGAAATTCGGAAATTGTTGTCGGAAATCTTCAGTGCATGTAGGTATCGAATAAATGCATTCTCCATTATCCTGCTTTACACCATTTCTGTAGTAACTTTTGATAAGAAAAGTTTTGTGCTCTAATAAGAACATTTTTTACAGATAAGAAGCACCCGCATTCTTAAAATATCAAATTTATTTTTCAAGTAACAAATCAGATTACCATTGATATGAAATTTAAAAAAATGAGAAGCAATGTTACCAACCTTAATAGCTTAATCAGGACCTGCTCTAATTCCTTTTTTTCTGAATCGCCCGGTATTAGGTAGGTAAAAACTTGCACAGTCAAACATAGCCAATGACATGTTTCAACACTTAACCGATCCAATTTCGAAACTTTTTGAACGCAATGCCCACTGGATCCTTCAGTTCAGGCCGCGATTTCAAAAGAAGTGGGCCAAAATAAGTAGTTTCATATTTCTTCCGCTATAAATTTTTGTTCGTTATTGTATTACTGGTCCGATATTATTTGCTATTTTGAGTTTGATCTTGGCGTTTTGTGTGAACGCTTTGCGAGCAGATGAGCTTGCCCATGAACTTCAAGTTAGGAACAAAGATCCTACTGGTAAGAGTGTCTTGACGAAGAGAATGGTTTTGCGTGCCCTTTTATCCCTAGACAACCCTTCTATTTAGTCTAGTGGGTGGTTGGAGTGGACTCTGGTGGGTCCTTGCGGGGGGGCATTGTTCCTCCCAGAGCAATGTTCCCTCTTGTGCTGCTATTGCAGTTTTTTTCTTCCGTCCTATCTTCTTCTCCTTTTTTTCCTTCTTCGTATTTTTCTTTTGGTTGAGGCCCAGATAGAAAATAAATGTGTTGTCCACATCTTACAATATTTTTCCTACTTCCTTTTCCTAACTTTTTTATATTAATAATACATTATTCGCTAATTTGTGGAAGATTCTAGTATTTATTCTTTTTTGTACGACGACCATGGTTAATTTTACATGGTTCTTGTAATCACATTCCAGTTTTCTTTGATATTACCCTTGTATTTTTGGATTTGGCATTGTTTTATGCATTCTTTTGATTACCTGGTGTAACGATTTAGATAGATTTCTTCCTTAATTTTAGGATGATTTTTTCGACGTATTTTATTCAAGCTGATTTGTTTGAATTGACTGGTTTCAAATTAGGAATTGCTTTTAAATGATTTGAACGCTTGATTTGAGCGATATTTTTTTGAATCATTTTAGATTCCCTTTATACTCTTGTTTGGAGTATTCTACAGCTGATTTTTTAGAAATTTTTACTCTTAGCTAGCTTCTTGTTCCGCTAGGAAGATTTTTGTAGTCGATGGTTTTCTGGGATGTTTGTATCATAAGATTATAACGACAAAAACTCCTTACTACTTGTTTAACAAAATTCAATTTAGAAAAGATTTGCACCAAGTTAATGTCCGATCAAAATATGATATTACACTACATCATCACAAGACTAGCTTTTTCAAACGAAGTTTTTCATATAACATAGCTCATTTTTATAATTCTTTACCAAGTCATATTAAACATTTATCATACAATACCTTTAAATTAAAACTGCACAACATCTTGCTCAAAAAAAATTAATAGGTTGTGTTAATATGTGTAAGCTATTATTTTTTATATATTTAAGTTTGTGTAATTCGTAGGCATTTATATTGTATTTATTTCATTTAATAGGGTTAAGTGGTAGAGCAGGTGGTATGATGTATTTTCATCATACCAATCTGAACTTCGCCCTGTTGGGTAAATATAAAATTTATTTGTTATGTTTCCATTTATATATGTTTCAATATTTTTGCCCAATAAATGACTATATTATTATTATTATTATTATTATTTTCTTGTGTCTCGGTGTTTATCAGCCGGAAATTCTTATTGTGACGGATAATAATCAAGTCACAATATGTTTATTATAAGTTGAGGAATCTGCGTTATTATTATTATTATTATTATTATTATTATTATTATTATTATTATTATTTGAAGCGTAGTTCTGAGATTCCTCTGATTATCTTTAGATAGTGTCGGTACAAAGTGTGCAAAACATATTGCGTAAAATTATTCAAATTGACGAGGTAAGATAATTTCAATGGCGTAGCATGTTTGTAAAAGTCATGTTTACATTTCCCACATACATTTTAATGCATGGGGGTATTTGTAAACGAAAAAATGGGGTAATTGTAAACAGCTCTTTTTTTGTTTTTACAGTTAAAAAAGGGTCGTACCGACATAAAGGAAAAACCTTAGCCAATCTACACATTAAAAGATATTGTAAATGCTGTTTCTGATGTTCAAAATAAGAATTTAACTTACAGAGCTGCAGAAGAAAATTATAAAATACCAATATCCGTAATTTTTCATAGAATTAGGGTAAGAAATGTGCCTGTAGAAAAACAAGGTGGTGGACGTGCTCTAGTTTTATCCATAGCTATTGAAAATTAACTGGAAAAATGTTTAATAGTCAGGGCTCAAATGGGCTATCCTTGTGACAAGCAAGAATTCCTTCAGTTGGTTGCTGAATATGTTCAAATAAATAATATAAAGTCACCGTTTAAAGAAAACCAACCTGGCCAAGACTGGTATTCATGCTTTATGAAAAGGCATCCACGGTTCTCACTAAAGAAGCCCGAACACTTACAAAAATGTAGAAAAACCGCGAGGAAGCCAAATATTATTTATGATTTTTATGATAAATTAAAGCAACTTTCCGAAGAAACTGGAGTCTAAGTCTACCAAACCGACGGTGTTTAATATATAATGCCGATGAAAGTGGCTTCAACAATGCTCCATTCCGAATGCGAGCTATAGGTGAAAAGGGAAAGGGTTTAAGCAGAGTATCTGGTGGTTCAGGCAGGAACGTAACAACCGCTTTAGCTTGTATATCTGCAGATGGCGGATATCTTCCACCACTTATTGTTTTTAAGGACGCAGCAGTTCAGGCAAGGTGGACATCAGACAAAGCATGTCCAGGAACAGTCTATAGTGCTTCGACCAATGGTTGGATGGAGGAGCCACTGTTTTTCATTGGTTTTCTGATATATTTATTAAACACGTTACAGAAGTTCGGAAAACCAATGCTCTTCCAGAACAAACTGCTTTATTACTGTATGATGGTCACGCTAGCCATATCAGTGTGCGTATTATACAAGCTGCCATTTATAACAATATTAAGCTTATGAGGTTTCCAAGTCACCTTACTGATCGACTCCAACCCTTAGACAAGTGCGTTTTCGGGCCCATTAAAGCAAAGTGGGGAAGAAGTTGATTGAATATGGTAAAACTCAAACGGGAAAAGGAACATTGCGGCTCCCTAAAAGCAAATTTGAGGAACTCTTGACAGATGTATGGAGAGAAGGAATGGTGGCTTCTAATATTATAGCCGGGTTTGTTACCACTGCCCAGTCGATCCTGCACGGCTTCCTGAAGGTTTTTTTGATCCAGTTGCAAATTATTAAGGGCTTACTCAAGGGTAAACCCAATAAAAAGAACACAAGCATTTTATTCGATGGGGTAGAAATTACTGAGAATGCAGTTATAACCGAAAAATGTAATCAATTTTATGTAAGCAGCATCGTAGACCTAAATACGTCGATAGACTCGAGTGTTGCGTTTAATGAAGTTAAAATTTTTGCAACAAATGACACATTTAAATTTGAAAAAAATTCTGAAACTCATGTTAAGGAAGCGATTAGCTATATAAGGGTTGTTTTGACGAGATTTCTGTAAAAGTTATAAAGGATGCGCTACCAGAAATTGGAAATACATTTATGGAATTAATCAATAAGTCTTTATGTGAAGGAATATTCATACAATCCTGGAAAAAAGGTAGAGTAATCCCAGTTCAAAAGATCATTGGAACTAGAAAATGTGAGAAATTTCGTCCAATCAATGTATTGCCTGTTTGCGAGAAAATATTGGAGATAATAGTTAAAAATCAACTTCAAAAGTTCTTAGAAAAAATAATGTGATAAGCAGAAATCAATCAGGTTTTAGAAATAAACATTCGTGCGAATCAGCACTAAATTTAGTGTTAGCAAACTGGAAAAGTGAATTAGAATGAAATAAGTGTGTGGTAGCAGTATTCATAGATTATAAGCGTGCATTTGAAACCATTGACAGGAACAGATTAGTTAACAAATTAGAAAAATATGGTATACGTGGATATGAAAACAAATGGTTTCAGAGCTTTCTCACTGACAGATTTCAATATACAGCATTTGGAGATATGGCGTCAAAAATAATCCAAAATAATTTAGGCGTCCCTCAAGGATTTGGGTTAGGCCCATGGTTATTTTTACTTTACATAAACTACCTAGAGCTAAATCCTAAACATTCAGCTATAAACTTGTTCGCTGATGATACACTGGTGTCAATAACGAATTTAAATGCTGACGAAGCTGTTTGTAAAATTAATATTGATCTAGAAATTATATCAAATTGGTTACAAGTGAACAAGCTTAAGTTGGACGTAGATAAAAGTAAGGCCATGATTATATCGCAAGGGAAAATTCATGTAGCTAAAATCAAGACACCCTGGTAAATGCCCCTTCGATGAAACATGGTTGGCAACGTGGATTCGGGTTTTCCAATTTTTCATTGAGCTTCGTAGAAGATTGATAATGTTCGGATTAATCTTATAGATCTCTAATGTCTTCAATAGCCAGTTATAAGGAATGGAGTCAAAGGCCTTCCTATAGTCAACGTACCCTATACTTATATTTCGGCATTTAATTTCGGCTTGCTTGATGACTACAGAATCTATAATGAGTTGCTCCTTACATCCCAATGTACCCTTAATACACCCCTTCTGTTCTGTATGTATAATGTTATTTTGCTCGCAGTGCATATATACTTTTTCATGTGGCAAAGATGTTAATAATTTATATAATGTGAAGAGGCAGGTGATTGGCCTATAATTTCTTGGACCAGCTCTATTTAAAAAAAATTATGCACACCTAGCGGACCAGAGGATTTCCAATTGGATGTCTTTTTGACACAAGCCTTGATGTCTTCGCTTGTAAATATCACGTTTGATATAGGTGGCAGTTCTCTCGTGGTCCGTTCAATAGCACTAAGCCATTTGACTTGGTCATTATAGGTGACTGATTCGGACCATAGTCCTTGCCAGTACGTCTTGAATTGCTCTATATCCACTGATTCGTCCGCTCCCTGTAGGGAGATCTTCTCTAAGTTTCTATAGAATGTTTTCTGGTTGTTGTAAAACTGCCTATTTTGTCCTTTGCATTTGTTCATTTTATTATAACGTCTCAGCCTTGTTCCTTTAGCTTTAATTTTCTGTCACAGTTCGTCCTGGTAAAGTATTAGTTTGTGTTCCAGTTCAACGTCTCTAGGATTCAGTGTTACCTTACGTAGGATACTATTTATCTTTACTTTTACACGGTTGCTTCTGTTGTTCACTAGATATTCGTGAATGACGTTAACTTCTGTTCTGAGACGGTCAATATTCTTCTCGATGCGAACCTGACAAGCAGGTTTTTTCCTACTGAGGTTGTTTTTAGTGAACTTTCTTCTATAGATCTTTTGTCCATTGAATTCTATTACGGTGGCTGCTGCTGCATAAGCTGCTGCATGAGTAAGTCTTTTATTGCTGCTTTACAGCTTGCAAGAAAGTTGAGTTTACATACATATTACATAGATATACATAACATTTTCTAAGTACTTGTTACTAAATTTAGTCTTTCAAATGTCTTCTTCTCTGCACCTCTTTCATCCATCCCACACCCGCACCACTCTCACTCAATACCCCTTTCACTGTTTTCCCTACACTTATATCCTGAGTTTTGCAGCACTGGTACACTAAATGTTCTATTGTTTCCGCCCCTTCGCCACATAGTCTGCACTTCATCTCTTCCGCTTTTTTCCATATTTTCCTGCCATTTTCTTCATTTCCACATCTAAACCGTGCTATTGTTTTATGGTGTCCTTTCTCTTCGTTTTTCTTTAAATATTTAGGTAATTCTGATGTCATTATATACTTATAGATCTTATTGCTTGTACTGCAATTTATACGGTTATATTGTTCCTGCTTTTGTATTTCTTCATCTCTGGTTCTGACTTTTTCTCTTATTTGTTGTTGTTCTTGGCGTCTTCTTTCTACCTCTTTTGTGGAATAACCATTTCTCCGGTAGTAGCTCCTTCTTTTCTTTTCCCATTTGTTTAGACTGGCTTCTGTTCCTTTCTCTTCATTTTTCCTTATTTCTTTCCAGCACTCCGCTAATATTGCGTTCTTTGTATTTTCTCTTATTTTGTCTTCATATTTTACTGCCTTGTCTCCCGCTTCTATTCTTAACTTTCTTCTTTTTGTTTCCTCTAGCACTATGTATGTTGGTGTATTTATATCAATTTCCAATAGCCATTTTATATATTTTATCTGAATTTTCTCTACTTCTTCCCTCTCTTCCCAGCCCCATATTTCTGCCCCATACATAATTATACTTTTTGTTATTGTGTCGAACAGCAACAACCTCCTTCTGAAATTTTCTCTGAATTTTCTCTTTCCTATTCCCCATATTTGTCCCATCGCCTTCATTGCTTTACTTATAATTTCCCGTAGATGTTTCTCTGGTCCGTTGTTTCTTTGAAATGTATATCCTAAATATTTTATTTCTTTTACTTCTTCGATTTCATTTTCGTACCACCTCCATTTTTCCTTTATTTCTCTTCCTCCTCCTTTTTTAAAAATAACAATCTTTGATTTTTCCACATTTAAGGCCATTTTCTTTTCTTCTAAATATCTTTGAAATCGTGCTATCATGTCTTTCATTTGTCTGGCTTCTTTTGCTAATAATACTATGTCATCAGCATAAGCCAATGACCAAAGCTTTTTACTACCTATCACTGCTCCTCCAGATTGCCATTTCCTTAGTTTGTCCTCCAAGTCTGAAATATATATCAGGAAAAGAATTGGACTTAGTGGACATCCCTGTCGTAGACCTCTCTCTGTCCAAAATGATGTTGTTTTCTTTCCCTTGACTTTTACGACATTTATAGTTTCTTCATTAAGTTCCTTTATACGTCTTGTAAGATGCTGATCTACTCCCTTTTTTTTCATCATTTTCCATAATTCTTGTCTATCCACCATGTCAAAGGCTGCTTTCAGATCGACAAAAAATGTAAATAGTTTCCCTTTTTCTTTTATTATTTCTTTTTCTATAACATGATTTAATATGTATATGTTGTCAATTGTGCTTCTGTTCTTCCTAAATCCTGATTGTGATTCTTGAAGAATGTTTTTTTCTTCTGTCTCTTGTCTTAGTTTTTCTTCCAAGATCATAGCGTACAATTTATACCCTGTGTCCATTAATGTAATCCCTCTATAGTTTTCTACCTTGTCTTTATTCCCTCTTTTGTGTATGGGGACTATAATTCCAGTTCTCCACCTATTTGGCATTCCTTTACCTTCCCATATATTGTTTAGACACTCTGCTAGCCTTTTTATTACATTATCTGGAGCATTTAACCAAACTTCATTTTGCAGCTCATCCTCTCCTGGAGATTTATTCTTTTTCAATTTCTTTATCTGACGTTTTACATCGTCCTCAGTTATCGTCATTATTACCTCTGTTTCCGCCGTCCTTTCTTGTATTTGAACTCTCCTTTCCTCACTTCCTTTTAGCACCTTTCTGAAATGTTTTTCCCAAGTTTCCATATCTATTTTGTCACTTATTTGAGATCTAATCTTCCTCTCCTTGTTGATATATTTCCATGCTTCTGATTCACTCTTTATTTCTCTTATCTCTTTTTCGTACTGTTCCATTTTCTTTTTTTTCTTTTCCTTACATAATTCTTTATATTCCTTCAATTCCTTTATATACACTTCTTTAATTACTTTCCTATTTTTCCATTTTCTTAATTGTTGTCTGACTTGGTACTTTTTATTTCTGCATTCTTTGTCCCACCAATTGTTTTTTCCAGTTTTCCATTTTCGTATTATCTTTTGTTCTTTAACTGTACTTTTTTGTATCTTCTCTATAAGCTCATCCATTGCTTCGTCTGCTCCTTCTTTGCTAAAACTTATCTTTTCCATGTTTTCCTTATATATCTTTATACTATCTTTTGTCCATACATTTCTGTTTACCATTATATTTTCCGCGTCTTTCGCTTCTCTCTCTATTTCTATTGCTAGTTGGATAGTTATTGGTTGGTGATCTGATTCGATTCTTTCTCCTATTTCTAAACATTTAATGTTTTCTAACCCCGCTTCATTGGTTATTGCATAATCTATTACCGAGTCTCCTCTTGTTCCTACATAAGTGAATTCTCCCTCTTCGTCTCCACTTATATTGCCGTTTAAAATATTCCATCCTCTTTCTTGTATAAATTGTATCAATAATCGCCCTTCTGTATTTTGTAGTTTGTCTTTTGATTTTCTTTTTTCTTCGTCTTTGCCCTCTCCTATTGTTCCCCATTCTCCTACTCTTGCATTGAAATCTCCGCAAATTAACAATTTGTGCTCGTCTTTTTCATTTATTTGTTCTTTTATTTTAATTATTGCGTTTTCTATGCCTTGATTATTATATATTGTGACTATTCTCCACGGTTCTCCCTTGATGTTCAATTTCCTTTCCTGAATTCCTTCTTTTTGATTTTGTTCGTTTCTTTCATCCTCTTCATTTTCTTGAAATTCCTTCTTTATTCCCGTAATAATTCCTCCTTTTGCTCTGCCTTTTGTGTTTTCTCTTGTCGCCAATTGGCATTTCCAACTGTAATTTTCAGGTAATTGTTGTTTTATTTTTTCCCAACTCTTTTCTTCTAACCATGTTTCAGTGAGTCCTATTATATCGTGTCTGCTGCATGAATGGTAGATAGATCGATTAGGTGTTCAGTTATTCCAGCGAGAGCATCGTTTACACATTTTATATGGCTGAACGGGGGCTTTTGGAAAATGAGTTTAGGCAAAACAGGTCTATCGAGCGGATTAGAGTCACGAAAGATGTTAAAATATTTTATAACCTTTTCATCATACTCTGAGGAGTTGTTTGGTTGTTCATTGTGGGTGTTGTCTTCAATTACTGTTTGTTGAATCTCTTCAATTATGGTGTTGTTATGTAGCTGATTACCAACTTCCCTCCGCAATTCGTCTATTTCAAGATCTGTAATAGGTATAGTGTTTTTTAATTATTACATTTTTTCTATCCGCCAGATTCTGTTCAGACAGTATGAGATGGGGACATTTCTTTGTGAATTCGGGGTGCAGTTTCTGCCTCCAGCCTGGCAAAGGTTCATTTTTACAATCATTAACGAGCAGGTAAGTACGTATAATGTCAATGTTCATCTCTCTGCTCCATTTAATTCCTTTAGTTGTTTGGGGTCGTCTGGATGCGTCCATACCTTCTTGATGGTCGGCACGCCCTCCAGCCGAACTTGACGCATGACCTTCACCTTCATTATTTTTGTTTTGATTATTATTATTAGTATTATTATTATTATTATTTTTATATCCATTAGGGACAGATGGTCTCTCTGGGAAGCCCTCCTTCGCTCACCCCGGGGATAGGACAGAACCTAGCACCCGATCACTCACGTTAGAGGGTTCCCAGATCTCATACAGGCTCTACCAACTTCAGGTCGGGTGACTCATCATACCTGGCATCACCTGTATGGCCCTTCCACGTGCTCGCATCCCAAACCCTGGTGATGTGTGATCACGGATTACACCACCTCGTGCGCCCTCGCAATGTGGAGGGAGCCAAGAAGAACGGCTTTTTGTATTCTGCAGGTCAGGGAGGCCGAAACTGACCTGCATTCCGGGATGATCTCAAGTTCCCGGACGAAGCTTGCCTTTATTCCGCCTAGGACCCCAATAATCAAAACGACCAACTTGACTCTATGTCCTGGATACAATTTTCCAAGTTCGGACAGGAGATCTCTATACTTCTCCCTCTTCTCGATCTCCTTAGATGTAATGTTAGGTTCTGGACAAGAAAGTTCGATGACATACAAACATTTGACATCTAAGTCCAGCAGAACTATATCCGGCTTGGTTGCTTGGAGCTGTCTCGTGGTGGGAAACGAATAATTCCAGTATATAGGTACGACATCTGGTATTTTCCACCACGGACTCGATCTCAACGGGGACATACGGTATTGCAGGTGCATTGTCAATACCATAAGAGTGCCTTAGATGATAATAGAGTACTCTCAGGGCTGCATTGTGTCTTCTGATGTATAACGACACAGCGTATGAGCGGGATGGGCCTTACACGCTCTACAGGCAGTAGGAAGATGTTCCTGAAAGACGATATTACGATACACCAGCATGTGAAGCACACTATCCCGGCATGCCAGTACAAACCTCTCAGTCTCGGACTTCAGACCGGCCGACTTTAAGAAGGCGAGGGTAAGTTCTCGAGAAAGACCCTCTCGCTCCACATGACGAAAGAACTGGGAGTGTATCGCCTTTCCCATATGTTCTCTCATTAGACGATCGTATTCTGCCTTCTTCGTTCTTGAGCTGACGGTTGTCACATGCTCCTCAAGATTAGGAGCACCGTCGGCTATATGCCGATCTGGTGAGAGCTCTTGTAGTCCGAGCTTTCCTGCAGCCCTGCGGGACGCTTGAAAAGTAAGGGCCCCGTTCCCCGCTTGCTCATGTGACTTAACGTCTGTTTCAATATCTTCTTTAATAGCAGATATTGAAAAATATATTACCGAAAACTGATTCTAAAGTTTTGAAGTTGATTTACATTAGAATAAAATGCATAACTGTTCCAAATGTCAACTTACTTTTCAATCGCCAAAAAGTTTAATATACCATTTAAAATCGAGCCGTAATGCCAAAGAATATGGAATTTTCTGCTGAACACAAAAATAATGTTTCCGAGTATTTTCATCACTCATCCCTTCGAACATTTAAGTGACATTTAACATCTCATACTATGTTTCGGCCAGGTAGTTCAGTAAATAAAAAAACAGTTGATTTAGAAGGTTATCTCTTTTGTAACAATTGTAACCCGCTTCCTCTCCGTCTTTACATTTTGATCTTCCTCTAGATATCCTTATTTCTCTTGCAACTGGTACTATAATGTCATTATTGCTATTTTCATTTCTTTGGGACACTGTGTAATTTTCTAATTCGAACTATACGAAGATTGGTCGTCATCATCAGAAAGGTACTCATAAGAAAAATAATCTTCTGGTACTTCAGATAGTGAATCAGAGTCAGGTATCCTTTCATTTCTCAGAAATCTGAGGTACATTTGCCACTATAACCGAAGCAGAAGATACAGCTTGATGAAGATATTATGGCTGAATTTCCTAATTACACTTTTAAGGAAGCTGAAGTACATTTGTTAAGGAGGAAAGAGATATAAATCTTTCATATCATCACAACTCTCCATTGGTAATAAACGAAAAGAAGCAAGACTTGAGGTAGTTGAATTATAAGTATTAGATAGTAGGTCATTCTGTAAGCCTACTAGGAAGTACAGTATTATTTTATATTAAAGCTCAGTATATTAGTATGAAGAACATAATAGGCAACCACGAGGCTTGTATTGAAATAGAAATACATATAAAATAATGTTTTACAAAATTAATTGACTTATCTTAAAAACTACGTTACTGAAAAAGTACTTGCAATCAAGACTGCCTGAATTCTTATTCTAGAAGATCGCTGTCTAGTATTATAATCAGCTTTCTTTTAAAAATCGCTTTCATAGCCTCAAAGAACCAACAAAGATGCTTCCACATAATAAGTTAAGAGATATTACGTACCATAATTACATGAACTATTATTATAACACAGCTCTAATATTTGTTTTGTTCTAGATGACATTTTTTAAAACCCACTAAAACAAGCACTTGCTTTGTGCATCCGCACAACTGGCAAAATACAGAAGCGAATCTTACTTCCCGGCCAATTTGAGAAATTTTTAGTGGTACCGTTCGTGGCTGTTTTTGAGAAACAACGTAACAATTAACACTAATTTATTTAGACAGTTACACAGTGGTATTATTCGGCCACATTTATATTCTTCGAGCGTACTTGGTCGCCACTGGTAGACTTTGGTAGACTAGTTACTTGCTCAGGAAACGCGCCTTATACAGGGTGTATCGACGTCAACATAAGACTTTTTTTGTATAAACACGTGTCCGAAAATGCATCCCCTCAGGCTAGAGAACTTCGAATAGTTCAAGAAAAACCACACATTTTTTTACTACTCTTTATTTTTAGTTTTTAGGAAAAATTGTGCCTTTAAAATTTGAAGTTGAATAGATATCAAAGTAATAGGGCAGAATTAATTACAGTCTTTTGTTTTCCTATCACTGTCAATTTAAAGTTGCATATCTCGTTTTGAGCGACTCTTGTATGCTATTTTGCTGAATTTTGTGAGAAAAATGAGGTTCACTGCACAGGAAATGGCTGATATTCATTTTACTTATGGACGCGCGGATCGAAATGCAAGCCTAATTCCACGGCTTTATCAGGAAGGGGTATCCACACCGTACGCTTCCCAATAAGCAAACATTTATTAACTGCCATCGCCGACTAAGTGAAAGTGGAGCTTTCTATCCTAAGAACAACGATGGTGGCAGGGATAGGTCTGTCAGAACCACTGATAAAGAAGAAGATATCCTTAATTGTGTAGAAGTAAATCCTTCCATCAGCACCAGAATTATTGTAAATGATTTAAATGTGTCGCATATGACAGTCTGGCGTGTTTTACAAGAGCAGTTACGTTACCCTTATCACTTGCAAATAGTTCAAGGACTTTTCTGACTTTGAACCTAGAGTGCCATTTTGCCAGTGGTTTTTAAATAAATGTACTGAAAATCTGAGATTTACAACTTTCTTACTTTTTACGGACGAGGCAAGATTCGCACGCGATGTTATTACTAATTTTCACAACAACCATATCTGGTCAGATCAAAATCAACATGCAATTGTAGTTAGAATCTAGGCATCAGCAAACTTTTTCGTTAAATGTGTGAGCTGGAATCATTCGTGATCATTTATTTGGACCATTTTTTATATCAGGTGTTTTAAGTGGTGACGTTTATTTAGATTTTCCGCAGAACAATTTACCGGTGTTATTAGAAGATGTGTCCCTAGCTGCAAGGCAACATTCTTTTTTATGCATGATGGCGCCCCGCCGCATTACCGAGTGACTGTTCGCGAATTTTTAAATAACTCTTACCCAGAACGTTGTATAGGAAGGGGTGCACCAGCGCCATGGCCAGCCCGATCTGCGGACTGTAACCATCTCGATTTTTATTTGGGGGGTCACGTTAAAGGTTTAGTTTACTCTGCACTAATCTTAAATATCGATATTTTACGTCAACGAATTGAAAACGCTTTCACAACCATTCGTAATACGCCCGGCATTGAGGCGAAGAATGGAAGCATGCATTGCCTCAAGTGATTCACATTTTGAAGTTAAAACTAAAAATAAAAAGTAATAAAAGAATGTGTGGTTTTTCTTGAACTGAATTCCTTTAGCTCGGGGGGGATGTATTTTCGGACAAATGTTTATATAAAATAAGTCTCATTTTGACGTCTACAAGAAGCCTGCAAAGTTTGGCTACCTTTTTTAGATATAGAGATATATTAAAGTAAGAACAACACATCAGATGATGTCTGTATGCGCAGTAAAAGTTCGCCAGTGGCGTAACATAAAGACGTTTGTTGGGTGAATAAAGGAACGTAAAAAATGATATTTATTTTTAATTCTTAAAAATTAGCAAATGTAAAATAATAAAGCAAGTTATAATTGAAATATCCGAAACGTTTCAACGTTAATTTTTAAAAATTTCCAAACGAGTAGCATTAATTTTACACAAAATTTCGGAACGCAACAAAAATTATAATTTGACAAATTGTTGGACACGGTTTCATCAAACAGGTTAATTCATAATAATAATCACTTTCAGAATGTCTTCGTCGTCATCGGACTCTCCGGTATTTACCATGAAAGATAAATTATCATGCACGTCGTCTAAAATATGCTCTTTTTGCATATATTGATTTACCACATTGTTCGGCATAAGCACAAACTTTTTGTCAGTGTTCAGAAGTAATACTTTCAAACTTTTCAATTGCTAAATTTTTTGCTGCCACGTAATTTTTAACTTTAGCCGATATCTTCTCAAGTGGATTGAGCTCCGGATGATAAGGAGACAGTCTTAAGACACGATGTCCATGTTTGGCCAATGAAAATCTAATAATTTCTGTAAAGCAGTGGCGTGTTTACCATGGAAGCTAAGGAAGCGCAGCTTCCCCTACGTAAACTAAATACCTACAGCGTATAATTAAATTAATATACCTTAAAATTTAAAAATTTAATATTATATATTTTTATATATTGTTCACCTAATCTACATGCATCGGTTACGTTAATCAGTCTTGGTTATATTGTGTTACATATTATATACTCACTTGTTTACTTCACATTATATTAAATTTTCACTTGTTTACTTTACATTATATTATATAAACGCTTGTTTACTTTATACATATTATTATTATTTGTTTATGTTTATTTCATATCTATTAGTGACCTGTTTATATTAAATTTTTGAACGATCTGACAGTCCTTTTATTGGGATATGTGCTTTAAAGAATTTTCAGGAAGTCAGTTATCAGTTTCCGCTTGATTCATCTGAAGGGCACGCTCATAACTGATTGACGTCCATTCATTTATTTTACAGCTTATCAAGAACCTCGACCTTCCCACTGATAGTCGGCGGCCTGTTCCCGAGAGCTACCTCGGTTATTTTATTTTACCCTTTTAGTGTAGCAGTCTACTGACCTACTAATTTGTATGTAAAATCTACTGATTTCCTCAAAAAGACTAGAAAAACTGACAAATTGAACTTATTTTCGTTGTTCTGTCGATATGCTGAAAAATCTTTCGATTTGGCAATTGTGACCAAGATGGTCCACGGGAAATAGGCATTTTTTAAAGAAGCATTACTCCATTAATTTTTTGTAATAACAAATATTCATAACCATAGAAATAATCAGTTTAACATGCCATTTTAAAAAATAATGTCACTCAGGTGATGGTAATTTACATGAACACAATTGGAAAATCGAAAACATTTTCGGTATACCGCCAGAACAACAAACATAAGTTCAATTTGTCAGTTTTTCTAGTCTTTTTGAGGAAATTTTACTTGCAAATCAGTAGGTCAGTAGACTGAAGGTAAAATCAGTAGATCTACTGATAAATCAGTAGATCTGGCAGCACTGTACTAAACGGCATCGTATGCGGAGTCGGTAGACACCAGACCGATGAAGTATAGTAACTTCATTGCACCTGACGCAGGCCCCCTCTCCTCCTACTAGCCGAGTACTATTCATTCCAAAAACATCCGTTTCCCGTGGACCACTCTGTAGTATGTTATTTTTCTGTCATCTAAAACAATGGGCATTTTATTTCACTAAAATCAAGCGAAAAAGATAAAAGGGCCAATGTCAAGATTTAACGAGACTCAGTTCAAAAAGGGCCAAACCTGACTTTGGCTTTTTTAAAGTAGTTTGTAACAAACAAATCATAGATGGCATTAGCCATTCCGAAGAAAATATCTTTGTTTATATATTATAAATCACGGACATTGACCATTTTTATCAAAGAAACGATTACTCTAGACATGCTTATTCGTGTACATTGGCTGTCTTCAACAACAAATTACATTGGCCCTTTTAGAACCAAGTCACGCAATTAAACTTTCTAATAAAAAGGCCATTTTTATCTTGCTTTGTACTTTATTTCTACGTGTTATACATCTCAACTTTGTGATACACAATAAAGATGTTTATTGTAAAATTTACTTATTCATTGCTCTTAAATTGGCGTAAAAGCATAAAATATGAATAAGAAGCTCGACATACCTAAAATGTTCTTTGTGTTATTTATCAGTTTCTAAACCGTTGAGGCACACTTACTTTCAGCGCCGTGATTAAAGATAAGGGTGCAAATTTTCCACACGTCAGAGTTACTGCTCTTTGACTTCTTATTATACTAAGTACTAAACTTTTCTGAAATTTGACATCGGTACCAACGAAGTCAACTTCATAGCAGGCTTCGGCTACTTGTTCGCTTTCTGTTATAACTTGGTGTCCCCAATAATTGATACTCACAATCTCAAATAGTATTATAAATACGTAAACAATACTCCTCGCGAAAGCGTTACTGAGGTTAGTTAAGTTCAACTAAAACAATAAATGGTGCATCCTTTTAGAGAACTATTGGAACTTTGTAACATAACTGAGAATACCTAAATACTGATGCTGCGGATAATTAATAATTAATATTAGTATTAAAGTGAAAATACTTACTACTGATATAAGGTATAGTGTAAAACAAAGAGTTCCACACATTGATATTGCTGAAATTAAAGCAAGTGAACTAAACACTCGTTCAGTTTGCTTTGCCACGTTCATTATCGAAACGTGATAAAAAACAACATCCTTTATGATTGGTTGTAAGAAATCCCAGGATAATACAGAAAAATCTACGCTGACAGCGGTTTTATGCTGAAATCGTTTCTATAATTTTAAATTAGCCAAAGATAAAAATTTTACCTGCCTGTATGAGTCCGTCGTGGTTCTTCGGTATTGAGTATTTAATGCGTTTCTGTAAATTTCTAAAATGCATTCGAATATGTGCCAGTACTACAACGAACGTTGCAATTGCTAAACAGTAAGCGAAGCAAATGATAGTGAAGACCGTAGTTTGATATACCAATGATATTTCGACACCATAAGCAATGTTAAACAGCGGAAATGGACCGAATGCAAAATTAACATCATCGCTGTTCTTCATTTTAAAATAATATTGTAACACAGCGAAAAAAATAAACATTAATGCAACCATAATCGATACGACAACCTAAAACAGAAAATTGCATTAATTGATGTTCTACGAATATATAGCCGTTGCTCGATTACTTGGGACTAATTGGTTACCGGCAATGAAATTTAAAGGTAAATGATTTGAAACTTTTATGTTCCTCGGTAACAATAGTAAGTTACTGAAATAACCAAAAGATCAGGCCAAGTAACGAAATTCACAAATTTGTGTAGACATAACGTAGGATCAGAATATTTTATGATGGCAGGCCAGTAGATATGTTAATTTATAAATAATTACAAACACCACAAAGAAAACCTCGACTAAAACAGACCATGATCTCTTCAGTGTATTATGTTTTTCTTGGTTGACTAATTTTTGAATGGGTTTTGACACACCTCCAAAAAACAATGGTTTTTTGTTTATCCCTCAATTATTTAAAATTTCCTTTTGATTTTTCTCGATTTTAGATCAGTCGTTAATAAAGCATTTTGCGCAATCTATTCTCGAAGTTTGAGCAGGCTATTCATTCCTGGTGGAATTGAAGCCGCTCAGAGTTGAGCTCGGTTGCTTTTAGTGGGGTGGTAGGTCACTCCTCTCCACTTTTTCCTTTCTATCTCTCTTCAGGCTGTTGTGCTTTTTCGCTTCGTCTGTCTCCCCGGATATCTCATTTATTTCGTTGTTCATTAACCTTCTGTGCTCCTCACGGTTTATTTTTTTTTGTCCATATATGAGTCTTATGATTTTTCTTTCAAAAGTTTTTAAATTTTCTTCATCCTTACTTGTGAGGCTCATTGTTTCTCCTGTATATGTTACTGTTGGTCTTATTGCTGTTCTATTATATATTTTAATTTTTGTATTTTTACTGATATTATTTGCTATAATTATTGACTTATACTTATAATATACCCGTCATCCTGACGGTTCTTTGATCATTTTCAGTATTTCTTTCATTTTTGTTATTTATTATTACTCTTAAATATTTAAAGTTATGTACTTCTTCGAATTTGTATTTATCTATTTATACTTTTGTTTAGTGCCCAATTTTTCTTTTCTAATTATTTTCATATACTTTGTTTTCGTTTGGTTAATTTCCAGTCCTCTTTTGTTTGCTGCACTGCTTACCTTCTTAATTGGGTCTTCCAATTTTTTTCTATTTCTGGCTACCATTTATTTCGCATTTATTATTGTCCTCTTAATTTCTCAAGCTTGTATCACACCTTTTCGTGCTATATTGAACAACGCCGCTGAAGGTTCATCTCCTTGTCTTAGTATTTCTATGTAATTCGTTACTCCTACTTGTGTACGTACAGTAGCTTTCGATTACTCGAATGTCATTTTAATCAACCGTATTAATTTCTCTGGTATTTCCATTTTCCTTGCATTTCTTAACATTGTCGCCCTGTTTAGACTGTCAAAAGCTTGTTTGAAATCTACAAATACTATGTGAAGTTCAATATCATACTTATACCATTTTTTCTACTAACGCGTGTCTATAAACTGTCGACATCTCAGTTGCTTTGAGAAACAAATTACAAGTCTTAGATTAAATCATACAAGACAATGAAATTTGAAAATCTTGACATTTAGTTTTGTGTTCTGAATCTAATTACGAAATATGTTTCTGAAATCATAACCTACTGGGATTTTGACAGTTTATAGACACCCGTTATTTGATTCATTACAAATATTGTATCTACTATTGATTTTCCCGTCCTAAATACGTTCTGATACTTTTCTGTTTCATTTTCTGCGTTAATTTTTAACCTCTTATTGATGTTATGATTTTGCATGCGGTATTCAAAATGGTTATTCTTCTATAGTTTTCACATTGCATTAGAACTCCTTTTGTTGGTATTTCCACTATTATTCCATTTCTCCATTCTTCAGGCATTCTTTCTTCTCTCAATATTTGTTTAATTAGTCGATACATTCTCCTCCATTCTTTATCGTTTCATTACACATAGTATTATATGGTCCTGAAGGTTTCCCTTGTTTTAGGTTTATTATTATTTGGTTGCATTCTTTCAATGGCTCTTCTAGTTCTGCTTCTGTGTCTTCTTCGATGTAAGATTGGTCTATATCCTGTTTTATTCCTATTTTTTCTGTACTCTTCAAGTACTCTTTCCAATCTTTTTTATCTACAGTGTGTCTCACTTTAGACGGCACCACCCCAGTATTTTTTTTATATATTATCGATTTAAAAAATTTCTTTTTTCTGATTATACCCCTTACTAAATTGTACTTTTAGGGTATGTTACTTTCCCTTCACGGTAAAATGCTAGCCTACTACGATTTAAAATAAACAGCAGAACTGAAGAAGTCGTATTAGAGATTTTTTTATCAAAAAATCTTGTTAATAAAAGTTGTTCAGAATCATTCAAATAAGCTACATTTCATTAAAAACAAAAAATTTTGAAAATCTCTTTATTTTAGAAAACAAATAGAAAAATGTATATGTGCTAATGGTGTTTTAGTTGAGAATACTGTTATTTAAGTAATTAAGCATCGTTTTTTGTGATTGTATTGAATTAAAAGAATAAAATAAAAAATCATGGCAAACTTGCATATAATCGATTAAGAGCAGCCCTTGGCAATCCCAAAGAACAGATGCCATGATCTTCCCAGCAGAGGCCTGCGTTTTGTATTTTTTCGGAGCTGAATATTTCGCATGCTTCCATTGCATCGACTCTTCCTTCGTTTCGGGGTTCCAGTGGTGAAGCCATGTTTTGTATCCAGTCACAAATCGTGCCATAAAGTCATCTGGATTGGAATTAAAGAGGTCGAGGAGCTGGCGTGATGCTCCCATTCTGCAGTGCTTATCCTGAATAGAAAGATTTTTGGACACCCACCCGGCTGACACCTTCGACAAGTGCAGAGTAGTATGGATGATGTTGTGAACACTTCCTTGTGAAACACCAATCTCTGGGGCAATTTCTGATACCTGTATACGCGTATTTGCGAGTACCAGTGACTCAACCTGAGCCACATGTTTATCATCGGTTGCAATTTTTGGTCCTCCGCACTTTGGATCTTCTTCAATGCTCTGGCGGCCGTGTTTGAATTCTTTAAACCACCTAGTAACCGTAGCATGCGAAGGCGCCTCCGATCTGTACACTTTCGATAAGCGATCAAAAATTTCCTTTGGATTTACACCCTATTTACACAAAAACTTGATGATGCTTCGATGCTCGAACTTCTTTAAATTATACTCAGCCATATTTCACAACTGACAGAAGGAAAACAAAAGCAGATAGGACAACCAATTTTTGCAAGCAACGGTAACTGTATGTATCAAACAACATTTGCACGAAAATCTAAACTTTGCTAGATACCCCCAAATTGCAGCACACTTTGAACGCCCCTCGTATATTCATACAATTTTTTGCTATTTTTATTGTTCTTTCCCATTTCATCCATCTCTTCTTCTACCCATTCAACTTTTTTATGCTTTATTATGTTTGTCGCTTCTTTCTTTCTTTGCTTGTACTTTCGTAATTATTTTCATTATACGTTCGTAGTCATTGTGATCTCGCACCTTTGTTTTCGACAGCTGCCTCGCACTCACTATAAAACCATTAATTTCACTTTTCTGGCTGTTTTCTTACTATCACATTTTTTTATGTATCAACTATGACATTCTTTAAGGTTCTCCATTCTTTTTCAATGTTTGAATTTTCTTCATTTTTTTCTAATTGTGTCTTGACATATTCTTGGTACATTATTTTCTCTTCTTTGGGTTTTAACTCATCCATATTCTATTTCTTTAGTGTTCCTTCTTTTTTTATTTGTTCTGTGAAACTCTTAGATTCATCCTTGCTATAACTAATTGGTGATCAGTGTCAACACTTGTCCTCCTACGCGATCGTACGTCCTGTATTATTTTCTTTCTTCTCTTCCTAATTAAAATATGATCTATTTCTTCCTTCTGATTTCCTAGACAGTAACCATGTAATCTTACGTTCTTTTTGTGTTAAAATTTGTACTTGATTTATCCATTTCTATTGCTAAGTTGCATAACATTTTGCCATTAGCAGTAGTTACTTCATGCAATGTATCTTTTTCTGCTACATCTTTTAAATGTTCTACTCTGTCTATTTTTTGTATTAAAATCGACTTCTATCAGCATTGTGCCATGCTTAGGTCTTTTCGCACAGGTTTCTTCTAATTTTTCATAAAATTGTTCTTTTTCAATTTCTGTAGCTGTATTTATAGTGATATTTGCCACTTGATCCTTATATACGAAATCCTTTCACTTACTGTCTTAAATTCTATTATTTTTTCTCTGATGTTTCTGTTCACCATAAATGCCGTGGCCTTTTGTCCTTGTTTGCTATCCCCAGCGTATAAAGAATAGGTTTTTTTATCTATTATTCCTTCACCTTCCCATCTTATTTCTTGTAAAACCAAGATACCAATTTTATACTTCTCCAGTTCTCTTCCAATTTCTTCCATTTTTCCCATTTCTAATATTAGTTCTTGCAGTCCATGTGCCAAATTGTATTTTATTTCTCTTCTTATTTCGATTACTCTTTTCGCTACTTGTCTACTCATTTTTCTTTTTATTGCGGTCGTCGATTGATTTTCCAGTCCAGGCCTATTTTTATCTATTAGTTTATTGGAGCTTCTATTATTTTCTTTTTTCTGGTCTCATTTTAACCATTCACCATTTATTTTTATTTTGTTGAACCCCCAACTTTGACTTTATTACACTTTTCTCGGTCTTCCTTTGCTATATCTCGTAATTCCATTTGTATTTTTTTTTGCACGGTTTGGTTCCTCTCAATTTATTTTTGTTCTTTATTATTGATTCCTTTTTTTCCCAGCCGTTTACTCTTGCCTTTATTATCGTACAATTTTTATTATTTTTTCCAATTTGCTACACCTCGTTCAACTCTGTGGATACGCCAATCTTCTTCTATAAATTCCTGTGCTAGTTTCTTATCTATCTTATTTTTGGCGTCTATATCTTTTATAATAATGTTCGTTCTATGCTGGCCTTTTTATATTTTTTTAACCTGTTTTCTAATTCTTGGACTTTTTCTTTTAATTTTCTGTTTTCCAGTTTTAACTCCGTCATTTCTTTTTAATATTATTTCTGTTCCTTTCTCATTTCTTTGATTTGTGAAGCAATTTCTTTTACCAGGTTACTCTTACAACTCTTAACTATTTAACGTTTACTATTTCTTATGCAAAATGAATTATTCGCGTTGGCAGATTTTTCGCTACTTCTGGCAACAACAACCAGTACAAATGCAAAAATAATTATTAATAAGGAATTTTGAAATATTGTTAGTTCTCGTAGGTATTAATAATGTTTTAGAAAATTTATTTGGAATGCTTTGAACTAATAATCATGATTGAAAATTTGTGCTTAAATTATTGTCTATAAATGTAGTTATCACTAAGGCAAAACAACTTTCACAGTGACCCTTATGATATTTAATAAAAACAATATGCCTGTAGCTTATAATTTACCATTTGATTACCGAACAACAGGCATTTCTCCATCTCAATTTCTTCGGTATTGTTAGCAACTTCTTTTCTTGGCGCAAAAATTTCACCCTCAAGGGTTTCCATAAGTTTTTTAACTTTTGACCAATTCCTAATGAATATTAACATGGTTGACGTTCCTACAACATGAGAAAACCACTTTTTATTCCAATAATTGACATTAGAATTTTCTTCGACTGATGTATCCTCGGAAATTACACAAGGTTTATGAAACCATATAACATACCCACCTATGAAATAAGCGGTGATGAAAAACAAACCGTCTACAAATTTATCGATGTCGTTATTCGGTTTTAGCAGTTCGGGTATTGCCAACGCCGGATAAGAGCAAACTATAACCGTTATTACAAAACTGTACAATCTGTATTTTCTGGTGTTATTTGTAACTGATAAACCCAAAATAGCAAATAGCTTTCGAAAATTAAAATAATTTCGGGGGTTATTATATGTTAAATTTTCATCCATTATTTTCGTCCTTTGAAATAACCTCTTCAACAGAAATTACTCTATCAAATTAAAGAATAACAAAAATTGTATTCAGAAATAAAGCTTTGTTACGAAATTTATTATAACACCACAAAACTATAACAACCAACAGTTATAGACAGCTTGTGGAGCTATAATAATGCACAGCACTTTAATATTTCGTGGCTCAAACCCTTATAAAGACAATTTTTGCGTAGGTATACTGTTTGGATTACTTCTGTTTTAGTAATAGCAGCGGCAAATTTTTCAAAATAATATAAGAAAAATCACGGCAAATTTAGTAATACTTAAGGATAATAAATTTTCTTGATCACAGATATCTCAATATTCACTAGAACGCAATTGTTCCGTAACAATGTTTACAATTTAACAGTTGCCTATAGAACAAACTACATGGCGAAGAAGTAGAACGTTTAAATAGGTGGAAAGCCGGACGAGAATTACAAAAATTATCACAGCTGCTGTAATATAATTAATATGTTCCGCTTAGAAAAATGTTACAGATATAAATTAATAATGGTGTAATAACCCTCTATTAACTTGATGATAAAGCTTTCCGTTTAAAATAATTAACCCCTTTTAAAATCGGAACATCGAATTCATTAAATATTAATCATACTTTTAAATTAGCTTATATGAAAAGTGTATTGAAAAAATATGGCGTGTTAGTAATATTCAGGGTGTCAAGGACGTGACGTTTTCATGTAGGCTCTGAATTTGAAAAAGGCACTTCGTGATTTACATACCAACTAATGCCATATATTTTATGTAGGTAAAAACTTTTACTGTCAAACATGGCCAATGACATGTTTCAACACTCAACCGATTCAATTTCGAAACTTTTTGACCGCAATGCGTACTGGATCCTTCGGTTAAGGCCGGGATGTCAAAAGAAGTGTGCCAAAATAAGTAGTTTCTTATTTCTTCCGCTATAAATTTTTGTTCTACGTTTCCTAAACTCACATGCAGAAATATTGCGGGTACTCAGTAGGTATCGGTGTTTAAAGTTTCATTGATCATGTGAACGATCTTTAGACCGCGCGAAGCGGGCGGCTAACCAAAAGGGGCGGCCGACTATTCTGTATTTTGACAAAAAAATATGCAAAATTGCCCTGTTAAATTAATTAAATAATATTTCTGCGAAAATCAAGCATCGTAATGTTTATACGGATTTCTAAAGAAATATATCGATTAGAATAAGTAGGCAAGTTGTCTGTATTGTTTAAGAACCAAGTAAAGTTCTTATACCTACAAGCGTATTACTAGGCGTGTACTTTTGAAGAAGGTGTTTTTGTCAATAGCTATTATTACACAACGTGATTTTAACAAAACAGAGAGATTATTTTACATATCCAAATGTGAAAAACCAACGATGTAATCAAAATTAAATTCATCTTCAGTTTTAGTCTTAGTTATTGTTCTTACTTCTATTAAACAAGGGGACTTTGTGAACAGTGTAAATATGCAAAAACTATGTAAAAATGCAGAACTAGATTTATGTGTTACTCGTTTGTATGCTATTACATTCATGTAAAGCTTCTGCCTTTTTTATTAAAAAATTCGCCATTTAAAAAAAAATGGCGATGACGTCAAAACTTTTTTAAATATGGCGGAAAAAATTTGAACGATATGTCAAACTGTGTGCAATAAAAAATAACAATTGACCTGTCCGAGGATTTTTTCAATAAATGAACGACAACTTTTTATTCCCAGGTTTCCAGACTAAACGACCGCACTGTATATAATTTACTTATTACCCAGTACTTAGGAGTAGATTGTAAATAAGCAGTTCAATAAATTTAAAAAAAAAAACCTGCAGCGTTAATTGCGTAAGCGATAATTTCAGGTGAGGTTGTCGGGTTCGTTGCCACAATCTTCTGATCTGGTGTTTCTGTCGTATTCGATTTTGAATATACCGGGTGTTCAGCGAGGAATGATGTCTGGTTGGTGGTCAAATCTGTATGGACAATACTTTGGTTCTTCAGGGCTGATGATTTGGACAGTGTATTATTGTTCTCTTGATCCACTTAGGATTATTAGCTTTACCACTGAGGTACTTAGGGTATGAACAACACTTATTACTTTTGAACACTATTACTTTTATTCACTGTATTCATGCTACATCTGCTTGCCTTACGTACGCTAGATCTAACCTGACTTAATTGGCCGTGGCTACCCTATAGCTACCGTATATTACACCTCCCCTACTTAACATAACCTGCTAACTAATTCGGGAATCAATTGTTCGGATTTGTGCGAAGTGGTCGAGAAGCTTGTGTTACTTCTGTTGGTCTCAGTAGTTGGTCCCAAGCAGGTTACACCAGATGCACTGGGTTTGGATTGATTCGTATCGTTTAGTAAAACATCCTGATCTTCGACAATGGTGGTTTTGTTCGGTATCGCTTTTAAGAATACCGAGTTTCTCCTATATTCACGGTCTCTCTCATCCACTACATGGTAGCTCCTGGGGTATTACTTTTATTTAGCACTCGCCCTGGTTTCCATATTTTACTACCAGGTTCTCTCATTAGGACATTATCACCCTGACTAAACACCTTGTGGTCTCTTGCGTTACGATCATAATAATATTTTTGGGTGTTCTGATTGGTTTCTAGCATTTTTTCAACTCCTATAGCCAATTTGGGTTTTAACTACTCTTTCAGGATTGGTATCTTCGTTCGTAATTTCCTGCTAAACAGTATTTCTGCCGGTGAGTATTCAATTCCTTTTAGAGGGTGGTTTCTGTAATTCAATAGAACTAGGTCTACGTCTTCTCCGCTTTCACTACACTTCTTGAGCATCTTTTTAACTATTTATACCCCCTTCTCGGCCAGGCCGTTGGACTTCGGGTACAGAGGACTACTGGTAGTCACATAAAAACTCCAGTTTTTGGCAAACGTTCTAAATTCATACCTGTTAAATGGCATGTTGTCTGCAACCAATTCTCGAGGTATTCCGTGTCTAGCAAAAATTGTCTACAGCTGACGAATTACTTCAGTACGAGTTTTATTTTTAAGTTTTCGGACTGCTATCCACTTGGAAAAATAGTCAACTAATACCAGATAGGATTCATTATTGAACTCAAGCATATCTGTGCAAACTATCTCGAAAGGATAGTCTGGGATTTTGTGAGAACAACTTTTCTTTTACCTTATTATATGATAGTTTTTCGCTGACTCTACAGCATTTAATTAACTCCTCATTCTGTTTGGATATATTTGGCCAATATAACATAGACCTTGCATTTCTTTTGGTTTTTTCGATTCCAAAATGGGGTTCATGCAGAATCTTAAGCATTTCAGTTCTTAAAGACGTCGGAACTATGATTTAGTCAACAGTAATATAACAAGTGATACCGTTTTTCCGATAAATTTGGATCGGATAGTTCATGACGGCTAGTTAAAGCGATAATTTCACGAGCCCGTAGGGCGAGTGAAATTTTCCAAAATTAACTAGCACGAATTAAGTATCCGATCCAAATTTATCACAGGAAAATCGGATCACGCAAGAGAATTGATCATCAAGACCAAACCTGACAACGAAAACCAAAAAACGAAGAATTGTGTCTACACGGTGCCATGTGAGTGTGGAAGGGAGTACATAGGAGAAACAGGCAGACCTCTAAGGGTTAGACTTCAAGAACACAAGACCAACATACGGAAAGGAGAAACCCAAAAATCGAGAATCGCGGAACATCTCTGGAATAACGAGCACAGGATTCTGTGGGAAGGTGCACGGGTAGCCACGAAAGAAGATAACCGAACCCGTAGGAAGCTCAAAGAAGCTACGTACATTGCTCTGGCAGAAGAACCGATTAGCCAAGCAAGCATGGAGATCAAACCTATATGGATTCCATTACTGCGCGAAGAACTGAGACGCAATAAACCACCAGCTACACAAACATCCGTATAGTTAGTATGATCTTTGGATTGCGGTTGCTATGAAATTAGGAGTCGTAAAGTAAATGTCAAACTTCCAAAAGTGAACATTTTATGTCTTTTACAAGACCAAACCGCTCTTCTCAGAGCGAACTATGCCTGAAGACGGGGGCAGATTCAGTCCCTGAAACGTCGCATTCCATTTATGCAACAGAGTGTATGAAAAGTCCAATTAACATTTATAATAAAAATCTACACTCTCAAACTTTTAGAGAATTCTTTAACATTTATATGTGTTGCATTTTCATTTATCCACAGTGTATGTTGAAAATGGCCACCATTCTCATGTAAACATAAATTTACACGCCTTTTCATGTTTTCAAATGCGTTTCGGAGCATTTCGGATGTGATATTAGCACATTCTTCAACTATGGTTTCGCAACTCAGGAAGTGTGCGAACTGGTGTCTTAAAAATTATGTTTTTCAAATGTGGAAAAACTAAGTAATCTAGGATAGTCAAATCTGGTGATCTTGGCGGAAATTCAGGTACACAACGTAAAGTGATCAGACGATCGCCAACAAATTGGCGTAAATAAGCGATAGATTGCGGAGTCGTGTGAGAAGTGGCACCATCATTTTGGAAATATCCCTGTTGTAGCTCGTCTTCGTGAAATTGGTTTATGAAGGGTTCTAAGATGTTGTCTCGGTACCTTTGGACATTGACGGTTCCTTCAAAGAATATGGGTATCAATCGTCTGCGAAAAACACAAATCCATGCCCCAACTTTCTGGGAAAGCAACGGAGACTCACGAAATATGTGAGGCTTTTCAGCACTCCACATCCTCATGGTTTGTGAATTGATATACCCTGACAAATGAAACCACGCCTCATCTGTAAAGAATGTCAAATTCAAGAGGTCATTGTTGTGCAATAAATGTTGGGTGAACCATTGGCAATATAACACGCGCCTGTTATGATCGGACGGTAACAATTTATGATAAGCCTGCATCTTGTAAGGAAATAAACCAATGTCCCTCCTCAAAATTGTTCTGCAGGTACCATAAGATACGAAAACTTACTGTGTGAGTCTTTGCAATGATGTTGTTTGTGCTTCATTCGTAATCTCTTGAACATTTTCAATAGTCTCCTCTGTATGGACCGTTGGCCTGCCAGCACCGTCCTTATGTGTTACGCTCGAGTACTGTATATCCATTCCCCATTTTCAAGATTTCCATTACGAAAATAAGATTCAATGATGAATCGCTTATGTAATTGCGAGAATACCATGATGAATAAAAATTCAAATCGAAACTGACATTTAATTGACAAGCTGAACCTATCAAAGATAGTGATTTTGTTCACCAGGGCCATCCCTTATCTAAATAATTTTTGTTCATATGGTATAACTAAACATAGGTACCTAAAATCTTTTGCAGACGTTTCTGTTTTTAAGTGACTCTAAAGCCTGAATTGCTGCTATTTGCCCGGGATCTACTGAGAAAATTTTTCCCAAATATTTGACCTTTTTAACTTTAAACTGTACTTTGCTCTTAATAAATTTGAAATTATTTTCCTTTGCCCTTTTTATTACCTTTTGGAGTGCACAATAATGCTCGTTTACAGTTTTGGTAGCACTGATTATATCGTCAAAGTAAATATCTACATTAGGAATATCTCCAAAAAATGTTGTATTAATACGCTGGAAAACCTTCGGACTTACACTTAGTCGAAGTGGTAGTCGATTGAATTTAAATTTTCCGAATGGCGTAATGAAGGTGGTTAACAAACTACTCTCGTAGTCAATAGTTATTTTCCCACGACCATATAAGAAAGTCGCTCCTAACGCACAACAAACTAGGCGCGAAAGTTGACAATATCACCCGTGCGATTGACTTTCGCAAAACAAATGAACAACCCGTGCGATATGAACACGTATAGGGATATATCGCACAGTTTGCGCAATAATAGGAAGCTGCGGCCGCTTCAAAACAAAAAATGGCGGTCGTTTTACCTGAACTGTCAGTGTTACTTTTTGCCATGTACATTCTTGGTCGTGGGAAAAATAGTGTTCGTAACTCGTTCGAAAGGCAAATATCTCCGCTCGTGTTTATAAATATTTCTACTCGTGCTCCGCTACGCTCCGCACTCGTATATCTATTTATAAACACTCGCTTGATATTTGCTACTTTCGACACTTGATACGAAAATAACTATTGTAATACAAGTGTTGAAAGCTTACGTTTGCCACACGAATGTGAAGTTTGCAGCACGAACGATAGTGAGTGCTGCAGTCACATGAATGTGGCAAATACAAGCTTTCAACACATGTATTACACACTATTTTTTCTACAACCACAAAAAATTTAAATATTTCTGCAAAATCAAATCTGACATTCATCAAATGTCATTTATGACATTTTGATTTGCGTGCGGAAAGTAAACAAATTAGCGTGTGGAAAGTTTACTTTCCGCACGCAAATCAAAATTTGAGTGTGGAAAGTTTATTTTCCGCACGCAAATCAGATTTGCGTGCGGAAAGTAAACTTTCCGCACGCTAATTTTCACTTGTTCGGCAAACACTCATTTTCAATACTCGTATCTATGGAGACGAAGTCTGAAAATCCCACTTTCCATGGTGGTTGTAGAAAAACGGTATTTGAAAGAATCCGCCCTGCATATCTAGAACTGTAAATTATTTTACCCACGACTACTTAATAATCTGTCAATTATTCATGTGTTTGGTCACTCATAATACTATCCATTGTACACTGCCAGCAGTGTATAATGATTATTCAAGGTGTCATGGTAACATCATTGTCTATGGTGTATAATGAAGAAAATAGGTTATGTTTCTAATCCGAATTGACAGATTATAGGTTATGTTTCTAATCCTAATTGACAGATTATTGACAAGTCGTCGATAAATTTTAATTAAAAATTCTTCGTATTTGTGTTCGTGGATAAAGTATAGTATACGACTCGCTATAATGGCTATTATAGCGTCGTGTATAATATACTATTGCCCACTAATAATGACTCAAAATCTTTTTTCTATTTGGGTTCTTTAATGACTACTTTATGAAACTCGGTTGGGTGTTATAAAGTAACACTTTAAAGAATCCGGCAATCAAGGCAACAAAATGTCAAAAGGGGCGGAGCTTTACTGACTGTTGAGTGTATAGTAACTACTAAAAATAACGAAATTTGTATTTCTTGACGTTAAATAGCCAAAACAGAAAAAATAGTATAAAATACACGTTTCATAAGACATTTAAGCGCACTTGTCCATTAGAAAACTTGGACGCGTGCTCTAAAATCGTGTCTGATGAAACTAGTTTTTTAAATTACTATTACCTAACGAAGGAATTGGAAAGTTATCAAGCTTAACGGCTTTGTTTAGCTCATTCGGGTCTAAACATATCCGAAGTTTTCCATTTGACTTTTCTACTATTGTGATCTTGTTCACCCAGTCAGTTAAGTAATCGACAACTTCAATTATATTTTCTAGAGTTAATTTTAACTTGTCTCTAATAACTTCCGGGACTCTCCTAACTGGCTTTATAACAGGTACAGCATTTTGTAATTTTCAAGAAACTTTCCTACGCCCTATCTCTTTGTGTGAGTCATAAAATTTTTCTTTGGTTTCACAGTCAAGACCATTAACTCTAGCTATTCATTCTAAATTGACTGACGTTCTTAACCCTAAGATCGGACTTTCGCAAACATCAACTACTAAAAATGGTGCTCTACTTTTCTTATTGTTAACACATATTTCTAAATCAAAAGTACCTACTACAATTAATTTATGATTACCAAACGCTATCACTTGTATTTACTTTCCGTAGTTCACCTTTGCTTGAAACAAAATTAATTAAAAAATTTAACACTTATAATAAATTCAAATGGTAAGGCTTCAATTTTTAATTAAAGAAGATGTGCTATGTGGCCACCTCCAATGTCTTGACACAGTCTAACTCTTGGTTTAAAGCTACACATAACATTATCTAATAACTCAGGATTATCATTAATTTCTTCGATTTTGTTTATTATTTTCTGTCGAAGGTCATTGATATCGCCAACAGGAGTATTAAAAATGGATTTTTTTAGATATGGCCATAAAAAGAAATCACATGGAGTCAAGTCGCATGATCTTGGAGGCCATATAATTGGCGTGTTTCGTTCAGAATTCAGCATCCCTTCAAAAAATATAGGTCATGTTATGCGTCTTCTACAGATAGCTGCCCAAACTCTAAGTTTCTATGGATGCAGAGGTGCCTCAATAAAATAATGTGGATTATTTGAACTCCACATCCACATATTCTGTGAATTAGTATACCCAGAGAGGTGGGACCAACATTAATCAGTAAAAAATACTTTTTCAAAAGCCTCATCATAGTTATCAAGATTATTAAGAAACCATTCACAAAATATCTGCCCCTGGGGAATATCATTTGGGATAATTTCATGGAATGCTTGTATACAATAAGGATGAAGTTTTAAATCTTGTTTAAGGATGCGTTGACAAGTTGCTACGAAAACTTATCAAAACGGTAATAAAAGCCAAAAAATACTTGAACAATTTATTTTTACGGACTCAAATTCGGCGCAAGGCCAGGATTCAATTAATTACAAAAAAAAATTAAATGTTGACCAGAAAATTGGTTAAGACTTGATAGATAAATTACACCAAGTTAAATGTACTTACAAATATAAATTTAAGACTAAATATCAAAAATATTAACAATTCATTCATGAATTAGTAGAATGACAATAAAGGCAAAATTTATAAATAAAATTTAATAAAGAATCTAATTCATGACTGAATTATACCACCATAACTTTTACATAAGAAATTTAGTTACGCATTAACATTTAAAAAAATAACAGGTGGACAACACCTGTGAGGCACACTAATCTTATCAATAGGTAAAATTCTATCAAATTACAAAAATATTAAGCAAACTCTTATCTCATTAAACCTTCCTCGTAAATAGAGCAAGTGAATTCTGGAATTACAGCAACACTGGAAGTACTAATCAATAGAATTAAAGTTGAACTGGAATGACAGCTTAACGCCATGAGAAAATGGGTTTTTCGATATTAACAAAAGTTAATTTCCGAAGGAAATTAAAAATTCCATCCAGGAAAAAACACACAATGCACTTCCAGACGGAAAATGAATCCAATTACAACCCCATAAACTCAAGTTAGGCGCTGAAAATTCAAATTCAATAAGAAAATGGAGATTAAGGAAAATTCAAGGAAAAAAGGTACTCACCACTAAACAGTGCGAAGCTATGATTATACTGTTAATAAAACATAGCAGAAAATCACATCCGAACATCGGAATAATTAAATAATACGCTCATTAAAATATGAAACGTAAAGATGATAAATTTCAGCAAAAGCCCAAAGATGTGTTCCAAAGGAATGTCAATCGCCAAAGAGAAAGAGCTCGTGTTAAATTCACGACACCGACAGAAAAGGAATCCACTGCGCAGGTACAAAATATTAATACCAATGAGTCTCTAACCCAATTACATTTATGCAAGTCAAGCTGCATAACTAATAGGCAAAATTTCACTAAGGAAAGCATTTAAAATTAATATGAATAAGTTACGGAAAATTGGATAACACAGCAAGAGAATATAAGAAAAATAGACTCGGAAAACCCGAAAGAATTTACTTTTGAACGCAATTACTGTTAAACGAGCACAAAACAAAAATTCTTAACGTTAACAACACTGGCAAAGGCTTGACAAATGATACAATTAATTTGGAATCCAAAAAATTGTAACAAAGTACTGTATGAGAGATCGACCTGTTGTTGCACATGTCGAATTGATGAATGCGGTTGCTCTTCGATCACAGCTCTTACAGCTTCAATGGGCGCATTCAGGGACGCTCAGCTGCTTAGCTAAGCGGTAATTTAGTCAGCTTATGCTAAATGTCAGCAAACGGCATTTCCCTGAATGAACAGCTGATAGTAAGCTGCTTTGACAGTTTGTTATTTTGCTTTGTAATGTTAGTTGTTACTTTCACTCAAGGTCTCAAGGAGAATAAACTAATTATCTTTGCCTTCACTATTGTGTATGTAATAATCTAATAATAGTTGTGCAGTGCAAGTATTAAAAATTTAAAAAAATTATGGCTAATGACATTCAAATTATGGACTATTTATTTAATGATGACAATAATGTTCAAATTTGACCTGTTTACTTATTCCTTACCTACCTACAATAGAAAACTTGCAAAAGGTTAATTAGTTGTATATAAATAAATTTACCTTTGTTTGTGTTGCTTTTATCTCGTTTAAGTAATAATTCATCGTTTCCAAAAATGTACAATACTTCATTAGTGTCATTCATTTTATAGGTTAAAGTGATTAAATTACAATTTCCGGTTCCTTTTTTTGGCACCGCTGACAAAGTCAGCTAAAAAATTATACGCTGAGCGAATTTCTCAGCGGCTTACTGCAAGCTTAATCACAGCGTGTCTATTCAGGGACTTTGCTAACTTAGCGCGTCAGCCGCTGAGCGTCCCTGAATGCGCCCAATGTTTTCTTCACTACTTACGCACATCCTTTAAAGTTGGTCGGGTGGGTTTTCCCACAGTTCACACATTGACGTTGGTCGTTTTGTGTTTTGATGCAGTCTGTATATCAGTGATGGTAATTTACAGTAGTTTCTAGTGTGTCCGTAATGCTGGCATCGTTGACACTGCGGGATATCTGCCGACTTTCTTCGCGGTTCGACCGCTACTACATAGTGGATTAAGCGATTTATTTTGAATGTTTCTTTAGATTTATCATCGGGTTCAAGCAAAACAGCATACATGGGGATTAGGGACTTATTTTCGTTACGCTAATAATTTGAAATGATTTTGATAATTCGTTTTTAATGTCTTCGTCTCCTATGGATATTGGTCAGTTTCTAATTATAACTGATAATTTAGTCTCGTCCGGGTTTCGATATGTATGATATTTTATTTTGTGTTGGTTATAATAAGCTGTCAATTTCCTATAATCATCTGGGTTATCAAGATTAATTTTTAGCATTTTTCGAACACAAGTGGCTGTGAATTCTTGTATAGCAAGGTTTTGATATCTTTAGAAACCTCTTGGTAATTGGTTGCTTCATGAAGAAATATTTGAACATTTTGGCTGCTGTTGTTTCCATTGGTTTATCTAGCGATGAGATTTGAACGCTCAGGGCATGAAATTTATTTTTGGAGCTAAATTTATCATGCTTGCACAAATAATGCTTATTGCGCTCGTCCGCAGGAGGAGAAGAATTGCTTCGCTTGGCGCTTTGATTTGTTGCTTGTTGCTTCCATTGGGCTGATAGCATTGGATCCTTGATAAATTAGCGTGGGAGGATTTAGAACTGAGTTGTTATCTTTATTCGCCATATGGCGTTGATAATGTTACTTAGAAATACCGGTAGTCCGGGGAGTTCGCGGCAAACCGCACCGGCGGCTGCCGTGGGTTTTTTGCGATGATTATTTAATAACGCTTGTTATAAATATATATTAAATTTACCACTATCATGAAGTCCAAGGATGGCTCGTAAACAATAACTGTTAAGTTAACACATTCACGGAGCACAGCTGATGCGATGCACTCGTCGACTTTTTATTGGAAATATTGTAAACGTGATTTTTTTAAGTACTTTTAAGGAAATATTACAGTATGTTTGTTTTTTTGTCCTTTCTCACTCTACGTCTATTATGATTATTACTATTTTCTGTATATTGTTATAATTTAAATATATATCTTAAAGCTATTTTGTTTTAATAAAACATTCAAAATACAAATAGAAAAGCTAAACATTGTTGTATTAAACGGCGCACCAACTTCATGACCCGCAGAGACGGGCCGAGTTGTACATTGCACCCGTAGAACCTAATACATTAACGCCCCAGCCTCGACACCGAAAGGTATAAGAGGTTACATATAATGCAATACATAGATTTTTAAACTATATTGTAGATATTTCTAAACATTCTATTAAAAATTTTAACAAATTTTAGTGTTTAGGCATATGATATTGTGTAAAAGGTACTACAAAATTCGAAAATTTTTATTCTGAACTTTAAATTAACGCTACAGTTTTCTTGCACTCACTATCAACGTGCATACAACAAAATACAAGAATTTTAGAAGACGTTGCTCTACCGATTTGGCAAGAATTACTATAACAACTTCCACTAATTTTACAAATGCGTAATATAGTCTAAAAATCAGTATACCATAATATTTTAGCGAATACTTACTACCCGTATTCTCGCAACATTTATCATTTAGGAAGCTGTGTATACAGGGTGCATCCTAAATGGCGTTTAATATTTGCACCACGTGATTCTACATAAAAAAAAATTTGTTTTTAGTTATAATTTATTAGCAATCAGGACAGTTTACACAGAAGATTTGTTCTACGAGCTAATAGTACGGCTGGTGTTGACAAGTGGAGGGTGACACCCATTGGTGCTTGCCATCATATTACAACATACTGTATGACAAATAACTACAGAAACATCACATCTGAATTAGTCTTCAATACTAATTTATGCTGAACGTTTCTTCATAGGAGCTAATGAAGTGATGTTGCTATGTCACAGGGCCATTTCATCTTTAATCGTTTCGATTGCCTAGCTTCCAACCCCTAGGCCAATTTCGTTAGGGTGTGATGCTCAAAATGCCTACCTACAGCTTCTATACATGCCTGATTTATTCGTTGCACAAGTTGCTCCTGAGTATCAATCTCTTCTTCGCAGACAAATGCTATTAAAGTTTCCCACAAGAAAGCACCTAATCTCAAATCTGGACTACTTAGAGACCATTAAGGTGCTGTACCGCCACGAGCAATCCATCGTTCCGGAAATTCACTGTATAACTATTCTCGTGTTTGAATGCTCCATCCATTTGGAACCACATATTCCCTATTAAACGTAATAGTACATCATCTAATAGGTCTCTAAAATCTGTGTCTAAAAGTTCAACAAGATTATTCACATTTAGACGATGGGGCAAAATATATGGCCCTATAAGAGTATTGCCAATAATTCCACCCCATACATTAACGCTAAACCGAACTTGATGATTAGTTTGGTAAAGTGCATTCGGATTTTCTTCGGCCCATTGGTGCATATTATGGATATTAAATAATTCATTTCTAGTGAACGTAGCTTCGTCAGTTCATGTCTAACGTAACCAGAATCCCTTTCTTGTTCACGAAGTATTGAAGTAACCACATGCAGAACCTTACTCTTTGGTGGTAGTCTTCTGGTAATAATCTCTGGACCTTTTTGGTGGTGATCTGGTGCAAACCATTTTCCTGTAACACTTGATGAACTGTTTTTTGGCTAACATCAAAATTCTGGCAATGGACCGCGTGCTTTATTCTGGTTCATTTTCGAATACATCTAAGTTATCTTCTACAACTTATGGCAGCAGTACCCGACGAGGGCGGCCTCTGTCAGTTACTGGAGTGGATGCAGTTCCTCCGGTTTCTAGCATCCGTTCATCCGATCCAGTCGTCAAATAACGTTAGCATTTGGATGTCTTCTGTTTAGATAACGTTCGAAATACAAATTAGCAGCAACATTAAAGTTACCACGACGCCCTCTTAAGGTCAGGTGCATGTCTGCACATTCCATAAAGCTGTACTCCATAACGACAATTTGTGAAATTTAACGAACAAAATTAATAGTTATCAAAACGTAAACACTGAATCAGAACACTAACGAAAAACTATAACGAACAAATAAACTAAGAACAAAATAAACTTAAGGTAACACAATGAACACGAGGACAATCAAACACGATGTTCTGATCAGCAAACAGAAATGTAAGTAAAAATAAAAAAAAAGGAAATGCCTACTTTTGTTTTAAAGTGCAAAAATTTTATTTTACATCGTTGCAACATTTGTGAAAAGCTCAAGCAGTGCAGAACTTCCAAACTTCGATTGAAAATTCTAAGTAAGCCAAACGTATGATGAGTACAATTACAGATTAGTTAGTTATTTCTTTTGTTGATTAAACTACAGCTAAAAATCATTATTTCATAACCTCGCATCTTGTCTTCATTATTCTCTTGATATACCGATTCAGCTAATTGCACATGCTGATTGAGTTCTTCTTGCAGATTTTTAGGTGTATTTTGATCTTCGGCACACTTAAATAATTGATTTAACTTGTCGCATTTGCTGCACGTATCATTTCGTGACTTATACAACACAAACTACGAGATTTTCGTATAATGCATTTCGTTTATAGGAACTATTTTCTTTGGAGTATTTTACATGTAGACTATACATTTTTAGGAGTCATAGTGAGTTACTTTTGTAACTAAATGTTGCTTTTTTTAACACGATGTTACTTTTTGTTACTATTTTGCCGTGAAATTACTTTTTGTTGTTTTTGTTTTGAAGAAATACTTTTCCCTGCGTTTCTGTGGGATCCATTTGTAATTTAACTTCATTAACTTTCAAAACTTGTGATATAGTAAAGGTTGGAACAAATTCTATAAAATCTTTATTGGGCAAGTAAGAAAATGATGCTCAGACAGGTCGATTTTCTTTTTTAGATACGCATTTTTTGGTATTCGTATATTTTTTATGATGTCGTCCCTGTTCGAGTTCTGACGTCATCACCAGTTTATTTTAAATAGCAAAACCATCTTTTGATAGTAGGTACCTACCATTCAAAGGCACATTTTTTGCGTATAGACTCCAGAGTTTGTGGTATGTTACATAACAATATTTTTTAAAGATTTTCTTACATTTTTGTCCCATTTAGAAGGTTATCTCTTGTGTATCCTGCTTCCCCTCTGTCTTTAAATTTTGATCTTCCTCTAGATTTCCTTTTTGTTGCAACTAGTACTATAATGTCATTATTGCTATTTTCATTTCTTTGAAGTACTTTGTAATTTCCTAGTTCTACTAATTCTAATTCGGACTATCGGAAAATTGGTTGTCATCATCAGAAAGGTACTCATAAGAAAAATAATCTTCTGATACTTCAGACAGTGAATCAGAGTTTGGAATAGTCTGCAATTCTTCTCAATATCCTTTCGTTTCTCAGAAATCTGAGGTACATTTGCCGAAGCAGAAGGTACAGCTTGATGAAGATCTTTTGGCTGAATTTCCTTATTACACTTTTCAGGAAGATGAGGTACATTTGTTAAGAAGGCGAGAGATGTAAATCTATCATATCATCACAACTCTCCATTGGTAATACATTTTCCAAGTCACTTTCAAGGAAAGAAGAAAGACTTGAGGTAGAGTTATCAACAACATTTGGATAGATCATGTCAACGCCAACCGATACTGGACCGCAATATATCTTTCATACGGACTATTTTGCCCTGACACGGTAAGTTGGGCGTCCCACTGCATTCGACAAGCGTGCTATTATTGGTTTTGCTGATCGCGGGGTTTCGTTGAAAACGAGTGGTTCCGTAGTAAGCTTAGAATTTAAGAACCATAGCTGTAAGATTCATTATACCTCCTTTCAGTGGCGTAACTACGTAGAATTGAGCGCCCCCGCGAGACTTACGTATGCGCCCATCATATGCAATTATATTGTGACGTTTTTAAAACGGTTATTTAAACTTCGGTCCGTGGTGTGAATTATTCATTAACAAATTTAAACAATGTAACGATTAACACGAAATAACAACTTAAACACTAAAAGCATAACACTTATATTAAACCGAAACACTAACTAATTTATTTATACAGTTTATAGTTTATTTATATTTACGAGCGTTCACTACGCGTTACGTATTCGCGCCTATTTATACCAATGTGGGCTTTCAATCCAGTAAGTTCGTCGCTCTTCTCGATCACTTGCGCTAACCCCAGAAACCTGTATTGGCCGATGACGCAATATACGATCTCGCACGTGCTCTTCGCGACTGCTGACGCGTCTCGTTACACTATGTAGGAATATAGGTAATAAAAAAATATGCAATAGTTAATAATAATTAATTACCTACCTTTTTATTTGTTTATACGTATCTGTTCAGCGAAAAGTTAATTTGTTTATATCATTAATGAGTAATGAGACACAATAGAAATTAAATTAAATAAGGATTATATTTAATATTAAATAAAAAATGGTTGGATATATTTTATGTAAAAAATATAATCTTTTAACTATTATATGTCTGTGCGTACACTTCAAAGAAAGGCCAATTTTATAACCAGCAGTAATTCACAACATCAAATTTCTGGAAAGTAGCGCCCTTCAAAGGGGTGCGCCCCCCCCGCGTCGCCAGGTCTGCGGGGGCTGTAGTTACGCCACTGCCTCTTTTATATACAGGGTGGTAACAGGAGAAACACATCATGGAGATTTCAAAAGTAAATCTTCAGCTATTCACACCTGTTATAATTTTATAACCAAAGAGTAGTCCCATTATGGATAAAATGCATCTATTATACATGATATTACTTGTTCTGTTTCAGCAGTTTCTTTGACAGAAATCGGTGGTGCTATAACATTCTAAAACAGCCAAAACTACTTCAAATTGCTAATTTAATTTTCTGTTAATTACTACGTAAATATTGCTATAATCGAATTTAGTGTGGTAATTAGGTGAACTTTTAGGAAACTAAAATACATTTAAAATTATTTAGTGCATATTACCAGAAATAATCGGTAACAGAAGAGATAAATAATTGTCTTAAAAATTGCGTTTATACTGTGTGTCCAAGATAAGAATGAACAGCATGGGGAATATGGGAGATCTTGAAAACGGAAAAAGATACAGGGTGGTTCAAATTAGAAAAAAGTTGCGTAATTTTGAGCTCAATAAAATACCGCCTCAAAATTTTGAAAATTCCGACTAATTCCGAAGATATCCGGAAAAAACCGAAATTTTGGAAAAACGTTTTTATTGTTTTCTGAGTTTATTTGAAGAGATATTTGAAATTATTTCACACTTTATTCTTGCAACATTTTCCCCTCTATAAGATGGCGTTATCAAATTTGAAATCCGACGTTTCGTCTCTGAGAAACCATCATCAACTTTATTTTTTTATTGTGTGATACATTGTTAAATTTGCAGTAAAAAATACTACCGAATACAGGGTGTTTCTTTGTTTGCGGCCATATACTAAATAAAAGTGTGAATTAATTTTAAATATCTCTTCAAATAAACTCAGAAAAACTAAAAACGTTTTTCCAAAATTTCGGGTTTTTCCGGATATCTTCGAAATTAGTCCGAATTTTTCAAATTTTGAGGCGGCATCTTATTGAGCTCTAAATTACGCAACTTTTTTATAATAAGCCACCTTGTACCTTTTACCATTTTCAAGATCCCCATGCTGTTCATTCTTATCTTGGACACATTGTATAATAACATTTATAATTTTATAATATTCCAATGAGATCGCTTGCAGCTTTTCTTATAAGTGTCGCGGTAATATTTTTCTAGTTACAAAGTTTTCATAATTCATTAAACCTGTTAAAAATATTTCTGGATTTCCTTTTTTAACATGTTTATTCATTAATATACAGTAGGGACTGCTTTTGCAATATCTTAATAATAATATAAGTAGTATGCTACTTTTCTAAGTCGTATAAAAAAATGCGCATTTTATTTCACTAAAATTAAGCGAGAAAGATAAATGTACAAATGTCAAAATTTAATAAGACAATAAGACTAAATTTTAAGTTCAAAAAGGGCCAAACTTGACTTTAGCTTTTTTAAAGTAGTTTGTAACAAACAAATCATAGACGGCATTGGCCATTTTTACCAAAGAAACTATTGCGCTAGACATGCTTATATTGCTTATTCATGTACATTGGCCGTTTTCAACAAAAAATGATATTGGCCCTTTTAAGTAGAAGTGAGGCACTTGATACCGCCATTTTGTTTTTAATTAGGTCAATCAATTTAATCGATTGCGCAATCAAGGTCGAATTAATGGGATTAGCGGTTCAATTCGCGGAATTTTAGGTCGATTTAATTGGATTAACGGTTTAATTAGATCATTTCGCGGAATTTTAGGTCGATTTAATGGGATTAGCGGTTTAATTAGATCAATTCGCGGTTTTAATTAGGTCAATTAAAAGTTCGATTAAAATCTCAATTAAAATCGGCGGTTTAATTAGGTCGATTAAAATCTCGATTAAAAACGGCGGCCATCTTGGATTTAATCAAATTAATCAATCAAATTTAATTAGATCGAATAAAAGTTGGATTAAATCTTCGATTAAAAGCGGCGGCCATCTTGGAATTAAACCAAGACTAGACCAATAACGTTAGCGGTTATCAATCTATCTCTCTCACCCTTCGTACTGCACAAATGGGGTGGGGGGCCCTGAACCGGCGGGGCTGCGTCATAATTAATCAGAACAGTAAAGGTCATATTGAATTAATCTTTAATCAAAGTTATCAATTTAATCAGGTGTACGGCGGATTCGGTATCAATCCGCTGATTAAATAAATATGCATAATGCATCACGAAAAAGCACGGTTTAATTAGATCAATCAGCGGTTTATCCCAAAATCTAAAAAAGAAACGCAGGTCTTGACCTGTCTGTTTACACCTGTCAATCAAAGCTTAAAATTTCGTAAATGACGTCAGGGATTATTGCGAACAATAGGTACCTTTCATCGTCCTACGAAATGTTTTTAATTCAGGCTGAAAAGTTTAAAAGGATATATCATCTGTAAACACAAAAGAAATACAGCTATAAAATTATTCATTTTATTTGCAAAATCGTGCTCACTCCAAAAAAGGCAGAGGATTGACAATTTATGAAATTAAAAATCAGAATATAATTAAAATGTTGATTAATAAGATAACAATGCTTTTTAAGTAATAAACGTGTTTTCATAATTAAATAAAAATAAGTCATAAGTGTGGCAGAGTTCCATATCCAGTAGGAAGTGCAATGCGATCCACCTGGAACCGCACCATATCTCGTGCAAAGAAATTTTCGTTACTTTGAAGTTTGAGCGCCGACATCCCGATTCGATCCGAAGGCATGGCGACGGTTTTAACATATTGAATGTTAGTGCATTCTGTAAAGCAAAGGTAATTTTTAACATATACATATAATTAAGAAGACACATATTTTTAAGAACTTTACGATATTTCCTATAAATTAAATACAGTTAGTCATCAGCATTTTGGTAACGTGTTTATTATCAATAGTTTTTTCCCACGCTAAAATGATAAAACAGAATTTCGAATAAAAGAACGCTTAGGGAAATTCGATTTTTAAAATAAAAATTTAAAACATGATTTTAGATAATTTTTTGAATAAAAGTATACGGTATTCCGTCAGGGCTTAATATCAATTGTTTCTTTCATTTTTCTTTGTGGAGATTAATATCAAGAATTTGCCGTTATTAAAAATATTAGAAGTATGAGAAGGGGAATTAAATAGACTAAATCGAGATTAGCGATAAAATCTACGGCACTTCTCGTATATTCGCTATTATTTTCGGTTTATTCCTGGTAAACCTTCAATTTATAATATTTGTTATTATAAAAAATATAAATTAATTTCTGAATATAAAATTGAAGATATGGACCAAATCTAAGTTATTATTATTTCTTTCACTTATTTAATATTTAATTATGTATTTTCATTTTTAGATATATTTTATTCCCACTGACGAAGAACTTTAACGTTCGAAACGTTTGAAAAATATAAAATTTTTTCAAAAGAAATAAAACCTTTTTTTATTTCTGAATAATTGGACTACAATGATCTCTTCCACTTTTGTATAAATTAATTTCATTATAAACTTACTCTTTTTAATGTAGATTCCCCTAAAGTAATTGGAAGATGTAGCCCTCGCTCTACGAGATATGTTCATATAAAGTGCGAACTTCAGGTCTATCGTTGGTAACGTCTTCTAATAACATCTTAAGACAAATTGTGTAAGCAGCCTTAAGAATATCTACTAGCGTTAAGAAACCCATATTTGAACAAATTTAGTATGCCAGAAATTGATAGATTCGTAAAGTACACCTTGAATGTTTTAACACTAAAACCACTAAAACGCATGCCAAGCGAAGGCAACACAGGGACGTTTTCTGACTAGTTAGTTCGACATCCTAACTATATACGTACGGGTATTTTGCTAAGAATGAGTCAAACCCATTGTCATTACTATTATCTTTCCCATTGTCTTGTTTCAGTAAGTTTCAACTTGTAGCTTTCCTGTATTTTACGAAAAATGCAATAAACATCTGCAAACCTCAGCTAAAACCTTTCACAGGGCTCAAGTTTGACCTTCACAATTGAAATTTAAGTACAGCTTATTTCATAAAATTTAAAACAAAAAGACATTATTAACTTTTAGCATTAAAAATAAAACTGTTTTTCTAAAAATCTTGGGCACAAGAGAAAGCATACATTTAAAAATTTAAATCTGTTATTGTCGACGTAAAAATATTTATAAAACAAAACTGTGGGTACGTTATTTAATAAATTTTGAATAACAGAACGTTTTGCAAATTTAATTTTAAATTAATCGTGCTGTTAAACCCGACTATCATTTTCTGTTGGTAATGTTTGTCTCAAAAAATATCATTTGTAAACACAAAATAATTAATTAATGATTTTCTTACACGTAAATTAATTTGCCTTTTAAGGAATTCAGATATTCAAGAAAAATAACTGCCTAACATATTTAGCTTTTAAAAAGTCCACGTTATTGTAAAGAGTCCGTTTAAAAATTCAACGTTGTGAAGACAGAAAAACATATTCGACGCAATACTAATTTGGAAGTGTTATTCTTTTAATAACTATGAAAAATATTATCTGTAAACGCAAAAGAAATACATCTATAAAATTATTCATTTATCGACAAAATAATAAATAAATTAGTACTTCTACTGACATGGAGGTATCGCTAATTATTATAACATCGGACTACAGCGTACACAAATCAATTTACTCAAAGGATCCCCGTCACTTTCACTAAGAAAACTCTGAATACTATAGCTACTTGGAGGTTCGAACACACATTCTTAGTCATTATTATAATATATCTCTCGTACAATAGGGGTATTCATATTTTTTAACGAAACCGAATAAAAAAATTGTTGCAGATACAGGTTACAGCTAAAATGAAGAGGTGAACTTTACCAGCCAGGTATAATATGTACACTTCAAATACGTCAGCTTTCTTTTGAAAACTAGTCTTTCACATTGGTTAATAACAATGTCAATTTTTTAAACAGCTCAAATAACAAAGTTTTATACGAAAATGACGGATGGTTTGTGTTTCACATACCAGCCGGGAATTACGTGAATATTGAAGATGTTATTACGTGGACGCCACAGACGACGAAAACAGTGGACTAGCTAAAAACCGATCGTTCACGAGTAAGAGTAAACAAGTTGAATTAATGGGTCATGTTCATGCAGATTTGTTTAATCAAGAGAAATTTCTTATTATTTCTGATTTTATCATATTCCGGATTTTTTAAAATGCAGACTGCAACGCTGTTCGTTGTTTCAATGGCTGAACTTGTTATTGAAGTTTAAATTTACTCTTTTGCAGGGCTAGGGTCTGTTTTCATTGTTCCCTGATAAAGTTAAATTCCGTATATCTACAATTGAATCAGTAAAAGGTACGAAGATAAATCTCTAAAATACGATGGCAAGAGATTGTAGGATCAATGCTCTACATATCGCATTAAAACACAGATGAACCTTAATATTTTATTGACGAAGATACAAATGTTCCTGAAACCATTTCGTTAATTAAACAAACAAGAACGACTGGACAGGCTAACTTGCTAACAAGTTTTTCAAAATCTAGGAATAAATATTTTATGGATCGCCTTTTAAAGAAAGTATTTAGTTTGTGTCCACTTATATTCTGTAAAATAAGTGATTTCACTCTTCGGAAATTTCAAAAGCAGATTTTTAAATGTATTCGTTTTTTTTTTTTTTATAATTTGATATATAAATATCTACAATCACAGTGGAAATAAAAAATCGTTAAACACGTGTAACCATCCTATTTTAGTATTCATAATAACATTGATTTATTTTCAGTCGAAAAGAATTCACACACTTTAAAAAAAAATCCCATGACTCACAGAAACCTTAAAGAACTAAACGCAAATAATAAATGTTTAGTTTTAAGCTAAATAGATGTCAACACAAAATGCTTGTACTAATAACATTGAACAATAGGTACAACATGACTCATTGTTCTTGAGTCCCCTACTACAAAATAGTTTAAATCTTCAGTTTTTAGTATTGTTTAGACGTTGAGTGAAAGAAAACTGTTCTATGCCTTTTAAAGAAATTTTTTAGTTTGTGTTCACTTATATTCTGTAAAATAAGTGATTTCACTCTTCAGAAGCTTCAATAGCAAATTTTTAAATGTATAAATTAATCCACCTAAAATGTATTCGTTTTTTATAATTTGATATATAAATATCTACAATCACAGTGGAAATAAAAAAATCGTTAAACACCTGCAACCATCTTATTTTAGCATTCATAATAACATTGGATTTATTTTCAACGAAGATCTTTTCGTAGTGAACAATGAATAATTTATGTCAAAATGTTAAGTCTTAAATTAAGTGAGCCAAAACAATTTTATTTCTAAAATATTTGAATGAATAGCTTAATTATTTTTACTGACGAAAAAGTTAAACGAGTACTCCACAGGTCTCAAAGATATGGTGATGACTTTAACTTAACTCTATTTGATTGTCCTGCAGCGACAGATGTTCGTTTGCCATTTTTTATTTTAATTCTTAGTTCACATGTTAAATACCTTTAACGGATGTTCACCAAGCGGCCTGATCTTTAGATAACCGACCATCCCAGGCTTCTGCTTTTTATGACGTAAGTTACAGTTTGTTTGTATACACCGAGTAATTTTTCAGAATATCTTCGACGAAATCGTTGGCCATATGATAACCGGTGTAGCGCCATCGGGCCGAGAAAGTTCTACAGAGTAACGCTATGTTATGTGATTTTTGTTAATTTTATAAACTACAAGCATCAGAGTTCCAGGAAGAAAATTAAGACCGCACAGCGTGAATTGAGAAACAAATCAAAGATTTTTTCTACAGTTGAAAAGCCACCAAACATTTTTAATAGCGGTTTCAAAACAAAACATTTGATTTTTTGTTAATTTATAAATTACAACTGCTTTTAAATTTTCTTTTTTGATTTGAAAAACAAATCAGAGAATTTTTCTGCGACTGAAAAGTTACAAAAAAAAATTAATAGTTTATTCAAGCAAAACATTCGGTGATTTAAATTGTTATATGATTTTTTTTTTTTTGTTAATTTTATAAATTACGATTGCTTTTGTAATCTTGATTTGAAAAAACATAATGGATGTTACTATGATTTATTTTATTCAAGTTGGTTAAAGATTTTATAAATTACAATTGCTTAATATTTTTTTATTTTAAATAATGTACAAACTAAAGAGAAATTTGAAAGATGGCGTTTCGTTTTAGTTTTTGATAAATTTAAACATGTAAATTGTAAAGTATTGGAAAATAAAGTATGTTCATTAAAAAAAAAAAAAGCTCTAGAGTGCCTTGAAAATTTGTTTTAAGTATGTCTTAGGCTGTATGTTACATATGAAAATCATTTCCAGCAAACTGTAGCATTATTTTATTCGGACATACTGGTAGGTATTCCCAAAGATATATTTGAACATGTAAAACAAGAATCTCGATCAGGCCAATACATTTTTTAAAATGTAATAACCCAAATGAAGCTGCACATTTAAAGATTATTTGAAATCAGCAGTTATAAATAAAAAAAAAGAAAGAAATCAGTACCAAAGCTAGATGATTATCAATTTGAACTTGTCAGATTCTAATATTGAAAAATTGTTTGGAATACCGGACGATACAATTTATTATACAACCAAATCAGGAATTAATATTCAAAATAAGTAAATTGATAGACACAAGTGATTTGTGTGTACCTATATTCAAATTTTGTAAAAGAACCAGTAATAGATTTGTAGTAAATTCGTTGAATAAGGTACTTACACAAAATCAGCTAGTGTTATCCTTTTTATAGATACATAATATTGAACTGTTTGATAAATTAACTCTTACCTTTGAAGTAGAAGTACGTAGGGGAAAATGTAAATAACGTTAGCGTTATGATTGATTTCAATAAATTTGATGATCTGAGTCACGTATTGGGAGATATGGTTTCAGGGCAGCCGAATTCATTGACACAAGCGGTTTCGGTAAAAATCGCCTTAATCACAAGTTATTGTGCTGGTACATACCGGGTGGTGCATTGTCTCACGCACCATAGGGATTTCAATGTAAAATGAATTTGAAAGGCTTAATTCAAAGAAAGGGTAAAGAATCTACAAGAATTTAAAATTGAAATTAAAGAGTAAATCAAATGATCGTATTATAGTTTATTATGATAAAGCTGTAGCGTCATTTTTATTCGGACATATTACTTGTAGCTATTCCCGAAAATATTTTTGAACATGTAAAACAAGAATCTCATTCAGACCAATACATTTTTTTTTTTAAATGTAATAACCCAAATGAAGCTGTACATTTAAAGATTATTTGAAATCAGCAGTTATAAATAAAAAAAAGTGAATACCAAAGCTGGACGATTATCAATAATAAATTGAGAAATTAAACAGCACTTTCAAAACTTACCTCAAAGCGTACTCTGGGAAATACCAAACTACCGCGGCCCCCGTCAAGACTTTAACTAAACTCAGTCTAGGATTTCATCCCCACCTTGAAAATTCAACTTCTTTTATTTTCAAGTTATTTGTTAATCAGCTGTTCAGATTTTAATAGACGATTCCAATCAAATCAATTTAATTAGTCCAGTCAATTTAATTAGTTCAGTCATTTTAATCAAGGTTAGGTTAGCTTAACATGTTACGTAAATAAACTATTAAAATAGGTAAATTCAAATCTTGGCCATTTGTTACAGGTATGAAGACATTTTAGGTTAGGCTCGGTTAGGCTAGCTTATTTCAAGGTAGGTTAGGTTAGCTCATTTCAATCTAAGTTAGGTTAGGTTAGGTTAGCTCATTTCAATCTAAGTTAGGTTAGGTTAGGTTAGCTTATTTCAAGTTAGGTTAGGTTAGATGATTTTAATCTAGGTTAGGTTAGTTTTTTAACGTTTTATTTAAACTAACCTAACCTAGATTAAAATCATCTAACCTAACCTAACTTGAAATAAGCTAACCTAACCTAACCTAACTTAGATTGAAATGAGCTAACCTAACCTAACCTAACTTAGATTGAAATGAGCTAACCTAACCTACCTTGAAATAAGCTAGCCTAACCGAGCCTAACCTAAAATGTCTTCATACCTGTAACAAATGGCCAAGATTTGAATTTACCTATTTTAATAGTTTATTTACGTAACATGTTAAGCTAACCTAACCTTGATTAAAATGACTGAACTAATTAAATTGACTGGACTAATTAAATTGATTTGATTGGAATCGTCTATTAAAATCTGAACAGCTGATTAACAAATAACTTGAAAATAAAAGAAGTTGAATTTTCAAGGTGGGGATGAAATCCTAGACTGAGTTTAGTTAAAGTCTTGACGGGGGCCGCGGTAGTTTGGTATTTCCCAGAGTACGCTTTGAGGTAAGTTTTGAAAGTGCTGTTTAATTTCTCAATTTATTATTGATAATCGTCCAGCTTTGGTATTCACTTTTTTTTATTTATAACTGCTGATTTCAAATAATCTTTAAATGTACAGCTTCATTTGGGTTATTACATTTAAAAAAAAAAATGTATTGGTCTGAATGAGATTCTTGTTTTACATGTTCAAAAATATTTTCGGGAATAGCTACAAGTAATATGTCCGAATAAAAATGACGCTACAGCTTTATCATAATAAACTATAATACGATCATTTGATTTACTCTTTAATTTCAATTTTAAATTCTTGTAGATTCTTTACCCTTTCTTTGAATTAAGCCTTTCAAATTCATTTTACATTGAAATCCCTATGGTGCGTGAGACAATGCACCACCCGGTATGTACCAGCACAATAACTTGTGATTAAGGCGATTTTTACCGAAACCGCTTGTGTCAATGAATTCGGCTGCCCTGAAACCATATCTCCCAATACGTGACTCAGATCATCAAATTTATTGAAATCAATCATAACGCTAACGTTATTTACATTTTCCCCTACGTACTTCTACTTCAAAGGTAAGAGTTAATTTATCAAACAGTTCAATATTATGTATCTATAAAAAGGATAACACTAGCTGATTTTGTGTAAGTACCTTATTCAACGAATTTACTACAAATCTATTACTGGTTCTTTTACAAAATTTGAATATAGGTACACACAAATCACTTGTGTCTATCAATTTACTTATTTTGAATATTAATTCCTGATTTGGTTGTATAATAAATTGTATCGTCCGGTATTCCAAACAATTTTTCAATATTAGAATCTGACAAGTTCAAATTGATAATCATCTAGCTTTGGTACTGATTTCTTTCTTTTTTTTTATTTATAACTGCTGATTTCAAATAATCTTTAAATGTGCAGCTTCATTTGGGTTATTACATTTTAAAAAATGTATTGGCCTGATCGAGATTCTTGTTTTACATGTTCAAATATATCTTTGGGAATACCTACCAGTATGTCCGAATAAAATAATGCTACAGTTTGCTGGAAATGATTTTCATATGTAACATACAGCCTAAGACATACTTAAAACAAATTTTCAAGGCACTCTAGAGCTTTTTTTTTTTTTAATGAACATACTTTATTTTCCAATACTTTACAATTTACATGTTTAAATTTATCAAAAACTAAAACGAAACGCCATCTTTCAAATTTCTCTTTAGTTTGTACATTATTTAAAATAAAAAAATATTAAGCAATTGTAATTTATAAAATCTTTAACCAACTTGAATAAAATAAATCATAGTAACATCCATTATGTTTTTTCAAATCAAGATTACAAAAGCAATCGTAATTTATAAAATTAACAAAAAAAAAAAAATCATATAACAATTTAAATCACCGAATGTTTTGCTTGAATAAACTATTAATTTTTTTTTGTAACTTTTCAGTCGCAGAAAAATTCTCTGATTTGTTTTTCAAATCAAAAAAGAAAATTTAAAAGCAGTTGTAATTTATAAATTAACAAAAAATCAAATGTTTTGTTTTGAAACCGCTATTAAAAATGTTTGGTGGCTTTTCAACTGTAGAAAAAATCTTTGATTTGTTTCTCAATTCACGCTGTGCGGTCTTAATTTTCTTCCTGGAACTCTGATGCTTGTAGTTTATAAAATTAACAAAAATCACATAACATAGCGTTACTCTGTAGAACTTTCTCGGCCCGATGGCGCTACACCGGTTATCATATGGCCAACGATTTCGTCGAAGATATTCTGAAAAATTACTCGGTGTATACAAACAAACTGTAACTTACGTCATAAAAAGCAGAAGCCTGGGATGGTCGGTTATCTAAAGATCAGGCCGCTTGGTGAACATCCGTTAAAGGTATTTAACATGTGAACTAAGAATTAAAATAAAAAATGGCAAACGAACATCTGTCGCTGCAGGACAATCAAATAGAGTTAAGTTAAAGTCATCACCATATCTTTGAGACCTGTGGAGTACTCGTTTAACTTTTTCGTCAGTAAAAATAATTAAGCTATTCATTCAAATATTTTAGAAATAAAATTGTTTTGGCTCACTTAATTTAAGACTTAACATTTTGACATAAATTATTCATTGTTCACTACGAAAAGATCTTCGTTGAAAATAAATCCAATGTTATTATGAATGCTAAAATAAGATGGTTGCAGGTGTTTAACGATTTTTTTATTTCCACTGTGATTGTAGATATTTATATATCAAATTATAAAAAACGAATACATTTTAGGTGGATTAATTTATACATTTAAAAATTTGCTATTGAAGCTTCTGAAGAGTGAAATCACTTATTTTACAGAATATAAGTGAACACAAACTAAAAAATTTCTTTAAAAGGCATAGAACAGTTTTCTTTCACTCAACGTCTAAACAATACTAAAAACTGAAGATTTAAACTATTTTGTAGTAGGGGACTCAAGAACAATGAGTCATGTTGTACCTATTGTTCAATGTTATTAGTACAAGCATTTTGTGTTGACATCTATTTAGCTTAAAACTAAACATTTATTATTTGCGTTTAGTTCTTTAAGGTTTCTGTGAGTCATGGGATTTTTTTTTAAAGTGTGTGAATTCTTTTCGACTGAAAATAAATCAATGTTATTATGAATACTAAAATAGGATGGTTACACGTGTTTAACGATTTTTTATTTCCACTGTGATTGTAGATATTTATATATCAAATTATAAAAAAAAAAAAAACGAATACATTTAAAAATCTGCTTTTGAAATTTCCGAAGAGTGAAATCACTTATTTTACAGAATATAAGTGGACACAAACTAAATACTTTCTTTAAAAGGCGATCCATAAAATATTTATTCCTAGATTTTGAAAAACTTGTTAGCAAGTTAGCCTGTCCAGTCGTTCTTGTTTGTTTAATTAACGAAATGGTTTCAGGAACATTTGTATCTTCGTCAATAAAATATTAAGGTTCATCTGTGTTTTAATGCGATATGTAGAGCATTGATCCTACAATCTCTTGCCATCGTATTTTAGAGATTTATCTTCGTACCTTTTACTGATTCAATTGTAGATATACGGAATTTAACTTTATCAGGGAACAATGAAAACAGACCCTAGCCCTGCAAAAGAGTAAATTTAAACTTCAATAACAAGTTCAGCCATTGAAACAACGAACAGCGTTGCAGTCTGCATTTTAAAAAATCCGGAATATGATAAAATCAGAAATAATAAGAAATTTCTCTTGATTAAACAAATCTGCATGAACATGACCCATTAATTCAACTTGTTTACTCTTACTCGTGAACGATCGGTTTTTAGCTAGTCCACTGTTTTCGTCGTCTGTGGCGTCCACGTAATAACATCTTCAATATTCACGTAATTCCCGGCTGGTATGTGAAACACAAACCATCCGTCATTTTCGTATAAAACTTTGTTATTTGAGCTGTTTAAAAAATTGACATTGTTATTAACCAATGTGAAAGACTAGTTTTCAAAAGAAAGCTGACGTATTTGAAGTGTACATATTATACCTGGCTGGTAAAGTTCACCTCTTCATTTTAGCTGTAACCTGTATCTGCAACAATTTTTTTATTCGGTTTCGTTAAAAAATATGAATACCCCTATTGTACGAGAGATATATTATAATAATGACTAAGAATGTGTGTTCGAACCTCCAAGTAGCTATAGTATTCAGAGTTTTCTTAGTGAAAGTGACGGGGATCCTTTGAGTAAATTGATTTGTGTACGCTGTAGTCCGATGTTATAATAATTAGCGATACCTCCATGTCAGTAGAAGTACTAATTTATTTATTATTTTGTCGATAAATGAATAATTTTATAGATGTATTTCTTTTGCGTTTACAGATAATATTTTTCATAGTTATTAAAAGAATAACACTTCCAAATTAGTATTGCGTCGAATATGTTTTTCTGTCTTCACAACGTTGAATTTTTAAACGGACTCTTTACAATAACGTGGACTTTTTAAAAGCTAAATATGTTAGGCAGTTATTTTTCTTGAATATCTGAATTCCTTAAAAGGCAAATTAATTTACGTGTAAGAAAATCATTAATTAATTATTTTGTGTTTACAAATGATATTTTTTGAGACAAACATTACCAACAGAAAATGATAGTCGGGTTTAACAGCACGATTAATTTAAAATTAAATTTGCAAAACGTTCTGTTATTCAAAATTTATTAAATAACGTACCCACAGTTTTGTTTTATAAATATTTTTACGTCGACAATAACAGATTTAAATTTTTAAATGTATGCTTTCTCTTGTGCCCAAGATTTTTAGAAAAACAGTTTTATTTTTAATGCTAAAAGTTAATAATGTCTTTTTGTTTTAAATTTTATGAAATAAGCTGTACTTAAATTTCAATTGTGAAGGTCAAACTTGAGCCCTGTGAAAGGTTTTAGCTGAGGTTTGCAGATGTTTATTGCATTTTTCGTAAAATACAGGAAAGCTACAAGTTGAAACTTACTGAAACAAGACAATGGGAAAGATAATAGTAATGACAATGGGTTTGACTCATTCTTAGCAAAATACCCGTACGTATATAGTTAGGATGTCGAACTAACTAGTCAGAAAACGTCCCTGTGTTGCCTTCGCTTGGCATGCGTTTTAGTGGTTTTAGTGTTAAAACATTCAAGGTGTACTTTACGAATCTATCAATTTCTGGCATACTAAATTTGTTCAAATATGGGTTTCTTAACGCTAGTAGATATTCTTAAGGCTGCTTACACAATTTGTCTTAAGATGTTATTAGAAGACGTTACCAACGATAGACCTGAAGTTCGCACTTTATATGAACATATCTCGTAGAGCGAGGGCTACATCTTCCAATTACTTTAGGGGAATCTACATTAAAAAGAGTAAGTTTATAATGAAATTAATTTATACAAAAGTGGAAGAGATCATTGTAGTCCAATTATTCAGAAATAAAAAAAGGTTTTATTTCTTTTGAAAAAATTTTATATTTTTCAAACGTTTCGAACGTTAAAGTTCTTCGTCAGTGGGAATAAAATATATCTAAAAATGAAAATACATAATTAAATATTAAATAAGTGAAAGAAATAATAATAACTTAGATTTGGTCCATATCTTCAATTTTATATTCAGAAATTAATTTATATTTTTTATAATAACAAATATTATAAATTGAAGGTTTACCAGGAATAAACCGAAAATAATAGCGAATATACGAGAAGTGCCGTAGATTTTATCGCTAATCTCGATTTAGTCTATTTAATTCCCCTTCTCATACTTCTAATATTTTTAATAACGGCAAATTCTTGATATTAATCTCCACAAAGAAAAATGAAAGAAACAATTGATATTAAGCCCTGACGGAATACCGTATACTTTTATTCAAAAAATTATCTAAAATCATGTTTTAAATTTTTATTTTAAAAATCGAATTTCCCTAAGCGTTCTTTTATTCGAAATTCTGTTTTATCATTTTAGCGTGGGAAAAAACTATTGATAATAAACACGTTACCAAAATGCTGATGACTAACTGTATTTAATTTATAGGAAATATCGTAAAGTTCTTAAAAATATGTGTCTTCTTAATTATATGTATATGTTAAAAATTACCTTTGCTTTACAGAATGCACTAACATTCAATATGTTAAAACCGTCGCCATGCCTTCGGATCGAATCGGGATGTCGGCGCTCAAACTTCAAAGTAACGAAAATTTCTTTGCACGAGATATGGTGCGGTTCCAGGTGGATCGCATTGCACTTCCTACTGGATATGGAACTCTGCCACACTTATGACTTATTTTTATTTAATTATGAAAACACGTTTATTACTTAAAAAGCATTGTTATCTTATTAATCAACATTTTAATTATATTCTGATTTTTAATTTCATAAATTGTCAATCCTCTGCCTTTTTTGGAGTGAGCACGATTTTGCAAATAAAATGAATAATTTTATAGCTGTATTTCTTTTGTGTTTACAGATGATATATCCTTTTAAACTTTTCAGCCTGAATTAAAAACATTTCGTAGGACGATGAAAGGTACCTATTGTTCGCAATAATCCCTGACGTCATTTACGAAATTTTAAGCTTTGATTGACAGGTGTAAACAGACAGGTCAAGACCTGCGTTTCTTTTTTAGATTTTGGGATAAACCGCTGATTGATCTAATTAAACCGTGCTTTTTCGTGATGCATTATGCATATTTATTTAATCAGCGGATTGATACCGAATCCGCCGTACACCTGATTAAATTGATAACTTTGATTAAAGATTAATTCAATATGACCTTTACTGTTCTGATTAATTATGACGCAGCCCCGCCGGTTCAGGGCCCCCCACCCCATTTGTGCAGTACGAAGGGTGAGAGAGATAGATTGATAACCGCTAACGTTATTGGTCTAGTCTTGGTTTAATTCCAAGATGGCCGCCGCTTTTAATCGAAGATTTAATCCAACTTTTATTCGATCTAATTAAATTTGATTGATTAATTTGATTAAATCCAAGATGGCCGCCGTTTTTAATCGAGATTTTAATCGACCTAATTAAACCGCCGATTTTAATTGAGATTTTAATCGAACTTTTAATTGACCTAATTAAAACCGCGAATTGATCTAATTAAACCGCTAATCCCATTAAATCGACCTAAAATTCCGCGAAATGATCTAATTAAACCGTTAATCCAATTAAATCGACCTAAAATTCCGCGAATTGAACCGCTAATCCCATTAATTCGACCTTGATTGCGCAATCGATTAAATTGATTGACCTAATTAAAAACAAAATGGCGGTATCAAGTGCCTCACTTCTACTCTTTTAGAACCGAATTAAACTTTTCTGTCTTCTCTTTCTCTCTTCTTTGTTTGTTTTACTTCTTTATGATCTTTCTCTATCTTAAATATTATAGTACCTTATAAGTATATTATTATGCAGTATCTATGTTATTACTCATTAATTTTATAGTAGTACCTAGTTAATGATGTAAATGTATTCTAGGGTTCACCTATAATAGGGCCTCGGCCTGTTGGTGGACCAGTATATGTTCAAATAAATAAATAAATAAATAATAACAAGGCCATTTTATCTTGCTTTGTACTTTATTTCTACGTGTTATACATCTTTTGCACTTTGTGATATATAATAAAGATATACTTAGTCATTGCTCTTAAATTGGCGTAAAAGCATAAAATATGAATAAGAAGCTCGACATACCTAAAATTTTTTTAGTGTTATTTATCAGTTTATAAACCTTTGGGGCATACTTACTTTCAGCGCCGTGATTAAAGATAAGGGTGCAAATTTTTTGCACGTCAGAGTTACTGCTCTTTGACTTCTTATTAAACTAAGTACTAAACTTTTCTGAAATTTGAGATCGGTACCAACGAAGTCAACTTCATAGCAGGCATTGGCTACTTGTTCGCTTTCTGATATAACTTCGTGTCCCCAATAACTGATAACCACAATCTCAAATAGTATTATAAATACGTAAACAATACTTCTCGCGAACGCGTTACTGAGGTTAGTTAAGTTCAACTAAAACAATAAATGGTGCATCTTTTTAGTGAACTATTGGGGCTTTGTAAATAATACTATCAATACATAAACAATATTTCTCACGAACGCGTTACTGAAGTTAGCTAAGTTAAAATAAAACAACAGACTGATGGTGCATTTTTTCATTTTTTAGAGCTTTTAGAGGCTTTGTAAGGTAATTAAAAATATTTAAATACTGATGCTGCAGATATTTAATTAATCCTAGTATTAAAGTGGAGATACTTACTAGAGATATCAGGTATAGTGTAAAACACAGAGCTGCACATAATCCTATTGCTGTAATTAAAGCAAGTGAACTAAACACTCGTTCAGTTTGCTTTGCCACGTTCATTATAGAAACATGATAAAAAACAACATCCTTTATGATTGGTTGTAAGAAATCCCAGGATAATGCAGAAGAATCTACGTTGACAGCGGTTTTATCCTGAAATTGTTTCTATAATTTTAAACTAGCCAGCGAAAAAAGTTTTACCTACCTCTATGAGTCTGTCGTGGTTCTTGGGTATTACGTATTTAATACGGTTCTGTAAATTTCTGAAATGCATTCGAATATGTACCAGTACTACAACGAAAGTTGCATTTGCTAAAATATAAGAGAAGCAAGCGATACTGAACACTGTGGTTTGATATACCAATGATATTTCGACAGCATAGGCAATGTTAAACACGGGAAATGGACCGAATGCAAAATTAACATCATCGCTGTTCTTCATTTTAAAATAATATTGTAACACAGCGAAAAGAAGAATTATTAATGCAACCATTACCGAAGCGACAATCTAAAACATAAAATTACATTAATATAATTGATGTTCTACGGATATAGGTATAGTCGTTGCTCGATTACTTGGGACTAATCGGTTACCGGCAATGAAATTTAAAGGTAAATGATTTGAAACTTTTATGTTCATCGGTAACAATAGTTAGTGACTGAAATAACCAAATGATCCGGGCAAGTAACGAAATCCACAAAGTTGGATAGACATAACGTAGGATTAGAATATTTTATGTTGGCAGGCCAGTAGATATGTTAATTTATACATAATTACAAACTACACAAAGGAAATCTCAACTAAAACAGACCATGATTTCTTCAGTGTATTATGTTTTTCTTGGTTGGCTAATTTTTGAATGGGTTTTGACGCACCACCAAAAAACAATGGTTTTTTCTTTATCCCTAAATTATTTAAAATTTTCTTTTGATTTTTTTCGATTTTAGATCAGTCTGGTATTATATCAAAAGTTTATACCATGAGGTCAAAAAAAAAAATGATTCTGAGCAGGCCTTGACTAGTACAACACGATTGGCTACACTGGTTCTAGAATGCCTATGAATTATAATGTGACAGTGACATTTCAAATGTAAGTCAGTTTTGCAATCTTGTTTCAAGAATTATTTAAGTTTATCGTTGTAATACTAGTGAAGGATCACATTTTGAACACCTACTCTAACATGTATTCATCTTAGTTTTCAGTTTGTTCCCTAAATAAATACTGTTTTGTGTTTTAATTTATTTGACATTTATTAACCTCTAACCTGCTGCCACATTTTGAAATCAGTCTTGCCAATCGTGTTGTACTAGTCAAGGCCTGCTCAGAATCATCTTTTTTTCGATCTCATGGTAGTATAATATAAGATAAATCGTTTTCACGCTTAGTAGAATATAATTTTATTATTATTATTATTGTTATTATTATTATTATTATTAACTGCAAATTAACTCGGTTATATAGAAAATGGAAGATTATGAAAGGGAATAAGCAAGACTGAAGATGGTATTAGAAGAAAAAAGCTTGATGGTACCGATAATGTATTTGATGATGACGTTGTCGAGGTTGACGACGATCAGCTTAAGGAAAGTTCTGATACAGAACAAGAATTTAAACCTGAGGAAATTTTAGAAAAAAAACGCATGACCTAGTTTTACTGCGAAGGATAGAAAAACTTTATGATGTAAACATCGACCACCGCGTAAAAGGAAAACGTCTGCAAAAAATATTATCAGGCTGAAGCTGAAGTTACCTTCTGTCACCTAATTTACAAGAGCTCAAGGAACCTTTAGAAATCCTAAAACAATTCTTGACACTGATCTTATAAATATGATAGTGGTTAACACAAATGAATACTTGGAATCAGTGGCTAAAAACTATCGTGCAACTTCTACCAGGCCAACAGATAATATAGAAATTGAAGCCTTATTGGGTTTGCTGTTATTGAGTGACGCGAAAAAATGTAACCATGTAAATTTGGAAGACCTTTTCAAGACCAATGGTACAGCCCCAGAGATTTTCCGACTATCAATGTCATTACAGCGTTTTTGTGTACTTATACGGCATCTTCGATTTGATGATGTTCAGAGTAGAGAGGCCAGGCACGCTATAGACAAACTTGCACCCATTAGGGAGCTGTTTGATAAATTCATAATAAATTGTGAGAAAAACTATAACTTATCTCAACAAGTGACAATTATTGATAAAAAAAACTTGAAGCGTTTCGTGGTAGATGTGGTTTTCGGTAGTATGTGCCTCAAAAACCAAACAAATATGGTATTAAAATTTTCGCACTTTGTGACGCAAAAATGTTTTATACCCACAACCTTGAAGTCGATGCGGGACATCAACCTGGTGGACCATTTGCACAAAGTAATAGTGCATTGTCTGCATTGTCTCATTTTCTGCTACATTTTTTCTGTCTAGTTTTTGTATTAAAATTGCCTACTATCAGCATTGTACTATGCTTAGGTCTTTTCTCATATGTTTCTTCTAATTTTTCATAAAATTGTTCTTTTTCAATTTCTGTAGCTTTTAGCTTTATTTATAGTGATATTTGTCCCTTGATTCTTATATACGAAGTTCTTTCATTTACTTTCTTAACTTCTATTATTTCTTCTCTAATGTTTTTGTTCACCCTAAATGCCGTACCCTTTTGCCCCTGTTTGCTATCCCCAGCGTATAAAGAATAGTTTGTTTTTATCTATTATTCCTTAACCTTCCCATCTTATTTCTTGTAAAGCCAAGATACCAATTCTATACTTCTCCAGTTCTCTTTCCATTTCTTTCATTTTTCCCATTTCTAATATAGTGCTTGCATTCCATGTGCCAATTTGTATTTTATTTCTCTTTTTATTTCGATTATTCTTTTCGCTAATTGTCTACTCATTTTCCTTTTCATTGAGGGCGTCGATTACTTTTCCAGTCCAGGCCTATTTTTATCTACTACTTTTTTTGAGCTTCAATTATTTTCGTTTTTCTGGACTCATTTTAACTGTTCACCATTTATTTTTATTTTGTTGAACCCCCAACTTTGACTTTATTACATTTTTCTCTTTCTTCTTTTGCTATATCTCTTAATTTTTTGTATATTTTCTTCCTGCACTGTTTGGTCCCTCTCAATTTATTTTTGTTCTTCGTTAATGATTCCTTACTTCTAGCTGTTTAGTCTTGCCTTTTTAATTTTTTCCAATTTGCTACACCTCGTTCAACTATATGGATACCCCAATCTTCTTCTATAAATTCCTGTGCTTCTTTCTTACCTATCTTATTTTTGGCGTCTATATCTTTTATAATAATGTTCGTTCTATTCCGGCATTTTTACATCTTTTCTAACCTGTTTTCTAATTATTCCACTATTCCTTTTAATTTTTTGTTTTCCAGTTTTAACTCCTTTATTTCTTCTTGATATTCTTACTCTTACAACTCTTAACTATTTAACTTTTACTATTTCTTGTGCAAAATTAATTATTCGCGGGGACAGATTTTTCGCTACATCTGGCAACAATAACCGGTATAAATACAAAAGTAATTATTAATAAGGAACTTTGAAATATTTTTACTTCTCGTATTAATAATGTTTCAGAAAATTTATTTGGAATGCTTTGAACTACCAATCATGATTGAAAATTTATGCTTAAGTTTTGCCTATAAATGTAGTTATAACTAAGGCAAGAAGACTTTCGCAGTGACCCTTATAATATTAATTTAATAAAAAGAATATGTCTGTAACTCATAATTTACCATTCGGTTACCGAACAACAGGCATTTCTCCATCTCAATTTCTTCGGTATTGTTAACAACTTCTTTTCTTGGCGCAAAAATTTCATCCTCAAGGGTTTCCATAAGCTTTTTAATTTTTGACCGATTCCTAAGGAATACTAGCATGGTTGACGTTCCTACAACATAAGAAAACAACTTTTTGTTCCCATAATTCACAGTTTAGAATTCTCTTTAACTGATGTATCCTCGGAAATTACAAGTTTTATGAAACCGTACAACATACCCACCTAAGAAATAACCGGTGATAAAGAACAAACTGTCTACAAATTTGTCGATGTCGTCATTCCGTTTTAGCAGTTCGGGTATTGCCAACGTCGGATAAGCACAAACTATAACCATTATTACAAAAGTGTACAATCTGTATGTTCTGGTGTTATTTGTAACTGATAATCCCAAAATAGCAAAAATCTTTCGAAAATTAAAATACTTTCGCGGGTTATGATATGTAAAATTTTCATCCATTATTTACGTCCTTTGAAATAACCTGTACAACCGAAATTATTCTATCAAATTAAAGAATAGCAAAAATTGTATTCAGAAATAAAGCTTTGTTACGAAATTTATTACAACAGCACAAAACCATACCAACCAACAGTTACATACAGTTTGTGGAGCTATAACGCACAGCACTTTAACATTTCGTGGCTCAAACTCTTATAAAGACAATTTTTGCTTATACTGTTTGCATTACTTTTGTTTTAGTAATTGCAGCTGCAAATTTTTTAAAATAATATAAGTAAAACCACGCCAAATTCTGTTCGGTAATGCTTAAGGATAATACATTTTCTTGATCATAGATATCTAAATATTCACTACAACACAATTGTTCCCTAACAGAACTGTTTCCAATGTTTACAATTTAACAGTTGCCTGTAGAACTACACGACCAGGAAGCAAATCATTTAAATAGGTGGAAAGCCGGATGAGTATTTCAAAAATTATCACACCTGCTATTATAGAATTAATATATTGCCACTTAGAAAAATTTTATAGGTATAAATTAATAATGGGGTAATAACCCTCTATTAACTTGATAATACAACTTTTCGTTTAAAATAATTAACACCTTTTAAAAGGGAAGCGTCAAATTCATTAAATATTAATCATACTTTTAAATTAGCTTATATTAAAACGTGTAATGGAAAAATATGGCGTGTCAGTAATATTCAGGAAATAACGGATGTCCAAGAAGTGGCGTTTTCATGTAGGCTGTGAATTTAAAAAAGGCACTTCCTGTTGTGATTTACATAGTAACAAATGACATATAGGTAAAAAATTGCACACTGTCAAACGTAGTCAATGACATTTTTCAATACTTATCCGATTCAATTTCGAAACTTTTTCAACGCAATGGGTGCTGGATCCTTCGGACGAAGGCGAGATTTCAAAAGAAGTGGACCAAAATTTCTTCCAATATAAATTTTTGTTCTACATTTCCTAAAATCAAATACAAAAATATTGCGGGTACTCAGTATTGGTGTTTAACGTTTCGTTGATCATGTAACTGATCTTTAGGCCGCGGGAAGGGGGCGGCTAAGCAAAAGGGACGGTCGACTATCCTGTATTTTAATAAAAGAAATATGTAAAATTAACCTGTCACATTAATTAAATAATATTTCTGCGCAAATCAAGCATCGTAATATTTCTACAGATTTCTAAAAAAATATATCAATTAGAACGAGTATGCAAGTTGTGTGTATTGTTTAAGAATCAAGTAAAATTATTATACCTACAAGGGTATTGCTGGGCGCCTACTTTTGAAGAGAGTGTTTTTGTCAATAGCTATTATTACACAACGTGATTTTACAATAGTAATTTGTAATACAAGTGTTGAAAGCTTGCGTTTGCCACACGAATGTGAAGTTTGCAGCACGAACGATAGTGAGTGCTGCAGTCACATGAGAGTGGCAAATACAAGCTTTTAACACATGTATTACACACTATTTTTCCTACAACCACATTTTTTCCATAAAAAAATTTAAATATTTCTGCAAAATAAAATCTGACATTCATCAAATGTCATTTATGACATTTTGATTTCGGTGCGGCAAAATTATACTTTGCCGCACCGAAAATCATGCATGTGCGTGCGGAAAGTAAATTTTCCCACGACCATATAAGAAAGTCGCTCCTAACGCACAACAAACTAGGCGCGAAAGTTGACAATATCACCCGTGCGATTGACTTTCGCAAAACAAATGAACAACCCGTGCGATATGAACACGTATAGGGATATATCGCACAGTTTGCGCAATAATAGGAAGCTGCGGCCGCTTCAAAACAAAAAATGACGGTCGTTTTACCTGAACTGTCAGTGTTACTTTTTGACATGTACATTTTTGGTCGTGGGAAAAATAGTGTTCGTAACTCGTTCGAAAGGCAAATATCTCCGCTCGTGTTTATAAATATTTCTACTCGTGCTCCGCTTCGCTCCGCACTCGTATATCTATTTATAAACACTCGCTTGATATTTGCTACTTTCGACACTTGATACGAAAATAACTATTTCCGCACGCTAATTTCACTTGTTCGGCAAACACTCATTTTCAATACTCGTATCTATGGAGACGAAGTCTGAAAATCCCACTTTCCATGGTGGGAGTAGAAAAAATATTAAAGAGATTTGTTTACGTATCCAACGATGCAACAAAAATTAAAATCATCGCGAGTTCATAAACAGTTTTAGTTATTGTTCTTACTTCTATTAAAGAATCCGACTTCGTGAACAGTGTAAATATGTAAAAAATATGTAAAAAATGCAGAACTAGATTTATGTGTTACTCGTTTGTATGCTATTACATTCATGTGAAACTTCGGCCTTTTTTATAAAAAAATACTAGTCTTGTTTCTATTAACCCTCGCTACCCACCTGGGATATTTTTTGACACCACGCACTAAAAAATGCGGTTATTTTATGTTTATTGTTAGTTTTTTGCAGTGAAATGTTAGATATGCTTCAGTCGAGCTTCTTAGGACTAGTCCCTACTATTTTTTGTTGCTACAGTGTTATAGAATAATATTTATTTTGCATTACATTATGTGTGACATGTGCAGACTTAGCGTCAGTGGATACCGATTCAGAATAAAATGCTCAATGTAGTACAGTGAAACTTGTTCAAGCGGAACTTCTATAAAACGGAAATAATATCAGGGTCCCGCCCGATCTATATGTATTTTTATATTGTAAAACGGAAACCTCTTTAACGCGGAAACGGAACGGAAATCGTCACTAATTGAATTAAAATTTAAGAAAAAAAAACTTTTAAAACGAACTTTTCAGTTTAAATACCTACGCGGAACAATAAAAATGAAACATAATTTATTACTTTCTCCAGACGTAACCCTATACATGTTAATTGCGTCGAAATTGGATACGGAAGCGGGCAAATTCTCGGAATAATTATGCTGGACTATGTTTTGTACAGATTGCATTTTGTTTATATGCATATTTAATTTTAAATCTGATTGCAGACGATTAGCTACCGAAATTTTGTAGTACGAGTTCGCATTTTATTTCAATAAATTTCAATAAATATATTTTTCTACACCTATTTAATTATATTGCAATTATTAGCATTTTTTTTTGTGAAAAATAGTACCTATAATTCACTGCAGTGAATTATGGATTCATAATTCACTGCAGTGAATTATGATTTCGGCCAATCACAAATACATAAATATTTCGCTAATCCAATCATATTTTAAATCGCCCGCGATCAACTCCTTCTGCGGCTGACAATCGACTCACGTGACACGCCCAAGTGTGTTGTCATATTGCTTGTTTACAAAGTTATCAAATTTGACTAATTTGAGTCTAATATATTTGTTTAATAGGTGTAGAAAAAGTATCGTATTACATTCGCGATTATGGCCATTATTCGCTCAGATGATTTGTGCCACTCGCCTGACGGCTCGTGGGCTCAAACGTCATCTTTGTGAATAATGGCTGTCATAATCGCTCATATAATAATATACTATTAAATAACAAAAATATATTTATTTAAATGAATTGGGTTATTTCAAGATGGGGTCAAATATGACCCCAGGTGGGTAATATGTAATTTCAAAGCAGGTGGGTAGCGAGGGTTAAGGTAAGCTTTCGAATACACGAAAGTCCAGTGAAATTAGACATTGGCTCTTCGGAAAAATTCCCGGAAAGCTGTATTTTGGTATGGACCTTGATATTGTGGTTCTAAACAGAATGTCAAAAGTCCCCATCGATCCGAGTGCCGGTAAAAGTTTCACGCGGGGTCAAAGGTCACACAATATAGTTTTTCGTGAATATCTCTTTAACGGTCACTTTTGCGGAAAAAATATTTATAACCAAATCTGTAGTTTAGGTAATTTCCTACAAAAAATATATAATAACTTTTATTTATAGGACTAACTTTTTTGGAGATAATGCGATCTGAAAAGTTGTAACGAATAGTGTGCACTCCTTAACGGCTATTATACGTCATTGGATTTTGAATACGATTTACTGCCTCTTTTAACAGTGTCCAGCTCTACCAAAGTTCATGATGAATAAGTACCTATGATCCTTTATTACTATTTCAACGCATAAAACTGGTTATTCATTAAGTGTACATTAAGAAATAATCTAAATACATAGTTTGAAGTTTGTATATACTAATCATTTAAAAACCAGCCGTGAATTAAATTTTTTACTTAAACCATAAAAGCGATTTTTCATTTCAAGAATATTCATTTGATAATTTAAAATGTTTCGTAGTTTTTTGTTCAGTAAAAATTGGAAAAGCTAAGTTAACACTAGTGTGGGTCTCGCCTTCTTGTAAATTATAATTTAGAAGTAGACTCTTAACTATGAAATTTATTAGTTTTTTGTGCGGGCCTTAATATTATAGTTCTAAAAAAAATGTCAAAAGTCCCCATCGACCGTGGTTTCGCTAAAAGTTTTACGCAAGGACTAAGACATAAAAACGATATTTTGCGAATATCTCGTTAACGGTTAGTTTTATTGTAAAAATACTTATTACCGAATATATAGCTCGTATAACTTCCCAAAAAAAAGCCTAAATTACTTTTTTTCATTGGAGTAACCATTATCGAGATATTTGATATTCCTCGAAAGCTTAAGTTAATCTTTTAGCACGGACGTTACATATAGGCAGTCAAACCAACGACCTAGTTATGTTCGTTTATAATGGTTTTATTAAAACTTCTAATAACAGAATCACAGACCTGTTTAGAATTTAACTGTACTTCGGTATTTAATTTACTTTAAAACTGAAAAGTTCATTATTGATTAAAGTTTAAACTCATATTTTATTCATGTTAGCTAGTTATCCCGACGACTTTGTAAAGGATTACACTTATATTCATAACTAGTCTGCGATAATTCTAAATCGATACACATTTTTTTCAAAAGGTACTCATGAATAAAGAAGTAGCATTTTTCAAAGTTGTTAGGATAACTACATAAATGGATGAATATAGGTTTAAACCTAAACTGATAACAAGCCATCGTTTTCCTGGTTTTTAATTTAGACAAATACGCAGGTTCAGTTAGAGCGAAGGTAGGTAACTAGATTGTTACTTGTAATTTTTATAAAATTTTGTTTTACCAAAACTTGCGGCTAGTTAAATCTTAAACGCTATTTCCGCACATCAGGAATACTCCTGAAAATAAGGTATATATTTTTTATTTTATGTGTTTCATTTTCCCAACGAAAAATAGGCGCTACAACTACCATTTAAATATTTCAGGTATTGTTTACATAACACTTAAAAATTTTTCCAGAAAATGCAAGACATTGGTGAAGAGCTGATAAAGTATCCCTTACGTTTGTTAAAATGGTGTGGACAAAATTATCAACAGAGTAAACTGATGATCTTTACAGTCGTGGTAACCTTCTCGACTTTTGCAACACAATAAATCTAGCTTTGGTTTTTCTGCAGCTCTTTTACATGAGGCAAAATAAACTCATTGTAGTTGTGCAGAACTGCGAGACTTTTATGGCATTGGGGCAGGTATTTTGTATTTGTAACTTTTTTTTTCATTTCTGTAAAACACATTAAAGACTTAAAACTAGATTTTTTAAAAATACAGGCACTCTCCTTCAATGTTTACTCAAGTGTTTAGCATTTAGCTTCATGTTAATGTCTTGTGATTGTGACCACCTAAAATAAAATGTTATTCGTGAAGCAGGGGTCTTTAGCAACTTTTGAAAAAGGTGCCTTCGTTAGTGTTAACATTTACATGTATATTTATTTTTGAAGCTTTTAAATTTAATCTATTTCGTACAGCAAAAGAAATCAATTATAGTTCAAGCTTTCTGTACTTACTGTATTTGCTTCTTTTAATTTTTTATAAAATAAAATATAAATTAAATACTACTATAAAAAGGAGTTTGAAGATCAGCCCCATATTCAATTCAGAAATTGAAGAAATTGAATTTAAAGGAATAGAATTAACTAATATTTATTTTTCAGTGCATACTTAAATCATTAACAGTGGCATTTAAGTTAAACAATTTTCGACAGCTAATTGACGACATCAAACAATTCTGGAAGGCTAATCGCCTTGAAGAAAATATTCGCAAAGAAGTAAAAGGCATATTCGAACGTACCTTACGAATGGGAAAAGTATTTTCCGAAAAAACCAAAGATGCAATACAAATTAAATTAGTATTTGCATTTTCGAGTTTTACTTCAAAACATTGTGTAGTTTCCGTTTGAATTTCAACAAGGAAATACGTTCGGTTTCGGGCTAAGATATAAAGCGCTGCAGCACATTTGTGAGATAGTAATAGTAATAGTAATAGTTTATTTAATTCCAAAGACTGTACAAAAACAGTATAGGAAACGTCAAAAAATATATATATATATATACATATACAAACATAAGGTATATACGTTGCATTATAATAATAAACATACAAATAAACATACAAGTTAAAAACTCCTATCTATAAATACACGTATAATCAAAGATCATTAATTTAAAATTAAAATTCAAATGTAAAAGAGCCGATAGAATTCCTCCAAAGTATAAAAAGTGTTTTGAAGAAGATAGGCTTTTAAAGTGCTCTTAAAACACCCTACAGAAGTACAGTTTTTAATTGAGAGTGGTAAGTGGTTGAAAATCCTAATTCCTAAGGAGTTAGGCGAATTCATAGAAATTTTATATCGATAATATGGTATTCTAAAGTCCTCTCTGGATCTTGTGTTTACGCAATGTACATCATAGTTTTTCTTAAATTTGCTTTTATTTATAAATACATAGACAGATAGTTCAAAGACAAATAAAGCTTTAAGAGTAAGGATTGAGTACTTTTTAAACAACGTTCTACATGAATACATGCCATGAACCCCCGCAATGCATCGTAAAATTCGTTTTTGCGCGACAAAAACATCATCTGCAGTAGCAGATGCCCCCCAAAGAGTTATCCCATATCTTATTCGTGACTCAACCAACGCATAATACATCATAATAAGTTGTTCAGTTGAAAGAACGGTTTTTAGATTCCTAAACAAGAAGGAAGTAGAAATTAATTTACTAGTTAATTCGTGACAATGTTTCGACCAACAAAGATTTTCGTCGAACCAAACACCCAAAAACTTAATACTATTTACATTGGGTAGAGGTAGAAAATTTACCATAACTTTAATGTTGCTACATTCTTTTTGTCGATTGTGAAAACGAATAACTGCACTTTTAGAGGTATTTAAGTATAATAAATTTGAAGAAAACCAGGAACTTAGTTTATTTGCTGCCCTGTTACATTTCAAAGAGAGGATTTCGTCGTCTTTATCCGATACGCATATCGAAGTATCATCTGCATAAAGAATTAAAGATGCATCCAGTTCTAGATTATTCAAGTTGTTAATAAACATAACGAATAAAATAGGCCCCAAAACGGACCCTTGCGGGACACCTATATCAGTGTTCAAGGAATCAGAGTTAGCAGTATTGATAACACCATTGTTTAAATATCGTAGGGAGACGTATTGTTTTCGATTTTTCAAAAATGCCTCAATCCAATCAAGAGGTATTCCTCGAATACCACAATTATAAAGCGCCTGCAGTAACAAAGGATGGTTGACACTGTCGAAAGCCTTCGACAGGTCAAAAAAGATTCCCACTGGACATTCACCACACTCAACTTTATCAACTAGCTTGGAGTATAGATCCATCATAGCAGTAAAAGTAGACTTACCCGTAGAAAAGCCATGCTGATTCTGATTTAAAATGTTAAAACACGTTAAAAATTTGATGACGCATTATCGTGCAGCAAGAGGACTCCTTTTCGCAGTAGTCCGCGGCGTTTGATTTTGATTTCATCCCGTAATTTAGTCAGAAGGTTGCAGTAATATGCCCCATTGATGGTACGACCACTGTCGAGAAAGTCGATAAGCAAGACTCCTCGAAAATCCCAGAAAACTGAGAGCATCACTTTGCTTGCTGAAGGTTTCACCCTGAACTTCTTTGGAGGAGGAGAGTTGGGATGTCGCCACTCCATACTGGCTTGTTTGGTAACAGGGTCATAGTGATGGACCCCACTTTCATCCATAATGACAATGCGGTCAAAAAAATTGTCAGAATCTGCATTGGCACGTTCCAAAAGCTCGCGACAAATGTTCACTCGATCGTGTTTATGCAAAGGTGTCAACATTCGTGGGACCCATCTAGCTGAAACCTTATTCATATGCAAAATGTCATGCAATATCGATCTAATCGATTTTTCGTCAGTCTTCACAGTCTTGGCTATCGTTTTAACGGTAATTCGCCTATCTTCCAAAACTAACTTCCCCACTTTGGTAACCATTTCAGGGTTCTGTGCCGTTTCAGGTCTTCCACTTCTTACATCATCTTCTAGGCTCTCTCCGCCATGCTTAAATTCATTTGCCCATCGACGGACAGTGGATTCTGACGGCGAAGCATCCTTGTAAACTGCTTTTAACCTTTGAGTGATTTCAGTAAAATGAACACCCTCCCTAGTCAAAAATTTAATCTCTGCCCGGTGTTCAATTTTCTCCTTTTCTAATATCTACTGCAACACACTTTATTGAATCTACTATAAAATCCGAAGTTTTGTGTGAATCTGGACGAAACTTTCAACACTGACAGACAACAACATACAAAATGACAGATATCAAAATTTTGTTTCTCAAGGCACACCAAGATAAAGAACGGCAAAATTTTTTCCCCTTTCCTCGTATTTGCGAATATATTTAAATAATAAACGATACGATTGAAACTCATGTGCGAAGTCCGAGATGTCAACAAACAGAACTGTCGTTATTGGGCTTCCCAAAACTACACTGGATGATGGAGACCCACACCCAATATCCCGAAAAATTGAATGTTTGTACCGGTATTGTTGAAAATGGAATTCTAGGCCGTTATTTTATAGAAGGAACTTTAACTTCAGCAAAATATTTGAAGATGCTAAGAGATCATGTTTAAGAACTGGTTATTTTCCAAACTTATGGAAACTTGCTATTATTTTAATGTTTCCCAAACCAAGTAAAAACAAGAAAGACGTCTCCAGTTACAGACCGCTAAGTTTACTATCCACGACTTTCAAGTTATTTGAAAAAGTAATCGACTTTCGTCTTAACGAAGAAATAACAAGCCTAGAAATATTACCAACTTTTCAATTCGGCTTCAGGAAAGGTCATTCCACCTGTCTCCAACTACAGCGGGTAACTATAGAAAAAGGATTCGAAAGCAAACAATATATAACCACATTGTTCTTAGACATAGCACAAGCTTTCGACCGCGTATGGTCTGATGGATTAAAATACTTACAAAATTTTGCATCTTTCGATACCCGAATATATTAAGGTCATATTGTTTTCATTTATAGACAACCGCACGTTTGCAGTTAAAATACACTCAAACACATCCTCTATCAAACATATTCACGCAGGTGTCCCTCAAGGTAGTATACTGGACCCCATCTTATATAACATCTTTGTGCACGATTTCCCCAACCTTAATGCACACCTTGCAATGTTTGCAGACGATACGGTAATATTGCAAAAAACGAACACTTAGAACAAGGAATAATAGAACTTCAAAATTCCGTTAATACCGTAAGCAGGTGGTGCAAACAGTGGAATCTTTCGATCAATTATTCAAAGTGTGTAACTAAAATCTTCTCTCTAAGATCAATCAAACGACCAACTCTCATAACAATTAGTGGTCATCCCATACAATGGAATGCAAATAACGAACCGGTTAAATACTTGGGGATTTACCTGGACACTCGTCTCACGTGGAAATACCACATAATAAAAAAATTGAACGAAGGACACACGCGACTGATTCAGTTATACCCCCTTATGAACACAAAGTCCTCGCTGAAAGTAGAATGCACTACCCTACTCTACAAATCACTAATTCGCCCTTTAGTTCTGTACGGATGCGTGATTTGGGGCAATACATTAAAAACCAAGGGTAGCGGGTAGCTCTCTTCTACGATCCCGGTGGAAGATAGGCTACTACAGGGTCTGGCGTACCTTGCCCTACGTTAGCTACTGGCTCCCCCCCTCTTCTCCGGGAGGAACCAGGTCCCCAACCCTCACTCCTTCCCCTCTCTCGTTATCCTTTCCTACACATCCCCCTAACTTCTACCAACCCGCAACGGCCAGCGTGGTAGAGTATTGGCCAAAAACCCCCAATGAAAATGTCGATTTCCAAAAAAAATTCCCAGGTGGGTCGAACGAGGAGTTCGGAATCCCACACTGATAAGAAATTACCAGTCTGCTCCACGGAATATTGGGGGAGCAAGAAGTCGATCAAAAAATTGCGAAACCTAGAAATAGCAACTTACAACACACGAACGTTGTCATCAGACGAGAAAATTGCTGAAATAGGGATCGAACTAGGAAAGATAAAATGGGATGTTATCGGACTGAGTGAAGTTAGAAGACGCGCCGAAGGTCTCATAAAACTAAAATCCCATCATTATTTCTAGACATCGAGATCTTCTATGATAATATAGCATTAGCCCTCAATGACACCCATGCTCATTTCACTATACTGTGTGGAGATTTTAACGCGAAGGTTGGTCTGAAATCTGATAAGTCTGATGTATATCTGGGAAAATTTGGATCTGAAGGAAGAAACGATAGAGGTGCAACATTACTAGAATTTCCGTTACAACATAAACTTAACCTAATGAACAGCTTTTTCTATAAAAAGCCCCACAGAAGATGGACATGGGAAAGCCCAGATGGAAGAACTCGTAATGAAATAGATTATATCATAACAGATAAGCGAGAAATTGTTAAAAACGTAACAGTGCTCAACAAGTTCACAATAGGTAGTGACCACCGGATGGTGAGAGCAAACGTTCAGATAAAATTGGGCAAAGAACGATACAGGATGGTGAAAAGGAAAACTAGGAACGCTTGGACGAACCCCTTAGATACTGCACAATTCGAAAGAGGTATCATAAATCTTTTGGAAAATACCAATTGTTCTGAAGAGAATATAGACAGTCTAAACGACCCAATAGTTGAGACAATACAGAAAATTCAAGATACTCACTGTCCTAAAACCAAAAAAGGCGAACGAATCAGCCTAAACACGAAAATAATGATGAATGAAAGAAGCGAAATTATCAACGATAATGACATTGAGAATGAAAATGATCGCAGAGAAATTCTGAGAGAAATAAATAAAAAAATATCCAAAGCTATAAGACGCGACATCAGAAACTATAATAATAATCAAATAAAACAAACAATCGAGAAGAACAAATCTATGAAGGTACTACGCAAAGAAATTGAAAATGAGAAACCTGAAATAACCAAACTGAAAAATAAAAAGGGAATTCTAATATCAAATCGCGAAGAAATACTGAATATAGTAGAAGAATTCTACTCTGAATTATACCAAAGTCAATCAGACGAAGAACTAGATCCGCAGTCACTATCATGCAGCAAAGGCATTGTCAACCAGGGATCCGAGGAACTACCGGAGATCAACCTCTATGAAATACGCCTAGCCTTGAAAAAGTCCAAAAACAACAAAGCACCCGGTGAAGACAACGTCACTACAGATGCAACAAAAATAGGAGGCCTACTTTTGCTGGAAAAAATAAAAGTATTATTCAATCTGTGTTTAAACAACAGCAATATACCAAGTAAATGGAATAACGCGCTAACCATACTACTGTTTAAAAAGGGAGATAAAACCGATCTAGAGAATTATAGACCCATAAGTCTATTGAACCATCTCTACAAATTATTCACTAAAATAATAACCTCAAGGTTAGAAAGGAAGCTCGATTTTTACCAACCAGAAGAACAAGCTGGCTTCCGTTCTGGTTTCGGAACCAATGATCATCTGCAAACTATTAAAACCCTAATTGAGAAGTCTATAGAATATAATAGACCACTAGCCCTCGCATTTGTTGATTTCCACAAGGCTTTTGATACTATCGAGATAAGAGCTGTTATGAAAGCCCCACAGGAATGCCGCGCTGATTACAGGTACTCAAAATTAATATATAACATGTAACATGTATAAAAATGCGACTGTGAGATTACACGATAATAGCAACTGTATTCCAATTAGAAGAGGTGTAAGACAAGGTGACACCATGTCACCTAAGCTATTTATCACAGTTCTAGAATATGCATTCAAAAAACTTGACTGGGAAACGAGAGGCATAACTATAGATGGACTGCACCTAACTCACCTTAGGTTTGCAGATGATATAATACTCATATCTGATGATCTCGGGGAAGTACAATTGATGCTACAAGAACTACAGACTGCCTGCGCTAGTGTCGGTTTGAATATTAACTTCCTTAAAACAAAACTAATGACTAACTTGGTACCAAATGACCACATCAAGGTCAATAAAAAAGTTGTCGAACTAGTGGAAAAATATACTTACTTTGGACATGAAATTAGAATCGCAAGAGACAACCAAACATGCGAGTTAACTAGAACAATATCTCTCACCTGGGCAGCGTTCGGTAAACTTCGTGATGTATTCAAAAGTAATCTTCCAACATGCCTGAAGAGAAAAGTTTATAACCAATGCATTTTGCCTGTTATGACTTACGGTGCAGAAACTCTAACTTTAACATCTGGGACAGCTCGAAAATTGAAAATTGCACAACGTAGGATGGAAAGGTCAATATTAGGCACATCTTTGAGAGACCATGTAACAAACGAAGACGTAAGGCAAAGAACGGGAATAACTGATGTAGTTGTGGAGCGAATATGTCAACTTAAGTGGAACTGGGCGGGCCGCATAGCCAGAATGAGCAGCGATAGATGGACTAAGAGACTACTTGAATGGCGTCCGAGAGCTGATAATCGGAGTAGAGGAAGACCACCTACCCGATGGACCGACAACATCAAAAGAGTTGCAAATAACTGGGTTCAAACTGCCCAAGAAAGAAGGAAATGGCAATCAATGAGGGAGGCCTATGTCCAGCAGTGGACCATAAGGGCTGGGCGATGATGATGATGATGATCAATTGCACTTCGAATTGGGCATGTCTCCAGTTTCAGACCACATCAAAAAATTGACGAGGAAATTTCATGATAACCTTACAAACTGCAGCGGGGCCGCCTTCTATCAACTAGTGCAAAGGGGAATCCATACACGCTTAAAGCGCAATCTACCACAGGATATATACCTAAGCGATAATGAGGAGGACTAGTTAAGTGCTAATAGTATATTAAAATACAAGTTGCAGAAGGCACCTATTCAAGCACGAATTTGAAATTCCGAAACGAGCCGCATAGCGGCGAGTTGTGGAACAAATGAGTGCTTGAAAGACCTTCTGCAACGAGTATTTTATACTATTTTTTCTATTTTGCCGCTTTATACCATTTTATAAATTAAAAAATAAAAATTTTAAATCTAGGGAATTTTGCGGTGGTTGGTGACGTTTATGTTGGCGTAATTTTAGGTTAGAAAATTTATTGCCGGACAAGTCCAAATCCCAGTATGAAAAAGAATTTTTGACGTATGTCAGTTGACAGTTCAACGCTACCAACATCAATACAGTAAATTTTACTAGTCTATTTTAGCACTCCAACGACTTATTCTAACACTCAAATGACGTCATTTGGGTGCTAGAATGGAGTTATTCTAGCACCCAAATAGAAAAAATAATATTTACATTCAGTGCTCAGTGTGAACCAATCGAATAACTAAATTTTGTATTCTTGGTGGAGATATTACCATTCATGTTAGTGTCGACTTGCTATTTGTTAAAGGTTCTCATTACCATGTATAGCAATGTGTAATTGTTGAGCTGGTATAATTTCTAATAAAAAAAAAGGTCAGCATTATGAAACAACATTGCACAAAACCAATGTTAAACTGAAATTAGCGCATACGCAGTTACGTTTGGAAGTAGTTGGAGAAGACGGACGTAAACAAAATCGTTTAAGTATTAGTATTTTTAATTCAAGGGATCAGAGTGGCGCGGCTAAATTACTGTGGTCTATGAAAATTATTGCATCTAACATTTCCGTAAATTCTTGTAAACATATTTCAAGTAATGTTCAGTGTTCCTAAAAGCGGTGTGCTATCAACGTTTCCTTTATCGCCTACAAAAACTTCGTAATTGGTTTCGGAAGCACTTGGCCCATATTTTTATAATAAAAATATGAGTGATACTAAGAAAACAGTAGCCTTTACGTCTTTACGCCTTTAACGAGACGACCAATGCTGAAGGCAAAAACGAACTACAAACTCGCATTAGGCTCTGATTTGAAACTGAAAATTACATTAGTTCAAAACACCTCCAGACTTATTTTATATGCCATGCTGATGCAGATACAATTCACAAACTTCTGCTAAATGCTTTGGACGACGGAAACCTGGAATTAAATAAAATGATTATGTTTTCGAGTGATGATACAATATTAACAAAAAGGTAGGTATGTGTAACATTTTTCTCAAAGAATATAAATTGTAATATTTGATATTGATTGATAAATCTATCGATTGATATGTGAAACGCAAAAATTTTTGGGACGTTATTAGATGCCGGAACTTGTAACATACATACATGTTGCTCACAATGCCTTTATTGATGCATTGGAAAACAATTTCGAAGAAGCGTCAGATTTAATTGAGCAAATTTGATATTTTTTTTTATATGAGGCCTGCAGGTTTAGAAGATTTTGCAGAAATTAAAAAAAAACTATTTATCAGTTTATTAACTTAATAGCTGACGATTGGACCTACAGCAGAAAGGTTAATCGAACAGTGGCAAGTGTTAGAAGAATATTTTTTAAGATATCAAAGTTATTTACAAGTTTTACAGATTTTTTTCAAAAAACAGAAACTAATTCATTTGTTGCATATCTTACAGCCGCACATATGTAAAAGGGAAACTGTGCGGTAAATTTTGATCACATTGATTTTAAAAGTAGATATGTTTCTTCCAAAAACTTTGATAGATTTAAAAAGTATTAATTACGGAACAGAAGTAAGGAAAGCAATGTCACACTTAACAAACACGAATCAAGAAAATATTTTAAACAGGGTTCAGTTTCTTTAAAATTTTAGTAAAACACATTAACGAAAGAAACACCTGTAACTAATAGACTTATCAAATCGTTAAGATATCTTGGCCTAAACGAGGTCGCAGAATCTCGCAGTGAAGGTGATTTCAGTTGTCTACCTAATCTCAAAACTAAGTTGCAAAATTGACAGAAATTAATAGTGGAGTAACCTTAGGTTTATATCTCGGAACCGGTCCAAACTACTCCGATTTGAATGATTTTTTTTTTAAAACGTCGCAAATATAAAACATTACAACCTTTATGGGTTAAAAGTTGACGCTCATTTTTCATTAATAAATTTATTAACTTTATACAGGGTGCTCCATAAGTAATGGGACACAGATCAACAATAGATTCGTGAGGCCAAAATATTACGATTTACCTAAAATTACCTTAGTCCAAAAGTTAATATTTAAGGAGATACAGGGTGTCAAAGTCGAAATTTGAATTCTAATTTTTTGCTCTAATTTCAAAAGTTTTTGAAATATTTATATGAAAATTGGGGAAACCACCTTTATTGCGAGGAGAAACAATAATCCGCCCTCAATTTTAATGTAGCTCTTAAAAGAACCTTATTTTTGCTACACCTATTCCCTTTACCTCTGTAGCAAAAATAAGGTTATTTTAAGAGCTATGTTAAAATTGAGGGCGGATTGTTATTTTTCGTCGCAATAAAGGTATTTTCCCCAATTTTCATATAAATATTTCGAAAACTTTTGAAATTATAACAAGCAATTAAAGTTCAAATTTCAACTTTGACACCCTGTATCTCCCTAAATATTAACTTTTGGACTAAGGTAATTTTAGGTAAATCGTAATATTTTAGCCTAAGGAATCTATTATTGGTATGTGTCCCATTACTTATGGAGCACCCTGTATAAAATTAATAAAATATTGAATGAAAAATGAGCGTCAACTTTTAACCCATAAAGGTTTTAATGTTTTATATTTGCGACGTTTAAAAAAAAAATCATTTAAATCGGAGTAGTTTTGGCCGGTTCAGAGATAACGCCCTATTTTTGCCTAACGTTACTCCACTATTAGCAACCTGTGAATTTAACCTACTGCAACTAGGAGTATCTAATGCAACAAACGCAGACATAGATGCTTGTAAAACTGTAAACTGTTAATAGTTTTGGTATTCATTACTTAAGAATGGAAAATATTCTAATATTGCCATAACAGTTAAATCATGAAAGTGCTGATGTAGAAAGGAGTTCTTCTCGCTCTAAAAGTATTTTAACTGATACTAATAGTGTAACGTTTTTAAAACGGTTATTTAAAACTTCTGTTCGTGGTGTGAATTATTTATTAACAAATTTAAACAATGTAACAATTAACACGAAATAACTTAAACGCTAAACACAACACTAATATTAACCCGTAACACTAACCAATTTATTTATACAGTTTGTTTATTCATATTCACATATCCGCGCACATTTATATTAACCGAGCACTTGATTACGACGGTAGCTTTTGGTAGCTCGCTGGTAGTAGACTTCGGTATCACTGTCGATCGTCAACAAAATCGCGCCTTAAGTACTAACCGCGAACTTTGAGTTAAATCTGGTATATTCCACACTCGTCGAGTAATATTCGGGAACAGCCTCGAGTCGATGATACAATCGGCGAACAGTCGGGAACAGCTGACGCATACGAGCGAAGTGATTTACGTCCCGCCTGACAGCTGGCGTGTCTCGTTACAATAGGTTGGCAAATAAGTCCGTTCGGTTTATGCCTGGCCAAAAGTTTGTTCCTGATTATCTCTAATAAATTGTCTTCTGTGTGATCGGACAACTTAAATGCGCATGTAAAAGGTGAGATTTAGCTTGATGTTTGTGTGAATGTAAGTGTGTCTAACGTGCGTTTTCTCTGTGCGGCGTAGCATTAAAAATTGAAACAAAAACGTGCAGTTTCGACGCATTTTACTTTATCATTTCAAAACAGGTAAAAGTGTTGCAGAGGCACAAAAAATGTGTGCTGTGTATACGGGGATGATGCCTTAACAGAGCGTGTATGTCAAAAGTGGTTCGCCAAATTTTGTTCTGGAAAGTCAAAGAGGCGCCGGCGCTCCGGTCGTCCGACAGAGATCGATTTGAGTGTTGTCAAGGCCACCGTCGATTACAATCTATCCCAATCAGTATGGGAGATTGCTATGGCACTCAAGATATCCCACACAAGCGTAGAAAACCATTTGCGCCAGCTCGGATATGTTTCTCGGCTCGGTAACTAGGTGTTTAACTCCTGCTTTAAATTCTTTTGTCTTTGTATCAGCTATTTTGGAGATTTCATCCATTACGGTTATGAAATGTATCGGACGTAGTATGCCTCCCTGCCCCACCCCTTTGTAAATTTAAAAAATATCCGTATTACCTGCCTAAGATCTGACTGTGTTCTGTGTGTCTTCGTATATTCTATGGATTGCTTGTTAATGCTTTTGAAACATCCTTTTTTGTTCAACTTTCCCAAATACGATTCCTTGGTGGTGTGGAAAACGCTTTTTCTAAGTCTAATATGCATAAAAACATTTTATTATTTTCCCCTAGAACTAACTCTGTCTATTATTTGCCTTATGCTAAATATCCAATCCTGAGTACTTCCGAGTATTTTTTCGTATAGAGTTTCCCGGCTGCAGATAATAATACTATACAACTATACAAACTACTAACACGTATTTATAACCAGTTGGCCAACGAATAAACTTGACACACACCAATCACCCGAACAGGCGCACTTCCGCAAAGCTTACAATATAACAAACCATGTACATACACTAAGAACCCTGATAGAAAAATCCACCGAATACAATATAGGTACAACTCTATATTGCTTTAGTGAACTTGCTAAGTCTTTCGACTCAATTGAGATATGGGCATTCTGAAAGCTCTGGACACCAGCAGAATAGATTTCAGGTGTACAGAATTTATTAGAAGCATCTACAACGCCACATTTATAATTAAACTACGACCGGATGTAAACACAAATTTAACTATATCTTGTATGTTGCACTTGATTCGTATTTCTTCGTTAGGCACTCTATCTCGTAATGTATGTTCCGTTATGGATCTAACTGTTGTCATCTCAGTTGTGCGGACTAGTTGTTTTGTCTTGCTCTTGTTTCAGCTGCATAGGTGATAACAGGTCTAACAACAGTCTTATATATTCTGACTTTATTATCTCTCTCATATATTTGTTTTTCCAGAATACATCCCATAGGTATCCCGATATTCTCGCTCCTTTGAATGTTTCTGTACTTCTCTGGTGAGGTTACTTTCGCGAGATATTTCTACTCCTAAGTAATTGAAGCTCATAACTTGCTCGATAACACTACCTTCTATTTCTAGTTTGCATCTTACGGGGTCTCTAGCTATAGTCATACATTTAGTCTCTTGATATCAACATGTTCCATTCTTTTGCACTTACAGCGAATTGATGAAGTAGACTTTGAAGGTTATTTTCATTATCGGCTATTAACAAATTATATTTATATTGGCTTGTCCCATTCTGCATCCCTGTTTAATTTTAACTGCATTTATAATTTCATCCATAACCAAGTTAAACAGCATTGGATACTTTGAATTACATAATTTTTTTCTTTGCGGCAATTACATCTATTCATTTTTTGCAACCACCTTTACAACAGCATCTAATATAACCTTGGCCTCCAGAACCAGATGACATTCTTGCACATTCTCTGAGTAAGATATCTGCATCCGATACTTCTCCTTGATTTCTAGAATATAATTGGTTCAGTGTTTGGTGCATAGCAATAACAACAGCTAAAACGTTTCTTCCATCAGAACGGGCTTGATCTACATCTGGTACACGAACCCTTACTGTATCGCCGACATTAGCTGCTGGGTATTTGGAATTCGATGTATCAACCATTTTTCCTGCTTATTTTTTAAGATTAGATAAAGCAATTTTCCTTGTTTTAGACACACTTCTTACTTCTTCATTTACCGAGTCTGTAATAGTAACAACGTTTTCGTTTGGTCGGTAATCTTTTGCATTCGAAGACGTAGGTGTCTGAGCTTCATCAGTTAGGTTGCTATATGGGGATGACATTATCGAAGAATCTTTTACAACATTTTCTTGAACGGCACTTGATCCTTCAGAGTCTGGGCAATTACGACTTTCTTTATTGTCATTACTTTTAGAAAGCGCCTCTAAATCTTCTTCCGTATTAATTTTGGTTAATACTTCGTAAGGTACGAAACTCTTTAAACCAACTTTTAACTTTGTACCAAACATGACCTCATAAAGGCTGCATTTTATGCCAGTGTGATGCGCTGGATTTTTCATCAGTTGTACAAAACATATTCCTTTCGACCATTTGTTAGTGTTGTTAGTTGCCATCCAAGAACTAAGCATATTCTCCACGTCTTGATTACATCTTTTACTAACTCCTGACTTTGCGAGTGCCTGGGCTTCCTATACACCATTTTTAACTCGGGCCACATGTTACAAAGTTCTTCGATGACATTGTTGGAATATTCTTCGCCATTATCGCTTTGTACAATACTTTATCTAAGATAACGTATGCTACTTCTTCTATACACCAGAATAATTATCAGCTCTCATAAGTATCTATAAATAGCGTAATTTCTTATTTCTACGTGAAAACCTAACCTAACTAACAGAAATGATCAGCAAATAACACGCGGGAAACAATTATAGGAACAATCGACAATGAGTCAAACGTGAGTTTTCAAAATGGCCGCTTCCGTCGCAAATTTGAATACAGTCGCTAGATATTAGTACTCCTTCCTGAGTTTTTATATTCAAAGGTAGTAAATGCAAGTTACTTTTAATGAAATTTTCTGAAAATACTAATTTATCTGTGATACTCTTGATTAATACCAGGGTAGAAGAATATATAGGTAGGAGTACGCCATATGCGATATCGCGTGACCTTGGACGACATAAATGTTCCGCCTCGATAGTTTTCTACTAGATGGCACTGACCATAATGGTGTCACTTTAACATTAATTTAAATAGAATTTTACTCTGTTAGTGCAAGTTTTATTATTAAAATCGTTATGTTATTGTTCTTAGCCACGTTACATACACAAATATATTTTGTTTGTCCAAGAATAAACAGATAATGCACACTTTTATAGAAATTCACTAGAAATATTACAAATTAAGGGTTTAAAGAAATGTTCAACTTAACTTTTTCATTTACATACACACATAATATTTTCAGTGTTTATTTTCTGAAATTCCACTTTCATTTTAATTTATGAAAAACACATTATTATTGTGTTAAAATTCCATTATTGTCATTACATTCTCCGCAATTTTAAATCATTTGAAAATGCTGTTGTACCTGTAGTGCAAATTGTCGTAAATAATTAAAATGATAGAAATTTTCACACAGATAATAAGAGCTTTTTATATCTACACTGAAAGTAAACATTTTTTGTAATAGTTTCCATTTTTTTCCAGGAATAAATACAATAACTTCTACGAACAAAAGCCCCAAGTGCCCCAGAATTTAGGTACCTATATTTATAAAATACATGTTTTTAAAGGTAGTAAAAATAAAACAATGTGTAAATAAAGGTTTAATGAAAATTTATGAACACTTAATAAACATATAGAACAGAGTTGGACAAATTACCTTAAAAAAGTAATGCATTACAAATTACCCATTTTAAATTACTAAGTATTACATTACTTTATAATCTAATTACATACTATTAACTCAAAGTAATTAAATTAACAATTACCTTGGTAATTTAGATTACACAATTACATTACTTTCTTAATTAGGTACTTCTAATAAATCGCAATACAACTTTGTAATATTTGAACGTAATAGAAATGATGCACAAGTAATGTAAATATATTTAAAGTAATTAGATATTAGGAAAATATAGTGGCAGGCAACCATCTCCAAATAGTTTAGCACCTTACACCATTGAATTTTTTGACAATATAGCCGGATCTTACTAGCATTTTGAAGTTATTTTACTTGCACCGAATTCAATCGCGTATATAAACACACTCTGAGCATAAACTACTTGTTAAAAACTTACCTTTATAAGTAACAACTGTTTGATTTTCCGCAAACGATGGGTTTCCAATCGAGAACACTTCAATAAAACGATCTTATTTCAATCAATTTCAATTAAAACTATTACTGCACGTCATGCACGTTATGATATGAGATGCTTCCTCTTTGAAATTAATTGTAAAATTAATTATTTTTGAAAAACTAGTACATTTCATACATATTGCTCCGGTTAGCTCAGCCTGTATTTAAATTTGCTAATTTAAAAGAACTCTTATCAAAAGGACGTTAAAGGGATCGATTTACCAACTTTTGATAATTTAATACACAAAATTATTATCTAACTAAACACTCTTTAAGAACCAAAATTTGTTTTTATAAATACCTTTAATCACTTTTAACCACCACACTTTTAATAATCATGTAATCCTATTTTCAACAATATCCCACGATAGCTGCAACACGTTCCGCTCCTGTCACTGTTATCTTAAAATTCCACCTTTTGACTCTCGTCCAATAAATAAACTTCCAACTCCAATCTAATTCCAAGACCAAAATATCCTATTTTGCAATTTCAACCTCTTCCAATAAAATAGTTGTAACTAAGAACTGTATTTTTATTTTTATAAATATTTTCCATTTATTTTTAGTTTATAGGTATCATTAAACATTTTCTTTATAAACTTTGATAAAGGTTTTATTAAATCTATTTTGTTTATAATTCCTTTTTCAAAATTAGGATTTTTGAAAATGAATCTTCTAATTTCAAAATTGTTTTTTTTATTTTCTTTCAATTTTTTTATTTTAACATGGTAATATTTCCCTGGGTATCTTAATTTTTTAAATATAACAAAACCTTTATCATTTACAACATTAAATTAACAATATTTACATAAATCTAATATTCTACAAAATTTAAAATTATTAACATTTATCTTAAAAAGTTTACATTATTTACATGTTATTAAAAATTAAACTTGTACAATTTTAAAGTATACATTTCAAAATCAAATTAATTAAAAAAAATATTTATTTATAAATTTATCCTAAAGATATTATTTCAAATTGCCCCTTATTTTTTTTTTTATTAAATTTGATTTTCTAATGTTCCCGAATACAGATATAACATGGACACATGAAAAATTCCTCTAATCTTATTAGTAACCATATCTTTTAATTCATAAGAATTTTCACAAATTACTCTTGTTATACTGAAAGGTCCTATATAAGATAATTGCAATTTTGCACATCGGTTCTCTTGTTTATTAGCATCTTCTCGCCATTGTTCTTCTTGCTTCTTTGCATCTTCTCGCCGTTGTTCTTCTTGTTTCTTTGCATCTTCTCGCCGTTGTTCATCTTGTTTTTTCTTATCTGCATCTAACTTTTCATATAATTTTTGTATAAAGTTTGACATAAAATCTTCATTAATTTGAGCTTGTGGTGTTGAAATTATAAGATTAGTAGATTCTATTTCATAATCCCCTAAATGTTGAACTTCGGCCTCTATCTCACGATCTAAATCCTCTTCGACTTCCGATTCCCCTTCATTCCTCCTACTTGCACTTCTTAAAGATCTCCTTTCAGACATATTTAAAAATTTATCAAAATTTCATTCAAATGAATAATTATTTCGATATAATTTTTCAAAACAACAATATTACCTTTATAAACAACTTAATACCCTTTAAACTAAAATATGCACAATACTTCACCTTGACAATTAAAATTGACACTGACAGTGACTCGATAAATCCCTTTAAAATCACTTTATTTCTTGACTTTTACTTGTCAAAATGACATATGATATTTATTAATATCAATTGCCCCACGTTGGGCGCCATTTGTTATGATATGAGATGCTTCCTCTTTGAAATTAATTGTAAAATTAATTATTTTTGAAAAACTAGTACATTTCATACATATTGCTCCGGTTAGCTCAGCCTGTATTTAAATTTGCTAATTTAAAAGAACTCTTATCAAAAGGACGTTAAAGGGATCGATTTACCAACTTTTGATAATTTAATACACAAAATTATTATCTAACTAAACACTCTTTAAGAACCAAAATTTGTTTTTATAAATACCTTTAATCACTTTTAACCACCACACTTTTAATAATCATGTAATCCTATTTTCAACAATATCCCACGATAGCTGCAACACGTTCCGCTCCTGTCACTGTTATCTTAAAATTCCACCTTTTGACTCTCGTCCAATAAATAAACTTCCAACTCCAATCTAATTCCAAGACCAAAATATCCTATTTTGCAATTTCAACCTCTTCCAATAAAATAGTTGTAACTAAGAACTGTATTTTTATTTTTATAAATATTTTCCATTTATTTTTAGTTTATAGGTATCATTAAACATTTTCTTTATAAACTTTGATAAAGGTTTTATTAAATCTATTTTGTTTATAATTCCTTTTTCAAAATTAGGATTTTTGAAAATGAATCTTCTAATTTCAAAATTGTTTTTTTTATTTTCTTTCAATTTTTTTATTTTAACATGGTAATATTTCCCTGGGTATCTTAATTTTTTAAATATAACAAAACCTTTATCATTTACAACATTAAATTAACAATATTTACATAAATCTAATATTCTACAAAATTTAAAATTATTAACATTTATCTTAAAAAGTTTACATTATTTACATGTTATTAAAAATTAAACTTGTACAATTTTAAAGTATACATTTCAAAATCAAATTAATTAAAAAAAATATTTATTTATAAATTTATCCTAAAGATATTATTTCAATATATTTAAAGTAATTAGATATTAGGAAAATATAGTGGCAGGCAACCATCTCCAAATAGTTTAGCACCTTACACCATTGAATTTTTTGACAATATAGCCGGATCTTACTAGCATTTTGAAGTTATTTTACTTGCACCGAATTCAATCGCGTATATAAACACACTCTGAGCATAAACTACTTGTTAAAAACTTACCTTTATAAGTAACAACTGTTTGATTTTCCGCAAACGATGGGTTTCCAATCGAGAACACTTCAATAAAACGATCTTATTTCAATCAATTTCAATTAAAACTATTACTGCACGTCACCAAAAATAAGCCATTACGGCGGCCATATTGCCACTGTCTCGTGCACACTTATGTGACGAAATCGGCCGATGTCGTACTCCTACCTATATATTCTTGTACCCTGATTAATACTAAATAACCGGTGTTGCTTAATCAACAATAATGTGTTTTGAATAAAAATATATATCGAAGATTTCCACAGTTACCGAAGTCGGCAATGAAAGTATTTTAGGTTATGTTTCAATTTAAAAAACGGCATTAAAGTTTTGTGGTTAGTTTTATACAGGGTGTTTATTAAACATATGTCAAAAATTCAAGGGGTTATTCCCTGGACTATTCCAAGAATATTTTGTCCTTTGGTGATTTTTGAAAAGCCGCTTTGTTTCGAAGATACAGGGCGAAAAAGATTTTCGACAATAAGAACATTTAATACCAAAAATTACATGTAAAGTTTCTTAATCTACAAGAACTGTTGAAAATGACTACCTCCAGCTGCGATGCAAGCATCCAATCTTCTTCTCATTGACTGCCGAACTCTTTCAAAAACACCAGGGTCGTTTCTTATGGAGTTATACTCAGCAATTATTATAAGAAACGACCCTGGTGTTTTTGAAAGAGTTCGGCAGTCAATGAGAAGAAGATTGGATGCTTGCATCGCAGCTGGAGGTAGTCATTTTCAACGGTTCTTGTAGATTAAGAAATTTTACATGTAATTTTTGGTATTAAATGTTGTTATTGTCGAAAATCTTTTTCGCCCTGTATCTTCGAAACAAAGCGGCTTTTCAAAAATCATCAAAGGACAAAATATTCTTAGAATAGTCCAGGGAATAACCCTTTGAATTTTTGACATATGTTTAATAAACACCCTGTATAATTAAATATTAGTTGCAGCGACCAATCTTTATTTCCTAATTTGTGTTGTTATTTCTTTAACGATGTTTTTCCAAAATAGTTTTCAATTGGAGCTGTATTTATTCTTGTTTCTTGTGCAAATTTTCCATTTGTTTTCGTTGTCGTGCTTGTAAATTACTGAAAATTAATGGAATTTTTTCTCCACGATGTTAAACAGTGCTGTAATTAATTTATATAAAGTACCGAAATATAAGTTTTTCGTTACTTTGAGTAATTACGTCGGTCTAATTTTTGAGTTATTCAATAAAACACTAAAACCCAGATTTGAGTTTGCGGTTTAGATTTCCTGATATGTTCGTAAAACACAACAGAAGTTTTTGTAAAACCGGAAGATGTATTTTAACAACTAAGTGGCCGTCGTCTTCAGAAACTGATAAGAGTTGACCAAAGCGAACCTAGAAAAATATCTGTTTTGCCAATTTACAGCTGTACATTTAAAACAGACGTACACGATTTCGAACAATATAGTCTTCATTAAATTATCTGAAAAGGTTGACGTTACTATACCGCTAAATCTGCTACGAAGAATGGTAACTTAGTTGCCGAAATACGTATTTGATGTTATTAAATACCGGGACTTTTGGAATGTTTCAACACAGTTCCGTTAGTCCTGTTTTGAAATTCTGTCGGTAGCTTTATATAATGGTGGTTCTTGAAATTAAAAATGAACTTCATGAACTTAATGTGAATCGCATAAATTATCTAATTTATTAAAAGCTAAATAATAATTCTTTGCCTATAACGAATACATCAAAATTAATTTTTATTATTTAATGGCTATTTTAAACTTTAAAGCTTGACTTTGGTCATTCCGCTGTGCTTAAATTTAATTAAGATTAAAAACTTAGATTAATTAATTAAACGTTAGAATAACAAGGACATTTTTATCTTGCATTACACTTTATTTACACATGTTAGTTATACCTAGTAATGTGTTTTATTGTAAAATGTCACCAATTCAGCGCTCTTAAACTGGCGTAAAAGCATAAAATATGAATAAGAAGCTCGACATACCTAAAATGTCTTTGTGTTATTTTATCAGTTTATAAACCTTTGAGTCACACTTACCTTCAGCGCCGTGATTAAAGATAAGGGTGCAAATTTTCCACACGTCAGAGTTACTGCTCTTTGACTTCTTATTATACTAAGCAGTAAACTTTTCTGAAATTTGACATCGGTACCAACGAAGTCTACTTCATAGCAGGCATTGGCTACTTGTTCGCTTTCTGTTATAACTTCGTGTCCCCAATAACTGATAATCACAATCTCAAATAATATTATGAATATATAAGCAATATTACTCACGAATGAGTTGCTGAGGTTAGTTAAGTTCAACTAAAATATAAATGATGCGTCTTTTTAGAACACTATTGGAGCTTTGTAACACAACTGAAGATATTTAAATATTTATGCTGCGGATATTTAATTAATCCTAGCATTAAACTGAAAATACTTACTAGTGATATAAGGTATAGTGTAAAACAAAGAGCTGCACATAATGCCATTGCTGTAATTAAAGCAAGCGGACTAAACACTCGTTCAGTTTGCTTTGCCACGTTCATTATAGAAACGTGATAAAAGACAAGATCCTTTATGATTGGTTGTAAGAAATGCCAAGATAATGCAGAAAAATCTACGTTGTCCGCGGTTTTATCCTAAAATCGTTTCTATAATTTTAAACTAGCCAAAGAAGAAAGTTTTACCTGCCTCTACAAGTTTGTCGTAGCTTTTAGGTATTGAGTATTTAATACGTTTCTGTAAATTTCTGAAATGCATTCGAATATGTACCAGTTCTATAACGAACGTTGCATTTGCTAAAAAATAACAGGAGGTAGTGATTGTAAAGACCGTGGTTTGATATACCAATGATATTTCGACGGCATAAGCAATGTTAAACAGGGGAAATGGACCGAATGGAAAGCTAATATCATCGCTGTTCTTCATTTTAAAATAATATTGTAACTCAGCGAGAAAAATAAACATTAATGCAACCATTATCGAAGCGACAATCTAAAACAGAACATTGCATTAATTGATGTTCTACGAATATACAGGGTGTCAACGAAACCTGGGGCAGACCTATATATTTTTTATTTCTTAAGATATCAAAATGAAAGTTGGTATAGGCAATATACAGGGTTACTGATAATTCGGTACATTCCTTTGGAGATATGATGGGACAGGAGCTAAGAAACAAATTCAACCATAACATACATCATGCAAAACTCGATAGTTTTTGAGATATTTCAATTTTTGGGTTTTTCTCAAAAAAGTAAATCTTAATGTTAACAAAACGTCTTCTGGATTGGGACCGTGTCATTTTGAGACAAAAGACTCAACGTTTCGCCCACTTTTACAAGGGGCTTCTTCAGGAGGAAAGGGAGTACTAAAAGAGCACGGTAACTCAACGTGTCAACCACGACAGAGGCGAAACTCTTTTAGCAAGAGGCAGAAGGGTAACGGTAACTCAACTTGTCAACCAAGCCAGAGGCGAAACCCTTCTAAAGAGAAACAGAGAGAGCAGCGACTTTATACCGGCCGTACCCGGCCAAGCGTATCCGACTGTGACGACGATTGGTCAGGGGTGGTGAGGGCGGAACCAGTAATGATGGCGGACTTCCAAATATCGGATAGATAATAACCAGTGTCACGATTCAAGTTATTAGGGGTCTTGATGATTTCAATGGCTTCACGGATTTTCCTGTTGAAAACATAAGGGGCATTGGCAATGATCGAAGATTTTTCAAACAATATTTTATGACCAGTGTCGTGATGATGTTCTGTAACGGCTGAATGTGAAAAAAGACCTAATTTCAAGCAAGGTTTGTGTTCACAGATACGTGTGCGCACTGAGCGACCAGTTTCTCCAATGTACACTAAACCACAAGAACAGGGGATGCTATGATGCCTCTTGATGACAGGGGTTGAGGCTTATCTTTTACTTGTCCCACTCTATGGTCATCCGTTTAGAATGGAAAATATTCGGAAACATTTCGATCATGTGAAAATTTTAAATAAAACTTATAAAAAATAATTTTTAAAAATCAGTTTCGAAAATTACCTATTCGTTTTTCTCAAAAATGATCAACATAACATACGTACAAATTATTTTAAAAACTTCCTTATTTCAACAGCTATCTATCAAGGTACAAATGTTCAACGTGCCTTTGATAGTTCTAATTAAAAAAATAGTAAAAGTGATGCAAGTGGTATGGTTCTTATTTTTGGATAAACAGTAAAAAGTAAAAGTATGCGTAGAAAAAAATTGCAAATCGTTCATGTTAGTCAGTCAGTCCTCGACTTTGATGCTTACGCATATGTATTATTAACTAACATTATTATCTCCGTGTCCCTTAAGTTTGTTGCTGAAGATTTTGGTTTAGGTCGTTGTTGTTGTAATTGTGTTTTAAGCGCCATGGCCATGTACACCAATGCGGAATACGCTGACATCTTGTTTGCCTACGGATATTGTGACGGCAACGCTGCCGAAGATCGCCGAGAATATGAACGTCGCTTCCCTAATCCGTATACCAAATGTTCGTGTATTCAGTACGACATATAGAAATGTCGCTGAAAATGGCTCCGTAAAACGTAGACAAGGTTTTCTGGAAATGTGTGGATGGAAGTCATTGGCCGCCATTTAATAGGGCCATACTTTCTTCCCCAAAATTTAAACGGGCAAATCTATGAACATTTTTTTAAGAGATGAACTGCCGGTGCTTCTAGAAGATGTTCCTCTCGCCGTGAGACAGCGAATAATATTTCAGCACGACGGCTGTCCAGCACATTATCGGCTCAAGTACGGCAGTTATTCGATCAACATTTTCCTAACTGTTAGATTGGAAGGACAGGCCCAATACCTTGGCCAGCGCAAAGTCCAGATTTAAACCTCTACATTACTACGTGTGGGGCCATATGAAAGAGATGGTCTATGAAACATCAGTCGATACGAGAGAAGACCTTAGACAAAGGATAGTCGACGCTGCCCAAAACATACGGCATATCCTCACAACCAGAGTAACAAAGACGGAAATAAGCAGGCGCTACCGTTAATCTATGCTGCCGTGCTTGTATAGGCAGTAGGGGCCCCCATTTTGAGCAAAAAATGTAGAAATTTAGTAAAACTTTGAAATTAATTAAGAATTAAACGATTACCTTTACAATACGTTTTTTACTGTTTATTCAAAAATAAAAACCATACTACTTGCATCACTTTTACTATTTTTTTTATTAGAACTATCAAGGGCACGTTGAACACTTGTACCGTGATAGATAGCTGTTGAAATAAGGAAGTTTTTAAAATAATTTGTACGCATGTTATGTTGATAATTTTTGAGAAAAACGAATAGGTAATTTTCGTAGCTGATGTTTGAAAATTATTTTTTATACGTTTTTATTTAAAATTTTCACATGATCGAAATGTTTCCGAATATTTTCCATTCTAAACGGATGACCATAGAGTGTGACAAGTAATCCAGTAAAAAAGTTCAAAAAATCTCAAGTAGATTTTTTTTAAATTAACTTTAAAAACATTAAGATCTACTTTTTTGAGAAAAACACAAAAATTGAAATATCTCAAAAACTATTGAGTTTTGCATGATGTAACTATGTTAGGGTTAAATTTGTTTCTTAGTTCCTGTCCCATCACATCTCCTAAGGAATGTATCGAATTACCAGTAACCCTGTATATAGGTAATATTCTGCACACTATAATTTTTCTAATAATTTAAAAAAATTCGATCACCTTACTGTAATTTACTGTATTTTAGTAATCTGCAACCTGAAGATGATCAAAAACCAAGATCGAAACGTTGTTGTTTCATAAACACAATTATTGACACTTATCATTGGTGTTTTTAGTCTGATTAAGGTCGTTAATTTGGATATATATAGATATATATATATATTCTGCCAGCCGTTCATATTATACAGGGTGTTTCAGAACTGCACGGCACCATTTCAGGGATGTGTTCTCTAGTACAAAATATTACGATTTACCTAAAATTACCTTAGTCCAAAAGTTAATATTTAGGGAGATACAGGGTGTCAAAGCCGAAATTTTAATTTTAGTTTTTTGCTGTAATTTCAAAAGTTTTCAAAATATTGACATGAAAATTGGGGAAACTACCTTTCTTGGGACGAGAAATAATAATCCGTCCTCGATTTTAATATTGATCTTTAAAGAACCTTATTTTTACTGCACCTAACACCTTAAACATACTTCAACTTTTTTATACTTAAAGTTAGGACAGATTTAATTGAATAAAACAATTTCCTCATCCTTTTTATACAAAAAAGGTATACTAGTTAAATGTCTCTAAAGTTAACCGTTTCCAAGATATTTGCTATTGATGTAAGTAATGCAACATCTTTTTCATCTTTTAAACATTCTGTAACGCAGTAGGCTTGCATTTAAAACAAAAAATTTAGATATTCTTGCCAAAAACAAGTTACAGGACACAAAGTAATAGTGGATCAGTGGAATATTTGTCATTAAAAAAAATTTCAGATTTTAGTGTAAAGCGAGGTGTAAAGTAATGCTGTTTAAGGACTGAAAAATGTAGCATCACTTACTGCAACAGCAAATATCTTGGAAACGGTTAACTTTAAAGACATTTAACTAGTATACCTTTTTTGTATAGAAAAGATGAGGCAATTGTTTTTTTCAATTAAATCTGTCCTAACTTTAAGTATAAAAAATTTGAAGTATGTTTAAGGTGCTAGGTGCAGCAAAAATAAGGTTCTTTAAAGATCAATATTAAAATTGAGGACGGATTATTATTTCTCGTCCCAAGAAAGGTAGTTTCCCCAATTTTCATGTCAATATTTTGAAAACTTTTGAAATTACAGCAAAAAATTAAAATCAAAATTTCGGCTTTGACACCCTGTATCTCCCTAAATATTAACTTTCGGACTAAGGTAATTTTAGGTAAATCGTAATATTTTGTACTAGAGAACACATCCCTAAAATGGTGCCGTGCAGTTCTGAAACACCCTGTATATATATATATTTTTTTATAGGGGTGACCATTATCGAGATACAGCGACATCAAAATTAAAACTTTCATTACTTTGATGAAATGCTACCTTCGAGGTAGGTACACGGTGCATTTTTTTATGTTGTGGTTTTTCACTTCTTTTGCTGTTCTCTTCCATTCTTTTCTGTTTGTCATCTTCTTTTTCCATTCATCAATTCCCATGATTTTAATATCTTTAATAACCTGGTCTTTCCATCTTATTTCAGGCCTTCCAGGATATCTCATTTATTTCGTGATTCATTAATCTTCTGTGCTCGTCAAGGTTTATCTTTTTTGGTCCATAGTTATTAATTAATCTAGATATGATTTTTCTTTCAAAAGTCTTAAATTTTTCTTTGTTCCTACTTGTGAGGCTGATTGTTTCTCCCGCATATACTCGTATTACTCCTAGTCTTATTGCTGTTGTATACTCTATTTTCATTTTTGTATTTTTACTGATATTCTTTGCCTTAATTATTGACTTATACTTATGATATGCTCGGTATCCTAACTGGATTCTTTGATCAGTTTCAGTATTTCTGTCATTTTTGTTATTTAATGCATACATTATTGCTCCTAAATATTTAAAATTATGTACTTCTTCGAATTTGTATTTATCTATTTCTGGTTTTGCTTTCGTGCCCATTCTTTCTTTCCTAGTTATGTTTTCGTTTGGTTAATTTCCAGTCATCTTTTGTTTACTGCACTGCTTACCTTCTTAATTGTGTATTTTTTTCTATTTCTGGCTAACATTTATTATTGTCCTGTTAATTTCATAATTTCGCAAGCTTTTCTCACACTTTCTCGCGCTATATTGAACAACACCGCTGAAAGTCCATCTTCTTGTCTTGCTCCTCTTACTATTTCTATGTCGTACGTTACTCCTTCTTGTGTACCTACAGCAGCTTTAGATCTCTCGCATGTCATTTTAATCAACCTTATTAATTTCTCTGGCATTTCCCTTGCATCTCTTAGCATTATATCAATATTTAGAGTGTCAAAAGCTTGTTTGAAATCTACAAATACTATGTGAAGTTCAATGTCATACTCAGAGCATTTCACTATCTGATTCATTGCATGAATTGCATCTACAATTGATTTTCCCGTCCTAAATCCATTCTGATACTTTTCTGTTGCATTTTCTGTGCATATTTTCAACATCTTTAGTATTGTCGATGTTACGATTCGGTATTCTAAAGAGTTATTCTTCTATAGTTTTCACATTGCGTTAGATATCCTTTTTTTGGTATTGACCCTATTATTTCATTTTTCTATTCTTCGGTCATTCTTTTCTCTCTCCATATTTGTTTCATTAGTTGATACATTCTTTCTTTCAGCTCGTCTCCTCCGTTCTTTATCATTTCATGACTAATATTATATGGACCTGCAGCTTTTTCTTTTTGTTTATTTTGTAGCATACTTTCGATAGTTCATACAGTTCTGTTTCCTGTGTCTTCTTCGATGTAAGATTCGTCCGTATTCTGTTCTATTCATATTTTTGCTGAACTTTTCAAGCAGGTACTCTTCCCAATCTTTTTGTCTATATGTACAATTGCATTCCTTCTCCATGTCGATCTGCTTTGTTATATATTCATTCGTTTTTTTTTTTGCTATTTTTATTGTCCATTTCCATTTCATCCATCTTTTCTGCTACCCATTTAACTTTTTTATGCTTTATTATATTTGTTCCTTCATTCCTTCTTTGCTTGTAGTTTTCGTAGGTATTTATTTTCATTATACGGGTTGTCCCATAACTTATGTGCCATAGAGCAACTGGAGATAATAGACATAAAAATAGATATTTTGAGCCAAATTTGCCTAAGTAAAATGTTGCAGGTTAAAGAGATACAGGGTGTTGAAAGTAAAAGTTAATTTTAGAAAAATGATGATAATTTTAAAACAGTTAAAGATATCGAATTGAAAATTGGTATAACTAGGTTTTCGAGAATGGGAAATTCTAATTTGGTATTAGTTTGAAGATACTTCCTAGAGGGCGCTTGCTACGTGCTTCGTGTTGAATTAATTCACTCATATTTGTTTTTACCCGTACAGTTAGTAATATTTATACTTTAAACTATAAAAGAGCCAACATTTTTACATAAAAAAGGAAATCTTGGTCGATCTCGATATCTCAAGCCGTTCCCCAGATTTTCGCATTTGAAGATAAAACGGCTAAAAAAAAATCAAAATGAAAATTTTGAAAACACAACGCAATTTATTCACAATAATAAAAATTTCATTTAATTTACTATAATAAATGTTGAAAGTGTCCACCGCTAACTTCGATACATTTTCTTAGGCTTTTTACCAAATGACGTCTCACATCCAGGAAGATATTTTGATAATCTCTTATAACCGTGGCGGCTTCTTGAATTTTTTATTCAAGTTCTTCCTGTGTATTGATTTCGTCATCGTATACTAAAGCCTTCATGTGACCCCACAGATAAAAATCTAACGGGTTAATATCTGGGCTACGAGGTGGCCAAGGCAATTCACTACCGCGACCAATCCGTCGATGTGCAAAACGCAGATTCAACTGATTTCGGAAAGGAAGTGAAAAGTGTGGTGGGGCACCATCTTGCATGAACCACATATTTTGTCTTACGTTCAGAGGTATACCATCCAAAAGATCAAGTAAATCGTTTTCTAAAAACTGGAAATATTGTTCTCCATTAAGTCTCTGCGGAAGCTGAAATGGGCCGATCAAGAAATTGTCGATAATGCCGCACCAAATATTTATTGGAAACTCGTGCTGGAAATGTCTTTCTCTGGGTAGGCGTGGATTTTCCAAAGCATAGTGATGATTATTTCTCCAGTTAAAAATTCCCGGTCTTGTAAAAGTTGCCTCGTCAGTAAATAATATCTTTTTCAGGAACATGGGGCCTTCGTTCCTTTTATTTAGTAGATTTTTACAAAATTCTGATCTGGCTTGCAAATCTCCTGGCAATAAATTTTGAACGGGCGTAAAATGGTAGGGAAACAAATTTTCTGCATGGATGACTCTTGAGGCTGTTGATTTACCAATTCCCGTAGAAGCTTCCAAACGCCTAATGCTTAATTCAGGATTTTCCGCGACACGAACCAAGATCTCTTCTTCTTGTTCGACCTTTATAGCTTTCGGTCGTCCACCAGGATTTTTGTTATAAAACAAACCTATTTTGAGTATTTCACCTAACTGATTGAATATTCGTTGAAATGTTTTTCGGTCTGGAATGATTCTGGTTGGGTAGAGTTCTTCATACCTTCTAAGTACAACACGACTGTTGTATATTTCTTGCGCATAAACGCAGGGCATATCCGATAAATCACGGTTAGAAAACTTATTAAGCCTGGGCATCTTTAATTGAAAAGATTACAGTACTTGGATATTGCAAAAACTTGTTTTTTACGTACAGTTGTGGACAGAAAAAAATAGGACAACTCGAAAAATCAAGTAAACTTTATTCTATAAAATTTAGTTACTTGATTTTGGCTTTATAATTATGATATTTGTCACATTGACTTGCAATCAAATTACAAAACAGGGACCATTTTAAACTAGAAAAAAAACACTGTCCTATTTTTTTCTGTCCACAACTGTACCTTTGATGGGAAAAGGTAGAAAACAATGACAGTTGTCACCGCAACAGAATTTGTCAACGTTTAACGCACACTTTGTGAATTAAATATTTTTCAGCCATCAACAGAATGTACAATGGAACATTCAAATGCGAAAATCTGCTTCTATTAATATTTATTTTTTCTGATACCATTTTAATGATTTGCCATTTATTTTTATTTTGTTAAACCCCCCCTTTTTCTCTTTCTTCTTTTGCTATATCTCTTAATTTTTTGTATATTTTCTTCTGCCACTGTTAGGTCTGAGTCTATAAAATATTTAAGTCCCTCTTAATGCGATTTTGTCCTTCATTGCAGATTTCTTACTTTCCCAGCTGTTTACTCTTGTGTTTATTATAGCATAAATTTTATTATTTTTCCAATTTGCTGCACCTCGTTCAACTCTATGAATAGTTCCTGTAACTATTTGTTTCTATTTATCTTATTTTTGGCGTCTATATCTTTTATAATAATGTTCGTTCTATGTCGGTCTTTTTCTATTTGTCTAACCTATTTTCTAATTCTTCCACTTTTCCTTTTAATTTTTTGTTTTCCAATTTTAATTCCTTCATTTCTTCTTGATATTTTTTCTGTTTTTTGCCTTTTCTTTGATTTGTGAAGCGATTTCTTTTACCCAGTTACTCTTCCAACTTAACTATTTCACTTTTACTATTTCTTGTGAAAAATGAATTATTTACCTGGACAGATTTTTCACTACTTCTGGTAACAACAACCAGTACAAATGCAAAAATAGTTATTAATAAGGAATTTTGAAATATTGTTAGTTCTCGTATTAATAATGTTTCATAATTTGGAATGCTTTGAACTACCAATCATGATTGAAAATGTGTGCTTAAATTTTTGCCTATAAATATAGTTATCACTTATCACTATAAGGCAAAAGGACTTTCGCAGTTACCCTTATAATATTTAATCAAAAGAATATGTCTGTAACTTATAATTTACCAGTCGATTACTGAACAACATGCATTTTTCCATCTCAGTTTCTTCGGTATTGTTAGTAACTTTTCTTGGCGTAAAAACTTCTTCCTCGAGGGATTCCATAAGCCTTTTAACTTTCGACTGATTCCTAAGGAATATTAACATGGCTGATGTACCTAAAAAATTTAAAAAATCGCTTTTTATCACAATAGCTCGCAATTTGGAATTTTCATCGACTGATGTATGTATCCTCGGAATTTACAGAAGGTTTATGGAACAGTATAAGGTACCCACCTAAGAAATGACCGGTGATAAAACACAAACCGTCTACAAATGTATCTATGTCTTTTTTCCGTTTTAGCAGTTCGGGTATTGCCAACGGCGGATAAACGCAAACTATAACCATTATTACAAAATTGTACAATCTGTATGTTCTGGTGTTATTTGTAACTGATAAACCCAAAATAGCAAATAGCTTTCGATAATTAAGATACTTTCGTGGGTTATTATATGTAAAATCTTCATCCATTATTTACGTCCTTTGAAATAACTTCTTCAGCCAAAATTATTCTATCAAATTAAAGAATAACAAAAATTGTATTCATAAATAAAGATTTGTTATGAACTAATTATAACACCACAAAACCATAACAACCAACAGTTCTCGACAGTTTGTGGAGCTATAATACACAGCACGTTGACATTTTGTAGCTCAAACCCTTATAAAGACAATTTTTGTTTATAACTAGGTACTACCTGTTTGAATTACTTTTTAGTAATTGTAGCGGCAAATTTTTCAAAATAATATAAGAAAAACCACACCAAATTCTGTTCAGTAGTACTTAAGAATAATATATTTTCTTAATTATAGATATCTTTTGATATTCACTAGAACGTAATTGTTCCGTAACTCTCTTCGATGTTTACAATTCATCAGTTGCCTGTAGAACTACACGGCGAAGAAGCAGATCGTTTAAATAGGTGGAAAACTGAAAGAGAATTTCAAACATTATCATATATGCTGTAATATAATTAATATATTGCCGCTTAGAAAATTGTTACAGATATAAATTAATAATGGTAATAACCCTCTATTAACTTGATGATAAAACTTTTCGTTTAAAATAAGTAACGCCTCCTAAAAGTGGAACGTCAAATTCATTAAATATTAATCATACTTTTAAATTAGCTTATATGAAAACGTGTACGGAAAAAATATGGCGTATTAGTAATATTCAAGAAATGACGGGTGTCCAAGAAGTGGTGTTTTCATGTAGTCTGTGAATTTAAAAAAGGCACTTCGTGTTATGATTTACATAGCAACAAATGACATATATGTAAACAAATTGCACTGTCAAGCGTAGCCAATGACATTTTTCAATACTTAACCGATTCAATTTGGAAACGCAATCAAGGGCGGGCTTGATCCTTCAGACTAGGACGGAATATTAAAAGAAGCGGGCCAATATAAGTAAAGTCGCTTACATATTTCCACTGTAAAGTTTGTTCTACGTATTTTAAGATCGCGTGCAGAAATATTGGGGGCGCTCAGTATCAGTGCTTAACCCTTTATTACTGACGTAGTGCCCTGGTGACCCCATGTGAATTTAAATTTAATATTACTTTTTCACTGCGCAGCCTTTTGTACTATGGTTCCACCTACCTACCTTTAAATTAGATTCATATTGTCCCCTACGCGTGTTTGTAGTTTGATCGGTTCGTTGACACAGGGTTTTATTACATTTAAAAATTCAGTTCAGGTCACTGTGGCACCACATCAGTATTTGTGTTACTTTTTTAGTTGGTAAACACATTTAAAACAGAAAAGTTGGTGATGCTGACTATGAGGGCACTTCATTGAAGTAGGTACTACGAAGAAACCGAAAGCGAGATTAGTAATTTTGAAGAGTTGAATGAAGCTTTTATTGGAAGGAATACTGCAAAACATCTGATAGTAGAATACGGACACTTGGGCGGCCATTTTGTTTTTAATTAGGTCAATTAATTTAATTAATAGCTCAATCAAATCAGATTAATTGGGTTAATCGTTACCCACTGCGCCATATAATAATATGTGTTAATCCATATTAAAGTCCACTTAGGAAAACACCAACACCAGTATATTTACATATTATGTACTAACTTAACTAACTTAACCTATTATGACACCTCCCTTTCTAACGAAAGCTTAGTCTAATCCATAGTCTATGTACAGTTGTGGACAGAAAAAAATAGGACAGTATTTTTTTTCTAGTTTAAAATGGTCCCTGTTTTGTAATTTGATTGCAAGTCAATGTGACAAATATCATAAGTATAAAGCCAAAATCAAGTAACTAAATTTTATAGAATAAAGTTTACTTGATTTTTCGAGTTGTCCTATTTTTTTCTGTCCACAACTGTACTTGCTAGGCAATTTCCGTTCACGCCTAACGCTATCACAATTATTATCTGTAATTTGAACTGGTCCATTTTTCATCACTGATTCTTGTACACTTTCACTTTGATCGCCACTCGTATTATCACTACTTATATCTACATTACAATGGTCATCTTTTACATTTCTCTTAACACTAGATTTTCTTAAATGATAACTATTTCTTCTTAAAGTTTGACCCTTATCTGTCTGTATTACATAAGATCTTGGTTCATTTAACTTAGAAACTACCTGAGCAGGCTGCCATTCAGTGTTTTGTCTATATACTACTCTATCCCCCTCATTAAAGTCTTGTCTTTCCCTAATATTTCTATCATAGTAATATTTATACTTTTGCCTCTTTTGCCCTAAATTCTTAGCATACTCTCTCGTCTGGTCATCTTTTACGTCTAATAAAGGTAATTTAGTTTTTAATTTTCGTTTTAATTCTGCGGGAGATCTTTTTAATCCCGTTACTGGTGTATTGCGATACTCCAATAAAGCTAACTGCAAATCATCTGATTTTTTAAGCATGTTTTTCGCTATTTGTACGGCTCTTTCCGCCATCCCATTACTTCTAGGGTATGACGAATAGGGCATGTTATCTGCAATTACAATATCAGGTATTCCGTGAACTGAAAATACCTGTTTTAGAGCATCTATAACATCTGAACTCTGTTTACCTTTTAATAATTTTACATCTAACCACTTTGTTAAATAATCTATAATGACAATGTAACTTTTATTATTATGTTCAAGGATGTCAGTCGCAATTTTTTGAAATGGTAGGTCTGACATTTCATGTAAAATAAGAGGTTCTTTTTCATTTATACTTCTATATCTTTCACAAACTGAACATTGTTTTATCATATTCTCTATGTCCATAGACATACCTGGCCAAAACAGTACCTGCTTAGCCCTATCTCTTGTTCTGTTAATACCAAAGTGTCCCTCGTGCAGAAACTTTAACACGTCACTTCCCAAACTTACAGGAACAATTATTCTGTCACTATAAAATACTAAATTATCTAATACACGTATATCATTCTTAAGCTTAGAATAAACACCTAATTCCCCTGTACATGGTTTTGTTGGCCACCCATTCATGTGATATTTTATAACTTTTTGAAGAACGGTATCTTCTGCTGTTTTAGTTTTAAACTCATTTTTTCTGTGAATGCTCATACACAAATGTTTTTCCACTGAGTGAACCATCTCATTCAATTCTTCATCAAAACTACTAACAGTCTGTACATCTGTACCTCTCGATAGATAATCCGCTACATATAAAAATTTACCTGGTAGGAATTTTTAATTGATATTTTAATAATTTTAATCTAATTCTTTGTAATCTACTAGAATTAATTTTATTTATTGGTTTTTCAAAAATACCAAAACATTTGGTTTGTGATCTGTAATGACCAAAATTTCCCTGCCATATACATAATTATGAAATTTTTTAACAGCAAATAAGATTCCTAACATTTCTTTTTCTATAACTGCCCAATTTTTTTCACACTCAGATAACCATCTCGAAGCGTAAGCTACTGGTTTACCCTCCTGCATTAGGCAACAACCCAGCCCGTTCATCGAGGCATCTGTATGAATCACTACTTTTTTACTTGGATCAAAATTCATGAGTTTGGGAGTTACATACAATATTTTTAATTTTTTCTATAACATTATCATGAGCTTCTAACCACTGAAAAACCACATTTGACTTTAGTAATTCTCGTAGTGGAGATGAAATTTCAGCTAAATTTGGTATATATTTTCTTAACCTTCGGATGGCCAAGCTATTTTTGGTTACACGGATTCTCAAAGTGGGGTCCAATTATACACCGTGGGTCCAAGCGGACCCCATGAAATTTTTAGCCCAGCGCCTCTATTTTAACTAATTGTTCATTGTAATTTGAAGTATTTGTTTTTATTAAGCACCAAAATCTATCAGATTTATTAAAAATAACAAGAAGTTTGAGTTACGTTAATGTTAAGTTAAACTCGCACATATACCGACTTAAACTTCGGATGGCCAAGGTGGGGTTCAACCGGACCCCAGACCTATTTCTTTTTTCGTAACTATTGTAATAGCAAGCATATCGGTTTAAGGCTTCTTCTAGTTGAATATTGATCTTTTATACATACTGTTATGCTCTTCCACTTAAAAGAATTACATACAATTTTTAATTATTCTTCCGGCTAGCTCAATAATAATATTTAATTTAATTTCTTTCAAAATCTCCTAAATCAAGGTCATTTAAGGGTTCCCTTTGACGAATTTCAAAATTTATAAATATTCACCAAGATAAAATTTTAAAAAAATAACACCTTTCAAAATTATGATAAACTTTTATAAATTATAACAACTAAATTCTAATAACTAACGAACACTTTCTAAAATTAAAATTTACAAATTACCTTTTTCAAAACAATTCGTATAATTTCACTTCCCGTTTCTTTCTTCAACTCACTAAAAACAGTTCCAATCTTCCCAAACCAATACACCTTTCAATCCAACTCCAATTTCACCAAAATCTCCCTTATATTCCAACTAACAATATACTTTCCTTCTCTATCAAATTAATATTCTACCAATTTCCAAATTTATAATAACTTCTTCAAAATAAATTCCATTTTATAAACATTTTTATTTATTGAACATCCTGAACTATATTTTTATATAACAACACTCTTCTTAATATTACAATGCTTCAATTAATTATATTTTATTTCAGTTTTTTTAATATTATTTAAGATTTTACAGTAAGTTTTTTAAGAACTTTTCAAAAACTCAACTGTATTTTTTCAAAATACTATTCAACTGTTTGTTTTTTATTTTGTTACCCTAGTTTCTTAAATTTTAACACTCTACAAAATTATTTTATGACATATTTACAAAATTACTATCTAGATTCTATCCTACTTATTTACAATATTCATTTTCTAACTTATAACTATTTACAATTTTATTTACACTAAATTTTCATACTTTCAAAAGGTGTTCATTTACTTTATCCAAATTCAATTAAAACAATATCACCTCAAAACCCTACCTTGTTTTTGTGAAATTTTTGTTTTCAAACACATTTTCTCAATTTTAATTTCGTTAAGTTAACAACCCTATTTGTCATTTTAACATATAAAATCAGGTTAAGTTAAATTTTGACTTTTCTTTAGATCTGTCATTATTGACATTTAAGTCATTTTTGACTTTTAATAAATTTGACGTTTGACATTTGACATAATGTTTCTATCTTAATTTTTTTTTAATTTTCAAATCGATATAACATTGATATATGAAAAATTAGAGGAATTTCTCATGTATTAATTTCAATTAATTATCAAACAAATTGCAGTTTTAAATTTTAAAATTTAACTAATCATTTAAATAAATTTCAATTAAAAATTTTCGTTTGAAGCAAGTAAATAATATTTAACAATAAATAATTAACATTTTAACAAATAAACATCTTAACAAAGTTTTAAAATTTCATTTTTATATGATTTTATGATTTTTATGTCGGTGGTCCATGAATTTCCTTCACTTCCATTTTCTTCTTGTTTCTAATATGTCTTTTAATCATTAAAAGGCTCTGTTTTTCAATTTTAATTAATTTAGACCTTTTAATTGAATCAAAATTGTTATTTTGTACACCAGTTTTAATAAATGGTTTAGTATTTTTATAAATTAAAATCTTCTTGCATATTCTTACACAATTCTTCATACTATTGATCTTATTTGATTTTGAGAACCTCTTTTTAATCTGTTTGGTCATTTTCATTTCATATTTTAATTTTCCAGTTTTAATAAATAATTTAATATTTTGTTTAATTAAATTCTTCTTATTTATTCTTACATAATTCTTTGGAGTACCATCTTTGATTACCCCTGAATTTTCTTTTTCACCATCCTTTATCAATTTAACATTTTCAATTAGTAATTCATTCCTTTTAATTGTATTCTTCTTATTTATAATCTTCTCCATTGCCATTTTATTTATTACCGTTTCAATATTTTCATCTAATTCGGCAATTTTATCTTGTATATCAAGATATTCTTCTGTAATTTTAATTTCTTCTTGCACATCATTTATGTACATTTTATTTTTATTTAATTCAATAACTTCAGGATTATTAACATTATTAATATTTTCCTGAACTTCTATTTCCTTCTGTGCCTCTACACATTCTTCTGTAATTTCTTCAGTTTCATTCTTTGGTTCCTCATGTCGTTTATCCCATTCTTCATGTTGTTTCCTAGAATATTCTTTATATTCTGTAAACTGCTTATTTAAATCTTCTTTCAATTCTTTAAATTGTTTGTTTGAATCTTCTTTGATTTCATCTTTCATTTCTTTTAATTGTTGCATCATTATTTGTATGAAATTCCCGTCAAATTGAACTGGATTTGTAATAATTTGAGAAGTTTGAACTTGTAATTGATCACCAACACTTTGAGGTTCCTCTTCTAACTGTTCACCTGCATTTTCATGTTCCTCTTCGATTTCAACCACCTCCATTTCATTTTCCTCCTCTTGTTGTTCCATTTCCTGTTCTTTGTCTTTCCTAGAACTTCTTAAATTTCTTCTGCCCTCACTCATATTATCAATTTCTAAACTTTGTCAAAATATCTGTATCTCGTTTTATTGAATTTTATTATTTGAATATTTAAGCAAAAATTTCACACAAAACAATGAACAATCAAGTTTGTCAATTTTATCAATTTGTCAAATTTAATAAACTTCAAACTGACTTTTATTATTAAACAATTCAATATTTATGGAAATATCTTCTACAATTAAATTCGTTATACTTTTCTTTATTGATTCAAATCTGTATTATTTCAATTACTAAATAACTTTTATTCAAAACTGTGAATGACCCTACCAAGTTTTTATTACTTCTGTTTTCTGTTAATAATTTATTAAACTAATCTTTACCCTACCAAGTTTTATAACTCCTTCAAAATTATTAATAACAACTAATATTAAACCTCACTTTTCTGGCATCAATTATTATTAAAATAATTTGACGTTCTACTTTGGATTGTCAAATTATTTAATTTATAAATGTCAAATTTAAAATAGCCTCATTAATTATATAAATAACCACTTTTCAAAGCCCCAGGTTTCTGGTGCCAATTATTATTAAGATAATTGATGTGACAAAGCCCCACGTTGGGCGCCATTTATTGTTATGCTCTTCCACTTAAAAGAATTACATACAATTTTTAATTATTCTTCCGGCTAGCTCAATAATAATATTTAATTTAATTTCTTTCAAAATCTCCTAAATCAAGGTCATTTAAGGGTTCCCTTTGACGAATTTCAAAATTTATAAATATTCACCAAGATAAAATTTTAAAAAAATAACACCTTTCAAAATTATGATAAACTTTTATAAATTATAACAACTAAATTCTAATAACTAACGAACACTTTCTAAAATTAAAATTTACAAATTACCTTTTTCAAAACAATTCGTATAATTTCACTTCCCGTTTCTTTCTTCAACTCACTAAAAACAGTTCCAATCTTCCCAAACCAATACACCTTTCAATCCAACTCCAATTTCACCAAAATCTCCCTTATATTCCAACTAACAATATACTTTCCTTCTCTATCAAATTAATATTCTACCAATTTCCAAATTTATAATAACTTCTTCAAAATAAATTCCATTTTATAAACATTTTTATTTATTGAACATCCTGAACTATATTTTTATATAACAACACTCTTCTTAATATTACAATGCTTCAATTAATTATATTTTATTTCAGTTTTTTTAATATTATTTAAGATTTTACAGTAAGTTTTTTAAGAACTTTTCAAAAACTCAACTGTATTTTTTCAAAATACTATTCAACTGTTTGTTTTTTATTTTGTTACCCTAGTTTCTTAAATTTTAACACTCTACAAAATTATTTTATGACATATTTACAAAATTACTATCTAGATTCTATCCTACTTATTTACAATATTCATTTTCTAACTTATAACTATTTACAATTTTATTTACACTAAATTTTCATACTTTCAAAAGGTGTTCATTTACTTTATCCAAATTCAATTAAAACAATATCACCTCAATACATATTACAATAGTTATGACAAAAAAAATAGGTCTGGGGTCCGGTTGGGCCCCACCTTGGCCATCCGAAGGTTAAATAGTTTATAAATCCTAATAACTTCTGCAGCTCTTTTTTACACTTTGGTGGTTTTAAATTTTTTATAGCCTGAATTCTTTTAGCATCAATTTTCGTACCTTCTTTACAAAAAAATATGCCCCAAATATGACACTTCATCTACTCTAAACTGTACTTTATTTTTGTGAAATTTTATATTTAACTTTCTAGCCCTTTCTACAACTTGCTTTAAAATTTTGTCATGTTCAATAATAGAGTCATATATCAAAAGATCGTCAAAGTAAATAATTACATTTGGTATATCTCCAAAATGTTTTACATTTATTTTCTGAAATATTTAAGGTGCTATGCTCAGCCCAAAGGGTAGTCTTTTAAATCTGTAACACCCAAATGGTGTTGAGAATGTACATAACTTGCTTGATTCAGGGTCTAACTTTAATTGGTGAAAACCATCCATAAAATCTCTCGCAGGCACTATCAACTTTTTCTATTACATCTTTACTTACTAAACTTTGTAATTGTTGTTCTAGTTTATTTTTAATAATAAATGGTACTCTTCGCGCTGGTTTACAAACTGGTGTACTATTTTCTTTTAAAACAATTTTACAAGTTTCTGAGTACGAACCTGTGCCTTCAAATATGTCTAAATTTTCTTGTATAAAAGATTCCTTATCTTTAATTTCTATTGATTCTACTTTTTTAATTAACCCTGTTCTTTCGCAATCTACTAACCCTAAGATAGGTCTAACAGCTTTATTTACAAGAACAAAATCAATATAAAAAGAATTATTCTTAACCTTACAGTCTAGCGTTGCTTTTCCTGAAGGACGTATTCTCTCACCTCCAAAAGCTTGTAGTATCATTGACGTCTTCTGAATTTTACTTTTTCTATTTACCGGAAGTTTGTCGTATACACATTTGGGTAATATATTCACCTCTGATCCTGTATCTAGCTTGACCTGGATTTTCTTGTCATCTACTTTTATAATTTCCAACCACATGCTTCTATTTTCCATGGAATCTACTAGCCTTATCCAATCGACAAACATATCTTCTCCTTCTAGCTGTTCTAATTCCTTGACTTTTTTAAACCTGCATACTGTCGCGTAATGGTTCAACTTGTCACATTTGTAACATTTCTTCCCATATGCCGGCCAATTCTTATATGCGTGTGATGTTAAACATTTGCTACATACTCTTTCTTTTCCTTGGTTACCCGTTTTCTTCTCTATGTTATTTTTCTTTACAAATTTTTTGTTATCACTCGTTCTCTTTACTACATCTATATTTACTTCTTTTCTTACTGTTCTAATTTGCATTTTTGATATTTCGGCATTTCTACAAAGTTCTGCAGCTTTATCAAGTTTCAAATCAGGTATATTTAATAGATTTTCTTGAACCTTTCTATCTGCTATTCCTAATACAATTTTATCTGTTAAAATTGAATTTTCTTGGTCACCGTATTCACACGAAGCTACTAATTTTTTTAGATCACTATAAAATTGATCGAATGGTTCAGCTTCTTTCTGATATCGACTGTTAAATACAAATCTTTCATATATTCTATTCTTTCTAGGTATACAGTATTCCTCAAACTTCTTTACTACAGTATCAAAATTTTTAGCATCTATCGAACTTAACTTAAAGGTATCATATATTTCAATACCTTCCGGACCCATTAAATTCAATAAAATGGCAATTTTTACCTCGTCTGGTTCTTTACTTTTTCCAGTTGCCATAATATACAGGGTGTCTCCAAAAGGTCTGTACAAAACGCTAGCACAAATTCCCGAGTCTAAAATATGAGGATCTAGCCCAATTTACCTTAATCCAAAAGTTGATAGTTTCCGAAATACAGGGTGCCAAAGTTATTATTTTTTAAAACTTTTTTGTAAATATTTTTCTTAATAATAGAATGATTTGCACGAAATTTGGTACTTAGGGGTTTTTTAGGATGAGAAATCGAAATCTGATCACAGTTTCGATGCATATTGCAGAGGGCGCCACCAGCAGCACTTCGCCTACATCTAAAGCTTCATAACTTTTTTATACCTCGGTGCATTAAATTTCTGGTTAAAAATTCTTATTCCTTGGCATCTTTTGTCCAAAAAAGGTATACCTAGCAGGTGTCGCTTCGAGCAGCCGTTTCTGAGATAATCGAATTTAAATGTTTTATTGCGTACTGAAACTCGTCGTAGCCGCCCTTCACACTTTACCCAGGTTAGATACAGAGATGATGGAAAGGGTGCAGTTCAACTTTCTCCGTATAATTAATCTTTGTGTGCATGAAAACGGAGGTCATTTTGAAAATTTATTTAGACTTTATTCCTATTGTACTTTGCCAGTTCATTCTTACATTCTTATCATTGTTAGCTCGTTGCTATTTAAATTTTTATTGTTGCTGGCCTGTTGGCCCTTAAACACGCTCCAAATTTCTTGGACCAGCCCTAAACCTGGATAAAGTGTGAAGGGGGGCTACGACGAGTTTCAGTACGCAATAGAACATTTAAATTCGATTATCTCAGAAACGGCTGCTCGAAGCGACACCTTCTAGGTATACCTTTTTGGACAAAAGATGCCAAGGAATAAGAATTTTTAACCAGAAATTTAGTGCACCGAGGAATAAAAAAGTTATGAAGCTTTAGATGTAGGCGAAGTGCTGCTGGTGGCGCCCTCTGCAATGTGCATCAAAACTGTGATCAGATCTCGATTTCTCATCCTAAAAAACCCCTAAGTACCAAATTTCGTGCAAATCATGCTATTATTAAGAAAAATATTTACAAAATTGTTTTAAAAAATAATAACTTTGGCACCCTGCATTTCGGAAACTATCAACTTTTGGACTAAGGTAAATTGGGCTAGATCCTCATATTTTAGCCTCGGGAATTTGTGCTAGCGTTTTGTACAGACCTTTTAGAGACACCCTGTATATTTTCACTTGTTGAATAAATTTTTTATAATTTTAGGCCACGTTACCAGCAAAGTTCAGCTGATCGGGTAGTCTTCCCTCCATTTTACACAGACTTTTTTAGGTTATACCGTCCGATTTATAAAAAAGGCCCCAGCTTATAGTGTTTTATTATTAATATTACACCCAATAAACTATGTATATTCTTAAATGGCATTATAAAAGCTATATTTTCCCATTATAACTTTCTCAATATCAGTCAACTGTTTTGAAGGGCGATATTCAACTTTCTTATTTTAAATGCAACACCCTGTATATATTTTTTTTTTGATAGATTTTTAAATTATCGTTCTAGGGGTACCATATAAGTATACTTTTAATACATAGATGAACGATTTTTTAAATTTAATACCTAAGATCTAGTAGCGATGCTTAAATGCAAAACTAACATGATATTCACTCATTTAACAGCACTATTATTAACCAAATTACTGAATAAAATGCATAAAACGAATTAACAATTTTGGTATTGGTATTGGTGAAAATGTATTGCTATAATTTGTTGTATTACATACCATCTTTATTGGCGTTAAATAAGATAATTGTACGAATTTTTACTATAGCTACCTACACGTTTTATTATGTTTGGCAATAGGATAGAAATTTACCTAAAAAGCGCATTTTTTTAAGAATTAAATGGCTTTACAATGCGAAAACTGTTGAAGTCCCATATTATTACAACGGAATATAGAGAATATTACAACTTGTTTAGTTATCATTATGGCAGTGCGTCAGTCAGGTCTATACAGTCTGTCCCAAATTCAATCCCCACCATTAGGATCTCGGAAACTATAAAAGCTACAAAGTTGGTTAAATGGGGAAAGTTTTAGGAATTTTAATGCTCCTTTTATATCCGTTGAGAAATAACAGCCAACTTTTATCGTTTTCAAGATATCTTGAAAATACCGAAATTTGGAGTTTTCTGTTTTCCAAAATATCTCGAAAAGTATTAAGTTATTAGTTTCAAGACTTGTACATTGTGAAGGCACTTTTTTACGGAGAATCGGGTGGTACCATATGTTTATATTTATGACGCTTTGTTTCTATTCTATGAACAACTACTTTTGATTTTCATATGGACGCCATATTGAATTTTGTCGTAACTAAACTCAGCTCTTTTTTCTCTTTTCAATGATGTGTCACACGTACGGTTTTTTTGAAGAAGATCGGGAATAAAATACATTTTTTCTTTATTCGCGTAGTAGGCTATGATAAAAAAAATGTATTTTATTCCCGCTCTTCTTCAAAAACCCCGTACGTGTAACACATCGTTGAAAAGAGAAAAAGGAGCTGAGTTTAGTTACGACAAAATTCAATTTGGCGTCCATATAAAAATCAAAGGTAGTTATTCATAGAATAGAGACAACGCGTCATAAATATAAACATATGGTACCACCCGATTCTCCGTAAAAAGTGTCTTCACAATGTACAAGTCTTGAAACTAATAACTTAATACTTTCCGAGATATTTGGAAAACAGGAAACTCCAAATTTCGGTTTTTTCAAGATATCTCGAAAACGGTCAAAGTTGACTGTGATTTCTCAACGGATATGAGCATTAAAATTCCTAAAACTTTCCCTATTTAACCAACTTTGTAGCTGTTATAGTTTCCGAGATCCTAATGGTGGGGATTGAATTTGGGACACACTGTATACCTACATAGGTTTTATGCTGACAAGCAAAACATATTATAATCATATTTAGGCGTTGGAAACCCTCAAAAATTGAAATGCAAAATGGATATTATTTCACGCCAAAGTAAGTATATGTTCATAAATTAATTCAGTTAGTTACTAAGTTGCATTTTTATTTGTTTAAGGATATTGCAGATATGGAAAGCAAACTTGAACAACGAAGAGAAAGGGTGCAGCTTTTCATTTAACAGCACAACCTATACCTGTTGTCATTGGTAATTCCGCTAATGTTTTAGCTTCGTATGTATACAGTGTATCCCAGATCGAGTGTCTTATTATTGAAGGTGAAGATTTGGTTAAATTAAGTTAAGTTAAGTTTTATATGTTGATTTAAAATCTGTTTGAAGAAGTCCAAAATGTCGAACTCGTCAGAAGTTATTTAAAGAAAAACTAAAAACTGTCATTTTCTTGTATGTTAAATATCTTTATAAGTATAAGAGATACGAAAAAAGTTTCATATGAAAGTCACTGTTTGCGATAAGACCAATTTAAAGTTGATGTCGAACAATAATACAAGATGGATGCTTTTGAGGTACTTACTCGTATCAACTTCCTTTACTGAATAGAATTTTAACGTTGGAAATGTTTATGCGCTCGTGTATGGGACAGAGTTACAAGGATTTCAACAGTTTCACGAGACATCAAAAGTGTCGGCGTACGATTGCGTTGCCGACGCCGATCACGTCGATGACATCATTCTCCAGCTCGGGCATGTTGTTAATAATTTTTATTAGCATTCAATAAGTTCGCGATGATCTCATACCAAACATTTGAATTATTCGTAATAAACTAATAAAACTGCGTAAGAAGAATAGACAACTGCTACAAGTGTAAGGAAATACGCATAGTCGTATTCGTATTACAAACAGGTACAAACTGATTGAATATGTATTGTCTTTTGTTTATTGAGTTTAATAGCTATTTATGGTACCAGCGGCGTACCTATCTTTGGGAGGCGGAGGGAGCAATATGTCTTGAAGGCGCCTGTGGATATTTTAGGTCATAAAAGTGTAATATTTCTTTCTATAGGAATTAAAGAGGCCACACCGCCACTATTTAAGAATATAGCTCACTCGGCGTTCCGTGAGTGAATAAAGAAAAATGTTATCCAGGAAAGGAAAAGTCCTTGAGTGGATAAAATCTCTTTATGAAACAATAGCTATAGCAACCTAATTTAAAAGCACCATGATTTTCATTCTAAAATTCACGTCGTCAAGGAAAGTGTGAATAAAATGTTTATAGAAACAGTGTCGTCAGGGAAAGTGTGGATAAAATGTTTATAGCAACACTTTATCCACCCTTCACGTTAAAATGTTGCTTTGATAACTAGATTTGACACATTAAAATGCCACTTTATGTGTAGAAATTGGAAAAAAATATTAATTTACTCTCAGAGGTGTGATAGTTCCACAATTTCGAAGTCGTAACTGAGGTAAGTTTATATGTTTTATGTATTATATATGGCATTATCATCTCCAATGTATCCGGTGGTTGTAAGGATTGCGAAATCTGTGAATTTTTTATTCTCTTTTCAAAGATGTAGGGTAACGTATGATTTAATAAAAAATACCAGTAAAATTAATTGTTTTGACATTTTAATCAAGTAGGCTTACATGGATCCAAACAAAAACAAACAAAATTTATTTATTTGTATTACAAACTTTAAAAATTATGGCGAATTTTGCAATTACTAAAAGCTAGGATATGTTTTGCACATTTATCAAGTGTTATAAAAATTACCATCTTGCTGCCCAAACTTATTTACATAATTTTCCGGGAAGAAGACAATCAAATATCAAAACGTTTAAAAGACTGGACAAGAATATGCAGCGGTATGGAAGTTTGAAAAAATCCATTAAAACTAGAGAAAACAATTTATTAGTGGAAGATCATAATTACAACTGTGAGTTAATAACAATGGCTTGTGTCGCGGCTAATCCAGGCATTTCAACTCGAGAAATAGAAGCACAGGTTGATGTATCTAAATCAAAAGCATGGCGAATTTTAAGGAGGCACAAGTTTCAGCCCTACAAGTTGCGTATTGCCCAAACTTTACGGCCAGAAGATTATGATCGCAGAGTAGCATTTTGTAGGTGGTTTATCCTCAAGAGTAGGTACTGGAAATAATAGTTTTACGAGTCGAGTATTATGGACAAATCAGTCTTACTGTTCTAACTGCGGAGTCTTTAATCGAAACACTGAACACTACTGGTCATAGGATAATCCACATGTTGTAGTTACACGTCAAAATCAAGTTCATTTCGGATTTAATGTATTTTGCGGCATAAAGGGAAGTCATTTAATTGGACCTGTTATCTTTAATGGAACTTTAACTGCTCAACGTTATTTAGAAATTCACCAAATATCCTTAGAAGATTTCGTAGTGACCTACCTTTGGCAGACAGGATTGCGTTATGGTACCAACAAGATGACTGCCCTGGTAGATTATTTAATTCACCGATTTGAGAATAAGGTTATTGCCACCAATACTAATGTTCGATGGCCAGCCAGATCAGCTGAACTAACGCCTCTTGACTTTTTTCTGTGGGGTACGTTAAAGAATAAAGCATTATGAAAGTAATTACAGCTATAACAATGTTCACAAACTGCGCGAAGTAGTGCTAGAAGCCTGTGCTAGTATTAATCGAAATACGTTGCGTAAAGTAATCCGAAGTGTCGTCAAACGGTGTCAGCTATGTTTAGTTAACAATAGCCAGCATTTTGAACATTTCATGTCATTATTAGGTTTAAGTTTTGTTTTTTTTTAATAAATTTTGTTTGTTTTTGTTTGGATTACTTGATTAAAATGTAAAAACAATTAATTTTACTGGTATTTTTTATTCAATCATACCTTATCTTACATCGTTGAAAAGAGAATAAAAAAATAAATTCTATTCAGTAACCAAAAAATCCAATATAGCGTCCATTTAACTTACGGAAGTTTATACGAGTACCTCAAAAGCAGCCATCTTGAATTTTTGTTCATCATCAATTTTAAATTGATCTTATCGAAAACAGTGACTTTCATATGAAACTTTTTTTCGTATCTCTTATACTTACAAAGATATTTAACATACAAGAAAATGACAGTTTTTAGTTTTTTTTTAAATAACTTCTGACGGGTTCGACATTTTGAACTTTTTCAAACAGATTTTAAATTAGCATATAAACCTGCAAAACACTTCCGATTTAACCAAATCTCCATCTTCAATAATAAGAAAGTTACACATGCAATATCACTCGATCTGGGACACACTGTATATTAGCAGCATTCGCTACAAAATCAACACACATTTAAAGGCTGTCAATCATTTTTTTAAGGTTTTTCATTCCTTAGACGCACAAGGTGCCCCAAAGAATGTAGTTTAATAGGGACATTTATTCAAACTTACATTTATAAAATTTATACAAAACACGACTTAACGTCTGTTTCAATATCTTCTTTAATAGCTGATATTGAAAAATATGTTACCGAAAACTGATTCTAAAGTTTGAAGTTAATTTACATAAAATAAAATGTATAACTGTTCCAAATGTCAACTTTTCAATCGCCAAAAAGTTTAATATACCATTTAAAATCGGACCATAATGCCAAAAAATTTGAAATTTTCTGCTGTACTCAAAAATAATGTCTCCGGGTATTTTCATCACTCATCTCTTCGAACATTTAAGCTACATTTGACATCTCATACCTTGTTTCGTCCAGATAGTCCAGTAAATAAAAAAACAGTTGATCTTTCTGCAAAACGGTTAAGTATTTCCGTTAAAGGTTGACTGGATTGAAATTTTTGGTATTTTATATAAACCAAGAAGGGTAGTTATATTGAATTTGAAGAATTTCTTAAATGCGGCATAATTGATAATATTTTTATTTTTCGAAACAATGATGTGTTTGTTTTTTTGCATATACAGAACTTGAAACGATAAAGTTTAATAGACACTTTGAAACATAGTTATATAGTATGTAGAACATAAGTTCACTGTACAATTATAAGCAATGTTTACTCTCAACATTGTATTTTGAAAAATCATTTGTTTCTGAAAGGCACGCTTTATAGGCAATATTTTAAACGTGTTTTTCTTAGAGTAGTTTTAAAGAAATATTAAGTTATGTTTATTTTTTGTTCTTTTTCAGTCTACGATGTTTACTATTTTCTGTATATTGTTATAAGTAAAATTTATACCTTAAACATAGTTTGTTTTAATAAAATATTCAAAATATAAATAGAAATACCAAACATTGTGGTATTACATGGCCCGCCAACTGCATGACCCGCAGAGACGGGCCGAGTTGTCCATTGCACCCGTAGAACCTCATACATTAACGCTCCAGCCTCGAAACCGAAAGGTATAAGAGGTAATTGCAGATATTTGTAAACATTTTATTAAAAATTTTAACAAATTTCAGTATTTAACCATGTAATGTGATATTGTGTAAAAGTAACTACAAAATTTGAAAAATTTAAAAAATTTTAAATTAACACAACAGTGTTCTTGCACTCACTATCAACGCGCATACAATAAAACACAAGAATTTTAGAACACGCTGCTGTAATGTTTTGGCAAAAATTACTATAACAACTTACGCTAACTGTACAAATGCATAGTAAGTACAGTCTAGAAATCAGTCTACCATAATATTCTAGCGAATACTTGTAAGCGTGGTTGCTACCCATATTTTCGCAACATTTATCATTTAGCAAGCTATGTATACAGGGTGAATCCTAAATGGACAAAAATTGTATAACTATTGTAGGCCAACACGTGTAGTTTTTGAAGATTTTTTAGTTAGGGCTTTATAAACTTAGCAACACTGTGTTGTCAGTCATATTACGTCATCTGCGATATCACAAATAGCAACCCACTTGATTTAATACAGGACCATATAGGAAATATATACAGACACACTAGACCTTTTCATGGTATTCTAAATGTGTTTTATGGATTACTAAATTAACATTAAGTAATAATAAAACGCTGAACTGCTGGAAGTATTTTTTTTTAATACACATCATTTATAGCAAATGCTCAAAATGTCTACCTACAGCTTCTATACCTACATTTCCTAGACCTGCAAATTATGCTTGCTTCTAAACTTTTTGGGGAATGTTGTTTTCTTGAATCCTTCTAACCGCCTGATTTATTCGTTGCACAAGTTGCTCCTTAGTATCAATCTCTTCTTCGTAGACAAATGCTATTAAAGTTTCCCACAAGAAAACAACTAAACTCAAATCTGGGTTTCTTGGAGATCATCAAGGTGCTGTACCGCCACGGCCAATCCATTGTTCTGGAAATTCACCGTCTAGCTATTCTCGTGTTTGAATGCCCCATCCATTTGGAACCACATATTTTCTCTTAAACGCAATAGTATCATCTAATAGCTCTCTAAAATCTGCGTCTAAAAATTAAACAAGATTACTCACATTTAGACGATCGGGCAAAATATGTGGCCCTATATAAGTGTATTGCCAATAATTCAACCCCACACACTAACGCTAAACCGAACTTGACGATTCATTTGGTAAAGTTCATGAGGATTTTTGTCGACACATTGGTGGATATTATGGATATTAAATACTTCATTTCTAGTGAACGTAGCTTCATCATTTCATAAGATATGTCCAATGTAACCAGGCTCACTTTCTTGTTCACGAAGTAACCACATGCAGAACCTTACTCTTTGGTGGTAGTCCTCTGGTAATAATCCCTGGACCCTTTGGTGGTGATACGGTGCAAACCATTCTCCTGTAACACTTGATGAACGGTTCTTTGGCTAACATAAAAAAATGCTGGCAATGGAACTCGTGCTTTATTCTGGTTCAGTTTCGAATACATTTCAGTTATCTTCTTCAACTTGTGACAACAATACCCGATGAGGGCGGCCTCTGTCAGTTACTGGAGTGGGGGCAGTTCTTCCGGTTTCTAGCATTCGTTCTTCCGATCCAGTCGTCTAATAACATTAGCATTGGGATGTATTCTGTTTGGGTAACGTTCGAAATACAAACTAGCAGAAGCATTAAAGTTACCACGACACTCTCCTAAGATCAGGTGCACGTCTGTACATTTCACAAAGATGTACTCTGTAACAACACTTTACAAATTTTAACAAACAAAGTTTTAGTTATCAAAACGTAAAAACTGAATCAAAACAAATAACGAAGAACTGTCACACAAAATAAGCTAAGAACAAAATAAACTGAAGGTAACACAATGAACACGCGGACAATCAAACACGACGTTCTGATCAAGAAACAGAAATGTAAGTAAAAATAACAAAAGAAAGTAAATGCCTACTTCTGTTTTAAAATGCAAACATTGTATTGTACATCGTTGCAACATTTATGAAAAGCAAAAGCAGTGCAGAACTTTCAAACTTCGGTTGGAAATTCTAAGTAAACCAAACGTATGATGAGTATAAATACAGATTAGTTATTTCTTTTGTTGAATAAACGACAGCTAAAAATCATTATTTCATAACTTCGCAGCTTGTCTTCATTTTTCTCTTGATATGCCAATCCAGCTAATTGCATTTAGAAGGTTATCTCTTTTGTATCTTACTTCCTCTATGTCTTTACATGTTGATCTTCCTATAGATTTCCTTTTTTCTCATGCAACTGGTACCATGATGTTATTATTGCTATTTTCATTTCTTTGGGACACTGTGTCATTTTCTAGTTCTACCTAATTCGAACTATCAGAAGATTAATCGTCATCATTAGGAAGGTACTCATAAGAAAAGAAAATCTTCTGATACCTCAGACAGTGAATCAGAGTCAGGAGTAGAATTTTTGGCCCTCCTATCCTTTACATGACAGTCTAAGTCGTTTTCAGAAGCTGAATAGTGATCTTCGCTTTTTTTTCAATATGGTTTAGTTTCTCGGAAGTCTGAGATACATTTACCATTATAACCGAAGCAGAAGGCTCAGCTTAATGAAGATATTTTGGCTGAATTTGCTTATTAAACTTTTCACTAAGCTGAGATACATTTGTTAAGGAGGTAAGAGATGTAAATCTTTCATATCATTACAACTCTCCATTTGGTAATAAATTTTCCAAGTCACTTTCAAGGAAAGAAGCAAAAATTGAGGTTATAATAATTATAAGTATTAGACAGTATGTTAGTATGAGGAAGAACATAATAGACAGCCACGAGGCTTATATTGAAATAGGAATACATATAAAGTAATGTTTTACAAAATTAATTGACTTTTCTTAGAAACCATGTTACTGAAAAGGAACTTGCAATTAACGCTGCCTGAATTCTTATTGTAGAAGATCGCTGTCTAGTATTTTAAGTAGTTTTGTTTTAAAAATAGCTTCCACATCCTCAAGGAACCAAAAAAGATGCTTCGACATAATAAGTTAAGGGATATTACGTACCAACATTACATGAACTATTATTATAACACAGCTCTAATATTCGTTTTGTTCTAGATGACATTGTTTAAAACACACTAAAATAAGCACATGCTTTGTACAACTGACAAAATACAGATGCGAGTCTTACTTCCCGGCCAATTTGAAACAGTTTTAGTGGTACCGCTGGTGTCTGTTTTTGAGAAACTTAAATCAAATAATATAAAATAATAGTTATTTATTATATCAGTGGTATAAAGGCATCATTAACATACGAATGCGTTGAGTTGCCCGACGAGGGCGTTAGCCCGAGTCGTAGTAAAAGCATGAGTATGTTAATGGCCTTTATCACACGTATGTAATACAACATTTTATCTATGGCTGCTCAAAATTGAAAAAATTAGATAATTTTCAACAGTAGTATAACAAGTGATGCCGTTTTTCCGATAAATTTGGATCGGATAGTTTATGAGTGCCAGTTAATTTGACAATTTTCCAAAATTAACTAGCACGAATTAATTATCCGATCCAAATTTATCACAGGAAAATCGGATCACGCGTTGTATTCGTTAAGACTATATCACGAACAGTTAATTACTATTTATGAATTGTTTTCACTTATTAAAACGCCCGTGTGATTTTTTCACTTGAAAATCGTTTTTATTGGCTGTTGCTAAGGAAATTGATCAATCTGATTGGTTAAGCAAAATGTGAGTGGTATAGTCAATTTGAAAAAATTACATATAATTTTGACAGACCATCTTTTTTATTTAAAATCAGAGTAGCATGGTATTTTATTTAAAATCAGAGTAGCATCGTGTCTGCATAATTTATTTTCGTCATAGCAACTAAATAATTTGTACGTCAATAATTTTTAATTTTTCCTTGATTTGTGGAGAAAAACCGGTAAATATTTGTGAAAGTATTCCGTTGGACATAGAAGAAGCTGCAACGAAGATATTTTCTTCGTAAAAAATAAAACTTTTGGTCATAAATATTGTCTTATCCCACTGAGTTTGATAATGAATTCATTATCTCACTCAGTGCGATAATAAACTTCATTATCGAACTCAAATGAATGATATAATAGGTTCTTATCCTAGCAGGAGTAGATAAAAGCTATTACTGTTAAGTAAACCCTTCAATGTATGTTCCTATATGGTTTAACTAAACAATAAAATTGGTTATTTATAATAATTTAGTCATTGAAGTAGTCGTTTTAGAAGCATCTTTAAGAATTAATTGTCTCTAAGTTTTTCAGTTTTATGGAAAACTTTAAATAGGGACGTGGCTTTAGGTTTTGTTTGTCAGATTATATTTATTTTAACGAAATTGGACTAAACATTTTTGCAAAAACACACTCGAACAGAAGGTCTGCACAACGAAACTCCTAGCTCTCCGCGTATGAGACAAAATAAATGACAAAAATAATATTCCATGTGTTTAATAAAAACTAAAGGTTGCTCGAAGGACCGTACTAAATGTGTAAATAGCTTCGACTCACCTTGATAATGTTTCCTGGTTTGGCCAAATGCTATGTTTTCTAAATTGTAGTTTCTTTCCAATGTATTCTTCAAACCAACTAATCTAATGTATTTTGTATTTCTAAATGTTCTTGAAAACTCCACTTGTTTATATAATTCTAATGTCCAAGTTTTGACTAATTTATTCACTTCTAATCAACTTCTAATGTTTTTGTTATCCAAAACAGTAATATGGTTTCCCAAGAAACCAAAGCTTGTCGAAGCAATGCGATTTATAAACTAAAAATGAATATTCAAATGCCAAAGGGAATTTAAACGCGTACACTGCATAGATCTTATTTTCTAAAACAATTCAAACTAAAATTAATAAAAAACCTATTATTAAAAACGGAACACCATGGAACAAAAATAAAGATTGGTGGGTGTGACATTCCACTTACGTAAAATGTAATACATATAATACATGGTTTGTTTAAAACTTCGGTCCGTGATGTGAACTATTTATTAACAAATTTAAACAACGTAACAATGAACGCTAATCTATTTGCACGGTTTGTTTATTTTAACACATTTGTATTATTCCGCCACATTTATATTCACCGATGGTACTTGGTGGCCGCCACTGGTAGACTTTGGTAGACTAGTGGCTTACACAACAAAAGCGCCTTAAATACCAAATGCGGCCTTCGATTCCAGCATGTTCGACGTTTTCCCAGAACGCACAAGAAACGATTACGTGTGTCAAATATTCGACCACTTGCAGGCTACTGGTCTAGGACATTTAACCGCGGCCACTTCGGCGCGGCGGTTTAGACGCTGCCGTTTCGGCGCAAACATACTTGGACGCAGGGACACTACGACATAGGGACAATATGACGCAGTAAACTTGGACGCGAGGAATTAGACCGCAGAAACTTTAGGATGTAGAGACATTAAGTCGCAAAGTTTCGGAACGTTTCGTTCATAAAGCCAAAGCCTAAACGTTCAACATCTGTTTTCAAAAATGAGGGTTTCTTTTACTAGTGACATATTTATGTATCCCTTGAAAAAGGCTACCGCTTACATTTTTGTATTAGATAGTTATTTCGTATCTTATGCATTTGTATATAGGGTGGTCACTTTTACAATGTACACCATTGAGGTCTTGAAAACGGTAAGAGATACAGGGTTGGTTAAAAAGGGAAAAAGTTGCACCAATTTAGGCTCTTTAAAGAATTGAAGAGCAATCGGAGATAGATTTTGTAGTTTCTGAATTATCCTGAAAAAACTGAAAAGTTGCGTTTTTTTATTTCTTTAATAACTTTTTTGCTATTCGGGCGAGTAAAATGAAATTTTGGGTGTTTACATAATTAAGCAAGGGCTATGTAATACACTCCTTAAAAATTTTCTAGGCAAACTAGATAGTTGGGTTTTCATTGGCGCCATATTGGATTTTTATACCAAAAGGTGCAGAGAAAAATTACAAATTCATCCATGTATCACACATGGCCAAAATAATTTAATGTTTCCCGTCGGTAGCAGCTTCGGTCCCCCAACGGGATACGGGCCACCACCACCGCTAAATCTGCTACGATGAATGGTAACTTAGTTGCCGAAAATTTGATGTTATTAAATACCGGGACTTTTGGAAGGTTTCAACGCAGTTTCGATAGTCCTGTTTTGCAATTCTGTCGGTAGCTTTATATAATGGTGCTTCTTGGAATTAAAAATGAACTTAATGTGAATCGCATAAATTATCTAATTTATTAAAAGCTAAATAATATTTCTTTGCCTGTAACGAATACATCAAATAGCTATTTATGCAACGAGTTGCAAAATGATAGACTTTTTATCACCAGGCGCGAAATTGTTCGTCGAGGCGAAGCCGAGATGAACAACACGCCATGTGATAAAAAGACATGTTTTGCAACGTGTTTCATACAAGATTTTATCCAATTCAAATAACAAAATGTAAATGCCACATCTTCTTAAAGAAGGAGTTGGGTCATCGTGATAAAATGGGAGCGATAAAATGGGAGCATAGTTTGTAACTAGTTACAAAATGAACCACTTTTCGCAACTCAAATCATCTTTTTGTAACTAGTTACAAAATCGGAGCATATTTTGTAACTAGTTACAAAATGAACCACTTTTCACAACTAAAATCAATCTCGAAATGTTCACATGAATTGGATAAATTAATTTTTATTATTTAGTGACTATTTTAAAGCTTTGCTTTGGTCATTCCGCTGTGCTTAAATTTAATTAAGATTAAAAACTTAGATTAATTAATTAAACTTTAGAATAACAAGCCCATTTTTATCTTGCATTACACTTTATCTTCACATGTTAGTTATACCTAGTAATGTGTTTTATTGTAAAATGTCACCTATTCAGTGCTCTTAAACTGGCGTAAAAGCATAAAATATGAATAAGAAGCTCGACATACCTAAAATGTTCTTTGTGTTATTTTATCAGTTTATAAACCTTTAAGGCACACTTACCTTCAGCGCCGTGATTAAAGATAGGGGTGCAAATTTTCCACACGTCAGAGTTACTGCTCTTTGACTTCTTATTGTACTAAGTACTAAACTTTTCTGAAATTTGACATCGGTACCAACGAAGTCAACTTCATAGCAGGCATTGGCTACTTGTTCGCTTTCTGTTATAACTTCGTGTCCCCAATAACTGATAATCACAATCTCAAATAATACTATGAATATATAAGCAATATTTCTCACGAATGAGTTGCTGAGGTTAGTCAAGTTCAACTAAAAAATAAATGATGCGTCTTTTTAGAGCACTAGTGGGGCTTTGTAACACAACTGAAGATTTATATATTTATGCTGCGGATATTTAATTAATCCTAGTATTAAAGTGAAAATACTTACTATTGATATAAGGTATAGTGTAAAACAAAGAGCTGCACATAATCCCATTGCTGTAAATAAAGCAAGCGGACTAAACACTCGTTCAGTTTGCTTTGCCACGTTCATTATAGAAACGTGATAAAAGACAACATCCTTTATGATTGGTTGTAAGAAATGCCAGGATAATGCAGAAAAATCTACGTTGGCCGCGGTTTTATCCTAAAATCGTTTCTATAATTTTAAACTAGCCAAAGAAAAAAGTTTTACCTGCCTCTATAAGTTTGTCGTAGCTTTTAGGTATTGCGTATTTAATACGTTTCTGTAAATTTCTGAAATGCATTCGAATATGTACCAGTAATACAACGAACGTTGCATTTGCTAAAAAATAAGAGCATGTAGTGATAGTAAAGACCGTGGCTTGATATACCAATGATATTTCGACGGCATAAGCAATGTTAAACAGGGGAAATGGACCGAATGGAAAATTAATATCATCGCTGTTCTTCATTTTAAAATAATATTGTAACACAGCGAAAAAAATAACCATTAATGCAACCATTATCGAAGCGACAATCTAAAACAGAACATTGCATTAATAATTGATGTTCTACGAATATACAGGGTGTCAACGAAACCTGGGGCACCCCTATATATTTTTTATTTTTTAAGATATCAAAATGAAAGTTGGTATATACAATACACCCTTAAAATAGCATTTTTTGTCGTAGAACACACGTTTTCGTTACTTCTGGTTTTGCCCGATTTATCATCATCTTTGTTATTTAAATGGAACACCCTATATAATATATATTTATACATTTTTGAATCTTCATTTAATTCTACATATGGCAGTATCGAGTTAGAAACATTAGAAATTAGTCTAGAGTGTTATAACTTACGGAAAATGAAAGTCGAGGTGCCCCAACACTCGAGAAAAATTGTTTTAGATCTTCAACTATTTTCGTTGCTCTATTATTAGAATGACCCAAATTTGGCAAAAATGCTGTTTTGTGAATAATTCTATTTTTTCAAATGGCACTATGGTGGGACACTAGGATATTAAAAACCAGCATTTTTCAAGGACTTCATACCAATAACGCGAGATTAATATGAAAATTCAATTCAGAATAACACTCTCCATTCAGAAAAACCGTATTTTGGACATTTAAATCTACGAACTAGGGGTCCAAACAATTGAAATAAATGAAATGCACAAAACAAGTGACAAACTTGCTACAACTGAGGTTCTAAAACAATTTGTTTTGAGTGTAGTAGCACCCTGACTTCCATTTTACGCAGGTCATTGCGTCCTAGATTAATAAATAGACTCTTCCGAAGGTATTTACTTTGTCATCAAAATGTTTCAAACTTTGTACCAACATACGTAGAATTAAATTAAAATTCTAAAAATGTATAAATATACAGAGTATTCCATTTAAAATATAAAAATTTAGGGTAATTCCGGCAAAACCGGAAGTGACAGAAACTTGCGTTTATTGTCAAAAAATGCAATTTTACATATACCAAATTTCACTTTGATATCTTAAATTACAATTTAAAAAATAGAGATGTCCCACATTTTATTGACACCCGGTATAGACAATCTAAAACAGAAAATTGCATTAATTGATGTTCTACGAATTCGTATAGTCGTTGTTCGATTACTTGGGACTAATTACAATTAGTTGCCGGCAATGAAATTTAAAGGTAAATGTTTTGAAACTTTTTTCTACACCTATTTAATTATATTGCAATTATTAGCATTTTTTTTGTGAAAAATAGTACCTATAATTCACTGCAGTGAATTATGGATTCATAATTCACTGCAGTGAATTATGATTTCGGTCAATCACAAATACATAAATATTTCGCTAATCCAATCATATTTTAAATCGCCCGCGATCAACTCCTTCTGCGGCTGACAATCGACTCGCGTGACACGCCCAAGTGTGTTGTCATATTGCTTGTTTACAAAGTTATCAAATTTGACTAATTTGAGTGTAATATATTTGTCTAATAGGTGTAGAAAAAGTATCGTATTACATTCGCGATTATGGCCATTATTCGCTCAGATGATTTGTGCCACTCGCCTGACGGCTCGTGGGCTCAAACGTCATCTTCGTAAATAATGGCTGTCATAATCGCTCATATAATAATATACTATTATGTTCATCGGTAACAACACATAACTATATGTATAGTCCAGTCAAAACAGACACAAAAATGTCCAAAGTTCGGAATAATTCCGACGCAGCTGATTTTTTGTGTGGGCCTTCCAGCCTTCCTATTATAGTTCTAAAAGAAATGTTAAAAGTCCTCATCGATCGGCGTGCGGCTAAAAACTTTACGCGGGGTCAGACGTCATAAAAAAACGGGTCTTGCGAATATCTCGTTAACAGTTATTACACTGCTGGACAAAAAAAAACGGACACTTATATTTTTTTAAATATTTTTATATTTAAGCGTCATTTGAGTTTCTTAGACGGTATCAATGAATTCCAATACGTCATAGAGTAATTAGTTAAGTCCAAATGTTATAAAAATTGCACAATGGTAGGTAAACAGCGAATATGTGAAAATCAAGTAAACCGGGACCTGCTTATATAAATGATATTTCTTTTGTTTATTGTTATTTTTATTTGTTTCTATCAATTAAACAATTTTTTTGTTGAAACTTGACCATGAGAAGCGACGATATTGCAGAAGCTATTGCTTTACATGAAGACGGAAGAAGTGTTCGCTATATCGCTGCTGCTTTGAACACAGCCCGAACTACAGTGCATGGTGCTATAAAACGATACCAGGAAACTGGGTAATACACAAGAAGAGGCGGATCGGGTCATCATCGTGCTACAAACCATAGGGATGATCGATTTATTGTTAGCACAGCGCTCCGCGATAAGCGACAAACGAGAACAATCATCGCTGGCCGTTTGGCCGAGGTCCGAGGAAGGCTGATCTCTTCAAGGACCGTGTCTCAGAGACTCAATGAAGCTAGATTGAGGTTCAGGCGGCCAGCAACAGGACCAGTACTTCTGCCAGTTCATCGTGCAGCACGGTTACGATTTCCCGCGATAATCTGGGGAACGGCTTGAAAATTAACGTTCACTTTCAACACCCTGTATCTCTTTAACCTGTAACATTTTACTAAGGCAAATTTTGCTCAAAATACCTATTTTTATGTCTATTATTTCCAATTGCTCTATGGCCCATAAGTTATATACGTAGCCATTGTAATCTCGCCTCTTTGTTTCCTACAGCTGCTTCGCACTGACTATCAAACCATTCATTTCCCTTTTCTGGATGTTTTCTTCTTATTTTTTTTATGTATCAGGTATGACATTCGTTAAGGTTCTCCATTGTTCTTCAATATTTGCATTTTTCGTCATTCTTTCTAATTGTTTCTTGATTTCTTCTTGGTACATTTTCTTTTCTTTGGTTTTTAACTCATCCATATTCTATTTCTTTAGTGTTCTCTCGTTTTTTATCTCTTTTGTGACTCTTAGATTCATCTTTACTATTACTAATTGATGATCAGTGTCAACACTTGCCCTCCTGTATGATCGTACGTCCTGTATTAGCTTCTTTCTTCTCTTCCTAATTAATATGTGATCTATTTGACTTCCTTCTGATTTCCCAGGCAGTAATCATGTAATCTTATGTTCTTTTTGTGTTAGTTTGGGCAGGCCAGGTCCAATAAAATTTGGCGTCCCAGGCTGTAGTGATATTTGGCGCCCCTCCCTCGGTTTCAACGTTCATTAGATTTACAGAATAGACGGAAAAATATCGATAGGATATGAAGCCTAATGATAGTAATGATCAAAAAAACAAGTTCAAAAATGTTTATTTTTATCGCTTCCCTTTTGCATCGATGTTGGAAAATAACAATCAGACATATACCTAATGAAAAATAATAATAAAATATAATTATATTTCAAATTTTCGGAATATATTGGAAACTTTAAACGATTTGTTTTGTGATTTTGGCGCCCCCAGGATTTTGTGCCCCAGGCCACTGCCTGGCTGGCCTGCCTTCGGGCCGGCCCTGCGATTGTGTACTTGATACATTCATTTCTATTGCTAAGTTGCATAACATCTTGCCATTATCAGTAGTTATTTAATGCATTGTCTCTTTTCCCGCTACATTTTTCAGATGTTCTTCTTTGCCTATTTTTGCATTAAAATCGCCTACTATCATCATTGTATCATGCTTATTCCTTTTCTCACAGGTTTCTTCTAATTTTTCATAAAATTCTACTTTTTCAATTTCCGTTGCTTTACTTATAGTTGATTCTTAAAATACGAAATCCTTTCATTTACTTTCCTAAATTCTATTATTTTTTCTCTCAGAGTTCTATTCACCTTAAATGCCGTAACCTTTTGTCCTGGTTTGGTGGTTTGCTATCCCCAGCGTATAAAGAATAGTTTTTTTGATTTATTATCTCTTGTAAAGCCAAGATACCAATTTTATACTTCTCCAGTTCTATTCTAATTTTTTCTATTTCTAACATTGTTTTTGCATTCCATGTGCCAAATTTTATTTTACTTCTGTTTTTATTTCGGTTATTCTTTTCTACTAATTTTCCTTTTAATTGCGGTCGTCGGTTTTTTAGTACAGGCCTATTTTTTCTGATACCATTTTAATCATTTGTCATTTATTTTTATTTTGTTAAACCCCCCTTTTCTCTTTCTTTTTTCGCCATATCTCTTAATTTTTTGTATATTTTCTTCTGCCACTGTTAGGTCTGAGTCTATAGAATGTTTGGTCACTCTTAATTCGCTTTTGTCCTTCATTGTAGATTTCTTACTTTCCCAACTGTTTACTATTGCCTTTATTATCGCATCAATTTTATTATTTTTCCAATTTGCTGCACCTCGTTCAGCTCTATGAATAGTTCCTGTATTTATTTCTATTTATCTTACTTTTGGCGTCTATGCCGGTCTTTTTCTAATTGTCTATCCAATTTTCTAATTCTTCCACTTTTCCTTTTAATTTTTCGTTTTCCTGTTTTAATTCCTTCATTTCTTCTTGATATTCTTTCTGTTCTTTTGTCATTTCTTTGATTTGTGAAGTGATTTCTTTTACCAAGTTACTCTTCCAACTTAACTAGTTCACTTTTACTATTTCTTGTAAAAATGAATTATTCGCCTGGACAGATTTTTCACTACTTCTGGCAACAACAACCAGACAAATACAAAAATAGTTATTAATAAGGAATTTTGAAATATTGTTAGTTCTCGTATTAATAATGTGTCAGAAAATTTATTTGGAATGCTTTGAACTACTAATCATGATTGAAAATGTGTGCTTAAATTTGTGCCTATAAGTATAGTTATCACTTATCACTAAGGCAAAAGGACTTTCGCAGTTACCCTTACGATATTTAATAAAAAGAATATATCTGTAACTTATAATTTACCATTTGATTACTAAACAACATGCATTTTTCCATCTCAACTCCTTCGGTATTGTTAGTAACTTTTTTTGGCGTAAAAACTTCATTCTCGAGGGATTCGATAAGCCTTTTAACTTTCGACCGATTCCTACGGAATATTAACATGGCTGATATCCCTAAAAAATAAAAAAAAATCGTATTTTGTTCTAATAGTTCAAGGTTTATGAAACCGTATAAGATACACACCTAAGGAATAACCGATGAAAAAAAACAAACCATCTACAAATTTATCTATGTCTTTTTTCCGTTTTAGCAGTTCGGGTATTGCCAACCCCGGATAAACGCCAACTATAACCATTATTACAAAACAGTACAATCTGTATGTTCTGGTGTCATTTGTAAGTGATAAACCCAAAATAGCAAATAGCTTTCGATAATTAAGATACTTTCGCGGGTTATTATATGTAAAATTTTCATCCATTATAAATAACCTCTTCAACCAAAATTATTCTATCAAATTAAAGAATAACGAAAATTGTATTCATAAATAAAGATTTGATATGAACTTTATTGTAACGCCAGAAAACCATAACCACCAACAGTTCCAGACAGTTTGTGGAGCTATAATACACAGCACTTTGACATTTTGTAGCTAGATAGATATCTTTTGATATTCACTAGAACGTAATTGTTCCGTAACTGTTTTCAATGTTTACAATTCATCAGTTGCCTGTAGAACTACACAGTACACAGCGAAGAAGCAGATCGTTTAAATAGGTGGAAAACCGGAAGAGAATTTCAAACATTATCACATCTGCTGTAATATAATTAATATATTGCCGCTTAGAAAAATGTTACAGATATAAATTAATAATAGTAATAACCCTCTATTAACTTGATGATAAAACTTTTCGTTTAAAATAATTAACGCCTCCTAAAAGTGGAACGTCAAATTCATTAAATATTAATCATACTTTTAAATTAGCTTATATGAAAACGTGTACGGAAAAAATATGGCGTATTAGTAATATTCAGGAAATGACGGGTGTCCAAGAAGTGGTGTTTTCATGTAGTCTGTGAATTTAAAAAAGGCACTTCGTGTTATGATTTACATAGGAACAAATGACATATAGGTCAAAAAATTGCACTGCCAAGCGTAGCCAATGACATTTTTCAATACTTGACCGATTCAATTTGGAAACGCAAGCAAGGGCGTGCTTGATCCTTCAGACCAGGACGGAATATTAAAAGAAGCGGGACAATATAAGTAAAATCGCTTATTTCCACTGTAAAGTTTGTTCTACGTATTTTAAGATCGCATGCAGAAATATTGGGGGCGCTCAGTATCGGTGCTTAACCCTCTATTACTGACGTAGTGCCCTAGTGACCCCATGTGAATTTAAATTTAATATTACTTTTTCACTGCGCAGCCTTTTGCACTATGGTTTCACCTACCTACCTTTAAATTAGATTCATATTGTCCCCTACGCGTGTTTGTAGTTTGATCGGTTCGTTTACATAGGGTTTTATTAAATTTAAAAATTTAGTTCAGGTCACTGTGGCACCACGTCAGTATTTGTGTTACTTTTTTAGTTGGTAAGCACAATTAAAAATGTAAAATTTGGTGATGCTGACTATGAGGGCACTTCATTGAAGTACTATGAAGAAACAGAAAGTGAGATTAATAATTTTGAAGAGCTGAATGAGGCTTTTATGGAAGCCATACTGCAAAACCTCTGATGAATGAAATCGTCCCACCAAATTTGGAACGAAAAAGAAAAAGACGTGGACTAATGCCCAAATGCCGAAGAAGGAATGATAAAAAAACACAAAAAGCTGTTGCAGTTCATATAAAATGCCAGTGTGTGATAACTGTAAGGCCAACTTTTGAAAATATTGCACACATAGACTTTTGTGTAATTTTTATTTTTACATAACTTGAGGTGTTGCAGTTTTATATTTGTAGTGCTTATTTTTCTGTAAAAATTTGATTTTGTGTTCTCCAAATTTATGTCTTCAATGCTATGTGAATAGTTTTCATTTTAGTCACTAAAAAAGTAGCGTTATTTATTTGAAAAAAATCTCCATCAAAAATTTTGTACTGATTTCCCCATTTCCGTAATAACAACTTTGTTTATTCAAAAACCCAGAAACTATTAACATAACGTAGATAATTTTAATGTTATAGGCAACAATTGTTTAAAAAACTTTTGGGGTCCAGGCAACACACGTCAGTAGTTATGTTCCAGAATATGCACGTCAGTAGTAGAGGGTTAACGTTTTACTGATCACTTACCTGTGAACGATCTATAGGGCCAAGCAAAGCGGGCGGCTAAGCAAAGGGGGCGGCTGACTGTCTCGTATTTTAATTACAAAAATTATACGTAAAATTAACCTGTTAAAATAATTAAATAATATTTCTGCGAAAATCAAGCATACGTAATATTTAATACATATTTATACAGATTTTTAAAGAAATATATCAATTAGAATAAGCAGCCAAGTTGTGTGTATTGTTTAACAACAACAAAAAATTATTATGCATACAAACCTATTGCTGGGCGCCTACTTTTAAACATGATGTTGTTATCAGTAGCTATTATTACACAACGTGATTTTAACAAATCATTAGGGAGATTTTTTTACATATCCAAACGTGAAAAAACTATGTAATAAAAAATAAATTCTTCGCGAGTTCATAAACAGGTTTAGTTATTGGTTTTACTTCGTGAACCGTGTAAATATGTAAAAACTATGTAAAAATGCAGAACTAGATTTATGTGTTACTCGTTTGTATGCTATCACATTCATATGAAACTTCGGCCTTTTTTACTAGAAAATACTAAACTCTTGTTTCTATTAAGCTTTCAAATACACACGAATAATAGTTAAAAATATATTAAATATAGGTACAATGTGTGTTAAAAGGTTTGCACCGAACATTTCTATTATTTGATGTAATAAAAAATAAATATGTCGATATGCAATTCTAAAAATATTAATGTATCAACTTAATTATTGAGAATATGTCGAATTAATCAACATTTAAATTTTTTTTATTTATGGAAGGATTCGGTAAAGTCCTTATTTCGAAAGAAAACTATCAGATTAAAAAAGTTATTTATCGATATGTGAAATGTTTGATGAATCAATACAACAATTTATTTCGTGATGGTGGCATAACATACCGCCACTTTTCGGTTCTTATCTAAAATATTTCGTAATATTGCAACAAAACAGATATTCTTTTATTTTTATTACAGAGTGATTTTATTAACAATTTTCGTAATTTTGTACAAACTCTTATTGCAGTTGCAAAGTTCTTCTTTTATTCGGCATTATTCAGTATTAGAATATTATGGCATCCTTTCGAAACTTTTCATATTTTCGGCAGAAAAGATAAATTTCGTTTTTCTAATTGTTTTACTGGTAGTTTTTTGGTTGCTGCAGAACATTCTACTATGCAGCTGAAGCATTACAAAATTGTAAACTTAGAAAGGATACAACAATTTATTTCATGACATAACATACCGCCACTTTTCGATTCTTACCTAAGATATTTCGTAATATGGCAACAAAACAGATATTCTGTTATTTTTATTACAGAGTGATTTTATTAGCAATTTTCGTAATTTCGCGCAAACTCTTATTGCAGTTGCAACGTTATTCTTTTTATTCCTCATTATTCAGTATTATCATCCTTTCAAAACTTTTCATATTTTCGATAGAAAAGATAAATTTCGTTTTTCTAATTATTTTACTGGTAGTTTTTTGGTTGCTGGACAGAATATTCTGCCAAGCAGAGGGAGCATTACAAAATTGTAAACTTAGAAAGGATGTAGAAATAAAATAACGAGATAAATTTCGAGAAGTACATCTAAAAAAAAATGCAATATAAAATTTTATTACAATATTGTAAAGGTTTTTCTTTTGTATTTTGCACTACAATTATTGTGGTAGAATGATTTTATTATTTGAGTTTTTTTTTGTTGAATTGACACTTAAAATATCACATGTGATACATTTTTAAAAAGAGAATTTAACCCTCGATCCATTAGCAAATAAATATACAGGGTGTTCCATTTAAAAAAACCAAAGTTATACATTTTTCCTGCAAAAGAGTAGGCCATGAAAAATAATTGATTATGCCATTTTATAGAAGAATTACTACTAAAAAACTAATTACACTGACGTTTTCTTGTATTTCTAATAATAAACCAGATATAAGCTGGCCAATGAAAAATCAGCCACCCTGTATAGTATACAACATATAATTATAAGCAATGTTTCCTCTCAACATTGTATTTTAGAAAATCGTTTGTTTCTGAAAGGCACGCTTTCTAGGCAATATTTTAAACGTGTTTGATTTTTGTTCTTTTTCACTCTACGTCCATTATGATGTTTACTATTTTCTGTATATTGTTATAAATGAAATATATATCTTAAACGTAGTTTGTTTTAATAAAACATCCAAAATGTAAATAGAAATGCCAAACATTGTTGTATTAAACGGCGCACCAACTTCATGACCCGCAGAGACGGGCCGAGTTGTGCATTGCACCCGTAGAACCTCATACATTAATGCTCCAGCCTCGACACCGAAAGGTATAAGAGGTTACAGATAATACAATACATATATTTTTAAACTTTATTCTAGATATTTCTAAACATTCTATTAAAAATTTTAACAAATTTTAGTGTTTAGGCATGTGATATTGTGTAAAAGTTACTACAAAAATTGAAAAATTTTATATTGGATTTTAAATTAACGCAACAGTTTTCTTGCACTTACTTACGCGCATACAACAAAACACAAGAATTTTAGAACACGCTGCTCTGCCGATTTGGCAAAAATTACTATAACAACTTGCGCTAACTGTACAAATGAATAGTACAGTCTACTCTCTCTTCTCATTGTTTGCCAGTTCAGCATATTACATGCTATTCATGGCAGTGTTCATACATATAGGTAGCACGGAAATCACTAGGCTGAGACACCTTAATCACTAGTTTTTAGAATTCACTGTTTTGATTTTTAATTGTTTCGTAATAAGACAGACACTATTTAGTTGTACATATTTATTAATTGTGGATGTTACTATTACTACATATTAACTGTTGTCATCATTTATAAGATCTATTGGTAATTGTCTTTTTAGTCTATTGTGAAGGTTTCTTTTTCCTATGTTATAGTATACTGCGCCACTGCACTTACGAGGTAGCGACGTTCCTGGCCCGACCTACTTCTAGAAGCGTGAAATACAAAATAATATAAGTAATAGTAGGCTGCATTATTCCTCAGGCTCCACATAAATTTTCACTTGTTTCCATTGCGTTGTTTACAAATAACTGTCAGTAGGCCGACAACAATTGGAATATTTTTCAAAAATGGAAAAACTAGAGTACCGCGCAGTGATCAAGTTTCTCACTAAAGAAGGTTTGATGCCAGATCAAATTAAACAAAGGATGGATACAATTTACGGTGACAGTGGACCATCGTTATCAACTTGGTCAAAATTATTTCGTTGGGGAAGAGAGTCGCTAGAAGATGATGCGCGTTCAGGACGCCCCATAGAGGCTACCACATCAGAAATGGTGAAAAAAGTCGAGGAAGTTGTTCTTACAGACTGGCGACTCAAGAAGAAAGAAATTTCAGAAAAGACAGGCCTTTCGACTACTACCATTTTCAGGATCCGCCATGAACATTTGGGTATGACAAAAGTCAGTGCAGTACCCAAACTTCTCACACCAGTGAATAAAGAACAGCGAGTGACTTGTTGCTACGAATTTTTAGATCTTTGTTCCGATGATCCAGATAATGTTATCGACAGTATTGTTACGGGAGATGAAACTATGGTCCTGTACTATGACCCAACGTCTAAAAGGAAATCCATGGAATGGCGTCGTTCAGGTGAACTAGCTTCAAGAAAAGCTAAGGTCAGTCCATCCACAAAAAAGATTATGGTTACCATTTTCTGGGATTGCCGTGGTATCCTGTTAATTGATTCCAAAGAACGAAACACCACTGTAACGGGTGTTTATTATGCTAACTTACTGCGTAAATTGCGTGAAGCTATAAAAGCAAAACGACGTGGAAAGTTGAGTCGAGGTGTTCGACTGCTACATGATAACGTACCCGTGCATACAGCACTAGTGGCGAAGACTGCCATCCGTGAATGCGGCTTCGAGGAATTGAATCACCCACCGTACAGTCCGGACTTAGCGCCCAGTGATTATTATTTGTTCTCAAAACTTAAGCAGAATTTACGCGGAAAGAAATTTGCCAATGATAACGAAGTGAAGGCGGAGGTTTTTCAGAATTTTGAAGACAAAACTCTAGAGTATTTTTATAAGGGTATAGAGCTGCTTATTAAAAGATGTAAGAAGTGTGTTGAAGTAAAGGGTGATTATGTTGAAAAATAAACAGATTTTTTTATTTCTCAAACAACTGCAAGCGGGTTAGGCCAGGAATATTTGGTTGCTACCTCGTATCTATGCTATTATAAAAGTTCTTTATGTTCTTGTGAATAAACTCCTCGACTGTGGACATATTTATTTCCCTATGAATTTGGGTATTTCTGACAAACCACTCAGCACTTGTTATGATGCGTAAAATCTTATTTTGCAAAATTTGGAGTTTACGTATGTTTGTTTTAGATATTGCACCCCAAACACTGCAGCCGTAGGTGAATATCGGCCTGATAATTGACGAGTATATGAGAATACCACACTGTACTTTAAGAGATGACTTCCTATTTATTATTGGATAGAGGATACTCAATCTAGCGTAGGATTCGGATAATTTCTTATTAATGTGGTAGCTCCAGGTTAATTTCCAATCAAGGTAAATCCCTAGGTACCGTACCGCATTGTCCTTGGAATTCCATGATATTGGGATGTTATTGATAAAATGATAACTATATTGGGCGGATCTGGCGGCCTTCTCAGGGTGCAGATTTTACACTCGCATTTGTTAGCATTAATTTTTAAATTCCAATTACGAAACTAGTTACTTATTAAGTCGACACTTGTTTGAAGTTTTTCGGCTGCTCTGGTATATCACACATAAAGACATTAAAGAGTAGGAGACCTAATATGGAGCCTTCTGGAACCCCGGCTTTTGCGTTACGAGTGGTCGATTTTCGTGTGTTGATTCTTACTTGGAAAGTTCGACACGTGAGAAATGATTTGATGATCAACAGTAAGTAGGGGGGCGTGTTTATATTTCTCATTTTGTATAATAGTCCAACTGTCCAGACTCGGTCGAAAGCCTTGGCCACATCGATAAAAGCTATTAATGTGTGGATTTTGTTTTCATACCCCTCTTCATTTTTTTCTGTTATTCGTAATATTTGATGGTTGGTCGAATGCGAGTTTCTAAATCCAAATTGAAATTTCGGAAGTACATTATTATCTTCTAAAAACTCTGTCAAGCGCGATTTAATTATTTTTTCTAAAAGTTTAGGTATTGTGGATAACAAACTGATTGGTCTATACTTAGCGGGATTGTTGTGCTGCTTCCCAGGTTTTGGGAATATTAAAATTACTGCATGTTTCCATGTGATTGGGAAATATCCAATGCGCAAGCAAGAATTAAGAATGGCCGTTAGAAATGCTATACTTTTGTTTGAAAGGGTTTTAAGGAGGATATTGGGAATTGAAGTCTGCGCCAGGTGCTTTTTTTGTTTTGAGCAGTTCAATATATTTTTTAACTTCTGAAGGTGATACTGGGTCTGTAAGTTCTATGTCATTCGTATCAATCTTACTCATTTCATTCTTTATGTGAACGATACGGTTTGATTTTTCGTCAACTGTAGTGGTAAATGTACTTTCGAGCTGCTGAGCAAACACTTCACATTTGGAGGTGTCTTCCTCATATATACATACCATCATTAGTTCGAAGTGGTGGAATTATGGTAGATTGATTTAGTATTTTTTTGTAGCCTTCCACGTGTTGGGATCCTCTTCGTTGAATGAGCCTATATATTTTTTGTACCATTCTATTTTGAATTTATCCAGTTCATTTCTTACCAACTAAATCAACCTGTTTAGAGTGGCTTTAACCGCTGGATCTCTAGTCTTTTGCCACTGTCTACGTGCAGTATGCTTCTCTTTGATTAGTTTCTGTATTTGTATTGGTGGATTACAATCACTAAATCCTCTATGTGTTCTGGTCGTGTCTATGGTGGTTTTTTGGATTGCTACAAATGTCTCACGTTCGAATAATTTAATTGAGTTATCTATATATTCCTGTTTAGATAGGTTAGTTGGGCATATGATCTGATTATCCATTATAGTTTGGAAGCGTTTCCAGTCGATGGAACCATTTAGCAACTTAGGGAGTTTTGGATAATGGTGCGCGGTGCAGTTTAATGTGAACAAAACAGTCAATTCGCTTAGAACGTGTTGTGTTATTGGAAGAGAAAGGTTTTTGTGTAGAATTATATCAAGAATATCTGGCTCCTGGTTATATCTATAAGGGAAATACCTAAGTGTAGTCGGTAGGTGCAGATATGTGCGCGGCTATCTGAGAAGTAATGTTATTTAACTTGACTCCGTTGGAGTTGTTTGTTCTGCAGCCCCAGTTGGTGTGCTTGCAGTTGAGGTCGCCTACTAGAATCGTGGGAAGCGAATCGGAGAAGATATTTTTAAGTTCGATGACATTTAATTGGAGGTTTATATGCAGCAACTATTTTTAGCGTACCGTTGTGTTTCAATGTTATTTTAATGCCTACTGCTTCCATTAGATGAATGTCTTCCAGTATATGCTGACTTGTTACAATGTTTTGTTTTATTATTATTGCTGAGCCACCCCAGACAATTGCAGTTTCTCTATCTTTGCGGAAAATTTGATAGCCAGGTATAGTAAATTTTTCTTTATGAATTAGGTGTGTTTCGCTTACGCAGGCAATGTCAATACCATGCCTAGAAATAAAAGAAATAAAGGTCGAGCGCTGGGCTTTTAAACCATTGGCATTCCAGTTGAGTAGGGTTAACATGTTGAGAGGATAGTGATTATTTGCTGCCATTTTGAAACAGCATAGGAATGAGTAACATAATAAAAAAATTTATTTAATCAAGGTGTGGGGATATTAATTCTATGATGTTTGAAATATCTTTGACATAGCAGAATTGGCGTCCGAATTTTTACTATTTGTCGCGTGCGGTTTAGGTTGGCTGAAGTTGCCAGAGACAGTTTGTGCGTAGGTGCGGCTTGAAGTAACTGTGCCAGTTATAAATGCATCGGTATTTGCGGATTTTGCCGTAGGAAATGACGGTTTAGTGTTTAATTTTCTAAAATAAGGACAACCCGTATAGTTGGCGGTGTGCTCACCTCCACAATTCACACATTGTGGTTTATCTTGATCTTTGCGTTTAGAACACTGCGTGTAATGTTGATGTGCTGTGCATTTTACACAACAAGGAGGTAAATGGCAATAATTTTTGGTATGGCCTATTAATTGACAGTTTGTGCACTGTGGGACATCACTACTTTTACGTCGGAGTTCAACGGTTACCACACAATGAAACAACCTTGTTAAATTGAATATGTCATTATGGATAAAATGCGTCTATTGTACCTACATGGTATTACTTTTGTTCTGTTTCAGCTACTATACGGCGTATGGCGGCATTTGTCGTCAGAAGATCACGTAATGACAGTTTGGATGTCAGTTGAGGGGATTAAAGCTACATTTTTAAACGACTTGGCGTCGTGAACTTTGTTATATCCCCTTTACGCAAGGGGAATGTGTTCTCTGCAGTAGTTTTCCGATGCCTTCTGCAGAGTTTGTGAGCGTGTATTAAGTGTATAGTGTCTTGTTACTATCTGTAGTTGATCACGCTGCAGACAGAGCGCTTAATTGTAACGAGACGATTAACTGGCTTCACCCGCTTAAGTACCGACCTCGAACAGCGGGAAATTCTTTATAAAAATCCTTACCACTCCGTGAAATCCGAACCCAAGACTCCTAGCTAGGACACCAGCGCTCTTACCGCTGGGCCAACCAGCTTCCTTTTCAGCTAGTAATACAGATTTTAAAAATGCAACAGTTTCTTTGACAGAAATCGGTGATGCTATAACATTCTAAAATAACCAAACCTACTTCAAATTGCTAATTTTACTTGCTGTTAATTACTACGTAAATACTGCTATAATCGAATTTAGTGTGGTAATTAGATGAGCTTTCGTGAAACTAAAATATTTCTAAAATTATTTTTAGTGCATATTACCAGAAATAATTGGTAGCAGTAGATATAAATAGTCTTAAAAATTGCGTTTATATTGTAGAAGTAGCTTTATACTTTTACGATATTCAAATGGGATGACTTGCGGCTTCTCTTATAAGTGACGAGGTAATATTTTTCTAGTTACAAAGTCTTCATAATTCATTAAGCATGTTAACAATATTTCTGGATTCCTTTTTTTTTAACATGTTTATTCAGTAATATACAGGTTTTACAATCTCTTAATAATAATAGTATGTTATTTTTCTATGTCGATGTCGTCTAAAAAACTGAGCATTTTATTTCACTAAAATCAAACGAAAAAGATAAAAGGACCAATGTCAAGATTTAATGAGACTAACTTTTAAGTTTAAAAAAGGCCAAACTTGACTTTGGCTTTTTTTAAGTAGTTTGTAACAAACAAATGATAGACGGCATTGGCCATTCCGAAGAACATATCTTCGTTTATATAAATCACAGACATTGGTCATTTTTACCAAAGAAACTATTGCTTTAAACATGCTTTTTCGTGTACATTGGCCGTTTTCAACAAAAAATGACATATTGGCCCTTTTAGAATCAAGCCACCGAATTAAACTTTATACCAATTTTTATTTTGCTTTGTACTTTATTTCTGCATATTATACATTCATCATTCATGTCAGCACTTTGTGATACATAATAAAGATTTTTATTGTAAAATTTACTTATTCATTGCTCTTAAATTGGCGTAAAAGCATAAAATGTGAATAAAAAGCTCGACATACCTAAAAAAAATTAGGGAAATTACTCCATACATTATATTAAGCCTTTTTGTGACTGGTTTTAATAGGTTTGACTAATAAAACACTACTGTTTAAGGAACCTAACTTTAATCATACTTTCAGTCTTACATGACATATATAATTATCAATCTACTGCTAACTTAACTAACACTTCATACAAACATCATTTCTTATACAGCGCACCACTTATACTCTAATACAATGTAGATATACAGCACATCTCCTTTTTTAGATTTCTTATCTATTATTATATTAAAGGTTTAGTCGCCGTGGTGGCTTAACTACCCTAGAACTCCGACGACTAACTAATGGAGATGGAATAGGAACATTCGAAAAAGGATTGGGCTTAGGCATTTTATCGTTTGGTTGTAAGTTCTCTTTAGGCAACTCGCTATTGGAATTTTCTATTTCCTCAGGTGTTGGTTCCAAAGGATTCTCGGCTAAGTCCTCATTGGTATCAATACTTGTCATGGCAGGATATGACATTGGGACTCCTTTATCAGCGATTACGCTCTGAAGATAACTTTTTTTCAACCTGTCTGCATGTGTCAGTTTTACTTTGCCGTCCGTCATTATTAAATAAGTTACAGAACTCAATTTATTTCTTCATAACTTTTCCTCTTTTCCAATTGGCATCTTTTCCTCTTAGAGTATACACCAATACTTCTTCACCTTCGTCAAAGGTTCTCATTTTTCCCCTGTTCTTATCTTCATTTTCTTTTATCCGGTGTTGGGTGTCTTTCTTTTCCTCTACTGTTTTTTTTTTAACATCGTTATCCTGGTTCTTGGGACTTGCTTTAACATGAGTGATGCGGGACTAACGCTTGTTATATAGTTGGGTGTTGTTCGATATTTCAATAGGAAATTATCTATTTGCAGTTGCAAATTTTTCTGACTATCGTTTTTCTGACTTCCATGTAATCCCTTCATCAAACACTTCTTTATAGTCTGTACTTGCTTTTCTGCCATTCCGTTTGAACATGGATGTAATGGTGGTGAGAACGTACATTTTATTCCATTTTATTTACAAAATTGTTGATATTCAGGCTCCAAAAAATGGTGGACCGTTGTCGGAAACTATTTCTTCCGGGATACCAAAACATACAAAACTTTGGCGTAATTTTTCTATAGTTTTTTCGGCGTTTGTTCCGCTGCGCATGATGTATACATCTAACCATTTGCTATGACTATCGACAAGTAACAATAAGTGATACTCTTTGAATTGCAAAAAATCTATGTGGACTCTTTTCCAACATCGTGACGTTTTAGGCCATGGCGTATATGGAACAGATACTGGTTTGTTTTGGTGTAATTGACATTGTTCATATCTCTTCACAAAATCCTCAATATCCATATCTATATTTGGCCACCAAAGCTCACTCCTAGCTACGAATTTCATTCTAACCATGCCGATATGTTGATCATGTAGCAATTCTAAAACTGAATTTCTCAGCTCGAAAGGTATTATTAACCGGTTGCCCCACCAAAGGCAATCACCATCTAATGAGAGTTCTAACCGCTTATCAATATACGGCTTAAGGCCGACATCGGTATTTCTATCTGGCCAACCAATTCTAGTAAATTCCATTACTTTCACAATGACCTTATCTTTCTTTGAACTTTTAGCTATCTTCATCAGGTTGATTGGTACTTCGTAATGGTCTGAGAATGAGTACATGGGCTCTTTTAAAATATATTTTGAAGGCAAACGACGTTCATGGCCCTTCCGGTACTGAATGTCGTAATCAAAAGTTGATAATTCAAGTGCCCAACGCTGTAGCCGTGTTGCCGCTAATGTGGGTATATTAGTCTTGGGATTCAGTATAGTTTTTAGTGGTTGGTGATCAGTAACTAATATAAGCATTCTACCGTATATAAATCGATGGAGTTTCCGCACTGCAAATATTATTGCTAGCGCTTCCTTGTGTAACTGTGGATAATTCTTTTCACTTGGAGCAAGTGTACTCGATACAAACATAACTGGATGTTCAACACCATTTATAATGTGACTCGTCACTGCACAGTCTCCATAGGGTGATGCATCTGCTGCTATTACTATAGGCTTCCTAACATCATAATGAACTAATGGTGGACTATCAATAAGTATTTTTTTACAGTTTTCAAAAGCATCCTGACAATCTTTTGTCCATTTAAACTCAACATCTTTGCGTTCTAAATCATACAACACCTTCAAATGTGATGAAATCATAGGCAAAAACTTGTGATAATAATTAATCATTCCCAGAAATGATTTTAACTGACTTACGTTTTCTGGTGATTTTGACTTCCCTATTTGCTCTAATTTTGACTGTAGCGGTTTAATACCCTGACCATCCAAAATGTGACCAAGACATTCAACACTTTTTTTAAAGAACGAACATTTCTGCACATTTATCAATATATTATGGTTCTTTAACCGCTCTAGCACAGTTCTTACGTTCTTTTCGCAATCATCTAAGGCTTTTCCTGCTATAATCACATCATCAATATAACATGCACACAATGGGACTCCACTTAATACCCTGTCCATTACTGATTGAAAAATAGCTGGGGCTGATGTAATACCAAATGGTAACCTACTAAATTGGAATAATCCTAAATATGTGTTAATTGTGAGTAGTTCTTGACTTCCTGGATTTACTTCCAATTGCAAATAAGCATTTGACAAATCTGAAGTGGTAAAGTACTCTCCCCCACATACTGCATTAAAAATACCTTCACATACTGGTAATGGGTAGTGCTCCACTTTCAGGTTTGGGCTAATTGTGACCTTGAAATCCACACAGATTCTGACTTGTTTCGAAGACTTTCTTGGAACAACCACAATCAGGCTTGCCCATTCTGAATATTTGACTGGTTTTAATATTCCAGCTTCTGCCATAGACCTTAATTCACTTTCTACCGCCTCTTTTATGGAATATAGGGCTCGGTAAGCTTGATGGAAAATAGGAGTAACATTGTCTTTTCATACTAAAGTTGCGTGGAGATTTTTGATGGTTGAAGATCTCTTACCCTGCATAACCCCTTTAAACTCTTTTTTTAACTGAACAGTTAATTTTTCTGCCTTAACTATCTCATCATCTAACACAACAGTTGAAAAGACCGTTCTCCATTCTGGATATAACTTATCTATCCACGTCCTACCTAATAATGGTTAACATACTGACTCAGTTCCAATTATAACCAATGGTAATTTAACAGATGAATATCTATTATCTGTTCTAACATTGACATAAACCTGACCTAACACATTTAACTCATTACCTGCTACGGTTTTTAATTTAACCTTACATTGTTCCAATTTAATATCAGGAACCTTTGCCGAAAATAGTTTATCGGACATTACTGATACGCTAGCACCTGTATCCAACTCCATATCACATGGTGTGCTATTAATAAAAACCTGTCTAATTACCGGTGCATACACAGACCGAATTATTACTTACACTATACTCTACATTTTGACAAGACATTACATTAGAAGATTTATTTGTAATAACTAATTGACTTATCTGACTAAATTCTTCTTCGCTGCCTGTTTCAGGACTTCCTTCGACACTGGATTAACCTTCATTGACTGCATTGACCTTCTTGCTTCCCTTTCTGCATACCGCCGACGTATGACGTATTTTATTACATATGAAACACTTCCATTCCTTGGCTGGACACGTGCCGGGATTATGATTTCTTCCACATCAGAAACATTGACCCTGGCGGAAATGTTTCTGTTTTTCTACGTTCGATGAGATTGCAGCCTTGGGCTTAGACTTGGACTGAAACACCTTATCTACACTCAGAGGTTTTAATAGTTTAGCTTGTTTTTCTGCTGACTCCATTTTTCGTGCAATTTTGAAGGCACCATTGAACGACAGCTCCGTTTCACCTAGTAGTTTTCTTCGAATAGCTTCGTTTTGTATGCCGCATACTATTTTATCACGTAATGCTTGCTCGAGAAACGTCCCAAACTCGCATGACTTCCCTAGCTTTCGAATTTCAACGATGAAATCGGCTATCGACTGACTTGGCTTTTGGGCTGCTTTGTAGAATTCAAACCTTTCTGCTATGACTGACTTTGTTGCCGAGCAATGTTTCGTGAGGATCTCCTTAATTTGTACGTACGTCATCTTCGTTGGATCCTTAGATGGCGCCAAATTCTTCAAGGTACCATACACCTTTGGTCCAACTAAGGTTATAAACATTGACCCTTGTATGCTCTGCACTACATTGTTGACTACAAATAATTGTTCCAATCTCTCTGTATACGAAGTGAAATCACCATTAGACTCGTTGAAATGTTCAATGCTTCATATTAAGTCCATCTTGCAGCTATGATCGAACAAATATTGTATCTACTTCCCGCCAATCGACTTTTAGGTTAGCGTCAGTTGGTTGAATTCTTCGTACAACACGTAATTATCATAATTACCGCTTTTAAGACTTACTGCGATAATCCTCGTCGCCAAAATATGCTGTGTTGTGACTGGTTTTAATAGGTTTGACTAATAAAACACTACTGCTTAAGGAACCTAACTTTAATGATACTTTCAGTCTTACATGACATATATAATTATCGATCTACTGCTAACTTAACTAACACTTCATACAAACATCATTTCTTATACAGCGCAATACTTATACTCTAATACAATGTACATATACAGCAGTAACTATGCGTCCTATAATACTTGGCAACGTAAAAAAATCAATATAATAACAGTAGTAACAATGACAACGGTAAACGTACAGTTCTGTTACCTGTTCATTATTTTCCTAGGAACGTAATGCTACGTACAGACGTAGACATCAAAATGTCGACATTTGTGTCTAGATCAGTCTACAGCTTGTTTACATTATGTAGCAAATTATTTGCGTAGAGCGGTATCTAGAGCACGTCAGTAGACTGTGTACACTTTATTTTTTGACACTTCTCTATCGTGTGTTTAGACGGGCCTGGCTAGGAAATCTGACACTGATGTCACCTCGTTTTTAATCATGTCACGAAAGAGATGTATATTATAAAGAAACGTAGGAAGAAGCGAACGAGAAAATGCTGGGTTAAAGAGTGGATAGCAAAGAGAAGTACGGAAGGAACATATATTATTCTAAGTTGTTAGCGTAGCTCAGATATGAAGATTCACAATATTTTAAAAATTTTCTTCGAATGTCTGCTTCAGCCTTTCAATTCCTTATCGAAAAACCAAAAATAGAAAAACAGGATACAGCAATGCGTTGTGCAATTTCAGTTGGTGAAAGAGTAGCTTTACACTGAAATTTTTGGCTGGAGGTGAATAAAATTATCCGATAAATTGTAAGCAGAACTAAACAAATTAGTTTTTTTAGGCGAAACTTACCATTCACTAACATATTTGTTCAGAATGCCTGTTTTGACGATTTCAACTAATAATAGATGAAAAGGGCAATGTATGAGCATCTTATAACTATTTTTGCAAAGAGTTTAAGCAATATATTTACATCGAAAAATAAATTCAAACCAAAAGTATGTCATTTTAGGCACAATTCCCCTACTTACTTTAGCTTATTACTGCATACAACAAAACGGCTCTAGCAAAAAATTTCTAACATGCCGGTACACTTTAGATCGTGTGTCGACACGTTCAAAAAATATATTCAGACGGAAGTCTACGAACTTGCGAGAGCGGTTATCGTGACACGAGTGTCTGATCTAAAGACACTACTCTACATAGTGTACATACGAAGACACTCGATCTATAGAGCTTGTCTAGACATTAAAGTGTCTACGTCTGTACGTAGCATAAGAGACACTATTAAGTTCCGTCGTCAAGGGTAACTAGAGCCCGAATGTTATTAGCCACTTACAGTCATTGTTGCCATGGATGTAAGGCTTGCTTACTTTGTTGGTAGCGAAAAAATAACTATTAATGAAATTTTTTGAAAATACTAATTTGTCTCTGATATTCCTGATTTAAACTAAATAAAGATATAAGCAAAAAAACAAAAACAGAGACCTTCTCAGTCCCCCCCTGCACCCCGCTCACCACCTATGTCCGGGGACTTTTAGTATGTTTACCTCCTAACGACTCCAAACAAAGCCCTAAAGTCAAAAATTGTGACACCCTCCATGCATTCTACAAACCCTTTATTGACTGAACTACTGGTCTAATTTTCGAGTTATTCTAATAAAATACTAAAACCCAGGTTTGAGTTTGCGGTTTAGACTTCCTGATATGTTCGTAAAGCACAACAGAGGTTTTTGTAAAATCAGAACATCTATTTCAACAACTAAGTTGACATCGTCTTCAGAAACTGATAAGAGTTGACTGAAGCGAACTTCTAAAAATATCCGTTTTACCAATTTACAGCTGTAGGGGAACATGTTGTACCTTGGCCATCGTTGTACCTCGAGCGCGTCTCTTAAATTTGAACTTCGCGGGTGTTTAGATTCAGCTGTACAATACCAGACAATGGGCTAGGCCCGCTAGACAACACGTAATGATGCTAACTTCATTTGAGTCTTCTGTCGATAACTCGGCAATAGTGTAAATGTGCAGCGGGAATATAATTTTCTACTTGAAAAGGTAAGTTCTTACACCCTGCTTCTTATACAGATATGTTTTGTATATTGATTTTTATTGATTGGATTTAATTTTTTGATGATTCAATACCTATTTGGCTCACATATAGTGGTATCAGAAACGAATCATTCAGTACCTAAAACTTTCTGTTGCTCGATTTTGATACAGAGGCATGGTGTTGTACCTCGAGCATTCCACATACGATGTACAACCTTGGACATGTCCAAAGTACAACACGTTCTGAATTTGGACAGGTTGAAGGTACTTACATCGTAAATTTTACTTACTACCTAAAATTTGTTTATATTTGTATTTTTTATTTCATTGCAGATATTTTTTACGGTGCCCTGATAATACTCTTAAAAAACATGCCTCGCAGCAAAACAGGGGTGAAGAGGGTTGGACCGAATCGAGAGAAATTGAAAAGTGCCATTAAATTAATACAAGAAAATAAAATAAAATTATACAGTGCTGCAAAACACACTGGAGTGGCAAGAAGTTCAGTACGCCGGCATCTTCAGCATTTTATAGATAACGATGAGGACTACATCTCGCGTAACAATAATGCTACGAAAGTTTTTAACGAGAACGAAGAAATTATGCTTGTTGACTATACCTATAAAACAGGCAGCAGTTCTACAGTTTGGCCTAACATTAAGAAATGTTAGTGAATTAGCCTATAGATTTGCTATGGAAAATCATAAACAATATCCTTCTAGCGAGGATAAAGACAAAATGGTAAGCGAATTTTGGCTGCGTCTTTTCAGAAAGAAATACAAAAATGAGATAGCTCTTCGCAAACCAGCAACGACGGGGCCTTTGTAAGTGCGATGGAAAAAACATTAATGGAAATGGCCGGAAAGAGTTGACTCACTCTTTTATCCGTGGGTGGACGTTATCCGGTAAATTGACCCACCTGTGAAAAAGTTTTCCAAACGAGACATTTATGAAGTGAAAGAAATTACTTAATTTCCGGAATGAAAATTACTAAGTTGATTTTGATAACAAATGTTCATTATTCAAAATTTATTGTGGATCAAAAACTTATTGTGGTTTATTTCTCAAGTTATAAATAAACGACATAAGTTTGACCCTATTTTCTTCATTTTTTAAGGTTCTTTTCAAAACGTAGTTTTAAACAAGCAAATAAACATGTCAACTAATGCTTTCACATACTTACAGTATTTTTCATCTAGCATTTGGGTTGTGACGTCAACTTGGCCCGCCCAACTGTCTGTTTAGACACACGTTCGTGCGCAGTAGGTAATAAAAACCTAGTTTAGAAAGAGATGACGTATAGGCTTGTGAATTTATCAACAGCGCGTTGACGTCACAACCCAAATCCTAGGTGAAAAATACTGTACAAGCCTAATTAATTATTAGAAAAGTAAGGTATATGTTCAAGGTACAACGTTCTTAGGTTTGAGGTACATCACCCCTGTTGTACTTCAAATACAAAATCACTTTTTTTAAAGTATGCAACTTTTGACTATTTTATTCTCTAAAAAATTTATAACGCATTAAAGATCAACTACTATCGATCGCAAAACAAAAAGTTAAGCTAATAGAAGTTTGTTATTAAAAAAAAAAAAAACTTGGAAACATGGCCAAAGTACAACATGTTCCCTTATATTTAAAACAGACGTACACGATTTCGAACAATATAGTCTTCATTAAATTATCTGAAAAGGTTGACGTTATTATTCCGTTATATCTGCTACGAAAAATGATAACTTAGTTGCCGAAATACGTATTTGATGTTATTAAATACCGAGACTTTTGGGAGGTTTCAGCACAGTTCCGTTAGTACTGTTTTGAAACTCTGTCGGCAGCTTTATATAATGGTGGTTCTTGTAATTAAAGATGAACTTAATGTGAATCGCATAAATTACGTAATTGATTAAAAGCTCTTTGCCTGTAACGAATCTATCAAAATAAATTTTTATTATTTAATGGCTCTTTTAAAGCCTTGCTTCGGTCATTCTGCTCTGCTTAAATTTAATTAAGATTAAAAACTTAAATTCATTAATTAACAAGGCCATTTTTATGTTGCATTGCATTTTTATTTGCACATGTTAGTGATACCTAGTAATGTATTTTATTGTAAAATGTTACTTAATCAGTGCTCTTAAACTGGCGTAAAAGCATAAAATATGAATAAGAAGCTCGACATACCTAAAATGTATACTTTGTGTTATTTTATAACTTTATAAACATTTGAGGGATACTTACCTTCAGCGCCGTGATTAAAGATAGGGGTGCAAATTTTCCACACGTCAGAGTTATCGCTCTTTGACTTCTTATTATACTAAGTACTAAACTTTTCTGAAATTTGACATCGGTACCAACGAAGTCAACTTCATAGCAGGCACTGGCTACTTGTTTGCTTTCTGTTATAACTTCGTGTCCCCAATAACTGATACTCACAATCTCAAATAATATTATAAATATGTAAACAGTACTTTTTACGAATGCGTTACTGAAGTTACTTAAGTTCAACTAAAACAATAAATGATACATCTTTTCAGAGAAGTATTGGGGCTTTGTAACACAACTAAAAATATTTAAATACTGATGCTGCGGATATTCAATTAATTCTAGTATTGAAGTGAAAATACTTACTATTGATATAAGGTATAGTGTAAAACAAAGAGCTGCACATAATCCTATTGCTGTAATTAAAGCAAGCGGACTAAACACTCGTTCAGTTTGCTTCGCTACGTTCATTATAGAAACGTGATAAAAGACAACATCCTTTATGATTGGTTGTAAGAAATGCCAGGATAATGCAGAAAAATCTACGTTGACGGTGGTTTTATCCTGAAATCGCTTCTATAACTTTAAATTACCTAAAAATAAAAATTTTACCTGCCTCTACGAGTCTGTCGTGGTTCTTGGGTACTGAGAATTTAATGCGTTTCTGTAAATTTCTTAAATGCATTCGAATATGTACCAGTACTACAACGAACGTTGCATTTGCTAAAGCATAAGAGAAGCAAATGATAGTGTAGACTGTGGTTTGATATACCAATGATATTTCGACAGCATAAGCAATGTTAAACAGCGGAAATGGACCGAATGCAAAATTAACATCATCGCTGTTCTTCATTTTAAAATAATATTGTAACACAGCGAAAAAAATAACCAATAATGCAACCGTCATCGAAGCGACAATCTAAAACAGAAAATTGCATTAATTGATGTTTTACGAATATATAGTCGTTGTTCGGTTACTTCGGACTAATTAATTATTGGACTATCAGAATATTTTATGCTGGTAGGCCAGTAGACTTGTTAATTTATAAATAATTACAAACAACACAAAGAAAACCTCGGTTAAAACAGACCTTGATTTCTTCAGTGTATTATGTTTCTCTTGGTTGACTAACTAATTTTTGGATGGGTTTTAACGCACTAAAAAAACTATGGCTTTTTGTTTACTCCTCAATTAGTTAAAAATTCCTTTTGATTTTTCTTGATTTTAGATCAGTCGTTAATAAAGCATTTTGCGCAATCTATTCTCGAAGTTTGGAGTTGGGGGTGGTAGGTCACTCCTCTCCACTTCTTCCTTTCTACCTCTCTACAGGCTGGTGTATTTTTTCGCTTCATCTGCTATTCTCTTCCATTCTTTTCTTTTGCCATCCATCAATTCCCATGGTTTTAATCTGTTTAATAACCTGGTCATCCCATCTTATTTCAGGTCTCCCCGAATATCTCATTTGTTTCCTGATTCATTAATCTTCTGTGCTCCTCATGGTTTACCTTTTTTGGTCCATGTATTAGTCTGATGATTTTTCTTTCAAAAATTTTAAATTTTCCTTCATCCTTACTTGTGAAGCTGATTGTTTCTCCTGCATATGTTACTGTTGGTCTTATTCCTGTTCTACATATGTCAATTTTTGTATTTTTACTGATATTCTTTGCCTTAATTATTGAGTTATACCATATACTTACTTATGATAAATATACACGATATCCTGACTGTATTATTTGAACATTTTGAGTATTTCTATCAGTTTTGTTATTTAATGCGTACATTATTTCTCCTAAATATTTAAAGTTATGTACTTCTTCGAATTTGTATTTATCTATTTCTACTTTTGCTTTAGTGTCCATTCTTTCGCTCCTAGTTACTTTGTTTTCGTTCGGTTAATTTCCAGTCCTCTTTTTTTTACTGCACTGCTTACCTTCTTAATTGTGTAATTTGTTTTCTATTTCTGGCTAACATTTATTATTGTCCTCTTAATTTCGCAAGCTTTTATAACACTTTCCCGTGCTATATTGAACGACGCCGCTGAAAGTCCATCTTCTTGTCTTGCTCCTCTTACTATTTCTATGTCGTACGTTACTCCTTCTTATGTACGTACAACAGCTTTCGATCTCTCGAATGTCATTTTAATCAACCATATTAATTTCCCTGGCATTTCTATTTTTCTTGACATTCCCTTCCTGTTTAGACTGTCAAAAGTTTTTTTGAAATCTACAAATACTATGTGAAGTTCAATATCATACTTATAGCATTTGACTATCTGATTCATTACATGAATTGCATCTACTATTGATTTTTCCGTCCTAAATACATTCCGATACTTTTCTGCGTACATTTTTAGCCTCTTTAGTATTATTGGTGTTATGATTTTACATGCGGTATTCAAGAGGGTTATTCTTCTATAGTTTTCACATAGCGTTAGATCTCATTTTTTTGGTGTTGATCCTATTATTTCATTTCTCCATTCGGACATTCTTTTCTCTCCCCATGTTTGTTTCATTAGTTGATACATTCTTTCTTTCATCTGGTCTCCTTCATTCTTTATCATTTTATTACAAATATTATATGGTCCTGCAGCTTTTCCTTTTTTTTTTTATTTCGTAGCATTCTTTCGATGGTTCATCTAGTTCTATTTCCAAAGTAAGATTCGTCCGTATACTGTTCTATTCCTATTTTTGCTGTACTGTTCAAGTACTCTTCCGAATATTTTTTGTCTATGTCTATGTACAATTGCATTTCTTCTTCATGTCTCATATATACAGGGTTACTGGTAATTCGATACATTCCTTTGGAGATGTGATGGGACAGGCGCTAAGAAACAAATTTAACCCGAACATACATTGTGCAAAACTCAATAGTTTTTGAGATATTTCAATTTTTGTGTTTTTCTCAAAAAAGTAGATCTTAATGTCTTTAAAGTTAATTTTTAAAAAATCTACTTGACATTTTCTGAACTTTTTGACTGGATTACTTGTCCCACTCTATGGTCATCCGTTTCGAATGGAAAATATCCGGAAACATTTAGATCATGTGAAAATTTTAAATAAAAACTTATTAAAAATAATTTTTTAAAATCAGCTACGAAAATTACCTATTCGTTTTTCTCAGAAATTATTTTTTTATTTTTGCATAATGTATGTTAGGTTTAATTTGTTTCTTAGCTCCTGTCCCATCACATCGCCAAAGGAATGTATCGAATTACCAGTAACCCTGTATATTCATACAATTTCTTGCTGTTTTTATTGTCCGTTTATTTAATTGTTGTATGCTTTATTATTTTTGTTCCTTCTTTCCCTCTTTGCTTGTAGCTTTCGTGATTATTTTCATTATATATTCGTAGCCTCTGTAATCTAGCGTCTTTGTTTTCTACAACTGCTCCGCACTGACTATCAAACCATTAATTTCTCTTTTCTGGGTATTTTCTGTATCAGATATGACATTATTTAAGGTTCTCCATTGCTCTTGCATATCTGCATTTTTCTTCATTTTTGGGTTTCGTATGCGTAAAAATTGATCCAAGAGTATTAGACGTTCTGCATGTTGCTCGAACGCTGTATTTCTTTCCTATTCTTTTAAGTTGATCTGAAAAACCTTTAACATATGGAAGTACACACACAAGTAACAATCTGCTTCTCTTTGTTGTTTCGTAGCCTGTTTCTTTTGAATTGCTTTTTATAGTACTTTTTCTGGATAACCATTCTTCCGTAACATTTCTGAAATCTTCCTTTGTTCTTTGTGGAGAAGATCTTCTTTGGAATATACTATTTCTGCTGTATCATATAAGCACTTTGCAACACCTTCCAAGACTTTAGGGTGATGATTAGAGCATATTTAATTTTATACTTCTCCGGTTCTCTTCCCATTTTTCCATTTCTAACACTGTTCTTCCATTCCATGTGCCAAATTTTATTTTACCTCTGTGTTTATTTCAATTATTCTTTTCGCTACTTGTCTACTAATTGTCCTTTTCATTGCGCTCGTCGGTTTTTCAGTCCAGGCCTATTTTTATCTACTAGTTTTTCGAGCTTCTATTAATATTTACATTTTCTGATCCCATTTTAACCATTCACCATTTATTTTTATTTTGTTAAACCCCCAACTCCGACTTTCATACCTTTTCCTCTTTCTTCTTTTGCTATGGGTCTATAAAATATTTGGTCCCTCTCAATTTGCTTTTGTTCTCCATTGTAGATTTCTTACTTTACCAGCTGTTAACTCTTGCCTTTATTATCGCATCAATTTTATTATTTTTCCAATTTGCTGCAAATCATTCAACTCTATGAATACTTTCTATACCTATTTGTTTCTATCTATCTTATTTTTGGCGTCGATATCTTTTATAGATTCGGAGGCTTGCTCGAACATACACATACAACCTGCCAGGGCATGGAAATCAGCTAATAGAGCAGCTCTCCAACCAACCGACCGTTACCAGACGACTAAAACGTCAATGGCCACAAGACCTACCTGTATAACCACCTAGAATTACTTAGTGACTAGCTTACGGGGAGAATGGCACTGGCCGGATCCCCTAATGCCATGTTAAACAATATAAGATTTACTTATAACTCGAATGCGAGTAGATTGTAAATAGGCAACTTAATAAAAAAAAAAAAAAAAAAGATATCTTTTATAATAATGTTGGTTCTATGCCGGTCTTTTTCTATTTTTTCTAACCTACTTTCAAATTCCGCCACTTTTCCTTTTCATTTTTTGTTTTCCCATTTCAATTCCTTCATTTCTTCTTTCTGTTTTTTCTCATTTCTTTGATTTGTGAAGTGATTTCTTTTACCGGGTTACTCTTACAACTCTTAACTATTTAACTCTCACTGTTTCTTGTAAAAAATTAATTATTTGCGTAGGCAGATTTTTCACTACTGCTGGCAACAACAACCAGTACAAATGCAAAAGTAATTATTAATAAGGAATTTTGAAATGTTGTTAGTTCTCGTATTAATAATGTTTCAGAAAATTTATTTGGAATAATTGAAAATTTGTGCTTAAGTTTTTGCGTGTAAATGTAGTTATCACTAAGGCAAGAAGACTTTCGTAGTGACCCTTATGATATTTAATAAAATGAATATGTCCGTAACTCATAATTTACCATTTGGTTACTAAACAACAGGCATTTTTCCATCTCAGTTTCTTCGGTATTGTTAGTAACTTCTTTTCTTGGCGCAAAAATTTCATTCTCGAGGGTTTCCATAAGCCTTTTAACTTTGGACCGTTTCCTAAGGAATATTAACATGGCCGATGTCCCTAGAAAATGAACAAAATCGTTTTTGTTCCAATAGCTCGCAGTTTGCAATTTTCATTGACTGATGTATCCTCGGAAATTACAAAAGGTTTATGATACCATATAACATACCCACCTAAGAAATAACCGGTGAGAAAAAACAAACCGTCTACAAATTTATCGATGTCGTTATTACGTATTAGCAATTCGGGTATTGCCAACGCCGGATAAACACAAACCATAACCATTATTACAAAACTGTACAATCTGTATGTTCTGGTGTTATTTGTAACTGATAAACCCAAAATAGCAAATAGTTTTCGATAATTAAAATACTTTCGGGGGCTATTATACGTAAAATTTTCATGCATCATTTACGTCCTTTGAAATAACCTTTTCAACTAAAATTATTCTATCAAATTAAAGAATAACAAAAACTGTATTCAGAAATAAAGATTTGTTATTAACTTTATAACAACAGCACAAAACCATAACAACCAACAGTTCTAGACAGTTTGTGGAGCTATAATACACAGCACTTTGGCATTTCGTAGGTCAAACCCTTATAAAGACAATTTTTGCTTATACCTACTAACTGTTTGGATTACTTTTGTTTTAGTAAGTGCAGCGGAAAATTTTTCAAAATAATATAAGAAAAACCACACCAAAATCTGTTCGGTAATACTTAAGGATTATAAATTTTCTTAATCATTGATATCTCTTAATATTCACTAGAACGCAATTGTTTCGTAACTGTTTTAAATGTTTACAATTCAACAGTTGCCTGTAGAACTACACGGCGAAGAATCAGATCGTTTAAATAAGTGGAAAGCCGGACGAGAATTTCAAAAATTATCGCACCTGCTGTAATATAATTAATATATTGCAGCTTAGGAAAAATGTTATAGATCTAAATTAATAATAGTGTAATAACCCTCTATTAACTTGATGATAAAACTTTTCGTTTAAAATAATTAATGCCTTTTAAAAGCGGAGCGTCAAATTCATTAAATATTAATCATACTTTTAAATTAGCTTATATGAAGTGGAAAAATATGGCGTGTTAGTAATATTCAGGAAATAATGCGTGTCCAAGAAGTGGCGTTTTCAGGTAGGCTGTGGTGTGATTTACATAGCAACAAATGATATGTAGGCAAAAAATTGCACTGTCGAACATAGCTAATGACATTCTTCAATACTCAACCGATTCAATTTCGAAAGTTTTTGAACCCGATACGTGCTGATTCCTTCGGATCGGACCGGGATTTCAAAAGAAGTGAGCCAAAATAAGTAGCCTCTTATTTCTTCCACTACAAATTTTTGTTCTGGGTTTCCTAAAATCACATGGAGAAATATTTCGGGTACTCAGTATCGGTGTTTAACGTTTTATTGACCACTTGCATGTGAACAATCTTTAGGACCGCGCAAAGCGGGTGGTAAGCAAAGGGGACGGCCGACTATCCTGTATTTTAACAAAAAAAAAAATTATATGAAAATTAACCTGTTACATTAATTAAATAATATTTCTGCGCAAATCAAGCATCGTAATGTTTATACCGATTTCTAAAGAAATATATCGATTAGAATGAGTAGGCAAGTATTTACATTACAAGCTGCGAAAGTCTACTTTTCGGTGCGAGGTGTTTTTGAATGGCCGAGGCGAAGCCGAGGCTAATTAAAAACTCCGAGCACTTGAATGGCTTTCGCAGCGTGTAATGTATTAAACTTTTCATTCTCCCCATGGCATTTAACCACCGTAAAAGATGAAATTATAATAAAATAAAATGATTCGGTGATTAATAAGGTGGCGTGTTGTCAACGTTACTATGGTAACAATAACGTTACTATGGTAACAATACTGTTCTATTTATTTTCGCTTTCGCTCGCGCTACCAAGCTACGAAAGTTACACGTTCGTAGGTGGGAGAATGAAAACTTATTATACCTACAAGCCTATTGCTGGGCACATACTTTTGAAGAGGGTGTTTTTATCAATAGCTGTTATTACACAACGTGATTTTAACAAAACATATCCAAACGTAAAAAAAACGATGCAATAATAATTAAATTCATCGCGAGTTCATAGACAGCTTTAGTTATTGTTCTTACTTCTATAAAAGAAGGGCACTTCGTGAACAGTGTAAATATGTAAAAAAATATGTAAAAATGCAGAACTAGATGTATGTGTTACTCGTTTGTATGCTATTACATTCAAATGAAACTCTTGTTTATATTAAGCTTTCAAATACATACGAAAGATATTTAAAAATATATTAAATATACAATGTGTGATAAAAAGTTTGCACCGAACATTTCTATTATTTGATGTAATAAAAAATAAATTGGAGTAGTGTAGGGCTGGAATTTTTTCTCGATATGTCGATATAAAATTTTGAAAATATTGATGTATCGACTTAACTACTGAGAATATATCGATTAAATCGACATTTAAACTTTATTTGTTTATGATAGCATTCGATAAAATCTTTATTTCGTAAGGAAAATATCAGATTATAAAAGTTATTTATCGAGATGTGTAATTGTGTATTGCTTGTTGAATCAGTACAGCAATTTATATCACGTTTGAATCGTTAAACAAATGGAATTATTAAATACACCGATTTATTGGACAAGGCGATTTTGATTCGATAAAAATTTCACAAAGAATATTTGAAAAACTTGAAAAATATCGATTAAAAGTTTTACTTTACGACTCCTGCATTTTTAAACATTTCTCTAGGAAACTACTGAAATTGTTAAATACATATTTCATATCGTCTTATTATTCATTGCTTTTACTAAGTTATTTTTAAGTTCTTGGTTTATTTTAATTAAAAAAAAAGTTTACAAGGTTGTGTGAAACTAACAAATGCTTCTAATTTACTTAAACAATAAAATTTCGAGCTCTTTCTATAGCAAGTTAGCAAAGGAAGCAATCCTTATTTCGTAAAGAAACTATCAGATTTTACTAGACGAGTATGGCAGGTTTGAGTACGAGCGATAGCGAGTACTTAAATGCCATACGAGTCTTGTTAAATCACTTTTCTGACGCGGCGCGTATACTATTTTTTCGCATTCTATATTCTGACATAAAAAGTTATATAAATTTATTGCGATACATTCTGAATAAAATTAATAAAAACACTGAAAAAAGTAGGTGGATTCTCAGTAACATAGTAATCTGACAGGAACTGTTTTTGACATAACAGCATTCAATTCATAGCTATTAATATAACAAGAATATTATGCGATTTATAATAGACGAGGACGTTGCTAGGTGACGAGGCGCTAGCCGAGTCAACCACGCAACGTCCGAGTCGGTTTAAATCGCATAATATTCGAGTTATATTTCAAGCTTTATCGTATCATTGGCAACAGTACACAAATAGTATGTAACTAACGAATTATGTAGTTGGAGTTGCTATGCTATTATGTTATGTATAATTACTAATAAAAGTGTAATATAAAGTTGACTTAATAATCAATGATACGATAAAACAAATAAATACATTTTTTTGGAAATCTGATTCCGAAATGGACTTGAGTGACGAAAATTACTTGGAAAACCATTCAGAAGATATTTTAAATGCTGCCCGAGAAGCTGTCAAATTGCGTTTTAATGAAACCTGACGTTGCTGTGCAGTAATGGTTGCTATATTGTAAAGTGACCCATTACTTCACGATTTTGAGTGTACTAATGTAAGACATTAGTGTATGAAATGCGAAAAATAGTAGATTATTCTACAAGTAAAGAAAAGTGGCAGTTTTCTAGCGAGTGGAAAATGTTTGATTCACGAGCGTTAGCGAGTGAATTACAATTTCACGAGCTAGAAAACCACTTTTCTTACGCGTTAAATACGCTATTTTTTTGTGTAAGTACTAAAAGTTCGAATTTTCTAGACAAATTTGTTAAATTTATCAAGGTTATGTTTGTACGGAAACATAGCAACTACAACACGTACATAGTAACAAGTAAACAAACAGACTGTGTTGCTAGGAATAAAGTGTTGGTTGCTAATGACTCAAGCGTTGCTAATGAGTAAAGGTTGCTAACGAGTAAAATGCCACATTACTTTACTATTTTCTACAAAGTAAAATGACCGTTTACCATTGACTACACAAAAAAGTTTATTATTGACATTTAAAGTATATGCCGAACCAATACAGCAATTTATTTCAGGTACTGAATCATTAAACATACGAAATTAACAGAACAATCAAATAATTCGAAACATTTTTTTAGTTCCAATCAAGCGTCTCACAACTACGGAAATCCAAAAAGTCATAATTTCCCTAAATCCCAAGAAAGCCCCGGATTATGACAATCACCTCTAAAATTCTAAAAGAACTGCCTAACACAATACTAACTACATTGTGGATATTTCCTGCCACAGTGGAAAGTGGCACAAATCATCCTTATTTTAAAACCAGGAAAACCTTCTGCTGAACTAAAATCCTATAGACCAATAAGTCTCTTACCCATTGTATCTAAGATGTTCGAAAAACTTGTCCTTATGAGACTGCTTCTAATTCTTGAGAATGGTGAGACTATACCTAACCATCAGTTTGGTTTTAGGCAAATGCTCTCTGCAGTAGTTCAAATCCATGGAGTGATGGAAAAAATCAATGCAACTTTTGAAGCCAACCAATATTGCTCAGTCGCATTTCTTGACATCACTCAGGCTTTTGACAAGGTGTAGTTCACTGGTATTTGCGGTCGTGGCCCAGTTGGTTCAGCGTGCGGCTGACCACTGAAATGGCTCGGGTTCGATTCCTAGGGTCACAGATACACCGATAACACCCGACCGCTTCCCTCGGAAAGCAATGGCAAACCACCGAGGTATTTCTACCTAGTAAGTTTTCTCTGGAGTGGAAGTGCATGCACTCCGTGGTTCGGATCCCACGTTAAGCTGTAGGTCCCCTATGTCTGTAGGCTACTTGACACGCACACATATGGAGAGAAGATCGGCAACGCCCTATAAAGGGCAAGCCACTTCTAGAAGAAGTGATTATTATTTGTTCTCAAAACTTAAGCAGGATTTACGGGGAAAGAAATTTGCCAATGATAACGAAGTGATGGCGGAGTATTTGTATAAGGGTATAGAGCTACTTATTAAAAGATGTAAGAAGTGTGTTGAAGTAAAGGGTGATTATGTTGTAAAATAAACAGATTCTTTTATTTCTCAAACAACTGCAAGCAGGTTAGGCCAGGAATATTTGGTCGCTACCTCGTATTTTGCTTCCTCATTGTAAAATTAAAATTTAATTAGGTACTATTTTACTTTCGTTAGTAATAACGTCATTCCATATATGGTTGAAAATAAAATTATATTCGTCGCTTCGATGATAATTTCAAACACATAGCTCCACCTTTACGTTTCAAAAATTTCATGGTATCAGTGATTTTTGAAAAAGTGCATGAACTAATCTCCACAGTTTTTCTGTTACACAAAAGTCAAAAATTTTGCAAAATAGCGTCAATCGATGCAGTATTGTTTCTCGACAAAAAACTTAATTGCACTTTTGGTCTAAAATAATTAGGGAAGCAAATAGTTATATATTTACCATTGGAATTCCTATGGTGAAGCAATTCACCATCCTGCAAATTACATTTGAATAGTAAGAAAATAGAGGATAAATGCATGAGCAATTAGAATTTATTTATTGTATGACATTTAATACATGCGTATGTCAGCAACATTCTTCCTTTGACCATTAGGCATAAACAAAATTAAGCAGTACCCGAGCGGCAGTCGTTCGTTTGCACACTATCAAATTTATTAAATTCTTTGCTGCTATGTGATTTAGTTAGTAGCTTGCCAAAATTTCGGAACTAGTATATTGTAGTTTTCCCAAAAGTATTTTATTTTACATATAGGTACATCTTTAAATTGAAATGGAGCAAGTGTACATTTTAAGGAAGAGTGGTTAGAATAAGCAGATAATCTAAACTATAAAGTTAAGGAGTGGGCGAAAAAATTACGTGATTTCATAAAAACAGTGGTAGTAGTTAAATCATATCTCTATTTAACACATGGAAGTGCTGATGTAGAAAGGAGTTTTTCTCACTCTAAAAGTATTTTAACCGATCATAAATGTAGTATGTCTATTAGAACTCTTAATGCTAAACCAAATATTGTCAGTAGTCTTGCTAAGTATGATTACCCTCCTAAATTGATGTTAATAGATACAGAATTTTTACAGTTAACCAGAGGGGCGCGCCAGTCTTATAATGCTTATTTGGAAATCTAGAAGCTCTCTCTTGTGTTTGTTTTGAATGCCGTAATTCTCATCCACTGTTCTGTATTTCTTGTACCTCCAGTACATTCTATGTTCTGACATGCTCTTTAATTTTTTTTCACTATTTAGAAGTCTTTTAGTTTCTTTGTTCCTTCCTTTATATGCTAGTAGGTCGTCTTCTGTTTTCGTATTCAGCTACTTTTCGTACAATACATTTTTCTCTTTTATTACTTTCCTGGTTTGCTCACTGAAAGCTCTGTATTGTTTATTTTGAATTTCGTCTTCTCCCAGGGCTTCTAGAGCTGCCTCTTTGATGCTGTTTTTAATATGCTCATACTTTTCTTCAAGACTACCATAGTGGAATTCAATTAGTTTGTCATCCAATCTCCTTTTCTACAACTCCCTCATTGTTTTGTCATGAAATAGATGTATTTTAAATCTGTTCTCTTTGTTTTTCTGTTTTAGCTTTTCCTCTTCTATTTCAGGAGTCCCGTTTACATCTTCTGTGCCGTTTTCTTTCACTTATTACAAGGATATCGCTGTGTCTTTTCTCGAATTCTTTGATAACTGCGAAGTCTTTAGTCCTCCAGCATTGGATGTTCCATGTTCCGAATTAATTGTCTCCTCTTAATCTTCTTCTTCCTCATTTTCTTCATTTGGTCGCAATTTAAGTTTGGGTTTGCTAAATTACGTTTAGCAGAAATACCCCCCCCCCACCCCGTATCCGATAGGGCTCGGAATTTTTCACGTGTGTCAGGTTGCTAATTCCTAAACGCCACAACCCTTCTCCTTTGCCCGGGCTTAGGACCGGTAACATTGCCATCAAACGACAACGCAGGCGGAGTTCATCTTATTTTGCATGGAGGAGAAAATGTGTTATAACTCCTGTTGCCGTTGACAGAAAAAGCATACTTTAGTTTCCGGCCTTTCAATCTTGAAACTAACAATTCAGTTTGCATTTTAGATAAATTTAGATCACGAACCAGATCATTTAGTTCTGGCTGCCTAATCTTGTGAGTTTCTGTTGTCTCTCCTAGGAAATCTGGGTCCTTTTCATCGTCATCACTTACTAACTAGACTAGTCTGGAACTCTTCGCCACCAACGTGTTCCACCAAATCCAAACCCCTATGAAGAACAGGTCTGATGGCCGAAGGAATGTTGGACTATTTAACATAATTTTTAGTTTTGCTTGTGATTCAACTGATTTTTGTATTACAAAAATAGCAGTCTGTGGAGTGGTCCTTTGGTCATCTCCATACAATGGGAAATGCAAATGGCATGTGACTAGATTTCCCATTCAGCCAGCTAGTAAGCAAAGTTACACAGGACACACAACAGACATGAAGGGCCCAAGATTTGTCCTAATCACCAATTTTACATCCAAAGTAGAGCTCGTACGATTTCCGTACTCAGGGCGTAAAATTTTTCCTTTGAGACTTGAAAGTCAATTTACTACACACTTAGGAAAAATCAATCGAAGTTATTCATTTAACAAAATTACTGTCGAAAAATCTAGTCTTCTGATAGGAATAGGAATAGTTTTCCACTGCAATACTTCTCAGGAGGATACAGCTTGATGAAGATATTTTGGCTGAATTTCATTATTACACTCTTCGGGAAGCTGCCGTACGTTTCTTAAGGAGGTAAGAGATGTAAATCTTGTATGTCATTACAACTCTCCTAAGTAGTACATGGCGAAATAGGTTGATTAGAAATAACATCCATTGGAAATAAATTTTCCAAGCCACTTTCAAGGAAAGACGCAAGACTTTAGGTAGTTAAATTATAAGTATAAGATAGTGGCTCATTCTGTAAGCATACGAGAAAATATAATATTATTTTATATTAAAGGGCAGTATATTAGTATGAGGAACATGGTTACATTACAAATACAGAATAGCCCTCTTAGTTATAAACCCTGTTAAGAATTGGTAGACAGCCACCAAGATTGTATTTACACAGAAACATAAAGTAATATTTTACAAAATTAATTGACCTACCTTAAAAACTATGTTTTTTCTTTTTTTAAGTGATATCGGGGCCCGTCTGTCGATGACTCCGGGAAGCACTGCAGCCTGAAAGGCTCATTGTGCATACCCTGTTTTGTAGGTTACACCCATTCGGTGATCTTTGTTCCCTGTATCAAGAGATTAAAAGGACCTTCACCGGGTGTCTAATGACCTCCTGTTCAATAAATAATAGGCTTCCCGAATATGCGCTGTCTTTTTCTTACCAGCGCATCACAAACACATATAATGTGTGTTGCTGTCTCTATTTCCTTATTGGAGAGTCCACAAGTAAGGCGTCCATTGTATGTGCTGATCTTCCACAGGTGTTCCTTAACTGCTGCATGTCCTGTTAGTAGACCTGTGGCGATCCTGAGTTGTGCTTCACCCCCTACGCTTCTTGCAAGGGCTGTTTATAAATGCCTAGCTATGGTTTTGTCCTGGCCTGTTAGTCCAGTGTCTTTCGTGTTGAGTGCCACCCAGTCACTTACATATCCTCGAATGACAATTCTTGAAATTTTTAAGGCTAGTTCTGGGCCAAGGTAAGCCTCAGTCGATCCCTGCCTTGCTAATTCGTCGGTTACCTCATTTCCGTCTATGCCACAATAACCTGGTACCCAGAACAGTCTCATGACGCTCTGTTCTGCCAAGCCATTGAGTTCCTCTAGGCATTCCCATACCAGTCTGGAAGAAGTCTTGCTACTCGAGAGAGCCTTCAAAGCCGCCTGGCTTTCTGACATTTGTAAATCCGCTTATGTTTATAAGCCCTATGATTGTTTTCCAGCGCACATTGTAAAATCGCGTATAGTTTTGCTCGAAAGACGGAGGCATGTTTACCCAATCAAAAGCTGGGCCTTACTTTTGGGTTTTTCGCCATTTAGTCCAGATCCGACACCCGTCTCAGTCTTGAAACCGTCCGTGTACCAGATTAGACTTCCAGGAGGAATGTCCTCTTTGGGATCTTTTCACTCATCTCGGTCCTTAATTACCACCTCGAAGAGTGAGCCTACACAGCATTTGGGAGTCATATAGTCCACCCTCATTTCAAGTAGAAGGTGCTGTATGCTACCAACTATACTAGTGTGTTCTGTGCCTAAGCGAGTGTTGTACAGTGACCTTTGTAATCTATGGATTCCCAATCTTGCCTCCCCCTGCATTACTATATGTAGAGAAGGAACGTCTAGAAGAGTCTCCATAGCAGCGTTGCTCTCATTACCCCTGTTATTCCAAGACAAGCAAGCCTTTGTGTCGTGCTTAGTCTTAGTTTGGTGGATTCTTGCTTGATCTTAGGCCACCACACCAAGGTCGCGCACATAATAGCTGGTCTGGCCACTCTGGTGTATAGCCAATGCACCATTCCTGGTTTAAGACCTCAAGATTTATCGTACGTTTTGCCAATATGTTGTTCCCAGATACTTTACCTCCCCTAAAGAAATAGAGGTCTCAAACTGTTTAGGTTTTTTCTTCTTGTAGAAGGTATTATGGTGGCTTTGACTTTAAGGCCTTCCCTTACAGTCCACCTAGATACAACATTCAGGGCCTGTTGCATACACTCCCTGACTATGTTGGCAAATCTCCGTTCCACTTATGACGAGATTGGCGTATCCTAAGGGAGAAAACCCTTTGCTGCTGAGCTCTTGCAGGAGTTCGTCCATGACAAGGTTAAAACTATTTTACTGAAAAAGTAACTAAAAGATCGCTATCTGGTATTATAAGCATCTTTGTTTTAAAAATGGTTTTCATAGCCTCGAAGAGCCAACAAAGATGCTTCCATAGAATAAGTTAAGAGATATTACGTACCGTCATTACATGAACTAACTATTATTATAACAAGACTCTAATATTAGTTTTATTCTAGATGGCATTGTTTAAAATCTACCAAAACAAATACATGCTTTACACCCTCACAACCGGCAAAATACAAAAGCGAAACCACCTGCTTAAGTGTCAAGCGAAAAAGATAAATGGACCGGGCCAATGTCAAGATGGGCCGTCTTTAATGACACTAAGTTTGAAAGTTTATAAAGGACAAAACTTGGCTTTGGATTTTTTTAAATTGTTTGTAATAGACAAAGCAGATGCAGCATTGGCCATTCCAAAGAAATCAACAACAATTGTAGACATTGCCATTTTAGAACCAAGCCACCGAATTAAACTTTATAATAACAAAGCCATTTTTATCTTGCTTTGTACCTATTTTATTTATACATATTTTACATCGCTGTACTTTGTGATACATAATAAAGGTTGTTATTGTAAATTTACTTATTCGTTGTTCTTAAACTGCCGTAAAATCATAAAATATGAATAAGAAGCTCGACATATCTAAAATTTTCTTTGTGTTATTTTATCAGTATATAAACCTTTGAGGCATACTTACCTTCAGCGCCGTGATTAAAGATAAGGGTGCAAATTTTCCACACGTCAGAGTTACCGCTCTTTGACTTCTTATTATACTAAGTACTAAACTTTTCTGAAATTTGACATCGGTACCAATGAAGTCAACTTCATAGCACGCTTTGGCTACTTGTTCGCTTTCTGTTATAACTTCATGTCCCCAATAACTGATAATCACAATCTCAGATAATATTATCAATATATAAACAATATTTCTCATGAATGCGTTGCTGAAGTTAGTTAAGTTCAACTAAAACAAATGACGCATTTTTAATTCTTTTAGAGCATTTTTGGGGCTTTGTAGCGTAACTGAAAATATTTAAATACTGATGGTGCGGATATTTAATTAATCCCAGTGTTAAAGTGAAAATACATACTTACTAGAGATATAAGGTATAGTGTAAAACAAAGAGCTCCACATAATCCTACTGCCGTATTTAAAGCAAAGGGACTAAACACTCGTTCAGTTTGCTTCGCCACGTTCATTATAGAAACGTGATAAAAGACAATATTTTTTACGATTGGTTGTAAGAAATCCCAGGATAATTCAGAAAAATCTAGGTTGACGGTGGTTTTATCCTAAAATAGTTTCTGTGATTTTAAATTAGCCATAGAAAAAAGTTTTACCTGCCTCTATGAGTCTGTCGCGGCTCTTGAGTATTGAGTATTTAATACGTTTCTGTAAATTTCTTAGATGCATTCGAATATGTACCAATACTGCAACAAACATTGCATTTGCTAAAGCATAAGCAGAGCAAACGATAGTGAAGATCGTGGCTTGATACACCAATGATATTTCGACAGCATAAGCAATGTTAAACAAGGGAAATGGACCGAATGCAAAATGAATATCATCGCTGTCCTTCATTTTAAAACAATATTGTAATATAGCGAGAAAGATAATCATTAATACGGCGATCATCGAGGCGACAATCTAAAACAGAACATTGCATTAATTGTTGTTATATGAATATACAGTAGTTGCTCGATTACTTGGGACTTTAAATTTATTGTAAATGTTTTGTAACTTTTATGTTCATCGATATCAATAATTAGTGATAACTAAAATATCAGGGTTACGTAACTAAATCCACAAATTTGGGTGAACATAACGTAGGATCAGAATATTTTATGCTGGTAAGTCGGTGGATATGTTAATTTATAAATAATCACAAACAATACTAGGAAAATCTCAACTAAAACAGACCATGATTTCTTCAGTGTATTATGTTTTTCTCGGTTGACTAGAGTTTTGACGCACCATCAAAAAATCATGGTACTTGGTTTATCCCTCAATTGTTTCAATTTCCTTTTAAGTTTTCTTGATTTTAGATTAGTCATTAATAAAACGTTTTTGCGCAATCTATCCTCTATCGCTAGCCCAATTTTAAACAGGCTATACATTCCTGGCGTTGGAGTCGCTCAGAGCTGACCTCTTCTGAGCTTATGGCTGCTTTTAGTAGGTTGGTAGGTCACTCGTCTCCACTTTTTCCGTTCTCTCTACAGGCTGTTATGCTTTTTTGCTTCATCTGCTATTTTCTTCCATCTTTAATAACCTGGTCTTCCCATCACATTTCAGGCTTCCCCGAATATCTCATTTATTTCGTGGTTCATTAATCTTCCGTGCTCCTCATGGTTTATCTTTTTTGCTCCATGTATTCGTCTTCTGATTTTTCTTTCAAAAACTTTAAATATTTCTTTCATACTTACTTGTGAGGCTCATTGTTTCGCCTGCATGTTACTGCTGGTCCTATTCTTGTTCTATATATTCTCATTTTTGTATTTTTACTGATTTAATCGTTGTTGTTTAATTATTGATTTATACTTATGATATTCCCGGTGTCCTGACTATATTCTTTGATCATTTTCAGTAGTCCTATCATTTTTATTATTTATTATTACTCCTAAATATTTAAAATTATGTACTTCTTCCAATTTGTATTTATCTATTTCTACTTTTGTTTCGTTCCTAGTTATTTTCATATACTTTGTGTTTGTTTCGGTAATTTCCGGTCCTCTTTTGTTTGCTGCACTGCTTACCTTCTTAATTGTGTCATTTCTTTTTCTATTTATGGCTACCACCGCGATGTCATCCGCATACGCTATTATTTGGTCAGTTGCTTGTATTATTGTCCTCTTTAATTTTACAAGTTTTTATCGCACCTTCTGGTGCTATATTGAACAACGCCGCTGAAAGTCCACCTCCTTGTCTTACTCCTCTTACTATTTTTATGTTGTTCATTACTCCTTCTTGTGTACGTACAGCAGCTTTCGATCTCTCCAATGTCATTTTAATCAACCTTATTAATTTCTCTGGTATTCCCATTTTCGTCGCATCTCTTAACATTGTCTACCTGTTTAGGCTGTGCTTGTTCGAAATCTACAAATATTATAAGAAGTTCAATATCATGTTTCTAGAATTTTTCTAACTGATTCATTACTTGAATTGCATCTGCTGTTGATTTTCTTGTCCTAAATACATTCTCATACTTTTCTGTTGCATTTTCTGTGTACATTTTCAACCTCCTTAGTATTTTGATATTAAGATTTTATGTGCGGTATTCAAAAGAGTTATTCTTCTATAGTTTTCATATGGCGTTTTTTTGGTATTGACACTATTATTCCATTTCTCCATTCTTCGGACATTCTTTCCTCTCTTCATATTAGTTGGTTCATGTTTCTTTCAGTTCGTCTCCTCTATTCTTTATCATTTCATTACAAATATTATATGGTCCTGCAGGTTTCCCTAGTTTTAGATTTTTTTTATTATTTTGTAGCGTTCTTCCTTCGATGGTTCGTCTAGTTCTGTTTCTGTGTCTCCTCCAATGTAAGATTCGTCCATATCCTGTTATAGTACTAATTTTTCTGTACTCTTCAAGTACTCTTCATAATCTTTTTTGTCTATGCACATATGTACAATTACATTCCTTCATGTCTGATTTCTTATACGTATATTCATACAATTTCTTTCATAATCACTTTCAATAAATATGTGCTCGTAACCATTGTAATATCGCCTATTTTTTACGGCCTCCTCGCGCTCACTGTCAAACCATTCATTTCTATGTTTTGGCCAGCATTTGACCATTTTTTTCCTATTATCTGTTTTTATGTATTAGATATGACATTCTTTTGGGGTTCTCCAATCTTCTTCAATATTTGCATTTTTCTTTATTTTTTCTAATTGTGTCTTAACTTCTTTTTGGCACGCTATTTTCTCTTCTTTGGTTTTTAACTCATGCACATTCTATTTCTTGCGTGTTCCTTCCTTTTTTATCTTTTTTGTTACTCTTAGATACGTCTTTGCTATTACTGGCGATCAGTGTAGACACTTTACCCTATGTCCTGTATTATTTTCTTTTCTTTTCTTTTTTGCCTAGGCAGTAACCATGTAATCTTGTGTTCTTTTAGTGTTTAAATTGGGTACTCGATATATCTATTTCTATTGCTAAGTTGTATAACATCTTGTCATACAGTAGTTACTTCATGTATCATCATTGTATCATGCGTAGGTCTCTTCTCACAGGTTTCCTCTAATTTTTTACAAAATTCTTCTTTTTCAATTTCTGTTGTTTTATTTATAGTGCTATCTTCCACTTTCATTTACTTTCTTACATTCTGTTATTAGTTCTCTAAGAGTTCTGTTCACCACAAATGGCTTGCCCTTTTGTCCTTGTTTGCTATCCAAGGGAATAGTTTTCTTCTTTTATCATTCCTTCATCTTCCCTTCTTATGTCTTGTAAAACCAAGATACCAATTTTAAACTTCTCCAGTTCTCTCCCCATTTCTTCAATTTTTCCCATTTCTAACATTGTTGTTGCATTCCATGTGCCAAATTTTAGCTTTTCTCTTTTTATTTCGATTATTCTTTTCACTACTTGTCTACTCATAGATTGGATTTTCAGTCCAGGCCTATTTTTATCTAGTAGTTTGTTGGAGCTTCTATTAATATTCCTTTTTTCCGATCCCATTTATTTTTATTTTGACTTTATTGCCTTTTACCCTATCTTCTTTTGCTATATCTTAATTTTGTTTGTATCGTTTCTTCTGCCACTGTTAGGTCTGAGTCTATAAAATATTTGGTTCCTATCAATTTGCTTTTGTTCTTTATTGTTGATTCCTTACTTTCCAAGCCGTTTACTCTTGCCTTTATTATCGCATCATTTTTATTATTTTTTTCCATTTGCTGCACCTCGTTCAACTCTATGAATACTCCAATTATTTCTTCTATAAATTCCTGTACTTGTTTCTGGTCTATCTTATTTTTGGTGTCTATATCTTTTATAATAATGTTCGTTCCATGCTGATCTTTTTATATTTTTTCTAACCTGTTTTCTAATTCTTACACTTTTCTTTTTAATTTTTTGTTTTCCTGTCGTAATTCCTTTATTTCTTCTTGATATTCTTTCTGTGCGTTTCTCATTTCTTTGATTTATTAAGCGATTTGCTTTACCAAGTTCTTTTACTGTATGTAACTATAATACTTCAAGTATTTCAATTTATCTAGATTCGCCACTTATTAACTCTTAACTATTTATCTTTTAGGCTATTTCTTGTGATGAATTGATTATTCGCGTGGACAGATTTTTCGCAACAACAACCAGTACAAATACAAAAGTAATTATTAATAAGCAATTTTAAAATATTTTTGGTTCTCGTATGAATAATGTTTTGGAATGCTTTGAACTACTAATCATGATTGAAAATTTGTACTTAAATTATTGCCTAAATATAGGTATCACGAAGGTAAAGCGACTTTCGCAGTGACCCTTATTGGATATTTAATAAAGAGAATACTTGTAACTTATAATTTACCACTCGATTACCAAACAACAGGCATTTTTCCATCTCAGTTTCTTCGGTATTGTTAGCAACTTTTTTTCTTGGAGCAAAAACTTCATTCTCGAGGGTTTCCATAAGCCTTTTAACTTTCGACCGTTTCCGAAACAATATTAACATGGTTAACGTTCCTGCAAATTGATAAAAATCATTTTTTGTTCCAATAATTCGCAGTTTGGAATTTTCATTGACTGATGTATCCTCGAAAATTATACAAGGTTTATGAAACCGTATAACATACCCACCTACGAAATAACCTGTGATAAAAAACAAACCGTCTGCAAATTCATCCATGTCGTTATTCCGTTTTAGCAGTTCGGGTATTGCCAACGTCGGATAAACGCAAAGTAAAACCATTATTACAAAACTGTACAATCTGTATGTTCTGGTGTTATTTGTAAGTGATAAACCCAAAATAGCAAATAGCTTTCGATAATTCAAATACTTTCGCGGCTTATTATGTGTAAAATTTTCATCCATTATCTACGTACTTTGAATTAACCCCTTCCACCAAAATTATTCTATCAATTTAAAGAATAACAAAAATTGTATTCATAAATAAAGATTTGTTACGCAATTTATTAGAACACCACAAAACCATAACAATCAACAGTGTTATAGACGGTTTGTGAAGTGATAATACACATCACTTATAAAGACAATTTTTGCTTTTACTAACTATTTGAATTATTTTATTTTTAGTAGTAGCAGCGATAAGTTTTTCAAAATAACGAAAGAAAATCCACCCAAATTTCTGTTCAGTAATATTTCAGGATAATAAATTTTCTTGATCATTAATATTCACTACAACGCAATAGTTCCGTAAAACTGTTTTCAACGGTTGCCTGTAGAACTACACGACAGGGAAGCAAATCATTTAAATAGGTGGTAAGCCGGATGAGAATTTTAAAAATAATTACACCTGCTATAATATAATTAATATATTGCCACTTACAAAATTTTATAGATATAAATTAATAATGGAGTAATAACCCTCTATTAACTTGATGATAAAACTTTTCGTTTAAAATAATTAGCGCCTTTTAAAAGCGGAACGTCAAATTCGTTTAATATTAATCATGCTTTTAAATTACGATATTAAAACGTATACTGGAAAAATATGGAGTGTCAGTAATATTCAGGAAATAACCGGTGTCCAAGAAGTCGAATTTCCTTGTAGGTAGGCCGCGAATTCAAAAAGGCACTTCGTGTGACATATAGTTAAAAAATGGCACCGTCAAACGTAGCCAATTTCGAAACTATTTGAACGTAATCAGTGGCATGCTGGATCCTTCAGAACAGGACGGAATTTCAAAAGAAGCGAACCAAAATAAGTAAAGTCTCTTATTTCCACTGTAATTTTTTTTCTACATTTTTTAACATAGCATGCAGAAATATTGGTGGTATTTAGTATCGGTGTTTAACGTTTTATTGACCACTTGCATGTAAACAATCTTTAGGGCCGCGCAAATTGGCGACTAATCAAAGGAGGCGGCCGACTATCCTGTATTTTAATTAAAAAAATTATATGTAAAAGTAAAATTAATCTGTTAAATTAATTAAATGCTATTCCTGTAAAATTAATCATTGTAAAGAAATATATTGAGATGATATTAGTGGTATTAATGTTAATGTTTGAGTTAAACACATTTTTTTATTTGTTAACGTAAACCTTGATAAAATATAGCTATTCATTATTAAGTATGTTAATGCAGATTTAATTTAATAATAGAATGTAAAATAAAGAATTTAGATAGCCAGGATAGTATAATAAATGTACATTATTTTATAGTAATGAAAACTAAGCAGCTAAAAGTAGGCTTATGTATTAAAGAGATTCAGTATTTAAAAAGATAATAAAATTGAAATTTTAACCATTGTCCAGTAACAAGAAGGAATTTTCTAATTGGAAAAATATTATTAGAAAACCCGGGGTTACGAAAAAAAACAGAAGAATAGAAGGAGGATAAATAAAAAAATGTTTAATAAGAAAATAAAATAAAACTCATATTCTAAGAATTTTATTTGATATAAAATGAAGTGAATTATTAATTGGAATTATCATTATCAAACTTACTTTAAATAAAATTCTGTAAATAAAAAAAATATTGATGTGAAAGGAATTAACAGTTCTGTGGTGATTCTTCAAATTCATATGGATATTGCTGGTGAATAATAAATGATATCAAAGAAAAGGAAACTATTTCTTAACAGTGAGTTCATTTAACCCTTATATTACCAACCGGGGTGCACGTGCACCCCAGACTAGATTTGTTTTAGAATAAAGTGTTTTAGAATTTTTTTTTTGATGCCTGAGCTTTTAAGTAGCTTCATTTAATTGATTTTTATGTTAAATACCGTTGCAAATATCCTTAAATCACTAGTCATTAAAAAAATAGTTTACTTTTGGTAGAGCGGGGTGCACCAACCCACTATGAGCACAGCAGCATCTGCAACAAAAGTACAAGACCGTTGTCATCTCTGCGACTGAAAATGTGACAGAAATACAAGGCAGCAGTGTACTCTCTGCAAAAAGTTTATTTGTACTGAACATTTCACAAAAAAAATTGATTTCTCAAAATTGTAATGATGAATATGCGTTAACTTGTTAATAAATTACTGTTTTTGATATTTTTGCTAAATCAAGTTTTCTTTCCATAGTATTGGTCTTACTAGATGTCAGTAAGAATCAAGTGTTATCACAATAAAGAAAACTGTCTGTTTTAATTTGTTTTAGGCCTTAAAACAACTGGGGTGCAACTGCACCCCACCTGGTAGTTATCGTAAAAAAAATAGGTCGGTAAGAGAAGGGTTAAAGTTAATTATATAGCGAAGATAGGATTTCGTAATCAAGTTATGTAATAAAACTGCATACAAACTTATGTTGTTTTGATTGAATGATTAGTAATACGTAGTATAAAGGTTTATATTCAAATAAAATAAAAAATTAATTTATTACGAACCTTCAAGACGACTCAATTTGAGTTAACTGGAGCAAAAATATTTAATAAGAAATCATAGCAATATCAATTAAAATGAGTAGGCAAGTTGTGTGTATTGTTTAAGAAACAAGTAAAATTATAATAAATATTATACCTACAAGCGTATTGCCGAGCGCATACTCTTGAAGAGGGTGTTTTTGTCAATAGCTATTATTACACAACGTGATTTTAACAAAACGTTAGAGAGATTTGTTTACATATCCAAACGTGAAAAAACCAACGATGCAATAAAAATTAAATTCATCACGAGTTCATACACAGTTTTAGTCATTGATGTTCTTACATACTAAAGAAGGTGAATTTGTGAACAGTGTAAATGTGTAAAAAATATTTTAAAATGCAGAATTATTAGATGTTCCTCGTTTGTAGACTATTGCGTTAATGTGAAACTTGGGCCTTTTTTATTAAAAAATACCAAGCTCTTGTTTCCATTAAACTTTCAAATACCCACGAAAGATAATATTTAAAAATATATTAAATAATATACAATGTGTGTTAAAAAGTTTGCATCGAACATATTTCTATTATTTGATGTAATAAAAAATAAATTGATTAAAGAAGTTATTTATCGAGATGTGTAATGCTTGTTAAATCAGCACAGCAATTTATTTCACGTGTTGAATCATTAAACGAATGAAGTTATTCGATACACCTATTTATTGGACAAGGCAATTTAATTGATAAATCGATTGATTCGATAAAGATTTCAGAAAGAATTTTTAGAAAACTTGAAAATTATCTATTAAAAATTTTATGACTCTAGGAAACTACTGAAATTTTTAAATACCTACTTCATATCGTCTTATTATTCATTGCTTTTACTAATTTCTCTAAGTTCTTGGTTTATTTTAATAAAAAAAGTTTAGAAGGTTATGTGAAACTAGCAAATGCTTCTAAGATTACTTAAACAATAAAATTTCGAGCTCTTTCTATAGCAAGTTAGCAAAGGAAGCAATCCTTATTTCGTAATGAAACTATCAGATTAAAGTGTCTGTAAGAGTTTATTATCGACATCTAAAGTACTTGCCGAACCAATACAGTAATTTACATACGAAATAGAGGAGTTATATGAAGATATTTCGCGTGCGCAAAAAACAGAAAAATCACACTACAAAATCATTATGGGCGATTTTAACGCCAAGATGGGAATACCTAAAAATAACAAAAGTCCATACATAGGAAATTTTGGAATCGGCTCTATAAACGAAAGAGGGAAAAGGCTAATAAATTATCTAAATAGTGAGAAAATACACTGTATGAATACCTTCTTCCAAAAATTAGCAAAAAGACGATGGACGTTGAAAAGTCCGGATTCAACAGTGAAAAATGAAATAGATTATATAATGACAAACCAAAAACACATTGTGAAAGATGTATCGGTCCTAAATCATTTCGACACTGGCAGTGACCATAGATTACTGAGAGCCAAAGTAGAAATAAACACCAGAATGGAACGAAGGAAACTAATAAAAAGACAACTCTTCCCCACCACAGAAATAATACAACAGAACGCACAAAAATACCAACACGAACTAAATAAAAGATTATTTGACAAAGAAACGCTTGAAAAAATGGATATTAATCAACTAGAGACGAAAATAAGAACTGACATAAATACAGTAAATAAGAAGATATGTATCTCAACTAGAAGTACAAATACAAAAATAAAAAGAGAAACAAAAGAACTTATGACAAAACGAAGGAAGCTGAGAAAAGGAACTCCAGAATATAAAGAACTGAACAATACTATAAAGAAACAAATTAGACAAAACGTAAGAGATTATAATACAAAAATGGTGAAAACGGTAATAGAAAATAATAAAAATATGAAGATTCTTAGAACAGCTAATAAAAATGGGAAACCAAGAATACATCAACTAAAAGACTCGGGAGGTAACATCCATAATGACAAACAAAAAATAAAACAACTTGTTGAAGAATTCTATGGTACATTATACAAAAAAGGAAACCCAGAACCCCCTAATACCATCTCTGAAAATATTACGAATGTCGGGTCAGAAGAAATACCCGAAATCACGAATGAAGAAGTAACATTAGCGTTATCTCAAATGAAAAACGGTAGAGTCCCGGGGAAGACGGGATTACGACCGAAATTATGAAAGCAGGGGGGGAGTACTACACTACAAACTATATAGATACTCCTCAATAAATGTCTTATAGATGGCAAAATACCAGAAAGATGGCAAAACGCACAGGTGATATTACTATATAAAAAGGAGATAAATTAAAAATTGATAACTATCGGCCTATAAGTCTACTACCTCATCCCTATAAACTGCTGACTAAAATTGTAACAAATAGACTAACAAACAAACTGCATGCTTGTAGTAAAAATAACAGATGATTTAATAACAAATAAAATACCGTTAAAAAAAGGAGTTAGGCAGGGAGATACCATCTCTCCGAAATTGTTTACTCTTGGGCTGGAAGACGTTTTTAAAGCAATAAATTGGAATGAAAAGGGAATTAAAATTGACGGTCGATATTTAAGTCACCTCTGTTTTGCGGATGACATTGTCCTATTTAGTCAAAATATACATGAATTACAAAATATGCTAGAAGAACTCTAAGCAAAATCAGCCGAAATTGGGCTACAAATGAACCTTAGTAAAACAAAAGTCATGACCTTAGAAGATGTAAATATAAGTGTCGGAAATGAAAATATAGAAAAAGTAGAAGAATATGTTTACTTAGGACATAATATCAGACTGGGCAGGGAAAATCAGACCGCGGAAATAACTAGGCGTATTCGAATGACATGGGCAGCAACAGGAAAATTGACAAATGTATTACAAAATGCAGATATCCCAAAGTGTTTGACAGCTGTGTGCTTCCCGTGATGACATACGCAATGGAAACCACAACGCTCACAGTAAACTCGGCAAAAAGGCTCAGGACAACTCAAAGGGCAATAGAGCGAAGAATGCTAGGAATAATCCTCAGAGATCATGTTACAAATGAGAAAATCAGACAGACAACTAAGGTAAAAGACGTCATAACTCGTATAGCGGAGCTCAAATGGAGTTGGGTTGGACATGTCGCTCGACAGGACGAATATCCATGGACAAAACATATAATACAGTGGAGACCCCGACAATATAAGAGGAGCGTTGGAAGACCTCAGAGACGCTGGCTCGATGATATCAAAAATAAAGCGGGAAGAAATTGGCACCAGCTGGCACAAGATAAAAAAGCATGGAAGAAACAAGGGGAGGCCTATGGCCAGGAGTGGACTGTTAGGGGCTGTTGAAAGAAGAAGAAGAAGAAGTCATACGAAATTAACAGAACAATCGAATAATTCGATACATTTCTTTATTTGATTTGTCGATTACTTCGATACATCAATGACAAAACGATTTAATAGATATATCGATTGATTCGAAATATCGGTGGTATATATTCAATTTTTTTTTTTCAATATCGCCTAGGCTTAGTCGTGTGTGCTTCTCTAAAGACTGAAAAGAGGTTATTTGAATTTGGTGAAACGATTTGCGTGATACTAAAAATTCGATATATTTAACAAACAATCAAGGGAAATGATTTTTTTTGCAAAGATTTAAATAGTATATTATTATATGAGCGATCATTATTCACGAAGATGACGTTTGGGCCCACGAGTCGTCAGGCGAGTGGCGCAAATCATCTGAGCGATAGTGTTGGAATGTTGATAATAGATAACTACATTAAAGAAAATTTACAGGAATGGAATCTGTATGAGAAAGTGTTTTGTTGTTATTTTAGTTTTAACGGAAGGCCAAGGAGTTTTGCTTGACAATTTAATAATGTGCCTTGAATTATGTTTTATCTTCAAGCTAGCCCTAATATTAAATGTGTATTAAATGTGTATTAACAAAAGGACGCACATATTATTTGTGTTTTATTATTCTATGTTTATAAAAACTACATACATTTTATACTATATACAATATATACATACTATACTATATACTTAATTATTTAAATAAAATTCAGTTATTTATCGTTTTCGAAACGTAGGAAGGCACAAACATGGTTTTGTCAATTTGCACTTTGTCCATAATATATTCACCAATTACAATAACTCACTGTTAAAAATAAACCTCAAATATCAGAGGAAAAACTAATTGAATAGGTAAGTAGAAAATTAAACAATAATATTAAACAAATCATGTACGTTTAACATTTTTCAAACACCAGTTATCAATAGAAACAAGTCTTCCAAATTCATTTTTCACAGTAACAAAACCATGAACTGTTATTTTACCTTTCTTTTAAAACTTATCAAAAGAATTCGACATTAAAAAAAAAACTACAAACTACTGTTAAAGAGTTACATAGTAACTAAAAAAGTAATGTTCAGTTCATCAGTATTCATCATCCCAATTTTCCAGTTCGAGATTAAACTGTCGAGTATTTTCAGTATGAAACGGTGTTTCTTGCAAATTTCCGTGTTGTTCCGGTTTGGAATATTTACACGATTCCATGAACGTCATATTCGGGCAAGAAAGAAGATGTTTGGTGTGTTCCTCTTTATTTAAAAATCGGTGCAAGCCATTGTAGGGGCACACAAAATGGTCTGGATAGTTCTTACTGCATTTAATTATATGTTGCTGCAGACGACTTCTTGTAAAGACGTGTTGTTTGTTAAACGGGCACGTTATTAGGGAATCTTGTGTTACACTCCTGAAAGAATAGAAAAATCTTAGTAACGTTGGTTATATTAGTATGTCAGTAAGTCTAAATCGTGCTAAATACAGTGTAGTCCAAAGTCCGGGAGCGGTCGAATAACTTTGTTATTTTAAAAGTAGTTTTTTTGAAATTTGGTATAGATACATAGTAGTTAAAAACAACTTATTTATTTATGGCATTTCCATTTTTTATTCGCTTCCTGTTTAACAGAAAATGCGGCCTAATTAATTTTTTTAGATGGGACACCTAGTATAATTTACATTTTCGGATTCACAAAAAAAAAACTACCATCAGAAACATTAACTTTTTTTTTCATAAGAAAACAATACAAAAAAATACAAAAACGCAAAATCAAGATACCTTTGAAAGCAATTTAAATTTTATTGAGATTATAAAAAATGTTCAAATTGTTTATTGATCGCTAAGTTGTAAACGGAGCACAATTTAAACATTTTTTTGTAGTCTCAATATAATTTAAATTGTTTTAAAAGGTATCTTGATTTTGCGTTTTCGGTAGTTTTTGTATTTTTTTGTGTTGGTTTCTTATCAATTAAAAAACACGTTGAAATTAAACAGAGTAATGAAATAATGTTAGAAGCTCCAGTAAAATAATCTTTGTTACTTACATCTTGCAGCTAATTCTCCGAATCAGTGGTAGTCTAAGCCGAGGATAGTTTACAGAAACCCTTATAGCGCTGCGCTTGAACTGCACTATGAAAAAAACACGTTGAACATAAACAGAATAATGAAATAAAGTTATAGGTTTGAGTAAAACAGTCTTTGTTACTTACGTGTTGTGGCTGAGTTTCCGAATGTTTACACAAAGCACAAAGTAGTTAAACTTCCGACAAATTGCCAACATAGAATGGTATTCGTCAAGGAAAAAAGGAATTATTTAAAATAATAAAACACAAATATTTTTAAGTACTATTTACAACAAGAGCTAAATTAAAACTGGGCAAAATCATTGTTAGTTTAAGTTAGGAAATGTGGTGGGGATAAGCATACTTACATTACCTACACTTTCACTTAAATAGTTTTGCGGATTTTATTTGAACATTAAAGGTGATTAGGCTTTAGAAAAGAAATTCTCGGTATTGTTTATTTAAACCGATAATGACTTGAGTGCATATCTTTGCGTTTTGTCAATTAACAAATGACCAAAGTTGTCAAAAGAGCATCAATTTTTGTTTATTAACCTTTGAATATAAAACTACAGGAATGAGTGTAGCGCTCTAGTAGCTATACAAAAGGTGCGCCAGAATTCGCCATTTTGAACACCCATGTATGACTCATTTGTAGTCAATTCGAGGTTATAATTTCAATGTCAATGTCAAGAGTGAAACATAGTTACTTCGTGAACAAGAAAGGGGTCCTGGTTTCATTGGACATATCTTTGGACCGATAAAGCTACGTTCACTAGAAACGAAGTATTTATCAATAATATACCCCAATGGGCCGACGAACATCCACATGCACTTTACCAAACGAATCAACAAGTTCGGTTTAGCGTTAATGTGTAGGGTGGAATTATTGGCAGCAGGTTTGTAGGACCTAGGACCAGATATTTTGCCTCATCGCCTAGATGTGAATAATCTTGTTCAATTTTTAAACACAGATTTTAGAGGCTTGTTAGATGATGTACCATTAGATTTAAGAAGAAATATGTAGTTTCAAATGGATGGGGCATTCAAACACGAGAATGGTTGGACGATGAATTTCTAGAATGATGGATTGGTGGTGGCGGTACAGCACCTTGATGGTCTCCAAGAAGCCCTGATTTCAGTTTAGGTGTTGTCTTGTGCGAAACTTTAAAAACATTTGTCCACGAAGAAGAGATTGATACTCAGAAGCAACTTGTACAACCAATAAATCAGGCAGTTAGAAGGATTCAAGAAAACAGCATGCTCCGAAAAGCTAGAAACAAGCATAATTTACAGGTCTAGGAAATGTACAGAAGCTGTAGGTAGGCATTTTTAGCATTTACTATAATTGATGTTTACCTATATAAAAAAATAAAAAAAAAACTTTAAAGATGTTCAGCATTTTATTATTACTTAATGTTAATTTAGGAATCCATAGATAATACACATTTAGAATACCATGAAACAGGTCTAGTCTGCCAGTATACGTTCTTTGTATAATCCTATATTAAATCAAGTGGGTTGCTATTTGTAATATCGGAGGTGACGTAATGTGACTTTAATTAACAATTCTTCAAAAACTACACGTGTTGGCCTAAATCAGTTATACAGTTTTTGCCCAGTTTTGATGCAGAATCACGTGGTGCAAATATTATCCGCCATTTAGGATTCACTCTGTATACACAGTTTGCTAAATAATAAATGTTGCCAAACTAGCAACCCCGTTTAGTTAGAAGTATTCGCTAGAATATTATGGTAGACTGGACTATAACTTTGTAAAATTAGTGCACAAACCTAACAATAAACTTTCTTGTAATTTTGATTGAATATTTTTTTAATATTGTAATTATGTAAGTTTAACAGAGTGGTGCGTTAATTTTGTCCACCAGTTTATGTAAAAAATATATAAAATCGACACTTAATTTTTTTTTTATTTATGAATGATTCAATAAAATCCTTATTTCGTAAGGAAACTAATATATTTAAAAGGTTATTTATCGAAGTGCGAAATGTTTGATGAATCAAAACAGCAATTTATTTCACGCGTTGAATCATTAAACGAATTGAATTATTCGATACACCGATGTCTTGAACAAGGCGATTTAATTGATAAATCGATTGATTCGATAAATATTTCACAAAAAATCTGGAAAACTTGAAGAAATATCGATTAAATATTTTACTTTATGACTCTTGCATTTTTAAATGTAAAATTCCAGAATTCATATTTCATATCGTCTTGCTATTCGTTGATTTTACTAATTTTTTTAAGTTCTTGGTCCATTTTGATAAAACAAAAAGTTTACAAGGCAAAGTTTATACTTTATAATTGGTTAAGTAGTTTCTTTTTATTTCAGTTTCGTTTCCTCGTTTAGTATACATATTATCTAGTTAATAAATAATAATAACACTGGCCAACAATTTAAAAAAACATTTCTGCTGATTACGATCTGATACCTGTTGATACGCTCATTCCAAAACTCAAAGCCATTTTTGCCTACCACGTCAGGTTTTTCCACTATAGCACTTTCTGGATTTTCTTTTTTCAAGATTCTTGAAAGTCATTAGCAGGCGTAATTGCTTAAATTCTCTTCACAAGTACAAGATAAGAATCTAAAATACTTTAAAGGAATTTGCACTGTACTATTGTATTACAATTGAATGAGTTTTTCCTAGAAGGTTTCTATTTTATTAATATCATTCTAAGACTTAGGTACTGAAACTTTTTACAAAGTTTTAATTGCTCTGGACTCTGAGTACGGATAGCTATTTTATATTTATTTGTTACCCGAGTAGCTAATTGTTATTATTGTTGTTAACACCATGTCTACATGAAAATGTGTTAATAGTGCAGATTCCTTTTGCTACATTTGCGGCAGTTTCACTGCACCCAATCAAAGGACAGATATCAGTGATTTTGTTAAAAAAAGGTGTATTTGGCTTACCTTGGCATGAAACTTGGCTTGAAACTTGGGCTCAATGTAAAGTGTGTAAGCCTTGTGTTGAAAATTTTCGACAGTGGAGCAAGGGAAAACGACGGCAATTTGCATTTGGCATTCCAATGATTTGGCGTGAACCGAGAAACTACTTGGATGACCGCTATTTTCGTTTAATCCGGTTACAATTAGAAGATTAAGAATAAAATTGTTTATACAAACCTCGATTCAGCAATTCGACCAGTGGCTCATTCTGATGAAATGCCCGTGCCAGTCTTTGAAGGGCTGTCTTCTGTTGAGGACGAAGAGGGTATGGCAGATGTTTGTGAGCAAGACTCTGATGCTGATTTTGACAACGAAGAGTTAATTTCTAAGTCTCGATCGCAGCTTTTTACTCAAGCAGAGTTGAACAGCTTGGTAAAAGATTTGGGTCTATCATAAGAGTCATCAGAACTCCTAGATTCAAGATTAAACAAAAAGAATCTTACTTGAGCAAGGCACGAAGATAACTTTTTATCGTAACAGGGAAAGTGACCATTTAGAATATTTCAACGACGAATGTGGATTTGTTTATTGTAACAATGTGTCAGGTTTGCTAAATGCAATAGGTGTGCTACCCAAATGAGTGGCGCTTATTCATAGACAGTTCCTGTAGAAGTCTTAAGTGCGTCTTACTCCACAATGGAAATGTCTATGGTTCAATTCCCATTGGTTATTCAGTGCACTTAAAGCAGAAATCTGAAGATATCGAAACGATCCTGAACTTACTAAAATATAGAAACCATAACTAAATAATCTGTGTGGATCTTAAAATGGTGAACTTTTTACTCGGTTTTCAACGAGGATACACAGAACTTCCATGCTTTTTATGCCTCTGGGATAGTCGGGCTAGAGACCACCACTGGACTCAGAAGAACTGGCTGCTTAGAGCAGAAAATAATGTTATAAATCAACCTTTGGTTTGGCAGTACGTTAAAACTCTAGATTTACAGGGCGACTGCTTCCAGTACATACGTGCAAAATTTCCAGGACTTAATTATGAAAAAATAAAAGCTGGTGTGTTTCAGGGACCGCAAATTAGAGCTCTAATGAAAGATCCCCGTTTCACCAACTCTATGAGCGACATTGAGGAACAAGCATGGAATTCATTCATGATGATAGTGAACAATTTCCTGGGAAACAAGAAAGACGAAAATTACACAGATCTGGTTGAAACAATGCTTGAAAACTTTCATCGCCTAGGTTGCTATATTAGCATAAAATTCCAGTTGCTAAATAGTCATTTCCTGGGAATCTAGGGGCCGTAAGTGATAAACAAGGTGAAAGATTTCATCAAGACTTAAAAACCATGGAGGATCGGTACCAAGGAAGATGGGATGTTAACATGATGGCCGACTACTGAAACCCCCATATTTTTTTGTTAATTTACTCTTAATGGGTATTTTGTATTATTCATATGTATGTACTAATTGAAATTTGTAATGAATAAATTATAATTTTATAATTTGTTTATATGGTATCAGTTCTTAATAACTTGGCTGCTTTTAACGACAATTAAAAATGCAGAGTACGTTATACATTTGAATATAAAACTACAGCAAGGAGGCTACGCAAAACAAATGTGAGACGAAGATGGGTGTTGCATATGGCGGCTGAATTTTTCCTGTTTGTCAGTGGCGTACCTTTTAGAATGGATACGGGATTCGTAAACCTTTATATTCAAAGACGTAAACTGACAAAAATGTAGTAAAAGTATGAATGAACAAAAATTAGAATCTGCAAGAAATAAAATATTATAATACTGACGATTAAAACAGTTTTTTTTTTTAATATAGTTCTAATCTGCTTATACCGGGTGATCAACGGAATTTATAATTAGAGTAGGCTGTGATATTTACCATAAAGTTGGCAACACAGACTTGCAGTTTGAAATTAAAAATTTTAAGTGTCAGAATTGGGACATTTATTTTTAAAAATGTTTGATATTCAACATATAAAATTTTTCTCACTTAAAGTAATTTCAATTTTTTCATCAAACTTATTTTATTTCTGCGTTTCAGCAAACTAATGTTTACTATATCATCAAAGATCGTATAAAGCACGAGCATAACCTCAAATATAACAATTGTCAATTTATTATTAATTTCTCAGTGTGTGTCCAACCACACAGCATAAAATAGCACCAATCACAGCCTCCTCTAATTATAAATTCCGATGATCACCCGGTATAAAATATGTACAATGTGATTTTTTTAAAAACTCAATTGCAGCAGGCCGAATTCTGTCTTAATAACCTTAGAACTGTCTGAATTAAGTCAGAATACGGCCTGCTGCAATTGAGTTTTTAAAAAATCACATTGTATGTGGCACCTATGATATTCACTCTCTTGACATTGAAATTATAACCTCGAATTGACTACAAATGAATCATACACGGGTGCTCAAAATAGCGACTTCCGTTGCACTTTTTGTATAACTGCTAGAGCGCTACACGCATCCCTGTAGTTTTATATTCAAAGGTTAATAAACAAAAATTGATGCTCTTTTATCAACTTTGGTCAACTTTGGTCATTCGTTAATTGACAAAACGCAAAAATAAGCACTCAAGTCATTATCGGTTTAAATAAACAATGCCGAGAATTTCTTTTCATAAGCCTAATTACCTTTAATGTTCAAATAAAATTCGCAAAACTATTTAAGTGAAAGTGAAGGTAATGTAAACATGCTTATCCCCACCACATTTCCTCACTTAACCTACCAATGATTTTGTCCAGTTTTAATTTAGCTGTTGTTGTAAATAGTACTTAAAAATATTTGTGTTTTATTAGTTTAAATAATTCCTTTTTTCCTTGACGAATACCATTCTATGTTGGTAATTTGTCTGAAGTTTAACTACTTTGTGTAAATATTCGGAAACTCAGCCACAACATGTAAGTAACAAAGAGTGTTTTACTCAAATCTATAACCTTATTTCATTATGCTGTTTATGTTCAACGTGTTTTTTTCATATTGCAGTTCAAGCGCATCGCTAAGGGTTTGTGTAAACTTTCCTCAGCTTAGACTACCACTGATTGGGCGACTTAAATGAGCTGTAAGATGTAAGTAACAAAGATTATTTTACTGGAGCTTCTAACATTATTTCATTACTGTGTTTATTTTCATATGTGTTGCTTTCATATTGCAGTTCAAATTCAGCACTTTAAGGCAATGTACCTTTGTTCAGTTTGGCGCAGTTTATTCCCCATTGTTTATACAGGGTGTATCAGATATACGTACATTAAATTTTTTCAGTTTTTTCTTATTAATTTTTTATTTTGCATTTTTGGCCCCCCTTAAAATAACTAGTTGTTTCTGTATTTTCAACGGTAACATAACAAGTGGTGGGCTTATTGTCGATAATATTTTCAAAATGTTAGGAAAGTTAATCTCAACGACGAAAATGCAACGACTGCGAAGCAGAAGTTGCATTTTCCAAAGATTGGGATTTACATGAGTGGCATTTTCTAAATATTATCGATTTTTAAGCGAATCACGAGTTATGTAGTGTTGTGTATTCTAACCACTCAACAATATCAAACAACATAAATTTTATTACAATTTCAACACAAATACAATTTACACAATAAGACGACAGTTACGATACCTACATCATTTAATACTTACAAATTACAGAAATCAAATGTTAAAATGAAATATGTCTCAAATCAATATAAATGCTTAATTATGATTCAATAAATTAAATAAAAGTAATGCAAAAGTAACACACAAAACCAAATGTCGAAGAAACATACTTTAAAGGTTGACGTTTAAGATTTTGACTTCCGATGAAAGGAATTTTCTTTATTTCATGTTACGATACAGATGATTTGGGATGTTTTGATTCCTATTAACATAATTTTCAATTTGCCATGCTGAAAAATACAAATAAAATTAGATTGATGCTTAATAAAAAAGAAATATGTTTTTAACAATAAGACCGAAGGTTAGAAAAATTACATTAGAATTTTGACTATGTAAAAAATTCGTACAGAGAAATAAACATTACGAAAAGTTGTTACAAGATGTAAAGACAAGATTTAATGCGAGATTTTGAGAACAAGAATTTAATTATTTAAGAATAATTAAATTTTAATTATTTATGAAATGTCATATTTTCAAATTAAAATTAAAACCTTAAGAGACAATTTTAAAGAAATTCACAAGAATAAAAATAATTTTAAAATTGCGTAAATATTGTAATAAGTTAATAAACAGTTTATTTTAGTATAATTTTAGAATTAGGGTAAAAATCAATAAAAATCATTTACTTTGACAGTATTCATATTCATAAAATCAAAATAAAAAAAAAAAGAAATAATTAATTAATGTACATCAAATTTGAGTTAGGTACATAATATAAGTCTTAATTATTTGTTTATTATTAGATTTAGTGAAGTTTTAAAAGCTAAATATTTAATTTGGTATTTTAATTGAACTAGTTTTAAAAATTTTACTGTGATTTGATTGGTTCAGTTTGTTTTTGAGTTTGTTTAGTCTGCTTAAAACGTTCAAAGTGAAAGCACGCATTTTTGCAGCTCAATTAAATAATTAAGAAAATTATACCAAAGTGCGAAATGTAAATACAAAGTTATAAAATTTTAAATAAGTGAGATTAATGACAAGTTGTCAAATTTAATGTTATTTGTTTCATATAAATTTCAATCTTTTTTTAATCAGGCAGTTTTCAAAATTGAACAATGTCAAGGATTCACCGTATTTGATAAATTAATTTGTTATTTGTGATTCAGTATTTTAGATTATATTTTTCTTTGTGTTTTGTTTGGTTTTTGTGTTATTTTTTTGCAGGAAATTTTCAGATGTTAGATTCGTATTAACATTTGATTTCATGTACACACAAATACACAAACACACATAACAGTACATATTTTTAAACTCTGAGACTAACATTATAAATTAATTTACAGAACATTTTTTTTTTGTTTAATTTGTTATCACCCAGATAACATAACAAAATTTGGCTAGCCCAACGTGGAGCTAGTACACAACAATTTGACACCCAGTTACATGGGGCATTTCAATAGTAAATTAAATCTGTGTGTTATCATTGTTATCAATAAGATAACATAACAATATTTAGGAAGAGAATACAATGATTACATTTTTCACTAACAGTTTTATCTCAACTGTCAAATAATTTTTTGTTTATATGTCATGTTTACGTGGTTAGTAGCGTTGCTGTTGGAAATAACAAAATATTATGGCGGCAATATTTATTATTTCCGTTTATTGGTACAACATTTTCAAGCGTTGTGATTGGCTGATTTTCTTAAGAATTGTTTTCTCAAAATAATTATATACTGCTAAGCTTAATTTTTAAGCAAGTTGATTTACTATGGCAAACAAACTTAAGTTTTGTGTCGAACATGATTTCCATTGGTGGGTAATGAAATTTGTGATAAATCTTTAGCTAATTTTATCACAAAATCTAAAAAGTATACAAAAAAAATTATTAATAAATGTTGTACTTCTTCACGAGTTCTATTACTGAGGGAATTTAATGTACTTATTTCTGATACACCCTGTATATTTAGCACAATTTAGACTTACTGACATGCTAATATAACCAACGTTACTAAGATTTTTCCTATTCTTTCAGGAGTGTAACACAAGATCCCCTAACAACGTGCCCGTTTAACAAACAACACGTCTTTACAAGAAGTCGTCTGCAGCAACATATAATTAAATGCAGCAAGAACTATCCAGACCATTTTGTGTGCCCCTACAATGGCTTGCACCGATTTTTAAATAAAGACGAACACACCAAGCATCTTCTTTCTTGCCCGGATATGACGTTCATGGAACCGTGGAAATATTCCAAACCTGAACAACACGGAAATTTGCGAGAAACACCGTTTCATACTAAAAATACTCGACAGTTTAATCTCGAACTGGAAAATTGGGATGCTGAATACTGATGAACTGAACATTACTTATTTAGTTACTATGTAACTCTTTAATAATACTTTGTAGTTTTTTTTAATGTCGAATTCTTTTGATAAGTTTTAAAAGAAAGGTAAAATAACAGTGCATAGTGTTGCCACGAGACGAGACGAGACGAGATTTTAGCCATTCTCGATCTCGATCTCGAAATTTCTCGAAAGATGATTCTCGATCTCGAACTCGAAAATTCTCGGACGTCGATTCTCGATCTCGGATTCGCGAATCTCGATTCTCGAACTTTAAGTACCGAATTGAGGTAGTTGCGACTGCGTAACACCGCGTGCTCCGTGTATTAACGTTCTACAATGCCCTTGATGATATAAAGTTCGGTGATTCCCCTATACTTAGGTACGAGTATAAACAAATAATGTGACACGTATGCTAATGTATGTACACAGTTATTCGTTCACGTTTGCTGGTCTAACATCATGTGAATAAGTGTTTACAAGTTTACCAGTATTGTGTAGTTATTGGATATTTTACGGTATTTAAAATTTTGTAGTGCATATTCTTAAAAAATCGTTATTTCTCAGACTTACTAAAATGAACCGCGGTATAAAAAAACACTATAAAGTTCAACCAACCGCAAAAAATAGTGCTGTGGAAAGCGATACCACTGTAACAGAAGATGATGATGATTCGGTGAAAGATGTTGATTATAAGATTAGTAAAGGTGCTGATACATCGGACAATTCATCAACAACGCCTACAAATAAAATTGAAACTCCTAAAATAAAAAAAAAACTAAGGGCCCAAGAAGAGTTGATGACAGTTCAAGTGTGGCAGGTTCGTCTCACGAGACTCTATTATCGAAATCAAGTGATTCCAGAGCGGTTGCGGATTTTAAGAAGCATTTTAACATCCAGAAAATAACAGACACAGACAGGGACAAAAATAACAAAGTTGCAAGCTGTAGATTATGTCATTCAAAAATAAAAATGACACAATCTAATACAACTGGGCTGAAACGACACTTGAAAATACATCACATTCAAGAATTCAGAAAATCGTTTCCTAATCAAGAAGTTTCCAAACGAACTCTGACTCTGAGTGACATGCTAACATCTTTAAAGGTAGGTACAGGATTATTATAAATCTTTCGGTATAATATTTCACGTAACACAAAGTGCAAGACAAACATTTAATAATGATTTGATAACTCCAATACATAAAAAATAATTCCTGCCTCATATAATAGCCAACTACGAAGTACCATCATTTGTGATAAGTACAATGTGATTTTTTAAAAACTCAATTGCAGCAGGCCGTATTCTGACTTAATACAGACAGTTCTAAGGTTATTAAGACAGAATACGGCCTGCTGCAATTGAGTTTTTAAAAAATCACATTGTACCTAGCGCTTGGGATTTTTAGGAAAGTAAAAACACAAAAATAGGTATGCAAAAAGGCTATAAAATAAAAGAAAATAGGCATCAATTGGTTAACTTTAGGCAAAATTTTTAAAAATAGGCAGAATAAGAAACTACCTGAAACTACAAAAGAATAGTTAAATTTAGTTTAATTTTTAAAAATTTAATTTATTTTAAAATTACATTTTTCGGGCGAAAAATATGTTCTTTTTATTTTAAAAATAATTTTTAATTCTAATAATAAATTAAATTTATTTTTAGTTGGTTTAGAAATCTATTATATTAATTTGAAGCAACGTTTTCGCGTCACAGCAATTGCGCCTACTTCTGTGCAATTTATCGATAAGCAAAATATACCAATCAAAATCTGATGACGTGTACATCCCACTAAAAATAGACAGAATACAGAATTCTAAACAAATACAACTTCAACCCCTACGGCTAACTTTAGTCTCTCTACAAAACATCGAAGGCGAAACCATTTGATATTTATATAACAAGGGAAAAAACATAAGATTTTTTAGAGTTTAATTTTTTATAGTGTCCCCTTCTTTGTTTGCGATAGGAAATTCTCTAATCTATCTTAGGCCAGTCATATTAGACATTTTTCCTATGTTAATCCGAAAATAAGTCTGGACAGGACGGGACCAGCACCAGCACAAATCGGTTTGTTTTGGAATGCTATAAGTAAGACTCGTTTTGCCCCGAAATAGAATACTAGCATAATTAGTAATTAACAATTTTGTAAACAATAAACGCGTTTTTTTTTGTTTTTCGTAAGCATCTCGAAAACTAAGCTAGACAAGGCTACAAACTATACGTCCCTTTTTTGTAGAACGTAAAATTATCAACAGTAAAAGCCCGAGACCTTTTATTTTTATCGATAAAATTTCATTTTGTACGAAAACGAAGTTGCCGTGGAAAATGGACGAGACTAGGCCTACATTAATTAAAAACCCGCGCCCGAAGGGCAAGGGTTTTTTTATGTAGGCCTAGTCGAGTCCATTTTCTTATGGCAACTTCGTTTGAGTGATACAAGAATGAAATTTTATCCATAAAAATAAAAGGTCGAGTGTTTTTTAATTGGAAAAAATCCTGAAACGGCAAACAAACAGAGCAGACAGAGACGCGTCGTTTTTTTCGATGTGCGAGAAGGACGTAATGATATTTTTTTATCATGATAAAAATGAATGATTGGCTGTTGAAATGCTGATCCAAGCGTTGTTATTGGACAAAAGTGATGTCATGACAGTTGTAGGGTTTTTTCTACAAAAAAATACACATTTTTCGGGACTCGAAGTTCGGACTTTGATGGCGCTATACCATTGACTTGACGACGAATGTGTTCGTGATTTTTGTAGCTCTACAAAAAAGGGACTTATAATTTGCAGCCCTATCTGGCTTAGTTTTCGAGATATTTACGAAAAACAAAAAAAAAACCGTATTTTCTGTTTATAAAATTGTTAATAACTGATTATGCCAGTATTCTTTTTCGGAGCAACATAAGTCTCACTTATAGGCTCCCAAAACAAAGCGATTTGTGCTGGTCCCGATTTGTCCAGACATATTTTCGGGTTCGATGTCTGATTTAATTGGCCTATCTACTTGAAAAGAACTTTTGTTTTTCAGCCAATGTCACAAAAAGTATTTGAAGAAAAATGTGTGGATTGGATGGCAGCCAAATATCTTCCATTTAGCTTTTTTGATGACACAATCACGCAAGAGTTCTTTAAATCTCTTAATAAGAATATCACACTGCCCAAGAGAAGCAGCTTAAAAACGAAAACCATGGAGAGGTTTGCTGCTTATAAAGCAGCACTTGCAACCGTACTTCAAGAAAATACTTCAAACTTCTCATTCACAGTGGATGGTTGGACTTCCATCGCAAATAAATCCTATTATGGGATAACTATACATTATATAGATGATTTGTGGAAACTACGGTCTATTGTTATTGACTTTGTTCCATCACGGGGCCTTCATTCTGGTCAAGACATAGCCAATATGTTTTTCAATTTTGCAAGGGACAATAAACTTGAATCAAAAATACAGGGTATTACTCTGGATAATGCAGCTTCGAATACGACGTTCACACTTGAACTGTCTAAGATGTTGGCTGACAAAAATATTATTTTCAATGAGGATAATCATTTTCGTTGCTTTGCGCACATTATCAATTTGGGAGTCCAAGACATTATGAAATTATTGAACCTCAACCCCATTTCTGAGTTGGAAAATGATGTAACCGACGATGAAGATGCTCAAGAGGAAAATTTAGCAGACGAAGAGGAGGAAGCATCTCCTATCAGAAAATTAAGAAAACTATTTATTACAGTAAGACGATCAGAACAGTGGCAGAATAAATTAAAAAGCTGTTGCGAAGTTGTAAACGTAAAGTTTTTGTCGCCTAAAATAGATTGTTTCACAAGATGGAATTCTACGTTTGATATGTTGAATACAGCTTTAAAAATGAAGGAAGCCTTAAATGCTTTGTGTAGAAACAATTTATGTCTAATAAAGCTACAACTAAATGAAGACGATTGGAAGTTAATTCTTAAGGTACGTTTTCATTGCAGATATGTCGCGAAAATACATGTCTCATACATGTATTATACAAGTTTGTCGGATTTGTACAATACAAGTTGGAGACATTGAAAAGTATGCGACTATTTTGTTGATGTATAGGACATGTTTTATACAAATCTCAGGTTCCCGTGCGAATGGAAAACACATACATATCTGAAAGTCCGCGCAGTCGTAGTAGCGCTATTTGAGCTTTGTTTACTATTTATTTTATTGTTGGGGGTTATAAAATGGTGACAGTGGTAGTGCAGAATTTCTTTTTATTTTACTTTGGTTAACGTGTTGCAATATATGCAAAATAATGACTGTTTCTTTTGTATAAAAAGTTTCTGCTCCACCATCTTCGTTTATTCTTTTTTTGCATATTTTATTAGTATTGCTATGAAAAATTAAATAATTCCCTGCTGCGCACACAAATAAGAACCCTTCACTGGAATCCATATTAGTTCACGATAGACAAGTTGTTAATGTAAACAGAAGGTTTGTATCATACATTCTCAATTAAATACAATTGTGTTAAACAAATCGGAAACAAATATGCTGTACAAATCTCATACATGTTTGTGTATTTGTCGCCGACTTGTTTGCAATGAAAACATACCTTTAGCGTTACTACATATTTGAAGTATTTTAAATCACTATCTGTAATATTAGGCGGCGACAAGTATGTTACACTTCCACTTGTGGTCATCGGGTTTAATATGTTATTAGACAAAATTGAATCCCTAATAACAACCCTCGATAATAAGGTAGATCGAGACTTGGTCGACGAAAACGTTTTGCTGGCATTTCAGGCTGGGAGAGATAAGCTATTGAAACATTATAGGAAAACGAATTGGAATTACTGTATAGCGTTGATTTTAGATCCGCGTCACAAGATTGAAACATTTACACTAACTTCCTGGGGCCGACAAATGCAAACACTAGCAATACAAAAATTCGAAGAATTTTACAAAAACCGTTACTACAAAGATGATTCACCAAACCAAAAACAATCCTCTACTGATTCTGGGCAAGATGATTCTGAGGAAAGTGGTTCCTTTAATTTAACTGATCTATTTAATAAATCTACTGTCACAGTTAACAACTGGAGAACCGAAATCGATGACTACATAGCAAGACCACGCGCCAGCGAAGACGTAGATGTATTAGTTTGGTGGAGCAATCACCAAGTTTTATACCCAAACCTTGCCAGAATGGCTAGAGACTTTTTTGCTATACCAGCAACTAGTGTACCAGCTGAACGGCTCTTTTCGAAGGCTGGCTTGATTATTCGAAAGCACCGCAACAGGCTCGACAGTGAGTCTGCTAGGGCTTTGCTTTGTCTGAATGCTTGGCAATCGTGCGAATTTATTAAACAATATTTAAAATAAGTAAAAATTGAAATATTGTATTTTTGTATCGCTTCTGAAAGACATTTATTATACAGGGTGACATTGAAAAAACTACAATGCATAGTTAGTACCACGCGATAGAGGACCATAAAATAATAAAAAAAGTTCTTATACGCTAATGTCCGATCGTCTTTTTTTTTTAAGATACAGGATGTTAAAAGTTTGTTAGAAAATTTAAATTTTTTTAAATTTCTTCCGATTGTGAAGACATAATTGAACCAAAATTGGTGCACACTATGCCCTTGCAGGTGGCTATTTTGTGTATTTTAGTTTCGAGTATTATTAGAATATTATCATATTTTTAACGCGTTGAAACGCTTTTCTGTAGTTGGCTAGTATCTTGAAAAATAAAAGGCGATCGGACATTAGCGTATAAGAACTTTTTTTTTATTATTTTATGGTCCTCTATCGCGTGGTACTATGCATTGTAGTTTTTTCAATGTCACCCTGTATATTAGATTTATAACATTTCTTATATTTTCCAAGTTTTGATCTTATAAATAACCTTTGTAAAGATTTTGTAAAAAATTAAAATAAAGTAGGTACTACTTATAACTGTTCTACTTTGTTTTTATGCAGGTTTTAAGAATACTATTGCAAAACTGCCGAGATCGAGAAATTGAGAATCTCGAAAAAAAATTTCGAGAATTTGGTTAATATCGTCTCGAATATTCGAGATCGAAAAATGTCAATCTCGATCTCGAAATTTCGGGACGAGACGAGACGAGATCGAGAATTATCTCGTCTCGACGGCATCACTAACAGTGCATGATTTTGTTACTGCGAAAAATGTATTTGGAAGACTTGTTTCTATTGATAACAGGTGTTTAAAAAATGTTAAACGTTTATGATTTGTTTAATATTATTGCTTAATTTTTTACTTACTCAATTAATTTTTCCTCTGAAATTTGAGGTTTATTTTTAACAGTGAGTTATTGTAATTGGTGTATATATTATGGACAAAGTGCAAATTGACAAAACCATGTTTGTTCCTTCATACGGTTCGAAAACGATAAATAACCGAAGTATATTATAGTAAATGTATGTAGTTTTTATAAACATAGAATAATAAAACACAAATAATATGTGCGTCTTTTTGTTAATACACATTCAGTTTGGGTTGCATAGTTTTTGGTATATACCAAAATCTTACCATGGCTGCACCGGTGGCGTGCGATAAAAATGGGTCAAGTTAGCGTTGTTTACACCTTTGAATATAAAACCACAGGAAGGAGGCAAAATAGACGTGAGACCAAGATGGGCGTTGCATATGGCGGCTGAATATTTCCGATATGTCAGTGGCGTACCTTATGAATATGATATTCACTCTCTTGACATTGACAAATGAGTCATACATGGGTGCTCAGAATGGCGACTGCCGTCGCGGTTTTTGTGTAGCTACTAGAGCACTACACTCATTCCTGTAATTTTATATTCAAAGCGTTATACAGAAAATTTTTGACGTGATAAGCAACAACTAATATGATTTTCGAGTTCTACACACCACAATTATTAAAAAAAAAAACAAGTCTCAGATAGAAGTCAGCAAAAATTGTGTTGGCCAGTGTAATGAGGAATAACCTCGAATTATGTTATTTTGAGTTTTTGGCTTTTGTAACATTTTTTAAACGTAATTAATGAATGCATTTTAGTTATAAATCGATTTGCCGCACTACTTTATTTTATGTTTGTAAACAATTACTGAATAATAAAGATGGATTTTATTATCATATCTATACATATCGTCCACATCAAACTTATACATTGCATTTCGTTTGTCACAGGATTGTTCAAATGGAAAATGTTTTAGTTTATAGGGTAACAACTAAGCGCGACCTTGACGAAATATATCAAGTTTCGCAAATTTTTCACCTTCTTCTTGTAACTATTTTTCTTTATATCGCTTAACCTTTCAATATCACGTTTACGTTTCTTTTCCTTAATTTTATTATAAAGATGTAAAACATTTAAAAAGTATTTGAAACAAATAAAACTATTTCTACTTATTAGTGAAGTGAAAGTTGCAGGCTACTTTCTTAAAAAATGCAGGGGGTTCTTCGGGAATTTTCCGATGTGGGCCAGCACGTCCCTGAACGCAATAAATAGTTTATTAATTTTTTGAGTTTATGTAGCGTTTTTTTGTTGTTTTGTACGTCGTCGTTTATATTATTTATTTGTGTTTAGTTTTACTTTCGAAAACTTCCAGATTTTACTGGTTTCTATACAACCTCTTTATCAGTGCCATATCAAAAGCAGACGATTCTATTTACAAGGCTTTTCAGTTGTGAGCTTGAGATTTTCATATGTAAATTGGGCACAGCCACAAATTTTGCTAGGAAGCTGAAGTGCTGCAAGGAAGGCACTCAGGTGTCGGTTAATATTACAAAAAGACTGTTGCGTTTTTGAAATTTCCATTATGTTTTTATTAGATTGATGTTTTACATTTTGCTAAAGAACTAACGGTAACTATCGCTCTAAAGCCGTAGATCGTGCTTCTTTCAAGAAATAGTTGCGGCCGTAATTTGCATTTTCTCGTATCATAAATTGTGAAATTTGGGTTTGGTATTTTTGAATATTTTCGAAGAACCACCTAGTTATAACCGCTCTACCAATACGGTGTTGAGTGGTTTGCAGTTTGTTGCAATTGCGAGTTCTCAGGTGACGATATGGGTTGTTTATTAGATTCGTTAAGTATCGTGTAATAAGGGAAGTGTCCCAGTGTGTTACGAATTCAAGGTTAGCAGGAATCGGAATTGAAAAATTCGTTGATCCGTAGCGGTTCAAAACAATCGGTAAATGAGTCACTAAGAGTGAAATGGTGCACATGCGCATCGATTGTTACTACTTTACACACATTCCTGTACAAGGCAACTCCACTTTACTCAAGGCTACCATGGTGTATCGGCCAGCTGATCATGGAGAGGTGGCCCATTCAGCAGCGATCTGCTATCTGACGCACTGATTACAATATTCGCGATTCCTTGAAGCCGAGAGAGCAGGGCGCCCCTCATGGCTTCGGGCGCCACGTTGGGTGGTCCTCGGTGTGGCCGCCGTCGTGTGTGGCGCGGGCCCCGGTCCCCGGGCCCCCCTACTTGATACACCTACCCTAAGACTCACTGTTTATCACAAGCCATGCCTTTCTTTCAGCTTGCGCTTACCATGTGCCTCTCTCGTACCTTCCTCAGGTTTTAATCCCCAAAATTCGTCTTTTGCACCGCACCGTCTGCTCGTTTCTAAACCACCTGCAGGAGTCTTCGGTACACGATAGCGTTCCGAGGGCTCGAAAATACCCTACGGATTATTAAAATTCGAAAGGTGAATAGATCGACGGCAGCTGTCCGTGCAACTTAAAATTTATTTTATTTACTTTTATTATTCGGTGTGCGGTGCAAATAGGTTGATTTCCTCTATCGAGGTTAAACGTAAATCAACAACATCACTTACCTTTTTGTTCTTTTTATACTTTCTGATGTAAATCGTTTGCGGTGTGCCCCTAAAACGTTCAAAATTACAAGAGCGCAATGAAGCCTTTATTTTAAAAAATAATTAGCAGAAACAGAACCTCTTTTACCAACTAGCTTTTCCTGGAGCTATTTACAAGTAAACAATATTTTATTTTTCAATTTTGTACATGCAAGATAAATTTATTAAATTTTTTTAAGTAACTTTTAACCTCAACAGCCCATTTCCTATGCTGGTAAACTGCCTATTCCTTTCAGTAGCCAAAATCTTTATTTTTTAAATATAATTATGGCAAAGCAAGACGTGTAACTTTCTAATAATTAAATATTTAAAAAAATTTATCTATTTTAGTACGGCTTTAATTAATTTATTTAATTAATATGAAAATTAAGAAAATTTTGTTGGCTGAGTTTTGTATTTGGGCGGAATATTTATAGCTTCTGCTAACGATTTCTTCTTTCGTTTGAACAATGCAACGAGCATTTTTAATAACAATATTTTTGTTATTACAGATGGTCATCCTCTGTTGTGTACCTATAGAGAGGCGTTTGAATGTCGAGGTGGGGCTTTCTAAATGTTACTTTACTACGTAAAGGAAAAATAAATTTTTATTCTAAAGCTTATTTTACCATATGTTAGAATTCAACAACAGGAATTGTACATTATGTATGTGTAATATACTACGAAAGAGCACCTCTGCGTTTTGGAGGATTCGAATTGATTTGCTTAATTGAAACCAAACCGGGGCAATGATAAATTTCCTTGTAGGTGACATTAGATTTTATCTTAACGTCAGCTTCAAAAGGAAACCGTTGGTCTCTAACTGTTTCAGTAAATACAATGTAAATAAAAAAACGTGTGGCATAACAGTTATAATATTGTTAATTGGCGATATTCGTGTACTGATTGTTATTACCCAGGTGTTTTTCATGCTATTAATTTTTATTTTATTAACAACGATAGCCAACATCTGGGTCGGTATTTTTTGAAGGCAAATTTTGACATTTGATTTTATGATTAACCGATTTCTAAGGCGAAAGTCGTGGACTCCCAAATATACTGGTACTATAGCGATCTGTGTGGTCTACAATCTGTTCTACATTTACCGCGAATTATCACCGTCACATCAAGGTAATCAATAACAAACGCCAAAGAATTTGTTATTGTTCATATTCGATTTTATATTAAATAAATTGTCGCAGATTTTTTTATCTGTTATACAGTTTTTTCATTGGACTCCCATTTAAATTCGGTTGTTTTTAAGTTCGAAATTGGTCCAATGTAGAAACTATAATATTGATAAATTGATTGATTATGTAATCCACTATCGACTTTCTTTATTCTACCATAGCTGTGGGTAATAACCCTGTAAACATTTCTTCATAAATCACTCAGAATTATGGTCGTTTAGCTTCGAATTTAAAATCTACCTAAACTTCAATCAAATTTTCTATGCTTAAATTTTAATCAGAAATCCTCAAAACTCAAATTGATGTTTCGCGAGTCTTCCACTACCTGAAAAAAAAGAAGTAATCTATTTTGTAATTTACCTTTCGCAAATTACCAAAACTTCTTCTTCGCCAAACAAAAAACCAAGTTATTTTCGAGAAATTTTAAGGTTGAAGTAATTAAAAAGAAAAAAAGAAAATAACGATTACCTCTGTGTTACGCTTCCATCCGGTCGAAACAGTCCGCTTACGAAGATTTCCTATTACGAAGCGATGAGTCTCATCTTATTTTTCGAGTTAGGCCGTCGAAGCCTATATTTTTCTGTGTATAATGCGCACCGTAATTGGCCACGGACCACCGTGAACGCGGCACCAGACTGATGAAGATTAAAAACCGTAATAGACACATCAGCTACCATTACGAACTAAACAAGTTCTATGTAACAATAATATTATTTATTAAAAAAAAAAATCTGCAATTTCTCTCGAAATCTGTACATCATTTTTAAAGGCCTGTCTTGTTTTAAGTATTTGGAAAAGTGGAATCGGGGCTTAGTTAAAATTATATCGATAATAATAAGATTTACCCAACACACATAAATAAAATTTTATACATAAATCTAGATCACGCTATAACAATTTGTACAATTATTATAAATACTTGTTATAATTTTAGTATTTATTCTACAGTAATGGAAATTTAAACAAAGAACTTTCATCTTCGCAGTATAGAAACACAAAACGTAGAAAGCCCGTGAAACTGGAAACGTTTGCACCACATTTTAATGTCGTTTTGAATTGCTTCACTTCATATTCGATTCTCTCGTAAACGTATTACACGTGTTCGGTATTTAGCGAATCAAAACGCGGTCGTAAAACTTAATTACTTGCTACTCGGTTTATTTCGCATATTAGTTTATTCCTTTTTAACTTGTTTTTTTTTTTAATTGGAGATGTGCGCAGCTTTTGAAAGAAAAATTAAGATGCTCCAAAACGGTGCAAATGTTTCCATAACTTGCTTACGTATTTTCTAATAAAAATACATAAAGAAGTGCAAGTCTGTATAAAGCAGTTTAATAATTTAAAGCAATATACAGCCTCAAGCGCCTCTTTGGTTGTTAATTTTGTAAATACCGTCGAAGCTACAAATTTCGTATTGATTTCATTATAGTTTCTCTAAGTTCGAATTTTATAACTTGAGGTGTAATTTTGATATCTAAATGTTGTTTGATTTAGCCAATGAAATTTGTACTTCGACAGCAATTACAACTAAAAAATGTAATCCCAAAAGGATTCTGAAAAAATCTTAAAGCTAATCGTGTTAGTCTAGGAGCCGATGATTTTAAACGGCGTCTGTTTCATTAATACGTTCGTCGATCACGTCGTACATTGATTTAAGAAAATTTATACAATTTAAACGAGTTTTCACAATTCGAGGTCGGTCTGAAGTGGATCCTTAATTCTGCTATTGGTAATGTGTAAAAATCCTAGGAACTATCAGTGACGTAGGGCCGTAGTAATTCAACAACTTTGGTCAGGTTTCTCGTGTTGGATGGTTAGATCAAATTACATAAGTATAAATAATAACCAATACTGTCAGGTGAAACGAGGTAGATGGTGGTTGATATGCGGACGCGCTATTTAAATCACGTCACCGCAAATGTTAACACATTGGCGACAAACAGTAAAGACACACCGATCCTTAAACCACAAGAAAGGGCCACCGTACTGTCCGTGTCCCTTATCACGTTCGTTTCTATATCTCCCGCGCTCTCCGTTGTGTCTTCGTGGATCTTCTTGTGGAAACACAGTCTGGCCATGTTGTTTTGAATGCGGGGGCAGTCGTACTCTTCGTGGCCATCGCATTTGCACGTCTTTAACTTAGCCGCCTTCTCTTGCCGACGAAGGATGGAAATCGAATTCAGGCACCGATGGGTGCACTTTTTACCGTGGAACATCGACCTGCAGAATCTGTTGTAGTACTCCAGAGCGGTGGAACAAAGGGCATCCGCCGAGCAAATCCACTGAGCGACCCTGCAGGAAACTATGGTTTCGTTCCTGTTCGCTGTAACCACTAGCGGCCTACAAATTTCGACTCTTCTTTTTGAATCTTCGCAAAAGTCGTCGTTGCATTCGCACTGGAAGTAAAATTTTAAATTACCCTTTTTGTTCAGATTTATTTTTTCACTTTCAAGTAAAAAAATTGAATAGTTACAAATTACAAAATGTTTCCTCAAGCTCTAGGACACTTCCGCGGTTAGTTTTACGTTTTACACACCTAATAAGAACCAGAGGCGTAGCTATGGGGGAGTACAGTTGTGTGCGGTGCTCAAGGGGCCTATTGATCCGCAGGTAAAAAAAGGCCGGTAGTCAGGGCCAAGTGCCCGATATTACCAGCAATATACAAAAAGTAGAAGAGAAAACATGGACGGAGTAAATTGGAGGAAATAGAAGCAGCAGGAGGAGGACAAAATATTAGAGCATTCTACAAGGAGGCAAAAAGACAAACAGCCGGGTTCCAACCAAGAACAGAACTGTGTAAGAATGGGAAAGGAAAATTGCTGGGCAGTAAGCAGGAACTAATTAGGAGATGGAAAGTGTATTAACATAATACTTTCCGGTAGTAGTATAGTATAACCAATGACATGTACCTAGATGGCAGTGAGTCAATAAACTAACATGGGGTCAAGCGTGTGGCAAGTCTCCAGCGAAACTATTAATGGGGCGGAACTTGAGAGATATACTTGCCACAACCAAGGAATATTTGCTACCCAAGTTACCTAATCATCATGCTGTATGGCAATACTTTACAAATGATCAACAGAAATAAAAAAGCTATTTCAATAAACGGCATCGAGCACATACACTACCTCTACTCCAAACGGTATGGATTACTGATACACAGAAGAGGGTGTGAGAATGGGACCTTCAGAAGAACCAAGGTCTTATATTGTGGAAAAAATTCCTACATCCCTTGGGTCGTCCTGAGCCAGTACCAACCAACATTTATCAGTCTACAGAACCAGCAGAGGCAGTCAGTGGGACCGAGTGGGACCCAGGGCATGGTCGAGAGAAAAGTTCAAGAGTCAAGAAGCAACCAGAAAATTCAAAAGATTTTGTTATGTAATATTAAAAGAGAGAGAGAGAGATGTAATAACAGACTACTTTCCGGTAGCAGTATAGTTGTATAACCAATGACATGTAGATTTGTAGATGACAGTGAGTCAATAAACTAACAGAAAGAATACTTTGAAAAATTACTAAACCCAGATCAAGACAAAGCTCACTCAATAGTCGAACTTTGGGAGAATCGTGATGAAAACGATGTCGTAAACCCACCTACAAGAGAAGAAGTAAAGAAAGTCATAGAGGCGCTAAAAATTAGAACATACCAAGTGAAGATGGTATGCAAGCGAAAATGTTAAAATATGGAGGAACAATGGTAAGGGAAGAACTATATTATGCTTTAGTAGAGAATATCCGGAAATAATCCCCCAAGAATGGAGTATGGCAGTAATATACCCAACATTTTTTAAGAAAGGTGGCAAGGCGATACGTAGCAATTATAGGAGCATAGCTTACTTAACATATGATATAAAGTAGGAGTATTAAGTAAGCTAATGGAAAAGAAAATAAATAGGATGGAAAAAAATAGTGGGGGAGTTTAGACAACGCAGAGTAACAACGTATCAAATATTTACAATTAGACAGATTTTGGAAAATTTTTGGAAATACAATATCGATTTACATTACCTGTTCGTGGAACTATTCAAGGGCTAAACGAGTTTGGGATATCTAGAAACTAAGGCGGTCGTGGCTCAGTTGGTTCCGCATGCGTCTGACCACTGGGATGGCCCGGGTTCGATTCCCAGCGTTACATATACACCGAAAATACCCGGCCACTTCCCTCGGCAAACCACCGAGGTGTATTTTGCCTCGTAAAGTCCTCTCTGGAGTACAAGTGCAAGCACTTCCGTGGTTCGGAGCCCACGTTAAGCTGTAGGTCCTCTATGTCTGTAGGCTACTTGACACGCACACCACAGACATATGGAGAGAAGATCGGCAACTCCCTGTAAAAAGCACGCCACTTCTAGAAGAAGAAGAAACTTAATAAGGTTAATAAATGTGCTTGACGGATACAAGAGCCAACGGTAACAATACAGGGACAGTTGTCAGAAAATTTTGTTATAATTAATGGACTCAGACAAGTAGGTACCATGTCAACTACACTGTTTAACTTTGCCTTGGAAAGAATTATCCGAAGGGTCCCCATTAATAGGCAGTGTTAAATATTGGCATATCCGGATGACATTGACAATGTAAGTAGGACAATAGATAAGAAGTAGTTAAATACATGGAAGAAGCAGCAGATGATCAACGTCTAAAGATCGACGTATCTAAAATAAAGTGCATGATATCCACGAAGGATTTAAACAAATATAACAAACAAATTACAATAAACGAAAAACGAAACGAGTTAAAAGTGTTAAATATTTAGGGTTCCTAATTAATGAAGGAAATAATGTAGAAGAAGAATTGAAAGCTATTATGGGTTAAGAGACGTAATAAAATTGAAAGCATTATCAGTGGAAAATAAAATTAAAGTGTATAAGACAGTGATAAAACCGGCAGTGACTTATGGGGCAGAATCTTGATGTTTAACCCAAAAGGAGCGTAGACAGCTAGACACGTGAGAACGTAAATTATTAAAAAAGATATACGGTATCGGGAGGCAAACATATCCACAGACATGTATGCAAGATGACTGAGTCATGTGGAATGGATGCAGCCTACAAGGGGAGCAAAGAATATTTTACAGAACAGCCAGAGGGTAGGAGAACTAGGGGCAGACCGAGACTAGATAGATGGAAGAAGTAGAAAAGGATTTAAAGGTAGTCGGGGTTAAAAAATTGAAATAGAAGACAACTAACAGAAGGCAACAACTAAAAAAGAATGGAGAAAAATTAAGAAAAAAGAATTAAAAATTGCTGCCCGTCTGGCAATTGTTCCAGAAGGTTCAGGCGTGGGTGACGACCGCATCTCTTAAGGGAGGTTAAGGTGCCCTATGGACTGTAGCGCTGTGGAGAAAGTAAGTATTTTATCAAATACTCATCACATCTAGATAATAGGTGATCAAAATATTATCTTCAAAATTTGCCAGGTAAGATCTGCATACTTGCATGGCCAACTTTATGAAGTATTTTCGACCACGCTCTACTGCCGATTAAAAACAATTGTACGTATAAATAAAGATTTTTATAATTTGATCTGAGATATTACGCTTCTACAAATACATACGAAAAAATTACGTAGTAAAATTTCCTGGCAAAAATCCTACACAAAAGAAAAATTTGTAAGGAGTAGGAGGTAAGGGGGCCAGAAAAGTTTTTTGCTACGCCACTGATACGAACGGAATGTTCGATTTTTAGATCATCTCCTGCATTTTTAAAACAAACATAGCGCCGTCGCAGAAAAAAAACCTTTCTACTCGTAAAACTTTGCTAATACTGATTGAATGACAATTCGATTAATTAAAAATTCAAATTAGTGCAGCGATGCTATCGGTTTACGTAATGTACAGTTGGATTTGGATCCGCATTTGAATTACTCAGTTAACTAGAGTTGCAATTATAGTAAATAGGGTAAATGAAAGCTTGGGGCATAATATGTTTTTAATATGACGATTATGTAAATGCCAAACAATTCCCATAGCACCCAAGGCAATGTGCATTATGCAACTAAATTTTGAATAACAACGGGACCGGATGAAACGAGTATCCCAAAATTTTGAAATCTTAATTAATTCCATGTAAGTGATTTTTAAAATAAGTCAAAATCGGTTCCGGAAGTGCAAAAAATATTTATAAATCAAATCATATAATGAATTATTATGACAAGGGTTGTTCCTTGTTCCTACGACTTTTGGAACACAAACTACATATACAGTGTGTCCACGGACGCACTCAACTATACTTATAAACTGTTTCATTTCTTATTTTTAGAAAAACAGTCATTCTTTATTAAACATCAATCTTTATAAATTTTTTCACCTATTTCCTTAGTCATGAACGGAACGGTTGCAAAATTTACAGGGCATTTAAAGAGTAGGGCGAATATTTTTAAAATTTAAATAACTGGACTTTTGAGCAATTCCACGTTTGTTTATTTTTTTAACACCCTGTGAGTTTTACCGACATTCTCACCAAGTTTAGAAGGCATTCTAAAATAAGCAAAGGACGATTTTTCTTGAAAAATAAGAAATAAAACAGTTTCATTCGTAGACATATGGAGATAGTTAGTTAAACAGATGTTTATAATTACCCACCGTCATTAAATCTTTGCCCTCTTCCGTGGAAGTCAAAGCAATAAGGGCATGCTGACAAACTTCGGGACAGTGTGTGGGCACGGGGCCCTGCAATACTGCAGAACATCCGACCATGTAATTCTGGAGGGCCATACCACAGCCGACACGGTATGCACATTTAAGACGAGCTTCTTCACACGCCACCGGGCCACGAAATTCTGCTGCACCCACTATCGCCGTCACTGACATCATGACCCACCACATGCCTGCAAAAAATCCTTTATTTAATTTTGTCTCGAACTGCAAAATCGTTTGTACTGATAGGTGTAAAAGAAATGCGAAAAAACTAGAGAAGTCATTGAGCATGATTATCTGTTCTAAAACTTGAACTTTCCCAGGGTAAAGAGTTATCAGTCCGAAGCTTACTTAACACGTACTTTTTTTTAATTTTATGCAACAAATGCAATATAGCAACCTAAATTGCAACTCCCGACTATTTTGTAAATAACAATTAGGATTCGAATTAACGGTTGTATCCGTGTTTGTGATTCGTGTGATCTGGAAGTTAATCACGGTGCAATTAAAGGACACCCACATATCTTTCGGTTGTAATAAGTTAAAAAAAGGAACAACCTACGGTGTCATAATAATCGACATTAACAAGCCGGACCGAATACAGTCGTAGCCTGTAATTGAAATTATTAACTTGCACTTAATTGTACGCCAATTACATCTCAATTAGCAGTTAATATTAATTAATTCGTTTCCAATAATCGCTTATAAATAAATTATAAAATTTTACGGTTAATTTGAATCTGTTACATTTTTGTTTTATTTGCGATAACAAAATGAAAAACATTTTGTAGCAGATTCAGATAAAAATAAACGCACCCAATAAATAAATAAATACATACTTGTTAATCACGAAGAGCAGAAATAACTTGTTACTTAGAAGTAATAAGGTGCCTTTACCCGTTTTACAATTAGAAAAGCTAAGTGTTAAATAAAATAATTATAGGGCATACGTGACCGTCAGCATGTGTTCGTGAACTTAACTTCGTTTTATGCGCATTCGTAGTTCTTATCTGAGATATTCTGAAAAATTCGCAGATAAAATTGCAGCATTTTCTCCCATGTCGACAAACTTAATTATCTACAAATGCATTTCGCTATTTGAATAACAAGGGAGACTATGTAAACGTAAGCAAGACTTATACCGAAAGTGCCCTATTTGCAGTTACATAGCGTTAAATCATAAGGAATGGAAAAATTTTTTCTTCTTTTTCTTCTTCTTAATTTTATGCCTTTCTACCTTTGGTAAAGTGTGAAGCAAATTAAAATTTCTACTAACTATAATAAAAGAAAATCAACACATACAAGGTGGTCCTGATGTCCTGATGTATTGGGACAAAATATCGTGATTTACCTACGGTCAGAGGTGGCGGAACCGGGGGGGCAGCAGGGGCGCTTGCCCCCCCTGAATTTTACCAGGGGGGGCACAGCCCCCCCTGGAAATCATTAGGCATAAATGTAAATAAAACACTTAGGAGCAAGTAACTACGAAATATTTCTGATTAAATTTCGGTTTTTATACCTATATTTTTGTTTTTGTTGTTGAGGGCTAACAACTTCTACCTGCAGGATGTAGATTTTCAGATACGAATCAATCAATATTTCTCAGAAAAGAAGTGAAAATGTGAACGATCTTTTTATACACTTTTCTAAACCCTGGAAACTGGAAACAAATTTGGTTGTGTTAAATTGCTGTTAAATTAAGTGTTAATAGAGATAGAGAAGCCAATTTGTAAGCGTTTGGTTATTTGGTACGTAATCATATCATATATAATATTATAACAAATATCAAATATTGGTCTGATAAAAAAGACTGACAGAATACAGAAATGAAAATGCAAGCAACTTTTCAAGGAACCGATAAACCATCATTTAAAGGGAGGTCTGGTGTTGCAGTTTTGTTTTCAAGAATGCGTTTAAATTTAAATCTCAAATCTAAAAATTGTTAATAGCCTAATAGGGATTTTCATATTAACCAACACACTGTGACTTTTATGTCACGGGAGTTAAGTGAATGGATTATAATTATGTAATTCAATATTATATGTGTACATACACCGATACGTAGTTTTATTAGTGTAATTTAATTTAATTTAATTTAATTTAATTTAATTTTTTTTTTTTTTTTTTTTTTTTTTTTTTTTTTTTTTTTTTAACCATTTCAATCAAATATTTTTGCCCCCCCTAGAAAGTATTCGTTCCGCCACCACTGCCTACGGTCATCTTAGTCCAAAAGTTAATAAATATTGGAAGAGACACATGGTGTTAAAGTCAAAATTTTAATTTTCTTCTGTGACTTTTAATATTCATTAGAAAATTGGCGAAATTAATTTTTGCGATGGCATACAATACTCCGTTTTCGATTATATATATAATAATAATAATAATATATATAATAATATAATATAATATAGCTCCTAAAAGAGTGTTATTTTGTTGTACATAATGTCGTAAAACATCAAAACTTACCAGACCACCTGGTCCGTGGATTACCGATAATATTAAATTATTTATAAATTGCGATTTAAACATTCTAGAATCGTTGAGCATTGAAATTATTATAAGCAGTTGTGTAATTATACAACTGTGGCATGTAGAAGTGAGAAAAGTAATGTAAAAGAAACATGGAAATTATTTACCGAATTAAACATTAAACCTGCAAAACATAGAGTTGCCTCCTATACTAATCAAATAAATTCTCATCAAAATTTAATTAATTTTTATCTTACTAACCGTTGTAATATACTGCTATGACGGTCCTGTGTTTTACATTAATAGTAATACGTTGTACCGACAAATATGATACCAATTTTATAGTTTAATTGCAAGTGTGTTATTTTAATTAATTTATTAATTTTATTTATAGCGGCTAACTCAGTCTCGGGTCGTAGAAGAGGTCCCTTTTAAGTCCAATAAGAATAATAAAATATGTTTTTATGCAGTTTTATTAACAAATTTTAAAAATCCTGTCTTCCCTAAATGTAATAATCTATCACTTATATTGGTTTCTAAATACGCTCACGTCTTTGTGTTTTCAATCCAAATCAATTATTCATTTTTCTTAATCCAAACCAGTGGATGCAATTTTCAAATCCAAATCAGTTGATACAATTTTATTAATCCAAATCAATTGATACGCAGTAATCGACTTACATTCCAATTTTTAATATTTAGCTGTACTGGAATCCAATTTCAATCTTCAAATGATCAGCAAATCAATTTATTTTTGTATATCACGTTATTCTTCCTTTTTAATTTTAGAAGAAACCATTTATTTAACTTCTTCTATTCAAGAATGCAATCTCCTTTTGGAAATACCGGGTGGCCATAAATATCTGGTATCACATTACCTTTGGAATCTACCTATCTATCCTTTATAAAAATAATTAATCCAACTAACCTAAACGTCAAATGTCATGAATGACATTTGTTAGTTGGATAGGTTCTTCAGGTTCTTCAGAAAATAAAATTCTACTTGTTTATTTATCTTGACTCCCGTTGTCCTGGTTCTCTCATATTTTCCCCCAATTAAAATATTCGTTCCTTTTCCTTGGTAATACTTAAATAATCATTCATTTTTCTTGGTAACACTTAAACAATCATTCATTTTCCTTGGTAACACTTAAATAATAATAATGTCCTTTCAAATACACGTTTCTATGTTTTTCTTCTTCTTCTTCTAGCCTCTCTCTACCCAAATATGGATATAGGCCTCCTTTCTACCCTTCCATTCTTTTCTGTCCTTTGCTAATTCTTGCCATTTGGTTCCGGCTGTTTTTCTTATTTCATCTACCCATCTCATCATTGGCCTGCCCACACCTCTTCTTCTTCCCCATGGTCTGCAATCCAATATCTTCTTACTCCACTTATCTGACATCATGTCCAGCCCATTCCCATTTTTGTCTTGCTATTCTTGTTGCTATATCTTCCACTTTCGATCTTGCTCTTAACCATTCGTTCGTTTTTCTGTCTGCTAAAGTTACTCCCACAATTTTTAGCTCCATGGCTCTTTGCGCTACTTTCATCCTATTCATGATTGCTTTCGTAAGCACCCAGGTCTCCGTTCCATAGGTCATTGCAGGTATCACACATTGATTGAAAACTTTCGCTTTTAATTTTGACGGTATCGTTGTTTTCCATACTTGATTTAATTTTCCGAAGGCTGACCATCCTGCTGTAATCCTTCTGCTAACTTCCGCTTCTTGGTTATCTTTTCCTATTCTTATCTCATGTCCCTGGTAAACATACTTCTCGACTCTTTCTATAACTTTGCCATTTACTGTTGTATCTCTTCTGTCTTCTTGATTACCTGTCATTATTTTTGTTTTACCTATGTTCATTTGTAGTCCTGTTTTTTGTGAGGCTTCCGCTAGTTCTTGTACCATTTCTTGTAATTCTGTTAGGTTATCTGTTATTAGTACGATATCGTCTGCAAAGCGTAGATTGTTGAGACGTTCACCATTTATTAGTATACCTTTATTTTCTCAGTTTAAGGTCTTAAATATATCCTCCATTGCTAAAGTAAACAACTTCGGCGATATTGGGTCACCTTGTCGTACTCCTCGTTTTATTCTTACTGGGTCTGTATATTAGTGTAGTTTAATCTTCAATCTGGCTTTTTTATATATAGTTTCAATGATATCTGTATATCGGTAGTCAATCCTCGCGTTCTTAAGTGATTTTATAATTGCCCATGCTTCAATACTATCAAAGGCCTTTTGGTAGTCCACGAACGCCAACCAAATTGGCATCTGATATTCTGTGGTTTTTTCCATTAGAAGTCTCATCGTTTGCAGGTAGCCTTTTCTAAACCCTGCCTGCTCTTTGGGCTGGTAGAAATCAAGTTTCTTTTCTAGCCTGCTTGTTAGTATGCTTGTAAACAGTTTGTAGATTTGGGAAAGTAGGCTTATCGGGCGGTAGATCCGTTTTGTCACCTTTTTTGTAGATTAGTACGATTATTGCGTCCTCCCATTCCTTTGGGATTTCGTTTCTTTCTAGGCACATGTTAAATAATTTCTTTAATTTCTTGACTAGGACCTCTCCTCCATGCTTTATGATCTCCGCTATGATTTCGTCACATCCAGGTGATTTTCCGTTTTTCATTTTTGTTATCGCTTTCTTTATTTCATCTTCATTAATGCTCGGTAGTTCTTCCGAATTTACGTTCACTAAATTTTTTTCTCTTTCATTTGTTACTATTGTTTTGTCCTCCACTTGTCTCTCATATAGCTTTTCATAATACTTTTCTGCTATTTTTAGTAGTTCGCCCCTATCTGTTATTTCTTTACCCTCTTCATTTTTTAATGTTATTATTTCCTTGTGGTTCGTTCTTAATTTATTTCTCCATATTTTCGGTCCCTTATTCTCTTCTATTACGTTTTCTATTATTTGTTGTGTATGCATCCTTATGTCTTCTTTTGCCCTTCTTCTCACTAGCCTGTTTACTTCGGCATACTCAATTGTTCCTCTTTTTCCTTCGCTAATTAGAGTTCTTCTCTTTGCTAGCAGTTCTATTGTTGGCATGCTTAGCTTTTTATGTGATTTTTTCTCTCTTTTGCCGTTTTTTGTGGCGGCTTCCTTTATTGCCGTCGTGATGCTTTTATAGGTGTTATTTATTTTATGTTTTTAGCTATCTTAAATTAAATTTATAATACAATAACATTATCTAACCCTATTTACATTTTATATTTTACATTAAAACTGCATAAAACTAATCATCAATCTTAATTCGTTAAAAATAAAAATAACCTCAATTTAACATAATATGTTAATACCAATTGATATCATCTCAATACATTGGACGCTAAAACTAAAAGTGAGCTGCAGTTTAAAGGGCCTTTTAGATGGTCATTTCAGTTGTCTGTTCAGTTTCAGTTTCAGTGATCAGTTAAATTGATGTGTAAATATTAAAACTGAAAGGTAAAACTGAAACTAAAACCAACTGAAACTGAAATATTATCAGTTGCAAGTTCAGTTAAAATAATCATGTAAATAAACGTGTCCGTTCACGTCTCATGTCGATGAAAAGTATCCATGTTTATGGAAAAAGTAACAAAGAATATCATAATAAGTACAATGTGATTTTTTAAAAACTCAATTGCAGCAGGCCTTATTCCGACTTAATACAGACAGTTCTAAGGTTATTAAGACAGAATACGGCCTGCTGCAATTGAGTTTTTAAAAAATCACATTGTACCTACTATGGTCCAATTTTCGAGCCAGGTAATGCACGTCATCAATAAATTTTATGACATCATAACTTGGTACGTCTACATGAAGTTTCAAGCGATTTACAAATTTTATAACCTAAATTTTCTGTTGACATTTTCCTATTCTATCGCAATGACAATGACAATGACATACAACACGATCTGTCAAAAATTTGTAAGTGAAATATTATAAACATGCCAAAAAGTAAATATGAGCTAAATTAGAAAATAAAAACCCGATTTTTTTCTTATTTTCAAACATTTATAGACCTTGTGATTAAACACGGCTGCCCAATCTTAGAAAACTACAAAAATAATTTATATTTAGCAATTACATTTTGTATTTTTTTCTCGCGCATTATTGGTAACGCCGACCGTTGATCATGTGATTGATGACGCGCATTACCCGAATCGCCAATTCGACTATATTAAGCTGGAAAAATTCAAGGAATATGACACGAAAGCCACAAAGGAATCAGTTTTACGCAAAATATAGTTTAAGATCGGTTTACTATAAAGAACACAAAAAAGTTATAGATTCGATTGGGAGCACAGTGGTACTACAGGCCCAGACTCTCTCTTCTATACTCCGCCTTTGTAGTACTATAGCCTGTTGGAATGTCTTCATGAAAATGATATATTAAGCAAAAATGTCAGCACAATTTGCGATAAGCCAGAAGATACTCAGGATGTAGGTACATAAGTATTTATGTTTTATGTACCTACTAATTTTGAGCAAATATGTAATTTGTTTTTTTGATACATAAAATATATGACAGCTAATTAGCGCCATACCCTTTGAGGGCCATATGAAAACCTTAAATAGAACATCTTCAATAAAAACCTAATTGCCGAAAACAATTCGAAAGGCTTTTAGCGATTTTCCCAAGAAAACGCCATTATTCTAAATACTGAAAAGGCTTTATTTAAAATAAAAATACTAAAAAATTCAGTTTTGGGATCTTTCAAGAAATCTTATTTAGAAATTAAAGTTCAAAATGGGAATTAGTTTCCAGAAACGAAAGTAGCTGAAGTTGATTTGTTCTCAATATTTAAAGTGGCAACCCAATTTTGTCTTTTAATCAACCAGTTTTTACTCATCTAGACCTTTTTCTCCTTTGCTTTTCTAAAGCAAATGTTAGAGCAACTTCTTTCTTCGTCCATTATTAAATGAAGGTAAAATAAGAACTGAAACGAATCGTATAAATAGTCAGCGTTTTTCAAATTCAACTTAAGCTAAACTTAAACTGAAACTGAACTGATCGTGTAAAAGGCTCTTCATGCTGTTGGTGAAGAAGTGATTAGTAAATTAATAGTTATAATTAAATCTAATGCAAGACGATGTGATGAATTAAATATAAGAATAATTAAGTTCTGCTGTCCATTTTTGATACATACATATGTATATGTACAGGGTTCGTCAGTGAAGCGGGAAAATTTGAAACTCCTGTATCTACATAAGTTTTTATTTTAACATTAATGTTTTTACAGTTTTCTGTTAAGTTAGACTTGCCATTTTATTTTTTAAAAATAACGCTTGACAGGTGGGCACCATTACGATCTACGCACTCTTGTAGTCTTACTCGAAAATTTTCCATTACTCGCCGTAACATTTCCGATGTAATACGTGCAACTTCTTCTTGAATTTTTAGTTTTAGTTCCGGTAACGTTTGCGGTCGCTCGACATACACCTTGCTCTTGAGCCAACCCCAAAGAAAAAAGTCGGACAAATCAGGAGATCTAGCCGGCCAAACAATGTCTGCATTTTTTGATACGATATGGTTCGGAAAGAGTTCCCTTAAAGCAGTATGACTGGTAGCACCGTCTTGCTGGAACCATCTGTGGAAATCGAATCACCTCTGACATCAAAAATGTTGTGACCACGTTTGTGTAACGAACTGCACTAACGGTTGCAGCGTTTCCTCGATCGTCTTCAAAAAATAATGGTCCAGTAATGACAGATGATGAAAGTGCACACCATAGTGTCACCTTCGGACTATGCAACGGTTTCTCATGTAAGACTACAAGAGTGCGTAGATCGTAATGGTGCCCACCTGTCAAGTGTTAATTTAAAAAAATAAAATGGCAAGTCTAACTTAAAAGAAAACTGTAAAAACATTAATGCTCAAATAAAAACTTATGTAGATACAGGAGTTTTAAATTTTCCCGCTTCACTGACGAACCCTGTATATGTATAACACACATTGTAAGCTATTGTATTGTAAATAGGGTAATATCTGGAAGCATGGTTATAATATTCCTACACCAAAGATAACCCAACCATCAACCTATCAGTATACTCCTGGTATTACCCAAAATTTTAGAAGTGTCAAAAAACATAGTGTTTCACCACAAGAAGAATCGAGTTTTAGGAGGGGACATAGTTGCAGTACTGCTCTGTTAAAAATTACACACGATATCTTTAGATCTGTTGACAGGGGACATGTAACTGTGATGGTTTTGCTTAATTATACTAAGGTTTTCGATGCGCTTAATCATAATATTCTTTGATCCATCATACATTATATTGGTCTACATTCTCACGCTATTGAGTTTTTTAACTAATTATCTTATTACAGACCGTTCACAAAGTGTAATTATAAATAATACTTACTCAGAAGCTCTTACTGTGAACCAAGGGGTGCCGTAAGGATCTATTTTAGAACCCCCTTTGTTCACTTTGTACATCTCCAATTTCGTTCGCCATATTAAATCTTATAGCTATCATTTCTATCCTGACGATTACACAGTTAAATTTATCGTTTCATCCTAGTACTATGGATACGGCATGCAATCAATTAAATCCCAATAAATCACATGTTATTGTGTTTGAGAGGAACAAAGATCAAATAATAATAAATCATTTAAAATATGAATTAAAAATCAATAACGCTACCTTCGTATTTTTAGATGTGGTAAAAAATTTAGAGCTACTTACTTGATAGTGTGCTGAGGTTTCCACTAAATATTTATAAATGTATACAAGGAGCCTACTGCAAATATGCCAGTGTTACGCAAAAACAATATGTCTGTAATTCTTTAGTGCTTTCAGCTCGTATTTAATTACTGCGATTGTGTCTATGATCCTAATCTGATTGTTTTACACAAACTCAGAATACAAAGAATGCAGAACTCTTGTTTAAGGCTGATCTATGGTATTCGTAAATATCAGCATATTTCCCATAAACTTATGGAATCAAAGTTGTTAAATATGTCAACACGAAGATATTTACATTCAGCTTGTTAATTCATAATACTTCAATTATATTACTCTGCTACGTCATTTTCATTTTCATTTTTCACCTGGAGTACTGGGCACTGGACTGCACCCTTTGTTACATTTTTTCTTTTTCTGTAGTTACATGTATAATTTTGCAGACACGATAAAGGCATTATTATTATTACGAGGGAAAGTCAGTAATTAGGTCACAAACTGATGTGGGACATCTGAAAATAGCCGTGAGCTATTTTCAAATATATCATTAGGTGGTAGCACAATCCAACTTGATGATATTCAAGTAACAGTTGCTGTGTTCCAATAACATGCGTGCGCAAGCAGTGTTAAAATGGCGACCGCACTCGAAGAGTGCACTGTGGAAGAGCAGGTGCCGTTGTGCGTTTTTTATAGGCAAAATGACTTTCTGCAAATAATATCCATAAGGAAATGTTTCCTGTTTACGCTGACAAGTGTTTGTCGCGTAAAGCAGTGCCCAAAGTTATTTATGAAGACCGAACTAGTCGCCCCGTTGAGATTACGCCAGAAGCAACAAGTCGGTGGGTGGACGAGATGATTCGAGCTAACAGGGGGGAACAATAGGCAGCATAGAAACTGCAATAGGGTATTCTCATGATTTTCCGAAAAGTTTGCTCACGGGGGGTGCCTAGACAACTGGCCGAGGAACACAAAATGAATCGAATGGGCCTGTCCTTGCAACATCTCTCTCAGTACGCCGATGAAGGAGAGGACAAAGTTAACAGGATGGTTACTACCAACCCGAATTAAAGCGTGATTCAATGCAATGGAAACATTCTTCAACCGTCAACAAATAAATCAAGGTTGTGTCCTCAGCTGGTAAGATTATGCTTACAGTATTCTGGGATTCTAAAGAAGTGTTCCTAGCCCATTTCCAGAATAGAGGTGAGAACGTGAATGTTGAATCATATTGTAGAATTTTGTTGCTGCTTCGGGATGCAATTCGAAGAAAATGTCCAGGCCTACGGACGAGAGGAACACGAATATTGCTCCATCACGATAATGCCAGGCCTCATTCGGCCCGATTAACCCAGGAGTGGGTGGCAACTTCTTGATCATCCGCCTTGTAGACCGACCTAGCCCTAAGCGACTTTCATCTGTTTGGTCCACTAAAAAGGCATCAACGACTTTTATGCGCCAGGTATTGGGACGTTGATAAAGCGATGAGATAAGGGCCGGTCTTTCCATCTCAAATTACCGCTCAAACTTTAAAAATTCGAGTTCTGTTTGTCATCTTTTTTTTTACACATGCATCTACTGCAATAGCTATCTTTATCTAAAGCAATACACTGAAGCTGCATCGCAAGACCTTTAGTTACATTTTAGTGCCAACATAACAAAATCATTTACTCAAGTCCTTATTCGCCTAATAGCTATTCGTCAGATAAGTAGGGATGGAAAGACGCCCACCAGTAATCTGGCTAATAAAAGTAGCTAATAAGTTTATTCGACAAATAGTTATTAGGAAGTTTATTAGGAGATGGAAAGACCGGCCCTAAGTGTATTAATGTTAGTGGAGACTTTATTGAAAAATAAAACTTGTTTTTGGCTACGTATTTCTCTGAGTATTTTTTTAATAGCCTTTTGTAACCTATAATTACTGACTTTCCCTCGTATTATTAAAAAGGCTTAAAACTTGTTTATACTTGAAGTTATGACAGATTTAATGGAAAACACATTACCTTTTCTTTTTTAAATTTCGCAGTTACTAATATAAAAATAACTAAGTGATTTACCATTTAATAATATCATAGAAATACGAAAAAGTAGGGAAAAGTTTCCTCTAACACGGTATTTGAAAATAAAACTCACATTTAAAGTTGGGACAATAAATGATTCTAAATTGAACAATTATAAGAGCGGACGTTAAACCCGTAAGCAAATTAAAGTATTTATTATTGATTGAAATGAATTCGTCAACGATCTGTGTTAAGTTGCTTGTCGATTTTATACGGTAGATAACATACGCGAATTAATTGGTTAAATTACGTAGACCCTGCACCTTTTTAAGACTTTGCCAAACTGTTTTTCTTGTTTTATGGGTTTTATGTAACGCTACTCCAGTTTTTGAAAAATAATCTGTTTGTTACAAGTACTTATGTCAAGTGGTACACAAGTACACCAAACAATATTATAACAATTATTTATAACCTTGTATTTAGTCATCTAACGTCGTAGTTTTTCCTTCAATATTTGGAAGTCAAATCAATATCTACAGATAGAGAAATATTGCATAATCGAAAGGTATGATTGGCAAAAGAACTCCCAAAAATCGAACAGCTTTATTTATTGCATCCGTTTAATTTGGGTATTATCATTAAACCTAATTTATTTTCCGTTTACACCGGTATCCCAAGTTAATCCATTTAAAAACCGAACCAAGTGGGATCAATTTGTTAATGTAAAATCACTTGAATTACAAAACATAAATCAATAAGCGATTTATGAAATATTAAAAAAGGTATTGGATTTTCCATACCCTCAAACTTAATTTTCACAATATCGAAAGGAAAAAAGCTTGTAAAAATTTAAGGCTAACAATTTCTACTGGTCGAAATAAATGAACGCGCGTGAAGTTACCGTCGACTCTCCCAGCGTCGCAATAGTATGCGTATAACCGAACCCAAGGTAGGGAAACATGCACTACACAACACAGCCAAGTTCGATTTTCAGTTAATGTTTCGTAAACTAATTTGAACCATTAATTGAAACTTTCAGGAGTTTGGAACAGTTCACAACACTTAAAATAGGAACAAATGATATTATAAAAGTAGTTTGTTTGTCAAATTAACTTATAAGCCAATTGGACACTATTTTGTTGCAGAAACATGCCTTGGGGGAGCTACTGTCCCGTTTAAAAGATTTTTGCACAGAAAAAATAACTGTATTAAGAATAACCCAACTAAATTGCTTTTGAACACAACAACTTTATACGATCTTGATCATATGTGCGTGTGTATGTCCTTCTCACTCCTAGCAGAGCATAGGACGTTTCACTAGTAAGGTTCTTATGAGTGATTAGTTTGCTAGACTAATGCACCTCTTTAGTACCTTGATCTTTTTGCTTTTTGTGTATGTGGGACATTGTTACTCTATCGCTTAGGCCTGTATTCGTAGGAGAGGGTCATTAATTTGATACCCAACGTCGAATGGTTACCAGGACTCGATACTGACATGCAGATTGCAGGAAAATTCTGCCCATCGGGAGATTCTAACCGGGGACTAACGTAACGCTAGCCTGACACTCTTACCACAGCACCACCCTAGCTTCTTATCTTGGTCATATTATGGTGTATTTAATATTCAATCTATGGATGACAATTTTATTAGATGGACGTTTTGTTAAAGGTCCAGTTAAAGACATTGTTAGGGTAGTGGATTTATACCAGGAACTTGTTAAGAAATATATGTTTGGAAGGTGTGAATGGCTAATTTCTAAGTAATATGCTAATGTGTTGGTAGAAGATTTATTTTTTGTTTAGAATTGCTATTCAGACTAACTACGAGTATAAATATGAAATTCCATATGAAATAGTATATTAAAATACAAGTTGCAGAAGGCATGTATTCAAGCACGAATTTGAAATTCCGAAACGAGCCGCATAGCGGTGAGTTGAGGAACAAATGAGTGCTTGAAAGACCTTCTGCAACGAGTATTTTATACTATTTTTTCTATTTTGCCGCTTTATACCATTTTATAAATTAAAAAATAAAAATTTTAAATCTAGGGAATTTTGCGGTAGTTGGTGACGTTTATGTTGGCGTAATTTTAGGTTAGAAAATTTATTGCCGGACAAGTTCCAGATCCCAGTATGAAAAAGAATTTTTGACGTATGTCAGTTGACAGTTCAACGCTACCAACATCAATACAGTAAATTTTACTAGTATATTTTAGCACTCCAACGACTTATTTTAACACTCAAATGACGTCATTTGGGTGCTAGAATGGAGTTATTTTAGCACCCAAATAGAAAAAGATTCTTTTTAGAACCCCATCTTTAACAAAATAAGTTATGTTGCTTTATAATCGAATAACTAACTTGGATTGCTTTTAGTGGATTTACAAATATTAGGAGCAAAGATCAAATTTGCTCAATGAGCGACAAAATTGACCAGAACGAATCTTGAACAATGCAAAACATCCAAAGACCCAAATTTTGCATCTTGGGCGATCCGAAACAGCCAAGATGGATTATGGACTGTCAAAAAGAACCAAAATAAGAAATTCGTGTTGTGGCCCCTTACAAAACGTTCACAACGCTTTCTGGGAATCCATTATTTGCCACGACGCATTGTTAGCTTTATCCAAACATCCACCGAGTTAACGACAGATTTAAATGTAAATGTCGTTCACCTGCTATTCTAACAATACTTGCAAAGGATATGTAGATAATTGTTTTATGATTGATCAACTTTTTTAAAGTTTTTAATCCGTTAATATTTTGTTTCTAATAACGTAATAACCTACAAAGTCATCTCAATCTACTCCAAGGGTACATCAAATGGCGAACAAAAGTTAACTCAACTAAATCAGTTCAAGTTACATTCACCATGAGACGTGAAGTATGCCCGCCTGTGATGATGAACAATGAGCGAATTCCTGTAACAACAGAAACAAAGTAAGTGCCTTGGCCTTCATCTTGACCAAAGACTCGCATGGAAAAAACACGTCTAATCCAAAATGCAATGGCAACTCTGCAGAAAATCAAAACTCTTACTGAACAACAAATCACTGCTTTATAAGGCTATACTGAGGCCCATATGGTCCTACGGTCTCCAACTCTGGGAATGTGTCTCAGGCGAAATACTGAGAAGGACTTACTCCTACAGCAAGCAGATGGTAAATCACGCAAACGAGCTAATAGACCAACTCTACACCAATGGCCCTACCACAAGAAGACTGCAGATAACATGGCCCCAGGACTTACTACACCAATGAAATAGATTGTAAATAATCATATCTCGTCAATTAAAAGAAAATTACGCAATAAAGTAGACAGGTACAAGGAATGAGTACTCTCAGTTTTCTACAATGATAAAATACTTGAAAACATCTAAAAGAAATTTGCGTTTGGTTTTACTTAAATTCGTACCTATTTCTTCTACATCGTCAAAACATTACTAATCAATCATATTTTTAAGCTAAGCTATATTGCCCTGAATGGCCGATAAAATGAATTACAGAATGCATTATGGGCGTTTTTCAAGGACCTACAACACACAAATATCGTGTTTTGGTTATTTTGAAAGGCCCACACGTGTGGTGGTTGGCTTAAAATGATAACAACTCAACATTTCAATTTTTGAATGTCTGAAATTGCTCAGAACGCGTTGTGGCCATTTTTGGTGTAAAAGGTAGAGATATCTTACGCTTTCATACCCGACCGTATCGCACGCACCCTACTCTATTACTGTGTCTTAAGCACAACTATTGTCAGTGAATGGGTAGCCACCTGCCGAGCATTCGACTCGGGTTTGACCCCGAGACCGTCCGCACCAGTGCCCAAGCCATTTTTGGTGTAAGATGTCATTTTGTAATTTGTCGTATACTGTTTTGCATTTTGAGAGTAAATATTTACAGTAAAATCAAACTTTGGGACTTCAGGAAATAATTTACAAACGTTCCTGCTTTGAATTGTACACACAAAAAGAGATTGTACTACTTTAATATTTACTTAGAGTATTTGGCAATTATTATTCTTTTAAAACTGCTTTCTTAGTACATATGACTTATATTATTCTTAATCCTTCAGGAACTTTTTAGAAAACAATTGCAACAGAATTCAAAGTTCCTACCTTGATTTCCAAGCGTATATAATTACATTCAAACGCTGCATGACAGTAAAAGTTTATATGTTTCAATTCATCCTTATCGGCCAAGATGAGTTTATTCTTACATGATTTCGTCATCTTATTGCGAGATATGATTTTTAGATGTAAATGTACAGTAAAGCAAGCTTTAATTTATTGCTAAGTCCTAAGCTCGGTTTGCTTTTGATGTACTTTAATACTTCACATGTTTCCAATATGAAATTCAAACTAATTATACGAATTTTCATTTCCCAACGCCTGCATTAATGGTCCAAATTAATATACGAAATAATAATCAAAACGTGAGAACACTCGTAAGTGCTACTCGACCATGCTTGTGTTACAAACAAGTATTTTTAGCAAGTTGTAGTGGTATTCTTTTTTTTAATTTTTTGTGGAGAAGTAGAAGGAAGTGTGCGAAACACTTCCTGTGAGTCTCAATTAATAGTCCAAATTGATGATCATGATTCTCTCATTATTCCCGAGTGAGACATAGGATTTCGGTCTCTCCAGTTTTGCCTATTTTCACTTATAATCTCACAAGAGCATTAATTCTTTCCGGAAATTTTTAGGCGTGCATTTCAACAGCGTATTAATAGGTTGTTGCACTACTAAAAATTACCCGGACATGAATTAATGCGAGTGTAGATTCGGTAAGAAAATCGTAACGACATCGCCACATCGCCACTAAAAGCAATAATAATTCAGTACATATTTAAATTTTAGAAACGTAACCATAGCAACTTGTATGTCAGCTGTCACATTTGACTTAAAAATTTTCACTTATTAATTTCACCTAGGTTGGTCTAGCGATCAACAAAAAATTTACAAGAAATTTGAACGTTCCGGTAGTAACCATGCTCAATATTACGTTTCTATTGGTCGTTAATTAGTGTCGTATGTTATGTTTCCATGTGTATGGCTACCTGTACACATTCGCAAAAACAAACTTTTCGGTCTTCTTTCTTAACCTCTGCAGCTGCCTCTGAATTATATTGAAGTAAGCTCGTTTTGTTTATTAGAAAATTCTTCAGAATTGAAAATAACCCACGTTGTTAGGTTGATTTTAATGTAAACAAGTTTAAGTTGCAAAACGCTGGTGAGTAGGTACAATAAAAAGCAATAAAGCCTATGCAAATACAATTATTTTAATTAATTTAAAGGTATAAGCTTAAGAAAAAAAGAATAAATATCGAAGTAACTATTTGCAGTTGTGGTTCGTCATTCCTGTTTAATCGAATGAATTAATTTACATAGCTACTAATAAGAATATTCAAAAGCAGAAAATCTATAATTTATAAACGTGGGTAAAGGGTAACTGCATTGTACATACATACGTACATAGTATATAAATTTAAAACCAGCTTATTGCAGTTTGCATTAAAGGTGAACGATAATTAATTTTCTCTGGAGGCAAACATAAATTTTAACAAATATGCATTGCTATTAACATATATGTACATAACTGAATTGTTAATGTTTGCATCGTTAAACAACAAACTGATGAGTGATCCATCCCTCCGGAATTTATAAACTTAGGTTTTTATTGAATAAACTTACAGAAATCGTTAGTTTCGGGATTGAAATTGACGCAATCTGAAGTGTAAATTGTACCTTTTATTGACGAAAAATATGATACTACGAGTAATTGGTTTTATTAATGCATTTATACTTCAACTTCCCGTATTTACTTAATAGTTATTTAAAAATATAAATTTGAAATGCCAATCTTAAAAGTGTACAAACAGGATAAAAACAACAAGGACATTAATTTATGGCACTTAATGCCCAAATGAAACATACTTAACTTTGTTTATTTTATTATTGAATAACAAACGGCTAATTTGCATAGTTAATTAGCAAAATTACAAGTACACCGCGCTCATTGATAATTAAACGCGCAAAAAGCTGCGACTTCGACCTTGAAATTAAAAGAAAAGGATTTACTAATTTTCTCCCACGCGGAACCGTAACCAAAGAATTCCACAAAACTAACTTTTATTATGCGTTAACCATTTTAGATTTTGATTAGTTCCAGCGGCGAAGATCTTTGAACCAAGAGTTGTACGTTGTAAAGAAGTTTAAGTACTTTTAGCCATTAATTTAATTCCTGTAACCCGCATCCTTTACGCCTTTACTACTAGGAGCATGGCAATTGAGTTATTAGACGTGCTTAAATAAGGATACATAAATTACCGATACAAAGATTAACAAAAGGGCCCCAACTCTCTGTATGTATGAAGGTGGGAGTTTTACTACCGTATTCCGAAAAGCAAAAGAAAGAACCGAAGGTTTGTTGATCGTTAACGGTTGTTGTTAATTATGTAAAGGAAATACTCTGTTGTAATTAGAATGCTTACGTTTTAATAGGGTTTAATTTGCTTTTGTTTGTAATTTTCGTTAATAAGTATAAATAACGTTACAAGAAGTGGTTTGAATACCTGGCGATCAAGAAAAAACGGACAAAAGTTGGCGCTGAAATTTGGTTACTTTAACAACTTTATTTCATGCAAAATGTTTAGGAATCCCATCAAAATAGGATCTAACAGCTACATCTACCTCCTGTTCTGAATGAAACCTCCTCCCTCGCAAATGTTTCTTGGGTCCATAGAATAGCCAAAAGTCGCACATCGCTAGATCTAGCGAGTAGTGAGGATGTTCTATTGTTTTGATTCCATTTTCAGCTAAATACTGAACGGTTAATTGCTGTATGGGAAGACGCATTATCATGATGTAACATAACATCATAGACTTCTTTCTTTTTACTGAAGACATGAGACAGACAATTTTTCACGTACCATTTAACCGTGACAGTCTTTTGTTCCTTTAATCTAATTGCGGACACTAAACCTGTACTTTCTTCCTATATTTCCTGTATTTTCTTCAGTAACGACTGTACGTAAAAGGTAAAAGGAGGTCCTGCTCCTTTTCGGTGGGTAACAGATTTACAACCACGTTGAAATTCCTTGTACCATCTATAAATTGTAGCCAACGAAGGAGCTAATTTCAAACTTTCTTCGCGCTCATAAAGACTCAAGCGCTTTTTAAAATCATAAAATATCATAATGCGAAATTTCTCTGGTGATACACAATCACATTTGACATATAAAAAAATGCGCCATATAATAAAAATTGTTTTCTATCCCATGGCTACCTAGATTTTCCGATTCTCAGCAATTATAGCTTGGCCCTCGTATAAGCAAACAGGAAACTCAATCTCTTCAGCATCAGGTCTTGTATTGAAGAGCATTAAATAAAAATTTATTAAAAGTAAAAAAGTTTGAGTTTCTAATTAAAATTGGTAGTAATTTTTAAACCACAAAGAAGTCACCTAAAATTTCCAATTCAGCCTAGAAAAAAGCTCAGCCTCTGTTTGAGGAAACTCCTGTTTGAACTCGTTCTTTTTTTTTATGAAATTATCGACATTTTCGTCGACTAATAAATAAATCGCTTTATGCTTATCCCCATCTTTTCAAGAAGCCTATTTTCGAGGAAACTCATGAAATTTGTTTAGATTAAAATATTAATTAATAACATGTCTTAACCAAGAAATCAATTATGTTAATACTGCAAAATCGCCCGAATTTATCTTTTATTCCGGTCCACCTGATAAACTTTGTTCCGGGAAACTCAGAGTTTTGAAACATTCAAAAATCGTCTAAACGCGTTGTTAAACAAAAATATCAATAAAATAACCAAGCAGGTGATTGGTTTATTCCTTATGAATCGCCTGGCAACCTAAGAAAATTCGGCCTGATTATGTTTAAAGAAACCCCTGAAGAGGTTGTAGGTTTCAGAAAATCCTTGAAACTCGTGTTTAAATAAAGATATCAATAATTATTCTAAGTAAAAAATTTATGGTTTTACTTTTGTTCGGCCGAATTTCTTTGCTTTTTTTCTTCAATCAACATACGAATAAGTTCAACTCGAAAAAGCTTAGATTTGTTGAGGAGACTCTTGGGGAGCTTTGAAATTTTGTAAAATCGATTAAATTGTTTTTTCAATAAATATAGATTATTTTCATTAACTAAGAAGATAATCTCCTGAAAATTCCTAGTTTTTCTGACCTAAGAACGTCGGCCTGAAAATCGCAGAAACCCATGAAATTTCAGAAGAAAATTTAAGTAAAAATATCAAAAATGTATCTAACTATGAAGTTAATTGTTTTACTCCTGAAAAATCAGGCGAATCCCTGTTCTTTTCAGACAGCCTAAGAATAAGCTTAGATTTCGTTGATGAGCTTTGAATTTTTCTTTTAAATAAATATAACGATAGTTTTTCTAACTGAGAACTTAATTGTTTTAGTCCTGAAAATCGGCCGAATTTCGGCATTTCTCTTGTAATGTATAAAAATGTTACTATTTCAACTTTTCTTAAATAAAATTTTCAATCAGAGCCCAGAATTTCAGAACATCTTAGGTAAATTCATTTAATTTTCATTGTTAAAAAAATCCGAAAATATGGCGTACTGTTTGTAACTGAACAAAAAGCTTATTTTTTGATGGGAATTACGAATTTAATGAGTTAATCATTTTAGGTTATTTAAGAAATTTTCAAAATGAAACTGTATTTTGCGAATGAGGAATAACATTTTGAATATTTATTGTAATTGTTTTGATATGTAGTTTGAACTTTGAGTTAACATTAGGAAATTTCATGGCCGATTTTGGCCAGTTTTTGTTTGATCGCACGTTACTATAAATAATTAATTTTACAAGTCTAAATTCAAAAAAAATCCTTGGTAATGGTATGGCATAAGACACACAGGGCCAAGTAGAAGTTCATGAAATGAGTGTCGTAAGATATTTGGAGCTTTTCTATGCTTTTTTATATTTGCATTATTTACCAAATAATATAGTATGGGTAAAAAAAAAATGCCTAAGAGTTGCCGCCAAAAACGTGCGATTGCTTTTTTTGTACTTTTATGATATTGTAAATTATAATACACATGTCTTTTTCTGCTGATACTATACATAACTTGTTCGTTCCAACATCCGCATACTTAACTTTTCTTATAACTTATAACGGGACGAAATCCAAAAATTCCTTTGTCAACAACAGCAGACATCTTTATTTACAACAAACTAGCTCCTTTATTTAGACGTAAAAATTTGTATGCAAGGCAAATATGTGTACACATGTCCAAAGCAAATGGATTTCCGCTCGTAAATCTCGAAATAAAAAAATCTAAATGTGGCACACATCAAAGTTGTTTTAGATTAAAAAACGTACATAAGTCGCGGGCTTAATTTTTCGGATCCTAACTTATTAAAATAATACCTAGCGTTTTCGAAAAAAAATACTAGAAAAATGAGCGACGTTTTTATGAAGCTTCTATAACAGATTATTTTTATTATGTACGGATGTCTTAGTGTCTCGGAATGTATTTTTAGATGACTTGTGGGTTCACCTCGTCCGTACGTAAAATTTAGTCTGGATGTAGTATTTTTACTGTCCATGAGTGAAATGTGAACGTTGTTAACGGCATAATCTAGATCTAAACAACGAAATGTCGCTTTTAGGGATATTTAAAGCGGCAACTACAGGGTCGTTTAAATCTAAATAGTGGATATAAATCTCATTAACGAGAATTCCTGGGCAAAAACTTTCGTTATGGATTCGATTTTCGTGCTTTTATTATAAAGGTATCACAGAAGGGCATTTAACGGACGTAACTTTAAACGTAAATGGCTTAGAGAAAGTTAATGTTAAAGTCTTACCGTAGCTTATGAATATAATCTTTTGTCACATGGTCCCCATCTAAGTAAGTCCAAACAAAGCGTTTTTTACTACCCGGAAGTTCGTACATACATCAAATTTAAACGGCACATCCACAGAAGACCCGTAATGCTTCGACCGAAAATTTGCGATATTCTTTCGAACGAATTCGCGCGAATTGTTTATTGATAGCGCAGTAGAAGAACTCTCGTACGTCCTTCTTCCGCACCAACCGACGCGGGATTGAAACTTGAAATTAAGTTGTGTCGAACAGAGGCTGACAGCCAACAGAGTACCTACTTGCTGCCTCCTTCTTACTTCCAAGAGGTCTTCGGGTTGTCCCCTTCTGGTATCCAATCTTTACGATGTGTTGTTTCGTTCCTGTCCGACTGGTTCTGTTGTTCTTCTTTCTTCTTCTTCTTCTTCACGGAGTTGCCAGATGGGGATGGGTTATTATACGTCTACGATTTACAGTTGTCCAATTCTTTGTTTGTTTGGTTTACTAATCTTCTTTCGTTTGTTTACTTACTTTTTTTTTATGTTACTCGTAGTAAGGGTCGGATTTCGTTCATCAAAATGCCTGCAACGTAACGCGAAATTTACTTTTAAAAATAACGCATTTAAAATTAATTTTGTTTCATTTTTTCTTTTTTATCTCAATTAAAAATATGTATCTGTCTGGTTTTTTATTGGCCGTTAGAATCATGTTAAAATTTGCACATGTAACGTTAGAAAAACGTGCTGGTAAAGTTCAAAAATGTAATTTAATATGTATGTCTGTTATAACAAACTCACACACTTTGTGAATTTAGAATTAAATTTTTTGCATATTTATTCTTGCTTTTTTGTATTACATTTGTCGTTTCTTACAGCGATTTACATTTGTTGTGATACTTTGTTCGCATGGTCTTCAAAGGATATTACTGTAGAATACGTGATTCTAATTAACCTTAGTTAATTAATTAGCAGCAAAGACACAGAAGATTAATACTCAGTTTAACACAGCTAAATTTACAAAGTTAGACGAATGGAAAGAATGCAAATAAATAAACAATTCTGATGAAACAGTCTTTTATCTGTATAAAGCCTACGCCTTTTATTTAAAAAATATGCAGTCAAATAAGTAAATTGCATTTACCATGAGACACTCGATTGTATCTGAAGAATACATGTAAGTTGATTTTACGTTTATGGGTTGTCAGGATAGTAAGGAAAATAAATGAAACAATTAATTTAGTACCGACTAATGTCAAACAATTTAGTCAAAAATTTTAAAAAAATATTGTTAGTTTACATTGGTAGAGGAAGTGCATAGCGAAGAATAAAGTTGTGATGAATTTAAGGTGCGAAAAAGTAATAAAATAAAATAGCAAAACTTACATGTTAATTTTAATATTAATTCATACAACAATACTTGAACAATACACAACAACAACAACAACAATAATAATTCGAATATGAGTGCTTTGCTCTTATACAGGGTGTCTCTAAAGTATGTGAACATAGCTTAACCACAGATTCCTGGGCGCAAAATAAGGTGATTCAACCCAACTTACCTAGTTATATCCAAATTCGTTTCGTTAAGCCAGTATTCTGCTTTAAGGTTCTTTGAAAACAAAATTAATTTTTCTTATAAGAACAAAACGCTTGGATCGATTTGCATAATAGCTAGCATGACACTCCATACGGACATAAGACAGCTTTTGAGATGACAATGTATGAGTGTCACGGCCCATATCAGACAGTAATAAATAACACATTTAGAAATACCTATTTAATTAATTATTATATCATTATTAATCTTAATAATATGCTGTGTTTATATATCTCATACATACATATGTAAATATGCAAGAATTTGATAAACTATACTCAACAGCAAAGTCTTAACAATGCAATGAACCACACCAAAAAAAAAACATGAAACACTTAGGAAATAAAAAGCTTTATATCGCCACGTACAACGTAAGAACATAAGATCACAAGAACACATTACTAAGACTGGAAGAGGAACTGCAGCATATTAAATGGTACGTCCTGGAACTGAGCGAAACTAGACTGTAAGGACAAATGACCACCGTACTGCAATCAGGACACTTATTTTATTAAAATAATACCGAAATAAAAGATCACGAAAAAGGCGTTGCACTACTAGTAAACAAACTACGGCAAATAATACAAATGCAAGCTACAGTATTTTTCATCTAGCTTTTGGGTTGTGACGTCAACTTGCCACGCCCAAAAACTGTATGAATAGACAGGCGTCCGTGCGCAGTAGTTAATGGAAACCTAGTTTAGAAAGAGATGAAGTATAGTTGGTTTGTGAATTGACGTCACAACCCAAATATTAGGTCATAAATACTGTATATCGGATCGAGTTGTTTACATCATCATAATAAAGATTAACAAAACGTATATGTAGTCTACAAATAATATAAACTTATGCCCCAACTAGTACATCCAAGGGCTTAGAAATAGAAAAATTATATGAAGATATTTATAATGAAAGCGAAAATAAATGAAAAACCCAAATTTGTAGTAATAATGGGAGGTTTTAATGCAAAAACAGGACAAGATGAAAATAATGAACACTAGAAGAGAGATGCTGATAGACTACTGCCTAAGCGAAAATCTCTTTTGCATGAATACGTTTTTCAGGAAACCCCTAAAGAAGAAGCCCCAGTGGCAATATAAAAAATGAAATTGATTAATATCATTAGTCATTACCACTGAGAGAGCCAGGATGTTACAGTACTAAACTGTTTTGACACCAATAGTGATCACCGACTAATTAGAGCAACCATAATAATCAATACCAGATACGAAAGAAACAAACTTTCGCAGAAACAAAACTTCCCAACAATAGATGTTTTGGAACAAAACAACGAAAAGTTCAGAGACAAAGTTGGTAAGAAACTAAAAGCTAGAGAACACCTAGAACAGATGCAAATAAATGACTTAACAAAACATATAAACAACAATATACAGCTAGTAACAAAGGAGATATTCTTAACACACAAAAAGGAAACAACAAAATTCAGTAAAGAATAGAAATGGATCAAGAATCAGAAGGCTATGAAAAACGAAGTAAGGAGATAAACAAGAACATTCGTAAAGATCAGTGGCGTAACTAGGGTACGTGAGGCCTGGGTTCCAAACTTAAAACTGGGCCCCCCTCCAACTGAACCAAAAAAGAAAAAACAAGAAAGTAATAAGCAAATGAAGAACAGGTGAAGCCCAAGCGAAGATAGTATAACTACTGAAATGTTAAAAATAAGAGGAGAAGATCTAAAAAAAAAATGTAAGACTTCGAATAAATACCTGACAATCAGAAAAATACCAGAAGCATGGCAAGATGCAAAGGTTATCATACTGTTTAATAAAGGAGAGTTATCGCCCAATAAGCTTACTGTAGCGTTTGTATAAATTACTCACAAAAATAGTGACGAATAGACTAACAATCAAAATGGATTCATATCAACCGCCAGAGCAGGCTGGATTTCGCATCGCATTTAGCACAACATACCACCTACTAACTATACTCCTACACTTAGCCTTCTTTGGCTATCAGAAAGCCTTCACTACTATTGAAACACTGGATAACGCTAGAATTGATTCTAGATACTCAACTCTTTCGATAGATGAAGGCAAGAAAACCCAAAAAATTCGCATCAATAGAGGAGTACATCAAGAGGATTAATATAAACGGAACATCGGAACAAGGCTTAGTCATCTAAGATTTGCGGACAATATTATCCTAATCAGCTGTAGATCAACTTTTATTTATTTAAATTTAACTTACACAATAATATCAACCGATCAATTTGACTTTTTGAATTAATTAATAATGTTTTGTTTTATTGTAACTCCTCACGGCGGCTGTGTGCCAGCCGCGTCACGGCGGCTGTGTGCGAGCCGTATGAGTCGCCACACCAGCCTCCCTCCTTCTTGAAAATTACGATCTGTAGAAATCAGGAAAATGTACTTTTCGTCCCGATCGTGTCTGGGCGTGTTGATTCTTAGCACACATGTCATGCTTCGTAGTTTGCAGGTCTTGTGCGTTTGATTTTTGAAGCATTGGATGTTCTGCATTCGCAAATGTCTTTCTTATAATAGAGGACTTGGGTTCGGTCACAAAATATGCTGGCTTGAGTCGATCTATAGAAACGTGTACGATTTTTCTTTGTATCTCTAGCTTGAACGTCTTCAGACCTCGGTCAATTATCTTATAGGGACCGACATATGGAGGTTGCAAAGATCCCCTCGATAAATCCACTCGAAGAAATGCATGAGAACATGTTGAGAGGTCTTTAAATACGAAAACTGTTTGGTTATTGTGTCGCGATGCAGGAACCGGTCTCATTCGATTAATATGTGACTGTAGTCTTGATAAGAAACTTGTGCAGTCTGTTGTATCCAAAGGAATGGAGACAAAAAATTCCCCAGGAAGACGGAGTGGTTCACCATAAACCAGCTCTGCTGCAGACGCCTGGATGTCTTCTTTCCATGCAGCACGTATCCCTAATAAAACAAGTGGAAGTACTTCAGTCCATTGCGGGTCTGCGTGACACATTATGGCTGCTTTCAATTGCCGGTGGATGCGTTCGACGAGCCCATTAGCTGCGGGGTGATAAGCTGTAGTTGGATGATGAGAAGCCCCCATAATCAAACTTAATCGTTTGAAAAGGTCTGATTCAAATTGTCGCCCTCGGTCAGTTGTAATCTTTTGTGGGCAGCCAAAACGGGAAATCCAGCCAGATAATAAAGCTTTAGCTGTGGTTTCTGCTGTAATGTCCTGCATTGGTATAGCCTCAGGCCACCTCGTAAATCGATCAATAGCTGTAAGACAATATCTATAGCCACATGAAATAGGCATAGGTCCGATAATGTCAATATGGATGTGACTGAAGCGGGCAGATGGTAACTTGAAATTCCCGTAGGGAGCGGATACATGGCGAGTAATTTTCGAACGCTGGCATGACAAACATGACTGAGTCCATTTATAGCAGTCTTTACGTATTCCGGGCCATACGAAGCGTTGAGTAACTAATTTAACTGTTGCTTTTGCTCCTGGGTGACTGAGGTCGTGACAAGATTCGAAAACTTGTTTACGAAAGTTAACGGTTATGAAAGGACGAGGTGTAGCAGTAGAGATATCACAATAAACTGGGATAGTCGTACCTGGTATTAGTACTTTAGCGAGTTTCAGAGAGGTACCACTTTTTAGGAAGTTTCGTAGTTCTTCATCTGTCTCTTGATTAATTGAGAGAGACTTGTAGTCTATAGGCGAGGTGATGGCATCAGTTCTTGAAAGCGTGTCAGCTACAACATTCTCTGATCCTGTAACGTGGCGTATGTCTGTAGTAAATTGACTCACGAAATCCAGATATCTGAACTGACGCGGCGAACAATTGTCTTGTCGAGTCTTAAAAGCAGAGATCAAGGGTTTGTGATCTGTAAAAATACAAAATGTTCTTGCCTCAATCATGTGACGGAAATATCTTATAGCCTCATAGATGGCAAGAAGTTCTCTATCATACGGACTGTACTTCTTTTGCTGTGCACTTAGTTTTCTGGAGAAGAATCCTAACGGCTGCCAAAAAACATTGTTCTTCTGTTGTAGTACAGCTCCGATTGAATTGTCTGATGCATCTGTAAATATTGCTAGTTCTGCGGCGGGGTCGGGATGTGCTAACATAGTTGCTGTTGACAGAGCAGACTTACAGGCATTAAATGCTTCATTTAGTAACGGCGTCCAGATTATTTGGTGTGATCCTTTAACTTTAGGCCCCGACAAGTAATTATGTAAAGGTGTCTGATGAATTGCTGCATTAGGTATAAAACGACGATAAAAGTTGATCATACCCAAAAAGCGCCTGAGTTCCTTGACTGTCTTGGGCGTTTCGAATTCCAAGATTGCTGCCACCTTGTCAGTTAGCGGTCGAGTTCCCGTAGCAGAGACTGAGTACCCAAGAAATTTGACTTCAGATGCTCCTAGTACACACTTGGCTGTATTAATCAAAATTCCATATTGTTGTAGACGATTAAATAATATACGTAGATGTTCTTTATGTTCTAATTCTGAAGTTGAAGCAATCAGAATATCGTCGATGTAACCGTAACAAAAATTTAATCCCCGAAGGACTTCATCTACGAATCGTTGGAAGGTTTGAGCAGCGTTGCGTAGACCGAAGGTCATATAAGGGAATTCAAACAACCCAAACGGTGTAGTGATGGCCGTTTTGGGTATGTCATCAGGGTGTACGGGAATTTGATTATATGCCTTGACAAGATCTATAGTCGAAAAAAATGAACATCCGTGCAATTGCTGGGCGAAATCCTCAATATGTCGTACAGGATACGCATCAGGTACAGTGCGTGAGTTTAGACCGCGGTAATCCCCACATGGTCTCCAGCCATCATTTTTCTTGGGAACCAGATGTAATGCTGAAGACCAAGAACTGTCGGATCTGCGTGCAGTTCCGCATTCCAACATGGCATCAAATTCTTTCTTCGCTATCTGTAGCCGATCAGGAGCTAGTCGACGTGGGCGACAGCACACCGGAGGACCTGGAGTAGTTTTTATGTGATGCACAGTGTTATGTTTAGGTGCTGGTCGGTCTGGCGTTCCAGCTGGCCGAGTTATGTCTGGATATTGCATTAGGAGCTCATGATAAGGTGAAGTCCCAGCAACTGCCTTTATATGACCAATTTTTGTATATACAATCGTAGCAGGGGTTGTGAGCGATGTTATTCCGTCGATCAACCTTCGGTGACGGACATCGACGAGCAGATTGTAGAAAGACAACAAATCGACACCTATGATAGGTTTTGTTACTTCGGCAACAACAAAACGCCAATGAAAATCTCTCCGAAGTCCTAAGTTTAGGTGAAGGTCGATCCATCCATAGGTAGAAATAATTGTACCATTGGCTGCAAAGAGTTCATAATCGGTTTTAGTTCTACGCTCCCGGATTGCAGAACGTGGATAAACGCATAAATCTGAGCCGGTATCGACGAGAAACTGCTGCTTTGTAGATTGATCAACGACAAATAAGCGGCCCGGGATGTTGGAGCAGTCACTGGCCGCTGCTATTGACTGCTTAGATCGTTTCCCGGCTTGTAGGAGCATGGCTTCGTACACCGAGTAGCTCGATCCCCGAAACGACGATGGTACCAACATATGTCAGATTTTTGTCGATTCTGCGAATTAAAATTATTGAATTGGCCGCGTTGACGAGATGATGAACGTGAGCGGGATCTGTAGTTTGCTGTCAACGCTGCTACTTGCTTGGTTAGGTCGTCGATACGCGCAGTCAACGGATCAGTCTCATCCGTTTGTGAAGTGGTGGCAGCCGCTACGTGTTGATGTGGTCGAACGACATCGTTCACTTTGTCAGCTAGCTCTGCAATCTTGTCTAAATCTACGTTGGTCTGTGTCGCTACTATAGTCTGCAAGTGTGCTGGAAGTCGACTGGCCCAAATCGTTCTCATTAGGTCACTTGGTACCTTATTTCCACCTAAAGTTTCAAGGTGACGTAGAAATTGACTTGGTTTGCGGTCTCCCATCTCCTCGTACATGAGCAGCTGCCTCGTGCGATGCTCTTGCGATGTGGACAATCTTTGAATTAGCTCACTCTTCAATTTTTGGTATTTACCGGTCTCTGGTGGATTAATCATTACATCCTTTACTTCAGCTGCACACTTTTGATCTAGCTGTGCAATGACGTGGTAGAACTTGGTAGAATCGGCTGTAATATTCGCCAGCACGAACTGGGCCTCCACTTGCGCAAACCAAACTGCGGGTTCATCTTGCCAAAAGGGTGGAAATCGAACATTTACTCGACATACCGAATTAGCGTCTGGTCCTTGAACGGTACTATCGTCACTGCCGGTAACTTCCACTTCATTCGGCATTTTACGTCTAAGGGTCACCAATGTGTAGATCAACTTTTATTTATTTAAATTTAACTTACACAATAATATCAACCGATCAATTTGACTTTTTGAATTAATTAATAATGTTTTGTTTTATTGTAACTCCTCACGGCGGCTGTGTGCCAGCCGCGTCACGGCGGCTGTGTGCGAGCCGTATGAGTCGCCACACAGCAATACAACTGTAGAACTGAAAACTATGCTGGAAGAACTCCGACAGGAGTCGTCTCAAGTCAGTCTGGAAATGAATCTCACTACGACAAAAATTATGAGCACAGAACAAGTTTATATAACCATCGAAAACCAAGCCATAGAAAAAGTAACCGAGTATCCGGTCCTGTTAACACAAAAAAAAGTTAGTAAAGGAGAATTAATCCTCGGAAGAGTAGGATTTTATTGGACAGCATTCGGTAAACTCGGGTTCACTCTGAAGTCTCGAGAAATCCCTATAAATCTTAAAAGAAAATAGTATATGAATTCTGTGTATTGCTGGTTCTCACATATAGGCTTGAAACAATACCCCTAACATGTAAATCGGTAAACAAATTCCAAGTTACACAGCGAGCAATGGAGAGAGCTATTCCGAGCTCGATATTGGTTTGAGAGATAGGGTCTCAAACGAAGAAATCCGAAGAAGAACAGTAGTAACAGATATAATTAAAAGAGTGGCAAAGATGAAATTGCGATAGGTCGGCCACACTGCCAGATGAGGCAGAAATAGATGGACATACAAAACAGCGATATGGCGTCCGCGAGGAAACAAAAGAAGCGTAGGGAGACCCCAGGAAAGATGGTGAGATGATATACAGAAAGTGGCAGGGAAAAACTGGATCCAGACACCGTTAGACAGGAAATAATGGAAAATGATGGAAGGAAATTCCAGTTTACCGAGGCTAAGGTGAAAATGATGTAATACAAACTTATTATTTCATTTCTTACTATGGCTAAACTAACTTTGAACTTAGATGAAGGGTAGTCAACAAGAAAAATTATAATAGCTAAATTATTCAGTTTCTATTCAGATTGCATCCAGTTAACATCAAGCGAATAATCTCAATATATTAAATTCATTATTACAAAGTTTTACATTACTGTACCTACTATTCTTCTATTTTTATCAACTACGATTTGGTACGAGCACCTTTTTACATAACAGAAGTATTTACAAGACGTATTTCAAAAAATTATTGACTTCTGTTACTCCTATGTGGAGCATAGAGTATGTAACAGCGCCATCTGGTTTTCTCCGTTTGTCTTATTTCTTCATCTACCGTCCTTCTCCAGCTGGTTCTTCTTCTTCCGATTTCAATGCAGGGCCTGTCTTTCAATTGCTGTTGGGTCCTTTCTTAAAGTATGGCTTATCCAGTTCCATACTCTCATCTTGATTTGTACGTATATGGAATTTCCCCTGTACGTCCCCATAGTTCAACGTTAGATATAGCATCCGGCCAATATATCTTAAGTATTCTACGGAAGCATTTGTTTATAAATATATATGGAGCTGTGCGGTGATTGTTTTCGTGACTTTCCAGGTTTCGCTGGCGTATAGAACCGATTTGATATTGCTTCTAAATATTGTAAGTTTTGTTTTCATTGACATTTCTGTCACTTTCCACAGCGGATAGAGCTGTATGAATGTTTTTTGGATTCGTGTTCTCACATCCGTTTCTGATTCTCCTGTGCCCATTATTATGCTACGATGGCATACTTTTATGTTATTTGCCTAGCCATGAAACAAAAAGCAACAATATCAAACCAATTATTAAAAAATAGCTGTGACATTTAGAAGTATATGTGCTAAGTTGTGTTTAATTTATGCGGTTTATAGAGATTTGGGAAGGTTTACTTCTTAATAAAATGAGTGAAATTAAGGTGGAACATCGCAGTGTCATAAACAAATAATCAATGACTGGGTTCATAGAGTTAAGGCATCCACCTTATAGCCTTGACCTAGCTCCGCCAGACGTCTTTCTATTCAAAAACTTAAACGCATCTCAGGGGAAAGCGTTTTGCATCTAATGAAGCACTCAAAGGAGCCGTTGAACAATATTTTCCAGAGTTGCCGAAGGAATTTTTTCTGAGGGCATGGGGCAATTGGAAAGAAGATGGAATAAGTGTACCTATAAGTGATACGTGCTTTTTTTCATGGTTAGGTAGATAACATAGAAATACGCGCTCGTACCATCAAAAATACCAAAGAAAATTTTCGGCTCCTAAAATGAAATTGCGGGATTTGATGGACATACTAAAAATAAAATGAACCGTTGGGAATTACATTCGTGGTCCACTTTATTGCCGGTGTAAATTTTTGTAACGGATTTTATTACATTAAAAACACTGCCGTATAAAAAGAAAGGTTAAAAAATGTAGTTTGTTTCAAGACGAACTTACTTCAAACCTACCTTAGAACAAACAAATCCGAGTATGTTGACTCGCGTTACCGTATCAGTAAGTTCAAATATTGACACAAGAAATTTTAAACACCAGTAAGCACTTTGTAATGTCTTAATTAGGCTTTTATGTTTGCTTCTTTCTTAATTTGTTACTCGGTTTATTATTATGTTTGTTTTTTACTGCATGTGATTAATTTAAGCATATAATTAACCGCATTCAAGATACTTTTTTTGATGATGCATCTTACTGGGATTTACTTATCTAAAACTTTGGGAATAAGTTTTTCCGACAGTTTTTCGCTATAGTATTGATTTTAAACTTTCAAAGCCTATAAAATTTATCCAAAGGCAAAAATCTAATCTCGTTTTTTTTTGTTATTGCTCTTAAAAAATCAAAACAATGTAAACACATCAAGCGACAATGCGTATTAAAAAGCGCATTAAACCAAGCTCACAATAATTCTATATAAATACAAATTAATATTTAAAATTTATAGCGTGCGTTTAATGCGATTGCGTTAACACAATGGAATATCATAAAATGATAATTAAAATAAAATAATGAAATGCGGTTTATATAAAATAAATTATTACTCGCGAACGTGCATAAACAATACAGATATTAATATGAACTCTTAATTAATTAAACTCCTACGAGTTAAAAACACTCGGCGTAGAAGCTCATATCCTGATGTTAACGAACGTATTTAAATAATCTTTTTTTTTAAGTTACATGTCTTTGGGCTGTCTGTTGTAAAGAATCCTTATCATTATTATTACTCGTACCATAGATTAAAGATCCCTTCCAAGCCATTTCGCTTCCAGTTACTATTTTCGTACCTTTTAATTTGTTCTTTTCTTTTAAAACTTCTGCTTTCCCTACCCGGTTTGCCATTTTTATTATTACCACTTGTTTGCATTTGTCTTTTCCTATTTTATAAGCATCGTGGATCTCCGGCCTTATTTGCAATTTTTCGTCAAACAGTTTTTTAACCACTCCTTTGTCGTCTTAGCTCTGCACACCTTTGATTACGATATTGAATTTTCTCTTTTCCTTCTGCTGCTTTTCTAGTGTATCTTCTATTTTGCTGATTTCGTTCTCAAACCCTAGTTTTCCTATTTTCCATTCTTCTAGTTTCTTCGCCACATTCCTCTTTTGCCTTTTTATATTTTGCTTATTGTTCTTGCTAGCTTCCGCCTTTATTTCTTCTTTCATTTCTTCTATCTTTTTTATTATTGTTATCTCAATCTCTTTTGCTCCTTCGTCCTATATTTGTTTTGTTTTTTTGGTGGGCTACCTTTATGTTGGTGAGCGACTTTTAGCTTTTACTGTTTGTTCGTTTTCCCACTCTTCAAAATCCTCTGGATTTTTCTTTTGAAATATTTTGTTACGCTGCTAGCGCCCTGCTTGATTTTACTTAAGTTTTTACTCATGGGCTAGTAATTCCTCTCTTCATGGAAATGAAACTAGGTTTGGCAACAGCACCATTATTTTTTCAACAGAAAAATTCGCAAGGTCATCGAAATCATCAAGACTCCTAACAACTTGAATCGTGACAATGGTTATCATCTATCTGACATATGGAATTCGGAAATCCGTGCTGGCTCCGCGCCCCCCACTTCCAACCAAACGTCGTCTTCGTCCGATACGCTTGACCACTGACCATGGAAGTCTTCGAATTCAAGATTATTATTAATAAGTTTTGCTGAAGCCTTATACACGACCTTTCTACTTTTTTAAGTGAGCAACTCCGAATTAATACTATTTGGTTACATCAGTTTCTAACCTGTTACCACAATTTTTTTTTATTTGTAAGTAACATTACAAAATATTCAAATTAGAACATTGAGTAAATGGTTTGATAACAATAATATATTACGTGTATTGGGTGCTGTCCTTTGGCAATGCATCTCAGTTTGGACTGTTAGTTTGTGCCATGCATTATATTGCCACGAGAGCACATAAGCACACGATTTCACAAGCACCGGCACTGACACTATCTGGTAGGTCTAGTGAGTTGGTTTTCTGTAATCTTGTTATTGTGGTACTGTTGTCCAGCAGGTTGGTGGCTAATAGGTTTGGGTAGGTTTCAGGTCTCTTGAGATACTTAGCACTGGTGAAGCTGATCACTTTCTTGACAGAATCAACGTTCAAATCTCTTTGAATGGCTGAGTTGCGGACATATCATGGGGCATTAGTTATTATTTCGATTGGAATCATTGAATTTATCTCTGCGTCTTCTTTTCATAGGACTAGTTGTCCTGTTTATCATTCCGGGTTAGGTGGAGATTCCATTGATGATGATATCCACCTTTGGATCCATCTTTGTTGTGGCCGGCCTGGTTGCCTCTTTCCAGGTGTATTGTTATCTCTATTGGTATATCTTAACCAGTCTTGTGTTATGTGTTTATTCCATTTTCTACGTCTGTTTCTTGACCATTTCACTATGTCTTCAATGCCACACCTGTTTCTTATTTCCGTACTTCTTAACCTGTCTCGTAGCGTCACTCCAAGGATGGATCTCAATGTCCTCATTTCTGTTACTCTTGTCATTTGCTTTGCCTTCTTTGTCTCTGCCCGTGTCTCTATTGCGTGTGTCCCCACTGGTCTTACGATAGTCTTATATATTTTTATCTTGCTCTCAATACTCAGAAATTTATTGTTCCAAATAATATCTCGCAGGCTTCCAGATATTTGTGATGTTTTTATGGATTGTGCGCGTGTTTCTTGATTTAAATCTCTATATGCTGCAATTTTGACTCCTAGATATTGAAATTAATTTAATTGTTCGATTATTGTTCCACTCAACTCTAGCTTATATCTAACCGGCTGTCTGGTAATCACTAGACTTTTCGTTTTCTCAACTGAAATTTCCATGTTATATATCTTAGCACTCTTAGCAGTATTGTGGAACTGTTGTAGTAGTAATTATTTGTAGTATATTTTCCTCATTCGCTATGAGTAGGGCATCATCTGCGTAGCATACAATATTGATATTATGTATTCCCATTCTATAACCCGGTTTCTTTCCTACATCTTGTATTATTTTATTCATTACTAGACTGAATAATTTGGGACTTAACGAATCACCTTTAGCCCAGTGGCCAAGTACATGTTACCTTGCAAAAGGTTATGTAGTTTTGGATTTTGGATATGTTGTATGTACCTAGGCCCTTATTAAAAATCCAAGTTTTCTAATTTGGCACGCCTGTGCGCGAGTCAGTACAACCACTTTTGTGTCACTTTTTTCGGTGTTTGCTCGATTACTCTTTACTAGTGCGTCCTATATCAAAAATTATTCTTACCTTTTTTGTAGAGCACAAAATTTGCTACAATTCACCACAATAGCATGTTTTACTAAACCTCATAGTTACCGAAATACAAAGCTTCAAAGCACAAAATTTTTCCAAAAGTTAGGGAAAACTACCACAAAAAACACAGTGTCCATCATCTTAACGGTTTATTGGTTCAATTTAAAGACAAAATGAGTAACACTTTGTAGCCATATGGTAGATATGTGCATAAAAAATTACAAATAAGACCACAATACATGGAATATACCGTCTGTCAACTAAACCTGGGGCACCCTCGTAATTTTTTTATTTTTTAAGATATCTAAATGAAATTTTGTATGTTTAATATACTCTTTAAATGGCATTTGTTGACATAGGAAACAAGTTTCTGTCACTTCCGGTTTCGCCGGAATTGACTACAACTTTGTTATTTTAAATGGAACACCCTGTATATTTATACATTTTTGGAATCTCAATTCAATTTTACGTATGGTAGTATCAAGTTCGAAACATTTTGATGACAAAGTAAATTTTTGCAGAAATTAATCTAGAGTGCCATGACTAACGCCAAATGAAAGTCAAGGTGCCCCAACACTCGAGACAAATTGTTTTAGAACTTTAACTATTTTAGTTGCTGTATTAGAATGGCCTAAATTGGCAAAAGTGCTTTATCGAGAATAACTCTATTTCGAAATAATTTTGTATCCAAATGATAGATATATGTATAAAAAATATACAAATAATGTGTAATCGTTTAACCTCTTATATCTTTCGATGTTGAGGCTGGTGCGTTAGCGTATATGGTCTTACGCGTGAAATGCACCATGTGTATACTGTATAGTGTATGTGTGACTGTGTGTGTACGTACAGAACCTTGTTACTCTACCTCGTAGGTCTAAAATAGAAATAATACAAATTAATACAAATAAGGCGTATATGCAAACAAAATTTTTTGTAGAAAAATACTAAACGTTAGACGTTTGATCTTTGGTTCTATCTGTAGTGTCACTTTCTATAACAAAGGTAAAATTGTTCAATGTCGTCATTTTCTTGGGCAATCATCTGATCAATTATTGAAACCGCTTCTTCTTCTATATCATCGTCGTTTGTAATAATCTCAGGAGCATTTAGGCATGATTGTCCATAGCAATTCCTTACAAGTAATAGAGCAATGCAAACCAGCCTTTCTGCAGCTGCAGGCCTTAGCACACCCTTTCTTACATTGGCAAAAAATAGTCTGCAGCAACGAATCTGGTGCAGCGTTTTTTGTTGTTTTAATTGGAGTCAGTCCTCGCCTGTTTGTCGTCCAGCCCCAATCTAAAGGGTTCTTTTCCCTGCCCATCCATGTTTGGACTTGATATGTGCGTAATGCGTGATACCAGGCTGCATCTTGCGTTGGTGGCAGTCTGGCAAGGTGAAACTTGCTTTTAGTCACAGACTTTTCAAAAAAATTTTAGCATTCATGTCCCCACCATACAAGGCTACGAAAAATTTCTTGTAACTTATGAAAAACTTTTTTAACTTTGAGGCTCTGTATTTCGGTAACTATAAGGTTTAGAAAATCATGTTACTGGAGTAAATTGTAGCAAATTTTGTGCTCTACACAAAAGGCAAGAATAACTTTTCTGTAGGACGCACTATTAAAGAGTTATCGAGCAAACACCGAAAAAAGTGACACAAAAGTGGTTGTACTGACGCGCGCACAGGCGTGCCAAATTAGAAAACTTGGATTTTTAATAAGGGCCTAGGTACATACAACATATCCAAAATCCAAAACTACATGACCTTTTGCAAGGTAACCCCCCCTTTTCACGACCTGGCCACTGGGCTACTTGTCTTATTCCAGAGAATATTTTTTTTTGTGGTAGTGTTTTTGCTTTTAATTTGTGTGGTATTGTTCGTGTTTATATCTTGTATTATATTGATCATTTGCCGTGGTATGTGTTCTTCTCTTAGTATATCTAGAACGTCCTCAAGCCGAATTCCGTCAAAATCCTTTGACAAATCCACGAAGCACATGTATGCAGGTGTATTGAATTCCATTAGTTTTTCAGCTAGCTATTTCTTTATAAAAATTGCATCGACTGTGCTGCGGTTCTGCCTAACGCCTTGTTGTTCTTCATATATTGTAATATTTTCCATTCTTGGGGTGTTGTTCTTTCAACTAATATTTTATTGAATAGTTCTTCGGCTAATTTTTTTCCTCCATATTTTATTAATTCGTTAGGGCTTTTATCTGGCCCTGGCGATTTTCTATTTTTTATTTTCTTCATGACATCTTGCACTTCGTCTACTATAAATTTTACCTGGTCCATGTTCTCATTGGGGTTTTACTGTACTTACTCTATTTCTCTAGAGTTTGCTTTTTTATAATATAGTTCTTCAAAATATTTCTCCCATTCTGCTTCTGTGATTTTATTCGTTTGAAAGTTCTCATTTATATTCTTTTTTTTCTGTAACATTTTCAATACCTTTTTCTGAATTCCATATAGATCACTCTCCATGTTTCTTGTAAGCTGCTACCAATATGCCTTTTTTATTCTTCTAATTTCTGCATTAACTTCGTTTCGTATTACGTTGTATGTTAAGTAGTGTTGATCATTACGATTTGTTCTATATGCCAGATACGACTTCTGCTAATATTTTCACTGCCTTTGTGAACCAAGAAGTCTTCTTATTTGCATTCACATTTACTCTTCTTTTTCCTATCGCTTCATTAGCAGCATGGGTGATACTGTGCTTAATCATTTTCCACCTTTCTTCTACCGAGTCTCCTATGTCTATTTTGTTTTCCTTTGGCTTTGCTTTCAATCTGTGCATATATAACACTCTTATCATTTAAACTTTCTACATTATATTTGTCTACATAACATAGAAGTATCTCTATATTGGAAATACTTGTTGTTCCCCAAAGTTGAACGCCGTACGTTTTCCATACTGGTTTTAGGGCCGCTTTATAAACAAGTAATTTGTTTTCCAATGTGAACTTTGATTTTTTTCCTATGAGCCAGTACAGTTTGCTTAATCTGTAATTCAGTTGTTTTCTTTTTTGCCATATAACTATGCGTACGCCAGGTAAGACGTCTATCCATATGTATAATGCAAACCTAGGTATTTCAATGACTCAGCTTGAGGTAGAAGTTTATTATTTAGTATCACCTATGGGCATGTTCATCTGCAATTGGTGAACGTCACGTGTATTGATTTACTTTTGTGAGCTCGAATTCGCCACTTTCTTAACCAAATTTGCGTCACTTAAGTGTTCATACAGAATTTGCGACGCGTCAGAAGCTGAATGGCAGTGTCATCTGCGAAAGTGGCTAATAGTGTTTTGGTGTATACGGGCATGTCTGATGTGAACATCCTGTAGAGCATTGGCCCCAAAACACTTCCCTGGGTCACTCCGGCCTTAATTTTATAAAGTAGTTTTACTTGAAACATCCGATCTGTTAGATACGATTGTAAAAGGTGAGCGAAGGGATAAGGTAGCTTAGATTCGATTTTGTAAATGTGGCCATCGTGCCAAACCTTGTTGAAGGCCTGAGATATATCAATAAACGCTTCTCCGTGCTTGCATGCCTTGTTGAATTCTAGCTTCCACTCGATGGATCTGTTCAGTTGGTGCGGGATTCTTTTGAAAAACAAATTGGTGTTGGGGTATTAGATCACTTTTGTTTATTATAGGCTGTAGTCGTTTTAGTAAAAGCTTCACAGATAGATTTGCCTACTTACTGAATGAAAATACTATGAGCCAGTTTCCATTGTTGTGGGTAATAACTAACTAACTAACTAACTGCTATGCTTCTTTTAATATCTTGCCAGTGATGAGGCCAAACCCCGGAGATTTCTTGGGATTGAGTCGTTTATGAATGACTTGAAGCACCTTCTTGGGTGATAACGCAATGACCGGTTTTGACATTTGTAAGGGCGCATCTAGAAATTGATAAATTTCTTCATTATTCAGTAGATTTTCAGAAGGGTGTGGAATGAAGACATTAAGAAGTTGTTTGGCGAACGTTTCGGCTTTTCGATGGTCACTTCTTGTCCATGTACGGTCTGTTTTACGTAGAGGAGGTATTGCTTTATTCTTCTTGCCGCCTTCCAGAGTAAATCATTACTGTCTTTTGTAGCTGACATGTTCTGTAGATGATTTTGTATGGATTCTCTAGCTAGCAGTTTCTTCAGTTTATTTGCTACGTTATTGCACTTGTTCTTATCTTTCGGGTTCTTGTCATATGCCATATTTTTCTTAGGGAATGAGGGGCATAGTAGAACGGAGGGGCAAAGTGGAATATAAATTTAAATTCTTTATTATTCGCACATATGCGCTGACTCTCCATAAAATATACTGTGTTAAGATTGGCAACCGTGTGAGTTCAAAATATGGCAGTTTGTATGGCTTTCTTAGTGTCAGTGTGATATTTGTGAATTTTTTCGGTTTGATTACTACAAATTAAGTACTTTATTGCATTGTTTTATCTAAGAAATTTCTATAAATTGATAGACAAACAGTTGCATGGCTTGAAAACGGACTTAATCCTGTCCAACACTTGTTATTGTTGAACAATTATAACAGGTAAACATTTTTAGAGGTTATAAGTGAAAAATTCACATTTGGGTCAAAGTGGAACTTCATTCCACTTTGCCCCTTAATTTCGTTTCATTATGCCCCTTAACGTTTCATTAATTTTCCAGGCTATGGTTCGCACATATAAGAAGACATAACAGCAGCACTGGTCAGAGAAAAGTATGAGGTTAACCATAACTTCAGTAAGAAGCGGCGAGCTTTCTTATGAACGTGCATGTATTGAATACAACGTGCCTCGAGGAACTTTACACAGAAGAGTTAAAAGCAACAAAAATGCGGAAGATGCAGCAAAGAAAGGAATGGGGCATTATAAGGCAGTATCAGAATCATCTTTTAAACATGAAGAAAAGGTTCTTTCGCTTGACATTTGCTGAATTTAAAAACCTTGCGTTCCAGTTAGCAGAGCAAGATGACATTCATCATAATTTTTACAGAGAACGTGCTACAGCGGGGCCTGATTGGGTGTATTGTTTCTTAAAACGCCATCCTGATGTATCACTGCGGCAACCAAAAAACACGTCTTTCGCGAGGGCGTCCGCGTTCAACAAAGTAAATGTCAACAGGTTGAGCTTTTGGGTTAACTGATGGATATATTATACCACTTTAAAGCTAGTAGAATATTCAATGTTGACGAAACAGGCATGACAACGGTGCCGAACAAGCCCCCAAAAGTGTTGTCTCTCAAAGGCAAAAAACAAGTCGTTGTTCTCTCTTCAGCCGAGAGAGGTACTTTGGTTACAGTTGAAATTTGTTTCAGTGCTTCGAGACAGTATCTACCGCCTTTTTTGGTATTTCCTAGGGTGCGAAAAGACCCAGCATTTGAACAGGGCTTACCTCCCGATAGCGTTGTTGTCTCCCACCCGTATGGTTGGATGCACCAACGAACCAACGTGGTTTGAACATTTCCTACAACACACCCGGCCTACACAAGATAACTCCGTTCTCCTCATTTTAGATGGACAAAAAATCTTATCCTTGTTGAAATGGCACGAGAAAATCACGTCCACACCCTAGTAATACCAATCCACACCTCTCATCGTTTGCAACCCCCCGATGTTGGATTCATGCAGCCATTAAACGCTTATTACTCGCAAACGGTTAATACGTGGCTTTGCAATCATCCGGGTAAAGTGGTCACATTAAAACACGTTGGTCCTATCTTCAGCGAAGCTTTCATGAGAGCTGCGACAACTGAAACTGCTGCATTTAGGAAAACTGGAGTCTTTCCATACAATCCGCACATTTTCCCCGAAGATATGTTTGAACCGGCAGAAACAACAAATTGCCCACAACAAGCGGTTCAAAAAGAAAGTATTCAAGATGAGATAGTGAATGAGGAAAGTCCTTCGACCTCAACTGCAAGAGAACCAGAACAAGGTAGTGTTTGTATCAAGTCTCCCGAAGAGATTTTACCTCTACCAAAAGCTAAAGCCAGGAATGAAAGTAGAGTGAAGCGAAGGTCAGGAAAGACAGTTATCTTAACAGAATCACCGTATTTGGCCGAGCTGAAAGTTTTAAAAGGCAAAAACTCAATTGACTCTTCTAAGGTTAAACAAGTCAAACGAAAACTTTTGGTTGGAAATAACACTAAGCCACAGAAAAAAAAGAAGAATCTACCGTCGTCGGACTCCGAATCAGATATAGAAGTGCGGATAGTCCTTGCCAAAATAGCCCAGATTCCGAATGGAATGAGGATTTTGACGAAGGCAATAAAGATGTACGTACAGCACCGGAGCTTGCCCCAACTTATGATTGTGGTGATTTTGTCAAGTTGACGTCAGAAAACAAAGAAAACAAAGACTGTGTTGGTGAAGTAATAAAAGTGGAAAAAGATGGGGTGGAAGTGGAATTTTTAAGAAACTATAGAAAACACGACGAAATTTTTACTTTTTCGGACGTTGCTGACATAAGTTTTGTGTACAGAAGTGAAGTTCTTGGTCGATTTACGTCATCATCATCATCATCATCATCAATTGACATGGAGCAGATCCTCGTGGATCAATCGTGGATTACGCCAGACCCACCCCATGCCAACAGGGAACACTGTATGACGTTAACATGCCTGTGACGCTAGCCGCTAGACACCGTTTCTACAGTGCAAGGCAGTTAGTAGATCACATATTCAATGGGAGTCGAATATATGACCGAGATGGTTAATAAAGTTTTTTTTTTCTTTTTTTTTATTTATATTATAAACCCTATTTCTAGTATTACCGCTAAATTCCCTAGGTCTATGGTGTGAACGCCTTAGCGCCCTGTTACACGTTACTTTATTCTAGCTAAATCAGTGGCAAAAATTCGTCGCGGTCAAATCATCCTGAAATAACTTTGTTTGTTGAGTTGAATAAAATTTCATATACTTTTTACTTGAAAAACTTTTATCACACCTTGCCCCATCTGAAATTCCACTTTGCCCCACATATGGGGCAAGGCTCAATTAGACTGATTTTTCATGTGAAGGCGTTACTGCATAATGATGGATTAGGTAATCCTAAATTTTGTACTGTTGAATAAAAAAAAATGTAGAAGTTGAACCCTCACACTTTGCCCCACACAAACAGCAGCAGACAAACAGCTATGGTAAAATTCGACTTTATTTTTCTCGGTGATTTTTAAAGTATATTGGACGGACAAATTAAACATAGGCCATGAATATTAGGAAAAGGTACAACGTTTTGCCTTGAATGTCTATGTAATGGACGAATAGACCAACATTTCTTTGTTGTATTTTGCGAAATTATTAAACTTTTGAAAAATGATCTAATATTTCCGAGGTTTTAACAGGGGCGGCTCGTCCTTCAGATCTACAGAGCTACAGAACCACAGAAATAGGATTATAATTAAAACAATAAATTATCTATTAATAAAATAGGATAATTCACAACCTATTCTCGCGCTTTTTTAATGTTAAACATATGGAAATTGTTGGACCAGTCAACCCAATGAATATTTAATCACAAAACAGCCGTCATATTTTGTTGTTGTTCTCGTGCTGCGCTCCAAGATCTGCTTGTTCGTTAGACATCGCTGCGTTACGATGGGACCCGAAGTCAAAATTAAAGGCAATGGTAAAGCTAGAAATGAGCTGCATTTGGTGTAGTTCCATTTGTTAATATGATGCGTTTTTAAAAGGGGTATTGGAGTATTTCGACTGACTAATTCGTGAATTTACTTTTTTTGCACGGCTATACTTACAAACATTCCTAAAATGAACACCCAAAAATATTGGATACGAGCCGCCTAGGTTTTAATAATATTATCCTGCATTTGTGGTGTATCTGACTCAATTATATTTATTTTTAATACGAAACACAGTCCCGTGTTTTCAGTGTTCGGAAGCTCCAATGCTTTATAACACCAGAACGTCAGTGCATTTCCTTCTGGAATTTTTGGAAATAAAGAGGACAAACTAGATGTATCAAATGAAGACTACGGAAAGATAGGATTTCCTGTCTTGCTCTATTATTTGTGTGTGATTGTCAAACTCTTGTCTTGTATTAAGTGGGAAACATTCGTCGTTGTTTAGATTCAACTGGATTCAACTCAATGTAACAAAAGCAATTTGAGTTGTTTGAATTAGAACAATAAAACGTACAAAATTTTAATTTTGATAGAACTTGACTAAAATAAATAGTTTTTAATTCTGACTTGTCATGCAAACAAAGTGAAATATTGAAATTAACTAGTGGTAGAAGAAACAGAAGGGAGCTAATGAAACGTTAATAATGTTCCGAGTATTTGTTCTTTTTAAGTTTAATGTCTATGGCGGTTCATTTACAATTACCAGCTATTAAAGATAATTACACTGCGACGATTATAAACGATAATTGACAGAAATAGTTAATTATTTCCTTCCTATTGCTGGTAATGTGTATGATTGATTATTATTTTTTATTATAATTAGCTTGACGAATGTGTTTTTTGATATTTTATTCTGGCAAAATGTTCATGCTTTAACAAGAAGGGGTTTAATTATTCATTTTGCAATTTAAGTCGTCTAATTAAATCGACTTTCAAAAATTTGTGTATTTCAAAAAGTAATGTGTTAAAATTTCATTTCATGTTCTTCATTTGTGGTAGATTAACCTTGCATGCTCCAAACATTCGAGCACTCAAAAATCCATTTGACTACCGTATGTAATTCAAACCATTCTCGTTGACAACAAATTTTACAGGCATTTTTGACGGCGGCATTTTGTACCCAACGACATACAGCCTGTCGTTTGTCAGCAATACAATGTCGAAATTTTCTATTGTGTTTAAAAATAATATGTTCGCCGTATCTCGATGAAAAGCGCACAATAACAGCTTTAGGTATGCGTTAAATAAAGACGGTAATTGTAAAACACGAAAGTGTGAGAGTTTTTTTTTCTGGAGTTATGTCTCAATAAGCGAGCGGCTTCTTTGATGTTCCCGTTCCGATTCTAATGTGATGCAATCGATAATTTCAAAATGCGGCTTTAGTAATTACCGCCTTGTAATTTAACGAATACACTTTGAGGAGACGCGGCTTATTTTTCCAACCTGCACCTGACATGAACTGTTGCCAGTTAAAATTAATTAATTAGTACGAATTTTAATTAAATAAAATCGCTAATCGTATTTGTCGTTTGTATACCGAGTTTCTTATCTTATCGGTCATTAAAATTTCGGGTTATTTTTGCTGTTTAACTCTTTATTTATTGAATAATTGGGAGTTGTTTTTCTTTTTATTATGAGCTTTATAAAATGCCGATGTCATGAACTTTTTATTTGTGGTTGGTTTTTTCGTTTTGGAGAAACTGGGTTTAAGATTAAAAGTAATAAAAACAAAGCTTAACTAAATAGAAAACGACTAAATCATCATGCTAATTATAAGAAATTCTGTCAAATTTCTTTAATCACAGTAATTTTGTCAGATAGTTTCTGAAATTTGAAATTTTTTAATTAGTCTGAACCAATTGAATTTCAATTAACTTCAATCAAAACTAAGATCTCTTATCGACAGTTTAAAATTAAATGTATGCCTATTCAAATATAAAATTTGTATACGAATCACCGAACCAGAAGTAATTTTACGCCTTAATTCACAAACTAAATTAAATATTCGGGTACCAACCAGCTTGTCAGACGTGCAAGGCGTACGTTAATTTGCAAGTGTTTGGAGTGTGTTAATGTTTTCTGTTTCTGCTTTCGAATTTCACTTCTGTAACATGTAACATGAGAATTCGGGCAAACGATGTCAACTTTGTTTATTTTAAGAGTCTGCATTGCCATAAAGTGTTTATTCAGATTTAGAAATTTGGGCTTTCGAAAGATTTGTGTTAAAAATCTGAAAAGAAATTTCAGAATTTTCGATGATGACATAAACCTTGAGTTTGGTCATTTAAGTATCAACAATCTGTTTTGAACGCTTTATTGTTATTAGTGTAAATTCAAAATTAAGAAAATATTTAACAAAAAATATCAATCCAGATACTAATACTAATATATTGATATGATCACCAAGATCACCGTCTTTAGTATTTTAAAAGAACAACGCTCCACACAATATCTCAGACTCAATAATTATGAATTTTAAAATCAAAAATTAACAATAAAAATTTTGACATCTCAGGGCCGTTGAAGGATTCGCTTATAATTTTGATAATTAGATTTAATTTTGAAAAGTTAATAATATAAAAATTTCAACCAACTTTTATAAATGCAAGCTTTATTACAAAAACTTATTTCTAAACTTACTTAAACTAACACAAAACTAAAACTACAAACACTCACACACAAACAACCATTCCTTCAAAGTAATGTTTTGATCCAATTACTGCTCCAATTTATCTCAGTATTAATAATTATTATTTGTTTAACCAATTCTCCAATAATATTTTCCTTGATTATTTTTTAAACAGTCCTGTCAGCCAATCATAATGAGAAAAAAATTCAAATCGACCAATAGCATCAAAATTACACTGATAATTAGCTAGTAGCTGATTACAGCGATAATTTTTTCACGTTGTTTCATTGGATCACAGAGAAATACCTGCTCTGTGATTGGATCTTTGTTTAAATAAATGCATAAAAAGTTAGCTTTGACTTTGTAACGTAATGTAATGTAATTACTGTTGATTATTTTTTTCATTACGATCTCGGCCAATCAGAGTGCAGTGTTTTCGGTCTGTAGGCAGTTTCAAACTGATAATTTCCCCGGCCAGAGGGAAATTATCATAGCGATAATCTCCCTGTAGCCTGTCAACTGTTTTTCCCAAATGTGACAGATGTTTGAATTATATCCCAGTTTGAATTCACTAATCGCAAAATGAGTCGGTTCGGACAGAGCTCAATAGCAGAAATTGATAAAAAAAAAATAGAAGATAATGTGCCCAGTAACACCGTGAAGTCCCAAGCCACTATTTGGAGACAGTTTGCGAAGTTCTGTGAAGAGAAGAAATATAAATTAGAATCGACTACTACAGAGGACGAGCTCGTTAACATTATGAAGGACTGGGGGTTCAACATGAAAAAACAGAATGGACAAGATTACAAGGTAGCAGTCGTTAACACAATGTGGAATGTGACAGCAAAATTGCTTCAACAAAAATATTTCAAAGAATTCGAGAGAAATTTCGATCCATTCCAGAGCTTGAAGTTCAAACCAGCGCGTGATGCTCGCGATTCAAAACGTCGTACCCTTCAAGTTGATCCTACGAAAATGAAGAAAAGTGCTATTGCCGTAGAAAACTCAGAGGTAGAGAAAATGCGTGACGTCTGGAGTGAACAGACTCCAGAGGGATTACAAAAGTTTTTTGTAATTGCTTCGATAGAATTAGCTTGGAGAGGTGGAGAGGGAAGCACTGCTCTGATCCATCATTTCAGAGAGGAAACCAACAATGATGGTACCCCCAGTGGACGCATGGAATACAACCCAGTATTTACCAAAACCACACAAGGCGGAAATAAGAAAATGGCACAAAGCAAATGGCTAACACCAAATACGAGTGATCCAAGCAAATGCCCTGTGAGACTCTTCAAGGAATTGACCTCCAAGAGGAATGAACATATCAAGACTGACAGATTGTTCTTGACACCCAATCCCCACTGGACAAACCTGAATAACACAGGCTGGTACAAAAATATGCCAATAGGGAAGAATTCATTTTCTCAGTGGTTGCGAGAGACTGCAGCGAAAGCAGGCTTGGACACGCAGGTCACGAATCACTCCAGCAGGGCTACTGCAGTTACCACTCTAGCCAAAGCTGGGGTGAGCGAACAACAAATTATGAAAATCACAGGCCACGCTAACCCCCAATCCATTCAATCGTATTTACACCTGGATCCCCGGCATCACGGTCAAATTGTGAAGAAAATGAGGAGAAACGATGGACCCTCAAGTACCATAACAAGTGATATTTCCCTCCCTCCACCCCCGACTGCTCCTCTGATTGCTCCTGTGATTGTTCCTTCTAATCCTGATAAAGCTCAAACAAACATCGTTTATAATAATTGTACTTTCAATTGCACAACCCTCAACATGACCTAATCACTGAGTTTAATTTTTCCATGTTATTGATATATGTATCTTTGAATAAATGTAAAGTGCCAAAATTTAAATTGAAATCCAAAATTTTTATTTTTCTGCCTCCGAATATCGAAGACGTTCCTCGAATATTGCACTCTGATCGGCCCAGATCGTAATGGAAAAAATAATCCTCCAAATACCTCTCGAGCTTCAAAATTCATCGGATATTTCCCTCAAGTTTTCCTGCATATCAACGATCGGGATCAGCTTTGCAGTAAAATCCCTCGCGCTTCGGGAAATATCCGATAATTTTGAAGCTCTAGGGGTATTATAGCTGAAAATCCAATTTGATTTATCAATAAATTGTCTTGGATACACAATTATTATTCTTTATTGATAATGATTCAATATCTTATTGAGTTTTATTTCTGTTGCAAAGCTTCCCATTTTTGTTCCATTATCATTCCTTCCCCACTTTGGGGTTAAAATCTCCAAGGACTATAAGAGTGTCATGTTTTTGGATTTTTAACATTGGAAATGTTTATGGGCTCGTATATTGTACAGGGTTACGAGAATTTTAGTAGTTTCTCGCAACAGCAAAAGTGTCGGTGGCCACACACCGCCACTATTTAAGAATATTTCAAATGAATGCAGACATTATTTATCAGGGCGGTGACTTTGTTAGGATGTGAATTAAGATAATAATGAAATGAGAACAATGTTTAATTTGATAAAATACGTAAAACAGCAAAATATGAACATAAGACCAGTTTGAATATTAAATATTGAATGCCCTCGTTCGGAGGTGCCAATCGAACTTCGATGACCTCATAATCGTAAACATTTGAATTATTCGTATAAAAGTGCGTAAGAAGAATAGACAAGGTCTGCTACATTTTGAGTAGATAAAATCTCTTTATTAAACAATACCTAGCAACCTAAATTTAAAGGCACCATGATTTTCATTCTAAAATTCACGTCGTCAAGGAAAGTGTGGATGAAATGTTTATAGCAACACTTTATCCACCATTCACGTTAAAATGTTGCTTTGATAATTAGATTTGACACATTAAAATGCCACTTTATGTATAAGACGTGAAAAACAAATACATTCACGACAAAACATCAAGAATGCCCACCCGTAACCCTTAATGGCACTACCCTTCCACAGTCTACTGTAGTAAAATACCTGGGACTCCACATTGATAAACGCTTAACATGGAAAACTCATATCACTAAAAAGCGGAAACAAATGGACCTAAAAATGAAGCAGATGTACTGGCTCATTGGAAAAAAATCCATACTATCCTTGGAGAGCAAGCTGCTGATATATAAGGCTATTATCAGGCCAATATGGACCTACGGATGCCAGCTTTGGGGCTGCGCAAGTCGATCCAATGTCGAAATCATTCAAAGGTTCCAATCTAAAACTATCCGCAATATGGCAGCAGCACCCTGGTATGTGACAAACCGCACACTACACGCAGACCTTGACATCCCCTACGTAAAAGACCTAATCAAAGAGTATGCCATCAAACATCAAACAACACTGGAACATCACCCAAACGAAACCCTGGCACCACTGACAGCAAACCCACAAAATCGACGCCTTCAGAAGAAATGGCCAAAAGACTTAACCGTCTAAGGAAGGGATGACTCCAATGGGAGTCTACCTATCAAGTCCAATTATCACATACTATTAGCTCATAGAATGTATTTATATTCTGATTGCTGATTAAATAAAATAAAATTAATAAAAAAAAAAAATATGTTTTATATATTATACAGGGTGATTCAAAAGGTATGGTCCAAACTTAAGGGTGTGATTGGTAATGTTAAAATAAGCAAAAAATGTTAATAAACCCATGTCTTATTTCCAACTGTTATCTAGTTACAGAGGTTTTCTTTGTTTCTATCTGTGTTCTGTCAAATCACGTTATTTAGGAAATAAGTAAAACAAATGTTAATTTCTTATGGCAGAAGACGTTTCAAGCTTGAACTGGCGTAGTTTTCAATAAATGTGGTAATGATGGAGCCATTTTCTGTACGCGATTATGCAGAAATGCATTTTGTGCATGGTTATTGCAGCGAAAGTGACCGTGCAGCAGTGGTAAACTATGGGAGAAGGTATCCTCACCGGAGACAGCCTGACCACCCAATAACCGCTTTCCACAGCGCTGGCGCTGAGTTGGAAAAAGCAGTCCAGTACTATGGCCGGCTCATTCGCCTGACATTACTTCACTAGATTTTTACTTGTGGGATGAATTAAAAGAAAAAGTTTATGCATCGGAAATTCAGGTCGGAGGCCATTTAGTTAATAGAATAAATGAAGCTGTTGAAGATATTCGAAGACATCCTCAACAGTTGAGGAATGTTCGAGATTCCCTGCGTCCTGCGTCGGCGTTGCCAACTTTGTATACAAGTACAAGGTGGACATTTTAAACATTTGTTGTGATACTTTTTAATTTTTCTTGTAATTGTATACGTTCTTTATTAATAATAAATTATCGTAAATGTTGTTATAACTAGAAAACAATTGCGAATCGGACATGAGTTTATTGGCATTTTTTGCTCATTTTAATATCACCAATCACACCCTTAAGTTTGGACCATACCTTTTGAATCACCCTGTATATGGCATTATCGTTTCCAATGTACCTATCCGATGATTGCAAGGATTGCGAAATCTGTGGATTTTTGACATGTTTTCTCTAGTTCTAGTTCTTCTGCAATCTCAGTTGGTGTTGTATCATATATTCTTCGGTAGGAGACCCTTCCATTTATTCTCTTGAATTCTAATCTGCTTTCTTTCAGTTTTCTGCTTACGGTGAATCATGTTCCTTACTACCTTTATTTTCAGCTCCGTAAAACAAAGTATAATTCTGCTTGTCAATTCTGTTCTCTCCTTTGCATCTCATTTTCTGTATTGCTAATATTTCTATTTTATAGTCTCCCATTCCTTTTGCCACTTCCTCCAGTTTCCCTGTCGCCAGCATGGTTCTGATATTCCACGTTCCTATTCTTGCTGCATATCGTTTTCCGTTATTTTGCCTTGTCGTCATCTTTTATGTCCATCCGGCTTCTTTCGCATATTAGGTTTTTCTACTTGTCCTTGTGATCTTCCTTAATTCTTTGTTAAGGTCGTTTCCAGGGGATGTTTCGCTTATTGTCGTTTGGAACCCCTAGTTTCTGTGTTTTCTCTAGGTCTTCTACTTAATATGTGTCAGCGTTCATGATTAGCTGATTATGAGGGAAGCTCTGAATCCTTGTTGACTTGCTTTTTTCAGGCGTGGTAGCAAATTGTTTCTCTTCCTGTACTTGGATAATCATCCAGATATTTGTCCCTTTTTTGCCTTTCCATATATTATTTCCATTTTCTTTGTCTATTTTTGTAGATACTAATATTCCGATTGACAGATAGAATCGTTTCAAATCTTACAAAAACTATATTTCTGTATTAATTAAAGGAGCTTTTTCGCCTTGTATCATAATCGGCCATGAAAAAATCAGTTAGTTTCAGCGGATGTGATTTTGACTTACACGAAATTTGTTTCAAATTTGTAAATTATTTTTGTAATGAGTATTTTGCTAAAAATTAAAAGTTAAACAGGCAAATTCATAACAACTAATTTAATAACAACTGCAAATATGTATTTAAAATTATTACTTGTTGACATCTTTGTTTTATTCTGTCGAGGTTAAATTATTTTTACGCACGGTGAAATCACAATAAAAATTCAAGGGCAACGAAAGATAAAATAGTTATTTTTAAAATAACTCAATGTAATTTAAATATCAATCGACTTGTAGATATTTTACTAATCGGAATTTCTAAGTTGTTCGCCGATTAAAGACAGTAGGTATTTCTCACAATTAACCAAATAATTATCGTGTCTTTGTTAAGTACAGTTTCGCAAATTTTACCGGTTTAACATCAAAGAAAGCAAAAAAATCTGACATGTCTGATGCATTAAAATCGACAGGACGTGTCCAAAATAATATCAGGAGTTAAATGTCTGTCAGCGCTGAAAGATTTATATCGAGACCGGTTTCAGCGGACGCTTTTATTCTTCGTGCTTGATCTGCATAATCGCTTCCAATAAATCCCTGCGTATTCCCAATTAAACCTCTTGTTAATCCAGAATGCAAATCAGCTACTTTAAAAATGGCTCTGTTAAATTTTAAATATCTGCTAATGTCTTAATTAAGGTTACATATTCTTCCAATAAAATCTTCTGCCGTTTTACCAGCGAGCGTTAAAGTTTTATTGTGATTTAGGTACAGATTTGCAAATCGTTTCTGTTCAGTTCGACTGCAATTTTTCTTTTTGATCTAAACTCATTCAAATAAACACTCATTAATTTCTCCTATATTTACGAATCATCCTTAAAAAGTGAGTTAAAAGTTTCTTGCTTCAATTAAGCATGCAACCTTGAAACGTATGGCATCTAACAAAGCCAAGGCACAAAAACCGAGATTTCAAACTGCATTCAAAATTTAACACAAAAGGTTCGTAAAGGCCAACAAATATATTTCTGACACAATGGCAAAGACGTGGACAGATGGTAAAGTAAAGGTAAGGATCTAAAATTCAACAAAAGCTTGGCAAGATGCAATACTTATCCGTCATTAGGAGGATTTTAAGATTACAAGGAACAACTGAATAGGTTTCTGTAAATGTAAACTTTAAAATGGGCCTAATAATCCTGTAAATGGTGGTAAATATCGTTTGAGTTTGTTTTGCTGAAGGTTACGTTATCAATGATGAGCTTTGGTAAAAAGTTTCACTCATTTTGTGGTCAAATAATTAAGAAAAACGAAAAATAATAAAAAAAAACGTACCTTCACTTCTCAACAGTGTTTTGGATGAGTCATTGTTCTTCAGTGTTTAATTCGTTAAACGTCTCTTTTACTGACAGTTCTTACATTCAACGTGATTCTAATCTCCAAAATACCTGTCAGTGGTTCAATAAAAATTCCGAAGTGAATTAAAGTATTAGTCATGTCTTTTAAAAATTTTCTTGGTATAAAAAATAACTTCAAAAGAAACAGTGATTTTAAAATTTTGTTCTTAACAACAAGCAATGGTTTGTGGTTTATTTATCGTTAGGTGATTAATTAGTTGTAGGTATTCATCTAACACAGATTAATATCGTACGTTTAACTAAGCAATACCTTTAGGTTAATTTGATTGTTGATATTATTATTAATTTTGGTAAAACAGTTTTTATATTTTGAGCTTTCTTTAATATGAAATTCGATGGTTTTATGAGGTCAAGCGCTACGTTATTGCATGATTTCTGAAGAGTAACACGTAACACTTTTCCTTTCTGTTACAAAATTGACAAAATAAACGAAAACACTGTAACTGCTTGCCAACGGAAGAACAAATAAAACTTCGTTATTTATAAACGTAGCTTATTTTGTAGACGTCCTGCCCAGACATTTATAGCTCATGAGGTTAAGTTGAGTTTTATTGAGCGTAGCTCGTGAAACGTTTGCTTCTAAACCTGAAACTTCACACTTTTAAGTATCTGTAAATTATTACATTTCTAGTGAATAAATGTGAGATACGAGTTGCAATATGTTAAACTATTCCGTTTCCCGTCTGAGGATTTTGAAAAAACTCAACTTACAAAGGCGGTGCAGCGTTAAGAAGCCGTGACACTCTTGTGGCATGTGTTTCGAATCGGCAGTTTTCCTAAAAATACCTTTAATAAGAATGTACAATTTTATTTTGCATTTGCTATATTAACATTTAAATTTACGTTGTATGTATTTGGATGCATTCAATTACAGGTTGTGTCGCTTGGGTTTTAGAGAACTTTTTTTGATTTATTTAAGAAATTTACAATCTGTCCTCTTAGAACATTCAGTAAATTGGATAACTGATTTGACTCGAGGAGAGAAGTGGTGCATTGGCCACACTCCAAATTTGAATGCTTGATAAGAATAGCTAGTTTTGTGGGTCTGTTGGACGTTTACCCTTCAGTCTTCTGTCCGGTGTACTGCAATTTCGTTTATAAGTTGGCCAACTTTCTCGTCTTGATGTTCTGGGTGTTTTTGAAAATAGTTAGTGCTGAATCTTTGAATTTCTTCTTCTACTCTAGGAAGCACCCCAACCATTTTCCAAGCGAAAATCCACGCAATAGACTTATGTGCTCAAGAGTGTATTAAAAAAAGATTTATTGTCTTTCGGAGAGGCTGCTCTAAAAGCTCTGAAATCCTATATTTTTGAGTCTTAAATAGTCTGGGACTGTACAAAGGCCCTTAAGCAACTGGCAACAAACAACACATTAATTTTAATGTGGGTGCCGGAGTATGATGGATTTGAAGGGAATGAGACTGCTGATGCCGCTTACCAAGCAAGGAGCAGAGGCATCATTTTTCGGGCCAGAACCGTTTTGCGGAATAAGCAAAAGCCATGTAGCGGAGTAGGTTCGGAAATAAGAAAACGGGATAAAAAGTCCTACTGGAGAACTACCCCTTGTCAAAACCAAGCGAAGAAGTTTATTACTCGCCAAAAAGGGCTGAACAACTCCTTCAACTTGAAAAGACAATAATATAAGACTAATAACAGGGCTTCTTACTGGTCACTGCCTGAAAAAGATGGGCAAAGCCGATACTGAAAAGTGCAGGCTCTGTGGAGCTGCAAATAAAACTACGACACATATATTATGTGAATGTGTCGCGGCAGCTCGCCGAAGGCTCAACTTCCTCGGAAAGGCTACACTTACACCACCCGAAGTAGGAGGAATGGCCCCCAAGGAAATTATAAACTTCGTTACAAGTTTAAACAAATTGGGAACATAATTCTTCTTCTTATTCTTCTCTTTGATAGGCACATATGCCTGTTTCATAACCAGTTATTGGATTTGGACGCTATCTCTCCATCTTCTTTGGGGTCTTCCAATACTCCTTCTGCCTTGGGGGGATTTGTCTCGTGCCACTCTCACCATTCTATCTTGGGATTCTTGGGTCATTCTTGAAATGTGTAAGTTCCATTCGTTTTTTGTGTGGACAACCCCAGTCTGTTATAGGTTTTATGTCGCATATTCTCCTCACTCTTCTGGTTTTGTTAATAATCTTTCTTAGTGTTTTCATCTCGGTGACTTCTAGTAGCTTTTTTGTCTTCATCGTATCCGGTCTTGTTTCCACAGTATATGTCATTATCGGCCTCACCACGCTTTTATATATTCTTACTTTGGTTTCCTTTCTCAAAAATTTGTTGTATCATATTGTTCCGTTTAGACACCCCGCTATTCTATTTGCCTTTGTTATTTGTTCTTGTACTTCATTTAGGGTGTTTCCTTGACTTGTTATTTCCACTCCTAGATGTTTTATTTTCATCACGGTGTCATTTAGAACTGGCTTACACCTTATCGGATCTTTTGCTATCACCATTGTTTTAGTTTTGTCTACTGAGACCGTCATGTTATATTTCTCACATGTCCTGTTAAATACAACTAGGAATCTTTGTAAGTCATCCTCGGTTTCCGCAACTAAAACAGCGTCGTCCGCGCAGCAAATTATCTTCAATTGATTGTCCCCCATTCGGTATCCTCTTTGATCGTTTAGGCTCTCGATTATTTCGTCCATTATAATGTTGAAAAGTAGTGGGCTCAGTGGGTCACCTTGTCTTACGCCTTTTTCAACAGGGATTGGGTCACTTAGTTCACCTTTTGTTCATATTTTTACGCGATTGTTCTGGTATATATCATCTATAACACAGCTCAACAAAAAAAACTTTTCTTTTTGTTGCCGTGGATATCGTTGCGGATTTCTGTGTTTTCAAGCCCACAGTTTTCGAATATATTCATGACAGTTATGAATTGGCTCTGGTTTTTATTATTTCAGCGTATTTTAGATTTTTAATAATTTACACTTTGATTCGGCTCTTCAGAGCTTGGTCAGCAAAGTGGATACATAAAATATCCTTGCTTTATTTGTCTATGGGATAGTAGAGCGAAGCAAGTTCACTGGGAACAAGATGTGTGGCCCTCTAGAGAATCCTTAATTGTTGGTAAAGCCAATGTAATAAATGAGCCATTGTTAAATAGAGAAAAGATCATACTTCCGCCACTACATATCAAGTTAGGTATGATGAAACAATTCGTCAAAGCATTGGACAAGGAAGGAGAATGCTTTAAGTACATTTGTAAGAAATTTCCTAAGCTGAGTATGGAAAAATTAAAAGCTGGAATATTTGATGGTCCTTAAATTCGGACATTGATGAAAGATATAAACTTTATAGGTGTTATGACTGATATTGAAAGTGAAGCTTGGAGAAGTTTTGTGATGGTGGTAGAAAATTTTCTAGGTAACTATAAAGCACCAAATTATAAAGAAATTGTCCAAAAGATGTTGAAAAGCTTCAAGACTTTAGGAGCAAATATGAGCATAAAGTTACACTTTTTCTTCATAGTCACCTGGATAGATTTCCCGAGAATCTGGGATATTATAGTGAGGAACAGGGAGAGCGCTTCCACCAGGATCTAAAAGTGATGAAGAAAGGTATCAGGGTAGATGGGATCGTCACATGATGGCAGATTACAGCTGGTCTTTAAAAAGAGATTATCCCCAAAAAAATTATAAAAGAAGAGCTTATAAAAGGCGTTTCTCTGAAGTTTAATATAAGTTTTATAATTTTTTCTCTCTTTTAACTTGTATGTACATTAAATAACACTAAAACAATACAATTAGTAATAATTTTCAATAAAAATTAGATATTTAAGAATATCCTTGTTATTTCTTTTTCATTTTTACTGATTTTTTAGTAAAATATGAAAATGAAGATTTAAAAAAAAACCAGAGCCAATCTACTAAGACCATCCATAGTTTCGTGAATTGTTCGCATAGAAGTATTCGAAACCACTCTTACATCAAGGGCAACAAAACCATTGTTGACCAGTGTAATCTATAACGTTGATGAGATTGATGGGTACTTGTCTCTTACATAATATTTCAATTATGTCTTTTAGCTGAATGCGATCGAAGGCCTTCTTGAGGTCTATGAAGCAGAGAAAGGCCGGTGCATTAAATTCCAATGCCTTTTCTACTATTTGTTTTATTATGAAGACTGCATCCGTACAGGACCCTACCTCTTCGGAAACCTTGTTGCTCTTCTGCTAGGGCCATATAATCGTTTAGTCGATTTGTTATAATTTTTGTAGTTAATTTTAACGTGGTGTTAAGCAGATTAATTCCCCTATAATTTTCTGATTTCCTTTTATCTCCTATTTTAAACAGTGTGATTAAAATATTTGTTTTCCAATCGTCTGGCGTTTTTTCTTCCTTAACTATTTTTTGTGGTAGTTTGGTTATTTCACCTACTATCGCTGGGCCTCCATACTTTATTAGCTCATTTGCTATTTTTTTAAGTTTTTTAATTGTTTCTTCGACTTCTTCTTTTGTTATTTCGAGTTTTGTGTCATTTACTATGTTTGGAAGTTTTACTTCGATCGGTTCATTGTCTCTTTTAAATAATTTAGTAAAATATAGTACCCATTCTTCTCTATTAATTTTTGTTGTCTCTATTAGTTCTTTCGTTTCAGTTCTCTGGTTCCTTATAAATCTCCATATATGTTTTTGAAGGCCATAGAAATCATATTCCATACTTTTCGAGAAAGCTTCCCAGTAATCTCTTTTTATCGTCCTTATACTGGCGTTGGTTTCGTTTCTTGTAATTTTGTATTCTTCGTACAACTCTGGCGTTTGCTGTTTCCTCTTTGTTTGTGCTAGTTCTTTAATTTGTTCGCAAAAGCAAGGTGTTTTACGTTTTACGTCGTTTCTGTTTCGGTTTATTTTGATTGTGCCTAGCGCCTCAGTGGCTGCTTCTGTTATGTTTTCTTTTAGTTTTATCCAGCTGTCATCTATGCTTTCGTCTTCTCTAACTTTGTTTTTGGAAATTTTTTGTGTTACTCTGTTCTTGTATAATTATTGCTTTATAGAATCATCGTATATGGAGTTAATATTTAGTTTATTTTCGGATATAGGTTTACATGTTGTTTTTGATTTTTTCATCTTTATATCTTATATAGATATTATATTCAATTTTTGATGTCCCGTGTTTAATTTTATACATATTATCGTTTCTGATATATAATTATATTCTTCTATCTTGTCTCTAAATTTTCTGTGGATTAATATTCCGACCCTTTCCTTAGCTCTTCAGTTTTTGTCGACCCCACTGTATATCAAATCGTAATTATTGTATGATGTTGTTCCCTTCCCTTTCTTTTTTGTTTCAGATAGCGTGCAAATATCTATGTTTTTGTCTTCAATATCCAATAGTATTTCTTAATATTTCTTGATCACGTCCATTCCATGATCTTATATTCCATGTTCCCACTCGAACGATATTACTTCTCTTCCATATCTTCCCTTTCCATTTCCTTTTTCTTGCGTTATTCGTTGGCCCGTTTGATCTGTCCAATTCCGAGGCTCATTTCTAATACTTCGAGCAACATTATGTTTTACCCAGGTAGGTTGCTAACCTAGCCTGGAACCCTCCTCTTTTATCCGGGCTTGGGATTGGCATCGATGTCGGGGCTACTCAATCCACCCATGTACACCGAAGGCAGAGGAACATAATTGTAGGGTTTATTCGCATTTTAGGCTACTAATAGCCAAACGACCCCATTATAATCTACAACATCAACTCGAGGAATGGCTAAATCATCGTAGATAGTTTTATTGCTCACAAACCAAGGTACATTTAGGATCATACGTAGAATTTTGAATTTGATGGTTTGGTGCAACCCCATAGTCCATATGGGTTTAATAATACATTGGTGCAGGAGCACTTTGTTCTCTGTTTTCAATTTAGAGTTTCGGCCAAATAACCAATTCATCTGACGAATCTTGTTACTAATGTTATTCTTTTTGGATGTTATGTTGAGCTTCCATATGAGTTTAGAGGCCAGTATTAGACCTAGACAGTTGACTTCATTTTGGACAGGTAATATTGTATTATTGATTGAAACATTTAAGCAGTTAGTATGTCTAATTTTGTCTACTTATGTTGATTTGGTGGTGTTTACTCTCATTCTCCAGGAATTGAGCCATTCTTCAAGTACGTCCATGGTTTTGCAGATATTTGCAGGGATGTCGTTTGCAAATGTAAAAATAGTTATGTTGCCCGTTGGTGGAATGTTCGCCGTAAATACAAGATACAGCAATGGTCCCAGAACACTACCATGCGGTACTTCTGATTCAATTTGATGGGTTGTTTGAAAGAAGTGACCACTACGATAGGATTTTTAAAATGAGGTAACAATAGGTGGGAAGGATAAGTTTTAGCTTATATAATAAACCCTGGTGCCAGTCACGGTTAATAATGCTTGCTCTATATCTAAGAATAGCAATGGTATATTGTAAAATGCTACTCACGGAAGCCAAATTGATGGGCCGGTAGTATCTCATCCAAGTTAATGTCAGTCCTTAGTCTCTTCCTCTTCTCCCAGTTTTTCGGCATCTATCGCCTTCCAGCTTACAATACTTTTTTCCATCTCTCAGTCTTTCAAATATTTTGTATAACTATGGTAATAAGCTTATAGGGCGATGATGAAGTTGAATTTGGTAGTTTGCCGGGTTTGGGTATCCGTATTATTTGTGCGAATTTCCAGGAGATGAAGTACTATAAATAATGGTTAGAAATCTTATTGTTTTATTTTGGTAGCTGTTTGAGAATTTGGCCGGTTATGAGGACAAATCCAGGAGCTGTATGAATATTGCAATTATTAACTTCATGTTTAACTTTTGATGGCGAAAATTATTTACTTGGAAGGGTCATCGGACAAGGTGCGTCCAGGAGATGCACTAAATGTTCTACAAAAATATTTGCTTTCTCCTGATCCGTTCTTGCCCAGTTGCCTTCTTGTTTTCTTAGTAGTGGTATGTGACTTATAGGTTTTTTGATTTTTTTGTAACTTTTCACTCTAAATGGCCTCCCTTTGATAGATTAGTTATGTATGTTTCAAATGTTGAATTTCGTGAGCCTTTTAGTGCAGACTTGAGCTGTTACGTAAATCTGTTATTTTTATCAACAGGATTCCAAGTTCCTTGCCACACGTCTTTTCTGTGCTACTTTTTCATATCGAATTTGCAGGAATAAATTGTTCTTGGTTGCTTGGGGTTAGTGTAGGTATACTGTTTCAGGCTGCCTCTTGAATTATGTTGGTTAAGCATTATACAGCATTAGCAACGTCTTTAGGTTCTTTTAATTTAATATTTAGGATTACTTTTTTCTTTGATCCAATCAGTTTTTGAAGATACAAGTCTAGGTAGGTTTGGTTTTATAATGATATGAATACTAAGAATAAGAATTACTAGAGAGTGATCCGATGAGAGATCAATATGGGTTCAATATGAAAGTAGTTTGATGCAACGCCGTTGACAACAAAGAAATCTAGCAGATCTGGAATTTTGTTGGGGTCAGACGGTTAGTAAGACAAATTCTTGTTTGTAATTGCTTGTGGTAGGTCTCTACCTTTGGGTGTTATGGATCTTGAACCCCAATCAGAATATAGTAATAACTCTATTTCCCAGGGAGTTGAACTTTGTTTCGTATTCAACGGTACTGATTGCATGTTTAGGTGGACTATAAAGCGCTGCTATAGTAAATTATCTTGGTTCGGCGTTGACTGACGTTACTGAAACTTCAATTTTGTTTGTTTGGAATGAGGATAATTCATGGTTCGATATTGCATGGCAATATTAATATTGCTGCCCCTCCATATGCTGTTTCATCTGGATAAATGGTATGGTATGTCGTATAGGATGGTATTTGATTTCGGCTAGTAGACTGTGTCTCAGATATGAGCATTATATCCATCTTGTTTATTTGGAGGAAGTGTATTAGTTCTGTTTTATTTCTGGCATTCCACGGGACAATTCGCAATGACGAAATATCCATTAATTATTATCATACCATTCTGATTAATTAATTAATTGAACCTTGTTTTGAAATCACTAAGAAAATTACTTAGTTCGTCGCTAAACTTGTTGCTTTGGTTTTCCATGCTTTGTCCTTTTAAAGCCTTGGCGTATGTAGGAAACTCGGTTCTTCTTTGTCGTTGAATTGGCTGATTTGTTAGTTGGATAGGTGAAGCTTGGTTTGGTCCCGATTCCGATAAGCACTTTCTGTTGACTTAGTTTTTGAGTTTTGTAGCTCTCTGTAGTACTTCGCAGCCTTTGTAGTTCGAAGGGAGGTCTTTTTCGCAGAGTACACAATTGCTGTAGTATTTTTGGACTTCTGACACAATGTTGAGTTGTGGTTACCCCTGCATTTGACACATCTGAATGATCGTCTACAGCAAGATTTAGAGTGGCCATATAACTGGCAACTCGTACATATAATGTTACTTTTTCTTCAACTCTAGATTGTAGATATCTTTATTATTTTTCTTATGTTCCATGACTGTATGGCCCTTTGCTTCTATCTGATTTTTTATTTCTTCTGCAGGTATCGAATGGTGTAGGCTCTGCTCTATCTTGCTTCATTTGGTACCTACGTGTAATATATTATTTTTCCATCAGTTTCCTGTAGGTTTTGGAACTATGTACATTTAAAATTATTGTGTCGTTTGAAAGTGCTTTACAGTAGTAGCTCTCTTCTTCTGAGGAATGTGACCAGATTTTCCAATCATCTTGTTATACTTAGCCTACTACACCATATATAAATCGGAAGAGGTTTAGGACCTCTTCTTCCATTGAAGAATAGGCAAGTGTTTCCAGGGTTGAAATGCACTGCCCTATTTCCTGCAGGTTAGCTTGAAGAACAGGAATTTGATTTTGTATCTGCAGAGGGTAAATTGCTGGTTGATAGTTGTTACTAACTTGGTATTGATTGCTAGTTTGCGGTACTGGCGACGTAGTTACTGAGATTGAAAATTTTGCATTTGCACGGCTTGCTGATATTGCCCATGATTGGATTAAGGGATCCATTCATTCTGAATAAAATTAATTCGTAGTGCTCTGTTAGGTGGAGAAATTTTCAAGTCCGGGGCTGATTACTTGGTATCTTTTGGTATTTTACGTTTAAGTTAGTACTAAATTTATTTTGTATATTTTACTCACTTTGTTTACAGCAAAACTCTATAGAATCTTTGAAAAAATGTAATTGGGAGTTTTTGCTTTATTTATACTAGACAAATCTCCCACAATTTAGTTTGTAGCATTAATATGTTCGGTTTGCAGAGGCTGGCTTTTTGTAATTCTCAACTGGTTTTGTATTCTGCTCCATTCATTTCTCGATTACGTTGACTCATAACAAAGTAGTTTGCGTTAACAGGCTTGAATCATAAATTAAAATCCTATTCACTAAGCAGATATAATGTATGAAAGCCGCATGCAAATGCTAAACGCCAGTGCAACCTTCGTATCCTTTTATTATTATTATTACCAGTGCGTACTAGCAACTGTCAATCAAAGGCGCTGCATCCTATTAGAAGGCAATTCAGTGTCACTTACTGTGCCTACAATATGAATTAGTAGGCTAATAGTTTTGTTACTTAATATTATGTTACTCACGTTAATGTTAATATTTATTGCTGTAAAAATGCTTGTGCCAAAATCATACTAAAATAGACTTTAGGTTGCATTTTAATTTAACATCATTGTCAGTCAGTCAAAAACGAAATGTTCAAAATTTTGAAAAATGAATTAAACATAAAGGTTCTTTTATCTCTCACACTTTCCGCCAATTTGTTACTGAAATGTTAAAACTAGAACAGAAATCCAAATCTTGCTCATTTGAATTCAACACCTACAACTAAAACCCGTTGTTATTTATTTGTTTTCTTTCGGCAGTAAACATTTATGATGACTTTTTTCACCTTATTAATGCTTTGTAAAATTTATCACCGTGTGTTCGAATTGGAATTGTATATTTCGAACTAAGAATTTGTGCAATTCTTTATTCGTTGGTTGTAGTTGATCCTGAAAGGAATTTAAAGGCCGTTTTACATGTTGTTGCCAGCAGAATTAATTGTATAATATGTTTAATTTTTGAATTTAGACTCTTCTCCACTTCATATATTTTTTTAAATAAAATTGGCTCCGCCTATAATTTATTGTAGAATGGTTTCTCTAAAATTTATGGAACGTCTTGGTTTCTAGAAATAATTTAGGTCTGTGATACAAAAATTCGAATAAAAATTTAACAAGAATTATAAACCCCAATGTTCTGGGAAGGCAGCTTTGTATGCCGCATATTTTAAGAATTCTAAACTAAATGTCAAAATGAATGACTTCTATTATTGCGTCATATCCTTTGAAATAAAGGAATTGTCTTCCAACTCTGGTTAATTTTGGAAGGATTTGTAAAGCATTTTAAAATTCTGGCATATAAAATTTACAATTTCCTAACTGTTTTTATATCCGAATATCTTTAAAAAAACTTGACAAAAAATAAATAAGAGCTACTTATGTAGTTTAAAACCAGCCTTCGTTTCTAACACCTACTGGTTTTCAAACACGTTTTATAACACAGGGTAAGAAATAATACGTAAAGGTGGATCTGAAACGTGATACCCACGATGGCAGAGAACAGAAAACTTTTCTAACAAAAGGCTGTAAAATGCACTTTGAAATGGAGTGACAGTTTTGAGGATATGTTAGTTTATTCTTGGACAGGTCAGGTGTTAGCCCGCATGATAGATGAGCTTATGTTCTCTTTTTGGTCTACTCAAAACCCTCATTATCGTCTGTAATTACAGAGCTAAGGAAATAAGGAAAGCTACTTTGCTTTTGCACTGGTTAAAAAAAGTGTGTATACAATATACATTGTACAATGACTGATGTTTGCTCTTATATGCATTTCTAATAGAGATATTTTCGTTAGTATTTGAGGCTGATGGTCAGTTAAGTAAACTTGTAAGAAGTTAAATTCTCTGAATATTTATTAACAGGAACTATTCATATAAAAACAGCTGTAAAATAAAGGACAGTTTTATTAGTTGTCAGTTTTTTATAAGAAATCCTTGGCGGCTTCGTGGTTAAAGTTACTTAAAACCTTCCTCGAAATTTCTAACTTTTAACTTCTCTTTTGCTTTGCAATTAAAAAATAACAAAACTGCACATCAAATTCCTTGACGTTTTAAATGTGCATGAATCAATCGCAAACTTGCAAACTGAAAACAACCATAATTGTGTAGACAACTTTACGTTTAGTCAGTTTACAATTTATGAAGCTCTTAAATAATTAGCCTTCTTAACTACCGTAGATGGACTAATAAATTTCATTCTGAAATACGACACGAAACGTTCAATTAATTTACGATGTACACTTTCACGAATGCATTAATATATTCGTTAAGTTTGAGTCCTTCGTTAAAATTTAGTTTTTAATCCCCTTCATTAATTCAATTTTTTTCGGAGATTTGTCCGCTAGGTAAGAATACAAACCCATCAATCTATACTGGATTTGATTGCGTTGCGCTTATAAAACGTTTCTAAATTCCTACGTTTAAAATGCACGGTTGTATTGAATATATATTAATCGAGCGAACGAATATTTTCTGTTAAGTACAAAGACAAAGGGCACGTCCTCGGTTACACATGTATATTATGCGTTCTAGTCTCGCCTTGTTGTTGCGAAAAGTGCAGGCTCGAACACCAGAGACTCTTTGAGTGTAAGCCGCTTCAATATATTATCGGTCAAGAAATGGCAGCCGTTATGTCCATGTGCAGGGAAGTTTCTGAAAAATGCATCGAACTATCCAGAGACATACAAAACCAAAGATTGTGGAATTTTCTTCCCTTCTCTTCTCTTCAGATTGATCTTTTTCTGTTAACATTATGTGTGTCTCGATTAATACTTTGAAACTCTTTTAGTATTTTAGATTGACAAGGAAAATTTCAGAAACACCCAAACTTCCATCTACATTTAAATTAAACCTCAATCAACGATAAAACATTGATCACTAGTAATTAAATCAGAAGTTGTAAGCTTATACTAATACCTTTTGGTAGTGCTGTAAATGTAATTTATTAATCTGTAAGTTATTAATCTGAATTCTGGCAAACTCTTCCCCGTTTTGTACTATCCTCAGAAGAGAGTGTATGTCTAATACGGTTCATTCCCTGACATTTTTGAGCCAAGAACATTTTCTTCTTCCGAGGCCTTTTTGCCCCTTGGTCTTTCCTTCCATGATCAACCCGAGAAAGGCATACCTTGGTCCTCTGTAAAAATGTCCAAGATTGCTGGCTTTGCGTCTCTTGATGATACCTAGAAGCTCTCTATCCATTCCCATCCTTCTCAAAACGTTTTCGTTAGTTATACGTTCAGTCCATGATATTTTCCGATCTTCGGAAAATCCATGTTTCAAATTCTTTTAAACTTCTTATGGAACGTGTTCCCATTGTCAAGACTTCTACTCCATATAATAGGGTTAATAAATGTATGTATTCAGCTTTAACAGGCCATTAAGGTCCATAGCTTGTGGAGGAAGACACACCGAGCCGTAGTAAACTGAGCCTGGTGCGGGTCACCCGTCCAAGTTCTGACCATGGGCAGAGCAATGCACCATGCCAATACTCACTACCGTACCGCCTCCCAGGGTTAATAAATATATGTACAAAATGGTACCTAATATCTAGTGATAACGTAGAATTTGTCACTGACCATGTCTTCCGCTTCGGCTTCATCATTTGGTATCCAAGTGCCCAGATACCTGAATTTCCTCGCTTCCTCTATTTGTTTATTATTAATTTGAAGATTGACTTAAATATGGTAATGTTCATCACCTTTGTTTTGGAGGTGTTTATCTTGAGTCCCAGACAGTAATTAATGCCTTTTGGAAAATCTCTTCCGAAAACATATCAAATACTGTGGGGGGTAGTATGCATTCTTGACGTACACTTTTTCTTATGGGAATATCTTCCGTCAGGTTTGTTCCAACTCTGATACGGAATTTGATTCTAGTAGAGGTTTTTAATTAGTCGAAGGTCTTGTTGATCGAAACCCTCATTATGTAGAAGATTGATTTGGTTGAGAACCCAGGCGGCAACGTGGTATGAGGAGGGTATGTAAAAACTGATTCCTCGTTACGACAAATGCCTTAATGTCTATGGCGACTACGTTGAGAAATAGTTCAGATGTATGAGTAACTCTTGTGTATATTAAAACTTTTCTTATTGCCCTTATTTGTTTTCGCCAGCTCACCGGAACTTGAAAAAAAAATAGGACTCATATAATATTGGCTTCATTTCTTTCTTCTTAGGCTTGTACTTGAATAAAGTTTATATCTCTAGGCCGTTCCGTCAAACAGAGGTCCGAAGTTCTTTACAGCTTTTCTGTTATTTGCATCTAGTAATATTGCGACTCCATTATAGTAATTAGGGTACCTAATCATTTCCTAAGTGAAACATGGTGTATTGGTTAACATTGATTTGATCTTACTTCGCTGGAACCCAGAATGTTTATACCTATTCTTGTCATTTTTCTGACTAGATTGTCCGATTTTCCTGCTGCAAAGAGTGATTTAACATTTCATGGTCCTATTTTCGTCATTGGTGATCGATGATTTTTTTGCTTTTAGGTTTTCTGGTGGGGATTCTTAGCACTCCTTAATCATTAAAGATATGTCATGGAGTGGGAGTCATTATAACTTCTCTGCTTGCCATTATTGTATCTTGAGAAAAAAAACATGTGTAATGGTTTCTCCCTGCTTTTCACAAAGAGAAACCATCACATTAATCTGTCACTATTGCATTTTATTATTAGTAGCTTTATCTAAATTTTCGTACACTATTAACATTTAAAGAGCTTCTTAAACTGAAGAATTTATCATCTATCTATCAATGGTTTTATAAAAATATCTGCAATATTTTTTCCCCGCAAAATTATCATTCTTTTTGCAACAAGATCTTTAATGAAATAGTATCGAATATCTATATGTTTATTTCTCTTGCTATTTTCTTAATTTTAAGTTAATCGTATCGAACCTTGATTATCTAGCATAAAGGCTGCCCTGATGATATTTATTGCTCGTTTGTTGCACAAATCCCTATATGGATATAATAATTGCTGAGGCTGCCAGTGTAGAAGATCAGGCGACACAGTGGTGTTTCCTATCAAAACATGATCCTAATTACATATCCTAAAATATTGTCTTGTTTGTCACCCCAATCACCATCAGAATAACACATGCCATCTTCATCGCCTTTTTGCATTTCAAAAGTTAAAAGTAAATTTTTACTTCTTTGCAAATAATAACTTTTAACACTCTTCTTGATGCCTTTCAAACTGTTATCTTAGATGTACCCAAAAATTGGCTTGTACATCACACCGCAAATGTTATGTCAGGTGTAGTTACGAAGAAAATATACATTAAATTAGCAATCATTTGACAATACGCCGCATCTATGATTTTTTCTTGTATTTTTTATCGAAAATTTGCTTCCGTTGGAGTTTTCGTACTACCACAATTTAACATATTAAAAGTTCCCAACGCTTTCTCTATCATTGATTATTGATGAAATTTTTATTTCTCCCAAATCCTTTACTTCAAATTCATTCTTTAGTTTCGTCAATGTCTTCTTCTTCTTAGTATGTCTTGGATCTGTTTATTTAGTCAGCCTTGTTCTTGTGACGATGACGTCCAACAGTCTCGCCAACGTTTAGGTGACGTCTTTGGATTGTACTCTATCAAACGCCTTCGTCATATCTATAAAACACATGTATGCTGACATAAATTCGAATGCTTTCTCCTTTATTTGTCTTATTATAACTACAGCGTCAATTTTCGGTCTATTTTTCTGGAAGCCTTGCTGTTTGTCGTTAATCGCTGATATTATCTTGATTTGGTGTTTCTCTATTCTTAAGTTTTTCCACAGCTTCTTCTGCTTCTTTTTCATACATTGTAATATCTTCTTGTTGAGTCTGCTTGTGATTATCCACCTCTTATTGTTTGCTATCTTCGGTTTCGTCATCATTGCATAATTCCTGAAAGTGCTCTGTACCCATTAACTTCTTTTTTGCGTCCTCTTAGTAACTTCCAAACATTTCTTTGTGCACCGTAAAGGTCACTTTCCATATTTTAAGTGAACATTTTCCCAGTATCATTTTCCTTTATTTCCTTTTTGTTGTGGTCGGCTCTGATAAAGGTATTGAGTACTCCGCCATAGCAGGTCCAAGCCCGGTTGAGAAAGGAAAATACAAATACACATGGTACAACACTTGTGGCCAAAAATCAATGATAAATTATATAATTACTGTGGCGTTTTATATCATAGACCTAGTGAATTAGCTGTGATACTAGAAACACTGTTAGTATAAGATGATAAAAATGTTTAGCCATCTCAGTCATATATCGAACTCCCATTGAATATGTGATTTACTAACTACCTTGCACTGTATAAACGGTGTCTAGCGGCTAGCGTCACAGGCGTGTTAACGTTATACAGTGCTCCCAATCGCCACCTATCATTAAAAGAAAAAAAATCCCTCACATCTTATTGGCATGGAGTGGGCCTGGCGTAATCCAGGATTTATCCGCGGGAATCTGCTCCATGTCAATTGATGATGATGATGTTGAACAGGAAGGTTGAACCAACTCAGATAATTGACGTAAGAACTCCCACGTCACCCAGTATAGGATCAAACCATAACATGATCCTGTGTAAGATCCGCATGGAAATAGCGAGGGAAAGAAGGAAGACCCTTGTGTATATTTAGGAGTTTAATATTTAATCATTAAAAGATGACAGTTCCCCGATTAGTTCCCGCTAATAAAATGCCACAAACAAATCCAGCATAATAGTATCAAGTTGCGTGTACAAATATCGATTCTTGATCTAAAATTTATTGTTTCGTAAGGCAAAGGCATTGCAATAGTTATTTCAACATTTTGGTGATTCTTTGAGCCCATACAAAGCACACTTTAGTTTCAAAACGCTTGTGTATGATTGAACTCCTTCAGAAGTAGTAATTCTCCTGGAAATCTTTAGCCACTAATTTGGCCTTTTCTACATCATTAGTTATCCTTAGTTTTAAAAATCCATTTGGTATCTATAGCCTTTTTATTTTCTGGTAGATTTTTTTCTTCCCATATACATACCTAATTTTTCAAGTATCTTCAGTTCTTTTTCTATTGCATCTGTTGATTCTATTGCCTTGTCATATGTAAATTGGGCGTTCAGCATCAAAAATACAGTAATTTGCCATATACAGCTCATAATTATTGAACCTTGAAGGAGTTGAAGGTAACTAAATAACTCTTGTTCTACTTTCCTTTCCTTCTGTAAAATTTTCCCCCTCTTTTTCATTTACTCCTGACACATTTCTTTTGTTTTCTTTGTTAATTTTCTCAGTGTTTTCAATTGCTTCCATTTCTGTTGGATTAACTATTTGCTTTTCATCAAATTTTATATCCCTTGCTGTAATAATTTTATTATCATTCTGTTTCCATATTCTGCAGCAGTTATTACAAGAACCAATCATTATTGATTCAACAGTTTGTGGGTATTCTATGTGGTAAATAATAATGACTTGAGTTTTATATTGATTTTTATTTACGCTCCTGGAGCGTGTAGACTGTAGATGATGCGTTCCGAACAAGAGTCGAAGAAGAAGTGTGTAGTTTTTCAAACGAAATTGTTCAAGAATGCTAGGTAGCCAGTAAAAGATAACAGCGTAAACAAAGTATGTATTAAGACGGGTTATCCTACGAAGGGCGCCATTGGTGCATTATCATGTTATCTACCTTGTACTGTGGACGCTGGATATTCCGACAGAATTGGCCATGCATATAGAAGGCCAGAAAAGTACAAGATTCTAGGGAATTTAGTAAATTATGATAATTAAGACGGATAGAAATAGAATAAAGAAAGATATGATACTTAATCAATTATTTAGAATACATTAAATCAGGGTTGATATAGGACACAGTAGTCCCCACAAGTTCTTATCTAGTTTGTTGGCTTTTGGTAATAAATATATCAAATTCTACAATCAAAACTTTTAGTTTTCTCAAATCTACTTTACCATATAATTTTTTTGATTAAGCATCGCCATTCAGCGAGTTTGTAGGAGATCCGTTTAATTGGTTTGTAGCCTCACCCCAAAAGATTTTTGAAAGATCAATATCTGTAAACATAGTTCGTGCTATATCAGGTAATGTTCTATTTAGACATTCAGCAACTCCATCTTACTGTGGAGTGTAATCTAATTCCCTCAGTAAAACAGAATTGTTTAAATTCTTTGGAAACAAATTCCCCTTCACTGTTATTTTTCAATTTCTCACAAAATTTTACTTTTAAAAATGAACCCTTTTATATATTTCTCTGCCCATAACCTATCTAAATTGAAATGCTTTTACACAAATAGAAATCGCCACATACAAATATGGCAATACACAGTTACCAGCTTATACGAAACTACCATTGTTTTACATATTTACTAAACACTTTTTAGGGATGCTCAATGCAGATGTCCCATAAAGATCGAAATATAAGTTTTACCTTAAATTCACTCTACATTTTCTTACTTTTCTGTTCGTTATCCACCGGAGCAATCGAAACATCATCCACATTTGCGTATGCATACATCGCAGCTCAACATTCTTGATCAAATGCACCAATTAATATTTCCAGCCGTCGTTCGCTTAATCTCTTTATATTTTCTTTTACAGCGATCTAACGAGGAGGATGAGTTGGTCTGAGACCAGGTCATCTCGTTATAAATTGTTCAAACAGCTTTTATAATCTTGTTAAATGATGCCCGTTCATCTCTTCGAGGCATCAGAAGGGTTTTAAAATCAGGAAACGACTATTCTTCAGAAAATCTGCGCCATCATCGCGATTTTTATCGCTTCAGTTTTTGAATTGTGCCTTGGTTAATGAAGGAAACGAGCCCTTTTTAAAGATTATAGATTGGAGGTGTACTGTATGTTTTATCTTATGTTCAAGTTTTGAGTTATAAGTATGGGATGCCAAAGACACTAAATTTTAGTAATAAGAATAATACAGGACTATCCAATTATTTCATAATTTAGGGTCAAAACTTTTTGTGTTAGGAATTCTTATAATTTTTGGAGTTTTAAATATCACCTTTAGAGTCGCTTTCGCCACAAAAATCCCGATTTTTTTTAAATGCCAACAGAAAACATTTTTAAATGCTCTGGAAAAGTATGAGGCCAGATTGTCGGACGGATAGGGCAGCAGGGCGCCTCGCACCGCCCATAAAAACTGACAGATACGTCTTTATTGTGAAGGACTGGTTTCATCCAAGAACAGCTTCGTGTTCAACCCAACCCAACGCTTAGTACTACCAGTTATTTAAATCTCTTTGCTAAGAGTATCGTAAATTCTTCTGCTTAACCACATCACTCGAATCATTTCTGTTATCACTTTCAAATCCTCGATTGAAAAAACCGTGGTCACGTTTTGGTTTAAAGCAAATTACAATTATTTAAAAAATCCCTAGAAAACGTTGAGGGATTTATATAAAAGGTAGAACTAGAAATTTGAGAACGTTGTAATCAGGGAGCTTCCTAATTACTAAACTTATTTTTGTTTTAAAAACGATAAGATGTACTAATGGCGTTTGTAAAAAATGTTAAGAAATATCTTTATAAGAAGCCTGTTTTAAAAATATATCTGCTCTTGGCCAGAAAGCCTTGTAAAATTAAACAAATAATGGAAGATTCGTTTACTATTGTTAATGCAATTTAAAAAATGGGCGAAGAATCTTCGCTGGACTTTCCATACTTACACAATTGAAAAATGCATAACAAATATGTCATAAGCGTGAGGATAAGCAAGGTCTCTTTCACCCATGAACGATTTCAGAGTTCCACATCAAAACTATTAAAACGTAGCATTAAATTATGTTTGTATTTTAAAGACAAAAAAAAAATAAAACAGTCTGTGTTAGAGGACTTACTTTATTTTAGGTGTTTAGGATTTGGGGTGTTTTTAAAATAATAAAACTTTAAAAAGAATCCCCCAGGTAGGAAAGCCTAGAAATTTAGGAAATTCCTTCGCATTGTTACCTTCACTAACTTACTCAGAAAAATTTCAAGCGGATTAGGGGATTTTCCGAAATTCTGGTTTATGTGTATAATGCTTTTATTGTGGTATTCGTTTGTTGCATTAAATATCTACAATTTTTTCTGGGGTGTTCGCTTCTTAATCCCTGAATAGTTGTCAACAATATTTTACTTGTTCTTGGAAGGCATCTGTGTAAATATGCGATTGACAAAGTTACTGGAAAAATTGAAGATATCATTAAACCAAAACTCAATGCTGTTCTAAATACAAAATGAAGGTTTGAAAATTCTTCATAGTTTCAAAAATTTTACAGGGTGAATTTGTTGAAATTAATGTAGATCCTGCAATCATTTCCGTTTTAAAATATGCACCCATTAATTATTAATGTACTTAATTAAAAAAATTCGTTTATAAGAATTTATTTTAAAATTTTTGTTGTGATCATAAAAAAGGTCATTTTTAGAACTCCGAAAAATCTTTACAACATATACCTAAATTTGTTACGTAAATTCCTTAAAAAAAAACTATATTAGTTTTTAATTCGTGCAAAGAATAGCGCAATCAAAAACCTAATATTACAAAGAGCGGTTAATTTAAATTTTCTACGTATTCACAGCAACAACGATATCTAAACATTATTGTCGCTTTTCGAACATCGTTGCCGCTCGTTTTAATTTTATCGAAAACAACGTAAATTAAAAATCAACATGCACGAATAAACACAGATTAACATAAAACAGCGATAACACTGTCTACAAAAACAACAACAAAAAGTAAAAAGACAAAAAAACTGCAAATATTGCAATAAATATTGTATTCGACTTTCGGAACTCTTTTTGCGTTTTATATTTTGGGGATGCGATCAACGCTATTTGAAAGGCATCTTGATCTACTATCGACCCAGAACATTAAAAAAAATCGTGTGTGTCGTTTCCGAGAACAGTAAAAAGGGAAAAAAGGAGACAACGGCACGCGGTGTTCCCAGGCGGTCACCCATCCAAGTACTGACCGCGCCCGACATTGCTTAACTTTGGTGATCAGACGAGAACCGGTACTTTCAATGTCTAACAATCAAAATGAATGTCTATTTACATCTACGTATATTTCACCCAAATAATTTAAAAAAAATTAAACAGGGGAAGATGGTTTGGACACTACTTCTAGGCGCTCATATTTGTGTGTTACGTAAAATAAGAGCATTCGGGAATTCCTTTTAGAATTTGAAAAATTATAAAGAAATGTTAAAACAATCACTTAAACAATTTGCAAATTAAACAGGAACTGGTCAATTGGGCGCGTAAACTGATTACAAAACAATCGGTAACTCTTTTAGGGAAGGATAGTTAATTTTAAATCCTAAATTAGGATCCAGCAACACCTACAATAGCCAAAATATTACAGTAATTTTCATGACATAATTAAAGACTTTGCAACGAAAAAGTCCCGACAAGTTATTTAATAATAATCCTATATAATATGTAATAATGCTTTTATAATAAATAATTTGTATTTTCAACATAAATGAGCAGAGTAAGATAATATTTTTTTGAAAAAGTGGGTAATATAAACAAAAAAATATATATTGTAGTCACGCAGATTCGAACCTCCAACCTTTCAAGCGTATGCGGGTGGAAGCTTGGTCTCTTACCGCTAGACCAACACCGCCTTCGTTAAAACGGTGACTCCTGGCCTGATATTTATCTTCTGTCTTTGGAATGTGCCGTTTCCGAGAAATTTTTTTTTGAAATTTTGAAATTTTTTTTCAGCTAATTATAATCAGTAGAGGTAGGGGTACAATTTGGCGTTAGATTTATAAAAATATGTCGATGCGTTTTTGAGAAAAAAAAATGTTAAAGTCCAAAACTTCAAATGGTCATAAAAGGCGTTAGGGAAAAATTTTGGGGATGCGATCAACGCTATTTGAAAGGCATCTTGATTTACTATCGACCCAGAACATTTAAAAAAAATCGTGTGTGTCGTTTCCGAGAAAAGTTTTTTTGAAAATTTGAAAATTTCCCAAACTGTCCGGACTTTTTATTTTTGAAATTTTGAATTTTTTTTTCAGCTAGTTCTAATCAGCCGAGCTAGAGGTACAATTTGGCGTTAGATTTATAAAAATATGTTGCTGCATTTTTGGTAAAATCGGCCTTAAAGTTGCGCTTTTCAAAAATTTGCCGCGGGCGCAATTTTTGACATAGAAACTTCGGAAAAAAATTATTCGATTTCTTTTCAAATTCTGTATTGATTTCCTAAGTAAAATTTTGAAATTTTTTTCAAGGAAAAATCTGCGCCCAAAAAAACATGGCTAACTTCCGTTTCCGGTTCCGGATTTTTCTGAAAAGCTTATTTTATAGATGTACTGTAATTATAGGCCCGCATACCAAATTTGATGAAAATCGGCCCAGTAGTTTTCGAGATATGACGATAACGCACGAACGCACGCACGCACGCACGCACGCACGCACGCACGCACCCACCCACAGACATTTTTCAAAAAACACATATTTAGGATGCCTGGACCCTAAAATGTGTTTTTTTCGAATTTTTACGATTTTGAATTTTTGCACGATTCCAATACTTTCCTATACATGCGTTGCAAGTATGGAAAGTAAAATTACTCAGGAAAATGGGTTTGTGTAAATAAGTACTTAATTTCGCAGTTTTTAAATAAAGTGCTGAAAGCACGCATTAATTTTTCCGACTTAAGTGATTACATTCACTTTGAAGTTAACCAAAGTAAAAACAAGATAATTTATTTGATGTCTTATTCATAAAATTACGCAATTTACTTACGAGTGCTTATTTATGTTACTTGGGTGTATAAAAATTGTAGTTACTCATGCAGTTGGCGGGGAACATTAACCCTCTTATTGTGTTCACATTTTGGTTACACTTATTGTGTTCGGGTCAATATGACCCGAGCGTCTATGGTTGTCGTTTTGGTTGTTGTGGTATTGTTAAATTGATATGACAGTAATGTGTTTGCTAAATAATAATAAGAAATACGATATGTAACATTTATTGGCCAAAAGTTTGTTTATTAACGGCTTTATTTAATAGATAAGAAATTGTTATGTAGGTACCTACATCTCAAAAACTTAGTAGTTATAGCATACATTTATTTTTTGCAGTCTGGGCAGTAGTAATATACATGAGCTTTACATAGGTATTTTGGGCAATACAACATAGTATATTAGTTTTATTATCATTTAAAGAGGGACAAAAATTACATCTTTTACGCTTGTTTGTGGTTGGTTGTTCCCTTACTTCGGTATTGCTGGTTGAAACTCGTGACCTTATAACAATTTCAGCTGCAGGAATACATCGAGGAAGATGTTTTCTTTCTTGCAGTAATGGCGTGATCAAGGAATTGCCCAGTTCTTCAAGAAATAGTCGACGTCTTGTAAGTTTTCCAGCATTCCAGGTTGGATTTATTTCGCACCACAGAACATAGGCGTTGTAAGCTGACACGTCCATGATATTATAAAAGATAGTCATTGGCCATCTTTTAGTTTGTCGTCTGCATGTGTATGTTATAACTAACTTGTCTAAAGTGTCTACAGCACCTTTGGTTTTGTTGTAATCTAATATCATAAACGGCTTTTTATGATCTTTATCGCACACACCGGAATCGTGGTGCATGGTGCTCATGAGTGTAACATTTTTATTCCGTTTCGGAATATAGGAAACTACCGTTGTGTTATTGGTAAAGTAGAACTTTGAAGAAAGGACTTCTTTCCTCTTGCAGACCAATGCGGTTGGCAATTCAGGATTATTTTTTCGAATAGTGCCAAGCATGGTTAAATTTCTTTTCAGTAGCATCTGTCCCAGATCGTGCGAGGTAAAAAAATTATCACACGTTACGTTGTGACCTTTCAGACCATAAGTAAGGTCTAGCACAACTCTTTTACCTTGACCTTTCTCTGGAGGTTCACCTTCTTTTTTTATATACTTGCATGTTATATGCATAAGCATTTACAGAATCGCATAAAGTCCAAATCTTGATTCCGTATTTCGCTGGCTTGTTGGCTATGTACTGCCTAAATGGGCAACGGCCTCTAAAAGGTACCAGTTGCTCATCTACTGTTACATTTTCGTGAACATTATAGAGCTTAGGTAAAATTGCAACCCATTCATCCCAGAAGTCCCGTATGGCAGCTAATTTATCAGTCTGGCGTCGTTGTGGCCGAGTTCCTTTATCATCAAAGCGAATTATTCGCGAAATTATATGAAATCGTTGTAGGGACATCGTTGCTCTAAATATGGGGCGGCCTACATTCCCATCCCATAGGCTGGCTGTTGCCTCTCCATGAGATTTATACACTCCAGCTAAAATCAGTATGCCCAAATATGCTTCTAATTCAACTATTGTTAGTTCCTGAAACTGGTCGCCATAAATTCTTTTTCCTTCGAAATTTGACATTTTCAAAACTAAGTTCATAATTTTTGGCGTGAAAAATAAGCAGTACGCGGATTTTACATCATGTATTCTAGACGTAGCGTACCTTGTTGATCCAGGAATCAACGAAATAATATTTTCTCTTGAAAATCTTCCTTGTTGATTAGGTGCGTTGCAGTTCCATTCTATTGTACCATCTTTTGAAGTTACGTTACTAGCCACAGCAGCTTCATCTGGAATCGTAGGTTTCTCTTCAACATCCGGTTCACTATTATACACCTCAGCTTCGGACAAATGGTCCTCTACTTCAGAAGCACTATCATCACCATCGGAAGCATACAAAAGTTCATCAAGTTCACTATCCACCAAGAATTTCTTACTACACATTTTCAATAATTTCTTCCTACTGTTGTTTTTATTACAGTAGCATCAAGCTTGATGTTTACCACGAAACTGACATCAGGGTACTCTTTGGCAGAATATATACGCGCAGAAACGGACAAGTAGGTACAACAGGAATTAACTTGTCGTTCAGCGCGCGAAAATAACGTGCATGTTGAAACTTGATCAATAAATGTAGCAATGTCAGTTATTTCTATGAAAAGAAAACAAAATCAATAAAATACGTTCAATTATGATAATAATTCGCATATTGTTCCTCAAATTATAACCAAACTAATCCTTGGGTCATATTGACCCGAACACAATGAGTGTAACAAATGCCGTTTAAAAAAAACAAATGCATTTTTTTTTGTTATCAATCTAGTTACACCACTAACACAGTAAAATAGTAAAAGTCATAGAGCGGCAACAAAATATTTAAATAAATAAACGATTTATGGGCACTAGAAGAACGCGATCGGGTCATATTGACCCGAACACAATAGGAGGGTTAAAATACGTACAATGCTATCGCTAGTCGTTATGATATCAGTAAAAGCGTGAAATAAAAATTTCGTTTTGTAATCTGAAATTTTAAGCAGGCTTTTCATGACACAAACTTTTTTACTAATCTTACTTTTTTTTAATTCTTGTTTTCTGATTTTTTCGGTTGTAATACACCCTATTTGATATAATTTTGTTTTGATTTATCTTGAGAACACGGAGTAAAAAGACAGGAGAGTGCATTTCCGGACCTAAAGCGGTACATGCACTAGCGCCCAACGCCTTCTACTGTCTCTTCCTTCTACAACTTCTACAAAACACCTGTTCCTTCATGAAAAAGATAGTAGTTTAGTAGGTACTTTCTGCGAGTGAAATCGCTCCTGCATGAACTAGCTGATAATAACACCGCAAAAGTTTGCGGAAATTGCATTCCGCAAATCGCCAATAAATGCATATACCTGTTATGTGCTGAACTGCGTTATACGTGTTATACATGTGTTTTGTGTGCGCCTCATAATGAAGACGTGCTTCCGTAGACTTACCTCATATATCTGTCAAACTTTATGTCACGTATATTTTTTATTTTTTAGGTACTTCACAAAAGAATGAATATCCTGATTATAATGGCTTTCTCTAAGAAAAGCTTCCTAATTTGTTCTTTATATTCAACTCCTAATTTTAACAGGATATTCTATTCTTTGGGATAATTTCGTGCATGTTAATATGTAATTCTTAGGTTCCACTCCCAGTTTTTGTAACTTTGGTTGTTCCCAAAGAAGCGCAGCCAAGTTAGTCTTTAGATCTCATCCTTCGCGATTAGTCGATTACATTTATTGTTTTAAAGTCTTAATTCATTAGCCGTTTCACATTTACTCTTATAAACTCTCATGTATGTGTAATTGTTAATATATTGGGTTCATCAAATACTTACGAAATATATAAAATTATAATTTAAACGTTGTAATTTTATTCAGTACGTAACCGCTCGCGTACTGCAGTTAGGTAGCTAACATACCTATCTACCCGTGCCCGAGTTTGTCGCCTGAATGCCAGACAAGGACGGATAATGTGGTACCTCGGAAGTACAGGGAGCATATTAGAAACACACATAAAATAAAATAATATTGCATTTTCGAATATTCTATTTAGGCTTCTTTTATAGAGTGGTACCTATTTATAGACTGCAACGCAAAAATAGGGAAAGAGGAAATGTACCGACCAACAATAGGCAAGTATAGCAAGCACATAGAAAGCAACGAAAATGGGAAAAGATTGATAGGTTTCGCGGCAGGAAAGAAACTAGCAATACGAAGCACACAGTTCAGACAAAAAGAGATACACAAAGGAACATGGGTTGCCCCAAACGGAACGACGGTAAACCAAATAGATCATGTGATGATACAGGAAAAACACACTAACCAGATAATGAACAGCAGAAGTTACAGAGGAGCAGAGGCCGATTCGGATCATTTTCTGGTAAGAATCCGGATGAGACAGAAAATAACAGGAAACAGTAAAAATAAGAAAAAGAAAAACAACAAGTTACATAACACATGGACGGTACAAAACAAAGAAGTACAAGAGAAATACATACATCAAATAAATGAAAAATGTAAAAAGACAAAAGTGGTAGTGGGAATAGAAGAAACGTGGGAACAAATAGAAGAAATTATGTTAGAATCAACCAAAAAGACCTTTAAAATAAACAAAACAAAAAAGAAAAGAGCATGGTTTAATACTGAATGTGAAATAGCGATGAAAGCAAAAAACGAGGCAAGACAACGAATGCTGACTAGAAACATAGAAGAAAACAGAACAAAGTACCAAGAACAACGCAGAAAATCCAAACAAATGTGCAGGTCGTCAAAGAGGAAGCACAAAGAGGAAGAACTAAAGGAACTTGAAGAGAAATACAAAAACCAGGAAATAAGAAATTTCTACCAAGAAGTTAAAAATACGAAGAAAGGATACCAACCGACAACTACACTTTGCAAAGATAAGAACGGAAACCTGATTGGTGACGATAAAAAAAATATTGAAAGGTGGAAAGAGTATTTCAACGAAATGTTAAACAAAGAGGAAGACCAAGAGGAGCAGAACGAAGATAAAATAGACGAAGTAAACGAAGAAGAAATAGAACCACCTACCGAAGAGGAAATCAAAAACATTATCAGGCACATAAAAACAAACAAAAGTCCGGTTGAAAATGCGCTGAGAGCAGAGCTGATTAAACATGGGGGAAATAATCTTGGAAAAAGAATACACAAGCTGATACAAGAAATATGGAGAGAGGAAAATATGCCAAGAAATTGGGCCAAAGCAATAATAACACCCATACACAAGAAAGGAGATAAGACAGATTGCAGGAACTGTAGAGGCACTTGTAGACACCACGTCCAAAATACTAGCAACAGCAATCAAAGGAAAATTGAGTAAATATGTGGAAAAGATACTAGGAGAATACCAATGCTGATTCAGACCATATAGGTCTGTAATGGACCAGATCTTCGTACTAAAAGAAATGCAAACCAATTGCTATGAACATGAAATAGTTCTGTACGCACTATTTATAGACTTTCAATAAGCGTAGGACACGGTGGATAGGAGACAGTTATACAAAGCACTGCAGGAACTAGGCATACCAAATAAAATAATAAATCTAGTAAGAATGACGCACCAAAACACAGAGAACAAAGTAAGGGTACATGAAAACTTATCAGAGAGTTTCAAAATCGGAAAGGGTTTTTAAGATTTGTCATCACCACTCATTTTATTGCGATTAAGGGAGCCTAGCTATATTTGCCGTAGCTTGAGTAAATGTGGCAGCCCTTATTCACCCTTTTCATATAACCTAAGATGAAACTTATGAATTCATTTTGCGTCATGTTTTGAATATTTCTTACATTCATTAAATCTCATTGTCAATTTATTCTTGCCTTTTATTTGTGTTTTGTATTTATTTTAAAATAATTGTGTATAACTTCTTGAGCCCGGCTACCAGTAACAGAGTTTATTTCAGTAAGTAAAATGTGAGAGGTTGAAGTTAACGTACAATGTGTCGCGGCCCAACAGCGTGGAAGATAGCAGTTTTTGTCATAGGCCGCGTTGGTCCCATGGGACCAGCGAACCAACAGCCCAATACATAAAAAAAGTACCTTTGTGGGCAGCGTAGGTCTCATGGAACCAACGCATAAGGAAATTTGTAATAAAAAAATTCGACAATATGTAACCCTTTCATTAAATTTATATGTTATAACGAACCAAAATACATGTGTTTTCACCATCGGCCTGTTACAAAAAAATACAAAATTTCTCTCGGCAGCGAACGTGTTAATACCCTCCCGTTCGATTATTCTTCTTACCAGATCCTCACTAATTATCATGCCTACCCCTTCTTTTGCTCTTGTGTCTCTTGTTACGCTAAAGTAAATTAATTTGTATCATCTTTCGAGTATTTGTTCCTTTGTTGTTGTAGTATTCTCACCTTGTATTTTTCCATATCCTCCACGAATTCCACTTCTTTGTCGTTTAGCCCTGTAACATTCCATATTCCTACTCTTGTCCTTGGTTCGCGCTTGGGTCGTGCTCCAACTGTCCGTCCGTGTCTGAGGATATCTATTTTTCTCTGGATCTAATTACAGTCCAACGATGGAGGATGGAGGCATAGTTACCTTGGGGCAATTGGACCCTTACAGGGTGCAATCAGTCGGGCCCTCGTTTTTTTCAGAGGTATTACTTCTCTATCACTCCCCATTTTCCCTGTGTATGTGACAGGCAGAGCCTAAGCCCAATTCTTGGGCCTAGGTTGTCTGGGTTCGAATGGTTACCTAACTCATCCAAATGTTATTATATATAACATTTAGAAAAGGATAAAAAAAATTTCTTAGACAACGTACCCTCAATGAATGTATATGAAGATACAAAGATACTTGTCAATGTTTTAGTTAACGTACAATCTCTCACTTTCCTTATGAAAATCACAGTGTAGGTACTGCATTATTATATTTTGATCAGAATTTTCTTTTATTGTTATCAACTTTAATAGCAATATGTACATTCTATGAGCTAATATTATGTAAGTATGTATTTGAACTTAGGACTTTATTGAAGAGGGCCCCCATCGGTGTCTTTCCATGTTTAATTCATCAGATCCTTTGGCCATTTCATCTAAAGTCGCCTATTGAGTGGATCTGCTGTCAGAGGTTCCATAGTTTCATTTGGGTGATTTTCCCGTGTGTTTTGGTGTTTTACAGCGTATTGTTTGATGACGTCTCTCACATATGGAATATTTAGGTCGGTATGTATGGTGCAGTTTGACACAAACCATGATGCATTTGACATATTTCGTAGGGTTTTTGACTGAAAGCGTTGTATGATATCTAGATTGGAATTCCTTCATATTCCCATAGCCTGGCATCCATATGTCCAAATTGGGTGGATTGTACTTTTATATAGCAGAGTTTTATTCTCTAGCGTTAAGGGAGATCTTCTTCCGATAAGCCAATATAGTTTTCTCAACTTATTATCCATTTCTCAATTTCTTTACGCTTTTTGCTTATATGCGTTTTCCAAGTTAAGCGCCTATCGAGATGGAGTCCCAGGTACTTAACTTCTTTTGATTGTTGGACGTTTTGTTGTAAATGTGATGTGTGCTGATTTGTCTTGGTTAACTTTTATTCTCCACTTATCCAACCATATTTCAATTTGATTTAGGTGAGCTTGAAGCATATTAGTACTCATCATGGTGTCGTTGGAGGTTGGCAGGTCAGAGTGAAGAGTAAGTCTAAGATTGGACCTAGGACACTACTCTGGAGTACACCTGCGTTTATTTGTTCAATCTGGGATACATCGTTACCAATCTTATTTTGAAAGCTTCAATTAGTGAGGTACGAATGAAATATGAGGTAGTACTCATGTGGCATTGTTTTCTTTATTTTGTATAGCTGCCCTCTGTGCCAAACTTGATCGAACGCTTGTCTAGCATAACATCACAGTAGAACAGAATAGTTTATTTTGAAGTGAAGTTTGTATGGAATTAGTTATATGTGGCATTGTTGGATTGTTGAATGGTAATGTCGAAAACCGAATTGGTGGTTGGGTAACCGTTCATCTTGCAGCGAATTTTCATTTATTCGCCTAGAAGTAACTTTTCCAGCAGCTTTGATATGACTGAGAGGATTCTGATAAGTCGGTACGATTGGATATCATTGGGGGGTTTCCCAGGTTTGGGGATTAGGATTATCTGAGCGAATTTTAATTGTAGTGGCCAGTATGTTAGCCTTAGAATTCCATTAAAGAGAATCCTCAGGAATTTAATGCCTTGTTCAGGTAGTTGCTTTAGTATGGTTGGTGTAATTAGAATTAGTGTAATCAGAATGCAGCAGTATTTTAAGGCTAAAGAAGTAAAGAATAAATCCAGAACTAAAGAAATAGAAAAATAAGATTTAAACGTAATAATTTATTATTATTAAAGTTTTTTTTGCCTAACTTTGTGTATTCATGGAACATTTATTTAATTTCATTTCAAGAATGGTTTTTCTTACAAAAAGGTAGAGTAATGCATTGATTTTCGATTATTTAACAATAAATAATCTTTATAAAAGTTTAGGCATCATAAATATTAAATATCGTTATTATTCGATTTTTATTTCTGGTTGGTATAATTATTTATAACGTAATACGTTTAACCTTTATTATTTTCATAAATACCGTAAGTAAATTGTTTTATTTTGGGGTTTTGTGTAATGTTAACCGGTTATTCTGATAATTTTATAACTAATCCAATAAGTCTTGCTTTACAACTACATATGATTTGCTAGAGCACTAGACATGCCTGTTCAATTGTAGCTCTATAAATGAAATTTTCCGAATGACTTCTTGTATTTTTATACGTAGTATAAGTCTATAAACACCTCTCTGTTTTATTAATTTTATGTGCATTTCTAATATGCTCCCTGTATTTCCGAGGCACCGCGTTATCTATCCTTGTCTAGCATTCAGTCGATGAATTCGGCCAACAATTGTAAATGGAAGTGCAGCCTGCTGTCCTTTTGCTTTTTTAAATATTTAAATTCCCAAATCTTCCCTTTGAAAACCTACAATCTAAGATAACTTATTCCCAGGAAACTTAGTATTACTTAGCTTACTAATTTGAAATTTTTAAGGTTGCGTTCTGTTAGCGACTGTAACATAATTGAATTTAAATTTAACAAATGTCTTAACGGCATTTCTTAAAAGCAAAATTTTAAATTTAAATTAGTCTTAAATTACGCCATAAAATTTACGTCTTAATTAAAATATTTAAATATATAATTTATTTAATCGACGAACCTAAAATGACATTAGAAGAAAGTCTTCCTAAATTTATTAACACGAATGCCTTCGCGTAGTAGCTAACATAATTCAAAAGTTTGTACGCAACAACCAACCAACAGAATTTATTAAACTCCTTCACCGAAAGAAGTATAATCCCCTGCATAATCTAAAAAATATAAACGTCCAAAGCAGGTGCTGCGTTGGTTAACAAATGTTTTCCGGTCATTATATTCCGGAGCTTTTCTTCAAGTCGTAGCCAAAAGGAATCGATTAAAAGCATAGTCTTAAATTCTAGTTTTGCACATTTCACTACGGAAATTTTGAAAGATTTTTATGTTGTATATTTTTTTAGATAATTGAGACATACAGTTTATTTGTAGGTGGAACAGGAATTTTTATTTCGTAAACTGTAGATAAACAAAGCGTTGGTGGAATTATTTACGATGAAGATTTAGAAAAAGCATAATTTACGATTGCCAGGATTAGTTTAACTTTCTAATGCATTTATTAACTTTAAACTTTCGGGAAGGATTTTTGTTTACAAGACTGTAAGATGCGATTCCAAATTTAAATTTTTATGATCGTTGCTTGCTGGATACGAAAGACCATATATCAAACAATCACCGCTGTGAGTTCCTGCAGTTCTAAACATTTTTCTGTATGGTTTTGGTTTTGTTTCTTAACGAAGTAAAACTTGTTTTTCTTTCGGGATTATTACTGAAACGTAAAAAGATCAACTTTCAAACTAACTCGAGGAATTATCGGAACTTCTTTTAATATGCAATCGACAGTTAAAGTCCAAAGCTTATATGGCAAAGAATGATGCTAATTTTTTAGGTGTTCCATCGACACCTACGTGCAATACAGTGCTATCAAATAAAAACATTATTCGCAGCTTAGTACTAAATAAAACTTAGGTGCGGAATTTATACGGTTTGTTTCGGCCATAATATACGAAATTGTTGGTTTAAACTATGCTTAAAGTTGTGTTCAAATGACCAATAACTGTTCTGTTTTCAAAGCTTCTGTGATAATTTTTTATTTTTAAGCCAAAATCAACATTTGTAACAATCAACAATAAAATTAAAACAAACGTTGGGTGTCCTTAAAAATCGAATTTGTACGGTTAGAGAAAACAATGGAATAAATTTAAATTGTTCACATTTTCCAAATGTCGTTGACTCGTTTTCCGAAGAAACTTTTCATGTTCCATCCGAAGCCAGATATAATAAAGCAATTTCACTGGCAACGCTGCACGTTTTCGTTCGGCGAAGAAAAAAAAGCTAACAAAAACACCAATCTCTAGCCGAAATTAAGTTGTTAAAGTTTGTTCGCCCGAGGCGGTACAGCCTTATAGTGGCCGGGGACAAATAAAAAATATAATAATGCCTAATTGTAGCCTGTTTCTGGTGAAGTAATCTTCGTCATGGCGGTAAAACAAAACGGAATGTTGCGCAAGAAGAGAAGAGGTTGAGGCTGCATGACGCTCTACCGGTTCACTCTAATTGTGGACGCGCATGACTGACTTTAAAGTTTAATAAATGCTCCTAAGAAATAAATTAAAATGGTGGAATCGCCAACATTCCAGTTTATTACGTAATTATAAACATTTAGATTAACATTTTACGAATTAAAAATCTAAAACATCCGAGGCTTACGACTTGAAGTAAACAATATTAAAATAAAATTCTCAGTAACAATTTGAATTTTTTTTTTACTAAAGGTCAGCCACAACTACTTTATAATTACTTTCTGGAATGTTTTTAACTTGGTTGTTTTTTTTTTTTATTCTGAATATGTGAATCTTCTTTAGAACAGATACTTTGTTACTCTAAATTTCAAAATTATTCCTCGTCCGTTGAAAACTAGTGTTTTTATCTTAATTAAGTTAACTCGTATTTTCGTTGTTCTTTAGAAATAGTCAAAATAGTTTCATCCAGCTAACTCAAAGTACTTTAAATAAATCCATTCTTAAGTTTCCCATTTTTTAGTTGTTTAATTAGTTTCGGCAGGTAATACGATTCGCAAAAATTAAGGTGTTGAGATATAGCAAAAGTCATGGAGCTTATTATCATATTATAAGCTTTGCGTGCTGCTGTAAAATAGAAGGCAAGATCCTGTGTTATTTACTTTCCAGCTTCAGTACCGTATAAATAAGACATTATCTGACCTGCAAGTGCTGTTTATGGCGAGACGTGAGGTGTTTCCGTTTTTTCTTCTGCTTCATTTAAATATACCGAGTACAGTCGCCTCGAAAAACGTTGGAAACTAAGAACGTCGCAGGTTTAATCCACGTTATGTGCATGACATGCATATTGTCCAGATTTTCATTTTCATTTTATGATTTTACACCATTAGAGTATTTTCCGTGGAAATATTATTGGATCATATATACAGGGTGACTGGTACATAAACGTATATCTGAAAGGAGGTGGTAGGTGAGTTAGTTTGGAACTTATTTAACCATATTTATCATTATACAAAGTGTCACGGTTTCTAAGATATAGCCAACTTAATGATTTCACTAAATTAGACGATTTTTGCATGTAGAGTGTATGAAATGATTTTATTTGATAGAATAGATATCAAAGCCTATTAAAATAAAAGTTACAAGGAACTAAAAACTTGCAACAGTGTGTAATTAAAATTTATAATAGCAAAAATCGTCTAATGTAGTTAAATCACTAAGTCTATATCTTAGAAACCGTGACACTTTGTATAATAATATATACGGTTAAATAAGTTCCAAACCAACTCACCTACCACCTCCTTTCAGATATACGTTTATGTACCAGAGTACCAGTCACCCTATACTATAGTGTTTTTTGTTAGAAAAATTGTTTTTTCAAATTTTAACATAAATTACGAAATATTTTTGGTTTAAAACTACCCAGTGCTCAGTTAAGAGTCTTACTTCCCAGCCAATTTGAAGCATTTTTAGTGGTACCGCTTGTGTCTGTTTTTGAGAAACAGTTTAATAAACCCTTCAGTGCATGTTAAAATAAACAATTAAATTGTTAATTTGTAATAATTTCGTCGGTTTAGGTGCATCTTAGAGTTAATTGCCTCTAAATTTTTCATTTTTATGGAAAGTTGTCTAAATAGGGACATTGTCTTAAGTTTTGTTTCTCACATATTTGTTCAACGAAATTGGACCCAGGGTGCGAATCACCGCCGGGGATGCCAGGGATTTCCCTGGCTGTGCTTATATTTTCCCCTTCTGTAAACTAAAAATCGTACCCCTGCCGGGGATGAATATTTCCCCGTCTGTGTAAATGACAACATTAAAATATGTATAAAAAAAATTGTGGAATAGTATCCCCCCCTGTTGTATGATTCGCACCCTGATTGGACCAAACATTTTTGCTAAAGCAGGCACTAGCGGAAGTCCTGCTCAACAAAAATCATACCTCAAAGCGCTACGTAGTGGATAAAGTAAATGGCAACAATAATGTTACATACCCTGAAGAGTTGGAAGAAGCTACAAATAAACTAATTGCAGTCTTACAACAAGCAGCTAGCCAAGCTACATCGCAACTGAAAGATAAAGAAAAAATTTCAAATATTTGGTTAGACATTACAAAACTGAAAAAAAAAACCAGGGCGGAGTGATTCACCAGCAGACAAACTACATCAGTCAGTTAAGCAACAAACTCAAGTCCAAGCTAAAGGCAGCACAAGATAAGTCTGTCTTTCGCTTTTCACTTTTAGAAATTACTATAGTTAGTTCTGAATACTGATGTTTTTTCTATTATTATTATTTCAGAAACGATCTGAAATAATGGCCGGCAAGTTCCCAGTCATACCAACTTCATTGTTCTTTGGGAACAAGAAAAGTATATGTATTGCTGCGGTAGATCCAGTTGTATCAGAGAGTGATTCGGAAGATGAATATATAGCCGAGACGATGGATGATTCTGATAACGAAGAATTACCAAATTCTCACATTATTATACAAGAAGCATCCTCAGATGATGACGGTGACAATTCAGAAGAACTGAATGAAGAAATAAAGGTGGTTCCCAAGAAAAAAATGAAGCGCACAGAAACACAATTTTCTTGGGCCGAAGATGATATACCGTCTACTTCCCTAGTTGATCCTATGGCGACAGAATCAGACACTGTATCAGTTCCACTGGAATATTTTTCTAAATTCATGTCATTTGATATTATGTCTGACATTGTTGAACAAACAAATCTATACAGTACCCAAAAAACGGAAATGCATAGATACCAATCCTTCGGAAATAACGAATTTCATTTCAATATTACTCAGAATGAGTATAATAAAGTTGCCATCGATTGAAGATTACTGGCACAATCTACTAGAATACCACAAGTCGCCGACGTAATGTCGTCAAAGAGATTTAGAAAACTTAGATCTTTTTTGCATCTAAACGACAATTCCAAAATTACAGAGGCCACCAAAGATAGATTTTACAAAATTCGACCGATTTTGGAAAAAGTCAGAAGGAACTGCCAGAAATACCAATTTGAAAAACAGTATTCAATCGATGAAACTATGATCGCATATAAAGGAACTTACGCAGGCAATCTGAGACAATATATACAGAACAAACCTCACAAGTGGCGTTACAAATTTTTTGTAAGAGCTGGAGTTTCAGGATATATTGCAGATTTTATACCATACGAAGGTTCTACTACATTCGATTCATTGAAACAAACAGATAATGAGTTGGCCGAAGAAGAAAAACAATTTGGAGTAGGTGGCGCTGTTGTTATAGCTCTCTGCAAAACGATAGAAGATCCAAAAACTTCTGCCATTTTTTGCGATAACTGGTTTTCAGGTCTAAATCTCTTTGTATACCTAAAAGAAAAATTTGGCATTCTTAGTCTTGGCACTATTAGTTCTGACTTCCGACAAAGTTCTGCTGAAACGCGGTAGAGGGTCCTACAGTTACAGATCAGACAATGAAAAGGGGGTGATAGTCATCAAGTGGGCTGACAATAAATGTGTACTACTTGCCAGCACCCTCTGCGGAGTTCAGCCCGTAAATCAGGTGAAAAGGTATTCAAAAACAGAGAAAAAGAAGTAAATATTCCTTGCCCATCACTGATCATCCAATATATCAAACATATGGGTGGAGTAGATAAAGCTAATTCATTGTTAGGTCTCTACAGAAGCCCAAGCCGAGCCAAAAGATGGTATTTTGCAATTTGCACTTGTATTTTAGACATTTGCGTTATAAATGCTTGGATCTTGTATAAAAGGGACTGCAAAGTTCTGAATCAAAAGCCATGTGGTTTAAAAAAATTTAAAATGGAATGAGCTGCGTCGTTAGCCAACACTGCAACCGAAAAAAAAACGAGGTTGTCCTTCAATTGCTGATACACCCAGTCGTAATAAGATCCAATATCCAATTGTTCAAAGACCTGATGAAGCAACACGTACGGACAGGGTTGCACACTGGCCACAATACACCTCCAAAGGGTGGTGCAGGTATTGCCGTACAGGTTTTACAAGGTTCTCCTGTAGTAAATGTGACATGAGACTGTGCCTTACACAAAATAAAAATTGTTTTTACATTTATCATAACGAATAGTCTAGGCACAATTTGGTAAAAATCTTTCGTTTTGTTTTTCCTTTTTTTTGCCATGAACAAAATAAAAATACTTTAATTTTGCTGTCTAGTAATTTTTTTATGTTTTCTGTTTCTAGTCTTTGAATAAAGTTTAAAACTATTTTTGTGTTTTTTGCATTTACCCTAATGAAGACATTTTTCCATAAACTGGCAATGTTGCCATATGTCTACCACGTATTTTTACCTTAGAATGGCAATGTAACCATTTGGCTACGAATTCAAAAGTCGTTTTCTTTTTCCTTTATTAGTATTTGTTTGGTATAATATTCATCAGATGGCCGTAATGAATGTGTAAACCAATTTTTATATTTTTCTGACAAATTTTAAGCATAGTGCCCGATACAGGGTTAAAGGCCTTTTCAATTAAATTACTCCGATGACTTTCTAAAACTGAACAGCGATCACGATTCTTCTTAAAACGATACTTGAAATAAGTTTATACTTTTTGATGCTTCGTGTAAAAACCTCCTAAAACAACAAGAGTAAAAGTTTATGATCAGTTATTTATCTATTATTAAGATTGAGTTTGAACCGTAAGCCTGATGAAATTACGAAAAATTAAATAAAATATATATAATTAATTCGTCAAACATAATTACTATAAATTGTTGATTCGGTGTTCTCGGTCAGGTTGAGATAAAAGTTCTAATTATAAGCAGTACTTTGTTTGGTATGAGGCCGACATTTCATCTGCGGAGGGCGTTAAAACACACCTCCAATTAAAATTTTTTTAGTATAGTTATCTTGAAGGCCGTAATCTGAAATCTCAACAGAATATTTTCTGGTTTTAATGAAGATGTGAGTAGTTTATAGTACTGCGTTTTTGAGATACGGTGTAGACATGAAAAGAAACTAGGAGCGTGTTCTCATGAATAACGTTGGCCAGAGATATAGATAAACTATGTTAGACACCTTTCTTATGTACTACGACGTTACAGAGCTTGTTTTGTGGCAAGTTTTCTCTCTATATCGAGGAATAAATTCTTTTCAAAGAGAACGTGAGTTTGCTTGCGTTGGTTTTTCAAAGGTGTAACTTTCATGAGAATTCAATTTTATCTTACAGTCTCCGATAAACCTAAGGAAATTCAGTTCACAAATAAGACTTGTACCTAATTTAAAAAAGGCGCGTTATCCAAAATCCAACCTTCGGACTTTTCATGTTAAAAAACCCGAGTTGTATATTCCGAAAGTAATTTATGATGTTGCTTTAATCAAAGTTTCTTTTAATTCCTAACGAGTTCCTAATTACGAATTCAAACAAGAAAAAATAAGAATCCCGTGGCGTTGTTTATGATGTTAAAAATTCGCCCACACTTCTCGTTAATTAAAGACGAGTAAAACTGCTTCCTGAATAATTCCGCCATTTGTTTAACTTGTTTCGCCGTGTAAAAGAACCGTTTTTGCTTCTTTCACATCGTTGAACATTAAAATTACGAGGGGATCGATAATTTTCAGGATTAATATACAGGATAAATCATAGACAGGCAGTGACATATTTATTAAATAAATCCGATGGGTCGTAAAATTAATAACCCACCACAACAACGTTAGTTAAATAAACATTTATTGTTTGAAAAATAACGAAAATACCAAATAACTTTTACATTTCTAATTTTCTATACGGTTTTTTTTTCTACGTTATCACTGCAAGTTTTTTCCTAGCTATGCGTGCCTTTTGTTACAGGTCTATAACTATATTTATGAGCAAAAAGTACAATCATAATGTAACTGTAAAAGAATTACATAATTTTAACATTGTTTTTTTTTCTATATTATGTATTGTTGTATGTTTAGCTTTTAATGCATACTGTAAACAGAAGCCCTGTTGATTTTCGTTTACTTCTTTGGCGGCACCAGTTCGAATTTCCAAATCCTGTTCGGTGCTATTTCAGCCACGTAAAGAGCTGAACCATTTGGACAGGCTGCTATAGCATGGGGGTTACCGAATCCCTGCAAAAATTACATAAATTATTCCTTTAAATTGATTTGCGCATCTAAATTTCAAAAATGGGTAATGTTTATCAACAGCGGTTAACACATCGTCAAACATTTTTTTTAAGCAGCAGTCAATTTGAATACGTGTTCGAATCGTCTCGAATTTAAACTCGGTAGCCTAAAACGCTACAGACGCGTGCATTTAGCACTTGACCACTAATTGACCACGAAGTTGTTAAGGATGTCACCGTTAACGGTGCTTAGTGATGTTGACATAGTATTTATTACACAGATATTAATCACGTACATCAAGTTTACCTTCTGTTTACATACATACGACTCTTAGTTTGTTTTCAGATATTTATTGTAATAAAACATTAGGAAGTTGGGGACTACCGAGAGTTAAGTTAAATAACAAACAAAACCCAGACGACTCTATTAAATAAAAACGTCACGTTTTCCCATATTGTTTTCAAAACATTATATCTTCGAATATTTATTTAAGAAATATGTTTGCTAAATTCTGTAAGTGAAACCAAAGGCTATTGGTTCTTGATCGACCGTTGAAGTCTTCAAACGTAATTACTGCACAACTTTCTATTTTCCAGAAACTGAAGTTACTGGTTATTCATAACCAATCTTGAATTGCGCCATATCTATTTATTTGGTACCATTATGGCTGGGGATTTATCAAAATCATATCCCATATTTTAACTAAATTGCCATCGTTATCTGCATACCTAGAAAAGTCAGGGGCGGATGGGCCACCGGCCTTATATCGTAATAATGTTGAATAGTACCGAGGGCTTACAACTCTAATAAATATTTACTAAAACTAAGTATTTTATTGTCCACCACTTGCCTATTTTTAGCAACCTTTTTATTAAAATTATTAAAAAGCAATCTTTCTATGGCTTTGTTTAAAATTGGCATGAAAAAATCTACGTTTTTACTGTATAGCGACGTTTTCTAATATTCTTCATTCTTTCAGCCCTTTTATAAATCTACATTTGCTTGAGGAAGAAGAAAATGCTAAACAAATCGAAGAGTAAAGTGTATTTTTTTCGAACTGTATGGTTTAAAAATGGCTGAGAAATATAAAGAGGAGGGGAAGGAAGTAAAAATGAAGTACAACAAAATTATAGTAGATAGAGTAAAGCGGATATGGAACAAATCGGAAGGAAAAAGAAGAAAACAAGGCCAAAAACTTAAATGATCAAGATAGGATGGATTACAGGAAAAACGGCCAAACGAAAATAAAGGACAAGAAAATTGAAAAAAGTATAGTAAATAATGTACGCAAAAAAGAAAATAAAATGAAAGAATAATAAAAAATAATAAAGTGAAACATGGAATGTAAGAGCACTAAATGGGAAAGAAGGAGAAGTAACACAAGAATTCGAAGAAGCAACCATATAGGTAGATACTAGCTGTTACGGAAACTAAGAAAAAGGGGAACAAAGATATAGAGCTAGAGAATGGACACACAATCATACTGAGCGTAGTTAAACCAGAAGTTAGAGCACAGGTGGGAGTAGACTGCATTGTACAAAGGAATACCAGAGAGTACCTGAATGTATCTCAGAAAAGATTCTGTCATTAGAATTTGAGACTGAAATAGAAGGAACGGTAAGTGTTGTGATTCTATGGAGCACCTAACAGACACGATTATCTCAACGTACAAGGAAAACTGTCCCCTAACTGTGAGGGCCTCCAACAGGAAAGTCCCCTGGTGGACTTTAGAATTCACTAAAATGAGGGGAAAACAAGCAAACTATTCAATAGGGCGAAGGTATCAGGTAATTGGGATGAATACAAAACATCCCTGACTGAGTATAACAAAGCATTAAAAAAGGGCTAGAAGAGCATCGTGAAGGAAGCACTGTGAGGAGATTGAAAAAACTCCAGAATATGCCAGACTTCACAAGATACTCTCCAAAGACTCTCTATGTTTCTATGTTCAGTAAACAATCTAGTAAATGATACTGGAGAATACACGAAGGCTGGAAAGGATACAATAGGTGCGTTCAATGTACGTAGCGATTTATGTGGATCGCTAGCAGCTACTTTTAGGAGCGATTTATGTCTACGAAATAATAGAAACAAACAAGAACAACATAACCTTAAAATAATTTATTACAAAAATGGCTGGAAACTATGTGCTCAAACATATTATGTTGCAGCTATTAAGTAGTAATGAAGAAGAGCAAGAAATTTACAATAACTATAATGAAATAACCACACCGTACTGTGTCACAATTGAGGTTATATTTTCAATTTTCAGTATCGCTCTAAAAAGTAGCGTAAAATTTTTACGCTCCAAACTTTCCCTAGATCGATACCAACCGCTACTACGCATTGAACTCAAATGATACATAGCGCTTGCAATCGCTAAGTACATTGAACGCACCTAATGACCGAACTATTTCGGATACACTTTCCGGGTTCGGAAAACCGAGGACCTGATATCTCTGAATACGGAGCATCAAGGGTGGACTGGCTAACGGCCAGGAAAATGGTTACCTTTAACAAAATCAAATGGGCCATAAACTCATTTGATTCAAATAAATCACCGGGAACGGATGAGATAATTGCAGCTATACTGCAGAGGGCATCGGACCTTTTACTTATAAGAATCTGCACGATTCTAAGAGCTAAAATACCTTCCAAGAATATGGAGACTAACCAGGGTAGTATTCATACGTAACACTGGTCGGGCAGACTATTATCAGACAAAGGCCTTTAGACCCATTAGTCTTGTGTCGTTTGTACTTAAGACAATGGAAAAACTGCTTGATAGGCAGTTCGCCTATAGAGCAGGACTATCAATAGAAACAGCACTTCACCACCTCGTTAGAAGGGTGGAAAAAGGGCTAGAAAATAAGGAGATCCTTCTAGGGGCCTTCATGGACATAGAAGGAGCCTTCGATATCACATCATTTAACTCTATCACAACAGCCATGAGAAATCTTGGCTTGGAAGTGACTTGCTGCAGGTGAATAGACTGCATGCTAAGAAGAGACACTGGCAGTCCGGGTAGCAGGGGGAGTTCTCTCCCTTCTGCTATGGAACCTTGTCACGGACGGGCTGCTAGTGGACCTGAGCAACGAAGGTTTTTCATCTCTTGAATACGCGAACGACCTGGTCATTCTTGTAGAAGGGAGATTTATTAATACAGCCAGGGAATGTATGCAAAGGGCCCTGAAAATATATTGAAAAAGTAATTAGAAAAGCGGAAATTACCCTTGCGGTAATTATACGCACTTATAATAAATCATGGGGTCTAATACCAAATATGATGCAGTGGCTATATACTAGGGTAGTCAGACCAGCGATAACATATGCAGCCTTGGTGTGGTGGCCCAAGGTTAAGCAAGAAAACATCAAACTTAGACTAGGCAAGATCCAAAGTCTTGCCTGTCTAGGCATAACGGGGGCTATGAGAACAACCCCCACCGTTGCAATGGAGTCCCTTCTTGACCTCCCCCTCTGCACGTTGCGGTCAGGGGAGAGGCTAGATTGGGACTACATAGGTTGCAACGCTTACAAAGTAATCTACGGTCGGGGACGGAACACACGAGGTTAATTGATAGCATTGACGGACTCATGTTTCACATGATAACGAACCAGATGACGTCAAAATACCTCACAGATACACTCTTCGAGGTAGACATCCAGGATCGAACAGAGTGAGGAGCACACGAACAGGACTTGCCTCCTGGAAGCTTAATCTGGTACACAGACGGCTCAAAAACCGAGACAGGTGCTGGAGCAAGTATACATATATGGTGTAAAGCCAAAGCAAAGCCTCAGCTTTCCACTTGGTAGGTACGCCTCCGTTTTTCAAACGGAAATATACGCGATGCGCTGGCTGGCAAAAGACAACGCATATTCGGGCATCCACGTATGGAACCGGAAGATTTCAATGCACACCCCGTGAGTGGTATAAATTTCAGGGGCTGATTCCTTGTCATAAAATATGAAAAAAAATTCCTATAAACATGGGTCCGGAAATGCATAGTTTTCAAGATACAGGGTGTTAAAATTTAAAAAAAAATCGGTTTTTAACATAAAGTGGAAAGTACACTACAATAAATGTTGGAAATGTCCACCATCAAATAATATTGCCAAATTTCAACAGATTCGAGTAAATATTTTTCGAGATATTAATAAAATACCGATTTTTTTTTTTAATTTTAACACCCTGTATCTTGAAAACTATGCATTTCCGGACCCATGTTTATAGAAAAATTTTTTTTTCATATTTTATGACAAGGAATCACCCCCTGAAATATCTCCGTCTATTTTTCGAACCCTGTATGGCGACTATGACTGAGACCAAAAATGCAATGCAAGACAAACTAATGTTTGGACGGAGATTTTAAAGAAGCACAACATAAAGATCAACTCCAAGAAGACGAAAGTGATGATGATATACAAGCACAAGAGAAACTGAATATACAAAAAGAGAGAAAACAAATCAAACAAATTATGAATTTGGAATCCCTCATGGAAGGCAAGATTTGAATATCAATAAAAGGATAAAAAAACTGTTACGACATATTTTAGTAAGAAAAATATTAATATTGAGAAAACCAGCGTAACAGTATATTAAGATGATATAATAAGCCAATTTTAGCATATGGCAGTGTGGGAGTGAAACCTGGAATAGAATATGAGACAAGAATTAGAATGAAATGAAACAAAGCAAGACCGAAAGGAAACTAGGGCGACATTATGACTAAAATGATACAAGAAAAAGGGTAATCAACAAATGAAGCCAGTCTAAAATACTACAATTGATGGTTCGAATATAATGGTAAACTCGCCCCATATAATAATAAACTTAAGGATCTGCTCTACTAAACGCAAACCTTCTAGATCAATTATCTGTTTTTTATTAAATCTATTAAATGAGCTGACTAAAGTAACTTCTACGGAAGCATTTCTGATATCGACCTTTTCTTTAAACTTATTAACTACGACTTCTTCGAAAAAATGTTTTACAAAATCGTTATTTTACCATTAGTTTCGACCAGGGTAAAGCGCTCTTAAACGTAAAGAATCTTAGAGTTACTTTTTATATAAATGATTATGTTCTCAGGCTAGGTATACAGTACACGTAAGTAGTATTAAAAAAATCGCAACGTTAAAAAAATGCAGAAGTTTAATTGTTTTGCAATAAACAGGATCCACCGTTCGGCAAATTTCCCGTCTTCCCGGCGGTTCCATTCGCCCCCTGGCAGTGGTACTGTAACAACTACAAGGTTTGTCCAAACCGTTCTTGTTACAAAAAAATTCATTTTCTAGAAACTGCCTGTCCGTAGTTCACGTGAAATGCTGGGTAATTCCCAAAAGTTTAACGTTTGAATCTTTTCTCGGTAAACCTGTATACCTTTAGATTTAACTAAGCGTATGTTATGAATATATTTTATAATAAAATTCTCCCACTTAAAAACGAAAACAACAAAACCAATCAATCGGTAACCAATTTATTACCTCTTCTGGCGCCCAATGATCGATGACTGATTCGGACTGGGGGTCGATGGTGAGGCCGCGCACCGGCAAAAGCGAAGATGTCGGTCCGTTTACTGCATAGACTATGTTACCTGGAAATGTACATCTCATAAATAATAATCAGTCTCTTATTTTATAGCTTAACAGTCGTAATAATGAAGGAAGGTTCCAAGACCCTGGTTCGGGAAAGGCTCGGTGAATTTTATGGAAATAAAGTCCCTAGAAAGTAGGCAACAATCTGTACAAATGTGTTCGATTAGTTACATGTAATCTGCCGATTTATTCGGATGTACTCGATTTAAACACGAATATCTAAATGAAACAAACATGTTCAGGTTTTAAGCCAGAAATACTCTAATTGACAATCCATTTTTTTAATTTTATTTTCTATCTTTTGGTTAAAAGAAGGTTTAATGCAAGGAACGGATCCTGTGGTCTGATTTAATTATGAACGACAAATACCTTGAAAAACCACAGAAATAAAAAAATAATATAAACAAATACGTATTTCGACAAATAAGTTGCCATCTTGAGTGTAAAACTTTCTTGGCAAAGTTGGTAGGAATCGGCCACTTTCTTTGGTGACTCGGAAATTCTGTCTTATATAATATATTTGTCTTCTTGTTCTCTATGTGGAGCATAGTGCCTTGACAAATGAATTCCATTTATTTCACTTCTCTCCAGATCCTACCCGGTCCATGAATTTCTTGTTCCACTCTTCTCCAAGTCATCTTCAGTCTGCCTCTTTTCCTACTTCCTTGGGGATTCCCATTTAGTACCATTCGTGCAATGTTCGATCCCTCTCGTCTCAAAGAGTCTCCGATCGAGTTCCACTTTCGGTGTCTGATTTCAGTCTTCATATCTGTTTGTCCTGCTCTTTGCCATAACCCTTTGTTAGTTGCAAATTCCATTCAATGGATCCTGATTATTCTGAGCAAGCATCTATTAACTTATTAACAAATACTTGGATTTTATCGTCCGTTACGAGTGGCAGGTTTCACAATCATGCAGTAGGACAGACTTTACGTTGGTATTAAATATTCTGAACTTAAATTTACTCGTTAAATCTGTAGTGTTCCATATGTCTTTTAGATTTCCATAAGCCAATCTGGCCCTACTTATGCGTTGTGTTATATCTTCCTCTGTACCTCCACTTACTGTTATTTTGTTGCCTAGGTAGAAGAACTCTTGCACATCGTCGATAGGTCTAAATGGTTGTTAATTGTTGACACGCATTGTTTTAGTTTTGATAAATTTGTTTCTAATCCAACAAGCCAACAAGTTTGGCTTTTTCTGTAAGTCATTTAAGTTTTGTCTACATTGCTGCGTGGGTGTGGGCTAGAAGACATACATATTACATATATCATCCGCAGAGTCTAAATTGTATAACTGATTTTGGAGTCTCCAGGTTATCCTGAGATGTTCAACGTTTACGTTTTTTAATGTCCAATCTAGTACTGTGTTAAAGAATATGGGCAAAAGAGGCCAGCCTTGTTTTACACCTGAAAGAATGGGAATGTTTGAGCTGCTTCTTCCTCCATGCATAACTTTGCAATTAGCTTCTTCATATAATGTTTTCATGATTTTAATTAATTTAGAGGGCATACCGGTTAATTTTAAGATGTTCGGCAGTTCTGGGTGTTTAATAGGTGGCCAAAGGCATGTTTGAAGCCAATAAATGTTAAGTACAATGGGTTTCTCCACTCTACAGATTGTTCGATTATTATTCTCAATCTATTAATATGATCTACACATGATCTATTGAGTCTGAAACCACACTGTGATGGCCTTAATGTACGTTCTATATGTTGGGAACGTCTTTTATTGATAATGTATACCATACCTTACCTTATCTTACCCCGTGGCGCTACAGCTCTTGAGGAGCCTTGGCCTGCTGTATAAGAGTCCGCCATTCCGCTTTTCTTATTCCTAACTTTCTGATGTCATCTTCCACATCATCTATCCATCTTTTTCTGGGTCTCCCGACCTTCCTCGTTCCTTCTGGTGTACCTTTAAATAGTTTCTTGATAACGCATGTGTCAGGCATCCTTTCTACATGCCCGGCCATCGCAGTCTAGCCCTTTTTATCTCGGTAAGTAGATCAGGTTGTCGATATGTATTATACAGTTCTTGGTTGGTTCTAATTTTTCTTTCCCCGGCATCCCTTATGGGTCCATATATCTTTCCAAGAATTTTCCTTTCCCATATGCCGAGTATGTTTTCATCAGCCGCTGTCAGTGCCCAGCTTTCCGTTCCATACATAACAACTGGGCGAATCACTGATCTATATAGCCTTATTTTTATTTTATGGAATACTACTGACAATCTCAATAGGTTCTGAAAAGCAAAATAGCATCGGTTGGCAGCTGCCAGTCGTGCTTTAGTCTTTAGTCTAGTCTAAATTCGCTGACTCTATCAAAGCAGTCAAAGTTTAATTGGCCTATCTGTGAAATCCGGACATGCTCATCCCTTGTGTTGACCATATACATATTTGGTTGTTAGCCCAGCTCTTTGTGCTTCTTCTTGTCCTTGTATAAATCTGCCTGTATTACGAGCTACCAGATTGACATCATCAGCATAGGCGAAAATCTGCAGCGACCGATTGTAGATTGTTCCTTCTGGCCTTCTGGGTTATTTTCTATATTTATAATAATTATTAAACAGTTGAGTAGATAGTATGTCCCCTTGCCGCAGCCCTGTATTTATTCTGAAGTTGTCTGTTAATTCACCCTCGACTTTAAAATGAGTGTATTTACTTGTTAATCATATTTAGTAGTATAATATCCCTCCAGTTACTGCATTTTGCCAAGTCACCTTGATGTTGGCAACTTTATTATGAAACCCCTTTCCACTGGGGGAATTGATTCTGTATGCCACACTTCTTGTGGAATGCAGTGTAAGATTGCTGCTGTCCAAGGAATGTCCGCCTTCATAAGTTCTGCTGGTATTTTATCTGCCCTGTGGATTTACCATCTCTTGGTTGCTTTAGAGTGGCTTGTATTTCATTTATATTTGGAGGATTTGTATCTGCAAATGTATCTGCAACCTCTTTTACCTTTCGATGTCGAGGCTGGTGCGTTAGTGTATGTGGTTTTTACGGGTGCAGTGCACAACTCGGCCCGACCTGTCTCTACGAGTTACGTGGTTGGTGCGCGGTTTTACCTACATACTGCACTATGTGTATGGTGTAAGTGTGGGACCTCGTTACTCTACCTCTTAGGCCTGTATTCGGAGGAGAGCGTCGTTAATTTGATGTGGTGCCCACCAACGAATGGTCACCCAGACTCGATATCGACCTCCACACCGTAGGAAAATCCTGCCCATCGGAAGATTCGACCCAAGGACAATCCTGGCATCTAGAGGATTTGTATTTATCCTTAATATTGGTGATTGCGTCCCTTCTATTGTTGTATCTGAATGTCTGCTCTGGATGTCGGTAAAATATTCTTCCCATAGCCTCATTTGGTCATCTTCTGATGTTATGATTCTCCTTCTTCGTTTTTCAGTACCTAGTTTAATTAGTATTAAGGGGTTTATTTGTAACTTTTCTGGTACACACTTCTCTGAGATTTTTCCTTTTCTCTTGTCTCTACGAGCCATTCTCTTGACATTTCTGTTTGTCTCATAAAATCGTTCTGCTAAAGCACGTTTTTCCTCCTGTATAATATATAATACAGCTCTACAGGTCTTGTAGACCAATGGCTTCAAATCTTTTCACCATCTTCTTCCATTTTGTTCTGTCTCTAGTTTTCTCTTGTCACTCTTCCACGCCCACTGCTGTCAGCCATCTTCTTTTCGGTCTTCCTCTCCGCTTTGTTCCTCCCTCTCCTGCTGTCAACACCTTTTTAGCGAGTCTATTATCGGGCATTCTTAAAACTTGTTCCGGTCATCTTAATCTCTGTGCTTTTGCGGTTTGTGCGGTATTTGGTTTTTTGTATAGCTCTCTGATTTCTCTATTTATCCTTCTTCTCCGTCCCAGGCCCTCCACTTGTACTCCTCCAAATATTTTCCTCGATATTTTTCTTTCCCATATATCCAGTCTAGTTGTCATTTGTCCTGTATAATGACATTCTTTAATCTATTCTTAAATTGTTTCCTCTCATTTATTAAACACCATGTTTCATCAGAAATCCATTCAACTTGTGTTCTCTTGGCAGGATTGTTCCCATATCCTAATAGGTTCATTTTCATCTCCCATTGGTTCCTTATCTTATAAATGACTCCTGAATTCGCGAAGTATGAATGAGTTTAAGTTAAAGATTTTCGAACTTTTTCTTTTTAATTTAATTTTATTTGTTATGTGCCCACGAGTAGGTAGGTAGTGGTCGCTTGTCGTGTCAGCAGGTCAGCACCTTGTTTGTTACTGACGTCGAGAAGCTCGTCCAGAGGCGAGCTTCTCCATTTCTTGCTTATTGTAATATGGTTTATTTGGTTGCATGTCTTCTGGTCGAGGGAAGTCCAGGTAATTTTATGAATATACTTACTTGTGTGGTAATATTGTTCCACTTGATCAAATCGTTTGTTGGACAAAATTCTGTTAACATCATTCCGTTCGCCTAGTCGTTGTGTGGCCATCTTCTAGATTCTTCTAGATCTTGATTATTACTATCACTACTTGTTGCATTTAAATTTCCCATTACTATGAGTACATCACCTTTCTTCTGTTGTCTCACTGTTTCATGTAGTGCTTCGCAGAAGTTTACTTTCTGTTCATATACTGTGGGTTCAGTTGGAGCATAGCATTGAATTATGGTTATACTGAGCGCTTTAGTATAACATCTTACAGTTTTAATTCTGTCTGATACACCTGTCTTAGCCAACTTTATTTTTGTAAGTTGGCGGAAATAATATTTTCAGAGACCGACTCCAGCCAACTTTGTCAAGAAAGTTTTCCACTGACGATGGCCGAAATATGTATGTATTCTTTGTGGTTTTTCAGGGTATTCGACGTTCACTACCAAAAGAAGGCTTTCCAAATCTTTTTTTCTTATAAACTAGAAGCTGATTTTGATTTGTAAATAATTTTCCATTACTAAATTATACCAAACTTCAATAATTTGTGGAAAAAAGTGGCAAAAAATGTGAAATTTCCCTAGTCTTTCTATGCCTGACTTAAAGGTAATCCACTTACCTAACGAGGCAACTCCAAAAACACGTCCCATATCGGGCTGTTGAATGGTAAGAGCTTGATCCCCATAACCTTTATTGCTGAAAAGTCCCGCCCTTGGACAAGTAACGCGCATATTTTCCCTATCGGCTACACAAATACGATCCATCGATTCAATTAGTGCTAAAGCGTGAGGGACCAACAATGACAGAAACTCTAGAAACAAAAACGGAATTTTAATATAAAAAGACGAAACGTTAGGTTATTTTTGTACCTGGTGGATTCGGGATCACCCTTAAAAGTCCACCTGCCGCATTAAATTTCAAAATTCGACTATTACAATAACCATCCGCGATGAAAATCTCCCCCGTGGTCGCCACAGCCACATGGGTTGGTTTACATAGATGGTGAACTCCCTGACCTGGTTCAAACGGTTGGCCAAATGTTAATACAGGTTCCGATTCGCCAGGATGAAACTGAAAAGGCAAATTTTAATTCGTTTGGTAACTTTAATTTCCAGATGTTTTCCTTCGCTGGCATTTTTTGGTAAATATCTCGAAAGTAAATTTACCACAAGATAGAAGGAGATAGAAAATTGGGAATCACCGAGAGGAGAAATCGCTAAGGGTTGATTATACAATCGCCTGATAAGTTTAACTTCCGGGTGTTCAACATGGAAATGGCTGGACTAACTAAGTGTTACAGTTACAACGGGATGGTCTTAAATAAAAATAAATAGATTAAGAATACTTACTTTAAATGCTTGATGTAGACCCACATCGGTGACCCAAATATTATCGTGTCTGTCTATAGTAAGCCCGTGAGGCATATAAAAAAGGTTTTTACCCCATTTTCCAACAACTTTCCCCGTTTGTGAGTCGAGGGTTAACACCGTATGCTCGCGTATTGGTCCCAAATGTCTTTGTTGGTAGTGATTTGTTGCATTGAAGGTACTAAAAAAGGTACACTTGTTTTACAAAAACGTATTCCCAATAATGTCAAGATTAATTTTTTTAATTGCTATTTATGTCATAAATTCTACTAAAAACAAATAATTCAATTAAGTCATTCATTTTAATAGCACATTTACGGGGTAATTCACTTAAAATTGATTGTTTAAGCTATTTAAATTAATTAAAACGTTAAAGCCTTCATGCATATTCATTTAACTTCCTGAAGTTGGACACCAAATTGCTTCATTAATATGGAGCAGTTTTTTTTTATATTTATTGATCAAATGCTGTCTATGAAAATGAATTTAATAACAAAAAATATACGGGATTATTACACCGGGCGGTTAAAACTTGCGAGCATATAAATTAGCCAGATTAGTCATCAAATAAACGTCTTTTTTTACAAACAGGCTACTCACTTCGAATAATAAATTTAATTAATTAATACAGACAGCAGAATATGTGGTACACACTTTACAAGAAAACATCTTCATGACGGAGGCAAATGAGCAATTGCAATATTTATTTAATACCTGAATGTGTGTTGCCAATTTGCTGATATTTTTATTTTTTAATTTTTTAGAACACTGTAAAGGGACAGTATTTTTCATATAGCATTTGGGTTGTGACGTCAACTTGCCCCGCCCAAAAACTGTATGGATGGACACGCGTTCGTGCGCAGTAGGTAATGAAAACCTTGTTTAGAAAGAGATGAAGTATAGTTAGATTGTGAATTTATCAACAGCGCGTTGACGTCACAACCCAAATCCTAGGTGAAAAATACTGTATAAGAGGATAAAAGCAAAAGAAAGAGAGAATTTTTTTAAACAGTTCATTTTTCGTTTTAATACCTTTTTATATTATACCGACAAATTTTTACACGCCATTTATCAGATAAAATCGGAACATTTTGACCTGATTTACGTACATTCTAAAATGCATCGCTGCAGGGATATGGCTAGTCAAAGTTGATTCTAAAATTTCAAGAACAAATATATGCCAGTAAATTAGAACGTGGCAACTTTATTAAATTTTTTACTCGTAGTTCTTTTCACCATCATTTAGTTTTGCTTATTTACTCGTACACCGTTGGATTTAATAAAAAATAGTAAGAGACGAAGGCGCTTTCTTATTGAATTTTACATAAACGGATGTAGTTCAGTATAGATTATTCTTAAACAAACATTTTCCACAAGAAGAGAGGCAAACACTCACTGGAAGTTGGAGCAAAATAACCAAGAGGACACCATTCAAGGGTGACAAGAGTCAAAGTGGAGATCAAATTATGGATATGACGAGAAAGTTAGTTAAACAAACCGAGATAAGACGACTTAAACAGGAACAGAAAGAGTGCAAAAACGAGTTGAAACTAGTGAAAGAAGAAAATCGGCAGATGAAAAGAGAAATTGAAGATTTTCGTGAAAAGATTGAAATACTAGAAAATGACAAAAACAAAAAAATTAGTAATTTCGATGATAGATGTGGATAAAGGGAAAACAAAGGAAACGATGGAAGAGTTCATAAAAAGAATTGAAAATTAAGCTAAAAGAAGCAGAGAAAATAGGTGTAATACAAACTGAAAAAATGTTGGTTTTGAAAAATAAAAATAATTTAAGAAATTGCAGGGAACAGATATTTATAAATTCGGACGGATACAAAGCAAAAAAGAAAAACAAAGAGTCAAAGGAAATCAAGCAAACGTGGCTCGAAGAGGTTAATAATTAATAGTGGGATAAAGGTAAAAAATAAAACTAAAGAGACAGAAAACTAGCACAGTTTAGAAAAATCGTAAGAAAATAAAATAAATAAATAAAATGTTAGAGTAAAAAGTCAATTTGAAATAGGAAGCGATCATCTCTTTGTAGAAGCAAGGCTAAAACCAAAAAATAAAAATAAAAAGGCAGAATACAGAAACTATTAAATATACAAATATAAGGAACCACAAATTACAAGAAAAAGAATACGAAACAAAATTTCAAGAGGAGGTGGAAATTAGAAATCAAATAATCTGGAGATGACGTGGATCAGTTTAGCAGAAACAATAATCAAGGCAGCAAGCAAAGTTTGTGGAAGGACAAAAATATCTAATAAAAGAAAACAAATGTTTTGGTGGAACGAGGAAATCGAAGAGGAAATAAAACTAAAAAAGTAGAAATGACAGAAATATCTGTCCACAAGAACAAATAAGGATTACAATGATTACCAGAAATAAAGAAGGAAGGTGAAAACGGCGATTAAAAGATTAAAAAAGGATTCTTGGGAAAAATTTGGAGAAGATCTAGAAAAGGATGTGACGGAAAGAAACTGTTTACAATGCTAAAGGTCCTAGGAAGGAAATATAATTATACATACATTGGATTAAGGACAATAATAGTAAATTGCTAAAGAGTAAAGAAGAATATGAAGGACAAATAGATACGAGCTTCGGAATCTGTAAAGAGGAAATCGTAAAAGAAGAGTTGAAAGACGCATTGAAGGTGTTAAAAAATGGAAAGGCGGCTGGAGCAGATAGAGTAAACCGGAAATGTGGGAGGAAGATGAGGGAGAAAGGGGAAACGGTACTAAAAAAAATTCTAACTAAGATATATGGTACACTAAAACAGTACTGAGTAGATGGGAAACAGCGATTATAATCCCGTTACATAAACGTGGATCGAAAGGATCTTCGAACGGAGGCTTGGGAAATTAATAGAATCAACGATCGATGACACACAAGCTGGTTTTAGAAAAGGAAGAAACCCGCAGAAATGGATATTTGCAATTCGACAAATTCCCGAAAAAATAATTAAAAAGGAAGAGAATATAAATATACAGAAAGCCTTTGATTCAGTAAACAGCAACAAAATATGAGAAATTTTAAAGAAGGGACAGATACCACTAGATTTGATTGAAGCAGTGCAGAATATTTATAGACAAACAAATAATGTGGTAAGAACAGAATACCATAACACAAGTAAAGGTAGTTAGACAGGCTAGCAAACTGAGTCCACGTCTGTTTATAATAGTTATGGATGAAGTAACAAAAGCCTTGGAGACAAAAACGAGGGGAGTGTTGGTAGGATACAGAAAATTCGACTACAGTACGGGCGGTCTCGGGGTCAAACCCGAGTCGGATGCTCGGCGTGTGGCCTATCCAGTCACTGAAAATAATTGGGAACCGAAACACAGTCGTGGAGTAGGAAGGTAGGCGGTTGTCCAAGGCGTGGTGCTTGCCACATCAGCCCGTAAGCATAAACGTTCGAGACAAGCGGGCATGAAAGCGATTTAAGAGACTTTAACCCTCCATGTTACCGTCCGTGCTCCCTCGCGGAGTGTAAGAGCCGTTACTTTTACTTTACTACGAAAAGTATTGAGGAAAATCTAAGGGTATGGAAAAATAAGTTTGAAACATATAATATGAAGATTAACATACCGAAAACTGAAATTATGCTAATTGGTAGAGAAGAGCGGAAAATAAAACTGATTATAGGGAATGAGAGTATACAGCAAATAATGAACATAAATTACTTAGACTCGATGGTAGAAAAAGAGCGAAAGTTGGATATAAATATACATAAATAGTAGAATAAGCAATGCCAACAAGATCTAATTTGCCCTACTAAAGGCATTTATAAGTAAGAGAGAAGTCAGCAGGGAAACAAAAGTAAATGTCTACAATACAGTGGTCGTACCAATCCTAATTTATGGTGCACAGTCGTGGAATTTAACAGAAAAACACAAAAGTATGTTGAGAGGATGCGAAATGAAGTTTTTGAGTATATTGGGGAATAAGAAATTAAACAATTAGAAAAACACTTGAAGTTGAAGCACTAGAAGTCTTAATAACAAAGAGACGCAGTTAGGTTGGTAGGGACATATGATCAAAATGTCGGAAACAAATATTGTAAAGACAATATGAGAATCTAAAGTAAAAAAAGAGGAAGAGGGCGCCCGAGAAAACATGGGCTGATCAGATGTCTAAGGTATTACCTAGTGAAAAGAAATAATAAGTCTTCCCCATAATGGTTTTGCAGATATAAAATTTTCTTTAAATTTTAGAGTTAGAGTAAACTGTGATTGGCCGTATTTCCGTAGAGATCCATAGATAAAGGTAAATCAAGTAAAAATTTTACTGAAGAATATCTTTTGGCAATAATTATAATATATAACATATATTAACCTATTATGACGTTTATAAAGTCTTTAAAATATTTAGAGGTGAAAGTTCCTTAACAATGTTGTACATTGTCCAAATTAAGTATTAATTATACAGTTATTATATTTAGTAAGTACAATTACAGGAGTAAATAAGAAATTATCGTTAAAATTATTAAAGTATGAAAGTTTGAAGCTGACCTGACATACAAGAAAGTCTTAGTACTTTTTATTACTTACTAGAATTTTTGAAAAATTCAAAAATTCGGTGCTTTCATTTCTATATTACTGTGAAAATTATATCGTTTCTTCTGACACTTTTTCTGTACAAAACTTATCGAAAAATTAACGAATGACTGAAGTTGACAGAAGATTTTATTTACAAGTGCATTATTTTCCGTATAACTTCGAATTTTGATTCGGTTATATTCATTTTGACGAAGCTATCAAATTATCTTTGTGCAATGACCCAAAAAGTATTAATTGCGGGTATTTAAATATTAATTCTCAATTTTAAAAGTTATGCTTTAAGTGTAGTTCAAACTTTAAAAAAATGTAAATACAACATTTATAAATTGAACGGAACTTTACTCAAACATGTAAAATAAGTACAAATAACTTTAATCAATACTCCGTATTGCATGCTTTAAAAAACTGCCATACAAATACAGCGGTTTTTTGATCAGGTTTGATTAAGGCGAGAAGGCTACACGACACGCTCAAAAATTGCAAAGTAAAAACGATTTTTCACCATATACAGTGTGTTTCACTTTACATGAAGCCACCTAAATAACTATTTTATTAATACCGCAATTAGTATAAAATTTTTACCAGTGATAGAGGCCATTAAGACGAATCTCTTTTGTAGGAATGAAATTTTTTAGAGATTTTTGGTAAATAAGGGATGTTGCAGACACATATCGGTTGGGAACTTTTCGGGTTTTTGTTTCTACCCCTGCTGAGAGTTTATCTACGTAATATGAAAACTTTATAAATTATTTCTCCTATTCTATGTTTTAATGTTTAATTTGCTTGTACTAATATTTCAACAAACGTTGTTACAGTCTAACAGCAAAATTTGGAAAGTTGAAAGAAGAAAGCGAGTTACTGCATCCACTTTTGGAAATATTTCCAAATTAAGGAAAACGACATCTACTGCAAACACGCTTGCTTCTTTATTATATTTTACTTTCTCTGGTACGGGTGCCACTAAATTTGGACTGGATAACGAAGACACGGCTATCTTATTATTTGAAAAACAATTTGGAAAATCCGTACGTAGAAGTGGTTTAATTATAGATGAAGAATTTCCATATTTAGCATGTTCCACCGACGGATTGGTAGACAACAACGCTCTAGTGCTAGTGGAAACAAGATTGTGCTCTTGTGCTACCAAGTAAAGGTTACAAAAATTACAAATCTAGGGTAAGACCAAACACATAATAATTGTGTGTATTATTCTTTCACAAATGTTGAAAAACCGGTATGGTAAACCATACAAGACCTTGTTTCACAAACAATTTTCAAATTGGTAGTGTACGCTTATTATTCAAAAATATTTATTAAAAATAAGATGTGTTTTAAAATTTTATTTTGAGTATACATACCTATTCGGCCAAATCACACTAAAAGAAAGAGCGTTTAAAAGTATTCAAGGTCTAAGATTCTTATCTAACAACCCGAAAGGGATCAGTACATTCCACAATTATGTTGTGTAAAGCCAACGATCTTTAAATAATACCATAAATGTGTAAAGAAAATCGACACCTATTTTGGTTGCCTATGTACTTCTTAGCAAAAGAAGTTTGGAAACGTTATAAAATATTGCTTCTAATAAAATTACGAGACCAGAAAACAGTTTCAAAAGCACAATTTTGCTATAAAAGCGTTGAAGTTTGCTTTGACGTATTTTATTTTTTAATTTTCTAAACCATTAAGACGTAGGGCCCAATCAATAAAATATACTTATTTCCGCTTATAAGCAATTTCAATAATTTTTCAAAGAGGCAATAAATATGTACAGTCAATAAGCTATTTAATAGTATCGGAATCCATTAGCGAACGATACGTTCTTTTTTTAATACTTTTGAAAAAAAAATTAAGGGCCCCGGGCCCCTTTATAGAGAAGGCCGGCCGTCAAAAGGGAGTTGTTAGTGCCTTTAGGAGATTAATTTTTTTTTTAAATAGTGTACACGATTGTCCTTACTATTCATCCCAAACCCTGTCAGCCCGGTGGAAGATGACAGGTTGCAGATTTGTATTCACGGAAACACCGGAAACTTGTCCCAAGTTTAGGTCCGTTTCCGGCCATTGCTTTACAGCTCGTGGCACGTCCGGCTTGAGCGACGGTTCTGTTATGTAGTTGCGTTTTCGAACTTGATCCTAAAAATTAAAAAAAATTACCTTAGTTAAACGAAGTACATTGGGTTGCCTGTACAACATAAAACGGTAGTTTCGTAATAAGCATTGCAAATACCGTTAAATGGGAATTTCACAAGGCCGTGGTCTTTCTAATGAGAGCTCGATTTCACCAGCGTATGTTTAATATGTGTAATGTAAAAGAATCAAATATTTTACTTACTTTTTGGTGGAGGACCGAGTTTAATTCTAAAAGTTGTCGGACGTCATTGTAGAAATCGGAATTTAAGGCGCCCGGTGCGGCATTTAGCGCAACGGCGCTAAAAACCACATCGAAACATAAAAACGGTAGGAAAACAGCGACGAAGATCGTCGCCATTGTTGAACTTAGCTGGAAATCGATGCCAGTTCGAGGACGCGCATGCACGGCACTGGTTTGATTGTTGCTTTATCCTTTTATCAAAGGATTTGAAAATTCGTGGTCAAGGTCAGGCGTTTTCCACTTCTGCGTATTCGCGATTTTCGAATTCGATTATTCGCCCATCCAAACAATGCAAAAACTTCCGCTCGCATAAAAGCTTTTATTCTAATTGATGACTACAGGGTTGATTTAATGTTTTTTTATCACTAAGTTAACATATTATTATTATAATTATTATTAATTAAATGTGGATCTACGTATTTGACAGCAATTAAATTTTTATCACACATTATGCGCTTATCGTATGTCGTAATCGTACAGTACAGTTTTAGTTTAATAGTAGATTAACCGCTGGGTTTTCGGTGTTCCCGGCGGTTTCTCCTCTGCTAGGAATTTTCCTCCCATCCTGGTTGGGTCCAGATGTATCCAGTTGCTGTCATGGAGCAATAGGCGTTATAATAACGTCCCGGTGCCCTACAAAACGACCAAGCAGGACAACGGCAGCGAAATAGGTTCTGGAATTCCTCCTTGCACACTTCGTTCCACCAACATGTTCTCTGAAATTATAGGAAATCTCCTTGAAATTAGTTTTGCTTTTCTTTTGGCTCATTTTTTGATAGCTCTTTTTCTCTAAGGGCTTAATACATACATGCATACATAATATGTAGCCTTTCTACCTTGAGGGTGTAAGGCTAAGGGCTTATTGCTAATCTGAAACATTGGTGGATTTTTAAATAAATTCCTAAGAACCGAAGGAAATTAGTTTTCTTTGTCTTTTGGGTTATTTTTTGATAGCTCTTTTTCTCTAAGGGCTCAATGCTAGTCTGAAACATATTATCTGTTGGATTTTTAAAAATTTTTAGGGACCGAAGGAAATTAGTTTTCCTTGTCTTTTGGGTTATTTTTTGATAGCTCTTTTTCTCTAAGGGCTCAATGCTAGTCTGAAACATATTACTTGGTGGATTTTTAAACAAATTTCTAAGAACCAAAGGAAATTCGTTTTCCTTCTCTTTTGGGTTATTTTATGATACCTAATTTTCTCTGAGGCCTCAGTAGTAGTCGAAGAGGAACGAAGGAATAAATAAATAAATAATTTAGTATCTGCTTGTAATCAACATACTGATATACAAACAATTTTTACCATTCATGAAAAACAAAACAGAATAACAACAAACAGAAATAAATTAAAAAGGCAAGTTGTATACTTGTAACTTTTAATGTATCTGTAAGGTTAAAAAAGTTAAGTTATGCTTGGGAACCTTGGTAAACTTGAATTATCTGAAAGTCTGGAAAGTTTGGTTGTTTATTTATGTATTGGACTATTGGACGAGATTTAGGCCTGTGGGTGCTTCCCATAAAAATCGACCAATTTCAGAAATGTTTATTTTTTAATTTTTTCCACCTTTGCTACAATTTTTTACTTTTACCTTTCCACATTCTCTATTAACTTCACGAAGCCCTTAACATGTTAATTAAACTAAAGGGCCTAATATTATACCTTCATCCAGTTCAAATTTTTGAATACCTACCTATATTCTAAAACCAGTCTGTAATGGAATTTATAGAAGACATATCATGGATAACCAAAAACAAATTACGAATGATTTACGGATAATACATGACCTTTTCGTTTAACTATTAGGGTTAGTTAATGGTTCTTTATTTGTCTGTTATTTCTGATTTAAAGATAATAATTATGACAGTAGTACAATTAATATTGTTGCCTCCCATGTGCTGATCAGTTTCATTTATTTAAAACCTTATTTATAACTAAAACCTTCATTCCCTGTAATATTGTGGTGCCCTCGAAGAGCTTCATCGTTAATTATTATTATTCTTTTAATTTATTTATGCAAATCCGTTTATTTAGGATAGCAATACAAAAATTACCTTGGACGTGTATTTTTAGTAACTAATCAAATAAAAATTTTAACCTCTGTTAGGTAACCATTGATAGATTGATCGGAAAAGCTCCTTCTAACAAGCACCCGTCCTTCTGTTTCTTGTAGAATTAAAGCTGCTCCAAAGAATAGGCAACACTGTAAAGTTAATCTATTTTCGATTTGTCACATGATTTAGTAATCGTTCTCACCTTCCAAAGCATCACTTAAGCTTTTGAATTCACATTAAACATTGATTTATTGATTAAGTCTGTATGGCGTCCTCTGATGAGCAACTTCGGAAACGACGAAATGTAAGCCGAATTTATTTTGGCGTGTATTTCAATTTTAAGCTTCGGTTTCATCGATTACAAAATTATTCGGTCAGGTTAATTATTAAAGTAGTAGAGTATTTTTAGATTACGTTATGGAAATAAATTTTCTTTTACTGCCGTCGATCTAAGGCAAACTCGCAAAGTAACAGAATTTTAAACAAAAACGCCACATGCTGCATTGTCCAATTCGAATTTGTTAAGGGAACTACCTACGCCTACACTGAATTTGAGCGATATAGTTATAGGAACACTAATTTTTAACTAGAAGACTACTATAAATAGAATCACTTACGTATGTTTCTAACATCAAAGATTGAAATACATTGATTGTCGGATTTTCACCCACACTTGTTTGTCTAATTTTCAATGTCTGAAGTAATTTTTGTGTTACTTAAGACAATTTGGGCAACAATTTTAATAAATTTGAATTCTTTTTACAATAATTCACTTATAAACAATTTTCGTTAGAAACAACAAATATTTTTCAATCAAAATTAAAATAAAAAGAAATGCAGAAATAACTAAAGGCTGCATTAGCAAAACATACTTTGGAAAAAATAAAACTTATCTATCTAAATGCATTTATAATTTCTACTTTTCCGAGTTACTAAAAAAATCATTTTTCTATGACTGTTAAATGAATAGGTAATACATCCGTTATAAACGAGTTTCTCCTATATAACGGCCTCCGTAATTCACAGTATGACTTTAACTCACAGGCCTTACCTAGTCAAAAACTACAGATTTTTACCAATCGTCAAACTTTTACTTGTATTTCACGAGTTGTTTCATTCGTAAAAAACGGTTGGTACCATCATAAATTCTCCGATTTTATACGTGTTCAACTTTTACCCAGAAGAATATGGCAAAACTCCAGATCACCTGCAGACAAAGCCAGAGAGATCTAAAAGTTATGCTTTAAGACTCGCAAAACAAAGCAATACAAACCTACTTTGAAAACCTTTCCCCCACTGAACCCACAGGATACTCACTGTGGAAGGCTACTAAACAGCTTAAGCGTCCACAAACAATAATACCTCCGATAAGAAAAGCTGACGGCAGTTGCGCCAGAGCTGTAAAAGAAAAAGCGCAGACTTTTGCTCTGCATCTAGCTAACGTATTTCAACCTCTTCCTTCGGAACTAACCTCTGCAGAAGAAGCAGAAATCCAACAGCATCTTGACGCTGCAGATCAAATGACGATCATACACAGTCTAAAGCCACACAAAGCACCAGGACCTGACCTCATTACAGGAAAGATCTTGAAAGAACTGCCACACAAGGGGCTAAAATTAATCACAGCTATATGTAATGCAATATTAAGAACGGGATACTTTCCGGCTCATTATGGTACACAAAGCAGGAAAACCACCAGAAGAAGTTGCATCCTACCGCCCTATTAGTATGCTGCCAATATTTTCCAAACTCTTCGAAAAGTTCTTACTCAAGCGACTAAAACTTCAACTTGAAGAAACGCAAGCAATAGCGGATCAGCAGTTTGGTTGAAGAGCACTCTACGATTGAGCACATGCACGGGGTAGTAGAAAAAGTTAATCAAACATTCGAGAGAAAAGTATATTGTTTTTTGATATTTCTCTGGCACGTAGGCCTGTTCTCGAAGATCAAGCTAAAACTGCCACACATATACTATCAGCTATTAAAGTCTTATCTGATAGGCAGATACTTTCAAGTAAAATACGAAGAAGTTCTTTCAGAGGAGTCCCACAAGGAAGCGTTTTCGGTCCTACGCTCTACACTTTATACAACGCAGACGTACTAACCACCCCGAATACCTTGACAACTACAACATATGCTGATGATACTGCCATTTTGGCTTCGCACAAAAATTCAGTGACTGCGTCTGTAAATTTACAAGAAATGGCGTATCAAAGCCAGTGAAACAAAATCAATACAAGTTACACTCCCTCTTCGCAGTCCACCAGTCACACTGAATAACATCCAATTACCGCAATCTGAAGTCTCAAAGTATCTTGGTATGCATTTATATAGGCGTCTCCCGCGTCTCACGTGGAGAACACACATATTTATAAAACGCAAGCAACTGGGTTTAAAATACACCAACCTACAGTGGCTGATTGAGAAAAGTCTCAACTTACCTTGGATAATAAATTACTGGTCTATAAAGCAGTACTGAAGCCAACTTGGGCGTATGGTCTGCAGTTATGGGGGATGGTGTCAAACACAAATATAGAAATCCTTCAACGATTTCAAGATCTCGGAGTCAAAACCATAAAAGTGGAAGTGAAGTGCGCGGGTATAAAGGCAATAAACTTAAATTAGACAATGGTACTAATACTCATAGACTAAAGAGGTGCACACCACTAGAATTAATAGATAGGTATAGGTTTAACTGAACTGACAGTTAAGTTGAAATAATAACAGGTTAACCGGTTAACGTGTCAATAATTGTTTAAGTAGTATTAAAATGGAATATTTCGTTGGAAATATTTCCTACCGTCAACTTTAGGGCCATCTAATTTACTTATTTATTGTTTATTGTAATAACAGATTGTAAATAAATATTGAAAGTAAAAAAAAACTTGTACCGAAAAGTAAACAGTCATAGAAAACGTATTGTATTGTACACCCATGTAATGACTAACTATTACTCAATAGCTCATGGAATCGCATAGACAAATCAAGGCCAATTTACGTATACCCAAAAAGACGCCAAGGCCGACGTAATTTTTGTAAATTAATCAATTATTAACTAATTCGTTAACTGTCGACGTCAAATTTTCGGCATTTGTAAATTGGTCATATCGTCTGCTAGTGCTATGTTCGTAGTAACAAAATTTGCACTGTATATGTACAGTGTCCGGCAAGGGGGTATGGTGTTTTTGAAAAGACTGAACGAATTTCAAAATTATTTTTTTATACATTACTGATTCTTTGCCATTTGAGAATACATAACGAAACATAAGAAAAAAATAATCAGTTGCAAAAAATCGCTTCAGTTAGGTGGCGTCCATTTTTGTTGAGGCATTCTTGTAGACGGGTGGCGAAATTGTCCACACGCGGAATCCTTCGAATTTCTCGCGTTATTATTTCGGAAAGGGCTTCAGGAGTACGTAGTTTCTCAATGAAAACTTGAGATTTTAGGTAGCCCCATAAAAAGTAGTCACAAGGTGACAGGTCTGGTGACCGAGGAGGTCTAGTCACATCCCTACGCAATGAAATCAGGCGCCCAGGAAACGTTCTCTTAAAAAAGTCATTGATGCTCTTGATGTATGGCAAGTCGCCCCATCTTGCTGAAACCAAACTGTGTTGAGAAATTCGAAGGATTCCGCGATTTTTCGCAACTGATTATTTTTTTCTTATGTTTCGTTAGGTATTCTCAAATGGCAATGTACCAGTAATGTATGAAAAAAATAAATTTTGAAATTTGTTCAAAAATAAGTGTGCGACAGTCTTTTCAAAAACACCATACCTCCTTGCCGGACGCTGTATATTAGCGGTGCAACAAACAATTTGGTCCCGAGTTGCGGTAGCTAGGTAGTACCCCCTCCAGTAAAAAGTTTTTCAAACTTTCACATTTACACCACTAATCATCTCGATGCAAAAAGGCATGCCAAAACATTATCAATTACCAGATTTCAAAGAAGACTTTTTACAAGCTACGAGCATTATAACTGGCACGGACCATTGGTAATCTCAGCCGCCTACTGTCTAACAAACTATCCCACAAACAAGGAGGGCTTCGTTAATTATTTCCACTCTCTGAGTAGCAGATTCATGGCAGGAGCCGACTACAATGCAACACACACATTATGGGGCTCACGACTTTCACCACCCGGTAGAGGAAAGGTTCTGTATAACCTTTCAACGTACGGTACCTATTACTGGCCCGGCGATTCGAAGAAAAAATCGGATTTGCTCGATTTCTTCATAACGAGAGATATCGCGCCAAACTACCTGACGATTAAATCCTGCTGGAACTTACACACAGATTACTCACCTGTCATAGCTACAGCGAACGCCTCCATCGTTGTAAAAGACTAGAGTTAGTTAGTTGTTAGTTATAAAAAAAAAGACGGCTCTTGGAGGAGATCAGGCAAACAAAAGGCTGAAGTATTTGCCGTTCATCTTGAAACAATATTTCAATCGCTACCATAGACGCTTAAAGAGGAAATGGAAATAAGAGAAACCGAACTTATTCACAGTTAAGGAAATAAAAGAAATGGTTACACAACTTAAATCTCTAAAAGTATTCTGGCTTTGACCTTATCACCGGCCAACTAATTAAAGAACCTCCCCTTAAGGAGCTAGTAATGTAGTAATGTTAACAATAACATACAACGCAGTTCTAAGCTTAAGGCACTTTCCGGCTCCATGGAAGGTTTTGCAAGGTAATTCTAATATCAAAACCTGGCAAACTACAAACAGGCCCATAAGTCTATTACCACAATTAGGCAAACTATTAAGAAGTTGCTTGCGAAGAAACTCGAACCAATTATTGTAGAAATGAAATTAATCCCGGATCACCAATTCGGATTTAGAAAAGAACACTCACCGATAGAACAGGTGCACTGGTGCACAGGATAGTAGACACCATCAATCAAACCTTTGAAGAAAAAGAATGTTGTACAGCAACATTTTTAGACGACAGCCAGACCTTCGATTGAGTGTGGCACAATGGGCTTTTATACAAGCTAAAAAGATCAATTCCTTACTGTCACGTCGTTATCCTTAAATCATTCATAGAAGAAAGATACTTCCTAGACAAATATGAACAAGATATATACCCTATTAAATCAAGCGTTCTCCAAGGGCGTATACTAAGCTCAATCCTTTATCTGTAAGTCACAGCTACAAATACACATTCTACTACTGCAACTTTTGCCGGCGATAAAATAATAATAGTAAAACACAAAGATCTAACAGTCGCCGACACACTCTTAGCATAATACAAGGTGGGGCACGGGAACCAAGTGTTTTTGGAAAGGCTAGTACTCGGCCATTAGGAGGGAGAGGGTAGTGCGGCAGGTGGCATTCCATTCCTTGGCTCATACCATTTCACTTTCAGTTGCCATCATGTAGCCGTGGACGCTAGAACACTGCATGCAGCGGTTTTTCATACAGTTGTGGCGAATTTTCAGCAGCCCAATACCAACAATTTTGTTTGTTGACGGCCCCATTAAGGTGGAAATGGGCTTCATCACTCATTGCCACCATTATGTTTTCATTCTGCTCATAAAGTGCAAGCATTTCCTGTGCAAAATTCAATCGTTGGGGGTAATCCCTTACATTCAATTTCTGCACAGTCGCTAACTTGTATGGGTGAAAACGTAATTCTCCACGCAAAATCCGTCTGATACAGTACGATTGCTGATTCGAAGTGCAGCTGAATGTCTCTGCGGCGAAACTCACGCTGAACCGCGGTCACCGACTCGCCACTCCTAACAAAACAATCATATGCGAACGTGCGGTGTTCTAGTGTTCATGGCTCCATGATGGCAACCAAGGAGAATAAATGGCAACTGAAAGTGAAATGCTATGAGCCAAGGAATGGAATGCCACCTGCCGCACGACCCTCCCTCTCCTAATAGCCGAGTACTAGCCTTTCCAAAAACACTTGGTTCCCGTGCCCCACCCTGTAGAAATAGAAAAATGGGTTCAAAAATTGAGAACACACATTACGTTCACCAAATGCAAAGGTAGCACACCACCAGTCTTGATTAATAATTCTCCACTTACACAGGTGCAAGAAGCCAAGTACCTAGGGATGCATCTAGGCAAAGAGCTGAGATGGAGAAGTCACGTCTGGAAAAAACAAAGTTTAAGTTCAGAAAGCATTACTGGCTGTTAGATCGTAAATCCAAGTTATCACTTTCAAATAAGTTGCTAATCTACAAAGCTGCTTCCAAACCTATATGGACATACGGTCGTCAGCTATCGGGTACTGCAGCCAACTCAACCATTCAAATAATAGAAGGGTTCCAAAGCAAAGTGTTGCGTGCAATATGTGATGCGCCCTATTACGTTAGAAAAGCTGACATTTTAAGTGATTTAAAAGTGAGTTCAATAAGAGACCAAAATATTTAAATAAACTACCAAGCCACCCAAATGCATATGCTGTGAATCTGCTAGACCGGGGTCTCCAAACTACGGTCCGCATGCCACATCCGGCCCGCGATGTGATTTGATCTGATCCGCGGAAGAATTTGAATAATTATTTAGAAATTTGTCTTATTTTTAAGTGTTAAAAGAAAAGAAATGTTGTTAATGAATGTCACGTGTTTACTGAAGAGTGGGGTGTACAATCGAAGTCAAAGGATAAAGCCGTACATCTGATTTGTAAAGACACTGTTGTTCTGTTGGAAGAATACAATTATTTACGTCGCCACTGTGAAACGAAACATGCCTAAACGAGCGTTCTCATCAGGACTTACTTACGAAAGCAAACTCAGGAAATGAAGCCTAAACCTTAACAAGCTACAAGGTTGCTTTGGGTTAGCTAAAAGAGGAAATCTTTTCACTAATAGAAACATCATTAAAGAGTGTATGATGGAAGCAGGTATGCCCAGAAAAAATAATCTTTTTAAATTGATAAGTCTTGCACCAAATATTGTTGCTCGTAGGATCGAAAATATGGGAAGCAGCATTGTCCAGAAAATTGTAGGCAAAGTACAATATTTCAGTTGGTATTCTCTCGCGTTGGATGAATCAACTGATGTTTGTGATACCTCGCAACTCTTAGTATTTTTCCGTGACATCGACGATTAACTTAATATCACACAGGAATTAGCCTCTCTTCATAGGTAGCGTGCAGAGAATGTCTTCAAAGAAATACATACAAAAAACACTAGAATATAATTTGGATTCGAATCGTCTGCAGTGCGTGACAGTTGATGGAGGAAAAAACATGTCAAGATGGGTTTGGTTGGACAAATCACAAAAGCTTGTGAGGCTGCAGGCGTATCAAAATAAATGTTTCTTCACTGTGTTATCCACCAGCAAGCACTTTGTGGAAAACACGTTGATATGAACTGTGTCTTGAAACCTGTTGTTTCTATGGTAAATTTCATCCGCTCTTATGCACTTAATCATCGCCAGTCTTTTCTCGAGGAGTGCGAATCTGAGTATTGTAACTGTACGTACCCCAGGTGTGTTACCCTTTACAGTTTTTCACTGTGATCGTCTAGTTTTCACTAAGATTTTCTTTGCCCTCAACCCTTATTGGTTAAGTGAAAATCTTACCCTTTATTTAGATAACTGACTATTTAGTCAGAGGACCCTTAATGTTGTTGTGATTCGTTGATCTAGAGTACCTTATAAAACAAGAAATAAATACTCCATCAAGTTTAATACATATGTATATTATAAAGTCAGATTTATGTACAGATATTCACAAATACAGTAAATAATTATGCGTAGTGAATGAACATCAAACTAGGCAAGTTAAATATGGGCAGTGGCTTGAATAATTATTATCCTTTTATTTTATGATTTTGATGTAATCAGGGTGGCCTGAGTTCGGTGGTTCGATCAGAAGAATTATATTGTAAGTCAGTGCGTCAGTCAGATAAGCGATATAAGATCGATCTTTTGTGGGATTGATATTAAAATCAATCGTAAGCGGCCGGAGCCAAAGGTGGTATTACAACCAACCTTTAAAGTTTAACGAGGGTACAATTTCCCTCCAATTGAATACGTGCGCTATGCATGACTCTTAAATTAACGAGTACATGCCCTATGCACAACTCTAAATTAGTGAGTGAGCGTTACGTCCCACATGTAACGAGTATGTACGCTATGTACAATTCAAAATGTACGAGAACACTGGGTACCTCGTATTTGTAAGGGATGGTTATCCCTATCGTTGATTGAGAAAATGCTCAAGACATATCTCAGTAGTCAGAATTATTGAATTGTTGTAATTAATTGTGAGCAGCACCTACAACAGGGCAGCCCTAATGTAATTTTGATACAGTCTAATTTTGAATATGATAAATATATTAAAATTGCTAACTTTTACGTTGTGCGTTAAATTTGGATTTCGTTGGGAGACCCCTCAACTGGAATTACTTTATTGTAACCCTTTGACCAAGCGGAAAAGCAATGCTTTACAGCGGTGTACGTATGATGATTAATTTCTACAAGTTAGTGCAGAGCAACAAAGTGCAATAGAACTAACTGTATATTTTACAGTAATTAGATACACGGATCAGCGTACTAATCGAAATTCCAGAGCACTATACAGATAGACTGAATAGTCAAGACTGGATCCTGTAGTAAGATTTTGTAGCGTATTTATACTAAAAATCCGTAATACAAAAGGGGTGTTAATTAAACGTTCTCACGGGTTTGCATCTTGTACTTGTCCAAAAAGCAAATAAATTTGATAAGTAGGTTGTTAGCAAAACATTCCCATGAGTGTGCAGCAGGCACTTGTTCAAACCAATAAATCGAATCTTTTAAGGGTTTATTTCCAAATCCTAATTTTGTGGTCTGTTTTGTATTCGTTTGCAATTTGACACTTTACTAGAAAGCGTGTGTGTCGGTTTGTTTACATATATGCGGCGTAACTAATTTAGAAAAGGGGCGGTAGGCGGTAGTTTCACTGCTTAAGTTCGAGAATTTATGATATTGCCGTTTTCAGTTTCCCAAAATTTCTTGCCACATAGTTGCCCTAAGAAACACCCCTAACGTTATGCTTTGAATAAAAGGAAATACATTAAAATATAATCCCTGAAAAATAAAATTAAATTAATATCGCCCAGCTGGTCATTACAGTATGTTGACTTGACATATTATACTGCAGTTCGATAGCTTAGCTATGGAAAGGTTCTTTCGCGCTTCTTTCAGCTCAGGAATGAGATTGATATATTTCTTATCGAGCAAAACCATTATGAACCGCTTTTGTAAGATACCGAGTGGCTTTGGAAATTGGCATTTTTGCGAATCTGGTGAACCACATGAACAATTTGAATTTAAAGTTGCAGCGTGAAAATAACTTAGTCTGTGATTTATTTGCTAAAATCAATGCATTCAGAGCAAAGTTGATACTTCTGGAAGGCCAGGTGAAAGATTGTAACTTTGCTCATTTGCCACGTTGTGCAGAATTACATAAAGAAGGTGAAGCAGAATTACCTTCCACATTCGCAAATTCAGTCATTTCAGATTTGAAACAAGAATTTCAGTGCAACTGTGACGTTACAGGTGTCGCGCAAGTCAGATTCAAATGGAAATTAAAGGTTTGTTCCTGCAGCAAATCACAAACGGTTTGGTGACTTTATATCAACTGGTAGCAAACTGTTAAAAGTTGGTAACTAGTTGGCGATTATTTTCTGATGGAACACATTTTAAAAATTTTCTTTAAATTTAAAAACTGCAAGTCCTTTCATTAATAATTAACCTCGAAACTACTGGCGATATACAAAAACACTACAACATAACCTAACACTCGACACACCTTCTTAGTAAATCGCATGCGCATGCCAACCAGAAAAGTTTTTAAAAAATCAGGGAATTTTACAAACGGTTTCTAAACTGTTTGCAAAAAGTTATGTTAGCTACTGAAACACCAAACTATCAGTCAATTTGGAAACTTTTTGCTGCTGGAACGTTCATTTACCTACATGTGCGCATGCGTCTGACAGTTTGCAACCGTTTATGACTCTTGCAGATCATATGCATGATCATATTAAAGACAAATACAACGAAGGAAACGTGATCGTTTTTTATAAATTTTTGAACCCTGAGGAGTTTCCAAATTTGCTTGTAGATTTATCTCCATTTTTGCGGCAACGTATCTCTGCGAACAAACTTTTTCGTTTGAAATATGTATGTATGTATGTAAACGTTAACCTCTTATGCCTTTCGGTGTTGAGGCTGGTGCGTTAGCGTATGTGGTCTTGCGCGTGAAATGCACAATCCGGCCCGCATGCGAGTCCCGTGATTAGTGCGCCGTTTTTTGCCTACATACAGCAGCATGTGTGTAGTGTATGTGAAATATATCAAATCAAAATACAAGGCAAATTTATTTGATGAACATTCGAAGTCAATACTTGTAATTAGCGTTTACCAAATTTGAACCTCAATTTAATGAGATTTCAAAAACAAAAAACAGTTCATTCACATTAATGGTTTTAATTTGATGAAAATATGAGAATTTAAGGTTTGGTTTGTCGCTGTCAATAAAATTTAATTTCACATACTTAGCAATTAGTTTATGAAATTTTGGGCTTCCAATAAAACTCATATACCTGTAATCATTTATCTTTTTTTTTATTACGGCCCACTGAAAAGTGTTGAAGTACCCATGTGGCATTTACTGAGCAAATAAGGTAGTCATGTTGTCATGTATGAAGAAAAGCTTAGTTCGTTATAGTCTAATAAATATTAAAGTTCAATCAACACTAACTACTAAGTAAATTAATTAAATTCACAAAAAATAAAGGTTAAAGGTAACGATGTCGAATATCCAGAAAATATTTATTGATTTCACATTTTTACATACATTACGCTAATTAAGTATCGAAGTTTTATAAGTACCTACTATTCCAAATGTTCATTTTTTCAAGTATTTTGTCCCGCGTAATAAAAATCCATAAAATTCTTGTCTGTGTCTCGCCACTTAAAATAGCTATTACTGAAACCTCACCATTTTACGTGCCCAATTTTAAACACTGCAAACCGGCCATTAAAGAAAATCCGGCCCCAATAAAAACAGCTCTTATGGCTCTACATTTTCTTCTCTCTTTTTCTCTACTTAAAGTTTCGAAAAACGTTATGTACAGAATAGTTCCAGCTGATAATCCTTCGAGTAGGATAATGGCGAACGATTTCGCGCTCGTGTGTAGGTCCGTTGTTAATGTGATTACCAAACCAAGTAAAACACCAAAAGGACTCGTCGCAGAAAGCATAGACATATGGATAACGGTAGTTCTGTCGGCGGTTCCAGCTAAAACGACTTCCATTCCGATGCAAAACAAAATTGTAGCCGAATGTATGGAAACGGCCGTGAACAAATACCAAATATTCGCAACAGAACGTTGCAATCCTATTGCTAATCCTTCGAAAATCGCGTGGAAGGACAACGCTAAAACCATGAGAAAGACCCTTAAGATTTGCTGTTGCGTTTTTACTTCCTCTTCTATTATTTCTTCGATCTCCGCGTTCACGTCTGTTTCCAAATCCAAATTCGATTCTAAATTTTGCAAAGCTTCCGAAGGTCTTATATTTTCGGTCTGAACTCCTTGATCCACACTATCAACTACCACCTCGGTGCCATAATTTTCTTCAAAGTAGTTCTGATTCTTCTCGTTCATTATACTAACTTCGAACTTTTCCGACTTTCCCTCGATTTCGAATGCCATACCGTTTGGAATTATCGTTTGTTCTGGAAAAACTTTGCTTTTGGTAGACATAGCTGACCTGGCAGATCGGCTGGATAAAACCCTTTGCTTATAAGGTTCTTTCGGAGCACGAGATATCAGCCATTGACTTATTTCTTCGGTAAAGTAAATGGTGAAGAAACCGAGCGAAATAATTAACTGGGAGTAAGGATAGTCATCACTGAGAACTCCGTAATTTTTTAATTCTTCCACTTCGACATACACTTCGGGCATCATGTGTAAGAAGGACGTCGCGAAAAGTACGCCACCTCCGAATGCTTGCACTATCGCTATTGCGTACTCTAACCTTTTTTGTCTTCTTTCGTTAACCCCATCTTGGCCGTCTTCTGTTCTGGTCTTTAACCAGGCATATATTTTAATCGGAAAAATGCCAAATAAAAAACGAATTAATCCAAAAAGGATAGCAACAATCACTTTCGTTGTAATTATATCCATTTTTCACTAATTCTCTAATTTAGAACTTCTTCAGTAATATTTGTAAATATGTTTCTTCGAATTATGTTAAAAATATAACAATCTCGTCCTCTTCCATTTTTTTTTAGTTGAGGCGCTTTTATGAAATCTTAAAGCAATCACGTCCGTGAAGGAACTTTGATAACTGTCCGACAAACTTGGATAGGTCAAACAAATGTATCTATTCCGTCGTCATAACACTAAATTGCCATTTATTAAACAGGATATCGATTTTATTAAAGTATTCATAAGGATAATCTACATTTGTTTCAGGTAGCAATAGATAGATGACCCTTTTTTATTTTACCTTGCGTCGTCCATAACGATTTATCACGGTTTATTTCTAGTATAAGTTCCACGTCATGTTTTTGGATTTTTGGGCTTATGTACGGAGATTTCGTTTTGTTTTTCTTCCCTTATTTTAATTTTAAGGTTGTTTAAACTTGATGGCAGGTAAAATCGCACTTGGAGATTTCCTACCAAATGAAATGTTTACTATTTTATTTATTATTCATCCTCTATTTCTGCTAAGAGCCATCTGCCTATTCTTTTTTGTAGAATTAGCTGAATTCTTACATTAATTACAAGCCTGAGAAAGCGAATATAATTTGTGAGAATAGTTAAAATGGACAAATAATAACGACCCCCTTTTACCCCTAAAATATTTTTTTTAAATTTAATAGTTTTTTAACTCTGCAAGTTTTTTTCTTTCTAGAAAAACTTCAACTTTATTAAGATCTACTTGAATTAATTTAGAGTTATCGGTCCTATCTGTATTATGGTAAGACTGTATTTTTATAAGGAAAATATTTATAATTATTTTTCGTATTTCGATAATGCTTTCTCATTAAATAAATCAAAATAATTAAGGGATATTTTACTTTTTTCTTGTACACGTTTTAGAAAGATTCAAAAATAAATTACATTTTGAAGGTCTAAAACACATATGAGCGTAGGTAAGAATAAACATTTCTGTTTTGTTTAATTTTAATGTTTATTACAAATTTAAGAAGTTTTTAAATCTTAAAATCGTAAATATTATTGTTTCAAATTAAGTTTGAATAAATATAAGTTACAATCAATCTAAACGTTAATTCAAAAAATCAAATAAAACGCCATCTTTTTTATTTCAGACTTTAACAATTAATTTTGAATTGTGCGGCAATAGCGAGTAGTAGAACCAGAAAATAATTCGGCCAATCTTAAATAGATGGCGTTGGAATGTATAAATTTGATAAATTTACACCAACATTAAGGCACGTTAATCTGTCATTTTCACGTTGTTTTTTGTAAACACAACAGATGGCACTTCGGTAATCGACGCATACGTTCGAATATATTCGAGTGTTGGTTAGCGTGGTTCCAGGGGTTATTTTGGTGTGCAGCTCTAGCTTGTTTGTGCAGCTCTAAATTTCAAATGTGCAGTTCTAATTTTAATTTTGTGCAGTACAAAATAAAAATAATTTTATGATTAAAAATTTTAAATAAATCAAAATAAATTAATGGCTTTGGCTACTTGCTGTTCGCCTAGTTTTATCACCATCAAGCACAATACAATTTTTTTAAATTACCCATCCGTACACATCACGAACTACCATTCCTGGCAATTATCACCCTGTATCTCATGATTTTCAAGAAACATATTATTCGATTTTATTGAATAATTACTTGCATGATTTTAAATTTTCAGAAATCAAAAATTTACCTCCACCCCCTCCCCCCTTCTTACCAAAATATCTGAGTTCAGTCGGGCTAATTTGTGCAGTTCTAAACTATCCTCAAAATAACCCCTGCGTGGTTCTACCACGTTTTGCTTGAACCTCTTGTTAAAATATAACTAGAATGTAGCGTTAACAAACGATTGATAAACTGAATATAACATTTAAGTTGTGGGTTACGTTAATAAAGACTTTAACCACTGATTGATAAACCGGCCCTAAATCAAATTTTATATAAACAAACGTCAAACTAAACTATGGCCCTCTGGTGAAAGGTAGCTGAACCATTGCGTGTTTTGTGATTGAAACTGTCTATAGTAATGTTACTAGATCTGATTGTGCCTGAACTAATACCAGAAGATTGCTGGTTTAAGTAGTTGTATACGGGTGCCATCTATAGCACAGTCATTGAACTAATTTTGATGGCGGCTAATTCAAAAAATTATAATGTTTTTCGATTCATAATCTGAAATGTAATTTCATTTTAAAAGCAATGCAGAAAAGATTATATGGTAATTTATTAAGTTCACAAATATAATAATCAAACAAAAGTACGAAGATGCCAAGAAATTGTTAGGGAATTTAAAAGCTAATTGATTAAAACAAAAATCATTCGTTTTCTTCAATACCTCTCTCCTTCCTGGATTCAAGTAGAAAATTCAAGAAATTATTTGCAAAACTCTAATCTAAATAGGTATTTATTATACAATAACGACATAAATAAAAATTTAAAAAAAAATAATATTAGTCAATATTTCTATTAAAAATAAACACGACTATTTACATTAAAGAAGCAATTATAATTAATATCACATACTTTTTAAACAAATCGTAGATTATACAAAAAAATCAGACCTAATTCTTTTTAAAATTAGAACAATTTTACCAAAAATGTAAAAAGCGTTAATCCCCAAATATAAATGACGAAACATTTAAAGAGTATTGTTAATGAAGTATAATTAAAAACTGGCTTAGGGCATTTTGACAATTTCTAAACCAGCCATTAGGGCGAACCCAGCTGCAATATAACTCGCTCGGTTAACTCTGCACATCCTGCGTTCCTTTTCCCTAATTAGAACTTCAAAAAACGTAATGTACAAAATGGTCCCTGCAGATAAACCTTCTAAAAGTACAACGGCAAGGGATTTGGCTTGAGAATGCGTTTCGGTCGTTAAACTCACTGCTAAACCAAGGAAAACCCCGATGGGGCTCGTAACAGCAAGAAAAAACATGTGGATAATAATGTTTCTAATTTTAGTTCCAGCTAAGTAAATTTCTAAACCTATAACGAATAAAATTGTGGCGGAATGGACCGAAACGGCCGTAAATAAATACCAAATATTAACGACCGAATGTTGTAAACCAATGGCTAAACCTTCAAAAATTGCATGAAAAGACAAAGCTAAGACTATCATTATGCATCGCAAAATTTGTTGTTGGGTTTTTATCTCTTTCTGGATTATTTCTTCGAGTTCCTCGTTTAATTCCTCTTCGAAGTCTAAGTTTTTATCGTCTGCAGTTTGAACACCTTCGCTCATTACAGCGTCCAAATTTTGTTGGTCCTGGAAATCTGTTTCGTCCTTGTCCTGTTTCTCGATTTCTCCAAGTTCTAAGGTTGTACTGCGTGTTATGTCAGATTCTGGAGCGATTTTGTTTTCGGCCTGAATCATTTCGGTGGTGGAGGATGCCCTCTGTTTCGTTTTGTTCTTGCAGGGCACTTTAGGAGCCCGCTGAACCAACCAGTGACTTATTTCTTCCACGAAGTATATCAAAAAGAATCCCAGCGAGACGACAAGTTGCGAATAAGGATAATTTCCTTTTAGTATTCCAAAAGCGCGCAGTTCCTCCACCGAATTATAAACTTCGGGCATCATGTGAAGGAAGCACGTTGCAAAAAGCACTCCGCCCCCGAACGACTGCAGTTTTGCTATGCCGTACTCGAGTAATCTTCTCCTTGGCGTGTTAATCACCCTCTTTCGATTGTCAACGTTATCTATCGTTAACCAGGAACATATCTGGATGGGCAATATTCCAAAAGCAAAACGTATTACGCCAAAAAGTATCGCTACCAACACTTTCGTACCGACTATCTCCATAGTTTGAAATTAACTTACGAACAAGTCACGATATTTCGATCCACTAACCTTTGTTAAAAGTTCCCACATTAAGCTCATGCGCTACTTCACTAACACGCAATGATAATAAAAATTTGCAATAAGTGAATATTTGTACGTCGCTTTGAACCGTACGTTAATAACTGAAACGTTTGTGTTAAATTCATAAGCAAAAACCACATGCGTTCATCATATTTTACGTCGTCATCGCCGATCTAAATCTAACCAAAGAGTATATTACAGACAGAGATTGATTTTTATTTGGATTTAAATCACGCTTTAGGGTGTTTGGCAACCTAGTCTTGCAATAAGTGCAATCCAAAATAAATATCAGTTATTTACTTTGGAGAAAGAAAAGAGGCATTCCAGAAAAGTTTAAATAAATAAGCATTGCTGACATATCTCTCTAATAACGTACTTTAAACAATAATAAACAAGCTAAACTCCTTAGATGTTTCAAGTGTAGTTGCAACGAGTGTTGAAATAATAATCGTTTAGAGTAGGCTTTGGTTTGTAATGTTAAATCACCTTTAAGCTCCAATTCAAATATCAAAGTTAACCAATAATTTAACTTTGACAGAAAAAATGGCTGTAAAAATAAAATTAAAGGCGATATTTCAACCTTCTTGATTTTACGATCCGAAACTTTTCTATAAATAAATAATCTGCTTTAAAATTTGTTATTTAATAATAACGCGCCAAAAGGTGTTTACTAGCGTCATGCGGAGAACACTTTAACTAAGCATTTGCACAGGCCGTAAAGTTCGTAAAATCAAGAATGTGGTGATTTCAACATACACGAAATCCAGGTTTCCACCTCTATACCATTCTATATTCTATGCGCTTTGGTGCGGCTGTATTGAAGTTTTCATGGTTATTTGTTCTGGTCTGGCTCCGGTTAACCTTGATTATTCCAAGATGACTAGGTTAATTTTACTGATTCATAGTAAAATCGCGTTTCATTTAAATTCCATTTGTTAATTCCTTTAGTTAAGCACAGCTAAGGAATCAATTGTTGCATATTCGTTTACTTAATTTTTTAATCGATTCAGGCCGAAGATGAGATATACGGTTTTCAGCACGCGAGGCACATTACCTAATTAGATGCGATTAAGTTAAAATTAGTTCGCATATTTAATTTTGTTGCGAGTCCTTGAATTACCTGTCAATCCTGTCCATTCGCTCTTGAAACGAAACTTCTTAAAAATCCTCTGGGAGTTTGAAATTTCTTCTTTAATGATGAAAGTTACTTACTTTAAAATTATGTGAAGCATAAAAAGAGGAAATTTTATAGGCCAAACATGCCAGTACTTAACTGAACAAACTATCAACTATTTGATTTCTTAAACTAACAAAAACTAAATATAATTTAAAGAAGCCTGTGGTTTGATACAGAAACCCTGTAAAAACCATGGAAATATTAAATACGTATTTCGTATTGTCAAGAAAACTAAACCCTGAGGATGGCAGTTGCCGAAATACGTATTTGTTGTAATTATTACTTTGGTGATTTTTTACATTCTTTTTTGTAAATTTATTAATATTCTAATTAATAATAGCAACATATGCATCATTATTAATATATAAATGAAGGTCAAAACGAATTAAACGGGAAGTTATTAGATGCATTAACATTTAATGCGCTGCGCATTCGACACCCACCGCGATGCTAAGAAAAAGTGTAAAATGTTACAAGCAATGTAAACAAACCAAGTTCAACAATTAATTGGTATTCAGATTATTTAAAGTTGCAAAATTTAAAATAATAAAATCGAATGATATAAACTAAATTTCAATAAGGCTTCCGAAGGCTTAAATTAATTTGAGTAGGTACTTGTGGTTTCGTTTAAAATAAAAACTTTAATAAAACAGCTTTGCCAAAGACTTATTTAAAAATCATAAGTTTCCGGGAAATATCTGTTTTTGTTTTGAACTATGTATTTAATAATTAAACGCAGTTTTTTGCTTAAATAGGACCAATCAATATTGGAATTAAATTTTCCATTACTTCATATTCAAGTTCAATGTAATTTCTTGCGTAGAAGAAATTATAGATTTCCTATATTTAATCGGTCCAAGTGCATAATTTGCCTTGGTAGGTATCTTTTTATGTGGCTTTAAAAAAGTTTTAAACATCCCCGTTAGTCGAGTCAATGAAGGTTTTTACTTCTAAACCCACTAAAACAGAACCGATTTTGATGATTTTTTTTTTTTAATTGTTTGTTATATTAAATTATTCAAAATCAGAAACATTTCAGCTGGCGCTATCAAGTATTTATATTGTTTAAACAATTTTAAAGAAAAAATTATTAAAAAAATTTTTTCTTCGATGGAATTTTAACTAGAAGTGACTAATTTTGAAAATTTAGTATAATAAATAATTTTTGAATAAAAAAGTTTCAAAATTTCCATTTAAAAATGTTAATATTCAATCAGTCGGATGCAAGAAGATAATATACAAATATACAGACATATGTATATTGTCAACTGAAAAAATCAATACTTTTATAAGAATATCTAAACACGCACAAGAAATCTACCTTTTGTATCACAGGTAGAGGAATTCAAAGTCAAACTCCTGATGTTTCACCATGATTTTCGGAGTGAACGCGTGTGTTTTGAGGTTATTAATCTGTTAAAATAAGTTTTTAACACTAAATATTGAAAATATTAGTGAAAATTGTTGAAGAGAACTTAATTATTGATAAAAATTTAGAAAAAAGTGCAAAGAGACAAGTAAAAATACGATGGAAAAAGTAATTATAAGTCATTTATTCTTGGTTTGTATTCAAAATAATTGGATTATATTTGCTTTTAAGTTTGTTTATGCATTTTGAAGAATCGAGTTATTATTCTTATTATTATGTTACATTTATATTACATTATTACAGTTATTATGATACATTTATATGCTTTAAAATCACATTTTTTTGTAATTTTGATCATTATAGCAAAATCGCTTGCGTTGCATATAAGTTAAAAAATGTTTCCCGTTTAATAAATAATTACTCAATCTTAACTAAATTTTGTTTGCTTATTTGGGACGTATTGAATTAACGAATCTAAAAATTTTAGCCCTTTAAGTGTAACATTTTTAATTCTACAGTACTTTTTTCACTGAATTTTCCGCGCGTCATGCTCGCCGTTAAGATTATTTGCAAAAACAATTTGTGTTAAATTATTCTTTGGATGTAATGAAATCTTTTTAAATTATTAGAAATATATTTCCTGTCTTACAGCTATTTCCCTTTGAATTTGATCCTCATATTTAAAATCATACGTGTTAAAAACATTTTCCAACATTCTTTTATATGTTACAGGAACAGCAACAAGATACTGTAGACTCTACAGTTAATTGTTATTGCATTTGCAAAGAACAAGAGAGTGCAGATACACAAATTATACAAAGTCTTTTCAAAAATTTCAAATTTGGAATTCAATTCTTGCATCCGAATGATTGAATAATTAACATTTTTCAATGGAAATTTTGAAACTTTTTAATTCAAAAATTATTTTTTAAACTAAATTTTCAAAATTAGTCACTTATACTTTGTTAAAATTTTATTACATTTAAACAATGTAAATAATTGATAGCGCCAGCTGAAATGTTTCTGATTTTGAATAATTTAGTATAACAAACATTTAAAAAAAAAATTCATCAAAATCGGTTCTGTTTTTGCGGGTTTAGAAGTTTTGACGATTTTTCCGCTTTATTGACTGGACTACGTACGTTTCCAAGTTAGTTAATTTCCACAAAAGGGAAAATAGAAACTTCATTAGGAATAAAGCACCGGTTGAAAATGAAAAATTATACTTAATAACTTCAAATGAGTTTCCTCTTGATGACTTGCTATTTTTGGAATTCATTTCTAAGAACTTCTATAATATTACAAATCTTTATAATATTGATTGCGTTAAAATTGGGGTCGATTTACTTTAGGTTTATCCACTTTAATATCATAAGCTTACATGCAAACTATCACTCTTATTTATTATAGAAAAATAGTTTATTTAGCAAATACCTTGAAGTAATAACAATCATAATTTATAAACGAAAGCTACTTATTGAAAATAATCTCAATAAATGTTCAAACAAAATATTTATTTAGGAAAGTAGTTTAGACAGTGGCGTACCTTAATGTAAAAATATGTTTTATTATTATTCCATGTTAATCTTTGACTTACTTATTACTTTTGGCCGGTTTCGAGTATTTTGCACCACTGCTTTTAATTCTAGATTTATGTTTTTTAGTTGGTATATTTTTGGTAAAAAAATAGAGATGACCGAGAAGGAAGAATAACTTTTTAAAAGTATTTTTGTCTATTTCATTGTAAAAACGTGGAAATTAAACTGGAATCCTAAAATGAAATTATAAAATAGTAAAAAAGGGAAATTTGGAAGCTAAATCGCCAACATTCTTAACTTTAAAACCGAAGGACCTATACAGGGTGTCCGAGCCTGAACTTCTGTAAATAGCAGGTACAAGCCAACTGTAATTTTAAACCATAGTTTGTTTGTTTAATTGAAACATAACATTTCTATAATTAAGATAAAGGTATCGGCACTTCACTCCGCGAGGGAGTATGGTCGGCAACATAGATGGATAAGGCCTTCTAAGTCGCTTCTCAAACCTCGATTGTTTCGCACGCTTTCAGTGATTGGTTAGGCCATCCACCGAGCATCCGACTCAGGTTTGACCCCGAGACCGTCCGTGTTGCAGTCGAATGCCTTAACCACTCGGTCACTCCGACGATTAATCAAGATAAAAAGACAAAATTTTAAAAATCTGAGCCACCTCGGCTTTGTATTGTGTGTTGTCTATTTACAGAATTTCAAGCTCGGAGTTTTAAAAGGGGGCACCATCATGCAAATTTTCTTTTTCTACGTTCTACGCCAAAAATTATTATTTTTAATCCATAAAATAGTCTATCTCGGGTTTAACCAAACAATTATTTACACAACAAATCCAAGAAGGGGTTGCAATCTTTCAGGAAAATGTTTAAACTTCCCAGATAGTTTTGTAACACCATCCACTAAACAAAATTCAAAATTTAATACACTCTAAACCGGCCATCATAGCAAATCCAGCACCAATACAAGCAGCACGTCTTAGTCTATAGATTCGTCTTTCTTTTTCCCTACTTAACACCTCGAAGAAGGTTATGTACAAAATTGTCCCCGCCGACAGTCCTTCGAGGAACACAACAGCGAATGATTTTGCACTCGTATGTATGTCTGTTGTTAAACTAACGGTTAAACCTAAAATAACACCGATGGGACTGGTTAAGGCCAAAAATAACATATGAATAAAGATGGTTCTGGTTTTGGTTCCAGCCAGATAAATTTCCAAACCGATGCAAAATAAAATTGTAGCCGAATGCACCGAAACCGCTATGAATAAGTACCAAATACTGGTGATGGAGCTTTGTAAACCGATCGCCAAACCTTCGAAAATCGCGTGAAAAGACAACGCTAGAATTATAAGGAAGCATCTTATAATTTGCTGTCGGGTTTTCACTTCCACCTCAATTATTTTTTCCAATTCCGCATTTATTTCCGGGTCCGTTTCTAAATCTGTCGGTGGGTCCTCTTCCAAATTTTTCATGTTTTCCGTTTGTACCTCTTCATCTACCACCTCTTCGCAGCTTAATGTATCTATATTATCAGCAAAATCCTTTTCGTTCTTTTCATTCTTAATGTTTCCGTTAAATTCGTGCTTTCCGTTTTGTTCCACGGCGAACACCCTTCCGTTAGGCACTTTGATAAATTCCGGTGCGACCTTACTGTCCCTGGAGATTATGGTGGAAACGGACGAAGTTCGTGATTTTATTTTACTCTTGCAAGGTTCCTTTGGCACCTTCGTCACCAACCACTGACTTATTTCTTCTATAAAATAAATCAGGAAAAATCCGAAAGAGACCACCAACTGCGAGTAAGGATAATCGGCACTTAGTACATCGTATTCCTTTAATTCCTCCACCGAATAATAAACTTCAGGCATCATGTGCAGAAAACACGTAGCAAAAAGTACGCCACCACCGAAGGATTGAACTAATGCAACGCAACAATCCAATATTTGTCGTCTTTTTTGGTTGATTATCCTTTTTCCATCTTCGATCCGTCCTATTTTTAACCACGTGCAAAGATGAATTGGCAATATGCCAAAAATAAAACGTATAACACCAAAAAGTATAGCGACGACCACTTTTGTGCAAACTATATCCATGTTTGTCTTTTAACTAAAGTTGTAAAATTTCACGCTTCCACTGCATGCGTCAAACACAGCACGCGAAATGCTTTTTAAACTACGAAAAATTGCGGCCGAAAGCTCAAAAGCGCTAAACAACTCTGAAAGCTTCCGACAAGAAAACTGGCACGATCGCGGGCGAGTTTTAGATTTGTTCGTTCGTGGGTTGTAGTAACAAGTAATATCAAATATCACCACGTATAATTCGATAATTACACCCCGCTCGTTTTTTATTTACTCCGCTTCGACTATTTCGGGTTTCTTACTATAAACATTTTGAGTAAATTTAAAGATAATCGTATTTTTAATTCCGACACTCTAATTGTTTTTTAATGTTTTAATAAAATCGATACCTTTTACCTTTTGTTCGCAATAATCCACTTATACTGCGTTTAACCTAGTTGGCAATGTTTTTTTCATTCAAATTTCATTGCAACATAATGCTGTAGACAATTCCAAGGCCAACTAATATCGTCGTATCTTAAAATGTTCGTATTATTTGTCTTTGAATAATACAGGGTGATCATAAATGAACGAATTTGCCGCTTCCTAGAAATTATTTATTTGCTTGATATTATAAGGCGCCTAACTAACCAAACAAATATTCTTATACATTAATAAACAAAAGTATAAACAATACGTATCTAATCGGAATATTTTACTTCTTAATTGGGTTTTATATTTCTTACTTGGGTTACGTTCAGTGAGTTATTAGTTATTAGTTGGTGTTCTTTAGTTATATATAGCGAGTATTTGCAGCTTCAGGTTTGCCACATCTCGCATCCTAGCGCCATTTTTCTTTGTTGTTCCAATCACTCGGTTGTAGTCGACTTCATCTTCGTTTCCCTTTCTGTGGAATCTTTCCATTTATTCCTCGGTTTTCCTCGCTTTTTACTTTCAATTGAAGACCAGTTCCACGCCTTTCATGGTATCCTATACTCATTCATACGATGCAAATGCCCATACCATTTTAGCTGTTTATCGTTTGTTAGGGGTACATTTGTGATTGTGTATTGTGCATCGGCACTTCCTTTATTTCTTCATTCCTAACGTGGTCTAATAAGGTCAGGCCACAGCATCTTCTCCAGTACATCATTTCCACTGACAATGGTTTTTGAGACATGTTTTTGTTTATGACCCACACTTCAGACCCGTATGTCCTCATTTTTTTATAAAGTTTTTCTTTGTTCTCTGCGTCAAACCTTTATTCCACAAGATTGGATATAGTGCCTTTACCATATTTTCCCTTTGCTTATTTTTTTCCATTTGTTCTTGTGATGTTTTCCATCTGCACAAGATATTGTTTCTCCAAGATACTCGTATTGATTCATATTTTTTATCGTCGCATTTTCTGTTGCAATGTCCTCTCCTCTTCCTCCCATTACCATGTACTGCGTTTTGCCTATGTTAACCTCTAATCTCCATTTATCATATTCTTCTATTAGTTTGTTTAACTACGTCATATCCTATTTGTCTTCAGCAAGAACTATCTAGCCGTCTGTAAAAAGGATGGTATAGATAGAACCATTTTCCATCCATATTTCCAATGGACTTGTTTAGAGTAGCACTCGGGTAGATTTTGAATAAGGTAAGGAAGAGGAAAAAGACCTGTTTTAGCCCTTTCGTCGGTGAGAAAAGTGCTGATATTGAATTTCCACACTTTACAGCAGCGTAGCTTCCTCTGTATAAAGCTTTTGTAGCCTTTATGTATAATTTGTTTATGACTTCTTCTTCCATTGCAACCCATAGTTTTGAAGGAGTAACGAGTCGTAGGCCTTACGCGGATCTACACATATCACATAGAGTTCAGTTCTCTCCCTCGTAATAGCTTCTTCTCTAATATCTGTTTCAGCGTAAAGATGTTATCGACACAAGATCTACCTGCACGGAAACCACTTTGTTGTTGGTTCCTGTAGCAACCGGTTGTGAATTTCAGCAGCGTTATCAATGGTGACGGTGCTCCTTGGTCTTCCACTCAGCTTTTTATGTCGGTTTGAAACAATCCCATGCTGTTCAAATGTTTCAATAATTGCAATGATGCTACTACGCGCTGGTGGTGGTCGATTAGAATGGCCCATTTGCACTTGGTAAAACCATTTTACAATATATAATACCCACTTCGATGTCAGCTTGACAGCAGAATTTAATTTTAAGGTTGGCAGTTGAAAGCAGAGTAGTTAATTTTTTACGTTACATAACCATGCCCAACTGCATCTATATACTCCGTATATACGGCTAGTCCACTCCGCTTAGCCAAGACCAATTTAGAACGGACGATGGCGCCATTTGATGTAAACTATACTTAACTAAAGGACAAAATATATAGTTAGTTCAAGGCCAGCTAAATTAAATATTAAAGTACATATTAAGGCCTTACCACTTTATTTAGCCAAGACGCAATTAGAAACAACGGTGGCGCCATTTACGGTAAACTATACATTTTTTTAAGGGAGAAATGTATAGTTCACCCCCAATGGCGCCACAGTTGTTTGTAATTGCGTGTTGGCTAAATAAAGTGGTAAGGCCTTAAAACACGTTGACTGCCGATACCAGATTGAGGGCCTTCCCGAAGAGCCGCATGTTTTTTTTGTTTAAACTTGCAAAATCAGTATTAATAATAATAATAATAATAATATATATTTGCCCAACAGATAGATCCAATTACAGGACAAGAAATACCTATATCTAATTACACATAAGAAAATAAGATAAAATAATGTTTATAGATTTTAACTAAAACAAGATGTTTATAAATTGTAACTAAAACAAAAACAAAAACAACACGTATAAATAATTAAACTTAACTTGTAAGACCGTATACATAATGTACTGCTTAAAATTAATAAATAATCAAAATTGTAATATCAGTTGCTTTAACTGCTTCAGCGAGGAGTGATTTATATCAACTAAGTGTGAAATTTCGTTAAAATTTCGGCACATGGCATATATTGGTGATTTCAACAGTATGTTAGTGCGCGCTGTAGGACAATAGAACAACATTTCATTTCTGGAAGAAACTCTAGGTACATGAAATTGAATTTGAGAAAGAAGATCTATGCTATCTATTTCATTATTAACTAGTTTGAAAAGAAAAGTAAGTCCAGTAAGTATTCTTCTGGATTCGAGGGATTGAAACTGGAATCTAGATAACAAGAGATTATGATCAATCCCAATATCAGGATAAACACCATCAATTCGGAAAGAAAGATACTTAAGATACCTTCTTTGAACAGATTCTACACACTGCTTTTGATATTCGTAATAGGGAGACCACACAAGGGTGCAATATTCCAATTTAGGACGAACGAACGTTAAGTACAGTAAAGTAAGTGTATGAGTGTTAGTAAATTCTTTACTGTTGCGAATAACGAACCCCAACATTTTCATAGCTGACTTGCTAATAGTGTCAATATGCTCTGTGAAACTTAGTTTACTCCCAAATCCTTTGTGGAACTGAAACGATCCAGCATATTGAACGCGCATTGATAGGGATATATAAAAGGATTATTTCTACGTGAGTATGTCATTACTTTACATTTAGAAACGTTAAGCAGAAGATTATTAGAACAGCACCAATCATGTACAGCATTCATCTGTAACTGAAGATTTTTACAGTCATCTATTGTGTTTATAATGGAAAAGATTTTTAAATCATCAGCGAAAAGTAGCTTATTACACATGATGTTATCTGGTAAGTCATTGATAAAAAGTACAAATAACAAAGGACCCAAATTGGATCCTTGTGGAACCCCAGAGGTCACTATAAAAGAATTAGAGTTGTAATTGTTGTAGGTAACAAACTGTATTCGATTGTTCAGATATGACGAAAAGAACGATAGTAAAGATTTGCTAAACCCAAATGCATTCAATTTTTCAATTAGAATAGTATGATCAATTTTGTCGAAGGCTTTAGAAAAGTCTGTATATACAACATCGACCTGTTTTTGTGAATCAAGCGCCTCTGAAAGATATTGGGTAAAATGGACTAGGTTAGAAGCCGTGGAGCGGTTTTTCATAAAGCCATGCTGGTAATCTGAAATATGATGTTGAATTTGAGGATAAATACGATAGTGAAGGGTCATTTCAAAAATCTTCGCAAAATTAGATAAAATGCTGATGGGTCGATAGTTCGTTATCAGACTTGGATCGCCAGATTTATGAACAGGGCAAACACGGGCTGTTCACCAAATATCTGGGAATGTGCTTGTTTTTAAAGAAATATTAAATATAATAGTCAATGGTTTAACCAATACTCGAGCACAATCTTTGATAAAGAAACTAGGTATTTGATCTGAACCAGCGGTTAGCTTATTTTTTAGTTTGAGGGTAGATTTTAAAACTTCTTCCTCAGAAACATTAGAAATGTCAACGGATGAGACCATGTCGAAAATATCAGAGATATTTCCAGTATCGTAACTTGAGGCAGATGAAGGTAAATAGACGCTTTTAAAATAGTCAGCGAACGCGTTGACGATTGCATCAGCTGTATTCAAACAATTAGTATTACTTAGTGTTGTGTCGATTTTTAATTTTTTTTTTTAGAAAAAATGCGTGTTTTTATCCTAACAAGAAGCCGGCGCAATACTAAGTTACATCCACGGGAGCCGAAGCAACACTGTTTCATATTAAATGCAATAGTACATGACCCAACAGTCGAGTCATCGGCGTTTCGTGGGGGACCGTCGTGACTCAAGATTTGAGTCATCGGCAGTCAAGGTGTTAATATGTAATATTTAATTTAGCTGGCCTTGAGTTAAGTTAAGTATAGTTCACCTCAAATGGCGCCATCGTCCGTTCTAAATTGCGTCTTGGTTAAGCGGAGTAGACTGGCCGTATATACGGAGTATATGTATATACAGATGCAGTTGGTCATGACATAACCATTTTGTTTATTATGACATAACGGCGACATAACTAAGCATCGTAAAAACGGCGGCATCTGTTGTTAATAAATGGAAAAGTGGTCGGGGTTTTTCTAACCACTCTGTATATCTTTGGTTTGCTTTCCAGTTCTGGTTTTTATAACTCTTCCGTGTAGTCTTCCTACTGATGATATTATGCTTATCCCTCTATAAGTTCCACATTATTTTCTACTTCTGTTTTTATTAATGGAATTTATATATGACATCTTCCAATCACTTGGAACGTTGTCTTAAGCTAAAGACTTATTAAATATGTCGTAGATAAATGTTTTTGTTGTCACATGTTTAATCAACTCGATATGCTGGTCACCTGATCTTGGTACCTTGTTATTCTTCATATTTATTAATGCTACTTTAACTTCTGAGTTACTTCTTTTCTTGCTACGGTTTTCTCTTCGCCTAAGTGTGTGTTTATATACTTAGAACGATGTTCTGTAAGAAGATCACTATAATAATCCTTCCATTTCTCCAACTTTATTATTATTGGATTTAATCTCCGTTTTTCGTTCGTATTTTTCCTTAAACTGTTTATAATATTCTAGGCTTCTTTAGACCTTATGGCCTTATGGCCGAAGCCTGTTATTAACTCATAACCTATCATTGAATTTAATTGAGCACATTTCCTACTACATCCTTCGCCATTTGCCTTTTTTATTTGTTTCTTTGCCATATATCTGTATCGAATGTATTGCTTACGATCTTCTGCGTCGTTTGCTGCTGTTAGTTTTTATAATAATTCATATGTCCATGAAGAGTTTTTTGGTGCTCGTCTCTCCCTTATTCCTAGGGATTCCTATGCTGCTTCGTGTATTTCCTTGTTTGGTGTTTCATACAGCTCTTCTGCGGTTTCAGTTTGTTCTTCTAATTTTCGCGTTAGCCTTAGTAGCTTGTATGCTCCTCGCCATACTTTCGTGTCGCTGGTTTTTATTGACGTATTCGGTTTTATCGCTACATAATCTAAAATTGACTTTTGATTTTTAGTTTTCTTGGTCCAGGTATACTTGTAGTTTCTTGTGCTGGAAAAATTAATTTAAAATATGCTCTTCGCACAATTCTATCCACCTCATTCCATTATTATTCACAATATCCTCCCCGTGTCGTTCTATTATTTTACTGTCGAGGGCTTTGCCTACTCCGCCGTTAAAATCCCCTAACAAAATTATTTCATATCTATTTTTTGTCTTGTTCAGCTCTTCAGAGTGTTTGTTAAAAAATCTATCTTTCGTATTTACATCTGAATCATCCGTCAGACATCCGTAGGTGCATATACGAGTATATCAATGACTCTTATATCCCTTCCTCTGATTTTTAAGTCCACTGCTAACATTCTTTCATCTATTGGATTCCAGTCTACGATATTCTTTTCCATTCGCTTTTTTAAGGCTATGACTACCCCAGGTTTGCCTCTTTTTGATTTGTCTACTCCACTCCAAAAGCATGTGTACCCATCCGTGTATTTATTTCCTTGTCATTTTGTTTTTGTTTCACTGAGTACTGCTATGTTAATGTTATACGTGTGAAAAACTCTTTATAAACTTGTTCTTCATTTGTACTTAGACCACAGTATAGATACAAAACAGTAAGTTCACTTGCCCAGAATGTTCAATGCCCTTGAATCGTGTGAACAAGTTTCGCATTCAATTGTATTTTCAATGGGATAGATTCAATCTCCTTGATCAATGAAATCGACTAATGAGAACCCGGCTTTACGTCAAATTCAAAATGGCCTCCTCTAAATTAGCTGATAAAATCCACTCCTGGCGTAATGCGCAGTAGATATTCGGCGACACGAACATCAAAGGTGCCGACACGAAGTGAACTTACTGTTTTTGTATCTATACTGTGCTTAGACCCTGTATATTTCAACAGCCTGTATTTATTAATCGTTTTCTTTCCTTTGTCTTTTTCCATAAGATCTGTCCTGTTTCCGAGGCTCTGCTTTAGGATTTTTAACACAATACCTTTTTACGTAGACCAAGTGGCTAACCTATCGCTACAACCCTCCTCCTTTACTCGGGCTTCTTGGTACCGGCAGTGATAGCTTGCATACTACTCAATCCCCCCACCAACTACCCCAGACGGAGTTGAATCATTACTTAATTAATTATTTTAGCAAATGGTGGCGAAAATCCCAAGTAAAAAATATAAAATGTCAAATTCGTCTAACAAACACTTTAGAAAATATCTAGTTTAAAATTGGAATAATCACATTACAAAGATGCAAAAAGAACCGGATTGTGAAAATGGCAAGAGACGGAAGACCCCAAGAAAACGAGTATTAGAAAGGCCAAAGACTACGTGGAAAGGCAAATTGCAAGAAGACTAAAATACCTAACTATGAACAGGCTTTGAATACAAAAAAAAAAACTGTCGACGCAAAACTGATTGTTCCAGCCAATCATTTCCAACCACTCTGTATAATCATAACACAAGTTCTGCTGTAAGGTGTTTTTAGACTGATTATTACATGAATAATTTTGAACTCCAAAGTCAAATACTACAGCAAGAAAATTAAAAATCTGCTGAAGTAATAAACAAAAACTCAGGGCGTTTGGTAAAACCTCAATTTATGTAATTTTAAACACCCAATTTACACAGTAATCATGACCTACTATAAATTATACAGGGTGATCGCAAACAGTCCATTGTGCCGCTTCCAAGTAATTTTCGATTTGTCTCATATTAATAAACAACTGTATGTTTAATTAATTCATAGGAAACTAGATTATATACATCGTATTTACGCGTTACCATGGTTTCTGCTTATAAAACGTAGTTTTGATACAAAAGTTTACTGACGATCTTATTGCTGCAAATTTCAAAGTTGAACAAGAAAATTAACTACTAAAAACACGATTTAAAGAAGTTTTTTATGCAAATATATTCATGAAACTTAAAGACTAAGAATTATCAGATTAATAAAATTACGCCTGAAAGGGAACTTGGTTGAGCATTAATCGATTTAATCGTGCCTATGAATCAAAAATAAATAATTTATTTATTAATTTCAAAGTAGTGCTTCTAAAAAATGCAAATACGAGATAGCTGATGGTCTATTAACTCTAATATAATCCAATCCACCTTCATTATAACTTAATCAATAACATCGTTTTGTACCCTCGTTTTATGACGACTCTGGGTTAAATTATCCTTTATAAGGTTATTGTGTCGCTTAATGCATGACTCCACAGTTTTTTTTTAATGTCCAGATCATTACAGAATAATAAATGTGATTAGCTTTGGAATTAGGCTTTTGTAGGGGCTTATTTCAATTTCTAATTTTTTTCGTATCGTAAAAGTAATTAAAACAATTAATAAGATGTAAGTTTTTGACGACTACATTTAAATATCTTTCGCCTTTCAAGGAATTAAAAATGAAAATGAATATCTTTTAAATATTGAACGCGAGCATCCTTAGAAGCACCCTAATTTTAATTTTAAAAATCGAAAGCAGATTTTTTGTTAGAAAAAAATCAGTTAGATTTTCTAATTTCTAATCCAACTAAGCAAATCAGATATTAATCTATTAATCTATAACAAAGGAAACCTGAAAGTAGATTAACTACAACATTTTCCCATTTGCTTACGTAAACAGCGACCTTGAATTATTTTCCTTCAAACAAAAAGTTCGATAAAGTTATCTAGGAAGAAATAAGCAAAATCACAAATTCGACGAATTCCGCCCTCATTTTTATTTTTGATTTTCATTCAACCCATAAATTTTTGAAAAAGTTTCCAAAGTCATCGCCCGTTCGTAGATTAAATATTGACGCGCCTGTGAAAAGGCCACCCTCTACAACATTGATTTTTCGTATTCATTTTCTTAATCGTATTGTCAATCTTTCGTCCCTTGTGTACCCCTAATATCAGTCATAATATAGGTCTATTTTATAAAAGGGCATCGTCATAGTAACCTTCAAACAAATGTGCTTTGTTGGTAGTTTCCGTCAGTGTGACGTAAATTTACGAGCTTGATTATATCAATCAAAAAATTTTATTTATATTTCTAATTTTTAAAAACCCTGTAATCAAAATGTTTGGAGAAAGACCCGTACCAAAGATGAGGCAGAGGACTCGTCCTGAACCCGTCGTTACTGATATTAATATGCCGAGTAACATACCTTATCGTTATGCTCACGTAAGTCAATTTTTTTAAATTTTTTTCCACGAGGATTTATAGGGATATTATTAGGAGTGTAATAATTTCTTACGTAAAAAATATAATCGTGTAATAATTATTTAATGTGCTGAGGATTACATGAATAAAAATTACACGAAGACTTACTCCATTATAGAAAGTAATGTGCATGCATTAATTTACAAGCTGTAAAAGTTGTTAAATTGCTCAAACTTAGGTGAAAGATGTTTGCCCATAACTTACATGTATTTGATTCAGCTTGAAGGGAAACATTATTTTTAATTTTTTATTGCTCTTAAATGGCTATTAAGAAAACTCGCCGCAACAAGCCTTTAAAAAAATGATTTTCAATGTATGTATTTTAGTGAACCCTAAAAATTCCATTTACTGAAAAACATCTGGCTTAAAATGTCTAAATAACTAATTAATGTAAATTAAGTCTGTGTAAAGAATAATTTAAAAATAGTTGCAAGTTTGTTTAGTTTTACTTATTTCGTTGTGTATTTAAAATGATTAAGCAAGCAAAAGAAGAAAATATTCGTCTTAACTAACATCAAAACGCACTTCACGAATCTTTGCCAAATTATGAAAAATGGACATTCTCAAACAAACTAACATTCACAAACATTAATCTGAGTCATTATTTTCTCGTTACAACACAAGTTTTCTCTTTTTTACAAATCTAGTTATTGAAATCTAAAATCGACCTCTAAGTTTAGCAGCAACTATTGCGTAATATTGTACAACAAGAGTACGCAATAATTTAGTAATCCAGAAAATCGTTTCTTTAATTAAAAGCGCTAAAAGGAGTCCTGTCGAAATAAATCATGACGAATTAATTATTACAACCTTGACATCTGACATTGTTTGGTAAATTTGTTAAGTGCAAATCTCACGCAAATCTGCGTTCTTAAAATGACTTTAATTTCTGCAAATCAATTTTTGAATTGTTTAGTCAGTTCTGTGATTTGTCCCAGTATTTATGCCAATTTTAATTTTGTAAATTAAAGTCGAGTAAAATGACTTTTTCTCAAGCACTTTCCCCCTTAACAACGAATTTTATTTTATGTGAGTTAGTAACTGAAGCAGGGGCGTGCTGGGTACTTCGGGCCAGGCCGGAATTTCAAATGAAATGGGCCAAAAGAAGATTTAACTAAAACATTTGTTTTTGCAAGAGTTGCCAATGTAGAGTATATCAAACAAATAACGAAAATTAAATAGTTAAGTTGCTGCTGTATACTGTCCACCATCTTTCTTTAACCCTCTTTCTTGGTCCATGTTTCATAGCTAGCGGAGACTGTAACTCAAAAAATCAAATATGGGGATTGCAGGTAACAATAACTCGTGGTGAGCTGTACAAAGCAATGGAAGAACACAACTCACATCATCTACTAAGCAGATTTGAACCTACGTATTGGCCATCGGATCTTACTAAGATTCCAGACTTATGAGTCACCAAAGGCCTTTCATCAAACTATCTAAAAGCATCCTGTTGGATCTATCCTCCGATTCCTTCACCAGTACTTATTATACTTATACTTTAAAGCCGCTGACTGGACCTATCGATAATTAGTCATAGAACGCATACAACTAAATATCAAATTAAAAACAGAAAAAGAACTGTTCAGCGCCATCGAAGATCATACAGGACAATGCATGACAGCCAGCATGTCATCGATCATTAAACAAAAAATACAAGGAAAACGAAGACTAAGAAGAATCTCCCAAACCACTAGAAATCCCAGAAACAAAAATAAACTCAACTAAGCTACTCGCGGATTACAAAACCTTCTGACCATCTTTAGTAATCAAGGAGTGCAAAGATACTTGTCTAATCTAACACGTACTGATGACACCGATTGCTCTTTATGGAAGGCTACCAGGAACTTAAATGGTTCAACACTTCCAGTTCTGCCTATCCGAAGATTTGAGAGAACATGGGCCAGAACCAATCAAGGAAAATCAGATGCTTTCGTAGACCATTTAACATCAGTGCTTCAACCCCAAGATAGATCCTTCCATGCAGATGAAAAATTATTTATACATCAAACACTAAACGAATCTAATGACATCGCTGAATCTATGTATAAGACCGGTAAAGAGTGATAAAGTTAATGCGTTTATCAAAAATCTTGATTCAAATAAAACTCCTGGTTAGAATCTGCTAACAGCAAAAATTCTTTTAGGGAGCTTATTGCCTACAAACATCATCAATGCAGTCTTTCGATTACGAACATTCCCACAACAATGGAAAGCTGCGGAAATCGTGATGATATCGAAACCTGGAAACAACCGGAAGAAGGCACCTCATACCGACCCATCAGCTTGCTACCTGTCATATCTAAGGTCTTTGAAGATATACTACTGCAAAAGTTAAAACCAATCCTAGAACAACGAAACACCATTCCAGCTCACTAATTTGCTTTAGGGAAGGTCATGGCACGATAGAGCATGCGCACAGAGTAGTCACAAAAATTAATCATGACTTACATCTGAAAAGGTACTGCTCCTCAGCATTCCTAGACATCAGCCAAGCCTTTGACGAGGTTCATCATATCTAGTTCTTCTTCTTCTTCTTCTTCATATGTTAGGCCATAAGACCTGTGATTAACGGCTTGTCACTCCTGAGATTTTGATTGCCAACTGTCCTTCCATATTTTTGGCGGTCTTCATGGTGGTCTTTCTCCTCTTGGTGTTCCATCTATTTCCATGCGTACTAACCTGTTTTTGTTCATCCTATCGATGTGATCGTTCCATTCCCTCCTCCTTTTTCGTGACCACCTCACTACATCCTGTGTTTTACATATCGGGTAATAGTACGAGCTGTTAAAAACATACCTGGCGGAAAGATTTCCATGTTAAATTTAAAGATGCACAATCATCTATCCAGCCAATCCAGGCAGGTGTACCCCAGTGCAGCATTGTAGGACCTCTGCTATACCTTCTGTACACAGCGGACCTGCTCACAACCCCACAAACACTAGTGGATACATATGAAGACGACACTGCAGCTCTGACATCACATAGTACTCCAACGAAATCTCAAAGAAATTGAAGAATGGCTTAAATTATGACGCAGTGACGTGAGTGAAATGAAATCTGTTCAAGTAACATTCCATCCTATGGAAGGAAACCTGTCTACCAGTTATATTGCGTAAGCCAGCGCAAAGTACCTAGGGATCAATTTAGATAGGCACCTGGCCTGACAGATCTTCATCGTGTAAAAACAGGTACAACTCAAATTAAAACTTCGTCAAATGTATTGGATGATTGGAACTAAATCCCAGTTATCACTGTAGAACAAAATACTTCTTTATAAAACAATTATAAAACCAACATGGACATATGGAATTCAGATTTGGGGGTCTGCTAACAACTATAATTTGAAAATATTACAACGATTCTAAAACAAAGTTCAGATAATAGCCGACCCTCCTCAGTACGTCCCTAACTGGCTACTCCAACAAGACATACCTGTACCCACGGTCAAAAAAACAACGTGCCGGTGCTAATTCCTAAGCAAAACTTAGTGCCCACATCAATAATTTTTTGCACGATCCGTTAATTTGACATGTTTACTGATTTAATTATGACAATAGTAAGTTATGCTTACAAATTACTGATCGGTAAGCATTCACTTACCGATCAGGGGGCGGTAAGTAATAAAATATATACATTTGAGTGTTTTGTGTTATTTTAGATAGTGGGATTTTTAGATAATTTTACAGTTATCACACAATTATTGTCACTTTAACATGAACAAATTTATAGTATATTATTATATGAGCGATTATGACAGCCATTATTCACGAAGATGACGTTTGAGCCCACGAGCCGTCAGGCGAGTGGCACAAATCATCTGAGCGAATAATGGCCATAATCGCGAATGTAATACGATACTTTTTCTACACCTATTAAACAAATATATTAGACTCAAATTAGTCAAATTTGATAACTTTGTAAACAAGCAATATGACAACACACTTGGGCGTGTCACGCGAGTCGATTGTCAGCCGCAGAAGGAGTTGATCGCGGGCGATTTAAAATATGATTGGATTAGCGAAATATTTATGTATTTGTGATTGGCCGAAATCATAATTCACTGCAGTGAATTATGAATCCATAATTCACTGCAGTGAATTATAGGTACTATTTTTCACAAAAAAAATGCTAATAATTGCAATATAATTAAATAGGTGTAGAAAAAATTCATTTAATTTGGTTATTGCATGGATCATGCAAAAATTGTAATAAGCATCACGGGCGTAGATGCTACCGGTCTCGGGTAAAAACTGGAGACCTCCGCTACGCGTCGGTCTCCACACATTTACCCTCGACCGGTAAAACGCACCTACCGCCGTTGATACTTAAATAACTACAACCGTTGCTTCTCTAGAGAGGCAATATGACAAAAGGCTCAAAACACATGATTCACTAGATTTGGTGAACAGATTTAACTAAGCTTCTCAAATTATTTTCGAGCTACTGCAAAACACAATCTATTACAGCGTAAAGAAGTAATGCCGAAGGGCATTGCTTCCTGATGTTATGTACTAAATCAAATAACTTATTGAATGTTAATGTTTCGCAAACTGATAATAGAGATATGGACAAAAAATGTTTGCCAAATGATTGGAATACTGGAATACTATACCCCATCCACAAGAAAGGTGATGTCTTGGACTTGGACTGCTCTAACCACAGAGGAATTACTCTGCTGAATGTGATATACAATAGTCTGCTACATTCTCTACTCTCGAATCAACAGACATGCAGAGAACATTACCTATAGGAAAATACCAGACAGGCTTTCGTGCTGACAACAATTGACCAAATATAGACACTTAGGCAAATTCTGGAGAAGACAAAAGAACACGACATTGACACACATCACATATTCGTTGACTTTCAATCAGCCTACGACACCATCAACAGACAAGCATTTTACCTTGGGATGTTAGAATTGGGAGTACCAAGTGACCTGGTAAATTTAACTAAACTGACCATGGAGAGAGTGGAATCTACGAGTAAAGTCTGAATACAAGGAGAACTGTTCCGTACAACCACCTCACACACTGGCATCCGACAAAGAGATGCACTATCTTGTATCCTTTTCAGTATCGCGCTGGAAAAGTAATCAGAACATCGGCAATTAGTAGCAATGGTACAATACGTATTTAAAAAGAGCATACAACTACTCGCACATGCCGACGATATAGATATTATTAACAGAAGTGAAGTACTTCATACAACTTTAGAAAGCAGCAAAGCTGATGGAACTCAAAATAAATATACAAAAAACCACATATATGGCGGTGTCTAGAACATCACAACAACGACAAGACCTAAACATAAATGGGCAGACGATTAAAGCCGTACAGGAATTTGTATATATTGGCTCCATGGTTAATTGTGACAATGATATCTTCTCAGCAAACAGAGGCTACCTTGCCCTGGTTCTACACATAAGACCGCGAAACATCTCACGAAGTACGAAAAATAAAATTTACAAAACTCTGATTCAACCTGTATTAATATACGTGCTTAAAATGAAAGAAGGAGACCCCACAAGGAAAGCAATACTTGAAAGGCCCATAGGACGAAGCCTACATGGAAGACCAAAAAACTATTCCTGGATTCAGCGGAGGAAGATCTCAAAACACTAGACATAAGATGGGTGCAGAGCCTCATGGCCTAATAAACTACAACGAGCTTTATGCTTATACAACAACTACATCAACAACATAACTGTTCATACTGACCGTATCTCATCGAACATTCAATCACATGTATTCAATTCAAGATCAACTAGCTTTTCACCTTTATGTGAATATTCATTCAAAATGCATCTTACACCAATGCACCACCTAATTCACATTCTATGCACAGTACACAAATTCACTTGGTCTTTTTGTATAAACACATCTGTACCCAACTACTTACGTCTCGTGATTGACTATATTTTTTAGATTCTAACTGGGCCGGAACCATAATTAATCCCCCTTTTTAAAAGCTCTGGTTCGGGTCGCAGTCTTCGTCTCGAGAAATCTAAGGTTTATGTCATCGCTGCCAAAAGTACATGCAATAAAAGAAGTAAAACAAGTACACAAATGAAAGTCTAGTATTTGAAAACAAAAGTCAAGACGACACAGAAAATATAAAAACTTTCATAAATGTAAACCAAATCTCTTGCCCACTCTACGTGAGCTAATCTGTCAAATTATTTATAGGAGGCATTATTGAATGAATCATGTTTAGTCTAAAACTAAAACAAACGTGGTTGAGTTTATAAAATATGAACGTCAATATGTTCCCTTCGGCTCGTTATTGAAAATTGAGTTGTTTATCTAATAAGCGCTCGAGAACAAACTAACAAGAGAGCGACGTGATGGCAAACATTATATTAGTATTACTGAACATACATATAAATTGTGTAGGATTCTAAGAAAGCCAAGCAGAGCCTTTGCACAACTTATTTATTTTAATTAAATTACATTTCATGCATAGCATTTTTCCAACCGTCTCGTACGTCTACCGTCGTTGTCGTACTTCTCGCGCACCCGACTTACTACTTTCACTCACCCAATGCGCGCCGGACCCCCACCTGTACCTGGGTCGTCTGCTATAATTCCCACAATTGTAATGGTTTACGAGTACAGAGTTATATTCAGTAATATAACAACGTTGTCAAAGTTGCAGGTCAAGTCCACGGTGAAAATTCCCGATGTCCTGGTGCGCCAGAACGCCCCTGAACTGAAGGCATAAATTATATTGTCAGCTATAGAATAATCAAAAACAAAATTCGTAAGAGTTGGCCATGGAATAAAACAAAATGAAAAGCTACTGATATCCCCAAAGAAGTATACTATTGTTTAATTTTACGGTTAATTACATGGCCAACCCTTTTGCATTTTCTTTTTGCTCATAGTATAGATAAACTTTCATGTTCTTTTTAAAACACAATAAGGCAATAATGTTTTCTCCAAGCAAAGTTTTGAACTGATCATTCTACAAAAATAATAATAAAATTGACTTCCCAGATGGGTCGTGAAGCAAACACAGATCAACACGTAAAATTACTCCTTTACAAGCAAAAGAAAGATGCGGATCACATTCAATCTACCGAGCAAGAGAAGGAAAAAATGAGCAAAGATATGTTTTCTACAAAATTTGATAAGCACGCCGAAAAAAGAAGGTTCCAAAACGAAATTCAGAAACGCCTCAAGCAACGAATGGAAGACTATGATGCAAGTATCGATAGGAGACGAGAAAAGTAAAACTATCATATCCAATTTAGTAAAAGTATTTCTAATGATTTATATATCTAAAGATTAAGGGAGTTATATGCAACAGAAGAAAGGGAATTTTATAAGGAAACCATAGACACGGCCCAACGCGGCGGAGAAACCAGAATGGAAGACATGAAGATGAAAGCCCAATTATTAATTGCGAAAAGGGAAGCGGAAAGGGAGGAAATCGTCAAGCAAAAACGAATCCAACAATACATGTAAAGTAAATTAAATACAACTGATATCCTTGAGGCAAAACTTGTACGTTTTCTAGGCAACGTTGTGTGGATTTACGTGGCGCTTTGGCAAAGAAGAATCTGGTCGACTCCAAAAATTCCCAACTTCAGCAAATGAGAGAAAACGAATCACGAAGAGCAGTTGAAAGAGAAATGGATAGGATGTGGTACGATCTTTCTATGAAAGAAGTGCAAGCTAAGGTCCTTTTTACGGTTGATTAAAAGTAATTTGTTTAACTAATGCTGTTTATAGAGAGAACGTGAAGAATACGACGCCATAGACAGATTCGAAAGGGACAAAGCTAACGTGGAAGTTTGGGATACGCAAATTAAAGGAAAGGTCGGTAGTTTCGTTAATTTACAGCGAACAAAAAGTACATTTTAAAAACAAATGTTGTCCAATTTTGTTTGTTTGTTTATTAGGTTTAATTCGCCTTATATTTAAATATATTATGAGCAAAAATTCATAAGGATTGCCATGGAATTCTGAAGCATTTTGTATTCCCAATTAAACAAAACAATCACACTTCTTTGACATTAACAATTGTTTTTTATTCTGTAGTGGTCATAGCTAACCCTTAGAATTTTGTTTTTGCTCATAGCATATTAAAGATCAGCCATCTTAAGTACAGTGTGATCAAGAAATTATCTTTCAGTTGGCAATAAAGCAATAGTGATTGACATAACTTAATAACGGAATGAGTAAATTCACTTGACAGAAAGTTAATTAGCAGGTTATGGCACTTACGTGAAACAGAACACGGTTTCAGATGGGAAAACTGCTGGCATTACAGAAAAAGGCTAAAATCTAAGTTTACGCATTGTGCTTTGCTGTTTCGCATTTATAAATTAAATTTAAACTTTCAAATGTCATTGTCAACAACAGGAAGGGGGGTTACACTGCTACTACTTTCAAAAAATTTTATGGCCAACTGAAGTAATTTTTCCGTAATCGCAGTGTAACATCTGATCGATTTATCTATGACGTAAAATGTTTTCCAATGCCACCCACGCTGTGTATCGTCTTAAATTCCCTAATTTGGCGGAAACTTATACGATGAAAACTAACAACATAGCAGTTTAGAAACAAATAATAATTCAAACTTTATTCTAGGAACTCCTCAGAGCCGAACAGGATCGCATAGCACTAGAAGACAGGATAGAGCTTGAAAAATTAAACAAAAAAATGCGCCAGGAAGAAATCGAAGGTCAATTTAGCCACTTAACCAAATTTTGAATAACGTAATTTGTACTTCATTGCATTACTGTTTTTAGCTTTAATGGAGAAACGTCGTAAACAGGACCAATTCGTCGGAGAACTTCACGAACAACTAAAAACCCAAGAAGAATTTTTGGCTCAGCGTAGAAAGGAAGAAGACGCATTAGAACAGGCCTTCACGATGCTGGCTCAACTGGAACTCGACAGGGAAAAAGCCAAAGTGGTCGATTCTTCGGCTGACAACAAACGGGAAATAGCTCGGTACAGGGCCAGCTTGGAAGAACTTCGAAAAGAACGCGAGAAGGAAGAACAGCAACTGAACGATCTTCTTGATCAATACAAAAAGGAAATACAGAAAAAGCAGGATGACGCTAAGTGCAAAATCGAGGCTGCTAAGAAGAAACTACATCAGGTTCGTTTTTTTCACTCTAAAACCAAAAGAAACTTCATGTGGCTTCCAAAGGATGTTTCTCTAGTTCTCCTATCGATATTCCGCTTTTAATCACTTCGGATTCGTAAGCTGTTAAAGCTCCTTTTTTTCAATTTCGAAATTTTCAGGACGTACTAAAAGGAATAGAGGAACAACGCAAATACAAACAGGAAATAGCCGAAGAAGAACTAAAACGGCAACAAGCCGATAACGAATTCACCCGTTTAGCTTATGAAGCAAACGAAAAGTTAGCTGAAGAAACTGCTAGGCAAGAAGCGCTTGCTAGACAACAATACAGGGAAGATCTGTTGAAACAAATAGAATACAGCAAACTTTTACAGGTGAGATTGTGTGAATTCGTTTTCTAATTAATAAAAAAAAAAAAACTGTTTAGGAACGAGAAAGGCAGGCATTAGAGAGACAAATGGTCGTAGGAAAACAGGAGGAAGAACGCTACATGAAAATGGTGGAGGATATGTGTTCCGGCAAAATCGTTGCTGGGAAAAAGCACCATTTCAGAAAGGTTATAGAGCGTTACGCTTGTGAATGTCCAGAAACAAGTGTAAAACCTCCTTACTAATAAAATTTTGTACGTTTTAACCATTTAATAGATTTCTATTGCGTTTGTGGTGATCAAGGTTATAATATAATGCCCTCGACGTATAGCATGATCAAAAAGAAAATCCACAAGAGTTGGCCAAGGAATTTTCAACAATCACATCACTTCTTTGACAATATCAAAAGAACTGTGATTGTTTTGTTTAATTTTATAGTATTGAAATGCGCATGACTTCAGAATTCCATGGCCAATCCTTATGAATTTTCCTTTTATCCATACCAAATACGAGGTCTGATCAAAACATATCCCGAATGGTTTTTATAACTTTGTAATAACTGGACACAAAGGACTGTGGCACAAAGTGTGTTTAATATTTGTTATACATATATATGCTGTAAATCACATCTGCTTTGCTTAATCGGTTGTTTCACAGTAATGTTTTTTGTTGACACTTGCGCAGTTGTTTGTCGCATTTATCATGTCGGAAAAAAGCATCAACGAATTTGCATCAGATTTTGTCAAAAACTTGGCGAAACTTGTAAAGATATTTATTTGAAGTTACAAAAAGTCTACGGCGAGGATTGTATGAGTCGTGCGTAAGTTTATGAGTGGTAAAACGCTTTGAAAATGGTCGTGAAGGTGTTGAGAGTGATCCGCGTTCTGGAAGATCTACACACAGCAAAAGGACACAAAATGTCGAAGCTGTGCGTGCAGCTGTGCGGAAAAATTGCCGAATTACTATTAGTGTGTTAGCCACAGATCTAAACATTAGTTATGATTCAATTCAATCCAGTCTTACGGAGGATTTTAGTATGAGACGCGTCTCAGCTAAATTTGTACCAAAACTTTTCACAGCTGAACAAAAACATGCCCGTGTTTTAGCTGCTAGTGACTAGCTTGAATGCGTCAGAAATGACGAAAACTTTCTAAAACCGATTATAATTGGCGATGAAACATGGGTTTATGGGTATGATCCCGAAACTAAGATCAAATCTTCACAATGGAAGACTCCAAATTCCCCTAGACCCAAAAACAACCACCAAGCCGCAGCAATGTTAAGACAATGCTGACTGTCATTTTCGACCACAAGGGAATTGTGCATCATGAATACGCTCCACCTGGCCAGACAATTAACAAGGAGTATTACTATCAAGTTCGTCGTTGTAAAAGGTCGAAACTGCATGAGAATGGCGAGTGGCAATTGCATCACGATAATGCCCCCGCTCAAGCATCTCAACGTACGCAGTTCCTTGCTAAACATGGCATTCCACAAGTCAGCCAGCCACCATATTCGCCAGACCTGGCTACCAGCGACTATTTTATATTCCCCAAAATTAAATTTCAGTTAAAAGGAAAACGATTTCAAGACATTGAAGAGATACAACAGAACACGACGAAGCAGCTACTGGCTATTTCAGAAGGCGAAGTTCAAAATTGTTTCGAGCACTGGCATCAACGTTGGATTAAGTGTGTGGCTTCTCAAGGAAACTACTTTGAAGGCGATTAAATGTCAATTTCATAAATCTTATATTTCTTGATAAATAAAGCCATTCTGGATATTTTTTGATCAGACCTCGTATATCTTCCCAAACAGTTCCCTACAAACATTGTATATATCTTCGTTTTCAGCTGCAGTTCTAGAATAAATAATGTGCAACTATTCGATAATTGCAGTAATTATGCCCGAAATTTTTAAAATAATGACGGTTTAACACGTAATCGAACAATGCCACAATTTTAATTGGTATATTTTAGTATAATAACATAAGAACTGCCTTTTAAAGTGTAATTATTTCTACAGATCCATTACTCAAGTCCTTTGTAACTTAGAAAATACGTAATGGTTTGTTCACGAACGATTATTATGAGAACAAATCCGGCAGATCTTCTCACCACTCGTAGTTATTACTTTACTTATGTACAACAATCGTTCGGTAGTTTCGTAACGTGTGTAAACAGTGTCTTACATGACCGAGATATTACATAATTGGAAAAAACTGCGTGGAAATGTGGTTTGTGTAATTTTTCTAGACGAAAATTTGCATTTGTTAGTAACTACAATTCTAACTAAAAATTATCCCAGAATGTAAAAATTCGCATCTGAATTAATCGGATTTCATAACCTTTTTTGTGAAGTGTCTTAATTTGTTATATACGAAAATTAACAAAAATTTGTTGTAACTTAAGTTAAGGACACTGCATCTGCTCACTTTTAAAAATACAGAACGATCAAATAAAAACCTTATCGAGTAGAGAAGGATTGCTCAAATATAATTTAACAGCTTCGACAATCAATCACCAAAACGAACAAAATCAAATCTTCGCAACGTTGATCACTCGTTCATTTAACAGAAGTTTTGTGCAGCCCACTCTTAGTAAAAGAAGTGCCTACATCAAAATTTAACACCGTTTGAAGCTTTAAAAATTCCGATAATTATAGCCTGTTTCATATTTATTTGGACCGAGTTTATTTTGAATTTTACAGTGTATAAATGTTTGTTGGTTTATTAATCGAAGAGATTCTAGGCTTGCGGTTGGCAAAGATGTTAACATTTAGGTTATAAATTGCATCGGAAAAATAAAACGACGATTTCAAAGCACGTTTAAATGCACAGTTTGGTACCTTTAATTGTTATTAAATCATTTGTTACGAATCTCACCCAATCACTAAACATAAACATGAACAAATCTTTGAACCTGGCGACAAATTTGTTAAAAAGGCATTGTCAACTTATGCAACATATTTAGTAAATATCAAAATACGTTAGTTAAAATACTCGTAAAACTACCCGCAGTGGTAGAATTTCAATATCTTTGATAATAACCACAATAAACGGGTAGAGAGAATTCATTTCCCGATACGTGACGTCACGAGTGTCGTCCTACTGAGGCTCCTAAACAAACACAACACCCGCGTTGCTGGCTTACTAGTATTATTAGTCGACTCGGCATGCCGCTCTTACTCGCAAGCGACACTCTTGACGTCATATCTTAAACTTTTAGCTCCCATAAAACGGTAACGAATTAAAATTCGGCCGTAAAATTTTACACAGATGCAATACTCACTTTACTCAATCAAATTATAAAATAAAAAAAAAAACGACTTTTCATAAGTTGACAATGCCTTTAAAAATTGACGGCTTATCCTAAAATAATGTTTATTTGGCGTATTTCAAAAGTATGTCCGGTGCAAAAAATAGGCTAAGACTGTCGCCTTGTTTTATCCCTTTACATATTTGAAATCTTTAGATATCGCTTGGTTTGTCCTCACATAACCTTCTCCATTAATATACAGAGATTTAACGGCTGTTAGTAATTGTAGTTCTAATTATATAGTTTTCTAGAACTTTCCATATTACATTCCTATCTACATTATCGAATGCTGCTTTGGTCGTTGTACGCTAACCTTAATTCTTTGCCTTTTACAGCATCTTCTCTGATATCGCTCTTAGTGTATGAATGTTATAGTTTATCTGTCTGCCCGGTCGTGGAAAGCTGCTTGTTCTTCACTTATCCTTTCTTCAATTTCTTCTCTTAATCTACTTTCCAAAATCTTGGTATCTGCTCGATGGTTCTCGCAATTATTAGTATTGCCTTTTTTATGTGTTGGTAATATTAAGTTTTGCTTCCACATATGTGGTATTTTACCTTGTTTCTAGGCCATCTAAATATACCTGTTGGCCATTCGACTACTTTCTTTCCACCCCATTTTACCATTTTCGGTGCTATCTCATCTTTTCCCTCAACTTTCCCACGATGGATTGTTTTTATTATTCGTTCTTCTTCTGTTGTTATATTATTTTCCACCACTACCTCGTGTGCTTGTATTGCATCGTCTATCTTCTCAAACTTTTTTCATAGTATTTCCTGAATGTTTCTACAGTCATTTGTTCGTTTTTATGCTTTTCATCTTTTATGTCTTTTTACCTTTTAATCTCTTCAGCGTATGCCAAAATTTCTTTTTGTGTTTGTTGTATTGTTCTTGTGTTTCGCTTCCAAACTTTTCCCATGTGCACCTTTTTGCTGCTTTTACTGCTTCCTTTGCTTCATTTCTGCTATTTATATACATATATCTGCTTTAGTTCTGATGTATTTCTTCCAAGCCTTCATTCCACCAATGTGTTCTTTTTAATCCATAATTTACTACTTTATTTCCGCATATTTGCTGTGCTGTTTCCCACATATTTTTGTTCAATTTTCCCATTTTTCATCAATATTGCACTTCCTGTGGTTTCGGCTATTTTCCTCTTCCTCTAGTTTCCTCTGTAGTTTTTCCATATTATATATTTGTTTATTCTCTTTCGTTTCTAATTTTTCTATTCTAATTCTGTTATACTTTTTACCTTCAATTTTATTGTCTTGGTGAGTTTTAATTTTTGCCACAACCAATCTGTGAGTAGTACTTAATTCAGCTCCCCTATCTGCTCTAATATCCTTTATGATTGGTTTAAATGTTTTACTGAATGTTACATAGTCTATCACACTTCTTACGTTCCTTTCTATTGCTTCAAATGTGATTTTGTATATTTGCTTATGTTTGTAAAAGGAGTTTCTAATCAAAAGTTGATTTTCTTCTACGCAAAACTTTTTTCTCCATTATTGTTTAGTATATAAATATAATAAAAATAAATATCAAGCAAACTAATAATATCGTGACAATAAATTTTATGAATGGAATGATTCTATTAATTTTTAGAAAAAGAAATGTAAAATAATTCTATAGCAAAGAGATGAGACACCACTTACATATTTTCTTTTTCTAAAGGTTTGTTGTGGCGACGAGTTTGACATTTTATACTTGTTAATGAATTAAGAAGTATAAAACGCCACTTAAATCCTTGTTTTTAAGCGTTTTTAAGGCTTTCTAAAACCGTTAAGTCCAAATCTGTTATCGAGGTTTAATATTCAAAATGATTATATGAAAATTTCAAAAAAGTATTATATTTTTTGAGAAAACACGAAGTATTTTTAACCATCTCTTTAGATGTAACAAGAAGACCTAAATTATTAGAACGTCTCATCAAGGAGAACATTCACTAAGCTCATAGTCGAGTTGGCTAACACGCAAATAAACATTAAATTAGAGCGTCAAGTGACAGGATGACCTCTTCATCCGACGATGTTGAGCAATCTGGTGAATCTTATTTCTTTCTGATGGTCGACAACGAAAGTAATTCTAGTAGGTCGTAGGTAAATTTATATAATTTCGTGTGTACGTTCGTTTTTTGGAGTATCAGGAAGCTGTGATTTATGACTTTTCATTTTTCACAAATTGGATTGAACTTTATTCTTTTGATTTTTTGCTATAAAGTGAAAGTATAAAACAAGGTTGGGTGAGATTTTAGTTTTCTTTTATTTCGATTTATTTCTTGCTTTTAATGGAGGTTTTATTTTTTACCCTTGTTAAAAATAGAAAATTGCAACGATGACTTGTTTAATATACAAATTATTAATAATTGGGCGGAATTTCAAATAAAATACGAATTCAATAAATGAAGCAAAATTTGTAACGTTTAAAAAACGATTTAAGCCCAAATCTGGATTGTTTCAATAGAAAACAGGCAAGTTTAACAACTAACATTTCCGGTTCAGCTCGTGAAATTACTAACATGTAATTAAGAGAACGGAAATGGTGCCCTCTTCATATTTGGTGCATGTTTATGGTAAACAAAAAAAAAGATGTTAAGATGAATGTTTTATGCGCAGTATAACTACTAAGGGGTCAAATGAATTTAGCAAATTTATTCCCTAAAATATTTACAACCATAATAATCGTTTATTTATGTTTATTAAAATAAAAATCCACTTTACAAACAGCAACATCATAATTAATATTCATCCATTCATTCATTCACACAAAACTTGAAATAAATAACTAGAAAGTCACCTCTTTTAAATATAAATAAAAATGGAACTTTATTAAAAATCGAATAATAATCAGTCTTGCTCAACGTTTCAGAGCGCGATTTAAATTTTTCACAATCTTAGCAAAAGTGGAAAATTAACTAAGTTACACAATACGTACGGTGTGTCTGTTTGTCTGAGAGCGTTATGAAATTATATATCGACGTATATTGTGGTAATTTAACTGCATCTAAATGGCATTTGTTGGTTCGTTTACCTTCGAGGTGCAGCACGTTATGTAATTTAACCCAGAACCATACGAGTAATTATTATCATTCTTGATGATCTGTTCTACCTTATGTACTTTACACGTTTGATTTATGTTATCGCATTAGAAATGTTAATAATACAAGAAGCTGAACAATTAACGCCATTCGATTTGTACAAATTAAATAAGAACAAACAAACAATAAACTAATTAATTAACTTTGGTAATTGGTATCTACATATTATAACCCAGTTGATAAATTCATAATATTTCTAACAAATCTCTGTGTTAGGATTAGTGGATCCTGACTCTCATGTCTATTCATCTCACTTTTAATCGTTCCTTACCTTTGCTTATTGTATTTTTATACAGATTACAAATAGTAAACAAATTTATTAAAAAAATTCATAATTATAATAGATGAGGTAGTAAACCGATGCAAAAACAGGTTAAATTGAACAAAAATTGGAATTAGAAGACTGGAACCGATATATCTACAGCATTTAGTGTATGCCGATGATATAATTTTCGTAACAAAAAATGATAGAGACATGCAAAAGGCAATACATGTATGGAAAGAGGAACTAGAAAGAGCAAACCAAAAGATCAACGCACAGAAGATTAAAGCTATGAAGATAAGCAAGAACCTACCTCTATGCAGGAAATAAACGTGGAAAATAACAAGATTGAAGAAGTAGATAGCTACACATATCTAAGCACAGTAAATTAAAAAAAATGGAAAAATAGAACAGGAGATAACCAACAGAATGAATAAAGCGAATCATATATATTATACGATAAACACAACAATAAATAATTTATAAAAGAGAAATTAGTAATAAAACAAAAATCCAAATATAACTATAACACGATATTCTTACCAACACTCACCTATGTGGCAGAAAACTAGGTGTTTACACCCTACATTCATATGAACATTTCCTCATGAAATTACATTTAGTTTTCATTGCCAAAGTTCATAAAGAGGCTAATGAATCACTCTGTATATCGAATGGCAGAGAACAGAATTCCAAAAATAATGAGAAAGATGAAAGTAGAAGGAAGAAGACAGAGAATAAGGCCGAGGATAACATGGAAAAAACAGATGGAGGACGTGGCACAGAGAAGAGGAAAGACCTTAACCGACATAAAAAGATTAGCGAGGGATAGAAAGTATATAAGAAATCGGTAGAAGAGATAGGAGTATAGACCTGTATGAAGATCCGACGCCTAAGGGCTTTGGGTGGATAAAGAAAGAGAAATAAGAAAGAAAAATTTTGTGTATACCTCTTTTCTGCTAATTTGCGAAGCATTCAGTGGCTTATTTTACACATCCTCAAAACAATTAACGGATCTTCTCCTTCTTCATCTTTTATTTAGGATCTCTGCCTGTTCTTCTTCACGCTTCTGGTTTTCAAATGACGATGATATCCACCTCACGGCCCAGCGTTTCGGTGGTCGGCTTATCCATCTCTTTCCTCGTGGTTTGTAGTCTCTTGCATTTCTTATCATTCGGTTCTATCTATGTGGCTGTTCCACTCTTTCCTTCTTCTTCTGTTAAACTATATCTACTAATATCGCATTGTTCTTTTACATTCTGATTTCTGACCCTATCCATCCTCGTCTTTCCCAATATTGTCCTCAGAGTATTCATTTTTGCCGTTCTCAATAGTTGTTTAGTTTTATTTGTATCCACCATAAGTTAAAGTAGGTCTAATCACTGTATATTTTTGCTTTACTCAGAGTCGTCAGATATTTATTCCTCTATGTGATGTCTCTTAAGTATCCCGAGTTACCAGAAGTACAGCTTGAGAATTTTCAAGTTGCAGGTGAGTAATAGGTGCGCACTAGCCTAATGAGACAGTGATAAGTCACAATGCATTTTCCATTTGCTATTTCACTTCCCCATTTGCGTATCTCGGTTGCAACTTAAAAATATCCAAGCTATAATTGTAATATGAATCGTGTATGTAACATTTATTTCGTTGTTTTTATATTAATACCACACTCTTCCAATTTTATCCACTCTCCACAAGAGAAAAATATATCTCTTTCTCTTTACACATTTACACAAAAAGAGGACTTGATATACATGTTATATACGCACTGTGGTTGTCTTAAGTTAGTATTAAAGCAAAATACTAAGTCGTAACTGAAAAATGACAAGAGAAAAAGAGGTACCTCTTTCCGTTGACTCTTTTCAAAGAATTTCAATACCAACCAATGGGAGCTGATATGGAACTCAGGTACGAAGTGTGATTAGGTAGGTCAATATTTAAAACAAAAAAGTTGATCCTCATTGAAAATCTAAAGAGAGAAGTACCCTTAGACGCCATCCTTTTCCAATGGATTTCTTCGTTGATTACGGAACGTAAATCCAGAATTTCGTTGGCTGAACTTAATATTTACTACAGGAACAGTGATCCTTGTTATTAACTGATTCATTTGCCACGTTCGGAAATTTTTTCGATTGTTTCAGCTAGACAATACGAAACGATAATGGCTACGTCATACAACGCATCATATTTGTAGACGTAGCCGTAAAAATAGGCAATTGGTGGATGGAGTTGTCCGTATGTATTATCGTTTTGTTAAACATTCGTCTTAATTTTTAATTCTAAAAAAATGCATATTATCAGTAAATGTTTAAGGTTGTAAGCTTTAATTTTAGTCAACATTATTATGATACAAAGCCGATGGTTCTTTGTAACTGCCAGGCTGATTTACAGTAACCTATCAGGCCCTGCCACTTTTGTATAATCAAGGACATTTCCAGGAAGATATTTATACAGTACGAATTTATATTCGAAAAATAAGAAGACAACAATTCAGGTTGTTTCAATACTTCAGAAACCTGCCCGAAATTAACGAATTGGCATTTTTATTTCTTCGGAGAAAGTTAATCCTTAACGTTTTATTTTGAACCACAACCTAAGCTGTTAATTTAAAAATTGAAAATTGAATTTTGCGTTGCTAAATGTGCTAAATGAAAATGAAAACAATAAAGATGTAGAAATATACAGGCATTAAATATTATTAGGAAGGAACCTGTTTAATTTCTTAAACGAGTTGTAAAGTTTAATTCTGTCGACATCTGAATTATAATTATATTAAAATAGAAAGTGCGTGTTAATCGAACGTAATCAATAGAATTTTGACATTCATTTTATTCGTCTCAACTTAGTTTGCAGATTATTTGCATTTATGTAAATGCAAATAAATGAATAATAAAAGGCAAAACGTTGAAAAAAAACTTTCCTAAACACCATCATCAACCAAAGTACTTGAGTAAATTGTAATTTATAAACGCATATATTATAAGAATTAAAATAATCAGAAACCTCCCATCGCAGATCTATGCCATGTTAAATATTAATATTAAAAGATGGTTTGCATCATTAACCTATGCAAGTTAAATGCAAGTAAGTGACCTATGCAAGCTGCACAAATTATATGGGTTCGTAATTGCTTCATAATAACACGTCTAAAGTTTAAACAATTTTATTATTAAATTAAATGCCACCAACATAAAAAGTTAATATTAATATAAAATGCTGTAGCAACCCGAATAATTCAGAGTAAATTTACATACTTATCATTTATCATCATAATTTTGATTGGGGTACTGTAAGAGCAAAACTTGAATATACTTTATTAATATTTAATTTTAGTTATTTTTAGAAAGGCAACACGTTAATTTAATAAGAAAACGAAACGTTTTGTATTCAAAAAAAATTGGAACTGCCTTAAAGCAGATAAAAACAAACCATTTTTGAAAAAAAAGGGATATAGATATAAGACTAAAATTTAACATTTTCAGGTAAATACACCTCAAGCATTCTACGTTCAAGTTTGTAAAATTAATTCAAACAGAAAATTTATATCATCTTTCCCTAAAACCTAACTCTGAGTCTAAAAATATCAAATGTTAAAGGTTAACAGGCGTCATTCTTTTTCATTTTAACCTTCTCGCATTTAAAAATGCAATTCTAGACATTTATGCAAGCATAGATAATTATCGATGTGTTATAATGAGGTTCTGATATTAATTTATCCTTTTCAAAAGGCAATCTCGACGTGTGCAATAAGTAGAAAATTATTATTAAATAAAAGTCAGAAGCAACCACAATTTCAATGGGTTTAGTTGGAAAAATAATAAGTCCAAGGATTACTAGAATTTAATAACCGATAGAGATGCATTCGTAGGTTTGTGCAACCAACAATTAATCACAATTAATAATTAACGCAAATTAACTCAGGAAATTTCGACCTGATTTGTTTGGGCCTTTCGTGATGTACAGAATTAAGCAGATCAAGGTTTTCATATTACCTGCAGCTGTAATGAAGGTTTAATGTTTGTTACTTTCAGTTTTAGTTTTTTTTTACTTCCTGGATGTTCGGTTTGAAAGTTACTAAATTAACAAATAAAATATAATAACAATAAGTCAAAAGTTTATTTTATCATTTGTTATTTTTTTGTTAGTGTAAATATCATATTATGTTGAAATGAATGAATAATGAATACGATGGTTATCATCAATTCACGATCTTGATGCCTCTTAGTTGGCCATAATTCAATTTTATTATTATTGCATGTCAACTAATCAGTAAAATGGAGTCAGTCGTAACCTACATTTTTAAGTTAATAAATAAAGTTTACAAAAAACTATATGGAGTAAAGTTGTATTCACACATACTTAATTTGTTTTATGGCCACTCACGGGACGAAAAATTAGGAACGAAGTATAAATGTTGTTTATATTTATCTCGTTTCTTTTTCGTTTTGTTCAAAGCTTATAAACTTCTTTCATACTAACATTATGATTATTTTATGTTCTTTTCTAAATCGTCTACTTTCTTAAGTAAAGTTACTTCCGAAAACATTCATAAATCGTAAGAAATTAAAAAAATTAAAAGCTTGAAAATTCGTCAATTTCTAACTGAACTCCTGGCTAATTCAAAAGTTAGTAGTTATTAAAATTTTTGTAGAGATTTGAAGCAATGATCTCAGAGTAATTTTCATTAATGAAATTTGTAAAAGGCTAAACCGCTAAGCCCCGTATATAAACGGAAAGGTTCATTTATTCTTAATTTTGCCAAGAAGACAAGAAAATTTAACAAAATTACGTTAAAAACCATTTAAAACTGTAATTTACATATATATGAGCGAGTTCTTTACAGCATCTAAGGCCGTTTTTTTCATCCTGCTAATCATCTTCCACCATTTCTTTTATTTTCATGGCTACTTTCACTCCCTCATTCCAGTCTTTCATAGGTCTTCCTTTTTTCTTCTTCTGTTTGTCGCGATTTATTTCCAGATTTTTTTAGGCCACCTGGTGTTTTCTATTCCTCGTAACCCCTACCGGGTGCGTCTCCAGGTGGCGGATATGGGAGGCATTTGGAAGATTAAAGAAGCTTGCTTCTGCGGCTGGACTTGGTCTGGAGGGTTGAAAACCTTTCGCAGATCACAACATTGTGTTTAAGGGCTTGCATCTAGCAAGACAGGGCTGGCAACCCTGAGCTGACCTAGCCGGGGCTACTCCTTACTTTAACTAGTTCTTCTCTCTTTAAACTTTTCCATTTAACCTCTCTTGACCAACTCTTGTTCTTTTCAGACCCCGACGCTATTATGTTTTCACTTCTTTAAGTATAAACCAAGAAGACGACCTGGATAGGAAGGGACATGTATTGGATATACGATATAGAATATGACGTACAGGGCTGGCACTGCTTGAATGTTATGCCGGCCGGAGTCGAGCTTCTGCAGGTCCCGGCCGTGGTTGGTGTCTTGGAAGATGCTCGTGCTATCGTCTTAGGGGTCTAGAGCCCCCGGATGCTGATAATCCGTCCAACGGGAGCATACCCTTGTGTATTCGCTGGCGAGGCAGAAGATCCCTCCCACTTGAGTATACCCCATAAGGCCATAAGGGCACCTTCTCCAAATCAGGGATCAAACCATGGGAAAATATGGTAAACAAACATTCAGATATTTGGAAGTATGGGTTGGAGAAAGCAACGAATCCTTTTGCAAGGAGGGATTCCACACGCAGAACTCCACCAAAAACAGATGAGGGGACAGTAAAGGATGAAGAAACAATGGATCTAACCTGTCTGGAAGTCGGTACAATATTAAGCACAGAGAAAGTAAACAGAGGACGTTATATTTGATGTCCTCGTATCTTGTACTTTCCTTCTCCGTTTGTGCTTGTTGTTTCCGATTGTTAATTGTTTTTTCGCTATGAGTAGCATGTGATCAGTGCCATATTCTGCTCCTCTAAATGCCCTTACATATGTTGTTTTTATGTTAGATTTTTGTTTCTGAATGTAGCAATGGATGATAGACTGTAGATTACGTGTTGGCGGAGCCCAAGGATTATTGTGGATATTTTTGTGCTCAAAATAACCGTTCCTGATTTGTAACTGAAACGTATTGCATATCTCTATTAATCGACTGCCAATATCATTTACGTCTTAGTCACCAACTTGCGCCCAGTTCAAGCATTTCCTAATAGCATAACTTCCTTATGTTGGCTAACCGTGTTTAACGTTGATTGTCAAATTGTTTCCAATACCTACTGTTTTCATATCATTCGTTTATTGCTTACCAGCATTTAATGTTCTTTCAAAACTTATTTTGTGTATAATTATTGCAATTCCAGCTCTTGCTCTTTTTTCTTTAGGGACGCCATTATAAAACAAGAGATACGACCCGTGTTAACCATTTCCCATTAATTTTTTCTTTATTTCTGTTAATGTTCCTATATCAATTTTGTACTTCTCTAATTGTTGAAAGACCTCACTTTGTTTCGTATTTATTCCTTGAACATTCCAGGTTTCCAAATTCAATGTCTTTTTTGGTAGCCTGTAAAAACGTTCCGAGGCATTTACTTAGAATTCTTAGCTAATATTTAATTGTACGAATTCAGGGAAGCTGACCCAGACCAGTAAGACCAGAGTTTCTTTGCCACTGTATATCAATAACCATATAAAAACAAAACAGGCGTATATTTACCTTAAAACAAATTAAAAGTGTTACGAATGTATTTTAACTATCTATAAAAAATTGGGTGTAAAAAAGTACAATATTAAAAGTATTTCCCCTTTACAAATTTAGTCTTTAAAATTTTATAGCACACTTGGGAATGAGTTAAATAATAATCAAAATAAAATAAAGTAAAAATACATACATTAATTCAAAGTGCAAAAGCCGAAGTTTTTGAGAAGATTTTTAGAAAATAATAAGACCTACCTCAATTACCTATCATTTACGCTGAAAAAACATGTTTCAATTTTAATTTTCAGGCATTGTGCCCCGAAACATGTATTCCTTAGGTTAACATGGGCAAACCCTTTTAAATCCTGGAAATTCCCGAATTTTCCAGCGAGAATGAAAAAGATAAATGAAAGTGCATTTCCTTATAAATAAAGATGACCATATTAGAATTTAATAAATTTCGAAAAGGAATTCTGGTAAACACCAAACGAATACTAATTTATTAATTTAAATTTATGTATAGCAGAATCGCTTTCGCTGGAATTTTATGGCTTCTGTCAATGTCAATAACCATACCATAATATTTACGTCTGTATATAATTAAGAGCTTAAATAACTTTCGACAAATTCGGAAGTTTAATGTTGTAGAAATATTTTAACAACTTTTTAGATAAAACACGCTTCGCTGAACGAAGCTGTATTTTAGGACGATAATTCAAAGCTAGTTTAATGTGCTTACTCATACTGAAAGTGTGGGTTTCAAAGGAAGAGGCGTAAAAACTAGAGTTCAAAAATAATAAGAAGATTACTTTCAAGAATAAAAAAGAAACGAATTCAAGTACATTTCCTGATAACGTCACACATTCAAGGAAGACAAAGTACAAAATAATTCATTTGACATTTTCCATATGGTCCAGGAAGATAGCGGTCATTATGATAAAGTGAAAGCACCCATTGTTACCTCGCAAATTCCCTGTTTAATTACTTCATACGTGTGTATTTATAATAAGCGATATTATACACGAAATAATACATAAATGAACAGTTTAAATTTACATGTTTTTTGTGCGATTACGAAATATGACAATGAAACGCGAGCTCGACATGCTTTACGCTCATTTAAGACCATAAAATCTTCCAACGTTTCTTTTATCACGAATATTGCATATTCAACCGGTTGTAACAACAACAACAGGAAATTACTAAAATAACGAATTTTATTCTAATCTGCACCGCATAAATCGTTAGATAACAGACGATATGTTCAATCTCTAATCTGGTTTGAATTTATTTATTTATAGAAACGTGTTTCGCTTACTTTCTCTGCAATGTCAGGTGAAAGGGTTGCAGACAGGAAGGCTTAAAGCCCTTTACCCACACATGCTTAATATTAGTTTATAATAGTTTTATAAAAAAAAAGTTGCCAGTTAATTACGAGTATAAATAAGATTTATTGGTTTTATTAGCGGTTTGGCACGTGTTACAAACTTTCAAGCTTACGATAAGTTAAAAACTTGTGCATAAGATTGCATGCCATAAAGTGGTTTTACGTAACAGTTTTAAAATTAATAAAAATTAAATTACAACAAAAACTAAAATAGGCCAGAACCAGAAGATCAGAAATTGTTTGAAAATACAGAAAATAGCTGGTCATTAAGTACTGCAAGCTAAAAGCAGATTTTGTACAGACAAATTTATGTACCTACATATTATGACCCAAATATACAATTTTACAAATGTCACAATGTACACCAGGGCCGTACTTACTGCAGGTTCAAACAATCAACAAACAATTTCATATGTACAAAATAAATGTAATAATATGCCAAAAATTACCCAGAATCCGCAGTATTACTAGAACATTATGCTGCTGCCTTTCCACAAATTCCAATAGCTTAAGTACAAGAATATGACTGGCAGACAGTAGACCATCAAACTAAAAAGCGTCACAGAAAGGACAGTCCAGAAGACCACACAAGAATAACAAAACAGGCAACCTTAAATTAAAGAGACTATTGGCTGAATCAGCCGCCAGAGACTTCAAACAGATTCCAAAGAATTGGAAGAGAAAGATGAACAAGTTGCTGTGCTACTACAAGTGACATTACCGCCACCTATTTTTGTGACAGGTGTTAAGTACATATATTCAGCTATTCATTTAATTGTTAAGCAAAATTGCTCCGAATCAATACATTCAAAAGATTCTAAATAACGATGAAGTTAAAATCCTAGCAAAAACGAAAGACGCATGTTCTGCTATCATAAAGACTCTCTCAAAAAAGAATACTGAATTCCACACAGATCAGCTGAAAGAAGACAAGTCATACAGAGTGGTTCTACGGAAGATGCGCCACTTCATAAACATAGAATTAATAAAATCTGAAATAAATGAGCTCCGACACGAAGCATCTCCAACAACTGCAAACGCGGTCCAAACTAAACGAAAATACCACTTCTTCTTAGAGTGGCATGCCCTTTACAAGGGCGTTGCTGGATACTACCACTCTTTAATCTTGAATTAAAAGCACAGAAGAACAATAAAGACATATTGTAATAAAGGGATGTTGTAGCATGTATCGTGGAAAGTTGCCACCCCATTGATATGACGTGTTATCCAGGGTCATTACACAAGACAGGAATGAAGGCATTCAAGTGTGCGAGATGCACGTGGATGACCGCCGTGAACCAGAAAAATGACACTCGCGCCAGCTGTTGAGTCGGTGAACCGAATTGTACAGCTCGGCACGTTCACGGCAGGGTGAATCCACATAGCATCAGCACGGCAAAGTGCATGCCTTTGTTCCAAGACGAGTGCGTGGGAGCTGACTTCTTATATAAGGAATTGCTCGGTAACAGCTCTTTATGGTTGGTGTGGTCGTCGGATAATTATGTCCTTAAGAAGTCGGGCCCTTCGTACTAGTGATGTTTCCTACGATTTTAATGTAGAATTATTTTTCTGTATTTAAGTTAATTTAATTCAACTCAAAGTGGTGTTTGTATGTACTTGTAACTTATCTCTAAAGTTGTCTAAGTGTTTGTCGTTAACTCTGAATAAATTTGAATTAATTTCCAAAGATCTCTTATATCAAGGTCGCCAAAGGGATCGCTTTGATGAATTTCAAAATTTTTATAAAAATTCACCAAGTTGAATTTTGAACACCTTTCAAAATCATGAAAATCTTTACAAACAACAATAAATTCTAATAACCAAATAAACAATTTCTAAAATTAAAAATTATAAACTACCTTTTGAAAACACGAACAAAAAAACACTTCCTGCCTGGTTTTCCAATTTCCCAAACACTGCACCAACCTCTTCAACTTCAATACACCTTCCCCCTTGACTCCAACTTCACCAAAACCTGTCTTATCCAACCAACCAACAACACACTTTCCTTCTTTTAGCTTTATTTATATTTGACCAATATCCAAATTTATATAATCTTCTTCAAAAAAATAACTTTTATTCCAAAAAAACTTTTATTAAATTAAATTCCAAATTATCTTGATATAATACTACTTCTTTTCAATACTTATTAGCTTACAATTTGTTTTAAGAATATTCTTTTGGTATTTAAATAAGTTTTTTAGAATTTTCACGTTTTTCCAAAAAAATATCCAACTGTTTTTATTATTTTTTGCATTTTGACAAAAAAAGTGGACTTTTTTTATCAAAAAATCAAAAAGAAAGCAACACTTTTTTTAACAATTTAATTTTACATTTTGCATTAAGTAAGTATGCTTTAAATAAAATATTGTAAATTGTCAGTTTGACAACTGTCAATTCTCAAATCCTTTTTATTCTGTTTTGAGGGATTTAAAATGTAAAAATGCAAAAAAATATTGTGTACAACTCGTATGAAAGCATCTTTTTTTCACTCGTTTGATTGATGCACTCCGGCTTCGCCGTCGTGCATCAAACTTCAAACTCATGAAAAAAAGTATTGCTTTCATTACTAGTTGTACAAATAACTATTTTATATCTCCTTAGTTATTTTAAATTTAACACTCTATGAATATTTTATATGTCATATTTACAAATTAACTCACTAGATATTCTACCCTAATTATTAATAATATTAAATATCTAACTTACAACTATTTATATTTTATTAACACTAAATTTACATTCTTTTAAAACTCACTTTATTAAAATTTCATCAAAACGTATCATCTCAATATGTTATGTTAGTTGAACCAGAATTTTAATAAAAAAACCTCTCGCAGAAAACCCCCACGTGGCGCAGCTGGTTAAATACACTACCACGTTGGTACTTAAGAATTATCAGAAATTCTGCTAAATTTAATTAACTTATTTTTACTAACATTATTTTTGGTGACAACCGCTACGTTACAATATATGTCACCTCTCTCCTACACTCAATTGTTAAATTTGAGCCACCTCAGCGCAAGAAAGAATTGCCGCAGTGCATGAACTGTAAACGCTAAGAGCATACAAAAAGATTTTATAAAAGAAATCCAAGATGTGTAAAATGCACCGATAATCATGCAACAGTGCACTGTCCTAGGAAAGTACGCAACAAAGGTGTGAAATGTGTAAACTGCAGAGAAAACCACCCCGCTATTTACAAAGAGTGTAAAATGTATAAAAAATTACAAAAAAAATTCCAACCCTAAGAAAAAAGAAACTAAATATACCATTACAATTAGCTCATAATTACAACATTACGTCACAACAACCTAGCTATTCGGAAAGATAAAAAAACAACAGTCAACTAAACCAAATCGCTAGCTAATGAACAGAGTCAAATCTTAGCTGCACCGTGGCAATCAATAAATAATAATTGAAGCGATGTTAATGAAAAAACAATTAAAATTAAAAAAGAACAATTTGAATTCGAAGACTTCCACAGTCAGTGTCAGTATTAACAGAACGTCTTTCGGGTTGGAACCGTGTCATTGTTGAAACAGAAGAATTGACACGGTCCCAACTCGGAATACGTTCTGTTAATAAAGAACAATTTGCACAATTTTACAATACGCTTGGTCCCCGCTTCATTGCAGGCGGTGATTACAATGCAAAACCTGATGTGTGGGGTTCAAGATTAATAACACCTAGAGAGCGTCAACTTTATCAAATAATTATGAATAACAACCTACAACACTTAGTGACTTTTGAGCCTACTTACTGGCCCACAGACAGAAGGAAGCTTCCAGATGCCATAGATTTTTGTTTAACTACATTTCGCGCAATTACCTCGAAAAAATCCTGCTTTCACTTATCATCCGATGATTCTCCATTATTAGTTAATGTATTTACATAAGTTGTCAACAAAAGTACTCCCCTAGTACTCTTCCATAATTCAACAAACTACGCTAGACGCCTATCCTAAAAACACCGAACCAAATGGACCAAGCATCGAGCACTATAACCATTGCATCCAATAGGCAGATTGGGGTGCTACTTCAAACATCAATCCGAAAACAAACATAAATCAATATCCCGCCTACATAAAGAATATGATTGCAGAAACACGTAAATTAAGTAAGAGGGACCCGGAGGACAAGTGCAAATTAAAGCCAGCCATAAAACATATAAAAACATTATTAGGCAATAAAAGAAATCGAGAAGTCCAAGAATGCTTAACAAGTCTATCAGCATCTGAAGCTAATGAATATTCTTTGTGGAAGGTGACTAATGGATTGAAGCAACCAAAAAAACAAATTAGGAAAAATGATGATACATTTGCTGACCATCCGGCCAAGGTATTTGAGCCATTTCCTTAGCAGCGAAGAAAGAGACGCGAATCTAGCAGGAATTAGAAGCGCGATATCAAATGGATCGGTCAATAAAAGGTTTTGAGGTCCATGAAGTCAACAACACACAAATACACGCCAGAAAAGCCACCGGGTATGATTTATTCACGGGCAAAATATTACAAAAGCTACCAAGCGAAGGGTTACGCTTCGTTAGGATGGTCTGTAATTTAATCCTGAGATTGGGTTATGTTCCAGCACAGTAAAAGGTGGCACAAATTATGCGGATTCGGAAACCGGGAAGCAAGCCGAAGAAGTGAGTTCATACCGCCCAATCTTACCAATATTTGCGAAACTCTTTGAAAAACTGTTGTTACAAAGATTAAAACATATACTTGGAAATAAAGAAATTGTTCCGAAACACCACTTTGGGTTTAAACAGAGTCATTCGACAGTAGAGCAATATTGGGTAGCTAAAAAGGCAGATAGTGCTCAGCGGTGTTCTCTGGTCTCCCAGCCCAGGACAAGGTCTGGCATGAAGGCTACGAAATACTAAAATCCTACTTGACACACAGGTACTTTATGGTAAAATATCAAGATTCCTATACATCCCTTGTCCCAGTCAAATCAGGAGTACCCCAAGAGAGCGTCCTCGGGCCCATTCTGTACACTGCAGATCTGCCTAAAATAAGGTTAACTTCAATCGCCACTTTTGCTGATGATACAGCAATTCTGGCATCATCTAGAGATCCATGAATAGTCTCCTACAATCTGCAGGCACATATAAATATAATTCAAAACTAGCGCAGATGTTGGCGCATAAAAGTTAACGAATCTAAATCAGTATAGGTTACTTTCACAATAAACAAATAAGACACCTGCCCATCAGTTCAATTAAATAACTGTGTCCTCCCTCAAAAGGTAGTAGTGAAATACTTATTAGGAATCCATTTGGATCGGTGGCTTACTTGGCAGACACACATCCTAACCAAACGTAAACACTTGGCCCTCAATTTTTCAAAATGTACTGGCTAATAAGTCGTAAATCCTAAATGTTGTTAGAAAATAAAGTGTTGTTGTACAAAGCAATTCTGAAGCCAATCTGGACGTATGGGGTTCAACTGTGGGGCTCCGCTAGCGAATCAAACATAGTACTGAATACTCCAGAGGTTTCAATCAAAGGTTTTAAGATCTATTGTCAATGCACCTTGGTTTATTCCAAATTCAGTAATACACTACGATGTTCAAGTAGAAACAGTGCAAGATGTCATAAAACTATTAGTAATAAATACCAAACTCGCTTGTCAGAGCACTATTTAATATATCCAGTGTTAAAAAAGGTTTGATCCTTTAAATTTACCATATACTATAGAGACTAGATACTATTTAAACTGTCATGTGTAATATAGTTATACCGGATGTCTTAAAAGAATTACATCTAGTTACTTTTGAAATTTGTTTGCATGTAAACTTTTATATGCAACTACTTTGTTTCAAAGCATACTAGATGTATTTCATTTTAAGACACTTTGTAGTATAAAACTACCGAGGAATCTCGCTACATACTCTCGGTTCCCGGAAAGGTATTGGCCCGGGCGATAGCTACCAGACTCTTTCCACATATTGACAAATTGCTACCTAATTCTCAAAGTGGCTTCTGACCTGGACGTTTCCACCAAGAACACGATTTTCTCATTAAGACAACTTCGAGAAAAAATCATGGAACACCAGAGCAACCTCTATGTCGTTTTCATAGACATTAAGAAAGCCTTCGGATTAGTTAACAGGGATGCTTTATGGCGTATCATGGCACGTTTCGGAGTCCCCAGAAAATGTATAGCAGTATGTAAAAGCCTCCACGAACAAAACATAGCGAGAGTTCTTTACAAGGGAGAGTACACCGAACCCTTCAAAACACGTACAGATGTCAGACAGGGCTGCGTTTTGGCACCAGTTCTCTTATAATATCTGTATGGCAACCCTATCCATCATCGACTACAGTCTAGAAGTGAGAGGCATCGGCATAAAATACATACACCCTATTCAAGATCTGCAACAAATAGTCGACTACTACTATGAGACCTACAGTGATTTGGATCTTCAACTGAACACCAACAAAACAAAAGTTCTATCAACTCCCAAAGTTAATGCAAATTGGGTTATCTCCATAAACGAAAAACAGCTGGAAAATGTTGAGTCGTATAACTACCCGGGAAGTATTATTACCCAGAATGCCGATCTGGATCTAGAAATCAACAACCGCGTAAGAGCAGCTTCGAGAGCCTTCTATAAACTAAAATATAGGGTTTTCTTGAACCATGACCCCACTCTAAACACCAAAATGGCAGTCTACCGCGCCACCATAGTCCCTATGCTTCTTTACGGTTGCGAAATATGGGTTCCGTACGACATGTATATAAAAGCTCTAACCAAATAGCAGCAAAGACAGCTAAGACAAATCATGATCATACGCTGGTGGCATTACGTATCCATTGTATCCAACGAAACTGTCTTAGAGCAGGCTGCCAATCCATAGACATTTTAGTGAGTCGTTCCAGACTCCGCGAAAATATCAAAAGTATCAACGCTACAGACACATAGGAAACCCTGGCAATAATAAATCGAAGTGAGTATCGTACTGTCATACATAGTTACCAGAGCCCCAGTGAAAGAAGACTTCCCGGTCCGCCAAACACCAATTTCATATGTCCAAACTGGGGAAGCCCTGGCGTGTGCGGTCCATGGCACCGCTTCCCTTGACTTCATTCATAAGGCAAAACAATATAATTTATTAATTTTATTTTTGTTTCAGCAGTATGTTAAAATTAATAAATTATATTATTTTGCCTTATGAATGTAAAAAGTGGAAGAGTCATCAGTTCAAGGATAGGTCTCTTTAGTCATCAGCGCTGACACAACCGAAACCGTTAGTCCATGTTGAATATTCTTCATGCTCAAACCGAGTTTGCGGCCATCATTATAATTATAGTATGTTGTTGTAATTGGGTTGCGCAACTTTAAAGAAGTAATTCATTGGGATAGCTCCTACAATGTCAATAATCATGTCAAACTTTTACTTATTGATTACAGACTGTAATGGATGTCAATAAAAAAAAAACTAGGCAAGTAAAAATCTTAAAATATTGGATTATCGAAGGTTGTTTGTTTATTGGGAGAGATCTGGGATTACGGGTACCAAGAATCTTATTGTCAAAAAATGTAAAAAATAATAGTAATGGTTTGTGGCTTAAAGGAAAAAATAAAGCGAAAACACGTTTGGAATCAAAGTGAGCCTAATTTTCGTCACTTAATTAGTGACTGGGGCAACTTTGACGGATCAAATTTGAATTTTCAAATTTATTTTTGAGTAGACCAAAACACCAAAACCTCAAACGTGAAATTGTAACACAAATAATTATAAAATATTTTAGTACGCTAGTAATTATTATTTTAACTAACCATTTTTAATGTTTTATATGGCACTACTGCCTTGTTAAAAAAATAATGAAAACCCTTTTCGAAAGACTACACCTGGCAAATTTCGGTCTGTCAACTCTGTTCTGTTACTTTTGACGATTATTTTAGCTGCAATTATTAAAATGAGCTCTGCAAACTATTTAGCAAAAAGAACGACCTACTTCAATTATAAATTTATGGGATCACACGGTATTATGGTCAACTAATGTTTACATATTATATAAAACGTACAAAATATTTTAAGTGCTGTTCGGCCTCTATTAACCTTCCGTGACTGGCTTCTATGCATCGACAGTGGCGGCGGATTGTGAGTCCGCATAGCTTTTTTGTCCATGAAAAGGCAGATATATAATAGATATTATATATACATATATGTGTAAATAATATGTGTCCCTTTTTTGTATAAAAAGACATTTTAAGTAATTATTTATTTATTTATTTGTTATTGAATGGAAAGTAAGCGGCTAGGCCGATATAACTTTCATCTGTGCTGTGTAGGTACATTTAACAAAACAAATATTCTGTACATGATAAAATAACTAGACAACTAAATTCAGCAAAAGTTAAGAAATATTATCAGAATAACATTCTGCACATACACAAGTTAAATGTTCAAGGCACATGAATTTAGCACATTTTTTACATGAGTTGGTCGATTTTTTTTCCATCGGAATAACTGCAACGACCTCGAGTATTCTCAGGATTGGGTGCAGCGGTGGCATCTTCAAAAATTCAGAATAATATTTCTTACCTTTTATGAAATACGAGCAAAAAACTCCAAAAATGTATCTGGAAAATAATTACCTGCATATGTAATTTTTACTGGCGGCGGACTCTCGCTCCGCAATCAGCAACAAAAAAAAACGACTGCACTTATGTAGATCATATGATGTACGGAGGACAACCCCAGCATGCCCGAGAAATACTGTAGGCGGCGGGTTCGTGGGATGCGTAACATTGAAAAAAATCCGGATAACATTTGGTTGTGGAGTATGAGTCCGCGCGCCAGTCGCGGAAGGTCATCATCATCATCATCATCATCATCAATTGACATGGAGCAGATCCTCGTGGATCAATCCTGGATTACGCCAGGCCCACCCCATGCCAACTGTATGACGTTAACATGCCTGTGACGCTAGCCGCTAGACACCGCTTCTACAGTGCAAGGTAGTTAGTAGATCACAGATTCAATGGGAGTCGCATATATGACCGAGATGGTTAACCAAGTTTTTTTTTTTTTTTTTATTACAAATTTTTTAAACTAATATAATCAGAGTTGGCCGTGGAAGTATTACAATACCATAAAATTAAACAAAACAATCACACCTCTTCGACAGTGGCAGACTTCAAAATTCCATGGCCAACCCTTATGAATTTTCTTTTCGCACATACTGTATTATCAATTCCTAAAGGAGTTTTATATTATTTGTTTAAAGCATACTGCGCGCGTATTTTAGTAATGTACAAGACACACACTTTCACTGGTCCTTGAGCATCATCACTTTCTCTACTGTCGGTTAATCACGTACATTTAACAATCATGGACTGCATAAAACACTTAGCTACTTAAACAGTTTACTACTAACTTGACTAACGTAGTTTTACAAAAACGAAAATGTGAACTTTACCAACGTAGTCATTCGTAAAAATTGTTTAAGAAAATTAAAATACTTGGTTTAACACAACGTTGTTAAAAAAAAATCAGATATTCGAAAGGTATATGCGGAAGTGTACTTAATACTGTAAACATTTTTATTTGAGCACAAACGTGAGTGTCTGTAATGTTCAGTACATTCACCAATTTTCCACCATCGATGGAAATAGTGCCATCATTACTAAGTACATGCACGACTTTACAACTTGAAAAACATTAGTTGTTACGAAATTTTTAGAAAAAAACTGGCGTGCAGATTGAGTAATAACAATAAAATGTTATTATTAAGTTACCTAAAGGGGAATTCCGAAAACACCACAAATAACACAGATTCTATACGTTACAAACACCCAAAGTAAAACCCTGAAGACCGGAAATCAGCACTTTTTAAGCTTTACTTCTAACAAATTTTGAGTTCGTCTTTTAGAATGGATTTTAAAGACTTTTGGAAATTTACTTTCTGTATACAAATTTAAAACAAACTGTAATTTTATACTTCTTTTTTGGGTATTTCGCCAACAGTTGCTAAAATTTAAATTAAATTAATGAACTATTAACACACTGGACTTAAAGTATCACAGACAAGTCCATCTCCGTTTTCAAACGAATTAAAATGGTGGGGAAATACCTACAAACTGTCAAACCTGCCACACCAAACCTATAGAAAATAATAAATTGTAAACGCCTTTATTTAGATAACAATAAAACCTAGGAACTGCTTTAGTCACTAAACCTTCCTCAAATTTTTAAAATTCCTTACAGGAACTACAGATTTTAACCAGTTTCATATTCAAAATTTTCATAACAATTCTCTGAGACTAATTAAATTTCTTTTTCAAATGAATGATTATAACACACGAACAATTGGTCTTCTCACTGACGTTAAATGCTAAGCAGTAATGACAATGGGGTATTTTTTTATATAAAGAATACGACCAGAAATGGTTAACTAACCTCAAAGCGTGTCGCAGCAAAGTAAAAATAAAATAAATTACACATTATCTTAAGCACTTCATGTATAACTTGAAAGCTAAACATATGAGGTTAATATTATACAGTAAATAAGGAAGGAATTAACTTGCAATTTAATTATTTACTGTCAAATTTTGTTTAGTTTAAAGTTTTAATTATGCTTTGTGTAATTTTAGAAGAAATCACAATTTATTTAATCTGAATTTTAATGATAAAAGTTAATCTGATCTAAACCGTATGTATAATCTGTTCACATTTTATTGTGCCTTTTTTTAGCTAATTTTTGGCATCGACTGCCATTTTAAGATGCAAGTTTTCTGAGGATTTAAATTTTACTAAGGCAATTTTGTGATATTTTTAATTTAATATTGCTATGATAGTTGACTTTCAAGTGAAGGTTTGTTAAATTATTTAAATTTAGTATCAATATTTTAATTACGGTTGGCTCAGCCTTGGGTCGTTAAAGAGGTTCCTTTTAGTTCAATAGTAATAATAATATTACTTTTATGCAGTTTAATTAACAAATATTTTTTTATTATTCTATCTTCGCTAAATTCATAATATCTATCCATTCACTATAAACATTAATCTATAATAGTTTGTAAATACACTCACGTTTTTAGTAATTGTTATCCAAATCAATAATTATTTCAATTTTTGAATTCAAATCAGTGCTTATCGATTTCCACTCCAATTTTAATATTAAATTGAACAGGAATCAAATTTATTTCTTAATTTCATATTCAGATGACCAGGAAGCCAATTAATTTCTATATCAGCTTACTCTTCCTTTTATTATTCAGGAGAAACCACTTATTTATTTATCTTCTTTTTAACAAGAATGCAATCTCCTTTTGGAAATAGAATTGCACTTCTTTATTTTATTTTCCTTTTTAAGCTAAAGGAAAAACACAACTTGCTTTATCAGAAAATAAAATACCCCGTTATTTATTTATCTTGACTCCCGTTGTCTTCGTTCCCCCATATTTTCTACCTTTTCCTTTGTAACACTTATTTATAATAATAATATCCTTTCAACACACGTTTCTACATTTCTAGCTATCTTAAATTAAAATCCACAACACAACAACATTAACCAACACCATTTAAACTTTTATTTTAAATCAAATCTGCATAAAAATAACAATCAATTCTAATTTATTAACAATAAGAGTAACCTCTATTTAACCATATGTAACCACCAATTGATATAATCTCAATATATTTAAAATATTTCCGAATCATTCAGTTATTACTAAACGCCCCGAAAATTGCAAAAGAAAATGAAGACTGAAAATTTGGTAGATTCGTCAAGTGCCTTTTAAACTGACAGAAATTTAGCTTAATAAGTATTGAATTACATAACCACAGTTTCTGAAGGTTAAACAGACCAATTTACACAATAAAAATTGTCAAATGGTTTGCATGGCCTACTACTAATTAAATAACACGAAAATGGATAATATTTCTGGCCGTCGTAGAATGTTTTGGTCAAATTGAGGAGAAATCCCACTTTATTTAGTCTGAATTTTTAATTACAAAAGTTCATCTCAAATTGTATGAGGACCGTTCAATAGAAACACGCGTGGACTACGCAGTCGCGACTTCATCGTCCTCGATAACAGAATTCAGTTGTTTATATTGATTGTTTAAGTACTAGTGACACGTCTGTCAAAAGTATACTGTTTGCTTCTTTTTAAGCGTTGTGCTTAAGTTGGAAAATGGCGTTTATGGTAGAAAATTCGTCTAAAGGTCATCTGCGTGCTGTTATTCAATTTTTGGCTGCTTAAGGGCGTCAGCCAATGGAAAATTATACGAGAATGAAAACTGTATATGGTAACTATAGTTATTCTCATACGACAGTGGTTAAATGCTGCAATAAATTTCGACAAGGAAGAGAATCCACAAAAGATTTGGCCCGTCCAGGCCATACTCAAGTTGCAGCATCGGATGAAAATGTGAGACAGTAGAAAGTTGCTAAAGTTAGAGATATTTCTGAAATGTTGAACATCAGTGTGGGAACTGTTAATTCCATTATTCATTGCCTCGGCTATCACAAAGTTGCTGCTCAGTGGATTCCACGGCTGCTTACTGCTTAACAGAAGAATTTGCGTTCGGCCTTATCACTACAGCATTTCATAAGCTATCAACAACAAGGTAATGCCTTTTTACACCAAATTATTGCCGGCGATGAGTCTTGATTTTATCACTACGAACCAGAATCCAAGAGTATGCAGTGGAAGCATGCAGAAAGCGAAAAAAAATCATGGCCTTATTTTTTGATTACTAAGGTGTACTTCTCTTAGGTTTTAAAGAACCTGCTGCCAACATCAATGCTGAACGATATGCAGACACCTTAAACTGTTGCGTGCCAACATCAAGAATAAACGTTACGGGAACCTCACAAACTGTGTCATCCTTCTGTACGATAAGGCTCATCCCCATGTAGCCCGAACGGTTCAAGATCTACTTGCTCGTATGCGTTGGAAAGTCTTGCAACATCGACTATACAGTCCTGACTTGTCCCCGTGCCATTTTTCATGTGTTTGGCCCATTAAAATAATCGCTAAAAGGGTGGCGGTTCAATTCCGACACAGAAGTAGAGTTTGCTGTTAGAGAATGGTTCCGCAAACAGCCGCAGGAATTTTACCAGCAGGGAATCTATAATCTATAGATTAGCGCGGCAGTGGGACACCCTTAATATTAATGGAGATTTCTTTTGGCAGATAGAATCTCAAATAACAACAGCAGAGAAGAACTTGGAATTTATAGCATCAAAGACAAAATATATATAACAAGGAGAGATAGAAACAACATATGAATAGGATAGATGACACTAGGCTTCCTAAACATGCAAAAGAATACAGATTAAGAGGAAGACGGGAAGTCGCTCCGATTGTTCTCTTGTTAGCTGTTTTTCTATATCTGCGTTCCAGTTCCCGCTTTGCGAGTCTCTTCCTTGACATTATTTTCTTCTAGCGTTTCTACACTATCGTGATGGTTTCTCGAGACGTTTATTGAAGTCCTATATGCTATTCTTATTGTTGTCGCGTGCCCTACCGTGCTCTTCGGTGTGTGCTCCGATTTCTAACCTGCCTCGATTCGTATCCACCCCAAAATCCTTCTGTTCCCAAATCTTCTATACATATAAGTGTCGATTTGCATGGTGGGACCGAAGCTGTGATCCAGATGATCGTATTTGGGAGCTAAGTCTTTGATATTTCCTTTCAGCCTTTCTTGAGATCTTCTTTTTTAATTATTTATTTATTTTCCTTACTTGAATTTTATGGTGGGTGGTATACATGATTTCTCGTTCCGTTCTGTTGCTTATGATTTCTTGCTGTCTTCCTGCTCCTAGTATAGTTTACGTTGATTTCTTGAATTTATGCTTACTTACTAGCTATGAACCCTACTTTTGATCTATGTATATGTACAAATCGCATGCGCCTATTGCCTATTACAGAATTATTATTTTGTTTTTATTCTATATTTATGTATTAAGTATCTTATAAATGTGTTTTAAATATGGGCTGCTATCCCGTTATTTCCTTTCTGCCGAAGGAAAAGTATCGCTCCCGCAAATTCTTTGAATGACTTACCGGCAAAAGATTACCTACTAGCAGTCAAGTGACGCTTGTTGGACGAAAATGAAATCTATCTATGGCTAAAATGCTACAATGTTACAATGTTACAGTTATGACATCACTTAGCTTTGCAAAGGTGCATGCTCTGATTCCACCTGTGATTTTGTCGTGGAATTACACGTGTGTCCCTTGTACATGTGTGATTTTCATCACTATAGTTGAGTCCTACTTTCGCCGCCTTGTTCACCCCCTTCTTCCCGCTTACACCACTTACACTAAACCCACTTTTAGTTTATTCATTCACCAGTTTTATTATTATTAAAATTACTAGAACTTTGTTATTGCCCTTGTAGCTCTCGCGTCCTAGTTATGATATTTATTTTTTCCAAAAAAATAAAACTGCGTTTTCTAAAGGAAACTATTAAAAACATTGAACCGCCGGCGTTCGTAAATATGTGCGTTCTCTAACAACGTCCGTTTTCATACCTTAAATCCATAAATGCGAATTTTAAAGCTAAAAATGTTAAAATCTACATTTATTCTTTAACTTGTGTGTCAATATCAAATTAAATTCGCTTTTTTAAAGATTGAAAACCTAAATCGTAGATCCATAAATTCGAATTCTAAAAAAAAATTAAAATCCACCTTTACCTTTAAACTTTAGACTGAATATCAAATTAAAATTCGATTTTAAAGAATGGCATTTTAATTTTTAAGCTAATAAATTCGAATTTTAATTCAAAAATTTTAAAGTCGCTAATCCTTAAACTTGAGCCCAAGTATCATATTAAAAAAATTCATAAATTCGAATCTTAAATTAAAAAAATTATAAAACCACTTCCTCCTTAAACTTTAGTCTGAATACCAAATTAAAATTTGATTTTGAAGATTGAGAATTCAAGTTTTAGGCTTATAAATTCGAATTTGAATCCAAAAATTTTAAAATCTACATTAACCTTAAACCTGAGTCTTAATACTAAATTAAAAAATTAGTTTTATGATTGAAAATTCCAAGATACTAAAAATGTAGCAGATTGTTGACAGTGCCTTTTAAACTGTGACAGAAATTGAATGTATTGAATTACATAATCACAATTTCTAAAGGTTGAACAGGCCAATTTACAATAATTATCAAACGAACATGTCCTACTGGATGTTTGATGCGATTTTTCCAATAATAAATAATTAAAATTAATTATTAATCCGCAGGCTAGCCAATAAATGGCATCAGATTTTAATTCATTGACGAATAATTATCTCTTAATCTTAATATATAATAAAGTATGATCAAATCCTACCCGGATTACATAAGTCGATATGTAAACACGACAATGCAGTTTTTTCTTTTTAATTTAATCAGCAGTGTACTTAATAAAACTTCACAGCAAATATTTATTACAATGGTGAGAAATAATTTTTACCACGCGTTCATTAGCACAAAATGTTCGTTTTACATTTCGAGTGATAGTTTAACGAAGAGTTCCTTATTGCAGCGCTAAACTCGAGACATCTTCTGAAACGGTACGAACTTTAAATGTGAACCCATTGTTACGTAACATTCTAAAGATTTGTTAATTAACTGACGCTACTATTTCGAAACGAGAACTCCAAAAGCTGCTGACATTTACGATTCATCTCTTTTTCTGAAGCGTCGTGAAAACGAAAGTAACTTTTGTTTTTTATAAAGATCGAAGGCGAAACGTTAACTGACGTTAACTGTTTTAAATTAATCACAGGTTTATTTGAAGATTTTTATTGACAATACGTCTGTGAAGCGAATAAAAGTAAAGTTCCTTGAACTGATTGCAGATATTTAATTATATTTAACTTTAAAAAATGACGAAAAACTTCCTTGATCTTTAGTTTGTGTTTTTATTGAACTGAAAGTGCAAGAGTGTAACGTCCTGATTTACGGTTAACAACTACTACATTTGATATTCTATAAATTGTTTACAGCAGGCTTTGAAATTATGCAAGAACCCGGTAGGTTCTACCGAATGCTGTAATAAATCATTCATAAAGCATAATTACTGCTTGGGTTCTTTATTGAACGGTCACTAAGTATGTTATAGATAAAAATCAAGTACTGTGACAATAAAACACTTTCTCCGCGTGGTTTCAAACGTATCTTCTTCGGAAATGTTTGAGATATATGAAAGCTTTCCTGCGGTGATCAAGTTTTAACTTAAAGCACTTTGGTAAAATTATAGTAATTTCTTGTCATTAGGAGCCTAATTTATTAAATTGAAAACGAAGATGTAAGTAATTACCGACGTAGAAATTTCCACATCTAATTTTTAACCAATTTTTAGAATATTTTTTACTGCTTTTATTAATTCTCATATTTTTTTATTTGATAGGAAAAGAGAATGAAGTAACATGCCCAAACAGTTATGTTACGTGTTTAAATCTGCAGGCCCATTTAAATATTTATTTAATCATTCAATCGTTAAAGGTGAAAAATGTTGTTTCTCTTCAAAGATATTAATCCTGAAACGTTAATCTTTAAATTTTTTAGCTTAAAAATTTTTACCATAAAGGAAAACAGGGTAGAGCTTACACAAAATGGCTCTTTGTAAGTATAAAAATCCAAAACTGTCAGTGAGTACAGCCACGAAACGAAACTTACAACATTAAAAAAAAGAAAAAATCACAAAACTTGCGCTTCAGAATTTTTCAGACTTAATTCGGGCCACTGCAAAAATACAATTACAATCCCCTAGCCAGATTCTTCGCCACCTGAAATAAAAATCAAGCTTCGATTAATTTCAATTAATTTCTAACATTTTCCTTCAAATACTTTAGAAAAAATAATTAAAATTAGAACGCTAAGCTCTGGGTATTTAAGAATTAAAAGAGGCAACAAGTACTGCTGTTTAAAACCCCATGAATCATCTGCAACAACAATTAACGCACAAATTCCTTGTTTAAAAGTGAAACCAGCATTCTTATTCAGATTTAAATTTTACTTTGCACACAATGTCTTGACCTAATTTTATTCAAAATTTATGGTGACACGAAATCACCATCAAGGAAAGGAAATACCTATTCTTCGTGACTCAGAGTGATGTTGAATCTTGAATCTATTAGGAAAGTTTCTGCTCAAGTAAATTTATATAAATCTCTACATATTAAGCACTTAGCTTATTTTAAACAGTTTATTTTATCGAAATTAAAATCAACTCCATGAGGGAAAATAAGACACTAAAAGGACAAGAATTTCAAGGCTATCAGGTAAAAAATACAGGATAGAGGATAGAATAAATCAAAATCTTTAATACGTACATGTGGGGTTAAATTATGATCCACATCCAACTATATTAATTTGAAGCGGTGAATAAAAAAGCTAAATATTGGGCAAAATGATTAATCATAAATTATAGTAAGGAAATCAGTAATTTAAAGTTAAAAATTTAAAGGTAATGATAACAATCACTTTGAAAGTAGGTTGATTAAATTATAAAAAGAAATATGTAGAGATACGAATTAGGAAATAATAAAACCAGATTTTAATTATAACATTAATGATAAGAAAATCAAAAATTTTGCCCTGAAGATTGAATCGGTTATCAATAAATTCAGCGAATTCATTCCTTTGGATAAAAATTCTATTTTACAAAATATTGGTTTAGAAATTAATGAAATTAAAAATAGGTTCAAGAAAAGGTTGACAAATGGCAAGTAAAATATCCTAAATACTTTAAGAAACTAAAGCACCAAAAAACTAGATCGCCAAAAGCAGGATAGGAAAATAGATTTGGACCAGGCTAATGAAAGGGACAAGGCGTTGGAAAGGGTATTAAAGAAAAATCGCACAAGGGAAAGCAATAAAGTACAGTACAAGAATCTCACCAAATATTTATATAGCTACGTAAAATGTTAGGTGAAAATATAATGAAGGGGCGTTAATCAGGTTGGCGGAAATAATGAAAAGCTACAGAATAGATTTACTGGCAATGCAAGAAACAAAACAACAAGGAAATGCCATTATGGAGGTAGATGAGTAACTAGGTGTTTTTTTTTCTTGCAGCGGAGGAGAAGACAGGAAATTAGGAATCAGATATCTGACAAACAGAAGAATAAAAAATGAAATAACTGATTTCAAACCGATATTAGAAAGGATGTGCACGATGAGATTTAGAAGTAGGTATAAAAAAGCAGCATCAGTGTACATTGCCCGAAGGAAGACAATGACAAAAAAGAAAAAGATGCATTCTATGAAGAAATGGAGAAGAGATACAATGAAATTCCAAGATATGACGTGAAGATGATTATGGACGATTTCAGTGCGAAAATAGGGAGAGAGAAAATATAAGAACCGACTATGGGAAGACATGCGGAAAGTAATGGGAACGGTAAGGACTTAATTTGCCTTATGCAGACGCGTGAGTGCGAGCGGGACAGCCTTATGCGTGCGCGTATTGGGAATGATTGTCGATGCGCATTATTTATTCATTTTGGCAACTGTTGTAATAACCTTTAATAATTTTTGATTATTTTATTTTGTAACATTAAAGTTTTTAAAGATACTATGTCCATGTAAAATGATTGACACTGTTTTATGTACGTATTATAACTTCAATCACTATCGTAACCGTATTCTGATTCATCTTCCTCGTTTTCTGCTTCTTCATTTTCTGCCATGTCCTTTGAAGCAACAATAACAAATTATTAGAACCATGTTCGCGAAAAGCTCCAAAATGGAAAATTTCCAGTGCCAAAGCCATTAAAGATTCTGTATGCAATTCTCTTATCATTATCTACTTGGTAGAAAATGTAAACTATCTGTATCTAATAAGCTCCTTGTCTACAGTACTGTCTTCAAACCCATCTGACACTCCTTCGGCATCCAGCTGTGGCGTACTGCAGCCAGCTTCAATATCCAGATAATCAAAAGATTTCAATCCAAAGTAAGGAAAATAGACATTTCAAGTGATTTAAAAGTTGACTCTGTAAAAAACGTGATAGTGTAGTTCAGTGATAAGTACTTAAGAAAATTAGAACAGCATCCTAACGCTTTGGCTCTACAAAGACTAAGCAGACATAAACCGTTCGACCTACCTACCTCATAGGTTTGATTAGTTACGTAATTAATAAATTATAGGAACTTGTGTTGGTAAACAAATAGGCGTTTAAAGTAACTTCTGTGTCGTAAATCGCTAGATTTCAACCTTCATGTCATATTTTTATTTACAGGAGTTGTCCATAGTAAACTAAAACACATACTGTAAACAAAATAGGTTTTTGTTTTCAATGTCTTCGTTTTTCTAAATTAGGTATTAATAATTAAACGAGTCAGAACCCCTGAGAGATTCATTCTTAGGCCAACGTTTAAAGGAACTCTTTCATAATGAATTCGAAGACTTCCACGGTCAGTGTCAGTATTAACAAAACGTCTTCCTCCTGAAGAAGCCCCTTATAAAAGTGGGCGAAACGTTGAGTCTTTTGTCTCAAAATGACACGGTCCCAATCCGGAAGACGTTTTGTTGAACTCTTTCATGTTTATGAAGAGCCCAATCTAATCCCAACTGTTGACTTATTTTAGGACCACCCCGTATATTTAAATATGTTTGTGTAAACAAAAATATTAGTTAGTTGTTTTAATACAGATAATTTGTTTCTTAGGATAACAAGATATGTTTTGGTACACAAAACAAATAATTTTAGTTGAAGTGATAAATTTCCAACAACTAAAAAAATATGTTTCAGCAGCTGACATATTCTGAGACCACTTTTACTAAAAAAAATTGCTCTGATACTTTTTTTGTTACAATAACTTAACTTTTCTTAAAGTGCGTGGATAACACAAATTAGTTTTTATTAATTAAAAGAAGGTTACTTAGATTGTGCTATTTTCTTCAGTTGGTTAAAGACCGAAATAAAAAAATGAACGTTGAACAATCCCAGTTTCCCAATTTTGAATGCGCCCATTTCCATATTTGGACAAAAATCAAACAAATCAAGTAATTTAATTAATGAAACAAATTAAAAGCTTGACGCATTAATTAGCAGTTTGCTACCAGTTTTCGCCTACATGTATAAAAAATCAAAAAGTAAAGAAAGCCAAACAACGCGGAAACCCAACAAACACAACATCTAACTGCAATTCTTATCGCTGCAGGTAACAACTGGAAAGTAACCGGAACTACTCGTTCAAACACACCCTTAAATCTATTAGTTTTTATTGCAATCATTTATAAATGTTGAAACTCAGCTGCATTTTATATGACAAACCATCAGCCTTAGAACAAGCGAGATGCAGAGAATAAAAAGTCCTTAGATGTTCACTTTCTATTAACAACTACCAGCGCTCAGTTTGAGCATATCGATACGCTTCAAGGATTTAGATAGATCTTCTTGTACTATTGACTTACTTCAACTGGTTGCAATGAGAATTTCCCACACTTTTAAGTGATTGTACTTAATACCGTAATACTAAGTGAAGCAATTGAATTAAAACCAAAATGATGATAGCATTGCACAAGTTCGTTATTACTTTCGGATTTATAATTTATACGTAATTATATCAGAGCTTAAAATGTTATAAAACGTACATAAATCGAAAGGTAATTACATATTATTGGCTTTCATTTGAATAATGTTTTCATGTTATTTATTAGTTTTGAATTTATGGCGATTTAATTTATAGTTTTAAGTTGATAAAGAGAACTTATTGAATTGAAATATTTTAGAAATTTACCATAAAAATGTTTCCCATTAATTTTTTTGGATATTTATTAACTAAAAATTGACTTTTCTCTTCGATTTCAAAGAATAATCTTGGAGATTTCAATGCTGAAGCAAGCAAGTAACCCGATTTTTACAAACTCAAGCAATAGGCTATCATCAACAAGTTTAAATATATTTTTCAGTTTATCACTAAGCCTATAAAATGAAACGTTACGTAAAATTAGTAATTTATACGACGATACACGTTGGTTGTCTGAATGTGAGTAAAAATCGAGCTGTTAATACCTTGGAAATCAATCGAGGTTAGTGGTCCATTGATGTCAGCATCCTGGTACTACCAGCTAAAGATATTCGGTATATCACTTGGTTTCAGAGGAGAAATTCTTTACGGTTCTTTAGAATATTTGAATAATTTGATTTGCTGCATAAATTCCTGATAAAAAATTAATTAATTATTTTGTTCCAAAATTTCCTTTACAATAAAATTGTTTTATTAATGGAAACAATTTGAAAATCTTATTCAAAAATTCTAAGCTCCGTAAACCAAAAATTACGGTTGAAAATGATGTAATTTACTGAGATTAAACATGGAGGAATTTTTATTTTCAAATTTCCGTATTGTATCAAATAGTTTAATCTTTATAATCCCGTAGGAAAGTGAAAGGTAAAAGGAGCAAAAAGAATGCGCTTTTAAATACTAAATTAATTTCTAAATGATTAACTGCAACAAACTTTGCATTTTAAAAAATATTTTACTTTAAAGCTGGTTAAAGACTTTGACATTTAAGCGTTTTTTTATAAACTGTTAAACTGTAATTATTTAGCGTATAATAAGAAATCTGATTAATTTTATACGCGATACATGAACCTTTCACCTTGTCGTTAATATTTTATAGGTAATAACGTTAAATTAGTTATAAAGCGCAATGCTTTTAATTTAAACGTGACAAGTTAACTCATACAACAAAATGTAATTTTTCAATTTAAATTTATACCGAATTTCCTATAAAAATTGTTATCTAACAAAATTACTGAAAAGCCAAAGTTATATGTTATATGATTCATTCAAAAGTTTCTTTTAAACCAAACGCCATTGCTTCGTTTTATTAGAGCTAAATTGAAATTTCGCGAAGAAACAAATATGTAGGATACGACCAAAAGAAACTAATCTAATCTAATCTAACCTAACCTAATCTTTCTTTGATTGAAGAGAAGGGGAAACCCATCGCGGGCCCGCGCGTACCTTGTTGCACTGGGAGTGTGGGACTCCTACCCACTAAAACTCCTTCTTTCTTCTTTCTTCTTTCTTCTTTCTTCTTTCTTCTTTCTTCTTTCTTCTTTCTTCTTTCTTCTTTCTTCTTTCTTCTTTCTTCTTTCTTCTTTCTTCTTTCTTCTTTCTTCTTTTTTCTTAATATGTGGCGCATCGCCGAACCTATGGCATTTCATTTACGTTCGTCATCCAGCATTAATTCGACAATGTTCTCCATCGTCACGATTGTTCCCATTGATCTGTTTATCTGATATCATGTCTCCCTCCATCTTATGTATTCCGCGAAAGTGCGTTCTGGGGTGTCTCTTTCATTACAATATACACAATATTCGCTATCCGTTATCTTAAAACTACATAAATAGGTACGCAAGCAGCCATGTCTCGTTAACAACTGCATTATGCAAGGTTAAACGATCTCTAGATCGCCCTCTACTATCCACTCGCTTAATATCTCACTTCTTCTATTGTTTCCTTTGGAACCCCAAGCAAAAGATTTCGTATTGAAGTCTCCTCCAACTAGTATTCTACATTTTTTAATGGCTGTTGATGTCATTTCTTAGGTGATATAGTGTTTCCTCATAAGCTTCCAGAGAAATGGTGATATATACAGCTTGTCAAACGAGAACTTTCACTTCAGATGTGCAGAACGGGAAGCGAGACAGCATTCGGAGCAAATGTGATGCACTTACTCTCGGTTCCCCACTTCGTCGAGGTACACTCAGTAAACCAAGTTATTTACCTAGTTACGATACGTGCTAGCATAAAGCACAACTAACGCGTACTTCTGTCGGAGTGTACTCGATCTGCACTACTCAACGTTCAGTAAGTAAATGCGCTCCGCTACTGATAACAGAAATTTGCCACTGCACACCCCCTGGACAAAAGTGAAAGTTCTCGTTTGACAAGCTGTAACGCCCATATATAACGTATTTCCCACTTTTTTCCATACGCATCTCGAACCTTTTCCTGATTGTTATACTTTAATGTTAGTGTTATATACCCTTATTGCTACATCAGTATGTGTGTCTTTAAACCACGGACTAGTCTCTGTCATCCTAAGGTCTAGTTCGCTAGCTAAGGTCACGTCCACAGTATACTCCTGAACAATTTGTTGCACAAGATCTTGTGGTTCTCTTGAGATTTGTCTGTAATATTATCATGTTAATTGTCTCTTAAAATAAAGTATACCACTTCACGTTCCTTCGAACAATAGTGACAAATATTAGCGACGGACGAACAGAAATCGAAGGAAGAATAAACGCGGAAAATAGAAGTGCGGCAGCATTAAACGAAATACCTAAGATCGAAAAGTGTATCGCGAAGGACTAAAATAAGAGTATACCGAACAGTTAAGAAACCGACCGTGCTCTATGCGAGTGAGACGTGGACAATGAATCTACGCGAACAAGCGAAACTTTGCATCTGGAAGAGGAACATATTAAGGAGGATATACGGAGGAAAAGAAACGGTGACATATAGGAACGAAGAACTAACCAAGAAGTGATGGACCTGTATAAAGACGAAAACATTGTAGGAGTAGTCAAAGGAAGATAAATAGGATGGTTAAGACACATAGCGAGGATGACAGAAGACCGAATGCCAAGGAAGCTGCTGGAATCCGCACCTGATGCAACTAGAAGAAAAGGAAGACCTCGAACTAAATGGCAGGGAGCTGTCGAGCAGGATTTAAAAAACCTGGGAACTAACAATTGGAAGGAAACAGCACAGAATAGAAGGAAGTGGAAAACAATAGTGAAGCAAACCATGGGTCTACAAGACCCGTAGAGCTGACGTATATGTATATGCATGTAGTTTTCTGTTGATTCTCTTCTTCCTTGCTTCCTTGATTCCAGGGGACTTTGTTTTATCCTCCCGCTCTTTGCTCTTCTTTTTTTCCTCGGCTACAGCCGGTTCTATATCTGCGGCAGGCCATTGTGGTCGTTGGGTGACTACCCTTCCCATATTCATAGCTCTGAAGCTCGTTTTGTCACTGTTTAATAGTGTGTCTTCCTGGCCGCATTTAAGACACTTTCCTCTCATGCTTCTTTCTTCTTCATGGCGTTCACTTGCCTTATGCCCATGTTTTTGGCATTTAAAACATCGCTAATGGGATTAACCAGTTCGAAGATTCCAAACTTGACTGACCCACCCCATTTAAAGTCTTTAAGACTGGTTCCTCCCCTTGTTTTAGTGACTCTGTTGATGTCCACGCCCATATCTTCTAGATTCACTTTTTGTTTGATGTCCTTTAAGACAGTGGCGTGTCCATGCGTCTACCTCTGCCGTAGTACCTAGCCAATTTAATATCCACACTTTTTACATTTATCAGCGCTTCCCGAAGGCCAGCTAAGGATTCCCCCATCATTTTTGAAATATCGTCTTCTCTTTTTGCCCTATTTTATTGCAATTATAACATTTTAATGAGGTAATGAGTTCTCAAACACCTCATATGTTCCATTCTTCTGCTGAGCAATTCGTTTGCCATTTTTTTCCCCCAGGGTCACACAAACATATTTAACGCCATCTTTGTTAACTTTTGCCGTTAACTTTATTGGCATATTTTCCTTTAGCCTTTCAGGTTGCCTGGTTTCTTTTTCTATGATTCCTAAAATTTCTTCTTTCTGCACGTTTTGGTCTATGTTCAGTATCAAGTCAAGTCAAGTCAGTCCATTTTAATGGTAAGTAATTCCTTCTTGCCTGCTCGTATCTTCTTTCCTTTTTATTTTAACCTGAACACTTCCATTTTTGTATTTTGTTCTATTTATTGCTATCCCGAGAGTATTAACACTACTTTTCATACTTTTTTAATACGTCCGCATATGCAGTGCCGTCTATGGGTTTGATTATTAATATCTCCTAATTTCTGGTTCTTTTTCTCTTTATTTCATGTTTCTTGTCAATTTCATCTACCTTGTGACTCTACGTTGAATACAAGATTATCCGGTCTTGTTTTGTTATCTACCAACTGTCTGTCAACTGTAGCAAGCTGTGTATTATTTTGTACGGCTCTTTTAGTTGTTCTAGCCTTTTCCTTTTTGTGTATGTCTTGTATGCGTGTATAGCCAGGCATTACTTCAAGTCAGACGGCTGTGTCATGTGTGTGTCAACGCAACGTAGGGATTCGAACCCGGGACTTGCAACATGTAAGTCTAGCCCTCTTATAACTGAGCTACCTGGCTTCCCCAGTTGTTCTAGCCTAACCTAATCTTACCTAACTTAAACTAGCCGTGGGTTGGCCATGGAATAACAGAAAATAAACGGCAACTGTCCTATCAGTGTCAAAGAAGCGTGATTATTTTGTTTTATTTTAATGGTATAATTATTATTATTATTAACTTACATTAACCAGCATACAATATTTTTATAGTAGCTAACACCTTTCTTTTGGTCACGAAATTTGAATTGAACTCTACGAATATGTTGATAGCGATATTTCTATTAAAACATTCTTTTGTTTATTAATTTGGTTGTTTTTATTTTAACAAGACGAATTTATATCCAAAAATCAACGAATTTTTTCGTTAGTATGGCGTACTGTTGACTAAAAAGGCTGTGAAATGTAAATGCATTATATTAATTTATTTAAAGACTAAAACAATCGAACTAACTTTACAAACATAAATTCCGGGCAGATGGGCAGGTATATTTTAAATTAGGAAAAGTAGCAAACCTTTGTGGCGAGTTTGATATTTTATACTTTCATTATTGTGAATTAATAATTTCTTAATTTAATTTCTATATTAGCATGTCCAATATCATCAAGAAGAATAAAAAACAATGCCCTTTTATTGTTTGCAAAACGTAGAAAAATGAAGAAACAAACAACTGTTTGCCATTTAAGTTGTGAAACTGAGTAGTCACCTTAATAATAAAAAAAATAGTAAAAAGTTTCTAAAATGGCATTCACTAATTTTTTAAGGTTCATAAAACTGCTAAAAAATTACAACATTCGTTATGTTAATGCGTAAATATCAATCGAACGAAAGAAGATATATTAATAAATCTAAAATACTTATAGGCGTTTTAAGATTATGAAACGAGTAGCAGAATGCTATAAATTAATTTGAAGTGACTTCACTTTCCGAGATGATAACCAATTTTATTTTATTTTATTTATGTATTTATTTATTTATTGAGCGAAATCTAGGCTTGCGGTTGCCAGCGATTTCAACACGTGACGACCTTAGCACTACCCCCGTTTTATTTTAGGGGAACAAACGGAAAACATAAATGTTTTAGAGATTTAGCCAACGATTAAACAGTAATTAATACGAAAACACGACAATTTTCATAGTTCATTCGGCAACTAGAGCTAGTCCGGATTTTGTGGGATTTTACGGAATAAATTGGACTTAACAGTTCAAGAATTAATGGAATTTCTGGTAAATTCATTTTTACTTGAAAGTAACATTTTGCAGCTCAATTTTTAATATTTTGAGACACAAAAACATTGAAGATTGTTTGTTAAATTCAAAGCCGGATTTACGTCAAAAGCATTAAATTAAAAAGCAGTTTAAATAAAAGAAGTGGTTTAGTGTTTTGTTTATGATCACAATTAAATAAATTAAATTCGAAGTTTTCGAAATTTTAAAATTAATATAAATTTAGAATCTGAATAGGTGACTAAAGGCTTAAAAATAACTCCTTGAAGTAAATCTGGATTTTCGTATACAGGGTGCCCGTTTTTCGACCTCAAGCATGGGGATCTCGGTTATTATAACAGATGCGAGATCGGTTAAATTAGGGCAAAGTTGCGCATTTTTATAGTGATCAATTATCTGAAAGAAAAATTGATCTGTCATTTTTAGTTTTTGAATTATTGGAGAAAAATGGAAAATTGTGATTTTTGTTTAAATTTTTTTAAACGAAAACCGATAAAACTAGACATTTTTAACTAAGACATTGTGAAGGCACTTTTTTACAAGGAATCTGAATCTGGCATCGTGTTTTCCAAGGCATCCTAGATGCAAGAGTTACAACACTTAATTTTTTTTTTCTTATGGGCGCCATATTTGATTTTTGCATTTTCGAATAGAGCTCTTTTTTCTGATCACGACTATGTATCACATGATATGGTCAAGCTTTACATTTTGATTAGAATTTAAGAAAAATGTTTTTGCGAAGAATACTTTGGAAACAACAACATCTACTTTTGTCTAACATACAAATTTTTGACAATTCAATTAAATTTCACTATTCGGTTGCATTATTTTTAATATTGTTCCAATTTAAATACAAAAATTCTGCCTTCCTGTTCTTATTTTAAAACTTAATTTTGTAGGTAAATTGGGAAGAAATGTGGATGTGCAGCTCTAAATTTAATTGCATTGTCAAAATTTTGTTTGTTAGACAAAAGTAGATTTTGTTGTTTCCAAAGCATTCTTCGCAAAAACATTTTTCTTAAATTCTAATCAAAATGTAAAGCTTGACCACATCATGTGATACATAGTCGTAATCAGAAAAAAGAGCTCTATTCGAAAATGCAAAAATCAAATATGGCGCCCATAAGAAAAAAAAATTAAGTGTTGTAACTCTTGCATCTAGGATGCCTTGGAAAACACGATGCCAGATTCAGATTCCTTGTAAAAAAGTGCCTTGACAATGTCTTAGTTAAAAATGTCTAGTTTTATTGGTTTTCGTTTAAAAAAATTAAAACAAAAATCACAATTCTTCATTTTTCTCCAATAATTCAAAAACTAAAAATGACAGATCAAATTTTCTTTCGGATAATTGATCACCATAAAAATGCGCAACTTTGCCCTAATTTAACCGATCTCGCATCTGTTATACTAACAGAGATCCCAATGCTTGAGGTCGAAAGACGGGCACCCTGTATTTAACTTTAGCATTTTTAGAAGATTATGTGAAGAAATTTTCTGCTTCTTTCAGAAAAGATTTCAGGATTAAGTTATTAATTTGATACCAACATTTTGAGTTTCACAGACTTTATTACATTCTTGAACATTGAAGTAAATTTGAATTTTCGTATACTTAATGGTGGTAATCTTTAGACTCTTCTCCTTTTTTTTGCATTCAGCAAGGAAGTATAGCCGGCAACATGGAGGGTTAAAGCCCCCCTAAGTCGCTTCCATGCCCGGTTGTCTCGCACGCTTACACGTACGGGGTGATATGGTAGGCACCACGCCTTCAATAACCGCCTACCTCTCCTACTCCGGTTCTCAATTATTTTCAGTGACTTATTTTTTCTTTTTCCAAATAAATATTATAGATTAACTTTTTTAATTTTGAGGTTCGCAGACAAGCTTTATTACTTCCTTACACTTTAATTTTAACTTGGCTTTTCATATATTTAATTCTACTAATTTTTAGAAAATTTTTCCAAAAATTTTCAAGAACTTTTTTTCTTCTTCTTTTTCTTTTTCCAGCACAGAGCTCAGGATTGTTCCCCAGCAAAGAATTTTTTGTGTAAGTAATTTCTGGCAATTTTTACATGATTTTGTCAATTTTTTTTTAATATTCTGTTCTTCTTCTTGTTCTTCCAGCAAAGTGTTCGAGATTGAATTTTTGATTTTGATATCAAAAGTTAGAGATTCACAGACGAATTTTTCTACCTCCTTTGAGTTTGAACCAAATCTGGCTTTTCGCCTGGCAAGAAGATTTTGTCGTTCTCTAGAAATTTTCTGTTTCTTTTTCTTCTTCCAGCAAAGTTTTCAAGATTGAGTTTTTTATTTAACAGAATTCGTTTTGATACCAAAATTTTGAGCTTCACAAACATACTCTATTACCTCTTTTGGGCTGAAGATTTTGCCAAAGTGTTTCAAATAAATTTCTTCTTCTTCCAGCAAGGCGATTCAAGATTCAATTTAACAAAATTAGTTTTGATATCAAAATTTCGAACTTTATTACTTCCTTTGGCTTTTCGTGTATTTAATTCTGGTAATTTTTAAAAGATTTTGCCAAATTCTTCCAAGAAATTTGCTTCTTTTTCTTTCTCCAGCAAGAATTTATGATTAGGTTCTTAATTTAGTAATACTCATTTTGATACCAAACTTTTAGTTTCATAGACGAACCTTATTACTTCCTTGAACCTTGAAGCCAATTTGGCTTTTTGTGTATTTCTTTCTGGCAATTTTTAGAAGATATTTTTTTAATAAATTTTCTTCTTCTTCTTCTTCTTCTTCCATTTCTTCCACCAAAGCATTGAGGATTAGGTTTTTAATTTAATAGAGTTCATTTTAATACCATAATTTTGAGATTCACTTTATTACTTCCTTGGACGTAAATCTGGCATTCGGTTATATTTAATTCTAGCAATTTTACAAGATTTTTACCAATTTTTTTCCAAGCAATTTTCTTCTTTGTCGTTTTCCAGCAAGGTAATGTAATGACCAGCTGGGCCTTACTAATTTTATGTATCTTTATTTTCAGAGATTATATTTTAATGTATTTTCTTATATTCAGAGTTAGGGGTGTTTCTTTGGGCAATTATGTGGCAAAAAAGTATTGATTTCATTTGAAACAGCAATATCATAAATTCTCGGACTTAAGCACTGAAACCACCGTCCCTTTTCTAAATTAGTTACGCCGCCTGTATGTAAACAAACCGATACACACGCTTTCTAGTAAAGTGTCAAATTGCAAAAGAATATAAAACAGACCACAAAATTAGGATTTGGAAATAGACCCTTCAATATTAGATTTATTAGTTTGAACAAGTGCCTGCGGCACACTCATGGAAACGTTTTGATAACAACCCACTTATGAAATGTATTAGCTTTTTGGACAAGTACCAGATGTAAACCCGTGAGGACGTTTAATTGCCACCCCTTCAGTATCGGATTTTGAGTATAAATACACAACAATATCTTATCAGAGGAAGCAGTCTTGACTATTCAGTCTATCTGTATAGTGGTCTTGAATTTCGATTAGTTCGCCGATTAATGTATCTAACAGTGGCGTGTTTACCATGGAAGCTAGGGAAGCACAGCTTCCCCTACGTAAACTAAATACCTACAGCGTATAATTAAATTAATATAAAAATTTAATATTATATATTATCCTCTTGACCCGAATATGTATAATTATTTTCAATATTTTTCAATACTAATCGAAGCTCGAACCTGATTTCAACTGTCCGCTGCCGCATAACACGAACGACGAAAAACACGACGTAACCCGAAACGACTTTGTAGGCTACGAAGTTATAGCTTATCGCCAGTATAGTGTTTTATTCACTGAGATCGATAGTAAGCGCGTGTCCAAGAATATTATGTAATAAAATGAATACTGTTTTACTGTGGAATTAAAAAGTATTATATGAACGTGAAATTAGTTACATATTAATATATAAACAATAGAAATATCGTATCAATGCACAAATCTTTCGTTTTTACGCATAATTTCGTTTGAAAATCGAACTAAAAATAGTCTTGTGTAAGCTGTAACCCGGCTATCCCCGCCACAAGTGCATCTACATAACATTCCTTTTCCGCGCTTAAACGAATCAAAAGTTTTGTTAGGAATTCTACAGGATAATAAAGACTTTCTGCTTTGGGATTGATATCAGTTGAAAAGGAATTAGTGAAAAAAGTTTTTATGATGACGTTATAGATGAGTTTTCAAAAGAAAATAGACGTATGGCATTTCATTTTAAATAAGGTAAGATTTTATTATAGTTTGCAAAAAAAATGTCTTTTATTTTACTCTTCAGCTTCCCCTTTTGTAAGGTTCTAGACACGCCACTGGTATCTAATTACTGTAAAATATACAGTTAGTTGTTGCTCTACACTAATTTGTAGAAATCCATCATCCTACGTACACCGCTGTAAAACATTGCTTAGTAATTCCTATTGAGGGGTCTCCCAGCGAAATCCAAATTTAACCCACAATGTAACAGTTAGCCATTTTAATATACTTATCATATTCAAAATTAGACTTGATCAAAGTTACATTAGGGTTGCCCTGATCACAATTATTAATTTTTTTTCTTTCAGTTTTCTGTTTGATTAATTGATAAACTTTAAAAGTATGTATTAAAAGGAAAGGGCATTAAATAGAAGACATAAATTGAATCCATGCTGTTAAATTATCCTTAATAGAACTAATATTTATTAGTTAACTAATGAATTAAAGGTACTTTTTACAACCAAATCCCAATCATGCTTGAAAGGATTGCAATTCTTGAGAAAATGATACAAGTTACCCAATAATGTTTTTTTAGTTTAAACTAATTGATTTTAATAGAAAAATTTGGAATATCAGAGACAAATTTTGTTACTTAACATACAACGAAATTTCGTTTTTTGTTATTTAATTCCTGCAATTTTTTAAACAGTTGAAAAATTTTTGGAATCATACCTGATGGACCTGGCGTAATCCAAAATTAAACCCAAAGGTCAAATACGTCAGATACGAAATGAAATTTTGATAATTCTTCGAAAACCACAAATTATTTCTGCTAAAATGAAATCGTAAAACTTTTATAAAACATCAAATTAGTACGTGTGAATTACTAAACTAAGGTTATTTAAAATGATAGAAAAGTTATAAGTACAGATTTGGTATTCCGCTTTGGTGATTTCAACGCTACCGCAGAAGAGTAACCCGGCCACTACTAACGAACCTAACTAAATAAAAATAAAAACAATCAAAGAAATTAGCGTTTTTTTAGTTTTTAGATTTCTGCCTTTCAAGTTAACAGCTGCTCAAATGTTTCATCTTGATTTTATAGTACGAAGGGACGTCATTCATAAAAAACGGTGTAGGCTCCAAAGAAAATTTCCAATTAAATAACATCAGAATGTGCGGCTTCCTTCCTCAATAAAATTATCAAAAGTTAAATCTGAAAATTTTTAAATACGAATATCGAAAGTAAACGACAGTCAAAAAACAATTACGCTTTCAATGAAAACCCAGTTTTATTCTAGTGCCCTAAAAACATTTGCCAGCAGGTGAAGACGACCATTGAATTTAATAACAGGCTATCGAATATTCAACAGCTTATGGCATCTTTTAGAGATGGGCAAAACGTCTTACAAATTTAATCCACGGTTTCAACTATTAAACGAAGTTTTTCTGATAATTCGGATGTGAAATCCTGAATTTACCAGAATTTAAAGATTTTCTTATTCTGCGTCCATGCAACTCTTAACTAATTGTTAATTTTACATAAGGTAAAGAATTAATCGAGGATCGCACGTATCTTTCAAAACGCGAAGAAGTCAGCCAGCGGCGGGACAACTTTCTACAAGCCCCTTTCTTCCCACACTAACGTCTCGGACGACCCTTCTCTTCGGCCTTTACAAGATCACAGCTTCTTAGACGTCTTCAGTATCGCGACGGTGTCTTTCTTTTTCGACACAATAGAAATGTTGTAGCTGGTGACAGTGTCTTCTTCGTAGTGCATAAGGAACGTACTTATTTATATATAAAAATGTGGATTAAACTTGAAGTGAGTTGGTTTCTTTTAATTAATTATTTGTTATTTAAAACAATTTTAACAGTTTTTTAGCTTTTAGAGAAAATGTGAACATTTGCACCTGTTTTATTTATTTATCGCATAGAACATTTATGTAGGTATCAAATTTTTAAAGTTCGTTCGGTTCACCTTCTTGAAACTTTGTTTCAATGAATTACAGTTGATAATCAGCAGATTTGCGGTGTTAACCAGGTTTCAATTTTTCGCCCATTAAACGTTTAAATTATTCCAAAATATTTTTTATTTCTGCTTCGACGTAAACCTGTAAAAGTAAATAATTACCCTAAAACTAGCCAAAATAATTGTGTTGTGATTAAATTTTCGAGAATTAAACAAGGCCGTCCTACTTTTTTAATCGACTTAACGAGTTCACTTTCGTTACTCTTCAAAAATAAAAATTAAAGATGAAATAGCACGCTCTGTTTGATTAAAAACCAGTCTGCTTATTATAACAAAAAGTGGCCAAATTATCAATTGGGATAAATAGTTATTTACGGTTTCCTCTTCCAATTATTACTTTTGGACTATTTGTATGCTCTGTTTGTTCGTGGTGTGTCAGTCGTAAATTAAATTATTAAGTTTCATATTTATTTTAGATTCTCCTGTCACTTAAAGAAAGCAGTTTTAAAAACGGAAATTAATCAAAAACATGCCAGAGAACTTCCTTTATTGTAGTACATTCTCTTAAAACAAACAAACAACGCATAATTTTTCCTTGCATTGTTTACTCTGTGTATTTCTGAAGATTCTCAAGGAAATCGTCTTCCAAGTATCCCATTTCACCGTTCGTTAACATTCAAAAATTTCTCCTACTTTTTCACGTTTTTGTTGTTTGTTAAAGGTTATAAAACCTTGCGTAAATTCATGGTTCATGAATTATAACTCGGCGTTAAATTTAAATTTAGAATTCCTCTCTCATACGTTTTTGAAAACCGTTCCGATATTTTTTAACGAGGAAAAAATAATGCCTCGATTCGAGTTCCAAGCCGGAACTGCATTTTGCTTCCGATTAATATTCGGGTTTTTAAAATGTTAATTCAGGTTGTTAATTAAACGTTCAAAAAATAAACCAGAAAACAAATTAAGTGTAATCTTCGGCTTCAAGGCGCCGGTTCAGAATTTTTACTACCTCATCCTAGTTTTTTACTTTTTTAATTTAGTCAGAACATGTATTAATAAAACGATTTTGAAACGTTTTAGCCGGAAGAAAATTTGAAAGTGATTTAAAATAAATATTTTAAATGCATATCGTGTGGTAACAGTAAAACGCTGTGAGAGTGCAATTATTGACGAGGAAATTAATTATGCTTGCTCTGTGCCTTTAAAGAAAGTGCAAATGTACTACGTACTAACCATTCAAAAGGAATCTCGGAATTAATTATAACAAAATCGGTTTTATTTTTACAACCTGAATATAACATTTTTTTTGCAATGCTTATAGCAAATGAAGAAATTAAACCAAACGTTTAGCAAAACCCGAATTTAAATAAAAGAAAATTTCACTCATTCCGCATTTAGTTAGTAGCGAATCCGGTTGATTCGATCACTTTTATTAATCGACAATCTATTAACAAAAAAACTCATTTTAAAAACGTCCGACACCTTACTTTCTACTTTACATCCGAATTTTATATCTGCTCGGCCTAAATAGAAAGAAAGTAAGTTTAAAAGTGCAATTTACACAATCAATTTTCATTACAAATAAACCGAAAGTGTTCTTAAACTTGTGATTATATCACAAATGCTGAAAAATGTTAAGAAAATAATAATCTTCTCTTCGACACGTTCGATAAATTCACTTTCATAACTCTGTTAGATTCATTTTAAACAGACACGAACGCTTATTGTGTAAACCCAGTTGCAGATAATTAGTTTGTGCTCGATTTGATCGGCATCTGTTTTATTTTACTGTTTAATACATTCCAGTAAAAGTATCATCTTTTGAAAAGCCTAGCTTCAGAGGCAACTCAAAAAAAATACGTAGTGATCTTATAAAATCATCTACATTTTTTGAAAAAGATTGTCAATTAATAAACGTTTCGCAATTTAATTAAAGTTCTCACGTCCCTGATTCATAGCTTTTTCCTGGATGGACTTCCTTTTTTAGAAACCCTATAACGGAGGAAATCCCAATCAAAAAGTGTTACGAATTACAACACGCATAAATTCTTGCACAATTTCTTGTTGATTTATACAAAAACCCGTTGAGAGTTGGAGATGTTCGATGCAGTGTGCAGATTTCACATTTTCTATTTAAAGAAACTTCATTTGCATTGTTTTAAAACGAACGATTTATTCGCAGGCTTTATTGTGTTGCGTAATCGCAACAAGCTTAGCTGCAAACGAACCCCGTTCCAAGAAAAAGGACGATCCCAGAGGAAAAAGGAACTTGGAATACAACATCGCCCATCATTTTAATGTTCCCGATTACAGAGTCGAAAGGAGGATATCGACCGGCTTTCAAATTCCCCAACTCCCTCAATATCCTTTGTTCTTCCCGATACAGAAGCCTTTCGTTGCTTATAGAAAAGGAAGGCCCAATTTACCAGCACCTCCGTATGCTGTACAAATGGAACCGTTGGTACATTACTCGCAACGGGACCCACTTTATGACGCCAACGGTGTAACCTTTATTGGAGATGGTACCAACGATATTAAAATAAAGGAAGACTTCCTAAAAGAACATTCTCATAACAGCAGAAGCATCTACGGACAACCGGAACCCACAAAGCAATTTATCGAACGGCCAGTATACATAAAAGAACCAGAACCGATTATTGAAATTATTATCAGAGAGTCCAACACTACCTTGCCACCTTTACCAACGCCGCCCGTAGCCTTAACCCCTCGTAAGAAGGAACAAGTGCAAGTTTTCTACGTGAAATACAAAAAGAACCCCAACGGTTACGGTAAGGACAGCGTTGTATACGACAAACCCGTGCCTGCTATTTCACCGCACATACCAGACGAACCCGTCCAAGTAGAACCTCCTGTTGCAAAATACGAAGCTCCCGCCGTTACTTTACCTCCACCTCCTAGCACTACCTTGCGTGCCATCGTAAAACCAGATTCGGAATCGTTTCATGCCGATAAAGGTATTCACATAACATTTGGAAAACAAGAAAATGAACAATACAAGAGATCTAATGATGACGCCAAGGAAGAGTCTGCACCAGAACCTACCCTTTCTCATCCGCAAGAGAGACAGTTCCCTCTTCAACCACAAGGAAGGCAATTCCCTTCTCAGGACAGACAATTTCCGGCCCAATCGTCCTTCTTTCAGAAAAGACCACCAGGTCCTCCCAACCACGGATTCCAAAGCGGGCCACCAACCAGTTTCGGTAATTTTAAAACCGAAACACAGCGATTCCCACCACAGCCGTACAGAACCTTCAATCAACCACCGCCACAATTCAAACCACAACAGCAACAACAACAGAGCCCATTTGGACGGCAGTTTCCACAGGCCCCCCAACTTCAACAACACCAACAATTACCTGCTACAAGACCGACGGTGAATTTTCAAAATCCAGCATTTCCACCAAGAGTAGGACCATCGTTCCAACAACAGTTAACCGGTCCACAAAATGCGCAATTTAATCAACCCATCCCACCAAGACAACCAGTGCCATACCAACCATTCGATCAACTACGTCCTCAACAAAGTCAGCCTTCTCAACAAAATCAAATCCAATTTCCTCGCACCCATACGCATTTCCCAATTATACAACAACCACAAATTTCTCAACAGTTACAACAGCAAGTTGCCCAACAACCACAGACGCAACTACATCACCAACAACAGCAAGTTCATCAGCAGCCGTTTAATCCTCAATTTAATAATGAGCAGCAACACCTTCAAGCCACTCAGCAACAATTTCAGCATAACCTGCGTCATGAAGAACTGGTGCGTCAACAACATCAACATCAGCAGCAACCACTCCAACAACAACAACAATTCAATCACCAACAACAGCAACAGCCTCATCCCCAACAATTACAACATCAAATTCACCAACAACAGTTCCCTCAACATCAACAGCGATTCCCCCAACAAAATATTCAACAACAACACTTTGGTCAACAACAACAACAACAGCAATTCCCTCAACTACAACCCGAACGTATAATTCCACCAGGTGGAGAACTTATTCATTCGGTGCCTAAATTTGAACAACACATATCGGTACCTGCTAACCCCCCTCAACCCCAAGTCCTTGGATTGCAGCAAGCTCAGTCACAACAGACACACAGCCTTCAACAGCAACAGAATGTCCATTTAAATCAACAAGATTTCCGCCAACAAATTCAGCAACAATTTAAACAAGGAATTCCTGATCCACGAAATCAGCAACAACACAATTTTGCATCAAACTTGCAAGTACTTCAAGAACAAAGTAAAAATCCAAATATCTTTATACAACAACAGCAGCCATCAACTACGTACCAAACAACACCAAAACCCATAATTCAAGTTTCAACCACTACTTATCAAACTCCAACGAGTACGGCTGAACCTAGCAAACCTTCGAGTACGACACAAGTCACACTAACTGAAAAAGATCTTAAAGATCTAAACATAGAATTGCCGGATGAAGTTCCCGCAGATTTACGTGAACAACTGTTATCTTCGGGTATCCTGAAGAACGCCCAAATTTCCGTGTTGGATTACGATAAAGTTGGGGACATTCCCCTATCTGCTCTTCCACCAGATCAATTAGCTAACTTCTACGGTGCTGGGGGAGGCCAACAGATCGCAGCAGCAGGTAGCGAACGAATTGTAGCTGTTGTTGACAAAGATGGAGAACCAGTTAACAAAGACCTCATCGACGAAGATGTGGAAATGGAAGGTGCCGAATCTGAAGTGAGCGAAGTTAAAGCTGAAACCCCCGTTGAGATGAAAGTTGTACATTACGATCCCAAAAGCGACGAAGGAAAGCAGGTTCAAGAGTCTTATGTACAAGAAGGGGCCACCCAGGTGGATCCAGTTGCCCTTAACGATCAACAATACAACAGATATTTACCGGTGAAAGTAAACGGTGCCACTTTTCCCATACCGGACGTACCGGAACTTAAGGGTCGTAACATATCCAGCGTGGTTATCCTCGCGCCGGTTAGTTTAACTCCTCCAACAAGAAAAACCCGAGATGTGACTAATAAGGATCCCAGGCACTTGGCTGGTGAAGCTTTAAAGGTTTTGTTAAAAAATCCAACCACAGACAATTACAAAGACTGGCTAGATAAGGAAAACAAGACGGTTGCCGACAAGCAAGCTGTTATTCTCTTGGTTACAGGGTAAGTTATTGGTTTTAAAGCTTCTGAATTGCCTATTCACCAATGGGTTTCCAGGGATACTAATAAAACGTCTACCGAAAAGGAGATTTTCATGTACGATGTAGCAACGCGAACCGTCAGTAAACTTAGCGGAGAATTATCGACTGCATTTGTGGATGCCGCCGAAACTAACTCGAAACAGAACATAGAAGCGATCACGGGTGCCTCGTCCGACGTTGTCGAAACAAGAGTTCCATACCCAGAAGGCAGCATCGATAGGCGAGACGTTGACGTCGAAGCCGGTAAGGACTTGGAGGATTCCGCTTCCCAGTACGTGGAAACAAAAATTCCAGTGATAGACCCAACCGAAAGTGATAACCTCTCATCGGAGGCTTCGGAGCAGTTAGAAAGCTTTGTGGATATTTCTGGTATACCAATACAACCACAAGGTGATTTAGTAATAGCAGCTAGTGATTCAGATGCTTTAGCAAAAGAAATCTCTGTAAGTTCCGGATATAGTAAGACTGGATCTAATTTATTATCGCATTAGTGTACAGAAAGGCATACTTGAAAAATTTTAAATTTAACTTATGTAAAGGGAGTGCTTGGTTATTATTTTTTTTTTCTAAGGTAGACACTGGATCTTCCGAAAAAACCCAAGATTTTTTCGGAAAATTCATTGCAATTATTATATTTTTGTACAAAATATTTTTATACGTTTGTAAAATAAAGCATTAGATTTGTAAGGCTTCTTTTTATTTATAAGTAATCGAAGTAGCTTAGGAATTTGTTTAAAATTCAACGCGGGCTCTAAGGAGATATCGTACAGAAAAAAGTGTGACCTACTGAGGTTGGAAGAAGAATACCGAGATGGTAAGTTGTATTGAGGGCAAACAGTGTTGATTCGAATAAATTTCTCTTTTCTTTATTTATATTTGTTTTTCTAACAAACTTATTATAAGATTTTACCGATGACATCGTTATGTTCTGCATTTCAAACATTCCAACTACAAATACTTTTGAATTTTTATTTTAAAACACTCTCCTCTGATTAAAATTAGTAAACCTACAATTTTATAGTATTAACTTCTGTTATGCAACTGAAAAATTACGGCATCTAACTCATGTGATGAAACAAGAAACTACTTTTTATTATTGTAGCATACTATGTTTTGTTTAAAAGGTCACAAAGAGCGAAAATTGTTTGATTTTGAAATTTACGGAACACACCCACAAATTACACAAAACCAAATTTAATGCTGGTTGCATGCAACCTAACAAATCGTAATTTAATTCTTTAATTACGTCATAGTTTTTGGGTTATAATGTATCATATTGAGAGTTTTGGCACCTGTAAAGCCGAGGCCTAGATACTGATCAGTAAATAAACAATAACACACAATTAATAAAGTTTAAAAATAAATACGTATTTACGTATTGGTATACAGTGCGAGTGTAAAGTCTGGAACTATCGCAATAAATCTTTTATTAAATGTTTTTGAAAAAATCCTCGAACACGTCAATTTTTATCTTAAATGAGACATATTTTACTGTAATCGTCACTTAAAGATCGTCTTTTGTTTTTGAGTTATGACGTAAGCGATAATTTTTTTAAATGGAAACCCTAATTTTTTATGGTGAATTTGGCAAAAGCATGAAATTCTTAGACCAAATATGATAAAAAAGTGTGATATTGTATTTTTCTATTTGGAAGATATTGTACATAATAGTAATGAAAAATCGAAAACATGTAAAAAAGCCCACAATAAAAACAGATAAACAAACTGATAAAGAACTGTCATAATTTTAACGCTGTCAATTGTTACATGGCTACTTGATTTTTTTATTAAAACTTGGAACTCTTGATTGTTATTAGATTTTTTTTTAAAACTTTAACGGCAATTATCTCGAAAATTTCAAAATACAGTACCATACTTTTTTAGCATATTTGGTCTTAGAATTTCATGCTCTTTCCAAATTCATCATAAAACATTAGGGTTTCCATTTAAAAAAATTATCGCTTACGTCATAACTCAAAAACAAAAGACGAAACCCTAATGTTTTATGATGAATTTGGAAAGAGCATGAAATTCTAAGACCAAATATGCTAAAAAAGTATGGTACTATATTTTGAAATTTTCGAGATAATTGCCGTTAAAGTTTTAAAAAAAAATCTAATAACAATCAAGAGTTCCAAGTTTTAATAAAAAAATCAAGTAGCCATGTAACAATTGACAGCGTTAAAATTATGACAGTTCTTTATCAGTTTGTTTATCTGTTTTTATTGTGGGCTTTTTTACATGTTTTCGATTTTTCATTACTATTATGTACAATATCTTCCAAATAGAAAAATACAATATCACACTTTTTTATCATATTTGGTCTAAGAATTTCATGCTTTTTCCAAATTCACCATAAAAAATTAGGGTTTCCATTTAAAAAAATTATCGCTTACGTCATAACTCAAAAACAAAAGACGATCTTTAAGTGACGATTACAGTAAAATATGTCTCATTTAAGATAAAAATTGACGTGTTCGAGGATTTTTTTCAAAAACGTTTAATAAACGATTTATTGCCATAGTTCCAGACTTTACACTCGCACTGTATATTGCATATGCATTAAATTAAAATTTAAAAAAATTACTGAGAATAAAAAACTGCGCCCAACGTGGGGCTCGAACCCACGACCCTGAGATTAAGAGTCTCATGCTCTACCGACTGAGCTAGCCGGGCATGTAAGTACCTTTCCTAATCTATTATATAAACTGATCTTAAGGTATAAAATAAATTTTATAAAATTTGTAAACTTTTTAAAGTTAAATAAATGCAAGCTTAAGTTTTAAACATGATGATTTATATATATTAATAAGTATTACCAAACAAAACATTAAGCTTAAATAGACGATACATAACCTCTCTAGGCTAAATCTTGCCAATTCAATTTATGCATATTATTTGTTTTAATCAAGCCATGAAGAATTTCAAGTGAAATAAATAATAAAACTGAAACTTACAGTAAAGCAAACGTTAACGGAAAAAATCGCCCAGCCCAAACGGAATTCAAATTCGCCCCTGGTATATAGGCAACCCAGCATACTCAATTACAACGCCTACTTTCTAGACAACCAAGCAAGCAAGTGAACTACGTGAAGTTAGTCACGTATAAACTGACAGCTCCAACTAAATAGTGACATTAGAGGCAGCATACAGATAACAAAATTTCTGTGAGAATGGATGAGTCTGTAACCGTACCACAATTTTCAGTTTAAAAAAATGGCCGTGATGGAAGGTTCTCTAAGCAAATGGACAAATGTGATGAAAGGATGGCAGTATAGGTGGTTTGTGTTGGATGAAAATTCTGGTTTGCTGTCATATTACACAGTAAGTTATAATAAAAATGTTATATACGGCTTGACGTTTTCGTTGCATCTTTTTTAATACCTACACTTGCTGGATCATCATAGTGTCTTGTTTACAACTAATAGTGGGTGTAACTTGACCAGTTTCCGACCTTAAATTAAATAATTTATCACCATTTTATAGGAATAACCTTGTTTTAAATATCGTCGTCAATAATTACTGTTGTTAAAGTGACTGTTACTAAACGGGTCTTTTATAACACTTGTCCAAATTAACAAAACAAAGTCTCATTTCTATTTAAAAATGCCGGTAAATTAACTTAGGGAATCGTAATCTGTCACCAACGTGGTTTTCTTAAACTTTGAACTCGTTCTGAATATCACCCTAAAGTGACACATTTTCCTAATTTAGCTTCAACCCTTTAACTTCTCAGATTATAAATAACTTCAGATGATATTACTGTAAAATGCTTGGTATTATTTAATTGAATCAGGTGAATGTTTTCCTAAGCCAACTCACTTTTAATATTCAGTTCTAAAACTTTGTAATTGTAATACTTATAAACAAACAAGCTACGCAGCTTAGTTCCACCATCGTTTATAAAATAATTAGGGGTTGCTGGAACTTTCAGAAACTTTCCTGCACTTAATTTAAAATTTTAATTTTTATGCTGAATTTAGAGTTAAACGTCCTTTCGGGAGATCTTTAGTGAAATTCAAAAACTAGGTTAGCTTTAAAATTAAAGAAAAGACAATGATAGGTACCTACCAAATACAATAAAAAATGGTTTAGAAATAGTCTTAATTATGTTCCAAACAGAATGTACACCAGCTAAATAAATAAATAAATATCAGTGGTAAAGTACCCTGGAATACTAGGGACTGAATTGCATTGAATGTGTTTATTTATTTATGCAAGGCCAAATACTTATCATTTATGCAGTTTTTTATAATAAGTAAAATTTAAAAATTATGCATCATGCAAGCAACTTCAATGTCATTCGAAAACTGATAAATGCTAAGTCTTAAAAACTGCTCGCTTTAAAGGCTTTGATTTATAAATGGAACGTATGTAGCAATGGGAATAAGACTTCAGAATAATTCTGCTGCCAATCACTCTAGAAAAGTCTACAGAAAGTCTTATTGTAGTAAGCCAAATTGGATGTAAATCAAGTTACTTCATAACATTCTCACTGGCCTACAATATTCAAATATGTATACTTATTTGAATCACTATCTTGTACATTAAAAAATTATTATTTTCATGTCTATAAATAAAACAATACTGCATTTTAAAGTTTCCATAACTGATAAATCGAAGCCATGTAACAGTTTATCTCTGACACGCAAACTTTCTAGCTTTAAAATCATTCTACAGTACAGCATTTCTGAATGTTCCAGAAAGTTACAAGTAACTTTTTGACTTTACAGTTATCCGTACATTATAATTTATAATACATAATATATAGCCCTTTCGAAGGAAAGATCGTGACGAGTACTTCCACGACATAATCCCATTCTGATTTTACTTTCTTCGTATGAAAACATCATAATTAAATAATTGATTGCGCTAAAAACACTTCTAAACCGTTTGTTTATTAAACCTTTTTAAAATTTATTTTTGCTTTTTTTAGTTTTAAATTGTATAAATAAATATAGAGATCCTGTAGTATATACAGGGTGACAATAATCTACCTGTGTTGTATGGGTAACTTTGTTATTATAGAAGTTAGAGAGTCGGTTAAATTAGCAAAGTTGGGCAGAATTTCAACGCAAATTAGATGCCAGTTTGACATTTGACATACACTTTCAACTTTTTCAAATATTTCGAAAAAACTAAAAACATGCGATTTTTTAAATGTTTTATAATTCCATAACCACCTATTCTAAAACCAAAGTGAAATGTGTTTCTTGTAGATATTTTTACGTAGAATTATAAAAAAATATCTACAAAGTCATAGCACTCTCGATTTTTGAGATATAAGCCAAACTTACGTTTTTTTAAATGGCAACCATAGTAGGCTATGGATTCATTAAAGAGCTTATTTTTTGCTGATTTCAAAAATGTATAGGTTGTCATATCTGTTTCCGTTAATTTTCTCAGAATTTGCAAAAAACTGAAGTTAGTGATCATAATTAATAATTAGTTGCATTATAACAAGAGTGCCTTGGAATTGGAAAACAACAAAACAAATTTAATTGCCACAGTTAGTTCTGTTTTGCTGATAATTACGGATGTGAATGTGTTAAGTAGTTCTGTTATAGTTACTAAAAAAATGGCTTACTCGTGGGACGAAAGAAATGATATGTTATTTTGCTAGTACAATTGTAATCGTGATGCGAATGCAGCTTCTGAATTGTATCTGCAAACATACATGGAAAGAAGGCAGTCAGATAAAAGGATTTTTGCAAAACTTGAATCCAATTTAAAACGGTATGGATCATTTTGTAAACCAAAAGAAGCTAAGAAAAATATTAATGAAGAAGCAGAGGTGCGTGTTTTGGCATACAATACTTTTAAATCAACTGCATCTGTGCGAGAAATTGGACTTAAGTGTAATGTATCCAGAGAACAAGCAAGAACAATTTTGAAACAAAATAATTTAAAACCTTATCATCATCATGTTGGAAACACATTGTATCCAACAGATTTAGAAAGAAGATTCAATTATGCTATGTGGTTTGTTGAAGAAAGTGAAAGAAACGAAGTCTTTTCTCAATTAATTCTATTTACGGTTGAACCCAAATTTACAAATAATGGTTTATTTAATAGAAAAAATCATATCTACTGGGCAAGGGAAAATCCACACTTAACGGTTGAAAGGCCAGAGCAATACGTTTTTTCTATTAACGTTTGGTGCGGCATTCTTGGAACAAAACTTCTGGGTCCTTAATTTTATGAGGAAAATCTAAATTCAGAGAGGTATTTGCTATTTTTACGTAATCAATTCGAAGAAATGTTGGACGATCTTCCATTAAATTTTATACAAAATTTGAATTACTTCCAACACGATGGAGCACCTGCTCACAATGCTCACATTGTGCCACACTATTTATTGGAAAGATTTCCTAATTGGATAGGTACCAGAGGTCCTATAGCGTGGCCTCCCAGGTCTCCGGACTTAACTCCCCTAGATTTTTTTTATGGAGAACTATTGAAGACAAGGTGTACAAAGAAAAGCCTCATAACATTGATGACCTGAAAATAAAAATAAGAAGAGCTGTAGCCGAAATTAGACATAATGCATTAACTAAATTGCAACGTGAAATATTAAAACAATGTCAGTTATGTGTTCAAGAAAATGGTGGTCACTTTGAAGTATTATTATAATCATTAATTTATTTTTATAGTTACATACATTTATTATTTAGTTCTGTTATCCATAATGTTAGTTACTAAGTACCTATTTTATTTGTTATTTGTTTAATTTAAAAAAATTGATAATTTCAATTGTTTTTGATGATGAATTACTAAACAAGAGACTATGACAAAATTCCAAGGCATTCTTAGTTCATGGTTATTATTTATCATCATTAATTTCAGTTTTTTGCAAATTCTGAGAAAATTAACGGAAACAGATATGACAACCTATACATTTTTGAAATCAGCAAAAAATAAGCTCTTTAATGAATCCATAGCCTACTATGGTTGCCATTTAAAAAAACGTAAGTTTGGCTTATATCTCAAAAGTCGAGAGTGCTATGACTTTGTAGATATTTTTTTATAATTCTACGTAAAAATATCTACAAGAAACATATTTCACTTTGGTTTTAGAATAGGTGGTTATGGAATTATAAAACATTTAAAAAATCGCATGTTTTTAGGTTTTTCGAAATATTTGAAAAAGTTGAAAGTGTATGTCAAATGTCAAACTGGCATCTAATTTGTCTTGAAATTCTGCCCAACTTTGCTAATTTAGCCGACTCTCTAACTTCTATAATAACAAAGTTACCCATACAACACAGGTAGATTATTGTCACCCTGTATAAAGATAAGAGTTGGGAAAATGCCGTGATACAGTTTGATTGGTTTGGATCAATTTTTGCATGGACTACTTAATTAAAATGCATTTACTTGAAATCTGTTAAAATTGACACTTTTGATGTTTATTAATAAAGGGCCAAATACGACAAAATGACTGGCTGCAGCGCAAGAAATTGTAATAATAGAGCTGAAATAAAGGAAAATAATGTTAGTCTGTTCAAATAAATCTTGTGTTAAAATATTTGCGGTTTTTATGTTTGACTGGTTAAGTGACACTGTGATGACAATCAAAATGACGTTTGTGTTGATCACGTGTTTGGATCAAAAATTGCTGTCAAAATAGTCTCATTTTCCCAACTCTTATCCTAATATATACAGGGTCTCTAAATTTACAATCTGTTTTTATAAACATTAAGTAAATGTTGTGATAAGCTACTTACAATCTAAATAAATAGAAACTAAAAATGTAATGGTAAGGGTAGTCCACTGATTACCCTCTTACTTGTAGAAATTGACAGAACAGCTAATTAATTTGTTAATCAGTAAGGATATAGACATAACATACGTACACTACTCTATAGAATGGTTTGACAGAACTTAATCAAACCTATTTTCTAAATCTGAATTTTTAAATCACTCTGAATCACAAAGTTTGGCACGTAGTAGGGAGTATCAGCTATAGTTCTGAGTGTTTTGCTTTGAAAACGTTAAAATATCCCTATGTTGGAAGTACTAGCAGTCCCCCATAGTTACAGACCGTATGCCCATACGGGTTTTAATATAGCTTTACAAAGCAACAGTTTATTCTCCAGTTGAAGTTGGGATTTTCTGCCAATCAGCCAGTGCATTTGGCGAGCTTTGATGCCGAGTTGTTTTCTCTTGGTAAATATGTTTACGCCACGTTAATCTTCTATCCAAGTGGATTCCTAGATATTTGCATTCTTGAGTTTGGATAATTTGAGTGTTATTTAATGTTACTGCTGGACAAGTGCCTCGATTCATTGTAAAACTAACATGAACAGATTTTGTCTCATTGACTCTAATCCTCCATTTTCTTAGCCAATGTTCAATTAGTGTGAGATTACTTTGTAGGTTTTCAGATGCCACAATAGTGTTTATGTGCGACGCCATAATGGCCGTATCGTCGGCAAAAGTTGCTACTGTTGTTAACTCACTGGTTGGAATATCTGCTGTAAAGAATAAGTAGAGTACAGGTCCCAGCACACTGCCCTGGGGCACACCCGATGTGATCGGATGAAGATTTGAGTATTCGTCGCGTTGCTTGATCACAAACCATCTGCTTTCAAGATAAGATTTCTGGATTTCATACTAATACGTTCTTTATTTTGTGATATAAGCCTATGTGCCAGACCTTATCAAATGCCTTCTTAGGCCTTGGACACACGAGACGTTTTTGTGGCGAATCGGCCGACGATTCGTCCGACGCTACGTGCTACGTGTGTGCGCTTTCGTAAGACCACATGGAATGGCTCGACGATTCGTAAACGCGCCGCCGCCTGTCTGTATGGCCACGTGTACGGTTCAACTTATCAACGAATCGTCGGCCGATTCGTCACAAACCGCCTCGTGTGTCCAAGACCCTAACGTCTAGGAGCGCAGCAGAGCAATATCGTTTCCGTTCTAGGTTATTGCTTACATTTTTTACAATTCTATGGATCTGTTCTATTGTACTGTGCTGATTCCTAAAACCAAATTGATGGTTAGGTATGAGCTGTTCGTTTTCCAGTATTGGCTTGAGTAGTTGAAACACTTTAGATAATACAGTCAATAAACTTATAGGTCGATATGAGTCTATTTCGTGTAAATTTTTTCCTGGCTTCGGAACCGTGGTGATTTGGGCTACTTACCAGTAGATGGGAAAGTATCTTAGTCGCAGAATAGCGTTATAGATGTATGTCAGCACTTTTATACTTTTTGGTGTTATTTCTTGCAATAGCTTGCCAGTGATTAGGTCCCATTTCAGTAGATGTGAACTTCTATATTTGGAATGGTACTTCAAGAAATTTAGAGATAGCAGATTCTTTTGCTTCTGGAATTACCGACGGGAATGGCTGAAATACTTTTTCAGGGTGCTCAGCAAATGCAGAGGCCTTTTCCTTGTCATTTCTTGCCCATTTTCCATTTGCGTCTTTAATTAGTTGTACATTTTGTTGTGGGCGCTTAATTTTGTGGCATATTCATTGGTTGCTGAGATATTCTTGAATCGACAGATTTTTGTAGTCGAGCAACAATTGTTTAAGGTTTCTAGCTGCTTTGTTAAATTTTCTTTTATCTTCTTGTTCCCTTGTTGTTTGCCATCTTTTGCGTAGCTTACGCTTTTCTGCTATATTCTCTCTAATTATTACCGGACATGTGTCTTTGATTTGCATCTCATTTCCATCCGGAGTTGCTTGCCAAGCAGGTTTTTGTAATCTCGGTAACTGCTGTATCTAATTCCTAGGTAGTTTTTAATGATATATCTAGGTTTATTAACTCGTCCAGATTCTCTCTAAACATGTCCCAATTAGTAAATTTACTAAATAATGTAGGCTGTCATTGCTGGTGTAAAATTTGGGAATACATAGTGTTTAATACCACAGAGTGATCTGAAGGGAGGTCGAATGATAAAACGGCTTTGCACTGTTTATTGTTTATATTCTTTGTAACAGCAAAGTCAAGGGCATCAGGTATCTTCCTGGGATCGGCTGGCCAATATGTGAATTCCCCAGTTGCTATCGAGTGAAGGTTATTATTTCTTATTGCAGCTAACAATTCTCTTCCTTTTGTTGTCGTAAGTCTTGAACCCCACTACGGATGTTTGGCATTGTAATCGCCAGCAGTTAGGAACCTGTTTCCTAAAGTTTTGAAAAAGTGCTCAAATTGCTCTGTTTTGTTATTATGTTTAGGTGGACAATATACAGGGTTACGGTAAAATAATGCCGGTATTTTATTTTAAGCATTGTTACATATTTTCTCTGCGATCTTGTTCGCATATTACACAATACCAGTTTTCAACTGACTCGTTCTTACTTTCCTTGGTATTCTTCATTTATTCAAGGAGTCGGGAATTCAGTATATAGGTGTTCGATTCTCTTTCTCTACATTTTTTTTTATCTATAACTGTCTTTCGCTGTTTCTTTTTCATGGCCCCTGTTTTCTTGGCATACATTCTTATCAGTTCTTTTGTCCTCGTGATCGTGGTTCTCTTTGCATTTCCCAAGTGAAGTGTCTTCTCGTTTGGTTCCCCAATATCTTCTACTTTGAATTCGAAGACTTCCACGGTCAGTGTCAGTATTAACAAAACGTCTTCCGGGTTGGGACCGTGTCGTTTTCAGACAAAAAAGACTCGACGTTTCGCCCACTTTTTTAAGGGGCTTCTTCAGAACCCTTCAGAAGGGTTTCGCCTCTTGCTTGGTTGACAAGTTGAGTTACCGCTACCCTTCTGCCTCTTGCTAGAAGAGTTTCGCCTCTGGCGTGGTTGACACGTTGAGTGCTTTTTTAGTGCTCTCTTCCTCCTGAAGAAGCCCCTTAAAAAGTGAGCGAAGCGTTGAGTCTTTTTTGTCTCAAAATGACACGGTCCCAATCCGGAAGACGTTTTGTTAATCTTCTACTTTGTCTTTTTTGATTTCGCTTTCTTTTTCACTTTCGGCGTTTAGGCGTTACATTAAAAGTTTTAGTGAAAATTCCGTTACTTGCTACTTCGTACGTCATATGCTCGTTGTCAGTGTTTAAAATATGGTCCAACCTACCTTTTACTACAAAATCTACCGAACTTGATGCTACAAGTTGATCTGAGATACTTTTCTCACTTTTCAGACTAAAAATGTAAGATTTGGTAACACTAAAGCACGTATATAAAATATATAAATGTTAGTTGAACTGGATTTTAATTTAATACCTCTCGCAATAAATCCAAGCAATCTGCAAGTGGCGTTGTTGGGCAACGGGCAACGACTACCAAACTAATAATAACTTATTTATATTAATTATTAACCATAACCTCAACCCCCGCTTCGCCACAATATGTGTGCTTTTCTTTACAGTCTTCTTTATAAAAGTGTTGAAAATTGTAAGAGACCGTAAATAAACTCTTTTTGACATTAAAAAGACACAAGTTCGGATCTTGATTTCGGGAATACAAATAAAAATTTTAAACAGCTATAATAGTAAATGCTTAGGCTGAGAGAATAACTTCAGCTCTTATGAATTTATGTAATTAAAGAAAGCATTTTACATGAATCCGGCAATTGTAGAAAATTTTAAAAATGTAAATTATCGTTATTTACTACTCATTCGACTTTTTTTAAACATTTTTAAGCAATTTCTCTCGGTGATTAGGTGATTACCAACACAAACTTATTAAATAATCAGCGCTCGTAAAGCAATTTATCTATATTAAAGCAGTCAGATTGATTTGTAACGGTTAGTTAAGGTAATAAAATCTGAGTTGAATTACCAACTAAATACGTTATGTTTATTTTGTAATAAAATTATCCATAAACACAAATGAAAAATTGGTTATTCAGGCCTGGATTTCACCTATTAAGTAAACAAACAAATCATAAATGTAAATAAGGTATTAGCTTCAAGGTTTAGCATGTACATATATATTTTAATATAATCAAAGGAGTAATTGCGCAAGTCTTTCTCTTTTCATTGCTTTGGAAAATTTGTCTTTTCTTTCTGGAGAGTTTGTTAATTAGTTTTGTAGGAATTTAGAACGGTTGCGTGACAATTGTTTCATTATCAGATAAAACGAGGAAAATTACCAAAACAATGGTTTAATTGTTATTGCTGTTCATTTTATTTGCGCTGAATGCGATTTACTGGGAATTAATTTTTTTCTTTACCTTGTATATTTCGTGAACTTTAGAAAATGCTAGGAATATAACAAAATCAATTGCATAAAGACGCTATAATAAACTAACAAATAAAGCAGTATTAGCGTACCTTGAAATGAGTTTAACACCGAAAAGGGACGCTTTAAAGCACACACGAAAATAGCCTCAGGAAGCGGAATAAATACAGATTACGAAAATAGTGCAGAAGAAAACAAAAGGAAACGTCACAAGATCTGGAAGATTCCAACTTCGGAAAAGGCAAAAAAGATAAGTTAGTATGATGTAAGACCTTATGAATAAAAATGAAGATATGACGGATTAAATTAAGCAATTGAGGAAAGAGCTAAAAGAGAACCACCTACAAATGAAACAGAAGAACGAAAGCATGAAAAAAGAGATTAAAAATTGCACGAAAAAGAAAGATTTGGTTGTCTCAGGATTAGCAGTAGATACGACTGACGATAAGATACTCAAAAAGGCCATGGAAAACTTAAAAAAAAGAGGAACTGCAACTAGATATTAAATTAAGAAGCGCAGGGAAGTTAGGTGCAAAAACATGTTCGATAGAAACAGAGAGCATGGCAGATAAAATTGATATACTGAAGAACAAAAGCAAATTGAAAAACAACAAGGAACGAATATATATTGACTCGACCCTCACCAAAAGGAAATAATAATACAAGTAACAATCAGAAATACTGCTAAAGAAGAAAGAGATAAAGCAAACCAAACAAAAATAGGATATAGGAAACTAATCATAAATGCTAAAAAATTTAGATGGAACAATGATCAAGAAAAACTGACGGGTAAAATTAGAATCAACAAAGAACATTACGATATCGGACATCAACAAGACGACCAAGACAATGGAAAAGGACATGAATAGGAAGGCGATAAAGAAGAAGAATAAACTACAGAGTGTATTTTATGTGGGAACCTGGATTGTCAGAGGATTAAAAGGTAAAGAACTCGAGCTTTTACAAGAAATAGAAAATACCAAAATTGAAGTTTTTGCTATAACTGAAACAAAAAAGAAAGCAGAAGGTATTATGAGTATAAGAGACGGAAATGTGTTTTGCACAAGGGGCTCGAACAAAAGTAGCTCTCCCAATTAAGAACAAATTTGGACATATATTATGTTGAAGAATTGGTTTGGCATTCCAGAAAAATTAATGAACGTGGAACTGATAGTAAGTAAAAACTGTTGAGATTATTATATGTTGTGGGCCAAACGAAGACGACTCAGCTGAGGTGAAGAACCGATTTTGGAGTATGCCACAGGAAGAGTTAGAGAATAGTAAAGCTATAACGATTATAATTGGAGACATTAACGCTAGAGTGGGCAAGGACTACACAAAATGGAAAGGGGTAATAGGAAAATTTGGTGAAGAAACGATAAACAATAATGGGAGAACACTCATCGAGTTTTGTGTAGATAATAACCTGGTCATCACAAATTCCTTCTTTGAACACAATGGGAAAGGTCTATTGTTGATTACAGAATTGTAGCATGAAAATGATAAAAAGAGATAAAAGACGCCCGAGTAAACAGAAGTTTTGAAACAAGCAGCTTTCTATTGGAATCAACTTTAAAGATAAGCCAAGTAGACGGAAACAGAAATTACAAAAAGAATAAAAGTATTTCGCCTAAGAGATGAAGAAATTCAGAGACAATATGTGAATAGTTTGGAAGCAGAGTTTGAAGCAGATAGACCTACAGAAGATGATCTAGCGAACAGATGGGAAATTAGAAAACGTTTAAAGGAAAAAAATAAATAAAGTAGCAGCTGAAATATGTGGAATTACCAGAGCAAACCGCGTTGTGGACTACTGAAGTCAAAAAAGATATTTACAAAAAAATGGTAAGAATACCCAGCAACTAAAATACAAGAGAAATACGTAACCTGTAAAATACAAACAATAAAAGTGAAGCAAGTGGTATTAGAAGCAAAGCAACAACGTTTGGACAGACTCTAGAAGGCAACAGTAAAGGAAATATTACTACCTATTCTACAAAGTAGTTTGACGACCTCGGTGACCGAGTGGTGTTCTTGCTTGGGACCGGGGTCGACAGATGTATTTGTGTGTTCTGACGAGGGTCCAAACAGCCGTTCCCTCAGTGCATCTTAGCATACTCTTAGATTTAAGTTAGTACGAGGGAAAGCCAATAATTAGGTCACAAAAGGCTATTAAAAAAATACTCGGAGTTTTATTTTTCAATAAAATCTCCACCAACATTAATACACTTATCCCATCGCTTTATCAATACCCCAGTACCTGCCGCATAAAAGTCTTTAGCTGATGTCTCAGCCAAATGCACACCTCACGTTCAACATCGTTATCATCCGCGAAACATTTGCCGCCATGATGCCTTTTTAGTAGACCAAACAGATGAAAGTCGCTTGGGGCTAGGTCGTGACTGTAAGGCGGATGTTCAAGAAGTTTCCACCCTAATTCGTCAATTCTCTCCTGGGTTAATCGGGCCGAATGAGGCCTGGCATTATCGTGATGGAGCAATATTCGCGTTCCTCTCGTCAGTAATCCTGGACGCTTTCTTCGAATTGCGAATTGCATCCCGAAGCAGCAACAAAACTCTACAGTATGATTCAGCATACACGTTCTCACCTCTATTTTGGAGATGCCTTGCAGAAAGTCCTTTTGCCCATAAAAAACGCACAACTGCTGCTCTTCCACAGTCACTCTTCGAGCACAGTCGCCATTTTAACACTGCCTGCGCATGCAGGAACATAGCAACTGTTACTTGAATATCATCAAGCTGGATTGTGCTGCCACCTAATGATATATTTGAAAATAGCTATATCCCACACATCAGTTTGTGACCCAATTACTGACTTTATAAGTATAAGTGTAGTCCTCGCACAATGGGCCTTCAAGCCTAAGTGTGGTTAGTCCTGACAAATCTAATCTAAATCTACAAAGTAGTTAAAAATCTTAGATGTAAAAAGAAGATATGCATGAAGCAAGTAAAAGACGAAACTGGTAGAATTTTAACCATGAAGATGAAATCATAGAACGATGTAGAGGGCATTTTTCAGAACTCTTAAATCCGAGCACAACGCAAGAAGAAGAAGGTAGAACAGATGAAGATGAAGAGATACGTAAAGAAGAAGTCAGAGAAGCTGGAACTGAATACCAAATAACAGGAAGAAGTAAGGAACGAACTAAAAAACCGAAAGCTCCGGGATGCGACGAAGTACTCGTAGCTAAAGGATTTGCTGGAAATTTATAATATAGTTTGGAGGAAAAAGAAAATACCAAACTAATGCAGTAATTCTACGTATATACAAGAAGGGGGACGCAAAAGACTGTAGTGACTATAGCCTCCAAAATGAACGACGTGATAATTGAGAAGAGAGTTACAAAAATAGAGCCAAGGTTCATACACGCCCAAAGTGGTTTTAGAAAAAACTAAAGTGCTCAAGATCATCTCTTCACGATCCAACAATAGCAGAACAAGAAAGTATACCTCTGCTTCATTGACATGACAAAAGCTATCGATACCACAAGAAGAAATGCAATTTGGGCGAGCTGGTACAATAAAGGTGTAAATATAGAGCTGGCTGTAACAATTAAAAGCTTATATACGAACACCACAAACCAGATAAGAGCAGAAAATATGATGTCAGAAATACACAAACCCCAGGAAGGCGTTAGGCATGGTACTTAGTCCACTGCCATTTATTAACACCAGATGATAGAATTAAGGAAACCAGACAAAAAATGAAGCAATATTGTTTAGGGTGGTACGACTTACAACCAGCACAGCTTAAAATGTGCCTGACGACATAGTTTTATGCCCAGGTGGTAAGGAAAGGCTAGAGAAAACTTGGAAATTTCGAATAAGGAAGCTTCAAAGAAATAAACATAGAAAAAAGTAATTGTTTAGTTATTGCTGCAGAAGAAGAAAGAATAAATATAAAATTGATAGATAAACAAATTAGACAAACTGATAACTACAAATATTTAGGTTGCATCACAAACAGCAAGGGTACCATAGATGACGAATTTAACAGCAGATTGAAAACAGTGGGGAAACTATTTCTAACCCTTAATAAGTCATTTTGAAATATTAAAGAAATATCTAGAAGAACAAAAAAATATCAATTTACAAAACGATATACAGGATGATTCAAAAATATTGTCAATAAATTAAATATAAATTAAATAGCAAAAATGTAAAGCTTATCGCGATTTTTGTCTATTTTAAATTTTGTTATACGCTTTTGAGAAGCCTCCGATAGAAATTTGACCCTGCAAAAATAAATGAAACATTACACAATTATGTAATTTAAAGATTTCACTTTCCTCTCACATTTTTTCAGGCTTGAGACTGTCAGTAAAACAATTGCTGGCATGTTTAAAAAGTGATATTAGAAAAAAATGTTGTTACGAGGAACAGGACTTACAGAAGATGTTCAAATGTTCCTTCATTAACATCTACACAAACACAAATTGTCTTTCAGAGCTACTGTAGTATTCTGAAGAGCCTCCCCGTAAATTAAAATAACGTCAGTTAATTCGGTTTCTAAAAGGTTCGGCTGACCTTCCATTAAAACGTTCGATGAATGACTGATATACTGACCTACGTAACATGCCTGGACTCTCTTATCAAGATGAACAAGAAAGGCGTTTGATAAATTTAGATTCCAGTGACCCCCAAACCAATTTTTGTATTGATCTTTTTAATGTTTCTCTGAGCTTACCGTTTACTTGCGACACATGTCACGATTTATTGATAAAAGTTATTGCGTTTGATATGCCTTACCTACCCTTAAAATGAATCACCCTGTATATACCCAATCTATTCTATGTAGATGTGAAAATTGGATATTGACGGATAGGCAAAAGAAAAGGTTCCAAGCTATAGAAATGAAATATTTAAGACGAACACTCGGAATTAGAAGAATTGGTGAAATTAAAAATTAATCTATAAAATAATAGCTAAAAGTACCGACAGCAATTAAAGTGATAATAGAAGAAAAATTGAGATGGTTTGGGTACCTGGAAAGGATGGAAGAAAACAGACAAGTCAAAATAATATGGAGAGCCAAAGCACAAGCAAAAAGTAGAAGAGGAAGGTCAAGAACAACGTGGAACAAAAATGTTATTGAACTACTTACAGAGGAAGGAAGAACCTGGTCTGAAGCAAACGAGGTGCCAAGAAACTGAAAGATTGGCACAAAGTCATAAAACATAGTGCAGTGAAGGACAGTGTAGTGAGTTTAAAACAACTCAACCTCGACACCTATGAATATGAAGATAAAATAACTAGAAGTTTGAAAACATTTAACCATTAGTGTTTTTTAACATTGAAAATGTTTCTGGTTTCGCGTATATAGGGGCTTAAATTCGCTTAGAATTTGATGTTGCAAATGCTGCTTTTCGAGAGTGATCGAGCGGCGTACGGAGCTGTTCGACGCTCTACTCTGCCCGATAATTTAGACTGTGCGCGGCGCGTATACAAAGTTCCCCATACTATCGTCGGATCCTTCCTAAGACTGTGTATTGTTTAGACTGTGACTTTCTAAGATTTGCGTTCTACTTCATCATTTTCAATGTCTCCTCCGGTTGCATCTTTGCAAAAGATTGTGAATTTTTTTTGTTATCGAGTAATTTCTGTATGAACCTTTTGTGGATTTATTTCTAATTAATTAGAAAAATTCCTGTACTGCAGTTTTATTTATTAATAACCTTCCGCGTTATATGAAAATGTAAAGACGATTTTCTGATGCTTAGAAGTTAGTAATCATCCAGCATCATAAAAACTCAGCAAGACTTTTAAGAAAACACAATCTTTTTTTAATGAAAGCGATTAAATCTTCACACTTCAACTTTTTTCAAAATTTATGTAGTATTTCTCGTATTTTTCAATTTTGTTATCGTGATTCATTGCGAATTTTTTTAGTTTTTAGCAGTTTTTTAGCACTTTTGCCCTTTAACAGATCCAAAGAACTGATTAAATTATATGAAAGGTACGTGAATAATTAAAACCACTTAACTGTTTTAATTATTCAGTCCTTTTGTCACGCTTCCATTGTTTAAAATAGGACGCTAAATGGCCTGAAAATTTCTCCTTTTTTGTTTAATTAACAAACCCTTCATCACTTACGTTTCTCCTTTTTCTTATCCTAATTTACAAATACTCGTATTTTGTATTAAAATTTAAAATAATGACTAAAAATTTTTACAAATTAATTGAAGCTATATACAGTATGGCCCACAAATATTGCTTCGGCAGCGAGTTGTTTTGCAAAGTGCATTTTGTTAGTTGTAAGATGGTTTTTGATAACGTTTAGAATGATGATTGTGCCCTTCGTGTATGCCGGGCTGCCAAAAACAATTGTATTTGGATAATCCACAGAGATTCCCTACCCATGGCTTAAACACTAACAGGATTATTCCTAATAACGCACTTCCCCCATTATCCTAAGGACATTTCCCTTAACGGTTAACACGATGTCTTTGAACCATCTCGTACGAGAGACGCAAAGTTCCACGAGCATTTAGGAATTTCCTTGTCAAAACTACAGTGGAATTTGCAGCACCGAACTATCTTTATTATCTCCTCGAGTTTTCCTTTGTTAAATTTTGTATTTCGTTGTTTTAAGGATGAAGATGAAGCAATTTAACCAGCTACCCCCGGGGAGGACGTAACTATCCACTTAATTACCCTTTTTGCTTTAAAAATTAGGATTTTTCTTTGTCTATAAAAAAATTCTTATATAACATTGTTTCCAGAGTACCCAGATTTTTTTTTATTTCCCATTACTGTACAAATCCTCCAAAGTAAATAAAACTGTCACAGCTGTAATTCTACCTCAGCAAACGACGTAATCTTCCGGAAAATTTGGCGAAAGTTTTACTGCGGAATTAATCCCCCGAACTTTTCTTTGTTTCTAAAAAGTTTTGAAACCTACACATAAGTTACAAGTTTTTGCTAATTTGGTCATTTTACTGTGTACCGGCTTAATATTTCCATTTAGGCATGATAACAAACCTCAGCAAAGCTACATTTTGATGTGCGAAGGTCTAATTTCCTAATCGATTTGTGTTAAAATGGTACGAATACAGGGTATCAGGGCTGTATTGATGCACTCTATTCATAGAATGTAATATATTTGTTTACTTTAAACGGTTTTAAATATCAATGTAGGGAATTATGTGGCAAAGTAAATCGTTGATTACTGTTTAGGTTACTAATCTAATCCTTGGTTAAAGCACGTGTTTTGCTGCAATTTTACGGATAATTCTAAATTTATTTATTTATTATCTGAATTTATATCGAAGTTGGTTAATGAATGAATATTATAGATGTTCGTTTGAGTTACTGAAAATACCCAAAATCAAAATAGTTTTTTACTTCGCTTAACACCTAGTTTACTGTGAAACATTTTAATCAATTTTAATCTGTTTTAAAGCATTCGATTATGATTACGTATAAAAGGTGGAATAATTATTTATGTATAGGAAGTAAAAGGAATTGGGTTTAAGTTGCAACATTTGAATGTTAAGTGAAAATGGGAATTTTAATATTACTAAACACGATTGATATTAACAAAAGAAATCAGGAGAGATTCCAGCTTTTTATTTTTCTTTTATCTTTTAATGGCAAAATTCGCCTGTAAACTTTCCCATTTTCTTATCAAAGCAGCTTTTAATAAGCAAGATAGAAATTTAGATACACATAAAGCCTGTTTATTTACATAGCTGTTTCACCTGCTTTCAAAGGAAGTGAACCATTTTATTCTCAAGAGAACTTTCATATTCTAACCCTTTGTTCTGAACTAGTAATTAATTTACCATTATCACAGACAATTTAATTCATGTATAAAAAATCGCATAAGCCGCTGTGGTTTTGTCACTTTGACAGCGGCTAAAAGTTTGCCCTAACTTTTATCCGGCTAAAACACTACCTTAACTTTAGTTGCTATGCAACTTTGCCTTATACGTTTAATGATTGTAGCTTCAATACCAAATAAAAAAATTAATTTTGTATTGTTCATTCATTAAATTGTCTCGCCGAATTACACTCGAGGTTTTATTTAGTCAGGATAAATATTTATTTGCAAAACTCAAACTAATATTGCTTTACAGCAATTAGACTCGAAAAATTGACAGCAGATAAAATCAACTCCGGCCTTCGGCCGTCGTGATTTTATCTGCTGTCAATTTTTCTCGTCTAATTGCTAAGCGATACGTTTTCGTTGCAAAAAATATTTATCCGACTAAATAAAACCTCTTGTGTAATTATATTCGACAATTTAATTCATGTATAAAAAATCGCATAAGCCGCTGTGGTTTTGTCACTTTGACAGCGGATAAAAGTTTGCCCTAACTTTTATCCGGCTAAAACACTACCTTAACTTTAGTTGCTATGCAACTTTGCCTTATACGTTTAATAATTGTAGCTTCAATACCAAATTAAAAAATTAATTTTGTATTGTTCATTCATTAAATTGTCTCGCCGAATTACACTCGAGGTTTTATTTAGTCGGGATAAATATTTATTTGCAAAACTCAAACTAATATTGCTTTACAGCAATTAGACTCGAAAAATTGACAGCAGATAAAATCAACTCCGGCCTTCGGCCGTCGTGATTTTATCTGCTGTCAATTTTTCTCGTCTAATTGCTAAGCAATACGTTTTCGTTGCAAAAAATATTTATCCGACTAAATAAAACCTCTTGTGTAATTATATTCGACAATTTAATTCATGTATAAAAAATCGCGTAAGCCGCTGTGGTTTTGTCACTTTGACAGCGGCTAAAAGTTTGCCCTAACTTTTATCCGGCTAAAACACTACCTTAACTTTAGTTGCTATGCAACTTTGCCTTGTACGTTTAATAATTGTAGCTTCAATACCAAATAAAAAAAATAATTTTGTATTGTTCATTCATTAAATTGCCTCGCCGAATTATACTCGAGGTTTTATTTAGTCAGGATAAATATTTATTTGCAAAACTCAAACTAATATTGCTTTACAGCAATTAGACTCGAAAAATTGACAGCCAATAAAATCAACTCCGGCCTTCGGCCGTCGTGATTTTATCTGCTGTCAATTTTTCTCGTCTAATTGCTAAGCAATACGTTTTCGTTGCAAAAAATATTTTTCCGTATCCATGGTATGTAATTGACAGATTATTTATCTCATTTGAGGTTAACAATGGCGAATAGCGGGTAAATATGAAAAAGCGGGACGATATGAACATTTGCGGGTTTTTACCGTGCATGCTATCGACGTGACATCTATCGATAGAATTTAGAATCAAAATTATTATTTAATTATACAAAAATCTTCATTTAAGTGATTGATAAGTGTAATTATTTTTTAAAATTCAAGCAAATACGATTATTTTTTACATAAATTCATTATAGAAATTATTTTTAATACGAAAATTTGACATGTGTAATTTGAGGTTATATGTCAAAAACGTAGGTACGTATTATATTATAACTATTTTTATTTAATACGAACTTCTCATGGATGCGGAAAAATAACTTGTGCCCTACGGGAATCTAACGGCATATTTCATCCCTCGGCTTTTGCTGCCCTCGCTCACTGCGTTCGCTCGTGCAGCAGAAATCTTCGGGATGAAATATGCCTATATCTTCCCTTATGACGCAATATACTATATCCGACTAAATAAAACCTCTTGTGTAATTATATTCGATTAAACGATTTTGCAGAGATTCATTCCCTAATTAATCTCAGCTGCTAAAGCGGACGTGATTATCAGTATTAACTACTATCCCATACTAGGGACAGGAAACATCTACTAAATTATGGGTAATAAACTTATAAATTGCGTATTGAATGACCAGAATGATAAATGAATTCGTGAAGGTCTCTTGTTTCAACTAATGAGGGAACTGAAAATTCGTTTAGAATAATAAAAAGGGTTGATTTCTGTATTTTTATAAAGGGTTCATTATTAGAAACTATGAAAAACTCTGAAATTGTCCAGTCCGCCCGTTTTATACATTTTCATTGCGAAAATATCGCAGCTGTCAGCTGTCAATAATGCCAGATCTTAGGTTATGTGACTTAAGCTGCCAATTGGGGCAGATTACATAACCATAACAGTTTATGCAATACATCCTAAAGGTTTTTTTTTATATTTATATTATTAATATTATGATTGTTAGCCCACACATATAAATTCAAAAACGATGATCATGAAATCGTCAGCTTACTGAACCTTAAAATGTATTCAGCTTAATTTGTTCTCCTACCACATGCTTTCAATCAGCATCCGCTTTTAGTGACCTGAAACGATTGAATAAATTTAATTATTCGTCGGGCAAACAACTGTTGCATGTATTTTTCAATTGTATTGATGTTTATTCTTTGGGCAGTATTATTAAAACCAATTAACCGATCGTCCGGCTATTTTATCGTACAGTCGAGCGGAGCAGGAAAATCCCAGTGATTTAACTAATTTACATTTTAAATCGATAAGTTCCTTATATTCCGAGTGTAAGTTTTACTGGTGTCGGCAGCACATTTATTATTGATCATTTGAACCTACGGTCCTATTATTATTCATACTTGGAACGGCGTTACGTGTAGGAAACTCGGTCCTTCCTTGTTATCTTGGTAGTTCGTACGTAAAATATGCAAGAAACACGATCCCAAACTTTTGCTCCTAATTAATCCGTACGTTTTGTATAAATTCGTTAATCCCAACGTGAATGAAAACGCTCACTTCCCAAATGTTCCGTATTTAGTTTAAGTTGAAAATTATGTCATCTATTTATAGAATAATTCGTGTTAGTGGTGGATGTATATATCGAATTTTGAATTTTAAACTTATATTACAAGGTTTGGGCCTCGAGCTTTCCATTAATAAATAATAATTTCACTCAAAATTGCTACTTGTTACGGATTCATCCGTTATCGACAGGGAGAAAATTTGTTATTTTATAAAGCTTCCTTTTGAATTTCACCTATTTAAAAAAAATCGAACTTTCTATACTAATTTGTGTCGCTGTGCTGTGCTGCGCTGTGCAACTGAAAAATTCAAAATAAAAATCAATGGAAAGTAGCGGATTGCATGTATGTAAGCCTTGCTTCTCCTGCAATTTTCAAGTTTCAAAGGGAGTAATTTTCATGGAAAACTACACCTGCAGCCGCAGATATTGGTTTATAAATTAGATTCGCTTTACAACGGAAGGTTCTGATTTTTTTTTTTTTTTTCTCTAGAATGTTGATCCAATTTTAGATATCGGTTTCTGTTTGGTTGTCGTTCTTATCCTCCTTAATTATTTTGTTCGCTTAACTGGAATTTTTGTGGAAAGGAGAGGCCCCAGAAATACGTCTTTATTTAAGTTAATTTCATAAATATAACTTTGTTAGGTCGAACCGAAAGCTCCTATGTACGAAAAGCTCGCGCGGAGAAGCCGAAAACTACGTGGTGGATTCTAACTTATAACGTTATAACCAAGGCGTTTTTAGACGAAAGCTGAAAGCTTCATATCATATAAGGTAATGGGGCCAAACTCATAAAATGTGACGTACGGACTACTTACTTTGTATTCCTCTTTTTGAATTGCTAATTTTTCTTTATTAAGCTGATCCCTCTGAAAAGCCTTTTTATGCAAATTTTCCGTATTGGTTTATTCTGCCTGATTTTCCAAAATTTCTTTAAACTCATTAAATTAAAATAATATTAAGCTGTCTTACTCCTGAAAAAATCGCCAAATTCTGTCAAATCCTTGCACCATTTTCATAAAGCAATGGGAATTGGCGTGGTCATGAATTGCAGTGCCCTTCGCCCCAACAAACAAATCATCAAATTGTATTTACCATTGCCACGGTCAACCAAATTGCGAGTGTACCTGAAATTAATAAAAGTTACTTAGTTTGTTAAACTAATAGGATTTAATATACTCGTATTTTCATTGTGGGAAAACCGCAGGAATGCGATTCCTTATAAAAATTTGGTAAAGGATAAGATTTACTTTATTTCCGTGTGTGTGGAGGGTTCTGTTTTGTTATTCTTAGGGTGGGTATTTTAATATACTCCAACTATTCCTAGACATGGATAGGTCAGAAAAAGACCTACTGATTTACTCAGGGCCGGCCATAGGGGGGCACAGCGGGTGCAATGCACCCAGGCCACGCGCTTATAGGGGCTCCGCAAAGAGACTAAAATAACTAATAACAAAATTTTTAAAAATATATTCAAAAGGCTTAAAATAGCATAAGACCACTGATATACGTTAGCAATTTCCCCCTACATACAGACAGGCTTAAACGCACTCGCTATATTAAGTATCGAGAAATTATAATTTTTCTAATATGATTAATCACATGGCCAAAAACAGTCACATGTTTAAATAAATACATATGACGCAATATACATTCTTTTTTTAATAAAGTACTGATAATTATACCTTTAAAAAAATTTTAAGTCTCCAAAAAGTTTCTTGCTTCCAGGCCCCTTTATAGAGAAGGCCAGCCCTGGATTTACTTATTTGTGCTATCTGAACGACGATATAGCAGCTTTACCTGTTTATCAGACCTGCTTAAACTATGACTTAAGTTGATCAGATATGCGCTTAAGCGTGGTTTAAGCAGACTTAAACTAAGCTTCTTAAACTCACCCTAAAATAGAGACACTTATTAATGGCTTAATAAACAATTAAAGGCTGTTTCAGCATTAGTAGTCTCTTTAATGGTGTTAGTTGTTAGAAAAATACATTTTTTAAACTACAATGTGACTATTTGTATATTGATGGACGATTACATGATGTTTTATATACATATTGCTATGACGATCTACGCTGTACTAACTGCCACACGTTGAATCCCCAAATATGCTATTACGGCCTTTGCTGTTATTATTATACTTTAACCAATTCCCGCTGAATTAATATTACATATAAGGTCTGCCCACTTTATTTATTAATTGATTTATTAATTTTATTTACTGCTTCTAACGCAGTCTCGGGTCGTAGAAGAGGAATAAGAATAATAAAATATGTTTTTATGCAGTTTTATTAACAAATTTTAAAAATCCTATCTTCCTAAATGTAATATCTACCACTTATAGTTTTTAAATACGCTCACGTTTTTGTGTTTTCAATCCAAATCAATTATTCGCTTTTCTTAATCCAAATCAGCTGTACTGGAATCCAATTTCAATCTTCAAATGGTCAACAAACCAATTTATTTTTGTTTATATCACATTTATTCTTCCTTTTTAATTTTAGAAGAAACCATTTATTTAACTTATTCTATTCAAGAATGCAATCTCCTTTTGGAAATACAATTGCAGTCCTATTTTATTTTCTTTTTTAAAGCTCACCGAAAAATACACTACTTATATCTTCAGAAAATGACTCCCGTTGTCCTGGTTCTCCCATATTTTCTTCCAATTAAAATATTTGTTCCTTTTCCTTGGTAACACTTACTTATAATAATAATAATAATAATAATGTCCTTTCAAACACACGTTTCTAGCTATCTTAAATTAAATTTATAATACATGGTGTTTATAAAAGAACTCCTCGGTTTCAAGTGTTATTTAAACAGCAATATATTCAATGAATTGCTTACATGAGTATACAGGTTGCCTAAAAGTTTACGGAACATGGCAGATCCATGAGTTGGAAAAGGTTTAAATATTAGTTTCCATAAGAGTGACCGAGATGGAAAATGCAATAATTACTTCGGTAACTACGCAAGATACATTTTCTGAATTGTAAATAATGCCTAGCAACGAGTCGTACATACACCATCTCGTTTTCTCTCGGTAGAATATATATCCATTACTGTCTAGCTCACTAATGCTCTACATTCCACAGAATTTTAGGCAACCTGTATATTCTGAAAGGGTAAATGCTGAAGTTTTTTTGTGTGTTTAATAAAGTTCGATATGTGCACTATTCGTTGCCCTGTACACGTCCAAACGGTAATCCTTCTCTTCCCACGTATTCGCCAGCATATCGGGTGTAATGGATGCTACTGTCGCAACAATCCTCTCCCGTAGGTGTTAGATGTCACGGATTTTCTCCGAATAAACAATGTTTTTAACATGCCCCCACAAAAAGAGATCTAGTGGGGGTCATGTCTGGGCTCCTTGGTGGCCATGCGATCGGGCCTGTTCTTCCCATCCACCTGTTCGGAAAACGAATGTCTAATACATCACGGACACGGTTGCAGTAATGCGGCAGAATGCAATCTTGCTGAAAGAAAATTAACCCTTTTTCTTATTCAATATCGTCCATCTGTGGAAAGACGTAGAGTTCGAGCATGCCACAATAAGTACCCCCATTAATTGTCTTTCTGCTGCGGTGTAGCCATGACTGACAGTGAGACTGCCGGCCGAATACGTCCACTACCGCGCACGCGCGCGCCTATGTCACACAGGGGTGCCAACCGCGACGAATATTAGTGATGAAAAACCTAATAATGTACCGAACATAAATATGAAAACCGCATGCTTTTAACTTATTCCGTTATTTCATAGTGATTTTTGAAACCAAGGAGTTATTTTATAAAAACCCTATACAATATCATTATCTAACCCTATTTACATTTTTATTTATTATTACATTAAAACTGCATAAAAATAATCAATCTTAATTCGTTAAAAATAAAAGTAATCTCTATTTAACATAATACGTAAGTACCAATTGATATGATCTCAATATATTATTGATATGGTAACAGTCTTTATATTTTAAAAGAACAGTGCTCCACACAATATTCCAAACTCAATAATTATGAATTTAAAAATCAAAAATTAAAAATGATAATTTTGATATCTCAGGGCCGTTGAAGGATTCGTTTATTAAATTTTGATAATTAGATCGACAAATATTATATTATTTAATTTAATTTAATTTATTAAGAAACAGACAAAACGGGTGGAAACCCCAATTACATTGTCTGCCTTCTCACAAGTTACAATATAAAATATACCTACATGTATTTTACAATATTTTAAATTATAATAATAGAGAAATACAACAAAAAGAAAACTAAAACTAATAAAAAAGTTATAGGAAAACCAGACACCAACAAAAATGTAATTTTAATCAGAATTAAAAATTATAAACATTCAAACTTTATTATGTAAATAACATTTTAATTGTTTTTTAAAATTCGACTCAGAGGAACTAAAGACATCCACATCAATCACTGAAGTGAAACAATTCAACCGTATTATCATTCTCACCATAGGCGAATTCATTCTTAAGTTGGTACGATAAGGAGGCACATAAAACAGATTCCGAGGTCTAGATCTATAAGCTGGCACATATAAACAAATAGCAGGCAACAAATTAGGGCAATCAATTCTGTTGTTAATGAGTTTGTATATAAACAAAATGTCATTCATTTCACGGCGAAACTGTAACTTTATAACACGAAAGTCACTTCTGATATCTTTATACGAACCGTATTCAGGATAGAAACCGTATTTTTTAAAATGTAAGTATTTTAGAAATTTATTTTGTATTGTCTCAATTTTATTTTGATTAATTAGTAGATATGAATCCCAAACTCTGCTTGCATACTCTAATTTAGATCTAACAAGCGCATTATAAAGAATAGTAATTACTTTAATAGAAGAAAAGTTCGTTGTATTTCTTATTAAAAAACCTAGGTTTCTTAATGCATTATTGGTTATATCCTCAACATGTCGTTCCCATTTTAGGTTAGAAACAAAGGTAACACCAAGGTCTTTTGTTATATCAACTCGGGATAAAAACTGACCATTCATTTTATAAAGACCATCGATATGAACGACATTCAAAGTATAAGTCATGGCTTTACATTTTCCAATATTAAAATATAATTTATTTTTTTCGCTCCACTCAACAACAGAATTAATATCTTCCTGTAGTAACTTTATATCCGATTAATTGTATATATCTTTATAAATTTTAAGATCATCAGCAAATAATAAACAATTAGAATATTTAATGTAAGAAGGTAAATCATTGATAAATACAAGAAATAGCAATGGCCCCAAATTACTACCCTGTGGCACTCCTGATCGCACCAAATACTGATGAGAGTTGAAATTGCTCAGATTAACAAATTGAGACCTGCACTGCAAATAGGATTTAAAGAAATATAGTAACTCTTTCGAAAACCCTAAATTACACAATTTTTTTAGCAAAATGTCATGACTAACTTTATCAAAAGCTTTTGCAAAATCTGTATATATTGTATCTACTTGATAACCTTTATCTAAGGTTTTACTCACAAAGTCAGTGAAAATTATTAGATTAGTTTCAACAGATCTGTTAACAAAAAACCCATGTTCAACAGCAATGATGTTTCTAACATGACGAAATATTCTTTTATAAATCATTTTTTCAAAAACTTTAGCGGGTACTGATAGAATTGATATAGGTCTATAATTAGTTACATCAGCCTTATTTCCACACTTGTGAATTGGTGTGACTTTAGCAATTTTAAATTTATCTGGAAATATGTTAGACTTTAAAGAAATGTTAAATATGATAGAGAGAGGGTATTGCAAAATCTCCCAACAAGCTTTAAATATATAAGGTGGGATTGAATCAGGTCCAGCCGACTTTTTTGGTTTTAACGATTTTAGAGCAATCCCAACCTCATCAATACTCACTTCACCTATATTGAGAACATCTAACATTGAATGATCAGACTCCGACATTATCTTCTCAATATCATAACTCGAGTCGTCAATATAGACAGATCCAAAATATTCAGCAAAACAAGAAGCTGCATCCCTAATTGAAACATTATTACCTTGATAACTGTATATGTTATTAAATATGTTATCTTTTCGTTTGTCTTTGATATAATTCCAAAACTCATTTACATTAGTGTCAATACTGTTTTGGACAGAAAGAATATAATCTTTATAGGCTGTGGAAATTTCCTTTTTAAGCGAAGCTCTAAGCCGGCGAAACTCTTGCAGATGATAATCAGACCGCTCAACACGTCTATGGTGATACAATTTTTTATGAATGTCACTTATTATCTCTTTAGTAAACCAAACTGGGAATTTTCTTTTTGATGAAGATTTCTTTTTAATTTTTGGAGCAGATTCATTTAGAATTGTATACATTATATCATAAAATTTATTTACAGCTTGATTCGCATCAGAGCACACCTTTAATACATTCCAATCTGTATCATTCAACAAATGATATAGTAAGTCAAAGTTCGCATTTTTAAAATCATAACAGTTAACTAAAAAATTAATAAGTAAATAATGAAATAATTTCTAATCCATTTTTAAAAATGCAAGATTTATTACAATAACCTATTTCTAACCTTAAAACTAACACAAAACTAATCTACAAACAATTTTATTCCTTCGATTATTAGGAATTCCACCAAAATAATGTTTTAGTCCAATTAATGTTCCAATCCAATTCACTGTTTATTATTACTATCCGTTTAACCAACTATTATATGAGTTTTAATAGAAAATTGATAAACACATCCGTTTACTTTAATCGAATTTTTATAACTGTTGTTTATCTTCCTTCAACTTTTTCTATCTTCCCTAGTTATCCCAAAAATCTCCCACCCCTTGGTTTTGTTTTAACACAAGCATCCTTCCACATACCTACACATAAAACATTACTATGACTACTATTTACAACAAATACAATAATATAATACAGGCTTTAACATAGATAACAATAGGTACTTAAATTACCTTAACTTACTATTTACATAATTGAATATTTAAACCTTGCATCCTAAAAATTAAATAAAGAATATAAATTTTCTAAAAGTTATATCACTTCAATATATTACTGCTAAAAGGCACAGGGCCGTTATTTCAGTGCTTGTTTAAGCTTTAACTTAGCTTAAAACGGTAAATTAAGCTTTAATTTCAACAAAGCCTGGCTTAACACCTAGTTTAAACCAGCTTAAGTCCGTTTTGACTTAAACCTATATCACCGATCCTTATTAATCGAAAAGTTCTGTTGATTTAAAATTAATTTATAATCTAAAACAGAGATTGAATTAAAGCTAAGGACTGCAAGCCTTTATCTAAATCCTAGTTTAAGTCTCTCTTAATTCAAACCAAAACACCGAACCTTATTAACCGAAAATATACCTAACCAAAAATATGTATAATTTCTGTAGTTTAAGGTAGCTTAAATTAAGATTTAAGTGCAGGAAGCTTTGGTTTACATCTTAGTTTAAGCCAGCTTAAGTCACTTTTAATTTAAACCTGTGCCAAAACAACGGCCCTTATTAATCGAAAATATTGCAAACCAAAAGCATGTAAAATTTCTTTTAAACTAAAACTTAGTTTAAGGTGGCTTAAATTAGGACTTACGTGTAGCAAAGCTAAGTTTAAATCCTAGTTTAAGCCGAAAACATGGGTCCTGGGGTTTTTATTAATCGAACATCTTTTTAAATCCTAATTTAAGCCAGCTTAAACGTGTTCTTAAACACTTATCGTTGTTAATCGAAAATATTGCTAGCGAAAAGCTTTACTCGTATGAAAATTAGTTTTTAAGTTAAAACTTAGTTTGAGGCGGCTTTAATTAGGGCTTAAGTGCAGTAAATCTTGGTTTGAATCCTAATTTAAGCCAGTTTAAGTTATTTTTCGCTTAAATCTATATCGAAACCCTTATTAGACTCGAAAGTATAACAAACTAAACGGATGAACAATTTTATATTGATTAAAAATGTTTGTCGTGCCAATGAATGAAAAGCCCCATTCTTACTATTAGCAGTAGTAAAGATGGCCTTATTTATGTATTATTTTTTAAGATAATCGTTCAGAGCTGATTAAAGTTTTGTAATTATCCGAGATTTTTTAACATCCCAACTTTTAAAAATGCAGAACATCGAAGAAAAGTCAGAAAAATCGTAGTTTTTCCAAGTAAAGTTTGTTTCGATTTTTTATGCTTGATGGACGCTGTTAATATCGTATTTTATCCCAGATATGAAGTGCTTCCTAAGAAGGACGGGGTTAGATCTTTATTTATGAACCTATATCGAGATCCCCATCGTTATGAATCGTGGGCATCGTGTTTTTTTTAATAATGTAAGAGGTAACGTTCTTGCCCTTGCAGTTCTTTGTACTTATATCAACTAAACTCTCTAAAATTACCAAAGCTGTTACGGTTTTATTTAAAACTAAATCCTCAAGTTTGGTTAGAAAAATCATTCCCAGAAGGTAAGAGAATAACTATTAACTTTATAATCAATTTTTGTATATAAATGAAAGCTTTGTTAAAATGTTGACCCATTTTTGAAACTCCAGCGTAAGAAACCTTCAAGGTCTTATATAACCAAAATCAAGCCCTAAAAATCGATTTTAACTGGAAAATAACCAGAGTTCTAAAAACTAAAAGAAACACGCTAAGTGGCTCAATTTGCAAGTTTAAAGTTTTTAAGTGGCTATGAAACGTAAAACGAAATTACGCTTGTAATTAAATTAACTTTTGACGTAGTTCTATAATTAAGTTTTTCTCGGGGTTTTTATTTAGAGTTGTAACTGTTTTTACTTCATTGGCTTCAGTTTTTTCTTTTTATAACTTGGGATTGAACGAAAGGTACTCTTAGGAAAAGTCAGCGAATTAGTTATATTTTCTAAGGTTTCCAGTAACTCAAATTTTCTTTGAACTTATAAATTAATTTTCTATAAGTTTCTAAAAAAAGATCGAATTCGAATTTCTCATAAAAGTCGCTTCCTACACAGAAATTAACAGAAACACCGTCGATTTAGCCTTAGCCTTAAAATCCGCTTTAATCAAATTAGTTTTCGAGATATAAACTAATTTCCATTCTAATCCGATTTAAATTTAACCTCCTCTCATTAACGGTCAGTTTACGTCAAAGGCCGATAATTAGTTGTGTAAATTTAAGGCACTTTTCATCTGCTACGTCCAAAATCGCTTTATTTCGAATTTAAAAGTCTCCCAGGAAATCCTGTGAAATACTTAAACCGTAAACGATGTTTCGGGTAAACATATTCATCTTCCCTTTTCGGATATGCTTAACTAAATTCCGTACACCAAATTTGGTGATTTCATTGGAGTTCAACTTTGAAACAATTATTCGACTTCGTTGCGCTTTCCCACTTCAAGAAACAAATCTAAGGTCTTCGAAGGGTAAATAATGGGAAACCTTACTTTTCCAAAAATCCCTTTGATCTAATTTTGGAAATTTTTATATCAGATTCTTAACTTTAATATTTCGGTTTTGGCGAAAGGTGATAACATCAAAGGTCTGATTTTCTTAGCTCGGTGCGCGCAAGGAAAATTCAGGAAAAGGAGAGTAGGAGAAGGAGAAATTCCCGATTCAGGTGATACGAATTTGAAATAGGACGGATATTTTATGGTTTCTAATTACCGATGATAGTATCCGTTCCCGCTTTAAAGACTGATTAATTTATGTCTTACCCTTGAATGTTCATTTAAAGTGCTGAGTTTGCATTTAATCTGGATATTCCTGCAGGAAAATTTATCATTTTCCTTAATTTAATCTCTAATCACCAACCTGTGTGCGTTAATTTCCGCGTATTTTTTTAATTACACGTCTTGTTCAGCTTTAAAAGCTACTTTTTATTCTTGTTCTCTCCAAATCCTTATTATGAAGCTAATAATATTTTCCTAAGGTATTTTTTTATTTGTTTTTTATGAGAATGTAATCTTTAGAGAGCTTATTTGTAATGAAATAAAAACATCTGTAGAAGTAAATAAATATTATATTTTCAATGAGGTTCTTATTTCGAATTGTGGTAGCGTTTCGTTGAAAATAACCGAGGAAAAAAGGGGCCCTGGGGCGAATCTGTACACGAGTTTTCCCCAGAATTTTAAAGTAGATAAAAGGTTTCATATAATGGTAAAGTTTCCGCAGTAAACATGTTGGAATAGTTTAAACGAAAGCAATATCGTCGGTATTTTTTGGTTTATTCAAAACCTTGCTTTAAACCATGACAAAGGGATTGTAAATTTGGAAACCATTTTTATAGTGAATATCGCAGTTTCTTTTATTTTAGGTTAATTTTTCAGTTTTTCAAATTAGATTTGTCTATATAATTCTTCAGAATATCATGTAACCCCAGAGAGCAGTTCCATTAAAATTTCTCAAGGTTCCATTCAGGTATAAAATATAATTCCTCTGCCTATTGTCGCTAAATACGGAATGAAAGAATTCCACGGAAATTCCATTTAATTTTGCAGAATAACAAGAAATTCTAGAGAACTGGTAATTACTTACATTCCAAAGAACTCCACGGAATTTTTGTCTTAATAATTCTTTCAAATATCACGTAATTCCATGAAAAATTTTCAGGATTTCATTCATCTATTCATAAAAATTAAAGAATTAAACGCTTTCCTAGTCAATAGAAAGTGGATCTAATAATTATAATTCCAAAGCCGGGGAAGACTTTAAACAGTGTAGTCATATAGACCTACATACTTGTAAGCCTGTTACTCATCATATCCAAGTTGTTTGAAAAACTACTACTGAAACGTCTTCGGCCAATACTGGAGAAAAGGGAACTCATACCCAACCATCAATTTGGATTTAGAAAGCAACACAGCAAGCAATGACCTGGAATCCAAAAGGTAATGCTCTATGGTGTTTCTAGACCTCAAACAGGCATTTAACTCAGTATGACATGAAGACCGAATGTTACTCAAAAAAGTACTACCACATACTTACATCTTACCTGTAATGCAGATGGTTCCTGGTAGAAGAGCACCCCATTGCTTCTGGTGTTTCCCAGGGCTGCATGTTAGGCCCAATGTTATATACCCTCTACGCACCCGACATACCTACAACCAATCTAACAACTACAGCCACATTTGCTGACCCTGCTATTGCATCTATGAATATACAGAATACTCTAAATCTGGTTGGGGACTGGTTAAGGAAATGGAAAATACAAATAAGTCCAAATCGACGCACATTACGTTTAGCATGAGAAAAGCTAACACTTAATAATGCCTTCATTCCGCAAGCTCAAGACGTGAAATATCTGGGTGGGCAACTAGACCGACGGCTTACTTGCCGCAAACATATGTTCACCAAAATAAAACAGCTCTGAATCAAGTTACTTTGCAGTAACCCACAATTGAAAATTAAAAATAAGCTCCTACTTTACAAAGCTATTGTGAGGCCTATCTGGACATTATGGCATACAACTGTTCAGTTTCCCCTCACATTTTTTCAGGCTTGAGACTGGCAGTAAACAATTAGTGGTATGTTTAAAAAGTGATATTAGAAAAAATGTTGTTAATAAAGAGGAACAGGACTTACAGAAGATGTTCAAATGTTCCTCTTAGACCGGACTCCCAAAGGAGATCCGTTTGCAAAATATGCAGACCGCATTCTGGCTTCTGATATACGTTCTAGTGGTCCCAGACTTCGATATTATCGATGTTGCCAGTAATTATTATGGTGCAATAAATAATTAACGCCCATTATACAGGATGTTAAAAAAAATGTGTCACAAACTTTGAGGGGGGTAGTATGGCCCAAAATATGCAGAAAAGTCTGAATGAACATGGGTCCGCAAATGGACGGTTTCGGAGATACGGAGGATTATTCCTTTTTGTAGAATTTGTGCATTTTTTCGCTTATCTCGTTTTTCATTCGCAAAAACTTGTATTTTCTTATCGTAGCCGACAGATGTTCTGTCAAACATACAGTTTTTAGTTGACATTCAGTGGTTAGTGCACAATTTTACGAATTTTCGCTACGTCCATTTACTATAAGATTGAATTAGTCGATACGCATTTCGCGAAAATTCATAAAATTTATTTTTAATGCACTGCTTTTAGTTGAAAAAGTAACACCCAGTATACGTATTCATTTAAAGTTCGCATTTACTATATTTCTTCGCCATGCCTTCATAAAAATTTGAGACGAAAATCTTCAACTTTCTTGGAGATCTTGTTAATTTTTTGGTTACCCATGGATACAAGTTTTTGTTAATACTGCTTTCAGTTGTTTGCCTAAACCTTGTCAAGTCAGTTCTTTGTAATCATATTGAACCAAAGAAATGCCCCGTGTGCGAAGACGTCCAGAATTTCGTCATCTGAGTGGCTTTGAGAGAGGTCGGATAATTGGTATGCGAGAGGGTGGTTTTTCATTTCGATAAATCGCCACTCAAACCAATTTTACAGCAACAACTGTGTTTCGTTGTTGGCATGCTTGGTATGCGGAAGGCAGGGCCGTTTTAAGCCTGCTGGAGGCCCGGGGCTGGACATTTGGTAGGCCCCCCCACCAAAAAAAAAGTTAAAAATTTATTTTGCCGCCGTTTATTCACATTTCTAACTTATAAATAGAAAAACGAAACAGTGTATGGAGAAATTTAAAAGTAACAGTTTTATTTATTACTCCAGAATAATAATGTGACCTATCACAAAGGAACTTTTCTTGCTTTTCTTGCCGCAAATTCCGAAATAATTGACTCGGATGAGGTTCTCAGCCTGTTCTTGATTAGCGCAGTTTAGAGAAGGATCTTTCAGCTTTACAGTTGGTGACCGACATGCTTAAATATATTCTAAGTGCAATACCAACGTTAGGAAAAGTGCCAAACAAGTACTTTTCATACAAATATTTGTATATAACAAAACTTGGTTATCTATTGCCGGAGTGTTTAGAAATGAGTGAAGTTGAACCATTTCCTCTTCTAAAGATTCCTCTAAATCATCAGGGTAATGTCGAATTAAATTTCTTGACTCTTTCCACAGTTCCAGAATTTCTTGCTCTTCAAGTGGAAACCTGGTCAAACTATACAGAAACTAAAATTGCTGACATAGTTCATTGTATGCTGATTTTCGTTTTTCTAATTCTATTGCGAATCTGTCAATAATAACATTAAGTATAGGTACTGACTTCGAAGTTTTTCCTTCCAGATAGTATTGCTTCATCTTCACTCTGTCCGTCGGGAAATTTCTTCTTAACTTTACGCTTCGCCGCATCGGCATATTCTTGATTTATTCCCGAGCTTAGGTTTTTCGAGCTATTTTCCAGATCTTCAAACTGAGTACTAGACTTCTAACAAACTTATATAATGATTCTAGTAAACTCATTGGCCCGTATTCTGATCTCATATTTAAATTTAACGTCATGTTTAATTACCATGGCAACATCGTGTATTTCTCTTATACACATATAAAATCATATAAAGCTATATCGTTTTATGTTTACGCTAAACACGACTTTAGTTAGAGACAACTTTAAACATAAGATCAGAATACGGCCCATTGCCTTTAAGAAATTTCCGGGCTTCTGAAGCTGCTTGCTTGTTGCTTTTGCTCTTTCCATGAGTTTACACTAAAAAGTAGCTAGAAAGTTTACTAAATCTCTTAAATAAAGCTTTTTTCCTAAAACACGGTTTTTCTTTGGCGAGTGGTGTAGGGGTGGGGGAATGGGGGAGCGCGGCAACATGCTTTTTTATATAGCCAAAGGTCTCAGGTACGCGCTTCACAAAAACAGTTTGCGGTCTGCATATTTTGCAAACGAATAAACCATTGGCGCCTGCACTATCTATTAACTTCTACACAAACATACACAACACAAACACAACTGTCTTTCAGAGCTACTGCATCAATCTGAAGAGCTTCCCCGTAAGTTAAAATAACGTCAGTTAATTCGGTTGCTAAAAGGTTAGGTATATACTGACCTGCGCAATATACCTGAACTCTCTTATCAGTAAAACGGCCCACTAACGTACCAACTAGTTGTACAATTTTAGAAGTTGGTGCAATTATTGGTGCGTTAGTGCCGCGATTGTGTTGGCAATTTCAAGTTGGTACGAAAGTTGGCAGGTTGGAGTGCACTGCACATCAATTTGAGATTGGCGCCAATTAGTTGCTGCGTGTGTGTGCAGGTTGCCCAACTAACAGTACGATTTCATTGTAAAAGAATTGCTCTTCGTAACGAGACTGTGTTCTGCTTTGTTATATGAGGTGCAACAAGCTTCAGTAACTTTTGAAATGTCTTTTCATCCATGGACAAGAAGTTTTTAAAGTCATTAGGCTCATTGTCCCGTAAATGGCTTAATAAATTCGTATGCGTATGCGTATATTGTTTTCGTTTTTCAATCCAACTTTTTATCCGACTTCTTTTTTTGCACCTTTCTGTAAAGCTTAGCACTGTACCGACCTTTTGTTCTTTTTGAAATTTGCGACATCTTTACTTCTAACAACACAGAAAGGTACTGAACGAAAAATAAATTGCATACAAAATTGGGATGTTAGTGGATCAGTTGGTCGGTTGTCTATAAAATTGTAACAACTTCAAGTTGTACAATTAGTTGGTACGTTAGTGGGCCGTTTAAGGCGTTTGATAAATTTAGATTCCAGTGGCCCCAAACCAATTTTTGTATTGATCTTTTTAATTTTTTTCTGGGCTTACCGTTTACTTGCGACGCATGGTTTATTGAGAAAAGTTGTTCTATTTAATATGCTCTACTTACCCTTACAGTTAATGACAATACTTTTATATTGTAACCATGTGATAGTTTATAACTAATTCTATAAGAAAGAGAATTATCGCTGGATTGTTCTCGGCAACTATCAAGTAGTTAGTTAATTATCAAAACATTTACTTGGTTCGTTTGTAACAGATTGTAAATATGCAATGAATTAAATTTAAAAAAATCTTCATTAAAATTTGTAACATAAAATTCCAGAGAACTACACGTAATTACATGAAAGCTCCTCAGAATTTTGTACAATATAATTGTTCCAAGCATTATCTGTCTTTTGTAAAACGAATTACAAAAAATTCCACAGAATTCTCCAGAATCTGATGTAATTCCAGGGAGTTAGTTATACATGAAATTCAAGAAAAGTTCGTTGGGGTTACATTCAGCTATAAAATATAATTCCTTTGCGGATTGTTGCTTAGTATAAAATGAATTTAAAAAAAAATCACGAAAATTCAACATAATTATCTAGAATATCATAAAATTCCTAATTCCCCTTTCTACGCAATAATGTTTTAAAATTCTAATCTGAGTTATACCTTTTTGTGAATAAATATTAAAACCATATACGTTTTAAATAAATTTCATTATTTAAAAAATAAAATGACATTTTGTTGTCCGTATTTTCGATCAGCGGGTAAAAATTAAACACGAAGGTTTCCGCGCGTTACAATTTCGAAGCAAAGGAACAAATTCTACAAAAAAAAAACCAAGATAACGCATTATTTAACAAAAATCACATTAACTAAATATTATTTAAAAACGAAGGTCGCTCATAACATGATAATGTAACAAAGATAAAGTCGCGAACTTACTTTAGACGCTTACTACGATTTTCTTATTAGTATAAAATTATTTACACTCGTTAACGGAGTTGTTTTTGAGCCAACAAATGATAAAGTTTCGTAACCCTTTTCGATTTTTACAGTCAAAAGAAAAGATGATGCGTGGTGTAAGAAGAGGCTGCGTACGTTTAAAGGGTGCCGTGATCGGCATCGACGATGAGGACGACAGCACATTCACCATCACCGTAGACCATAAAACTTTCCATTTTCAAGCGCGAGACGCCGAAGAACGAGAAAAGTGGGTGCGAGCACTCGAGGATACCATTCTTAGACATGCAAGCAGGGTAAGGACAACGTTCGCTGACATTAAACTCTTATTAACGCTCGCTTTTGATTTTACAGATGAGATGGGATTCGAACAGACCTCCACCTACCGTCAAAGACTTCGACAACAAAGTATCAGAAGCTGACGCTTATCTTCAATTGATGATTGAACAAACGAAGGTGAGTGAAATTTTAGTTTGATGTGGGACTTTTAGTATGGCGAACTTTAAGCAAAGTAAACTCAGGAGCAGTAATTCGCATGATTTTACATTCAGAAAAGCCTGAGGACTAGTTTAGAACCTTCTTTCACTATTCGATGGTTTTTATTATTAGCATTTCACAGTAATAACAAAAACCTAAAGGTTTAACTGAATGAAATTGGTGTTTTACTTCTCAAACGGGCCACATGGGGGTAACATCGTTAACGACTTTCAAGTAGACGGAGTAACTATGCCTTTTGAGAATCATAGTTACTCCCGCCACTCGGAGGGAGTAATTATGACTTTTAAAAATCTGAAAAGCCTGAAACCATAGAATTTCGAAATTTTACAAACTAGCCAAACGTAAATTTAGTTTATAACGTGTTGTATTTGATCGATCCGACGCAATTTACATAATTATTTACAACTGGTAAGTTGTGAGGTACAGTTTAAATTTTGTTTATTTTTAGACATTATCAAAGCTTCAAGTGTGGAAATTTTAAAATTGTAAGGTGATTTCGAATATGAGTACCTAGTTTTTAAAATCAAAGTAGGTCTAAAACAAATAAAAATGGCAAACAATACACCAATTAAAGTTAGTCACGCTGGAAAGTCACGTTATTATTGAAACCCAGACAGATAGGAGGAAATTTCTTCGCCATTATCGTGGTTATTATTGCAATAAATTGCGGTTGCAGCTCTTTAAGTAATCAAACAGTTAATTGAATTAGTAACCGGAGTAAATCAAACCTTAAAAAACCCAAAGTCAAACGTACATTTCTAAGTAATTAGCATTCGTTTATTCTGCCATTTTCAAGAACGCAGAGATATCGTCGTCCTTGCATTATGAAACCTTAACGTCAGTGCCTGTTTAATTTCAAAACAAATTTTCTTTTAATGGTGTCTCAACGCTGGATTTAGAAATTATTTATTTTTCCATTAGCGCAATTTTAGTCCGGAAGGTTAAAAATAGACTTTAATATCGTAATTTTCTCACGGTTTTAGTTCGAACTCGTGCTAAAAATGTCCCGCTATAAAAAGATTTCATCCTGATACGATTAACTAATTAAAAATTCTGGGTTTAATCGTTTTTTTAAATCTTCATTTCGCCAAGCAATGAGTCTGTATTTCCTGCTGGAAATCCAAGTTTTTATTTCTGTTGCAATTTAATCCGAATTATAAATCCGTATGACCTAAACTAAAACAAACAGATGTTTCCCGATTTCCTCGTTGATTACCTTTTATGTGTGTTTATTTTAGTTGATAGTATTTACATTGCCGATTAGATTATTTCTAAAGTTGGCCTTGTTCTTATCCTTGCCCCAAAGATGTGAAATAGCGCGAAACCGAAAGCCTCTCGGATAGTTTGGTTGTTTGCAAATCACTTTAACAGGTCTGTTTACTTTACCGTCTCTGTTTGGTTATTAACTATCTCGGACCTGTATTTACTTTTCAAAATGTTAAATTAGTTCCAACCTTCGATCATAATTTTATTGCTGGAGTTTAAATGAAGTTGCGTTGGATGATTCACTCAATTATTTTAAAAATTAAAGGGGAAGAATAAGCTTTTTTGTACCAAATGATCCGAAAATACACGAACAACTTCGAGGAAAAAGGAATTACAGTAGGCTTTGACTGAGAATACTGAGATGCAGTCTTGTAAGTTATGGTTTGAATTATTTTCATCAAAGCCTCAAGCCTCTCAAGTGCGAAAATTTTAAAATTATTAGGTGATTTCGAGTCATACCGCAGGATGGCCAATTGGTATCGAAATTAGTTTACAAACAAGCGAAATTATCTCATTTTTAACTGGGAAATTCCGTCACTAAGGCGTATTTATTTATTTATAAAGTCACTTCATTGTCTTCATTATCTAATTTGAGATAACACACGTGCAAAAGCGCAGGTAACTCAGATAATCTACAAAGCACTCGAAATCATCATTATTTCGCTGATTTCCGCTGATCAAATCGATTGTTATTAATTTAATTATTTATCTAACTCATCAAGAAAAAAACAAATTATCTTCTTAATCTTCTGAAACCAGTTACGTTATTAAGCCATAAATTTAACCTTTTAAACCATACTCGTAAAGGGAGTTTATTTAGAGTGCATAATTAATGAATAAAGTTACATATTCGCGTTGTTCTATCACAAAATATGAGGGTTTATTCCAGCCTCCGTTTTCCTTAAAGTAAATATCAAATGGCAGTCATTATGGCGTGGTTACGTAATTTAATGGGATGAAGTGTAGGTTGTCTTGTTGTATCAAGTTAACATTAATATCAGGGGTGTTTAATTGGTACTTGAAATATGTTTGAAACCCATGAAACTATTTGATTCCCTAATTTATATTAAATTTATTGTTTTTGAAAATATGTAAATTTGGCATTTTTAATTTAATTATAATGCTGCATTAAAAAGACTTAGACAACCTTCCGGAAAGCCTTTCAAAAGCAACAACTCTGGAAATAATTTTATTAAATATGAAAGCTCGAAGGAATTTGTCAGGCGCATAATTAAGTTCCTAACTTATTAATGTTTACAAATAATAAGTTTGTAATTAAAAAGGAAATTTTCGTCGGGAATCCTGTGTGCAAGAAATTTAAAAAAAATCCTGCTTGAATTAATTTTAATCAATTTTTTAGGGATAAATCCACTACACAAAGTTTTCCAATTTTTCCAAAAACTGTTTAATTAATTATCGCTTAGCGGGGTTCCTACAGCCTCTGCCACATCGCGCATTTCGACCTCCATATCTCTCTACGAGGGTCATTCAAATATAAACCGGATTTTTGTTTTATAAATTTATTTGTGCCAGATAAAATTACAAAAAATATATATTATTTTTCGATATAAAAGAACCTCTGCGTTATCGCTGAATTTTTCGCCTCCCAACGCCTCCTTCAGTGATCCGAACATCTGGTAATCCTAAGTCGATAAGTCGAGACTGTAAGGTAATTTATGGCGAGTTATGGCAGCTGTATGTGGTCTCGCGTTGTCCTGGAGAATCAGGACGTCACGAATGGGTTGTCGGGGTCTTTCGTTGCAATAGGCGACTCTCACTTCATCCAGCAGTTTGGAATAATACATTGCATTGACAGTCCTTTGTTCCTGAAGGAAATCAATCAACAACACGCCAGGCGAGTTTTGGCCTTAACCGGAGCTCTCTCCCCACTTTTCCTCCACTCCATGCTTGTCCTCTTGTATTCGGGGGTGTACCCACGTCTCGTGACAAGTCGCAATTCAGTTCAGAAACGAGCACCTTCTTCCTGATGTTTTTTCGAACATTTCTCTGTTCCTCAATGAGGAGACCTGGATCCCACCTCGCCGCCACTATGAAATCCCAAGTGTTTCGAAAAAATTGTATGCGCACTCTCACAACTTATGCCAACCTGCAATGCGATTTCGAACACCCTTAGGCGTCGGTCACCTTCCACAAGATCACGAACGGCCCAAATGTTACCGTCAGTGACGCTCGTCCGTGGACGACGTTCATGACTTTCATTTTCTAAGAAATTTCTTGTGCCATTCAAACACTTGGATTCGTGACAGCGTAGCATCGCCTAACTGTGACAAAATTTCGGTCGGTTTGACCCCTTCGTTGGTTAAAAATCGGATGATGATCAATTGCGCAACGGACAACGGAACCTCCTGCTCGGCTCTTCCCTAGCCCAGAGATCAAAAGTCCGGTTTATATTTGAATAACCCTCGTATTTATCCAGTCGTCCTCTCCTATAGCTCTGTCTCTCATAAATTGTTTAATTCCTGCACCCAATGTTGTTGTGGGCCTTCCTCTCCTTCTTCTACTTTGTATTGTATACTCTAATGCTCTTTTTGGCCATCGTTCCTCTCCCATTCTCATTACGTGGCCGTACCAGAGTAAGTACCTGTCTTGATAATCGGCACGCTCTTCTTAGAAAATCAATCTCCACCATTACTACCGTCTTCTTGTCTTTTCCTGACATTTGCCAACATTCCTAACCATAGGTTAGAATTGCTTCGACGATGACTTTGTATAGCATCATTTTTGTATTTAACATTTTATTTGACCATAGGACAGAGTTTAAAATACGGATGGACTTCCTGTCTTGTTGCACTCAATCTTGTGTGGCCTTTTTTGATGTTCCTTCTTCGGGAAAAATGTTTCCCAAATATTTATATTCGCTTCTTGCAGTGGCATGCCCTTTACAGGGCGTTGCCGATCCTCTCTCCATATGCCCGTGGTGTGCGTGTTAAGTGGCCTACAGACATAGGGAACCTACAGCTTTACGTGGGCTCCGAACCACGAAAGTGCTTGCATTTCTACTCCAGAGAGGACTTACTAGGCAGAATACACCTCGGTGGTTTGCCATTGCCTTCCGAGGGAAGCGGTCGGGTGTTTTCGGTGTATATGTGACCCTGGGAATCGAACCCGGGCCATCTCAGTGGTCAGACGCACGCTGAACCAACTAAGCTACGGCCGCCTTATATTCACTACATTTTCTCCGATTCGCAGGTCTTGGTCTTCCTCTTGCCTTTCCTCTGCATTTAGATATTCGTATTTAAGCCCAATTTTTTATATTCTTCTTGTAATTTTCTTAGCATATAATCCGCGTCTTCTGCATCACAAGCTATGATTACTTGATCATCCGCAAACAGGAGAGTCGTCAAATATTGGTCTTCCATCTGAATCCCCATTCCTGCAGTCTCTTCTCCAGTTGTTCAGTGCTTCTTGAATGTACGTTTTAAACAAAGTAGGCGAAAGACTACATCCCTGCCTTTCGTTAACGGGAAAGATTGTGAAATATTATTTCCCATTTTTATTGAACTCTGACTTTGCATACATGTTCCGGATGGCCTGAACATAGGTCTTATTGATGCCAACCTTGCTCAATGTTTCAAAGTGTAATTTCAGGGGTACCGTATCCTATGCTTTGTCTAAGTCAATAAATACTAAGTGAGTAGATAGATTATTTGTTGTAATACAAGTATATTGTCAACACAACATGATCTTTCAGCGTGGAATCCATTTTGCTCTTTTATCTCTTCTACAGTATTTTTCACCTAGGATTTGGGTTGTGTCGTCAGTTGGATTGTGAATTTATCAACACTGCGTTGATAAATTCACAATCCAACTATACTCTATACTTCATCTCTTTCTAAACTAGGTTTTCGTTACCTACTGCGCACGAATGCGTGTCTAAACAGACAGTTTTTGGACGGGGCAAGTTGACGTCAACCCAAATGCTAGATGAAAAATACTGTATGTCGCTTTCTATTCGCGTTTTTAGTATTCTACCGTACACCTCCCCATTGAGCTAATCACGCTTATTCCCCTATAATTTTTACATAGCCTTTTTTGTCCTTTTTTATAAATTGGGCTAACATGCCAAGTTAAAGTCTTCAGGAATATCGTCACCTTCTCTCATACATTTATTAAATATTTCTGCAAGTATTCCGATTAATACCTAAATGGGAATGTTTTCAGGCCCTGGCGCTTTCCTGTTTTTTGATTTCTTTAAGACTTTCTTTATTTGCTCTACCATTATCTTGTCTATTTGTGAACTTGTATCCATTCCTACTTTCGGTTAACAAGGTTCTGTAATACTCTTCCCATTCTTCCATGCTTATCAATAAGTAATTGTAACTTGCTTTTCTCTCTTCCGTCTTTCCTGGGATTCTTTATTATCTTCCACGCTTCCGATACTCTCGTTCCTCTTATATATGTATCCACTTCTTTACATTTCCTTTCCCACATTTCATTTTTATTCTTTGCTACTTCTCTTTTTACTTCTCTATTCCAATACGCATATACTCTCCTATCTTCTTCTTTTTGGGTTTGAAGCCACTTTTGGTAAGCATTCTTTTTCTGTTTAACAAGTTCTTCTGCCTTACTTGTCCACCATTCAGGATTTTGCTTGTTTTGATTCTCTTGTTGATCTAAGGCTTCTACTGCTTCCTGTATGTATGTTTTAATCTGATAGTATAGTTCACTAGCACTATTTTTCCTTCGTACCTCATACAGTTTAGCTGTCAATCTTAATTTGTATAGAAATTGGATTTGCGTTCATCTAGATTTCCGTACTTGTACTTTTCGTCTGGTTGTCTTCTGGTGTCTGTGCTTCTATAATTTATTATTACTTTGGCCATTGCTAAATGATGGTCCGACCCGCATTCTGGTCCACGGTATACCCTTACGTTTGTGGTTGTTAGTTTTGAATTTTGTTGTTAGATTACATAGTCAATTATCGAGAATAGTCCACTTGTTGGTTGTACCCACGTGAACTTATGGAGATCCTTATGAGGAAAGAAACCATTCATTATTTTAGCGACATGATCTGAGACAGGTCTATTAGTTAGACGCAATCCATTATCATTTGTAGTTAATTCACCATGCTTGCCCACCACTAGGCTATTTTCTTCCTTTCCAGTACGTCCATTTAAGTCTCCTAATATACATATTTCTCTGTCGTCTTTAATTGTATAATTTATCGTAAAACTCATCTTTTGTCATTCCATCGGCATCGTGACTGGCAGCGTATACTCCCATTATTACTAATATTGACTGTTTTTCTCTATCTCTAGTTTTATTATTTGTTCATCTACTTCCTCCCAGCATTTTATATTTTTCTTAAGATTTTTATGTATGACTACCAAGACCCCTCTCTTAACTTTAGCATCATTTCTTAAACCACTGTGCATATAAATATAGTCTCCTATTGTTTCATTTCCTTTTCTTTTTTTCTTAGTTTCTGTGAGGAAGCAAATATCAATTTTCATCTACTTCAATTCTTCGAAGACTTCTGTTTGCTTTGTTCTGAATCCCTGTATGTTCCATGTGGCCAGTTTCACAGTCCGTTTTCTTTGCGTTTTTCGTCGTCCATCCTGGTCCCGAGGCAAATAGTCGAAGTTTTTAGCCGTTAGGTCTTTTTACGAGAAATTGAGAGTTGGTCCATCGTCTCAACCCTCCTGCTTTACCCGGGCAGTGGGAATCACTGAGCTACTCAATCCACACAGCAGCTCATCACAGGCGGAGTTAATTAAAAACTACATAACAAACTCAACGAACAATTTAATTAATAACAAAAAAAAATCACAAGTTGATCTCGAATATCAGAATTGGAAAAAAGAAATGATTTTTCTTGTTATTTCCTATAAATAGAAGACAAAAGAATTATTTCAGGATGAAACCGTAGATGATCGTAAATTAATTTCGTAGATGAAGCTTTTGATTATTTATTTAGGGACGAGTCCAGCATAGCTTATTATCGAGTTTTTCCATTCCATTTGTTGGCTTCGTTTCTATTAGAGACGCCGAACAAATTTTTATACCCGAATACTTCCGTCAATACAGTCGGCTGTTCCATTTTATCTAAAATTATTTCAGGATATGAACTTTTCAACAGGCTCGGCTTAGCACTAAACTCGCTAGTCTTATTTCTAGAAATTACATTTATTAACGATACACTTATTTATAGAATGAATTTTGAAAATTCTGTAATAAAATACCACCTCCTAAAATTCATTCGCACACGCTAAAAGATAAATTTATTGTTTTTTTTAATAACTAACCCAACGGGCCGTTTAGTTACGTAATAAAAAACAAGGCGCTGAAGAATAGAAGAATAACGTAAAAGAGTAATTGTAACCCCGAACAAAAACCAGAAATAAATTGCACAAAGGCTATGCAAACGTGTACAAATTTGTATGGACAAATTTACTTTCAACTGGTGTTTTTGTGTAAATATTCAGTTTGCGTACGTTTCACTTTTGTTAGAATTTGTGTTTTTGTTATTTAAATGTCGTGTTGGGCCCTTGTTATAAATTAAAGTTCAGGAAAGTGTTTTATTAACTTTGAGTGTCGTCTTTTAGGTAAATTATGTGTAGTTTGAATTTTTACAGACAAAATTAACCCTTTGATGTATTAGACTTGTTTTCGAAGTTTTAATTAAAATTAGCTCTGAAACGAACTTGGTGGAAGCAGTTGCATTAGTACATCAAAAAATTATAAAGAAAATTATAATATGCTTCGCTGTTAATTCAATAAAATGCGTCGTCTCCAGGGGCGAATGGGCTACTTTAAATCAGCCCGGGAGTTACAAAGAACCATCGGCCTTATACCATAATAATGTTGGCTATGTGCTTACAATTTTAAACGATTACTCCCACTGTGTATTTTATTTGGAATTAATAAATTAATACGAACGTTTAACAAAACGATAATACACGTGGGAAATTGATCGAATAATAACTCGAACTTTTTTGTATAGGCCGTTTCATTTTTAAAAAACCACCACCTGTTGAATTATGTTGGCAAAATTAAAATTACCCAAATATCATTTGTCAGATTTGAATTAATTGTCAAATTCAATTTGTCTAACATTTTTGGAAAAATGGGACGTAAGAAACGCAATTTATTAGATCGAAAGATGAAAAATGCGTTAGTCAAATGCTTTGAAGAATTAAAATATTTGGCACCAGACAGATTCACAAAAAATTAGAGAATATTTTTTCGGTAAATACAAATTATGTTCCTTTATTTACAATATCTACAATTTACAATTTCCGAAAACAGGTATCTCGTACAACAGTAATAAATATTTTAAATTTAAATAAACAATGCGAGACTCTTGTTGCATCACGGCAGAAGGGCGGGGCGGGCGAAAAAAGCCTCCAGAATGGATCGATTCTTTCTGAGTCGTCAAATATTAAAATTCAAAGAAAGTGGATAACATATTACTCTGGATAAGATTTTAAAATTTGCTCAAGATAATTTGGACTATACTGGTTCACGAACAGCTTTATATCGAACTTTAAAATCTATGGGTTTTAAGTATAAAATGGAAAACAATCGTAAAATTCTTATAGAAAAACCTTTTATTGTCGCCAAAAAAATTTACATTTTTGAGAAAATATTTGAAATTTAAAAGGAATCCAGGTGCGTGTCCACTAGCAAGTAACTTGCGAGATCGACTCTCGCGACTTGTGTAGACACGTCCGAGATTGCAGCTGGCAAGTAGAATTCACTTGCAACAGTTGCTCTCAGAGAGTGATATGATTTGTAGTGTAAACAGCAGGGTATGAAAAAAAATCGATTTATTTTAAAAAAAATCAAAAAATCGATTTTTTTGATTTAAATCGATTTTTTTGATTTAAATAGATTTTTTACTCAAACGGTTAGTTTATGGAATAAGTTCCAAAATATTTAACTGAAGAGGACTATGCATGCAATCTTTAAACTTTAAATATGTCACGTTTTGTAAACTCTTTTAAGAGTTAATAATGTACTTTTCTCAGAATTTTTGAGTAATCAAAAGTGAATAATGCTTTGGTTATTTTGTTTGGGTGTAATCCTATATTGCGGTAATTCCCAAAACAAAACATCTTGAAGGCGGTACTTTTGGCGACCTTAAAGTTTAAACCAAGAACCATAAACTGAAAATCACTTACCTTGATTTAAATCATGATTTTTTTTAAATAAATCAAACATACCCTGGTAAACAGGCATTGCGTGAGTGTCCGACAGTAATTTTTTGTTTCCAAACGTGTTGGAAATATTTGCCGAGAGTTCGCGAATTTAAAAGATGGCCGGTCGCTGGTCAAAAGATGAAACGTTTTCTCTAATTTCGTGGTGGGAGTTATTGCCCGAGCTTTGGGATGTTAAATGCAAAGCCTATCGTAACAGACTCAAAAAACAAAATGCTTTAAAAAGTCTTTCCGCATAATTTAACACCAACGAAAACGAAGTTTCATCAAGAACTTCGGAAAACCGTTATAAAGCACAGTGGCGATGGTACCGATGATAGTAAGTAACTGGGAGTTCTTCCGTGCCCTGTGGTTTATCCATCTAAAAAATTCAGATGCAAGAGCTGTCGACAATTTGGTAAGTACAGTATAAATAAACGAAAAATCGTATGAACACTTTTATTTACTTATTTATACAACATTTATTAGGTTTATTTAATGCTTTTAAATATGTTTGTACTCCCAATGTACCTCTCCATGTCTCGTACATCTTTGGCAGTTTCTATATAATTGTGAGCTTGTCCTTGTTGTAAGTCTAATAAATTCGATGTTGGCATTCCAAGAATTCTCCATTCTCCGGGCTGCTCATCTGTATCGAAAGTACCAGGTGGTGTATAATAGTGTATTACATACCGAGGTGGAAAGTACTTCGTTACTGTCGAGAGATAATTATACTTAACCGAGACGCGGTAGCGTCGAGGTGTACTATATCTCGAGACAATAATGAAACTTTTCATCAAGGTTTGTATACTATTGTAACGTTTTTACGACGTTTATTTAAAATAAACTCGGTTCGTGGTGTAAATTAATTTATTAGACAAACTTAAAGTACGAAATAATTATAAAGAACAACAATTAAACACTAACGTAAAACTAAACGGAACACTAATATTAAAACCGAACACTATAGTTATTTGTATAACAAGTGTTGAAAGTACAGTTTTGCAGAACGAAAATGAAGGTTGCAGCCTGAGACGAAGTCGACGGCTGCATTCATTTGAGTTTTGCAAAAAACTTTCAACAAGTGTTATTACACACTATTTTTTCTACTCCTACAGAAGAAAGACATTTAATTCACTATTTAATATTTTAAAGCAAATTTTATAATTTTTTTGTGGAATATTAAGTATGCTCAGGGAAACTATGGTCACTATGGAAATAAGTCCGTTGCTATGAAAATAAACATATCACAAATATAAACAAACCATACAGTTAACGGGCGCCATTTTGAAAGTGTGTTGCAAAGTACTTTGCAACACACTTTTGGATTTTGTCGCACAGTTTCGACAAACAATTGCTTTCAGCATTAAAAATCATGTGGAAAGATCAACTTTCAATAGTAGGAGTAGAAAAAAGTAATTTATTTGTAACAGTTATTTATTTAACTATTTATTTATACGATTATACGTATTCACAATTATCGCCGCGCTTATCAGTTCAAGACTGAAATCTCGTAAGCGAGCGCGCCTCTAATATAGGCAGGCTTTCATTTTCGTACGTTCCACGTTAGTGTAGAATAGAATTATCCAGAGCAGCTGACTCATGGGTGCGAAATGATTCACCGAACACCTGACACCTGCCGCTCGTTACACTATTTTATTTTCAACCATACATATAAATTAATACGAATCATTTATATTAATAATTAATATTTTGAACAAACAAGCTGTCATTTAATGACAGTGACGCCCGCCGGGTGGAAAGTAATCAGCTGATCACTTTCCACCCGGGCCGGCGGAAAATGATCAGCTGATCACTTGATCACTTTCTACCTGGGTAAAAAGTAACAGTCAGTAAAGGCCAATTTTCCAACTTACAAAACAGTTAGTACGAGGGAAGGCTGATAATTTTGCTGTTCGCATGTAAAACAAGAGAATTATTTGGGTAAAACGGCTTTATTGCTTTTCAAAATACTCTCCCTTATAAAGTATGTTCATTCAAAAAAAAACTCTAGAGTGCTTTGAAAATTTGTTTTAAGTATGTCTTAGGCTGTATGTTACATATGAAAATCATTTCCAGGGATTGCTGCGAGTTTTTTTTTTAATGAACATACTTTATTTCACACATTTTTCCATGCGATGGAACCATTGATCGAAACACGCAGCCCACTGATCTCGAGGTGTCTCTGAAACCAGTTTTTCATACTCGTTCACGGCAGTCTCCGCGCTTGTGAACCTGGTGCCATGCATTTTTTCTTTTATTGTTGGAAACAAAAAGAAGTCACATGGCGCCAAGTCGGGACTGTAGGGCGGATGCGACAATAATTTTACACCTGAAGCGGCTAGAAGCTCACTTGTTCGATTGGCGGTGTGGGACGATGCATTGTCTTGGTGCAGAATAATTGTACTTTTTGGTCGTAAGTCCCGTACTTTTTCAAAAACTATTGGCAAACAAATAGTAGTGTACCATTCTGCATTAACGGTACGACGATTTTCTAGGACTACAGTAGCCACATGTCCTGCTCGAGTGAAGAATGACGCGATCATTTGCTTGCCAACGCTTCTGCCACGCTTAACTTTGGTTGGTTTCGCCTCATTTAGGAAGACCCATTGCATGGTTTGTTTTTTAGTTCCTGCTTCATCCACCTGTGGCTATATCGTACACGTGATTTGACCAGCGAGTGCACAGCTTCTTGACACCTAAGCGATCATGAAGGATCTTTTGCACTTGACTCCTACCAATGCCTAAGGATGCCTGAGTATCATCATAGGTTGTTTGGTTGTCTTCTTCAAGCATTCGTTGTACGGTAGCAACGTTTTTATCGATAACAGCTGCTGTTGGACGTCCTTTGCGAAATTCGTCCCTGAGATATCCACGCCCTCGCTGAAATGTTAAGTTGGGAAAGCGCCTAACCGCAAAATTATCAGTCTTATCATCGTAATAACGTCATTACATATTATATGGTTGAAAATAAAACCTATTTACTCGAGTCAATACACATACTGCTGAGACTACAAAAGTGTTTTTTTTTTCTGCAGAAGGTCTAGAGGTTTTCTTAGTATGCGAAATCGATTAGCAATAAGACCAAATGCATTTTCTACAATTCTCCTAGCTCTCGACAAACGATAATTAAATACACGATTAGGTGCTGGTTGTCCACGAAAAGGGTACAGCTTTAACAAATAAGTTTTCAAGGCTAACGCGTCATCAGCAACAATTTCATAGGGTACAGGTTTTGTACGTCCATGGAAAGGTTGAGCAGCAGGTAAATTTAGTGAATCATTCGATAAAGCACAATTATTAAATACACCCTCAACTGAAACTCTTCCGTTACATCCGATGTTCACATATAGAAACTTATATGTTGCGTCAGCAAGTGCCATCAGTACTATACTGTTAAATCCTTTGTAGTTGTAGTAGTAGCTGCCACTATTTGGAGGTGCTTGTATTGCAATGTGTTTTCCATCTAGTGCTCCTACGCAATGCGAAAAATTCCAATATTCTTAAAATAGCTTTGAATGTTTCTTCCATTCCTCAGATGTGTCCGGAACCTATAAAAAACAGCAACAATAAACTAATGTTATAATATTAACTACTAGTATTCACATTTCAGGAAGCAACAGCAACAGTGCAAAATGCAACTGGCAATGCAGTAAACAATGACGCAGACGCAAATAAACCAATCGACTCTCAAAAGAAAGATGATTATATATTGGAAAAAGCGTTGAAAGTAATTGACAAACCGGTGGATGAGTTTCAAGTCTTTGGAGACTTCGTAGCTTTTGAAATAAGAAATCTACAATCACGAGAAAAACAGAATTTGCTAAAGCGTATGATTCAGGGGGCAATCTCACAAGTATCTAATGAAAATGATGATGTTACAACTTCATTTAGTACATTATTATTAGGTGCTAAATATTCTGCACAATCTGATGCGTCAGGGAACAATTCTAGACCAGTCTCAGCCAGATCTTATTATTCAAATGTTAACATTAATTCAACGGAAGAAGGTAAAAATATATACTTTTTATTATCTAAGTTTATTATTAAAACCTTAACTAAATATGTTGAACTTCACTTATAGATAACGCCTAGTCGTTCTAAAATTTATAGTGGTTTTAGTAAAATGTGTTTGTTGAATGTTTCAGAAATTTGTCTAAACTGTATTATGTATGGCAAAATTTACCTTGGGGTATATATTTTTCAGTGTCTCAAAGAGAGCCTCACAGCATTCTGGAATAATCCGGACAATCGTACATACGGGAATACGACACAGATACATGAGGGAATGGTACGAATCGCCTATAAATAATAATACATATGTGTATATGTAACTATATTTTTTTGAAATACATGTATAAATGTTTCACTTAAATTTTAAAATTTTTTATACCTACCTGTTGCCAAAAACCTCAATGTTACACATAAGCGCTCTCCTACCGAAATAGCACGACGCATTTTCGTATCACTTTTCATTATCATAGGTCCTACAAGTTCTAAAAGGTAATCAAAATTACTTATACCCATACGTAGGAAATTATTAAGTTGTGTAGGATCCTCGACTCTCAATTCAGATAATAGTGTTTCATAAACACCGAGCTCACATCTTCTCAGTATCCAATTTCTCACCCAGACTTTTCTTTCTTTTCTTTTTTTTTCAATAATTGCTATACATGCAGCAGCACATTTAACCTGCTCAGCTAACATTTTTGTTGGCAGAAATGACAGAACTAAACTCTAGATTATTTCTTGCAGCAATTTGCACTCTGACATTTATTGAGCAAGAAGTTCAGAGACCACTCGTGAGTTGCACCAATATTTGTAGGAAAGTGGACACACTTCTGCAAGTCGCTCTCGCAAGAAATGTCGCAAGTTACTTGCTAGTGGACACGCACCTAATTTGTTTTTCTTGGCGAGACGTGGATATACAGAAATGGCACCCCTCAGAAAACTTGGGTTAATGATACGATGCCTACAAGCATTTTCAAAAATCGAAAATCTGAAGGAAAACGTTTCACAATATTGCATGTTGGCTGTTCTCTGGGATTTTTGACTGGTTGCAGACTTTTACTAAGATCACGAAACAATGACACAAAACCATGGATAGTAATCTCTTTAAAAAGTGGGTAACCAATCAGGTCGTTCCATCTTTAACTTCATTCCTTCGGAATAAAAGAGTTGTACTGATAATGGATAATGCATCCTATCATAGTGTCCGCCTTGAGAAACCCCCCACCCTTTCTGCAAATACAATATTACATTTGACCCAAACTGCACAAAAAAAAACAGTTATGGGAGCAATACAGCAACAACAAAACATACAATTAAAGATCTACCTATCAAATATGAGATAAATACCATCTTAGCTGGGCATGGTATTGAGCCTTACCACTGCCAATTATAACAGGTAAAAGCGAAACAAAGAAAAATAATCACCTACCTGTATACTTACAAGAAAACTCAAAAGAATTCGCCGACTAACTTAGTGGTTTGCGAGGGCCGTAGATCGCCGAGGATTGCCTTATCAAAGTTAAAACTCATAAAGTGAACACTAATAAAAATATAGAAAAAATTGGGCGCCAGAAAACTTTTCAGTTTTCAAAAAAAATATAGAAATACAGATAAGTAATTTTAATAAATTCAAAACATTTAACAATAGACAAATTAAATGGAAAAAATAAAAGCAAAAATATGCAACCAAACATATAAAACAATTCGCTTAGGTTAATTTCAAAATAAAAATTTCAAAGTAAAAATTTCAAAGCAAATAAACTGAACCAAAAACTAAATATCAACGTTAGTTGAATTAAAAAATATATTACATGAATGGAAAAAAAACGATCAAGGTGGATAAATAAAAAATAAGCGCTTACCTTTATTACCTGGGTGAAAACAAGTCTAACAAAAATGAACGATCAAAAATATATAGCAATAGCCTTGTTTAAACTCAAGCTTATTACCTTGAAAAAAACACGCAAATTCGTTATGCTAATAAAATAAAATGTAAAAACCAACCTAAAGCGTTACAGAATATTACAACAAAAATATAAATTTATTTCGTGAAGCGAAAAAGAATTAATATGAGATAATTAAATTAATGCAAATTAAATTCGCCGAAGGCGTTAAAATTCAAAATTCAATTGTACAAATATTTAAGTAAAGCAAAGTTAAAAATTAAGAAATTTAATAAATGGAATAAAACCAGGTAAATTCGACGACACTTAACAATTCAATAAACACCGACCTTGAATCCTCCAAGCGATCGAGTTGCGAATAATCAGCAATGATAAATAATTTTTCAATACTACCGCATCCTTCAACTCCATAAATAATGCAGCCGCAAAAAGGCAATAACCAAAAGAGCCGGAGTACGGTAAAGTAATGGAAAATAAAACCAAACGAAAAGAAAGAAGCTGTAACAAAGTCGCCATTAACACGTGCGTTCAATGATAAGGCAAAAATCTCCACTTACCACCACAATCTTGGTGCTTCTAAAAAATAATTTCACAACGTGAAACAAAACCGAAAATCTCGGAAGTTATAATTACGAAAATTCTATTAGAATTAAATAGGTAACTTCGGGATAAATTTCACCAAACTCAACTGCCTCGGCAGACAACCCAAACGGAAAAAGCCAAGATTTTTAGAACCAACGCCGATCACCCAACGCGCATGACCCTCTCTCCCAAATCAGAAAACCTACTCAAAACCAAAAAGTCACTAACTACGTAATCTTTTACCAGTGAATATATAATAAATAGAGGTTCAATAAATGCATTCACCGTAAATAAGCAATTGAAAGGAGCAAAATAATATAACGGAAAATGAACCGTTACACAATATAACCCTATTGAATTGGCATGGAGTTATTGTAAAGCATTTTATAATAAACATAATTATTTTAACGAACACCGATGTTGAAAAATTATGGACTCGTGCCTTATCAACTTACACCTCAGAGATGTGGCAGCAGGCAGCATAGCATTGCACACTGCGAAACAATCATTCAAAGCGAGTGGCAAAAAGAGATGGGTAACTTATCTGTTGAAGATATACCACCTATTATAATTACTTTGGCAGAGTCTAATTCTGAGTCCGAATTATCTCTATCTGACGACGAAAATAATCCAGATGTATACATGGAAATTGATGAAGCTGAAGATACGGATTAATTCCAAACAGTTTATTTTCCCTTCAGTGATTGCGTCATTGTTTGACTTTTCATTTTTGCTTTACTGTTGTTACTTGTTAGACGTCGTGTTTTGATGTTCTAGTTCTCTACATTAAATAAGTTCCAATGTGTCAATTGTTGGCATTGTTTGTGCATAGAGTCATTAAAGTGTGGCGCTTCAGTTCTTACACTGCCCCTTCTCTGTGATCTAAAAGGTTTATTTAAAAGAACTAGAATTATTTCTTTAACTTACTATTTTACAGCACTCAAAGATGAAGCAAAATTGACCATATAATGATATTATTTAATACTAGTTACAACGTGATCTGGTAATGAAAGGTCATAGCGAAAAATGACAGAACAAATAACATCATAACTGATCATAACCTCTAAAAGTCGTTGGTGGTTTTTTAAAAATGAAACAGCCTATAGTACATATTAAGTTCAGCCAACGAAATTCTGGATTTACGTTCTATAGTTAACGAAGAAATCCATTAGAAAAGGTTGGCGTATAAGGGTGCCTCTCGCTTTGCATTTGCGATTGAGACATACTTTTTTGTCTTCAATATTGACCTACTTAAACTAAACTTCGTACCTGAGGCTCGAATGGGCTCCCACTGCTATTGAAATTCATTGAAAAAAGTTAACGGAGAGAGACACTTCTCTCTTGTCATTTTTTAATTAGGACTTTTAATTAGCTTTAAAGTCAACGTCCTAAGTATATAAGGTGTATGGAAAATTTTGGTGGAACATTTAAGAAAGGCAAAAGACAGTAGATACCGAGGTTATCTACACAAGGCAGAAGTTGGTGGTAAGAGACGCTACTTGAACATTCGAAGATGAGAATATAGAGCCAGAAATAGAAAAGAATGGAAGAAAGTGCCATGGGCCTTCTAGGCCTTTAGTGCTCTTTTATATATAAATGACACTTTGAATTACAGAAATTTTAAAATAACTCACTTGAACACCTAGTTCAAAATATCCGTTAATTGTTCTGAACATGTAACAACAGATCAATAAAAATACCAATTAGGGTAGGCTGTGAAATTGAATTATTTTGAATTGGTACTTTAGCCACATCCACAGAATGACATTTTATAACGTTTGTAATTTGACATTTTTATTGTAAACAAAGTTTATAACCTTAAATTGAAACTGAAATGTCATTCTGTGGATGTGGCTAAAGTACCAATTCAAAATAATTCAATTTCACAGCCTACCCTAATTGGTTTTTTTATTGATCTGTTGTTATAAAATAAGCAACTGAATACTTCCCAAAATAGCAGAAAAAAGGTAGATACAAAACAACTTATAACTATATCAGATTATCAGATATTGTACAGGATCCGGCAGGGTCATTGCAAGAACGCTTTCCGAACGGGTTAATCTAAGTGGCCGCCCTGTTCTATTTACATTTTTGTGTCTAATTTTTTCTGTTGGGGTTTTTAAAATAACCGATATGTATGTAAAAAGTATAGACCAGAAACTTTAGAAGGCCTCAGGTGGAACACAGATGATGAAATTAGCTATATATTGTATTGCCGGGTGACATACTGTTGTTAGATATTGAATTTACCAACTGTTAGGTTTACGATTGTGTACACATAATTCATCTCAGTTAAATAAATAAAAAGTTATTACATATTAAAGCTGTTCAGTGCTTTTTCCAGGGCCCTGTATAAATAGGTTCGTCTGTTGCAAAATATAGTATTTTGTACCTAAAAACATCCCGACCATTGTTTGAACTACTACAGGGTCGTTGAAATAACATTTTTACTTAAAGAAAATAAGGGACATTTACCAAATTAATGATAATAAATAAATAATATTATTTTAAACTAAGTGATACTGATATCTTGTTTGGTAATCAACTCAAATTCAGTTGAAATTGTATTTCGGGTTTTAATTGTATTTATTATTTATTTAGCAGTTTTTTAATAGAAACACCGTTACCTCAAAAAAAATTGAAATTTTTGAGAATTAGGTAATTAGGTATGTCTTAGAATTGGGATAAGAATAAGGCCTTTTTTTTATGATGTGGTTATGAGGACTATTTTACTTAAATAATACTAAACACTACATTCTATTCCCTACGCCCGTTTCGACCTGAAGGTGTGATTCTTGTTTGGTTTTGTTTTGAGTATGCATGAAAAAACAGTCTGTACTTTCGCCTTGTAGCAATGTCTTTTCATGGTCTTCAATTTGTTGATAAATATGTTTCCACTCACCCTTTCATACCTTCAATAAATCCACTGAGGATAGAGAAACTGTTAAACATACCAAAGTGTATTCGAACAAGCTGCCTCAGGATTCCGTTTTAGAAGCTTCTTCACTTTGCAGCTTCGGGGATGATATTGATAAAACCAATTTGGTTGGCCCTTTTCCGGGAAACTAATTCAATTCAGTTTCATTTATGTCTACACTTTTACTACTTAGAACAGGATTTTATTAATACAGCGTTCAGGTAATTTATTGACATTTTTTTTACAAATTCAGCACCTCGTTTTACGATATTTTCGTCCCATTTCCAAAAGTAATAATAAGTAGGTACAACTAATTTAAATGTCTATTAATAAATATTTAACCCTTTGCTGGAATAGAATGGTTAGCTCTCACCATGTAATTAATATGAGTTTAGTCAAAACAAGTAGGACCGGCCATTCGGGAAATTTCCTGTCTTTCCCAGCCGTCCCATCCGCCCCTAGTCGTCTTTCTACATAATTGTTGTTCTATAAATTTATGAAGCATCCGCTGATTTAGACTACAAATATTTTCGTAATTTTAAAGATTAGATTATTTTGAAACTTTTCTGAATAAAACCGAAATTTTGAAAATAAATTTTCTGAAAAGAATGTTAGTACGTCCCTGGTAATCGTTCCCGTTTTGTTGTCGCCGCCTACTTAGAAAAAAGTCAAATAAATATTTTTAGTATTTTCGCCACGCTTTTTCAGTCGTACGACGGCTTTCACCAAATAGCATTGTAACAAATGTTTATAAAACGCGTTTGATTGTGGAATTGCTATTATTGTCAATGATCTCAGTGACTTCACTTTGCAAAGGTCGGACATTTACATCATATATGACCGTAAAATTAATTTCAATTTATGTATTTTACGTTCGGAAATTTGCATAAAAACGAAATTTTCCGAAATTTCGAGAGTTGAATTTGAATTAACTCACCCTGTATGGATTGAATTAATTTTATCGCTGAGTTTGTTTTCAGCAATTGGAAGATCGAATATACACGATTACGGATGTGGAAGAAAAGGCAAAATGTCAACTAATTTTGGAACATGCCAATGTAAGTTTCACTAATTTTTCTTATAAATCTGTATTCTTCGTGTTAAACACATGAAGGACTCACCAACAAATTTCAGGAGTTTGCATGTTTTTCTGAATTTTTTTTAAAGTGATAAAAAGGACGTGTTCAACTCGATGATTTCATTTTACGATGATCAAATAAAATTCGTAATTTTTAATCGTTTTATTAAGTTAGAGGAGCGGAGGGTATTATGGAATAGTCGGGAAATATGGAATACCTAGGTTTCGGCTCTGTTTGGTGCTGATATCACGTGGGAATACCATGAATTACTCAAGAAAGACTCCCATGATGCAGTGCAGTGAGAGTTAACCGTTTGTTGTTGTCGTACCACTCGCTACAGACCAAAGTGTGTTTTGTGATTTTTAAAAGTTTTTGCAGCTAAGTTTTCAAACATTTTAACCTACTAGTAGACATGTGACTTGAATATTGATGTTAAGCATAATGTACACTAAAAGAATTGAAGTTTGTTATACTGTGGTCGTTTTTTAGCTGACAATGTTTTGTCCATCAGTTTAAAGGTTCATTTGTCTAGATGGCGTGTCGGGTATTATGGAATACTAGGTATTTCATAATATCTAGTAATTCAATGCTTCAGGTGTTCTCTGTGGGCTCACCTTGACTGTACCGGAGCAGAGAAAGAAGATTATATCTGTGACTTTTGTATGTTTTATGAAGTCTAATTAGTTTTTCAATGGTTTAAACCACCTATTCCATATTACCCGACTATTTCATATTAACCTCCATTTGTAACTTTTTTTTAAATAAATTTTTTTTATAACAACAAAATAAATAGTATTTTTTTTTACAAGTGACAGTTCATTACAATTAGTTATAGTATGTACTCATGATGATTTTGGGGATTTTTATTCAAAAACAGTACAGTTGTTTTTAGAAATGTAAATGGTATTCCATAATACCCTCCTCTCCTCTAATAATAATAATACTTTATTGAAGTATGGAATAAATTAATTAAAACTGAAACAAACCAGTTTTCGTGTTTTCGAGCAAATCCTCGAACACGTCGATTTTATTTGACGAAAATGCACATTTTTCCATTAAATTCGATTTTCGATCGCCATTTGTTTTCGAGTAATGACGTAAGCATCATTTTTTGTAAATGGAACCGCCTTGCTTTTTTCGTGATTTAATTGTAAAAACGGTAACATAAAATTTTAACACCTTACATAAGAAAATTTATGCACGATCGCATTATAATGTGTCAATTATGTCTGAATTTGTTTGACATAAACGTCTATTTATAGCCCGTGGGCGTCTTTATAGGCCGCCGGTCTATAATGAAACGTCAAAAATTGATAAACAGTTTAACAGTCTTATAAAGAATTTTTTTAAATTAAAATCGAATGTATGCTCTTTATTAGAACTCTATTTAGGGTAATTTGTATTAACAACACAGTTAACACAATTATTTATGTGAATATTCCTAGGCGTAAATGCTTCAACCATTTGACAGTTGTCAGTAAAAAATTAAAATAATTGAGCAACTAACTACTCGATATGGGTAGAAAATTAATTTATTCCTTTTATTTCAGTTTTAAAATCTTCGATCGTGCATAAAATTATGTATGTACCACTGGCGTAACTTGCTTTTATGGCCTTCGACGTGTCTTTAGCCCTCGACTAGCGTCTCGGGCTCAAAATCACGTCTCAAGCCATAAAAGCATCTTTACGCCCTTGGTACATAAATAACTATTTTGAACAAAAGGCAAATGAAAATTATAAAACATATTTTATTAATAAGGAAACAAAAACAAAAACCGTTGCTAAGCAAATTAAAACACACTGCCATCCTTCGGTTTCTTAACAATAAGCGAGCCGTCGTCTTACAAATTCTTCTTGTACATTGCCGATAACTTGTGGGTTAATTCTGCGCATTTCAATTGTTTTGTGCTCCAAATTTTCTTACGTAAGGTATCAAAATTTTATGTTCACGTTTCGACAATTAAAAGATCTATCGAAATCATGAAAAATGTGCATTTTCGTCAAATAAAATCACGTCGATTTTATTTGACAAATCAGTTTTAATTAATTTATTCCATACTTAGCCGCACACTGTATATGCATTTAAATATGATTTATTATTGTAACAATTAATTACAATGCCTTTTTATGTTTTTGCAGGCCATGTTGCACAACATAAAGCATTCCATTGTACTTCTACAAATAGCGAAGGTAAGATGGTTTTGCTGTAAGGCGATACTTCGCAATAACGCAATTATTCTACAAAACGTGTAATTTCATCTCGAATATCGTATAATTTTAACTGCGTTGTTTTCGTTATTTAATAAAGCAGGTTTTTCATCCGTTTTAGAACACGGCACATCCTGTAAATGGCGTTTATCAACCGCGATCGGAATCATCAACGATGAATAGCACAATAGCGACAAACACCGGAGGTATTTACCAGATTTTCAGTTTCTATTTATTATTACATGGTTCTAAATTTATATTCCTGTATAAATATCGAGTTTTCTTTCGTCGGTGCAGAGACGGTCACGCTTCCTGGACAAACTCCCGTACAGCAAGGTGTTGAACTTGGTTCGGAATGCATCGAAAACGCCAGGCGACTTAGCAGAAACCTTGGTGAGTTTTACTTTTTGTTAATACTGTGTTTGTTATTTTTTTTTTATTGGATTGTCCTAAGTATTTAAATCCTTCTGAAACTTTAATATAAGACTAATAATGTTGAAGTAGAACAAATCTTGTTTTTACCCAAACGTAAAAGCAGAGTGACGCTTATTTTAATAATCAATTACGATTTTTCCTAATTTTAACAAGTCCCAAAAATCTACAAAAATCTCTCTAAACTACTCTAAAGCAACGCCTTTTGTTTATTTTCTGAAGTCCCAGTTCAAACATTTTAACGCTCATTCGTGAAGTTTCAGAAAGTATTTCAGATATCTCAATGGCCAAATGACCAAATCAGTCGGTGCCTCAAATTATAAAAAAAATCACCTTTGTTATGGACTATTTTTTTGTAATTGATTGACTTGGCTTGGCTTGGATTTAAAGGAACGCCGCCTTTTCCATTCTGGGTTGCTGGCTTTACACAAAATTCACGTGGAGAATCTAAAAAACCAAAATTTTGTAATGTGAGAAAATTGCCAAATTCTTGTAGAAAATACAAAAAAAATTTTCCTAACAGCAAAATTTTGTTAAATAATAAAATACAAAACTTTACTTTAGAAATTAAATAATTACCTACCTTTCGAACTAATTGCAATTCAGTGTCTCAACTTGTCCACTTATCCACAAGTTACGTGTTATTGCGCGAGGTCAAGAAAATTGGCCTTAAAAATAAAAAATGACAACAAACTATGATTATGAAACGCTCTGATTAAAGTTCATGTGCTGTGAAACGGTTCGTAATAATTATAAACAAATAAAACGAGAGTGTCTGGATTGCTTTGCCCCTTTTTTATTTTTGTTAAGAAAGCGTTTTGTCAAAGAAACGTTAAGGTCTTAAAATACGCTTAGAGCTAATTATTCTGATTTTTTTCAACGGAAACCTTTGTTAGTGCAATTATTTCCATATAAAAATATTTTCCAAGTAGGTTATTAGGAAGTTTATTAGTTAATTAATTAATTAATTTGATAATTAACAGAATAATATCCAACATAAGATTTACAATTTGAATCAATTAAATGTAATATATTACGTCATTAGTTACTTTGGTACTTGTGTACTCATTTATCAAACACTGTTCGTACTTAATATACTTAATTTCAAGATCAATCTACTTATAAGACACAAATAGATTAAGTATTTATTCAGGCTTATATTCAGGAATTTTATATTTGAAGTTTAAGGAAAGACGAGTTCTTACAAATTAAAACAATAAATACTTCTGTTATGGAGGTTTGTCATTTTTGGGTCATTTGTCAGGCATAAGTTCGTTTATTAGTTGGTTATGTTAGTCGGTTGTTTAAACTCCCCGTTAACTTCTCGTTTTACGTAACTGGACTGAAAACGAGGGACACAAACAGTGCAGTACATGTGACACTGTTGCAGCCTCCAGTGGCTGCGCATTCACCATTGCCATAAAACAAACATAACAATTACTGCCCTGCAAAATTCACCACTTTAAGGTGTACTCACACCCCCGTTTTGTTGCGCCCCTCACTGGATACAGGTTTGCACCGACTACTACTTCTTTGGGTTATCATCACAGAGCTCCTCCACTTCTTGCTACCCCCGGACTCACACCGCATCTGGTATAATTAATGCCAAAGAGTCGATAGGGGTTCACACTCAGCAATATCTTAATTGCCTACTAAAGTCTATCCGGAAGACTCGCTTACCCCTATCGCAGAATCTACCTGGGACCGCACAGATTGCCTGGTACAACCAGGAGCAGCTAACACGAGAGCTTATACCAACCAGTACCTCTTTGTAAATGTTCTTTCCCGTAAGCTAATCCTTTGATTAGACATGCACAACGTGCAACACAAGCAACAATCACTAAGTCAGAGGAACCACTTTATTACTTATCACAGTTTAATCATTGTCATGTCACTGCAAAACGTAATTCTACCGTCGAGTCTGCCGCCACCACCGATACTCTACCCCCCTGGTCAACCCCTCTTGGTGATTGGGGCACACACACCGCTCCCTTCTTATATAACTTAAGTCTGCATGTGTTTGTTTATACTTAGGTCAACCTTTGGGATAATTTATGGCTTTCGTCTGGGAAATAGCAAACTAGGCCATTGGTAACTTCTAAATCTCAGTTTTATTAAGTGCTAATACAATACAAATGTAAATAGACGCAAAGAATTTCGTTACAAACTTCAGCTTTAAAACTAAAAAATCAATGATTTTTTTAAATTTAATAATTCTTCAGAAATTAAATTCCTGAATATAAGTGAATAAATAAATACTTTTACGTGCATTCTCTGAATATTAAAAGTTTTGATGACAAATTAATTAATAAAATTCTAGCTTCGTCATTCAGCAGAAACGTGACTGAATATTCAAATATTTAAACAGTGACAGTATGAAATCAGCCTAATTTCGTTGTTGTTATCTTATCGTATTTTTGTATTTGTTTATTTATTTGTTATAGGTATCTTAATAACTTTAAAACGCGAGGTAACAAGGGAGTGTGCTTAAATGAATATATCACTTCAGAAGTTTGGGAACGCAGCAGTAAATTTAAAGAAATTTCTAAAGCCAGAAATAAATAAAATTGAATTTCAAATGCAGACTTTGTGTTGCTGCTTCTGTTTTAATTGTTTCCAAGCACGTTATTCAAAACGTAATTGAAAACAATTAAACTTTATGTTCTGAAATTCAGCCAAAAAACTCCAAATTTGAATCTTCACATTTGGAAATTCTGAAATTCATTTTAGTCCAGTCAACGAACGCTCAATAGGGGGGTGTAGAATGCATGGAAGGTGTCACAATTTTTGACTTCAGGGCTTTGTTTGGAGTCGTTAGGAGGTTAACATACTAAAAGTCCCCTGACATAGGAGGTGAGCGGGGTGCAGGGGGGCCGAGAAGATCCCTTTTTTTTGTTTTTTACTTATATCTTGAAGACGGTGCGTTTTAGCAAAATGTCATTATATACAAAATTAAAGCTGGCAAAATTTCCCACATTTTTGCTTTGTAAAGTTCTTTTCCAACCGTTAATGAGATATCCGCTATCAAAAATCGTTAATTTTCGAAAAAAAAATATAAAATGTATATACCGTTCTAAGGAAATTTAATCCTCTACAACTTCTTTTCTGGGGATTTTTCTGTAAACCGAAGAGATGAGGTGCTAGAGAGAAAAGGCAAAATATTTTCTTTCGAAAATTAGCGATTTTTGACAGCAGATATCTCATAAACGGTTGGAGATAGAAAAAAACTTAAAAAAGCAAAAATGTAGGAAATTTTGTCAGCTTTGATTTTGTATACAATAACTTTTTTGATAAGATGCACCGTCTTCAAGATATAAGCAAACAAACACAAACAGAGAACTTCTCAGCCCCCCCTCCCCCCCTGCACCCCGCTCACCACCTATGTCCGGGCACTGTTAGTATGTTTACCTCCTAACGACTCCAAACAAAGCCCTAAAGTCAAAAATTGTGACACCCTCCATGCATTCTGGTTATAAGTGAAAACAACTTAAATTGACGATTTTTAAAAGATTCAGATTTCAGAGATAAACAAATTGAAAATATCGAGTTTAAGATTTTCAGTTGCAATCAATGCAATCTTTCTGAGCACAAGTGAAAATTATTTAAATTTATGATCTCAGAAGTTTCGGATATCAGAAACAGATTTTAAAAAAATTTCGACAATCAGAAACAAATAAATATAATTTCCAAGGTTTTTCAAACTTGGAATTGCTGTTATTATTTTATTTTTATTCAAGACGTAAATGGAAACAATTTAGATTTATAATCTTTAGAAGTTTCAATAATAAAGTTTAGATTTGGGGTTACAATCTTTCTTTCAGAGCATAACTGGAAATAATTCAAAAGGTTCAGAATTGCGATGTGAATTTTAAAATTCAAAATTAAAAGATTTGGAAGTGCAGACTTCATTCTGGCTTGGAGTGCGAGTGAAAACAATAAAAAAATTCAAGTTCAGCTTCATATTCAGGGTGTTTTAATCTTTATTTCCACAATTTTAAATAATTCAAATTATTGAGCTTAGAAATTTCAGAATTCGGAAATAAATGTAAAGAAGTTTTTAAATCAGAAATATTCCAAAAATTCCAAATTTAAAACTTGGAGTTGTTGGCCTTTATTTCAGGACGTTGTGGAAAACAGTTTAAATTTAGGATTTTTTAAGTTTCAAAATTCAGAAATAAATTAAAAATTGTAAACTTCGAAGTTCAAATTTAGTTTTATGATTTTCAAAGGTTTTAGAATAAATTTCAAAATTTAAATCTTCGGGTTTGTTGGCTTTATATCAGGACATTAGTAAAAACAACTTAAATTTATGATTTCCAAAAGTTTAAAAACTCAAAAATAACTTTCAAAAAGTTCCAAATTTTAAGCCTAAAATTTGGGACTGCGGATTTTTGATTTTTAAAAAGTTTCAGAATCTAGAACGAAATAAATTAGAAATTTCAAAATAACAAGTTTAAAACAATCTTTCTTTCAGAGCACGAGTTGAATAATTCAAATTTGTGCTCTCAGACGTTTCAGAATTCAGAAATAAATTTAAAAATTCCAAATTTAAGACTTCAAACTTGGAGTTGCTTTGCTGCCTTTAAAATATGATATTCGAAAGTTTCAAAATTCAGAACTCAATTTCAAACATTTCAGAATTAAATGAGATATTTTGACATATTCAAGTCTCTTAAATTTAAACAGAATCATCATCTAATCTAATTCTCAATAATGTTTGTTTGTCCGTCTCTCTGTCTTTAAAAAAATGTCTTTTGAGTATTTTCCTAATGTTGTCAAACTGAAGATGTTAATTGTTCTTGATTGTAATTAAATCTAACATTTCAAACAGATGGTTAAATAAACCGTGAACGTCATAAGAAGCTCGCGTAAAATTCATTATGTTCGCCTTGTTAAGCGCATTAATATCTACCCACTCTGATTATCCTAAATAAGTTATTGCGTTTTCTTGTTCGCTGCTTGAGTAAGTAACTTTCACTTTATACTCAAAGATTTCCCTTTTTATCTGCCATTTATTTTTGTGAGATGCTCCGTCCTTTTTGGTAAATTTTAACCAACAGTTACTTTAATTTAGAAAATCGGTTTTAATTCGTGGTTATCTCAACCCTTACGATATTTGTATTAGTAGAAAATGTTAAAGAGATGGTTTTGCCGTAGGGGCAGCAGCTACAACGTTAGCAGTACCTGAAATGTCATACTCCAGTTCTGAAGGTGAAGACGACTTCTACGACGCCAACGATTCACCCTTCACTCCTGGAAGCCAAGTAGCTACTCCCACGTAAGTTTTAATTACGCTTTAAAGTACCCTTCTAAACAACCTCGCTTCGCGAAGTTTACTTTCCGGGTGTACATTGAGTTTTTTCCTTAAAAATAAATGCAGAAATTTTATTAAAGATAAATCAGAACTACAGCTACTTAAATGGGGTTGAAAACATCATGAAACAAAGCCCAAATTAGTTGTAAACCCGGAAGTATCCGTAATAAAATCAGCGCTCAAATTTTCCAAATCGGTTGTTTATTTATTCAACTTTTCCGGCTGGTTATTGAACCCCTTCGATTTCTCCCAAGCATAAAGCAATTTGCCAAAAACTAGCCATAACCATTAGAATATATTTATTGGGGTATCGATTTTGGGAGAGGCCCACGGCGATTCTTTCTAATTGAGCTTTCCCATTAATGCTTCACCATTTCCTCTGTTCCCGTGAATTTATGCGGAAATGTAAGCTTTCAAATTGTGGTATCCATTTCTCGCACATTTTGCTACGTCTCGCCGAGCAAAATCATTTAACTTTTTATTGTTGCTAAAGTGTCTTTGATGGGGGTGAACTTTAACCTTTCGGAAGCAATTTTTCATTCTTTTAGTTTTCCGCACAAGACTGCTTTTCCTAAACATGTTATTGCACGTAATTTGATTTTTCTTGTCTTCGTGGCCTTTCTGAATTTGTTTATTCGGCGTTCCCACATTAATCAGCTGTGGTTTTCCGTTTCTGTTGTATTTGTCGAACATACCCAGCTGTTTTAAATAAAGTAATTGCTGTTCGTTAAACAAATTGGGCCCACAAACTCAAAAACAAGCGTCGTTTTTAAATTCGGTCAAACCAAATTGATTTTATAGATTACATTTTCATGGGGAGATGAAACTATTTCATCATGCAATTGTAAAACAGGCGGTTTTGCTCAGTTAGTAGGGAATACATTTAAAGATTAGTGTCGGTATTACGATCGAGTAAACGTCAATCCACATGTCAAAATTCGGTTAATACCACCTCGAGAGAGTTACTCAAACGCCAGGCTATCAGTTAGTTTCGGAATTAAACTAGGGCGACCAGACGTCCCGGTTTTTAATAGACAATCCCGTTGTCCCGAAAATGACCTTCGGGGCATGTATATGTCTCGGTTTTAAAATTACAATAAGAACTTCCCAATTAAGTAGAATCAGTAGTGCTACGAAAAGTGAATATTTATTTGCCAAAAGTGTTAATAATCAGAACAATATAACTTTGTCGATATTTGTTCGCGATTCTGTCGCATAATGGCAATGTGGAAAGAATATTTTCTCTGATTAATGTTAGTTTAATGGACAGAGAAAAGAAACTGAATGGATTAATTTAAAAGATATGACTTTCCAAAAACAAAAAACGAAATAAACTACATTCTCAGAAACCAAAAACATGTTGTACAAGATGTAGAGGCATTCAGCTACTAAACCGTTAGCGATCATAGGATAGCAAAAGGCAAAAATACATACAAGAAAAACTCGAAAGGGTGAAGATGCAACAGAATAAAGTAAAAGTAAAACAAGATAGAAAAGATATCACAAACTACAAAACAACTACTAACACAGAAGAGCATTAATAAGAGAGCATAAGAGCAATACCCTAAAATACAAAGAACTTAACAAAACAGTGAGAATAATGGCCAAAAAGGATATCAACACATGTAACGAATGATTTATCGAAGATATCATTGAAATCCAATGCACCTAAAAAGCAAATTATAAAATTAAGAGACAACCTTAGAACAACGATTTGTGACAAGAAGAATATCACACAAGTAGTAGAAGAATTCTACAATGACCTCTATGAAAGTAAAGTCCCAAATGAAGCAGTAGATCAAGAAAACAAATCAGAGAAACGAAAGGTGATGAATGTTAACTCTGAAGAATTACGAAAGAAGAAATAGAAGGTGCACTCAAATAAGGCAGGAGAAGACGCCACAATACCAGAAATGTTGAAAGAAGAGAATGTGAAGGTGAAGTTATCACAGAAACGCTTAAAAAGCTGTTCAATCAATGCTTTGCTGAAGGGATGGGAAAACGCTGTGGTTGTCCTGATACATTGTTATCCAATCTCCTCACGGAGGACGACCCACCCGACAACCAATCACCGCTGGCTTCCCGCCGCTCGAAGGGTTTATAAGCAGAGCCTTTTGGACCGAGAAATCAGTTCCATTTACATCCACGAATTCAACCCAACTCACAGACTTGTCGTGGCATTCAGGAGTAGGCAGATTGAGGCCTGAATATCAATTCCTACGAGGCACGCCGGTTGACATCCGTCATCCCCGTCGCCGTTCCAACCCACACGTTTGACGTCCGTATGCAGCCCGTCTGTACATCCTTACCCATTGTTATATAGTGTAAACCAACCTGTATATATTGTGTACATAATTAAATATGTATCTTGTGCTACATTTCTTGCCTGAAAACATCGCCTGCACGCTGTTCCCTTGGCCACCCGTAACGCCGGAGGTAACAACATAAAAAGGGAGATCCAAAAAACTACCACAGTCAGCCTTTTATCACAAATTTACAAGCTATTTATGAGGATCATAACTAATAGGCTGGACCGTAAATTTGAATTGTACCAACCTAAAGAACAGACGGGTTTTAGAAGAAACTGCAATACACTGGAACACCTGCATCCTAATAGAAAAGGCCACAGAATATAACATACCATTATAAATAGCTTTTGTGGACTTTAAGAAGGTCTTTGATACCGTGGAAAAATGGTCAATCGCGAGGAAATGCTCGGATAGATCAAACATATATATTGACATCATACAGAACATCTGTAACAAAACAACCTTACAAGTCAGATTGCACGATCTCTAACAAATGTTGTTATAAACAGGGCCCCGTAAGACAAGGTGATATCATCTTATCAAAACTATTCAACTTAATGTTAGAGGACATGTTTGTGACGAATCGTCCAACGCTACGTGTGTACGCTTTTGTCAGGCCATGCGAATGGCTCGCCGATTCGTCAGCGCACCGCTTGTAGAACGGTCTGTACGGTGTATGGTTCAACTTCTTATAAGTGATTCATGTGCAGAGTCGGCGTACGTATCGTCAGCCGTTTCGTCACAAACCGCCTCGTGTGTTCTTGGCCTAAGGAACTAAAATGGAATGACAAAGGTATGAATGTCTTCTCTCTTCTTCTTTATGACTTTGTCCCTTCTTCCCCTCCATTTTTCCCGGTCCTCCCAGTCTCTTTGTTGAAGATCTCTTTCAACCATGATCTTCTTAATATGTGTGGGCGACCTCTTCTTCTTTTCCCTGTTGATTACCACTGGAATATAGTTTTTGGTCATCTATGCTCCTGCATTCTTTCCAGGTGGCCATACCACCGTGGTGTTCTGTTTTCTAGCTTCTCTGGTAATGGACGAAATTATTCCCATTTCTCCATATATCTTCTGTTCTCCATCTATCTCTTTTCGTTATTTGTAAAGGTCGTCTACAAATGTCCAGTTCTACTGTTCTTAATTTATTTCTTAATCTATCTGTGATTGGATATACAAAGAGAAAACTGAATAACCTTAGGTTTGCCGATGACATTGCCATTTTTGCACAAACTGAAGAAGAATTAAGAGAATTGATAACAAGCATGGACACTGAAGCAAAGAAAGTAGGTCTAGAAATAAATTTTAAGAAAGCTAAATACGTGAAAAACGAAAATGTGGCCCTAGACAGAAGTAAATTCAGTAGAGAAAGTGGAAACGTATATATGCATATCTAAGTATTAAGATAGAAGATAGAAATAAACCGCAGAATTAACCTAAGTTGGGCAGCTTATGCAAAATTAAAATATGTTATAAACCCGAAAATCCTTTCCAAACTAAAAACAAAGATCTACAATCAATGTATTCTTCCTATTACAACTTATGGAGCTGAGACATGGATACTGAACAAAAAAACAACTCTTCTTGGAATGGCATGCCCTTTACAAGTCGTTGCCGATCCTCTCTCCATATGCCTGTGGTGTGCGTGTTAAGTAGCCTACAGCTTTACGTGGGCTCCGAACCACTGAAGTGCTTGCACTTCTACTCCAGAGAGGACTTACTAGGCAGAATACACCTCGGTGGTTTGCCATTGCCTTCCGAGGGAAGCGGTCGGGTGTTTTCGGTGTATATGTGGCCGAACCCGAGCCAGCTCAGTGGTCAGACGCACGCTGCATCACTATTAAATTAAAAGTGAATCGATGAGCGATCGAAAGAAGAATGCTGGGAATTTCGTTAAGAGATCGAAAGACAAATCAATAGATATGCGATAGAATGAAAGTAGAAGACAGTATAAAAAGGCTAAGTACTCTAAAGTGGAATTGGGCTGGCTAAGTAATTATAAATACAGGCAAATTGAGCGATGGAGACCTTGGGATCAAGGGAGAAGCGTTGGACGGTAAATGCAAAGATGAGGAGACGACCTGAAGAAGACGTCTGGGTTAAACTGAAATAACAGAGCACAAAACAGAACTGTCTGGAAAAGTTTGAGAGAAGCCTATTTTCTGAGAATAGAAAACGGCTAAAGAAGAACTTTTGAAGAAAGCTAAAACGATTGAGAAATACTCGTATTATTTTTGTTTCAAATAAATGCGTTGTTGATAATAAATAAAGTTTTATTTTCAAGCAAACTTCAACAATTAATTTGTGCGCTATTTGCAAAATATAAGGTAGGATCACCCTAAATTAAACACCTTGGTCAAAAACATTGATCATGGTTGGTTGTTCCATTCTTAAATGTTGCCCACCCAAACCGTGGTAATCTATCAAAATAAAAAAGTCAAGCCTAAACGAAAAGGGGAAAGAAATAAAAACGTTCCCCTTATATTATTCCAAAATGTCATCCCTGTTGTGAAGTCCAGGCTGTCCAATACATAACAATACCTCACAGAAAGGTCCATTGTGGAGAGGAAATTTAATTTTTGCAGTCAAAGCGGCCGTGATCTCGTTATACCCGTAACGAACAAACGAACAATAACCTTTTTTGGTTTCCTTGACGTACAAAAAAATCTAAACATTTCAGGGGAAAGCTTTTATTTATTTATTTCGAGAATTAGGCAAAAATTCACGAGCATTAGGAGCGCGAGTTCGTAAAAAAATTGGTTGGTTTTCCGCATTTTCGATAGCCGAACTGAGCATGGCAAGTTGTGTTTTCCAGTTGGCTTGGATATTAGCGTTTTATCACAGCTGTGCGTCGCGACGCCGCTCGATTCTCGATTTTAGTGCCTGTTCATAACCCCTTGCTGAACTGCACGCGGTTCCGTTTCTCCTCCCGTTAAAAATCTCACCTTAAGGAACTTACGTAAATTTCTAATGTAAATTTTAAATGTTATCGATTATTTAAGTGTCCAGAATTCTAACCCGGTTCTTTCGAAAAGTTCGTCTTGATCAATATTTTTACATCATATTTCCTATTGATCAACACGACGAGGTTATTTTTTAAGTAGCAACTGCTCGTAATGCGATTTCTAGTTTCTAAAAACGAGGGATAAAATTTCAAATTTGTTTAAATAAAAAATTGGCGCCGCGTGTGCGTGTTTACGTCCAAATGCAAGCCATGACACGTGTTATTGCTAACCGATGGCCCTTTAGGCGTGGTAGTCGTAGGTAAGGCTCTCTAATTAACCCAAACTTACCCATGAAGGAATAATCAATCATCACTTTCGAAAGCATGTTACTTAAGGGCACTTCTTGACTTGTTGGCGCCACGACGAGAGTAAAACTCTTAACGTAATCGATAAACCGGCCACACAAGGACGATTTTATCAGCTTTTTTTCCTTTTATTTCCTCTCCAGCAAAAACAAAATTATTTACCATAAAACAACATAAATCTTGATTAAGCAAGTCGTTTTAACGATCTATTTTTTGCTGTAAGAAGTGACTTGAATTTTAATATTCTGATTATACAAGGGCCTTGCCAATGTAATCATATTATTCTAATCAAATTACATTAGGACAATGTAGTTCTTGTGAACTGTAATATATTTGGAAAGTTTTGTCTGCATTTTCTAATCAAATACTTTAGGAATAATTTGTTAATCGGACTCATCAAATCTTCATAAAGCTTAACCCAAAATTAATTTAATTAAATAATCGAAAAAAATATTGAAAATCTTACATGAAATTTAAAAGTTGAAGCTTTTTTCTTTGGCTGTTGGTAACTCAAAAACAAAGTAAATTATGCCAAGAATAGCCAAATTGTCTTCTTAAACATTTTTTTGTATCATTTATCCTCTACAAATCCATATAAATAAAATTAACTCGATGAAAAAATGATCCACAAAGTCTTTTTATTATAACAATCGCTAAGTTATACGGATGCTTCGGGGTTGAAGATCGCTTTGCGATCTGATTGAAAACCAACAGCCACTATGCTTATCACAAACATGATTAAAATATAGCCGTGTAGATGAAAATCATCTGTTTGCTCCCATCTGAACTCAGATTTTCAACATGAAGACAATCGGTATGATGTAAAAGCTTTATTTGGGATAAGAAAGATTCCATCTCTTCGGTTGGCCAAAATTCGAATCAGCCTAGGTGTACGTTCATTGTTTTTATTCATAATTGGCAGTCACTTAAGTCTTAACATTTGAAGTTATTAGTATCACTTCAAACTTCAATATAAATCAAACCTGGCATTTTTTAATCTAGGAATAAGTGCTGTTGAGGAGCCTCTCACGTAGTCATCTCGGATTCGATTCCTGAGACTGGAATTTATCGACGCTTGTACAATTCTCCTTGATTCGGAGAGCACATTAAGCCAGTGGTCTCAGTTAATATACTAACATCTTTGATAACCATTAACCTTGCAACACAAGGTTAGCCTTCTGCCCAACATACGTGCAAAGAGGGCTCACAGAACTCAGGCCGTTGGCCTAGGCTTCGGCCAAAAGACAAAGAAGAATAAGTGCTGTTAAGGCATCCTTCTTCTTCTTCTCTGGCACTCCAATCCTTCCGGATTATGGCTCCATCGATTGATATGAAGATTCCAGTTGTTGAATTGCTCCTTTCACTTAAATACAGTTTCCCACTTTAAAACTTTATACTTATAACTTCTAATTTAGGGTGGGATTTTGTAATGTTCACTAGTTTTTTCCACTCACTACGGTCCTTCACTACATTAGGCCAGTTCTTAAATCCTTCAATACTTCGTGTTTCCTTCCACCTTTGCTTAGGTCTGCCTCTACCTCTGGGGTGGTACGCAACCCAAATTATTGTCACTTAGTCTTGGAAGTGCTGTGCCTTAATAAAGTTCACGATGTCTTCCCCCTCGGGTTCTTTTTTTAATTCGAAGTTCATCCTTATCACCTATTTTTATTGGTCCTAATATCATGCATAGAATTTTCCTTTCGAATGATCGTAAAGCTTCTTCCCCGTTAAGGTTTCGGCAGGGTATGTCACTACAGGTCTGATGAGAGTTAAAGTTTTGTATAACCTAATTTTAGTTTTCTTACTTGGTCTTTTGCATGCAAAGAATTTTCCGTTGCTGTAACGGCTTTGTTTCCTTTCAACGGTCTTTGACTAATTTTGATTGTGCTGTCTTTTTTATTATTTTTTTTTTCTCGTTAATCTGTAGCCCATATTTCTGTGCTTCTCTACCTAGGTCCACCACTGTTTTCTCTCAGGTGCTTTCTTGAGCTGTTAATAATTACCAAGTCATCTACATAAGCAATGATTTGTATCATTCTGTTGGTGATGCTTCCCAGCAACCCCAACTTCCTCACAATCGCTTCAAGTACCAAATTAAATAGTATTGGGCCTTGTTTGACTCCTTCATTATTACTGAAAAATTCTGTTGTTAGACTGTGTATTTTCATCACCATTTTGGTATCGAGTAGGGTCATTCGTATGAGTCGTGTTAACTTTATTGGGATTCTTAATTCTACTAGCTCTTCTATCAGTTTTCCTCTATCTATCGAGTCAAAGGCATTTTGAAAATCATTAAAGAGTAAATTAATGTAAACTTATGTCATGTTCATACGCCTTGTCTGTGACTTAGAGTTGTGCTTAGCGATACGATATATCGATATTATATCGATTCAGTAAATAAGCAGACAATATCGATACACAATTTAAATATCGATACAGGATCGAAATGTTTCGTTATAATTATTATTTAAAATAATTTCGAAGTTTTTACATACAGTTGTTTTAATATTTATAAGCCGACTTTACCCGATCGACGTCGTACAAGTTTACTCTTGTAATAATTGTCTCTTTTACGAAACGGCTTGCTGCTCTGCCATTATTCTCCTTTAATTTAAGACATTTGTTATAGAGTTTCAATATATGCCTTAATATTAATTTGTGCTTTATTTATAAAAAGGATCGCATCGGTATCGATAATTACCAAGAAATACAATATCGATACAATAACTAAATATCGATATCGTATCGGTATCGTATCGAATATCAAAAATATCGATAAGCACAACTCTACTGTGACTCTTTGTAACATATACAGGGAATTTTTCTTTTTAGTATACATATTCCTTATGTATGGTTTTAAAAAAAAGTTCTATATGTAGGCAACCAACTATACGCTAAACGTCACTCTGACTGTGAATTTAGGGACATTAGTTTTTAATTTTTGTGGTGTGTAAAGGTTATGTTTGTAAATAAGTCAAAATTAGTAGAATATTAAAATAATTTTAATTCGACGATTATTCTCAAACATAAAATATCAACAACACAAACCAGAAATGAAAATAAAAGCGGCAACAGTTAAAGACTAATTTTATGACATTAAGTTAATTTATTCAATTTTGACGTTTTAAACTGACTTTATTTGTTTCTGGCCTGCCCATAAAAGTTGATGTTTTATAAACAATCGTTTAAAATTTTTATTCCGCTAGCGATTTAAAATTTTTATTCCGCTAGCGCTTTAAAAATGTCAAATCCCTTTAAAAATGTCAAATAAATGTCAAAATTGAATAAACAGTTGTATTACACTTGCGGATTAAAATTAATTTATTAACTCGCGGTATCAACGCGCTTGCGGCTACCGCCGCTCGCGCGGTGAACGTACCGCTCATTAAACATTAATTTAATCCGCATGTATAATAAATAACTATTAATTATTTTTGCCACAGCATGCTATTTTTTTCATAAAAAATTAAAATTTAAAGTTTAGTGCATAGTTGGTTGCCTACATATAGGACTTTTGACACTTTTTTTTTAAGCAATACATAGGGAATATGTATAATAAAAAGAAAATTTCCTTGTATATAGCATTAATAGTGCTCCTGCGTGGCCTGAAACCTTGATGGTAATTCCCAAGAATGTGTTCGGAATATTCCTGAAGTTTATTTTTGATTAACGTTGCTAAAATTTTGTAGGTAGTGCTTAGTAATGCGATGCCTCGGTAATTATCGCAGACTTCTCTACTGCCTTTCTTGTGTAAAAAGATTATATGTGCATAATTCCATTCATTTAGCATTATTTTGTTTTCCCATATTTTTTATTATAATTCTTATTTGTTCGCACAGGTCCAATCCACCATATCAGTTCAGAAACGATTGTATCTGGTCCGGCTGTTTGTTTTTATTTAGTTTAGCTATTATATTTTCTAGTTTACTAGTTTACTCAAAAATAAACTAAGAACGTATACCTACCGAAGGAATTCTGGGGGATTACCAGAACGAATTTAGACCTGGAAGATCTACGGTCAACGCAATACACGTACCTAATACAACAAATATTTCAGGAATTCTGGGAATATAATAGAAATATGCACATCATTTTCATATACTTTGCGACAGTAATCAATGAATCACTAATATATTACTAGTAAGCAACTCATTGCTTTTACCGTTACATTCAATTGCTTGGAAAGTATTGTATTGAATAAAATTATAAGGATTAGTCATGGTAGTATAAACAATTCGTCGCACATAATGCCGTCCTAGGTTAACACCGGTACTGAATTGTTAAATTCAGTCACATTAATTTTAAATATCTCATCGTCAAATTAAACAAACGGCAGTTAGCAATTTCCTTATTTTATGTGTACCCTTTTTTCTGGTTTGATTATTAATTAGAGCTTGCTTTTTTCGCTACGAACGTCTTCCATTGGAAAGAAGTCGAAATCAAAATGTAGTTATCAAATAAAATTAATATTTATTATTACAAAAGAACCGGTATCGAGCCCTGGTGACCATTCGTCGTTGGGCACCTAATTAACGACGCTCTCCTCCGAATACTGACCTATGAGGTAGAGTAACAAGGTTCTATACGTACACACATATACACTATACACATGGTGCTGTATGTAGGCAAAAAACGGCGCACTAATCACGTGACTCGCATGCGGGCCGGATTGTGCATTTCACGCGTAAGACCACATACGTTAACGCACCAGCCTCAACACCGAAAAGGTATAAGAGGTTAACGATTACATACATACATACATTACAAAAGAAGACTTTGTTATTTTCCATCAAATTAGTTTTTAGGGTTGACATTTTAAAATGACATATGCTTACATTTTCTTTCTATGCAATTTTAAGTTTAGGTTACCTTTCAAGGTAAAAATATTAAAATTCAATTAAAAGAAACTTCGATTAATTTTTCACTATAAAAATTTGTATAATAGAGCAAAACCACAACCATGAAAATGTAAATAATCTCGACTGATGTTGACAGTTATGACAATTAAACCATTAATGCTTCTTTTTGTCGAAAAATTATTTTTAGTATATACGGTTCTTATTATTTTATGTTTATTATCATTATACCTTTTCTTGTCTCATATTAGTGGAGTACTGCCTTTTAACACGGAGGACTTGGTAGGCCAACAAGTCATCATGCCTGTTGCTAGTGGCGTCAACCACCCACATAGTCGACCATCATCCACTAGCAGAGTAGAAAGCAGCTCTTCGTTATTAGAAAATGTAGATTACGATGGTAAGCGAACTCTATTTTTCCCAACTAAAACATTGTGAAATAATTAGAAATCCTCACAACCCGCACAGTTCTTACATAAACAAAAGTACTTTTAGCTTTATACGATAATGAAGACGAATCAGACGTAGAAATAGAAAATCAAGGTTCCGTTATAAGACACTTATTGTCACAAGTTAAAATTGGAATGGATCTTACCAAAGTTGTACTACCTACTTTTATATTAGAACGACGATCGCTATTAGAAATGTACGCCGATTACTTTGCACATCCAGATATTTTTGTTAGGTAAGTTAATCTTTTGTATCTCTAATGCATTTATTGTTTTATTCATTATTAATAACAGAATAGCAGATTTAAAGACCCCACGTGATAGAATAATACAAGTAGTTAGATGGTATCTTTCGTCGTATCATGCTGGCCGTAAAAGTTCCGTAGCGAAGAAACCTTACAATCCTGTATTAGGAGAAGTATTCAGGTGTCATTGGGACGTGGTACCGCATTCAGAGGCGCCTACTAACGGTGAATTAGTCGACGATGGACCCGTGCCTTGGGCAAGCCGCAACCAACTTACTTTTATAGCCGAACAAGTTTCGCATCATCCGCCTAGTAAGTTATTGCATTAAAAATCTTGTTTACTATGTACTAAAGTGTTTCTTAGTTTCAGCATTTTATGCGGAACATTATAATAAAAGAATAAGTTTTAATGCACATATTTATACTAAATCTAAATTTCTGGGATTGTCCGTATGCGTTTATAATATTGGCAAGGGAGTTGTTTCTGTGTTAGATCACGATGAAGAATATATCGTTACATTTCCAAGTGGTTATGGTAGATCTATTTTAACCATTCCGTGGATCGAACTTGGTGGTAGTATCAGTATTACCTGTCCTAAAACAGGATATTATAGTAACGTAGAGTTTATAACTAAACCGTTTTATGGCAATAAAAAACATAGAATTACCGCTGAAATTTTTGGGCCCGAAGACAAGAGGCCATTTGTAAGCATAGCTGGTGAATGGAATGGTACGATGGAAGCCAAATGGGCAGAGAAAGTAAGTTAATAGTTAGAAACTTTTGTATTTTATTCTTAAACATATTACTGTAAGGAGGAGTATAAGGTGCCATAACGGAATTTCAAAAAGCATTGATAAAGATGGCATGATTGATAGTCTTGTATGATCTTTCCAATTATCTTCTTCCATTCTTCTCCGTTCTATGCCAATTTCTTTGCTTCGCTCCAGGTGATGTTCAACTTCCCCAGTTCTTTCTTTTCCAAGTTTCCTGTGTTCCACTTGTGTTATAGTCTAGTGCTTGACGTGTAATATTCTTGTTTGGTTTCCTGAGCGTGTGCCCATTTCGGTTTTTTGGTTGCTACTTCAATACTTCTATTTATGAATGGTGTATTTAATGTATGTATACATTTACGTACAGTGTTGTTTCGTGTATTGTATTAATAAATGGCGTTTATATTAATGAAGTTACATTTTCATAAATTTTTGTAACCGATCTCCATATTATCCGAGGTAGTCTCGGTCCCAATTAACTCGGATAATAATATTGTAATTATTTCTGACCAATGAATTCTACATATTATCCTGAGGCATTTATTTGTAAACATTTGTAGTTTCTTTATCATCATCATCATCACCTAGCCTCTCCAGTCCATAGGCCTCCCCAAGATATTTCCAATCCTCTCTATTCTGTGCAGCTGCAATCCAGTTGGTCAAAATTCTTTGAAGGTCATACGTCCATCTAGTTGGTGGTCTTCCCTGACTACTCTTATCGGTTCTCGGTCACCACTCAACGATCTTTTTTGTCCATCTACCATCTCTCAATCTTGTTAGGTAACCTGCCCAATTCCACTTTTGCCTTGCAATACGCACTATAACATCCTCAACACCCGTTCTTGTACTGATTTCTTCATTTCTGACTCTGTCTCTCAGGGTTAATCCAATCAATCCAATCAACTTGTAGTTTCTTCGCTGTTGTTTTGAGAGTTAGCGTTTCTGCTCCATAAGTTAGAACCGGAAGTACACATTGAGTGAAGGCTTTTCTTTTCAATTAATTTCATTTGTTTCCAAAGAACACTTGATAGAAATAAATAAAACCAGTAATTTTTTAATTTCTCAGTTAATTTTCATGTTAATGTACATGTGTTTTATATCATTTGAAAAAGAAAAAAAATCTCTATTTAATAGTAATAAAACAACTTTGAGCCCCATATGAAAATTGAAAGTTAGTATGAATTTCTCGAAAACGGTACGGGCTAAAAAAATTTTGAAGGCGGCTATGAATTCTTCATAAAAAAGTGCCTGTAGAACGTGCAAATTAGAAACTTGTATGAATTCTCACAAACAAGTTATAAGCCAAAAGCGAAATTGGCAAAATTTACATTTTCGCTTCTATCTAGTTACCTATGAATTTTTCGGGAAGAACTAATACATTTTTGAAATGGTTTACTAATGGATCAACTTTGCCCTAATTTAACCGACTTCGTATCTCTTACGGTTCTCGAGATCCCAATGGTGTACCTCGAAAAACGGACACCCTGTATAGTTTGCCAGAGAACCATAGAGTTCTGAAGTTACACCTAAATCAATATCAATGGATTGTAGTTGTTTACTGGTCACATTAAACCTTTGAAGAACTTCACCCCATACTATCGATAGGATAGCTGTTTCCAAGCGCTGCAGTTGCCGAAGATAACCAGAAGATTCACACCTGGTGTGTATAAATTTTGTAGTAGGGAAAAAAATTCCACTGCTTCTTTGCAGCGCTCTGCTGCACATTTTCCAATTAAATTGAGAGGATGCGCCGAACATGGGGGATATGTTGCCGTTGAGGATACCTCTTTTATTCTAGCTTGAAGACCAGAGTATACACCAGACATATTGGCGGCATTATCGTATGACTGTCCTCTGCAGTTTTGAATATCTATTTCTTTTATTTTTAAAATATCCATCACTGCACTGTATAAATCTTCTGCTTTGTGCCCAACTTGAGAAAGAAAACACAGAAATCTTTCTACCGGAATTTGAATGGCGTTCTTTTAGTGAATCCGACTATGTCGTTATTTGCAATCCTTCCAGAGGATTGCCGGTAATAGAAGCCTTTCCGGTAATTGTAAGGACCCACCCTTGGAACGGTAAACGATAAATTCGCAACATGTCTTACAAGACGTCCGACATGGTTGGTTAATTGTCACGCACTGCAGAGGGGAACGGCAAAAGAATCTAAAGAACGCCACAGAATCGGCTGACGCGGCCCAATGTACAGGGGGGATTCCCCCGCACGGAATCACGGGACGTTGCCACAACGTAAGCAAGATGACATCATGTCTTGATGAAACACGCGTGAATTTAGGTCACCTTGTGATTTTGAACAAAGGAATCTTTTACAAAAATGAAACACACCGAAATGACTACGAATTCGTAGAACTGCAAGAGAAAAACGTGCCAATTTAGGCTTAACCTTTCGTGTCCTCCGGACTGAATAAATTTAACGCGGAATCCAACTTAGAGGACAGGACCAAACTGAAAAATCTTAACAATGATTTAAAATGACTTAAAAATTTCAAAAAAACACGGGATTGCAAAATCACGTGACAAGTTCCTCCATTATTGTTCAATGATTATATGATCAATCTGATTTCTTGTGTTGCCGTCAGGTGAAGTTCAGGTTGTCTTATGAATATCTTTGAGTTTGAATAATGTTCCACCAATGACTAATCCAGTCATGTTGCAATATTTAATTAGTCTTTGCCAATTTCCATGCTTTCCCATCACTTTTTCTTAATCTTTGTTATTTTTCCCCACTTTTACGTTCCAGTCCCCCATTAAGATCTTAATGTCTTTTGTACTTTTTACGGATCATCGCCAGTATTGTTTGCATTTGTTCATGGAATTCATTCTTTATTTCATCTTCTTTTTCGTTTGTAGGAGTATAAATGTTTGTAATTTGGATGTTTTTGAACTTTGCCTTAAACCTTGCCCATATGCCCATTTGGATTAGTACTGCCGCTATTTCTGGGCTTAGCATCAGTGCTGCTCCTTTTTTTCTGTTTGCATTGTTGTCTTTTCCTTCTGAATATATGAGAGTTATTCCGTTTTGTAATCTAATGCATCCCTCCCTTTCAATTCCTTCTTTGTTTTAATTTCCAATATGTTTTTTGGGTTTTTCTTTGTTTTTTCTATTATCTTCACGCTCCTTACTCATTTCCATATTCATTGCTTTTGTTGTCTTCTGCATTCCCTCCTTCTTCTTGCCAACAGTTAGTTTTTTGTCGGATTTGGCGGTTCTTTTTGTAGGTCCAGACTTCCTTTTGTTTCCATACGTACATGCTATTATTCACAATCAATTTCTGCACTTCCTGTTAATTTATCCTCTCATTTGTTGTCATATCACTCTCTATGAACACTGCCGTATTTTTCATTTTATTTGTATTTTTCATTATTTGTAGCTTCTGATCGAACCTTTGCTGTTTCCGTACTTTCTTTGACTCTAGGATCTTTACATTGACATTTAAGTTATTCGTATAAACTCTTCTACTTTTCTTTCTAAATTCAGTTCGCCTATCTTGATACCTTTAATTACTATATTGTTATTAAATGTTGCAGGAAAAACCGGAAGAATTCGTAAATGTAAATGATTTATCAATAATTCAAAAGAATATTAGGCCTATTAGTGAACAAGACGAAAACGAATCACGAAGATTATGGAAAGAAGTAACAAGAGCACTAAAATTCAATGATATCGATAAAGCAACAGCCGCGAAATTTCAAGTAGAACAGAAGCAACGCGAGGAAGCTAAAGAGAGAAAAATAAATAATTCCGAATGGGAAACAAAGGTAAATACATATTACATTGTAAGTTAAATATAATAAAATTTGTATTGTAGTTATTCCGACGAGAAAGTGATGATGGTTGTTGGTTGTACTCGACGCCTTTACGTGGCCGAATATTGTAAGCATCGAAAATTTATTCTTATGAATCGACTAAAACTGTGCTTTCTGAACTGAAAAGTTACTGTTTTTCTTCCCTGCTGAACAGTAACTCCAGATTACTACTGTGATATGAAAAGTGTACGTAGTTGTGTATGTATAAGAAATTTTTGTATTATTTACGTTGCGATGCAGCGTTGATTTAAGTATTTGTTTTTAATCTTGTTTTATGGAAACAATTTTAAGTTTACCCTTGTTTTATTGAGTTTAAGGTGCGATCGAGAGATGTTTTATTAATTCTGGAGAGTATCTTTTGTGTAACAGTGGAACAATTAAATATCTTTTTTTTGTTTTTAATTTTGTACGTTTACATTTGACATTTAATAATTAGAAAAACTGTAGAGTGGCAGTACAATCATGAATGAACATTTGTAATATGTATGTTGTAACTTCCAGAAATTCTTATAAAAATGATTTAACATATCGGTTCCTTGTAACCAGTTCATTCAAACTATAAAGATTGTTTTTAAGAATATGACGTTGGTTTTTGTTACCTTTATAGAATCCATTTTCCAAGTACCAATTATACCTTTAAACTAAAAACCGATATAAACAGTAAACTATTGGTATATTCTGTTCACTGATCTCATGGACACTAGATTTATGTTGGCATGCACTGAACAATTGGTCCAAAAATTTTTCTTTGTAATGTTGGTATTTCTGGTTACTACATGATTTGAGGGAAATTTGAAATCTGACATTTAAGAAAATTATAAAATATTTTCATGCAATGTAACCTAAATGTTGAACCATGAATTGTACCGAAAAATGGCAGAAGGCAATTTATCTACGTTGCGAAGAACTAAAAACAGCATATGGAACTACAGTTAAATTTAATTGAATTTTGAGTTTGACATCCGTGAACTTGACAACATAACCCAACATTTCAGGGAACTAAATTTTGAAAACATGTAGTGCTGACAATACAATAACAAAAAAATACCAGTTATTTCAATTTAATGCCCAGCAACCAATTGAATAAATAATACAGAATATTACAAATACAGAGTGTCTAGAAAAACCCCGGCCACTTTTCCAACTATTAACAACAGATGTCACCGTTTTTTACGATTTTTAATTAAAATTTTGCCTCTTTCCTAAATTAAATCTGGCTAAAATGGCCATAAACAATTCGGCTCTGTTATTTGTTTCGTTATCTATTAATTTGTGGGAGTTTCCAAGTAACAAAGTCAAATACGTAGTAGTATTACAGCAGAAGATTTGAAAGATTTTTATATTTGTTATTAATATTTTTAATTTAATAAACATAATATTACCAAACTTACGCTTATTTTATATAAGAAAATCTTGAATTTCCTTCAGAAAGATCCGAAATATCTATTTATTTTGCATTACGATTCCAAAGATGCAGAATAAAAACTAACGATGTTTGAAATTTACAAAACATAAAAAAGGTACAAAAAAAAAACAAATTGTATTCTTTTCTAAAGATTTAATTTTGTATTCAAGATAAATAACCAGCGAACCAGCCCAATCCCTCGAAATTCATCTTCCTGTTTCATGCCGAGGAAAAGTAGTAGGTATTCTTACACTTTTATTTAATTAATTTTTTACACAGTCTCCTAACGTTCTGGAAACCTGTGTAAAATTGAAATTAAAACTGCAAAACACTTTCTGGATTGAACATTAAACGTCAAATAACCCGTGTAAATCAAAGCCAGTTGACAGCTGTCACCGATGGATAACTAGCGCCACGAGCAAGCAGTGTCAAAAATTTGCATAATGGCCATTTTCGCCAAGGCCCGCTGAATTAATATTGCATATAAGGCCTGCCCACTTCATTTAGCCAAGACGCAATTAGAAAGGACGATAACGCCATTTGAGGTGAACTATACATTTCTCCCTTAAAACCGTCGCCTGCGTTGATTAAAAACGGAGTTTATAAAGCCTGCCGAATAGCAAAAATGGCCATTATGCAAATTTTTGCCACTGCTTGCTTGTGGCGCTAGTTATCCATCGTTGACAGCTGTCAACTGGCTTTGATTTTTTACGATTTACAACAAATACGGTTTATCGGATGTTTAATATTTAATCCAGAAAGTGTATTACAATATAAATTTCAATTGTATGCAGGTTTTCAGAATCTTATGAGACTGTGTAAAAAATTAACTAAATAAGAGTGTAAGAAGGGTGCAGATACTTACTACTTTTCCTCGGCACAAACCAGGAAGACTTTCGAGGGACTGGACTGGTTATTTAGCCTAAATATAAAACTAAATTTGTAGAATTATGGCAAGGAGGGATGCAAAAAGACATTTTTAGAACGTACTTTTTGTTGTATAACTAAACGATTAACCAAAAATTAACAAATTTAAATTAGAAATACAGCTGTCAGTGAAAGGATAACTAGCGCCACGGAGAAAATTTGAACTAGTCGATTAACTGTCAAACCGCCCTATTCGGCAGGCTTTATAAACCCCGTTTTGAATCAACGCAGGCGACGCTTAAAACCGTCGCCTGCGTTGATTCAAAACGGGGTTTATAAAGCCTGCCGAATAGGGCCGTTTGACAGTTAATCGACTAGTTCAAATTTTCTCCGTGGCGCTACTTATCCTTTCACTGACAGCTGTATTTCTAATTTAAATTTGTTAATTTTTGGTTATTCGTTTAGTTATACAGCAAAAAGTACGTTCTAAAAATGTCTTTTTGCATCCCTCCTTACCATAATTCTACAGATTTAGTTTTATATTTAGGCTAAATAACCAGTCCAATCCCTCTCAAGTCTTCTTGGTTTGTGCCTAGGAAAAGTAGTAAGTATCTGCACCCTTCTTACGCTCTTATTTAGTTAATTTTTTACACACTCTCATAAGGTTTTGAAAACCTGTCTAAAATTGAAATTTATATTGTAATACACTTTCTGGACTAAATATTAAACATCCAATAACCCCTATTTGTTGTAAATCGTAAAAAATCAAAGCCAGTTGACAGCTGTCAACCATGGATAACTAGCGCCACAAGCAAGCAGTGGCAAAAATTTGCATAATGGTCATTTTTGCTATTCGGCAGGCTTTATAAACTCCGTTTTTTATCAACGCAGGCGACGCTTAAAACCGTCGCCTGCGTTGATTAAAAACGGAGTTTATAAAGCCTGCCGAATAGCAAAAATGGCCATTATGCAAATTTTTGCCACTGCTTGCTTGTGGCGCTAGTTATCCATCGTTGACAGCTGTCAACTGGCTTTGATTTTTTACGATTTACAACAAATACGGGTTATTGGATGTTTAATATTTAATCCAGAAAGTGTATTACAATATAAATTTCAATTGTATTCAGGTTTTTAGAACCTTATGAGACTGTGTAAAAAATTAACTAAATAAGAGTGTAAGGAGGGTGCAGATACTTACTACTTTTCCTCGACACAAACCAGGAAGACTTTCGAGGGATTGGACTGGTTTTTTAGCCTAAATATAAAACTAAATCTGTAGAATTATGGCAAGGAGGGATGCAAAAAGACATTTTTAGAACGTACTTTTTATTGTATAACTAAACGAATAACCAAAAATTAACAAATTTAAATTAGAAATACAGCTGTCAGTGAAAGGATAACTAGCGCCACGGAGAAAATTTGAACTAGTCGATTAACTGTCAAACGGCCCTATTCGGCAGGCTTTATAAACCCCGTTTTGAATCAACGCAGGCGACGCTTAAAACATGTATAGTTCACCGCAAGTGGCGCTATCGTCCTTTCTAGTTGCGTCTTGGCTAAATGAAGTGGACAGGCCTTATATGCAATATTAATTGAGCGGGCCTTGATTTTCGCTATTCGGCAGGCTTTATAAACTCCGTTTTTAATCAATGTAGGCGACGCATTTTTCCCTTTAGTTCTTATAATAAATCTACAAGATGGAGCCATCGTTGTTTCTAATTGCGTCTTGGCTAAACAAAATGGTACGCTAGTAAGGCCTTAATATGTAATATTTAATTTAGCCGGCCTTGTAAATATTTAATTCAGCTGGCCTTGATCCAAAACAAAAAACTTAAATGTTACAAGGTTGGCAGTCGGTACTTCTGTTGATATTTTTCCGACTGCGTGTTATGTTGGTAATTTGCGTCTGTGGTTTTCAATTTAAATGGTTACATTTTTGTTGTTTCATAAAATATAAAGATTAAAAATGTATCATTTAATAGACTTTTGTAGATTATGTCTTAGTTTTGATGGTGAATTCCATCATATGTACAATGACAACATAATAGAAAAATTGTCATCTTGTATAACAGACTTGGTAAGTTTCTAACCTATATTTATCATTAACGCTAAATAATTTTCAATGTTTCAGGAACTCAACGAACAATTGCCAGCTCTTGTTTGTACAAAATGTCTGGAACAACTCGATATGTACTTCGAATTTAGGAACAAATGTCTTCGATCAGAATTTCTCTTGAATAAGTACCTGGAGAATTTGTTACCTCATTCTAAACAAGAAAAATTTTTCAATGCCAAGCTACAAGTAAATGTATTAAAAAACTTCGCTGCCTCAACTAAACCTCTGGGTAATGTAAAACTACGTAAAAATAAAGGCGATACAAAAAATAAGAAATGTAAAGTAAGGTTGGGTAATATCGAAAGCTTCGTAAATGCAAAATTATTAAATAAGGATGGTCTACCAGGGCCTTGGAAAATACAGGAGTTGAAAGAACTTAAAAAGGCAATTTTAGCAAACAAGTCGTTACTTTCATCTTCATATAAGTTGCAGGATTTTGAGGAATTTTATATGTCTATTTCTACAGATGAGAATCATGAAGATTCACAATCAGAATCCTTAACACAACAAAAAAACTCTACGAAAAAAGATAAAAAGGAAATTAACGCTGCATTAAACCGTTTAAATATAAACAGGAAATATGATTCCAAGAAAGACTGCTCTAATAAAAAGTTTAAAGAAAAAATAGCTGTATTGCCTATTCCAGATGAAAATGTTAATCGTTCTTCTAATGTATCAATGGATATAACAGAACGTGTTAAATTACGAAAACGACAAGTTCAGATTCAATCACAAAAAAGAGACGAATCAAAATCTTTGGTTAAGAAGAACAAGAAAAAACAAAGACCATCAAAACTTAAACGAATGTTTAAGAAATTTTCTTTTGCAAACAAGCAGGCAACTAATAATTCAAGAATTAAAGAAATAATCAAATATTCTCCAGCAACGAATTTAAATTATAGCAAAACAAGTATGAAACCACCTCGAGAAGAATTTCAAATTAGTACAAACCCAAAATTGTTTCTAAAAGATTTAAAAAATGATGTAGAAATTATAAACACTCGTAAAAACGAACAAACAGAAACTGCCACAAAATCAGAGCAAGCGATAAATATGAATATTATCAGACCTGAGCCATTTAAAGGTTTTAGTAACAGCGAAGTTTCTAATCTTGCTTTAGAGAAGCAGGAAACAAAAACAATTCAGAAACATTCAAGTTCCTCTAAATCAAGTGACCAATTATATAAAAACAATTTCAAAAACTTGCTGATGCATCATGAGTCACAAAAACCAAGAGAAAAGAAATTGCTTAGTTATCAAGTCCTTTTGACAGAAGATAAAATACCTATAAAAATAATTATACCGAAAAAAAATATCGAACCTTGTCCTGAACACGGAACGAGTAGTAATTCAATGCAACAACCGGACTCAACTGAGACCTTTGCCTGTTGTCATATAAACAGTGGAAAGCAAATATTACATAAAACTCTTACATTTTTATCAAATCCTACAAATTACCAAAATAATTCTGCAATTAATTCACAATCAAATAACAGTTGCTCAATAACACAACCTCAGTTTACTGAAAATACTTCTCCGACATCAAATTCCAGTGACGGCTTAAAAACGTCCGATACTAAGACCACTGAACTTTCCACAAACAATTCTTTGAATGTAGAATCTCTCAAAAGCAATTTACAGAAAGCTCTTAGTCGAGTATAAACATAGTGAAGTAGGTAAGTTTACATCGTAAATAATACCTGGAATTTTTAATAAATCTCATTTTATATTACAGATATTATATTAATCCATAATAAAAATGTGAGGTGTTGTTTTGACCTACATCTTCGATTTATATGCTACGAAGAATAGGTAACCACAATATAAATTGTAGTAATTAGATTTCTGCTATAATTTATTGCTTCTAAAAATACATAAAGGTTTTAAAGTATAATCACATTTCCTTCAGGTTTAAAGTTTTATGCTATATGTTATTATTATAATAAGATATAAGTTACTAATAATAAATTAAAAGCTGATACGTGTTATTTAGGCTGTGCCTTTAAAAGTCCGATAGATCTAAATCCTTTATTTTGTTATTAATAATTTGTACATTGATTATTAGGTGTGCGTGCCTGTTACTTTCGAACAAGTATCAACCTTGATTTATAAATAATTCTTTTATTCATTTTTGTTTTTCTTTTATATTATTACCGTTCCTGTTGTAACCAACGTTTGATTTTTGTAGCTCAGTGTTTAAGGACTCTAAACTTACTTTGTAAATGAAATATGGAATTTAACTGTGATTACCCTCTAAATATTGTAATTTGCATTATTATAAATATTCAACTTAAATATATTATTTCTTTAATTAAATTTGTTTTATTAATACTTGTAATCTGTACACAATGTACATTTTTTTAACGTGCTATACATGGTATGGAGAATATTTACATCTTTGCACATTACATCACTATTCGCTATTATACACTGCTCAAAAAAGTCTAAGGAACAACTTCTTTCTGGCATAGGTATAACTTGGGTTACAGGTAGAATATGATGTTTAAATAGAATGATAGGAACCTTTATTGGTTTAGAAACAAATTTCTACGTTTATTTTGAAACATTTTTAATAAGTATAATTGTCGTTAGTTATTATGTTATTAACAATAAGATTTAAATATTTTAAAACTTAAGTTGAGATCCATACGCTACAACCATATGTGAAGATTGGCCTTATTATCGCTGTGTAAATTAGTGGGCCACATGTTATTTTGAGAGAGGATTTTCGATTTAATATTGGATATAATAGGCCCAGTCTTTTGTATGAATCTAATAGTTTTTTATTTTATGTGGAAGCTCCAGGTCAACCGTCAGTGTTGCCGTTTCGGTACAATTGTACTGAATTCAGTACCAATCTACTCAATTCAGTACGTCAGTACTACTTTTTTGAAATACCCTCATTTTCAGTACGAAATGAAATTGGAACAACAAATTAATAAAAATTCGATTTTTCAATTTTATTTTTATTTCATTGATCCCTAGTCTCTGCCTGCCATCTTGTGGCACTAAAATGAATTAACATTTATGCCGCCATCTAGCGGAGCTTTGACGAACGTAATAGTGAAAACTTTAATTAGGATCACAATAGAAGAATATTCGGGGATTTCTTTTGAAATTACACAAATGAAATTAGGTTCTTCCCCGGAAAATGACGTGAGCCGAGGCTATAAATACATCTCGAGAAATTTTACGTCATTTAGTGAACTGCTTTAGAGTGTGTAGTAATATAGTATTGCTATGGGTATTATTTACACCTATATTATGAAACATTATTTTTCATTTTTATATCAAAGAAAATTTTATTTAGTTTTGCTGTTTGTAATAATTTACCATTAGGGAACTGCATTTTTAAAACGCATTTAAATTTCCCGCCACTCAGTACATTTAGAACGGATTCGGTACATTTTCTGTCAAAAGATTCAGTACACTATAAAAACCAGCCGCGGCAACACTGTCAACCGTCTATCTATAATCCATTCAGAAAACTCCTGTGACATAAAAGTCACCATGTGTTGGTTAATACGAAAATCCCTATTAGGCTATTAAAAACTTTTAGATTTGGGATTGGCGCACCTTTAAATTTAAATTTAATGCTTTTGTTTTTTTTGTTTTCACTTTGACACTTAAATTATTTATTATTCAAGTTACGTTTTATAATTCATAATCTTTAGAGAAATGGATGAACAGAAGCACCAACGAAGTTTATTATCATACTTGTATTATTAATAAACCCATTTTTACCTTGTTCTACTTAATTTTACGAAAATGACAAATGATTTATCATAACCTTACATTTCAGTTTGACGTTAAGTACATTCACTAAAAAAGTTGATAGGTTCTGTACATAAAGTACACTCCCAAATTTTCATTTGACAGCGTAAACGTCACGGGAGTTTTCTGAATGGATTATAAGTTATGTATAGTTAATTGGGAGCGTTAAAACTGTGTATTTAAACTCAAATTTTTCAAAATTTTTCGGGGGAGGACCCGAACCCCCCTTTTCTACCCGAGACCCCCCGGTAAGTATAACCTTAAAATGAAAATTTGCACCCAACAAAATTTTCTAAATCCGGCGCCTATGGTGGGGGTTTGCCCCCCCTGACAAAAGCTCTAGTTTCGGTCCTGAGTAAAGCAATGGATTCTGGATCTTCAAGCAACGATGATACCAACACTGAAGAAAACATATATGCTAAAATAGCAACTGAATTTAAAAATGTAAGAAAGATTTTAAAATCCTTAGATATTACATACATGTATTTGAATGAAATAACGGTAAGTTGAGTTATTAATGAAATTTTGTGGAAGTCAAAGTTGAACTGTGATTTTTAAAATTCACTTTTGTCAGGGTAATACTGTTAATTTTTGTATATTTTTAAATAATCATTTAAATAAATATACTAAAGAAGTTTCCAAAAAGGTATGCTTCTGCATTTTTAGATAAATAAATAGATTTGTTTTAAGGTTAGAAGGGTTAATTTACTAAACATTTATTAAAAAATTTGGAATTCTTATCTGTATTATTTAGTAAATCAAACTATCTTTAAAAATTAATTCAGTAATTAAAAACGTAAAAGCCTACTAAACTAATTTATTTTAAATTAATTTTATGGTTAGGTTCAATCGATGATTTATACACTTGCCCACTCCCATTGTACTAATTTTTCTTAGGATATCATAAAGGAAACCTTAAAACTTAACTACAATAATGCAAAAAGCAAAATAGATGAAGAGGCAGTTGAACTGATGAAAGAAGTTACTAAAATAATGGTCATAGAAGCAGCGATACGCGCAGCAAAGCAAGCATCTATCGAGAATAAATCGACAGTTGCTGTTAGTCATGTTGAAATGATGTTACCCCAGTTGGTAAGATGTGACAATGTAACTATATGTAATTTGTAAATATGTAAATATATTGCTTATTACAGATGCTGGACTTTCCTTAAAAATCAAAGAAAAATCTGCATTAAATAATTTTAATACAAAAATGTTACACTATTAATATGTATATGTTTAATATAAATTAACCATTTAAGAATTACAGTTATTACATACTCTTTGTGGTAATAAAGGATACATAATTATACAATTTTTACTGAATTATAACTATAAAACAAAGTGTTTCATAAAATTAATTAATGAATCGTACGTAAACATGTTACTTATATATTAATAAAGTATCGTACACGTATATTAACAAATTACCTGCTAAGTTTATTAACATCAGCAAGCTAATAAAGACGAAGCACTTCTGTTACAATATTTATAACATTGTAACCGGTTAAATTAAAAATTACATACTCAAAATGTCCCTCAAATTAAATTATCATCAAAATGAGTAATGCTTATATTATCCAGTAAATTAAAACAAATCCATATCAATTCCCACATCGATGCAGTCATCTTCGTAATTCACTACGTTTCTAGTAAAACAATTTCCGGTATTATTTTCTTGTACAGTAAGCACTTCCCTATTAATACTTTCCATGCCATCTGTACTATTATCATGGCCGTCTGTTACTGGTGAAGGAGGTGGATTTTTAACATCTACGTCTTCACTTTCGCTCCGACTTCTATTTTTATCATCTATCAATTCCTGAGCGCATAGTTCGGCTCGAGTTAAAAGTTCTGGTAGATTTTGTTCACAATCCCTTTTGGATGCGGCTAAATAGATAAGCATTAGCATTTGAAAATTAATGATGCATTTCTGGTAACTTACCGATTTTTTGCTTTATCTGTTGGAGCTTGATTTTTCTTTTTTCCCTTACTTCCTTTTTATATTTTAGTCTCTCTTCGTCGAATATTTTAATTTGTTGTTCCCGCGTTAAGTCGTTATCATGTTTAACAAGGAATAAAAAAACTCCACCAGGGGTACGGCGCCTTGTTTGATTCTATAAAAGGTTTGAGTTTCTAGTAACGTAATTATTAAAAAACGATTTGAAATTACCATGATAAGCATTCCACCACCTTCTTCGATTCTTTTTGTTTCCTTAAAAAGCTCCAATGCTTTTTCTTTTCCAGCCGTGTCAACTATGGTACCTAAAATTTAGATTTATTTTATTGCCTACAAACCGTTACACAAACATTTTTCATTTGTGAAAGGTTTATGACTGACGCATTTTGCTGCAAAACGATTCAGATATTACATACGAATTAAATCTTCCTTTTCTTCATACAATTTATTAGCAATATCCTTTGCTATATCCTCTTCCGTATCATTAACAGTAACATGAACATCCAGAATAGTTCGAGAAACACCATTTACATCATCATCATCTTTACTGTCTACTTCGTATCTTTTATTCAGTCGTAAATGAGATTTACTTCTATCATCTCGTGTTCTTTTATTATTTTTCCTTTGGATAACTGGTAATTGATTGCGTATAGGATAAGTTTCTACATTACGAGACCGATCCACTTGACTAACGTCACAATTGACTAAATTCTCCAGTAAAACGTCTTCTTGAACATGAGTACTCCATATGTCATATTTCTTACGAGAAGTGTTTTTTGAGCGAAGTACCTGGGGTTTCAACTTGAGTTTTGGACGTTTTATAGCTTTAGAATCAGAATCGCTATCGGATTCACTAGACGATTCATATTCTTCCTCGCTTTCGATTTCTTGTCGAGATGGTAATCTGGCTTGCAATAACGTTGATGAATAATTAGATGGACGCTCTAAAGGCGTATAATTATCTTCACAATCGTCAATTATCTGCAAGAGTTCGTGTTAAGGGATTATTGTATACATTTACGGATTTTAAATAAAATACCTCTCCTTCTTCTAAACTAATGTCTGCGTCCATTTTAAAACCGAATTATTTTTTGCGAACGTGTAGTACAATGCGACAACAAATTTTTCTTAGGAAAAAGGTCTATTTTATCTGTATTTCAATTTTAAATGTTAAACATAACCTTAACCTATCCTAAGTGCGTTCCCCAAACACACAACGGGCTTGTTCAGTACTACTAGATAACCTTGAAGTGGTTGCATTCCATAATACCACAACAACATAACCAAATTAATTGTGTCCTTCAAATCACATCACATCACAAAAAGGTTTATAAAGAAAAACGCATTGTCATTCCACTTTTAAATCGTAGATGCATTCCTTATTAATTCCAATCAGTTTTATTAAATAAAGCACCAAGAAAATGTCCACGAAAATTGAATTTGCCGTACAAATGACATGCGATTCTTGTGTGAGAGCCGTAAAACAAAGTTTGGAAGGTGTTCCAGGTATTAAAAACGTCGATGTAAATTTTCAACTTGGAAGTGTTGTGGTGGATACAACTTTACCGACAGAAGATATACATAAGCGGCTTGAATCGACTGGTCGTAAGGTACTTGTAAGAGGGCTAGAGGGTAGTCTGGCCGGTGTCGCAATTCTCGATACAGGAAACCGCAACATACAAGGTGTTGTAAGATTTGCACAAGTTGATCCGGATACATGTATAATTGATGGAACTGTAGACGGTTTAAATCCAGGAAATCATGGCTTGTTCGTACACGAAACGGGTGATATTTCTAGAGGATGCGATAGTGTTGGTGGTTGCTTCAATCCAAACAGCTTTTCGAATATTGGAGATAAAAGACTATATGGTAATTTAGGTAGCATCACAGCTGGAACAGATGGAAGAGCCTCATTTCGTTTACAAGATAAGATTATAAAATTGCCGGAGATTATCGGAAGATCTTTAGTGGTTACGGAAAATCCAGAGAGCAGTCCTGCTGGAAAGAGACTAGCCTGTGGTATTATCGCACGTTCATCAGGATTATTTGAAAATCCTAAAACTATTTGTGCTTGTGATGGGATATCTATTTGGGACGAACGTAATAAACCGAAAGCCACATTATAAACATTCTTTTCTGTTTTTATTACTTATAAATATTGTACCAAAAATATAGAATTAAGTAAGTAATTATAGAGAATTGTATTTTAACAAAATATTGGTTTAATTACTATAACAAGCTATATACTTATAATAATATATATATAATAAATTTGGGCAAACTGTTGTTTTCTGTTGGTTAAATTGTGGAAACTAATGTTTTTTTTTTTTAATTTATTGCTGGATCAACAGACATTATTTGTTATACATAGCATAGGTGAAGGAAGGATTGTAACATTGTGAGAGAGAAATGGTCACAGTGAGGTTAATTGAACTGTTAATATTTTATCCGGAGGTAGTTTGCATTTGAGCCTGGTGTGAATGTTAGTTTTAAAGAGTTCATAGTAAACTACGCCACTAGACACACTTGAGTTAATGATAAACTGGTCGATGGGTAGGATGCCTAGCTCTTCATGCAGCTTTGTATTACCATTAGTACCAACATACCAAGGTGCGTTCACAGCAATTGTTAACACCTTGTTTTAAAAACGTATCCTCTGTATATTTGTTTTTGAGGTATTACGTATTACACCAAACCAGGGATGCATATAAAGCAAGAAGGTTTTGTAAAGTAAAACTGTGCATTCAATTTTTAGGATAGATTTTCGATTAATGAACGGACATAATTGTCTTAACCTATTATAGCTCTGGATAAGCTTTTGGGTTATATGGTATTTCCAATTTAATCGAGTATCTAGATATGTTCCCAAGTATGTGACTGCACTGTCTTTAGGATTTTAGGGTATTTCTTTGTTGTTAATTTGTATGTAGGCAGACATAAGGTAAAAATTTTGGCTTGGCATTTATCAGGGTTTATTGTAATGTTTCAGTGTTTAAACCTTTAAACCATGACGAAAGTTTCTTAGTTGCATGCTAAAGTGTTGCAACTGCTTCATTTAGATTCTCAGCTTGGGTAAACACAGGGGTGTCATCCTCAAAGGTACCTAGCTACTAGTGGCGTAGTAAGGCTTGCGCGGGGCCGTGTCTCAAACTACCCACGGGCCCCTGTCTTTGCTGTCAAAATAATAACAATAAAACCCTTAATAATAATAATACCATCAACAATATCATTTGACTACTTTTATTTTTACTCCACCGCAAATCTCAATCACGTTCCAACTTCCTACTGACACTGAACTCTGAACACGGCAAGTAATCTGAGTCAAATCAAAGGACAAAAACGAAAAAGTAAATATCAGAGCTATGCACGTGTGAAAATAATAAGTAATGTATCGTTTTGCATTTTTATCTAAATTCGCTGCGAGTTTTAAGGGAGCCATACACGTACCGGCCGGCCTGTCAGTTACGGCTGAACAGTCCGCCTGTTGAACTGAGAACCCCATACACCTTCAGTTGAAACCAGGCCGGCAAGCACTTGACATCATGTGATCATGTTCCCCAGTGATGAAGATGCGCGAGCGATTCTCACTTTAATAGTTAATTATTAGAGGCTAATAAAAAACGGAGGAAAAACCGTCAAGTATGGTGTAAAGAATGGTTGCTGAGGAGACACGCATATTCATACGTCAATTTGCTTAATGAATTGAAGTTGGCTCCAAAAGACTGGCACAAATACCTAAGAATGGACGAAAATATGTATTTATAACTTTTGTCGTTGGTTGCGCCATTAATTGTGAGAAAAAATACGGCAATGAGAAATGAGCGCCTGCGCTCCCGTCCGTTCAACCGGATGGACGACCGTGGTTTCGTTCGTTCTCGGGCCGCCGGTTCAGTCGGATCTGACAAGCCAGCCGGAACCCACACACATTTCGGCCGGCGGTCTCCTGGTGGACTGTTCAAGCATAACTGACAGGCCGGGTACGTGTATGGATCTCATTAGTCAAAACAATTAGTGCTGCGGTGCCAGAGAAGAATAGGTATATTCGTTAGCGTTCGGTCGGCTTTTGTTTGCACTATTGTTCTATAAAGAAATAGGAAATAGCATTATGTTGCACTATTCGGAGGCTGGCTGCCGGGCCTCCTGAGCCTGCGGGCCCGTGTCTTTCGAATACCCTGAACACCCCCTCGCTACGCCACTGCTAGCTACTATGCACTAAGCTCTGGCAAGTCAGACTGTCCCTAGGATCCTTCTTTGTGGGACTCCAGTTTTTTCAGACAAGGTTGTATTGACTAACTGCAATGGTTCTAAGAAAGAGAAAATTATTGCCTTGAGATATGTAGGCATGGCAATGTCCAAGATCTTCTTTTTAAGGCCTTCGATCCACACCTTGTCGAATGCCTGTGCAAATTCTAGAAAGATTACTTACTTAAGTGGCGCTATAACCCTGAGAGAGTTATGGCTTACCCTTTTCAGGTTTACAAATCCATATCCGGGGTGGATTGGTCCTCAGCACGGCTGAGTTGGTGTGGTTTAAGTAAGAGGTTTGGATGTGTTTTAGCCTGATTTACAATGTCATGTCCATTTCTTCCTGTCAGCTGTTTTCACTTTCCAGTTTTTGATCCCTATTTTCTTCACGTCTTCATTAACTTGGTCATGCCATTCTGTTATTATTTTTGTCACTTTTGTTGTTTCCATGAAAGTGATGTGGCCAAGCCAGCTAATTTTCTGTGCTTTGATATATTTTACGATGTCTTCGTTCTCCATGTATTTTAGTATTTCGTGGTTCATTCGAGGCCTGTAGTTTCCTTGTTCTAGCACATGTCCCAGTATTATTCTCAGTATTTTGCGTTCCCATATTCTTAGTTTTTCTTCTTGTGCACTTTCAACGTCCATGGCTCCGCACTGTAGGTTATAGAAGGTCTAATGATAGATAGATAGATAGACAGAAAGATTGCTGCAGTAGGAGAGAGTGGGGTACTTTCAGCAGTGGGGTAGATTTGTCATACATTAAAAACTTTGACTGCATTTGAATTTTGCCCCAAATAATTTTATTGGAGGTTTGCTAACATGCTATTAGTCATTGTGGTGTGAATTTCTTATCGCTGTGAGCTTGGTTGTAAAAATTCTGAAGAAGTGATTCTTTATACTAAATCAAGGTAGATATTTTAAATATTTTAGACAGTAAAACTTTCCTATTAAAACTAATATTGTTTCAAATTACATTTTTGTTTGGAGAGTATTGAATTGTATAAAAACACTTGCGAATGCGTTCTAACCAAAAATTTGGCATTTGTGGGATTCTGCAAAACCTCGAAATACCGTGAGGGGTAGATTTGGCATTTGCGGACGGGGTAGTTTTGTCATACTGACGAATCTACCCCATGCTAACAGAAAGTTGTTTTATTGCCAGTGAATGGTGTGGTTTAGTAATTTTGCAATTATATTTTTATTTAAAAAGGTATTGTTATAGAACTGCCAAAATTTCACAGATGCCTCGTACCTACAAGAGAAAAACCGACAGAGTTGATATTGACGAGAAAAATATGAAATTAGCAATAAATGAATGTTTAAACAATAGATTAAATGTAAGCGAAGCAGCTAGACAATACGGTATTAAAAGAACCACGTTACAGTCAAGAATGATTCAGGGAACGAAACATCAGATAATGATCCAAAATAAAGAAATCTTCAGATTTACATTATGGTCTTTCATATAAACAAATCAGAAGTCTTTTGTAGGTAAAGCTGTAAACAGTCATTTCACGTTTCAGGAAAAGACTGGCTTCTAGGGTTCATGAAGAGGCATTCAGATTTAGCCTTACGAAAGCCGGAAAGTACCAGTCTTAGTCGGTCTACGGCATTTAACAAGGTACATATAGATGACTTTTTCGATAAATATATCTCAGTTTTGGAAAAACATAATTCAAAGCTGAACAAATTTGGAACTTGGATGAAACAGGCATCACGACCGTAATGCGGCCTGTGAAAATAGTTTCAACCAAGGGCAAAAACAAGTTGGCCAAATTGCATCTGGCGAAAGGGGAACTTTGGTCACCTATGTTGGCATTATCAGCACGATTGGCAGGTCCCTTCCCCCAATATTTGTTTATCCAAAAATCCGCAACCCCTCAGAATATTTATCGGAAGAATCTTCCACGGACTCCTTTGTACTTGGGAATAAGTCAGGCTGGATGACTTCAGAATTATTTCCCGAAATTCTAAAGCATATTGTGAAGCATACACATTGTTCCACTGATAACAAAATTCTTCTTGTCCTGAACAATCACGAGTCCCGTATGAGGCTGAGGCGCTTAATATTCTCGGGCGCTTGGATGAAAAAAAAACACGAAACACTGCTATTTGTCGTATTTAAACAAAACGCAAAATCAAAGCAAAAAACATGTTTCATGAAACAAAAGATTATAATAAAATTAAATCAAAAACTGTGAATTTAACATAGAATTTGATAACATAACGAAAACTTCCTAACCCCGGCTCCACACTTACGTTGTTCGTGTACATATATTCGCTATTCGGATAAAAATAAAATGCCGCAAGTGTAGATGAAAATGATTCGTATTTGTATATACGAATACGAAACATTTTTATGTGTACTTGCGGCGTTTTATCTTTATCCGAATAACGAATATTCGTACATGAACAACGCAAGTGTGGAGCCGGCATTAACAAACACTAATATATTTCTTTCTTGACTTCTTGGAAGCAAAGTCTTGCATGATGTTGTCGTAGTCAATGCTGTCCATGCTTTCACTCTCTATCTGTATAATAAAGAAAGAGCATCCAGTCGACTTTGCCGCATGGTTGAACTTAAGTAACTTTTCACTCGTTTTAATGCAGAGAAAGACCTCTCAGCAGAGGCATTTGACAACGGGATTGTTAGATAAATTTCCAGCAAGGTAAGGATATTCAGGAACGTGGACTTCGCACATGGATGTAAAATACAATTAAAAATTGCTAGATCTTGACCATCGTGTCCCGCGTTCCCGGGCCTCTGTGGGGGCCGAGCCCTGAGGCGCGTGCCTCGTGCGCCTCATAGATAATCCGGCACTGCATTTGTCAAACAATGCATACGAAAATGCATTTTCCTTAAAAAATATTAAAAACGTCTTCAAGAAAACAGACTTATGGCCCCAAACCGACTTGTGTTTACCGACTCTGATTTTGCCGCTAGTAGCGTTACCGATAGGCCTGTCGCTATGGAGGAGCATGATACTACTGGTTCAGGTGCACCAGAAGTTTCCAGCAAGGAGAATCAGGGCACATTCTCTACAAAAGTTAATTTGTCTGAAAGTCGGGGATCTGAAATATTGACACAGAGTGAGAACTATTTCAATTTTATGGGCCTTAGTTTGGAAGAACTTCATCCTTATCCCAAGGTAAACGTCACAAAGAAAAGAAGTACCTAGAAAAAGAAAATCGAAATGCACTATTTATACAGAAACCTACTCCTAAATTACTGATCAGGGAAAATATTGAATTAGAGAAAAAAAGAAAACAAGAAGTGGAAAAGAACAAAGGAGATAAAAATATTTATTCGGGAAGACCAATAAACCAGAGGAGCCGACAAAAATAAAACAATTCAACATAGAGAGCTCTTCAAGTAATTCAGATGTTTCACTCAATGAAGTTTATTCTCAAAGTAGCGACGACTTGGAAAAATTTGAAACTGTTTCTAATGAGAAATTCAAAATTGGAGGCTTTTTGCTTGTTAAGTTACCGACTTTTCTACTTTATTAACAATAAAATTTATGAGGTGAAAAGGTTGTGGCCAGATATTTTTATTCCCTAATGTTGAAGACGTTTCGGAAATAGATTCTTCAGATGTAGTTGCCAAATTACACACGCCACTCCAAACTGGAATATCCAAAACTGCATCAATATTTACTTTTAACTATAATTTTAGTAGCTTAATTGTTAAATAAGAAATGGCTATAAAAAATATAAGATTTTTATAAGTTCTAATTGCATTTTTTTAATATTTAACATAGTGACGAAAGTACTCCACATGACGAATCTACCCCTTCATTGGGGTACTTTCATCAAGTTGCACCATATTAGAAAATTATATGCTAGCATAATAAAAAATATTTCGAATTTATTTAAACCTGGTACACAGATTTAGAAAATTATGCTGATAGTAGCCAGTAGCCAGACATAAAATTGTTTGTAAAACCCAGAAGCCATCGTACCAGGGCATCATTTTTCAAAGTATGCCGAATGTACCCCACTCTCCCCTACCTATATTGTTTGTTTTGAAATCCGTGTTCTACAAGTTCATTGATTATTTGTAGCTGATGACTTGTTGAATGGCCTTTTCTGAAGCCGAATTGAAATTTGGGTAGAATATTAAGATTTTCATTATAGGTACCTATACATATATTATTGATATCGGTTGTGAACAATTTTTTCAAGAAGTTTTGATAATGATGTCAGCAGACTTATAAGTCTATTTATTTATTTATTTATTTTAGTAAATTACAATTATTATATTTACAACATAGATAATTACATAAACAAATGTTACATTATTAGTGTAGTAGATGGTAGTAGTTAAATAAATAAATGTTACACTCTTAACGAATATTAATTATTATTATTACATATACCTAATTATTATTATTATTATTATAAGCCACCATCCCGCTGTCGGGCAAAGGCCTCCCCCAATTTGAACCATTCCCTCCTGTCTCCTGCTAATTCTCTCCAATTTTCTCCAGAAATCTGTTTTATTTCGTCTTCCCATCTACTTTCTGGTCTTCCTTTTTGTCTTCCGCCTGCTAATCTCCATTTTGTTGTTAAGTTGGCCTACCTATTTTCGGTTGATCTTGCAATATGTCCTGCATATTTCCATTTTAACATTTTACATCTTTTTATTACGTCTTCGGTTTTTGTTTTCTGTTTTATTTCACGCAAGGGTGTACGATCTTTGATTTTTATGTTTAACATGCTCCGTTCTATTCTATTTTGTGTAACTCGCAACATTTGTTCGGTGTTTTTTGTTAATACCCATGTTTGTGCTCCGTATGTTAGCGTAGGTAATACGCACATCTTAAATACTTTTCGTTTTAAAAACATTGAATTTTTGCTTTTCAAAATGTGTTTTAATGAATGAAATTTGTTCCACGCTGCCTTTATTCTCATCTGGATTTCTTTTTGTATTTTGTTCTTAAACGAGATAGTTTGGCCCAAATAAGTTGTTTCATCCGTCGCTTTTATCAGTCCATCTGTTGTTTGTATACTTTTCACTGTTCCATTTGTTAAGATACTTGTTTTCGAATAGTTTATATGAAGTCCAACTTTTTCGCTTTCGCGAGCTAATTGCGTGATCATCTCATTCATATCTTGTGGATTTGTTGCAAAGATTGTTACATCATCTGCAAAGCGCAGGTTTGTTAATCTTTTCCCTCCAATATTTATTCCTAAACTATTCCATCTTAACTTTCTAAAAATTTCTTCTAATACGCTGTTGAACATGTTTGGCGAGATGTTAAAAAATGGTCCATCTTTATCGGTTTTTATTTTTGCTTTGTTGTTTTTGTAAACTTGTTTTATAATTTTTATGTATTTTTCTTGTATTCCTTGTTGTTTTAGTGCTTCTAATAATGCTTTGTGTTCCACTGAGTCAAAGGCCTTTGTGTAATCTATTAAAATTACGTAAATCGTTTTTTTGTATTCTTTGCATTTTTCGATTAATTGATTTATAGTGTGTAAGTTGTCGATTGTGGAGAAACCTTTGCAAAAACCTGCTTGTTCTGGAGGTTGCTCAATATCCAGTTGTTTACATATTCTGTTTAATAATACATTTGCGTAAACTTTATATAGGTTTGGTATAAGACTGATGGGATGGTAGTTTTTTATGTTTGATTTGTCTCCTTTCTTATGTAATAATATAATTGTGGCCTCGCTCCATTGTTTTCGTAATTGTTCCCTTGTTGTAATTTTGTTGAATAGTAACGTGAGCATCTTCAGTAATTTTTCCGATTCACATTTTAAAATTTCATTTCTAATTCCATCGTTTCCTGGAGATTTTTCTAGTTTTAATTTTTTCAAAACCATTTTTATTTCTTCCTCTGTTATTTCTGGAATTGTTAAGTTTTCTTGTTGATTGCCTTGTTCGTGGTTGTGATTTGTTAGTGATTTGTTTATTTTGTTTTCACTGCTGTAGAGATTGGAATAGTAATCTGTTGCTATCTGAAGTATTTCTTCTCTTTTTTGTGTTTTCTTTTTTTGTGAGTTTGATAGTTCTTGTATCCATGACTTGTTGTGATAAAGTTGTTTGTTAATTTTCTTTGTTGACCCAGTTTGATTTAAAATTCTCTCAATTATTACATCTTCGTTTTTTCTTCTTTCGTTTCGAATTTCTCTTTTTGTTAATTTGTTTAGTTCGGCATACTCGATTTTTGTTTGAATATTTTTGTCTCTGTGCTTTTTTAGTTCTTCTCTCTTCTGAATAAGTTGTTTTGTTTCTGTTGATAGGGTTGTTGTAGTTTTATTTGTTTGGTTTTTGTCCCGTGAATTTTTTATAGCTAACTGTAGTTTTCCCTCAATTAAGTTGTAGAGGTTCTGAATGTCTAAGTCTTTGTAGCTGTCTGTAGAGGAAAATTGTTGTTCTAAGTAGTTAGCCGCTTCGTCTAGTTTTATTCTTCCACTTCCTATTTGTTCGTTGTTCCATCTTTTTAGTTTTACGCATCTTTCTATGTTTTTATTTAGTTTTACTGTTGCTCGAACAAGTCTGTGGTCAGAATCAAATTCAAACTGGTTCAGTACTGTAATATCCTGTACCATATGCATTTGTTATTTATTAGCACGTAATCAATCTCGTTTTTATATAGCCCGTTCGGTGATCTCCATGTCCATCTTTTTCCTTCACGTTTTTTAAAGAGTGTGTTTGCGATAACTGATTGTTGGCTAATTGCGAAATTTATAATTTTCCAACCTCGTTCGTTTCGTGTACCATATCCATACTTTCCTCTTACCCTTTCTTCGCTTTGTTCTATTTGTCCAACTTTTCCGTTAAAATCTCCCATGAAAATTGTGTGGTTTAATTAAAAGAAACAAACGCAGATAAAGACACCAATCAGAAAAGCAAGAAATAACCTCGAAATATGCACTTTAAACACAAGAACGCTTATGTCAGAAGATAGGCTAAAAGAATTAGAAAACGCATTGGAAAAAATAAGATGGGACGTAGTAGGACTATGCGAAATAAGAAGACCAGGCGAAAAAATAATCAAACGAAAATCAGGACACATCCTCTACCATTACAACACAGTAAAAGGCCATCTAGGTGTGGGTAAAAACAATATAGTAGAATTTAAAGGAATATCAGAAAGAATTGCAATTCTTCAACTAAAAATAAGTAAACCAGTGAAAATGTCTATAATTCACATCCATTCCCCCACAGAAGCTGCTCAGGAACAGGAAATACAGGAATTTTACAACACTTTAGTAGAAGTAATAAAAGAAGAAAGAAAGAAAATACCTAATTAATGAGATATAATAGCTAAACAAAATTATTTTGTAATTCGTCATCCCGATTGTGGGCAAAGGCCTCCCTACAGTCTTTCCATAATGCTCTGTCAGTTGCTACAATTTCCCAAAAATGCTACCCACTAGGGCCACTACCTGTATTAGATCATCTTATTTTGGGACGATCTTTTCTTCTTTTCCTTAGATTTGGAATTCATTGTGTAACTCTTGTTGTCCAGCAGTCTGAAAGTCTCGCTGCATGTCCTGTCCACTTCCATTTTAGTTGTCGGAATTTTTGTGTGTTGTTATTTACCCCTAGTCTAGAGCAAAGTTCCGAGTTTCTTTTACGATCTATTCTTCTTACATGCAAAAGTTGTCTTAACATTTTACGATTTTACGTTGTGTTACTTCTAATATTCTCATTTGTAATTTACTTAAACTCCAAATTCGTGTTACATATGAGAGTACTGGCATAACACAGCTATTAAAAATTTTCCCTTTAAATTTGGGGTTGTTCGTTCTATTCCAAATTTTCTTTAAAGAACAGTATTTCTTCCATGCTTGTTTCACTCGGTTCTATATTTCTTTCTCGAAATTATTTGACCCAGATAGGTAGCATCTTCCATGTAGGTATTCCACTATTTCCTAACCAAGTCGCATTGGTTAATACATGGGTTTTCTGTGTATTTATTCTTAGACCTACATTATTACATCCGTTGTTCAACTGGCTTAACATAATTAATTTAATATCATCTGCAAATCTAAGATTGGGGAGTATTTTCCCACCGATATTTATCCCCACATTGTCCCATTTTAGTTCCCTGAAACACATTTCTAAAACAGCATTAAAAAGCAGAGCCGAAAGAGGGTTGCACACCCCTTTGAAGTGAAAAAACAGGCCGATTTTTTTCTGTTCTTATGTAGGTTTTTGCTCCTTTATAAATTTCCGTAATTAGCTGTATATATTTAGTTGGAATATCTTATATTGTTAAAGCCTGAATGACTGCTTTGTGTTGTATACATTCAAATGCTTTTTCGAAATCTATTAAAATTAAATGTAAGGGTCTTTGATATTGTACCTATATTATGTTTTTCGATGGTTTGGTTGTTTTCAAATAAGGTTTTTGCCTGATTTTCCGAACATTAGAATATGGGCATGTTTCCAGGATTATGGAAAGTAGCCTAATAGTCTCATGCAGGCATTATAAGTAGAGCTTAGATAAGCTATTGACTTCCTTGTGAGGTGTTAAGAATAGTATTGATAATATGTATGACAGTTAAAAAATCATCTTTATTATCATTAGGTAAAACCACCTGTTCCCTGTTCACCATAAATATTCATTATTATTGCCCTTTTTGCATATCACTTCTGTGTTTGTATTGACCATTAATAATTATAATTTTAAGCAATTAAAAAGCCATGTGTTTAAAATAATTATCAACCACAGAGGTCACTGATACTAATTAAAAATACAAAATTTTGAACTTTTAAAATATTCTATTAAGTATAAGTTTGTTTGTATTTGTGTTTGGTTAATACCAGCATGATGTAACTGTAATAAAATAAATAATCGTTTGAAGTATATAAAAAGCAATAACAGCTTTATATCTGTATAAGTCTAATTTCAACCTGCAGCGTAAACATGTTGGTTAAAGCTTTGTTCGTAGTGTTTGCCATTTTAAACGTTGAACTATACGTTAGCAGCTTTCGTATTAGTTCAATTCATGATCACATGATTAAACGTAAATTAATGCATTATTTTAACGCAGAAAGTCAAAATTCGCTTCCTGATTATGAAATCGTTTATTTACCGGTAGCTTTACCATTTCGTGAAGCTGTTAGTGAGACTGGCGAATCGATATTAGAAACCAATCTTGATTTTACTGCCTTTGGAAGGTAACGTAAATTATACATAGATAAACCTTTAAGCATTTGCGAATTGTAGGCCCATATCATTAAACTTACGACCAAATGAAAGACTAATTTCACCAAATTTCAAAACGTACGTGCAATACGGAGAAAACAATTCCGAGCTATTGCCCTATTCCCAACAAAACTGCCATTACTTACATCGCGATCAATTTTTTACAGCAGCTATTAGCATTTGTCAACCGAAATCCGTGGTAAGTATTGCTTCGTTTTATTTATTTCTTAAAGCTATTATTTGTATATTTCAGCAAGGTTTATTGTTTTTGGATAATGCAACCCTAGAAATACATCCTTTAGATTCACATTTGTATTCGGTACTGGAACTACAAGAACCTTTAGTGTCAGATCTTGATAATAATGAAAGCGTTCCACATATTATTAAACGAGCCACATTTGCTCTTGATGATTTTTCAGATAATTTTTCCTTCGCTCAAAATATATTATTTACGGATGATGATAATACTTTAAACAAGATAAATGTAGAAGCAGCCAGTCACAGGCCTGTAGACGCTTTAACTGCCGAGTTGGCTCTTTTCTTTGATTCCGAAGGTTATCGAATATTCGCACCGTACTTTAATTACGATGAAAACAAACTAAGGGACATGTTGTTGGCTTATATGAATGGGGTAAACGTTTAAGCTTAAGTTGTTACTATTCATTAATTACTGATGTTTTAGATTCAGGCACTTTATCACCTTCCTAGTCTTGGTACTAATTTAGAGTTGGTGTTAGTTCGACTTGATATTATGAAAACGCAACCATCTGCTATGCCCCACCATGATGGTGACCGGTCTCCGTTATTGAATTCGTTCTGTGCATATCAGCAAAGTATAAATCCTGGCAGTGATGAAAATCCTGAGCATTGGGATATGGCGCTTTATGTTTCTGGGTATAAATTTTGATGATTTTATACATGCAGTTGGTTGTTTTTACTTGAATTTTAGTCTCGATTTTTTCCATTACGAAAACGGTCGTAAAAGTGGTGTAACTATGGGTTTAGCCACTGTGGGTGGGGTATGTCTTTCACCATATGCTTGTGTTATAGCAGAATTTGGCACCACGAATATGTTTGGTAAACCCTATCCCAGTGCGGGCTTCACAAGTGTTTATATTTTAGCTCATGAAATCGGGCATAAGTAAGTTAACAATGCCACTACATTTTAAATAATTTTCATGTTTTTCCATTGTATTAAAGCCTAGGCATGCATCATGACAGTAGTGGAAATTACTGTCCTAAAGAAGGATATATAATGTCCCCATCTAGGGGAACCAGCGGTGAAACACAATGGTCCACTTGCAGTGCTGATGTAATGACAAAATTGAAAACAATGTAAGTGATTCGTATTTATTTATTCTCTTTTAATTTTAATATGCGATATTAAAGGCATGGAAAATGCTTACGGGACTCAGCAAAAGCTCTACCATCTTTAGACCATTCACGATTTCACGATACACCCGGACAAATTTATACAGCGAAAAAGCAATGTGAAATTTTATTACGAGATAAGGACGCTGTTGTTTCCCCAAATCAACAGCTTTCTAATATGTGTTATAGTTTAGAATGTAGAACTCCACATCGAAGTGGTTACTATTTCGCTGGACCTGCTTTGGAAGGTACAGAATGTGGAAATGGAAAGGTGCATACATGCAAACATCTAAACATTTCCTTACAATTAACAACACATGTTGTAGTATTGTTTCGAAGGAAAATGCGTATCAAAATCGTACCCCGCACCTGTGCCATCTAACCCGGGAGGTTGGGGATCGTGGAAACCCGAACCTTGTAATTCTGGCTGTCTCGAAAATTCCCAAGGTTATCAGATTCGACGTAAGCAGTGTAACAATCCGTCTCCACTTAACACCGATCGTGGATGTGAAGGATCTAATTACGATATTGTGCTTTGCAAAGATGATAAGGTTTAATGTTTATAGAGTATAAAGCACCGAGCAGTAATTCATTTATTATTACAGATATGCCGAAAAACGAAAAGAAAATCTTCTGTAGATTATGCATCATTAAAATGTAAAGAATTTGCTAAATTATTATCTCAACTTAATCCTGATGGTGCTGGCCTTCAAGCACCTCATGAAGAAGGTACATTTTATTCAATATTTACTTATATGTGTAAAAACAGTGTTGCTCTCATTTGTACCCTTAAGCCACTGCTTAATTAACAAGTTTGACCTAATTCAATTTCACAATAAATCGAATTTTAGTAAGAGTATGGATGGGTTGTACTATATTTTGTCAGCGAAAAGATTCAGGTGCTTACTACACCCCTCGGATTGAGTTAAATGATTTAGGGGTTTCACCCTATTTCCCTGATGGAACCTGGTGTCATACTAATAAGGCTGGTAAAAATTATTATTGTCGTCAACATCACTGCTTACCAGAGGTACCTACGTTTTTAAATACCAAATTTTGTACGGTTTCTAATAGGTTTCTTTTATTACAGAATTTTGAATTTTCAAAATCACCTAAACATTTTATACATGGAATTGGAGAGGATATACCATTGCCTCAGAACGCACTCCCACACGAAGAGATTGCACCTGGTTTACAGTCGTATTTATCATTAGGACCTGATGGAAAACCTTTACAAACTGTTTTAAAACCTGGTCAAGCTGTATTACCAAAAGAGGAAGAGTGGGAAACTAAAGATTATTTAGAATTACCTGATGAGAAACTAAACGAAATTCCTGAAGCTGATTTACCAGCGTTTGATTTTTTGAAGTGAATTTTAATAAACGAGACTTTTGCATTTGAGCATTTGTAGGTTTTTTAAATAAATAAAAGTTTTTTCACAGCAAATATATATTTTTTAGTTAGTCTTTCAATCAACCAATATTTGAATGTCGCGCTCTTTTGTGTCAGTATAAGATCGACAATATTCGTACCGCCATCGAATACGTTCGTAAACGTCAAAATCAGAACAAAACACCAACAGCAACAGTAAGAGACAGATTATTGTCTTGGTTAGAAGTGTTGGTTAATGGTTAAAATTAGTGTTAAATAAATTAAATCTTTTGAATCTGGTAAGTCCTTTTGTTCCTTTTTGTTTTGTTAATTAAATTCGCAAGATATTAATGTAACTAGGTGCTTTTCCAAAGATCTCATTTAAGAGGGTTGGGTTTCGGTTTGAGGGCACTTAAAATATTAAATCAATAGTTGGGGTGGTTAGCAGCAACCAGGGCGTTTAAATTTTTTACTTAACAATTTACCCCCTTAATTTCATTATAATTCATTAACAACGATATCAGTAGTTACATGTTTTTTTTTGCATCATATTAGACCGGTAATCTCAGGTGATTTATTACGTTTAACCTTCGTCCTTTGTATCTGGGTGTTTGATTAAGTACTATCGTTATACGATTTAATTATCGCAAACTAGGATGATCCTTTGTCTGTGGATTTTTAATGAGTCAGTTACATAGAATTAATTTTTTATCATCAGCTTTTTTAGTAGGGTTCACCTTTTGTAGTTTGGACATTGGACTATACAGGTGGTAGTTCCCCTTTGATAGATTAATACAATACTTGGTAAAACAATAGTAATTGAAAAGACTTGGCACTTGTTTCGTGATTGCTTAGGTGCTTATTTTTATAATTTTATTAAAATGGTAGCTTTATTAGATAGATATTTTCAGCAAGCTGAAAAACTCAAAAAGTTTGTGTTTTAACTAGCTATAGCAATATAAAAAATAACCCACTGTAATGTATTAAAAAATATACGTAAATTGTACCCCTTTTAAATATTGCGAAACACAAAAAACATTTAATAGGATTAGCAAATTTCGGTCATGGCCACCCTCGTATTTTGTAAACTTAATATTTAAAAACCAAAATAATAAATGTTGGTTTAATTTCGCTTTTCAGAAAGTAAACTGAGAATTTTTGGCTGATTCATCTTGTTGATCAATACAATCTAAGCCTGCATTGTGCAATCTCATCTCTTACTTAAGTTTTTAGCTTCGAAATTTATTCGAAGGAAAGTTCCTAATAATAATTTTGTAATTTATAAGGCTGATAAAAAAACGGGTATTCTAATGAAATGATCAAATGATCAAATGAAATTATTAACCTTCCGGAAATACATGTTTGGCAGTGAAACGAGCAAACCTAAAATTGGTTGCCAGTCGTTTTATAATTTGAATTTCCTTGAATTGTCATTGTGACATTGACATCTTTCTACTGTTTTTTAGCCTAATTAATTCAACATTCTAATTATCGTTACGTTTGTTTTAATTTGTGTCCCTAATGTGGGCAAGTCTTGTCTGAGCCCCAAATTTCATTTGTTTTTAGGCCAGTGAAGTAAGTTTTCATCATTTGTTTATTAGGTACTTCCTTTGTTTATGCATGTTTTTGTTTTTTAGTTTAATAATTTGTTTCTTACGTATTTTGTTTATGTTTTTGGTTAAGTTTTAACATTATTATATCAAATATGTAGAGGTTACCGGTTTTGTCGTCAATGTCAAATTGTTACAACTTACAACAATAACATTTCCTTTTACATCCTACAAATAACTAAATACAACGTGTTCTTGAGAAACTGCGGTATTTGTTTTCTTTAGAATTATCTTATTTACTTTTTACTGGCTGAAATGTTATTTTAACCGTTTGCAATTTGTTTTAAATATTTGTTCTGTAAAACCATAAAGGACGTTTAGGTTGTACTTTCATTAACTTTCATTATTAATTTGTCTCAATTTTTGCAAAATGCTCGAACTCTAGCAACGTCCAGTCAACCAGAAAAATTCGTCGAAAACGTCCTTGTATTTAGGTACTTTTATATCGTTTTTTTATTATGTATGTATTACATATAACGTGGTGTATTTCAGTACCAAGTACAACAATAATTTATTTTTCTAATAATAGCTAATACTAATTTTAATCAATATTAGGGTGAGTGACTGCATTTATGAGGTTCTTATCGACGTGGAAAACTTTCCACGTCAATTATTCTGAATCACCAAATACAAAATTGAAAAAACGTGTTAGTTCAAGTATCTACTGTAATTAATTAATCGGAATGAATGGATTTACGTGTACTTATTTTTAAACGCACTCAAGATGCGAATAAACGGACAAACAAAATAATTCATCTCTTTATACACGTGGATAAGTGGGTGATTGTTCTAATAAAGTTTTATCGGACAATCGTATTTTTAATTTTCGCGCACACGTGCCTCTTGTGTATCCTACAGTTGTTGTGCTAGAATCGCAGTTTATAGAAATACCAGAGTAATTTGTAAATCCTTGGAGGCTGGTGTGCAGCCTGCTTGATCACCTGTATCAAGCCAATGATATGATATGTGGTATATCGTTATCAGGACTCCAAACGGAATTAATTTTAACCAGAAATTTATTGCAAATATTGTTGTTATGCACACATGAACGAATAATCTCTTATAACATTTCCATTACGCTAACATGATTTTTATAATAACAACTTTCCATAGCTTTCGAAGATGAACTTCATTTTCATTCACCATGTAGGCTGCCGAACTACCGATAACGGTTTATTGTCTTTTCGTACTAAATTCGAGATCGAGTTTAAAAGTACCGGAATTTTTGGGCATATTGCAGTTTGCAAACTGATTTCCGGAAACAACTAATTGGTCAAAACTTACAGGAAATGTGAATAAATTAAATGTCCCAACATCGATCGGGGTCAACATTCGAACGCTTTTGTTACAGAAAAAGCGAATCCTCTCCGCCCGAAGTGGAATTTCTTGTTGACCGACGTACAAAAAAAGGTTGATGTGTTCGTCCCACTGTTTTAAGCTATGATATAACAGTACCATTTCAACAAAATCATTCAAGTTTTACAAAAGAAGCCCCAAGGCGAGGCGAACGAACTACTTTAACTCGGCTTTCCTAATATTAATTCGGTCGGGTATCGCTGATATAACCTTTTTTGTGACGTTTTATCGTCCGACCGCGTGCATTTCTAAACAGTGGAACATACGACATTCGAAAGTTGCTACGTTATTGGTTGTTTAGTGACGTGTTAAACGCGCGATCGTTTCTTATTGGTTTCTGGAAGACAGATGACGATCTGCATACACGTGCTAACACTCATTTGTTTATCAGATAATTTTTAAATAATACACAATACGCATTCGCAATATTACACAAAGTAAACAGCGCCAAATTCAAGGGCAAATAACAAGCGCAAATCTTGCCAATGGGCGTAAATAGTCAAACCAGAGGACAATAATAGTAATAATACACGTGCCTGACAAAACGTAATACAGTGGGGAAATAATAATAGACAGAAATAATAAATCGCTTATCGTTATCTATAGCTACAGAAAGAAGTTCAGAACCACAAAATGCATGTTTTGGTTGAAATTGTTGTTATCTACCAGCTTTAATATGGATATTTTGCATATTTAAACCAATCTGGGCACATTTTCCAAATTTGGCTGTAACTGTTACAACTTCGATTGAGATAACTCGAAGCTTTAAAATAGTTACCTATATTATGTATATTATAATTTATGCAAAAGCATAGCCCAAGTTTTTTTTTTTTTTATTGTAAAGTTGCTTAGTATTTTGAGTAGCACCTTTAAGTTTTTATGGGCATAAAAGTCGTGGCGTATTCGCCATTGCCATAAAACTACTTCTTTGCGTTTCCATCATCTTCTTCACGGGCTAGCCTTCGATTAGATCTTGCGGAGCTACTTCAGAGCTCCTCTTCTTCCTACCCCCGGAGTCACACAGTATCTGGTGTAGTTAATGCCAAAGAGTCAATAGGGGCCTCATTCACACTCTCAGCAATATCTTAATTGCAAGTCTGTCCGGACAACTCTCATACCCCTATCGCAAAATCAGACGGGGACCACACAGGTAGAGGGTATTCCATTCTGAATAGCGAAACCCTTGGTTGCGCAGTAGACCAAGTGGGCCGTCTTAAGATACTTAGAGCAACATAATCTTCTTAAAAAGACGCTGTACCGAAGCACATTGGTGAACGTGACCACCTTGTGTGACCGTTCCTTCGCCACCTAGAATGGAACAACCTCTACAACTAGAAGCAGCTTACTACCAGCCAGTACCTCTTTGTAAATGATCTTTTCTGTAAGCTAATCCTTTGATTAGACATGTACAATATGTAACACAAGTAACATTCACTAAGTCAGAGGTACCACTTTATTATTACACCTTGTTGTGATGTCACCTCAAAACGTAATTCTACTGTCGGGTGTGCCGCCACTACTGATACTCTCCTAGTCATCAACCCCTCTCGGTTATCGGAGCACACATACGCGCGTGTTTGTTTCTGCTTAGGTCAACCACCTCGGATAATTTATGGTTTTCGTCTGGGGAATTGATAAACTTCTAAATCTCACTTTTATTAAGTGCTAATACAATATAAATACATATAATAAACGCACATTAAATAATTCAGTGTCTAACATACAAAGAAGAATCTCCATAGGCTGGGCTGCTTTTGGAAAGTTAAGAGAAATATTTAAAAGTGATCTGCCCATTAGTTGAAAACGAAAAGCTTTTGACCAGTGTGTTTTACCGATCTTATGGAGCAGAAACCCTACATAACACTGACCTAAGCATCCAAAACAAAATTACAAATTGTACGGCGGAAAATGGAGCGATCAATGCTAGCAGTGACCATATTAGAGAGAAAGTCTGAAATGAAGATCTAAGACATATAACAGGAGTTCAATGCATAATTGCGAAAATTGCTAGATTGAAGTGGAGATGGTCAGGGCATATGTGCCCAAAACGACTGATGGTAGTTGGATAAAAAAGCTGTTGGAATGGAGACCCAGAGCCGATAAGCGAAGCGTAGAGAGGCCACCAAATCGATGGATAGACGACCTGAAACGAATAACATCAAATTGGATTGGAACTGCGCAGAACAGGGAATCATGGAAAACACTTGAGGCATAATTCGATATATGCTGGATGATGATTCTTTGTTTAAAGAAAAGGAATTTTATATACAAAATAAAATTAAAAATATTACTGAAAATGAAAAGTAAGATATGGAAATGGTATTATAAAAGAAAAATTATATGAAGAAGCAAAAGATGAAAACTCATAAAACCAGTAACAGCAACAATAAACGCACAAAAGGAGTAATAGGTACCGGACAAAGCTATGGAAAGGGTAACGAGTAAGGAAATTAAAGGAAAGGGGGAATGGATACCCGAAAGGAAGAATACAATACGGTTAGCGAAATGGGAAAAGGAGGTGGAGAGAGGAATGAAACAAGCAACACAAAAAGAGAGTCGAGATGAAAACCACTTACAAGACAAACTAAATATACAGGAAGAACAAAATAGATTCTTGGTTCCTGGAATTTATAAAGTATATTTGAAGAAGGAGCAAAATAATTTGATCCAGCAGATAAGTAAATATAATATAGATTTGGTGGCACTCCAAGAGAGGGAAGCAATACCCAAAAGATACCCTTTTCACAAGCGGAAGCAACAGTAGACAGTTGGGAATAGAATGACACATTTAACTTAAAATCAGACAGGTTATGCTCTACTCGTATATGAATTAAAGGATGGTTCAGATCAGTGACAATGAGCAACATACATACACCAACTGAGGAGAAGGAAGAAAATGTAAAGCATATGTTTTATGAATAATTGGATTCAATGGTCAAAAATATTCCAGAGAAAGATATCAAACCAGCAATAGGAGATGCAAACACAAAATTCGACAGGGGAAATATGTATAGGGAAATAACAGGAGGAGAAAGCAAGCACAAGGATAGTAATGATAACGGACTAAGATTGAGTACACGCTTTAAGGGGAAACATATACAATACCAGGAAGAAACGAAACCAACCAAGGAGACCTTAATACACAAATACATATAAGGACGTACAGAGGTACTGAGGCAGGTTCTGGCCACTTCCTGATTATTAGCAAGAGTAAAAAGTTTACACTGGAAACCCAATACAATATGGAAGATTTATAAGAAGAAGTTGTGGCTAGGAGGTATAGGGAAATTATAGCTGATATTTACAATACAAAAGTTACATGGAGTAAAAAAGATGTAGAAAGCAGTTGAGAAAAATGGCAAGCACAATAAAGTGTAAGAAGGTATACAAAAATAAAAAAGTATAAAAGAAAAGACGGATGTAAAGCGGAACTGAAAAAGAAAACCGGGGTATCGCAGGAGTGGCTGCAAACACAAAAACAAGATGGTAGAATAATTTTTTTAAATCCATTTTCTCTTCTACCGCTATGCAATGTCGAGGCTCATTTACACTTGCTGGTGTGTAGTGGAGGTGATTGGTCCATTTTTGGACTTGCATCACACTGCAACCAGCTTTCATCCATAACACACCTTAAACCTAAGCCTTAACTAACAAATTCGGCCCAAATCGGTTCCATAATACTATGGCCACCACTGGAATCCGTGTCAGCCGGCTAGCTAGCAGACACTTACCTGACTTAGCTACCCAGGCTGCCTTAGAATAAATTACGAAGCTCAAAAAAGTAAAAAACAGTTGTAGAGATCAGAGACGAAAATGACTTGAAAAAGAAATAAAGGACATGGAAGAAAAGTACATGAAAAAAATAAATTAAAAATGTTTACAAGGATGTTAAAATTAGTCGGCAGGAATTCAACTGAGAACTAGCCCTCTTCACAAACAAAAATGGTGACTTACTGGGTAATCAGAAAGACGTCTGTAAGAGGTGGAAACAATATTTTGAGGAATTGTTAAACGCAGAGGAGGACCAATTGGAATATAACCAAGTCAGAGAACCAACAAAAAAGAGAAATAGAGGAAATCGTAAGTGCTTTGAAAAACAACACAAGCGCGGCGTGGTATTACAACCGAACATCTAAAGCAGGGGTCGCCAAACTTATTTGACCGTCGACCCGTTCAAGAGTTTGTTAATTTTTTATCGACCCCCCTTTATTTTACTACTCCTATTACGTAATTATAATAGGACAAGCAAAAAAGACGCTTATGTGAGGAGTTTTTAGATTGTTTATTTATTATTTTATAGTTACTCAACTCTTCAACATGGAGAAGTTTAGTTCGTGAATGAATAACGATTGAATTATAATATGTATGTTGATGAATTTTAGAACATTAACGCTCACTTGTATGTTGATGCACAAAAATGAGACTGGGATCGAATACATCTGAGTATAAGTAAATAAGCAACCGCTCATCCGTTTATTGATAAATAGGTCATTTTGGCTTACTTGATTGCCCTCCATAACTATTTTCATGACCTTGTTCCATCTTACAGGTCCTATTCATGTCACTGTTCCCACGATTCACTCTTAATTGCGTTGTCATCAGGATGGAGGTAATCCAAATTAACCGAATTAAATATTACCCGTACAATGATGTCTTATATTTTTCTATCAACCCCTAACAATGTTATATCGACCCCTGGGGGAGTAGCACTGCTCAACACAATGTATAAAATTCTGGCCACAGTCATCAAAAAGAGACTGAAGATACACGCAAAATCTCTGCTCGGTGAATACCATACAGGTTTCAGACGGAGCAGATTCTTTTGAAGTCAGGGTTTGGAAAATATAGGATTTAATGGCCCTTTGAACGATTTTTTGTTTCTATCTCATAATTGCAAATCAGTTTGTGAAAATATATCAAAAGTTGATGAAATAGGAAAAGACAGTGCACGGTGCCTGACAAATGTGACAGGAAACAATTATTATCAGGTCGAAAATAGCAGCTTGAGTGGTACCTAGTAAGGATCAAGCAAGATAGTATGGACAAAACGAATTAAGAAGAGAAAAAGGGGCAGACCTAGAAAGATATTGCAGAAATAGGCGGTAGAAGAAGAAAGTCGTTAGAAGAAATTAAAAACATGCCAAGAGATAGAAAGAAGTGGAAGAAATGGATTGAATAAATAAATAAATACAACGATACGACGCTCACATGGACAAAAGGACAAGAGAAAGAATGAAAGAACTTCGTATAAAAGAACAGTTTTATTTAAAAATTAGTAAAAAATCCAACGTATTTGTTTTTACAATCGTTGCAATTCTATATTCCGCAAAAACAATAAACAAGGCACAAAAAACGTGGAAAACTATTCGTATAAGTTACGTAATTTTATTTTGTTAATTGAATCGTAATGAATATTAATTAAATGATGCATTCATTTCGACTTGGGATGAAAGTACGTTTTTCTGAATTATTCTGAACTAACAATATTGTACTTTGATCTCGAATGCTAATGTAAGACTTGTAATTTCATGCTAATTTCAAACATTTTAATTCGTAGAATAAAGTGAAATTACATGCAAATTAAAATCCATAGATTAATTGGATGCCTTTATTTAAATCTCTAGAAAAATCGAATACAAAAAAGCGAGTAGGAGTCATATTTATTTTGATTTTGGCACGTCCTTTTAGTTCTTAATGACGAAGGGTGAGTGCACTGCATTATTTTGCTTCACCCACTTTTGCCCTAAAATTAGCTGAGGCATTCAGTGCTTAACATTTACGTTTTTGTCTGTAGAATTAGAACTGTTGGGAGTAATTTACCATTTGATATTACAACATCTGTTAAGCCCTTTGCCAAAATTTTCCAATTATAGATTTTGGGCAAGTATCTCTCCTAGACTTCCAGACACCTACGTATTATTTTTTGAACAAGAAAACTCAGCCGTTAGGTAAAAATAACAATGACTGGTACTTTTATTTTCTATCGTGACAAATCGCAGGTGGGGACCAGGATAATTTAAAAAGTCATTAAAACTAATTTTGCATGATTTTTTTAGAATTTAAAATTACGAGAACAGGTATGCCTGCGTGTTCTGTGCGATTGTATTTGAAATAGGTATACATATTCTATTCAGTGAAAGTCACTTTGTGGGTTAGCTAATACATGGTAAAATTATGCAACAAAAGTGCCTTATGAGGTATGCAATTCATATTTTAAAACGAAAGCTTTATTAGTTCTAACGTTATTGCATGGTTTATATTTTGTTTTTTTTTATGCGTGTATAAGAAGCCGTCAAGGTTGCAATTATGTTTTTTAGCAATCAAAAGTGCGGAATTATTTAATGTCCATTATTATTGCAGTTCAAATGCCTAATAGAGCACAATTTGGCCTTGTTAAGGCTGCGTTGTTAAAGCATACAAAGTGACGAATTGTTGCTATGCATGATTTATATGTTAGCTTATCCTTTAAGTTAATTAGAAACATCAGAAGGTTAATTTCAGTTTTTTTATTTTTAAGAAATTTTGGTTATTATTAATTTTTAATATTTTAATTCGAAGAAATTTAGCATTTCGCAGTTGCACTTTGAGATATAAAATTCTGAATTGAAAAGTGCCACTTTTTTATTTTGGTTATTAAAATGATTGATCAGTTTAAACACTGGGCTGAAAATCTAAATTTTTACTTTATTTAAATACTAGCAATCAAATAAATTTATGGTTGAAGTAGGCTGCGACTTCGTTTTTGACAATTGGCCAAACTTAACCTTTGTCACCTTGATAGTTTTATGGATTTGTAACCCTGCCTTCATTGCTACCAACTGTGAAACAGCCCTATTTTAATTATATATTTATTTGATCGTGCTTTACTGTAGAAGAACCAGTGGTGTAACAGAAAACTATACCCCCCCCCCCCCCGCAACTATATGTATACTAGGGTTCCTTCATAAAAGTAAATAGATAACTAGCCTGATAATTGTTGTGTTTCATATATTTGTCGTAGGTTTCCCCCCCTACACTTTTTTTGTCGACTCTTGTCTCTGATATTTCATTTAAGTTCTTTTTTTCCACATCTTTGCAAGTTTGATCAGTAACTTCTCGAATCTAAGGAAAGATTAATTGTTTTTTAACCGTTCCTCCCCATTACAGTCATTAATTATGGTGACGTATCAAATAATCAGTCAGAACTAGTTAATTTGAGGAATATTTCGAGTCGTATCCGTGATAATCAAGAAAAAAGGGACTTGCATATTCGTCAAAATTTTCTACATATACTCACTACTGGGATTATTATTTTGTTAATAATTCTATTATATTCAAAAAATTGCTTTTCTGTTACGAATCGGGTTTTAAACTTTCACGAAGACCTTTTGGAGGTATTGCCAATACAGTTACGACGTCTGAAAACCCTTTTTAAAATCTCTCCATTTGATCACTCGTTGTCCTTCCTGCTGGACTACATAATCGATAGTTTTATTTTCTCACTATCATTAGCTACAAAAATTTTATCCACATTACTTGAAGTCGCTCTACTTCTATTATAATCTGCAATATTTTTGTTATACCGTGTGCGTGATGCTTCTCGAGTGTTGAGGTACTTACACCAAGAAAACTCGCTGCCATTAAGGCATATACAGGGAAATATTCCTCACATATTTTAAATTATTCCCACTTTGTAAACATCATCGACAATCTCACCGTAGACCCTAGTGACCTGCTTGTCAGTTTTGACGTTACGTCTCTATTCGCCAAATTCCCCATTCCTGACTCAGTAGCTATCATGGAACAGTTACTGGTTCAAAACGGCAAACCTGCAAGTTTAGCCACTCTCGTTGAAAAGTGCATTTCATCCACATATTTTCTGTTTATCAACCGATTCTATAAGCAAGTAACAGGCGGTGTTATGGGTTCTCTCCTTTCTTCGGTGGTTGCAAACATCTTTGTGGAATATTTTAAGGCAATTGCCCTAGAATCCTTAAAACCCAAGGTCTGGTTCCGTTACGTAGATGTAGATGAGACTTTTATTATCTGGCCCCATGCTTCCTTCTTAGAACATCTTAATAATCAGCACCCTAATATCAAGTTCACCATGGAAATAGAATAGAACGGTGCTCTCCCTTTTCTCGACGTCCTGGTAACCCGTAAACCTAGTGGTCATCTTGCACATTCAGTTTATCGTAAACCCACACACACGGATAGGTATCTTCACGCCAATTCACATCATAACAAAAGTAATGTTAGGAAAGTAATCGAAAACCAATTACACCCCTCACACCCCAAAAGTCCTCAAAATACCTATTGCTTTCTTGCCCTACATTCGCCAAGTTCCTGACCGCATAGGTAGGATTCTCAAAAAATATAACATCAAAACCATCTTCAAACCCCCTCCAAAAGTGTCACAGATACTCCCTTCAGTAAAAGATAAGCCTCAACGATGCCGTGAGGCTTATCTTTGCGAAATTTTCGCTTTTGAGCTCCATTTATATAGAATCTTACGTTTATACCCGCCTGAATTCAATTTGTGTAATAAATGGTTTCTTCGCCATATGTTTCAACGGATTCTCCTTTGAAGACGAAATTTTCTTAACGGTTCCTTTGCTGAAGATTTCTAAAGAGTTTCTGGTTTGAAGATTGCAACAAAGGTTCTCCTTGGAGATTTAGAAACACTAACTAATTTCTTTATACCGTTTATTTAATTATATTTACGCACATACATATATCATTCGCGCACATTTATATTAACCGAGCACTTAATCGCGACACGTTGACAGGCTCTTGGTAGACTAATTCCGTCGCTTACGAAATCGCGCCTTTATACCCTGACCGCGGCTTTCGAGTGCTGTGTGGATCGCCCCAGACTTCTCCCAAACAATGAGTCATAGAATAGTCTCGAACAGCTGACGCATACGCACGAAATACAGTCGAACTTCGATAACTCAAACCATGACTTGCCAGAAAAAAAGTTCGAGTTATCAAGACTTCGAGTTATCAAATAAAATTCGTAATATGTATGTTTTATTTATGTATGTATTTATTTGACTAAAAATGCGTTACATATTAGCGATGGCTAAATAAAAGACATATTATTATTATTATATATATGTTACGTAGGTACTTTAATACATTATTACCAAAGAATTACACAATAAATTGTGATGCAACGGAATTTCTATGCTGAAAAGTATACATAGGTACATAATACACATGTAGTTTTTATTTTAGTGTAAAAAAGTGTGTTATTTGTGACTGACGAAGGGCTATTTATTATGATTTTCAAAAAAAGCTTCAATGTTATTTAAACCATTATACAAAGAATCGGTTGTATTTTCATTGGTTTTTAAATACGAACGCAAAACGCTCAACGAATTTGCAACCAACTCGTTTGAAGGTGGTTGCCGCAAATCATCCTCCAAATCATCCTCTATCATATCACTTTCGCTGTCATCTTTATTGTCGGGCTGTACAGATTCGGATTCAGATCTGTAAATTTTTCATCGATTGACAAAGTTTTTAAAGTACGTTTTAAAGACATAATATCAACACCAGTAAAAATGACGTGATAAAACAAATATGCACCGTATGTATTATTTTTTGACTTATGTAAACAACTAATAAAGCATTCACATGCACTTAAGTAGGGCAGAAACCGAACTGCCTGCATCGTTATGTTATAAAACGAGCGGTTAACACGGTTAAAAACACACGTATTAGTTACGGGATTCCCAGAAAATTCGACTTATCAAAGGTGGCGCCAAATATTCTGTACGAGTTATCAAGATATTCGAGTAATAGAAGTTCGAGTTATCAAGGTAAAATTACACATAATTCTCACTCTTGGCGCTAATGCCAACCAATTTGTTACGAGTTATCAAAAATTCGAGTTATCGAAGTTCGGCTTATCGAAGTTCGACTGTAATTCAGTCCCGCCTGACAGCTGGCGCGTCTCGTTATAGTATCTTTTTGAGACATTTCTAAGAAGAAGTTTCGTCCCTAAAGATTTCGAAATGGTTTCTTCACTGAAAGGGTTTCTCTTTGAAGATTTTTAACAATGTTTTCCTTCAAAGATTTATAAAAGTTTCATTCTTACAATTTTCTTAAAAGTGTCTAGGCTAAAGATCTCTTAAGAGTTTCTGGTTTGAAGATTGCAAAAAAGGTTCTCTCTCGAAGATTCATAAAATGTTCCTTCTTTATAGCTTTCTAAATCGTTTCTTTGCTGAAGATTTTTAAAGGGCTTTTGGTTTCAAGATTTCTAAAAAGTATCTTCCTTAAAAATTTCTGAAAAGTTTAAAATTTATAACAAGTTTCGTCCTCAAATGTTTCTAAATGGTTTCTTTACTGAAGGTTTCGAAAGGGTTTCTCGTTTAAAGACTTTTAACAACTTTTTCCTTCGAAGATTTTTCCTTAACGGTTCCTTTGCTGAAGATTTCTAAAAAGTTTCTGGTTTGAAGATTGCAGCAAAGGTTCTAATCGAAGTTTTATAAACTTTTTTCTTTATATATTTTTAAATGGTTTCTTTAGCCCTGGTTTGACGATTTATAAAAAGTATCTTTCTTAAAGATTGCTAAAATGACTTCTTCGCTGAAGGTTTTAAAAAGGTTTTTCGTTTAAAAACTTTTAACAACTTTTTCCTTAGAAGATTTATAAATGTTTTTTTCTTAAAATTTTCTTAACAGTATCTTAGCCGAAAAGTTCTAAAGAGTTTCTGATTTGAAAATTGCAACAAAGGTTCTTCTGCGAAGATTTATAAGAAGTTTCGCCTTTAAATATTCCTAAATTTTAACATCCAATCACCACCAAATTATCCTACGAAATTCGTAGTACCAATTAAAACTGGGATGGTTGAAATAAAAAAATAAAATTCATGTTATTTTGGAAGTTACCCAGAAGTCGCTAAAATTTAAAAAATCTATGTGCATCGTCTTTCAACTGTAACTATTTCGAACCCCATCAATTAGCTATACTCAAGTTGAATTATAATACCCGAAAATCATAATTGTTTCTTTTAAAGATTTGTAGACTTATATTTTACTTAAAAAATACTTTTAGTATTTCCCTTTTTAAAGCATTTGTTTTGCGAAAAAGGGTCGCCTCCCCCCCATGCAGGATTTACGGGGGTATGATTTACGCCAATGTTTAGAACTTGTAACTTGACATGCAATTACCAAAATCAAACGTTTCTTTCATGTAATTAAATCTATAAAATTATAGGTTCGTCAGCTTGTACTTTCTGTAACACTTAGAAACAGTTAGTGGGCAAAATCATTAATCACAATTAGTAGTTTGATTTTTCTCTGTGGGTTTATAATTGCTGATTTTCACTTGCTTAATATTGCTAATAATAAATCGGTGTCGCTTTTATCAGTTGATGTAAATAGCGTATCGAGTTATTAATTATCATTCTATTACTCACATATTGCAAATTCTTTAATTACCTGCACGCTGTGGTTGGAAGGCCAACTTTAATTAAAGCATTGTATGAGCAAAAAGGATATTCATAGGGGGTTGGCCATGGAATTTTGAAGTCCTAACACTATACAAAACAAAAAGCAACTGTCACTGTCACTTGTCAAAGAAGCGTGATTGTTTTGTTTAATTTTATGGTATTGTATTCCATGGCCAACTCTTATGCATTTTGTTTTTGTTCATATTATATGTATTTTGGGTTTATTTCCTTATTTCGTGGAATACAGAAAAATTTTGTTTATTCCCCTTTAATTGGTGGACGTTTCCACAAACACTAGAATATTTAAGACGAAGAAGCCACTCTTGTTTGCCAAGAAAGTTACATAATTTAATGTTTACAGTTCGCGCCCACACGAGCACATTAAAGCTAGTTAATATCTAAATAAAGGTGCATCTTCTTTAAGATTCTTTCAAGTTGGACCAAATTAAACTGGTAAAATACTTCAATACTTGCCATAATTTCTTGCGTAAAATCAAAATTAAGCGTTGAAGTCACGAATTTGAAAGTAATTTTTAGCAATGAACTAGTTTAGTTTGAATTAAAAATTTAAAGCGATTTGGTTCTACCAAAAAATTAAAATCGCGTGTGTTGCTGTGTTTTGAATTACCTCTTCAAAACAAACCAAAAATATCTCAAGACGATTCACACGTGCTTTGATAACATAACTGTAACAAACAGGTCGTGGGTATTTGTTTTAATAAACAACGCAGGATGCACGTTTACAATCGACTTGTTTTGAAAGATTTTTTAATGTGATACCACAATCAAGTCACGTCTTGTTTGGCTTCTGGTTGGCCATTGTTTGTGCTCATACTGATACGGGTAAGATACGGATTATTTACACTTAGGGGGCGGGTTGCACAACTTTTCTATTAGGGAATTATTTTTCATCTTTTTTTTTTCATTAATGTATTATTCGCCGTGGCGTAAATCACACCCCTGCAAGCCCATTTTTGTAAAAAAAAAACTTTAGAAAGCGGCATATTCAAAGTATTTAAACATAAACCTACAAATCAAAGAATAAATTATGATTTTCGGTTATTAGGGCAGCAAGTATCAAGTTTCACATTAAAGGTTTTAGATGTTACTCGCGACTCGCCCAATAATTCAATTTGGGTTAATGTTTTCGTCATGGCTAATTGATGGGGTTCGAAATACTTACAGCTAAAACACGAGCCTACGTTGCATCTTCAAATTTTGTGAATTTTATAACGTTTGTAATTTGACATTTTTATTGTAAACAAAGTTTATAACCTTAAATTGAAACTGAAATGTCATTCTGTGGATGTGGCTAAAGTACCAATTCAAAATAATTCAATTTCACAGCCTACCCTAATTGGTTTTTTTATTGATCTGTTGTTATTTTATCTTAATGAATGATGTTTCTATTAAACGTTCTGTGGGCTCGATTTAGATACTATTATGTTAAATCACGTTTGAGCAACCCATCTTTACCCCAAATGTAAATTTGTGGCACTGAAACTAATTTTAGTTTGTTACAAATTTAATTCCACCACCGATCCGTAACACTTTTTGAGTTTCTCATGGTAGAACGACCATTACCGGGAAATTTGCAGCAAGACACGGTTATTTTGCGAATGTGACCTTCAAGGCAAACGTTAACGTTTGCCGAAAATTTCCACTCGAAGAAAAAACTAATTTAGTTTTTTTAGGAACGGACTTCATTCGATAGACTTTCAAGAACACATCCGCATCTTTTGATATCGTTATTTATGTGTTGTTGGCTGTGTTTTTGTAATTTTTTTAAATAATATTTTCATAACTGTTTTGGCTGGTGTTTTTCTATTTTTACGTAATTATTCGTGTAAATATTTTTCGTACTGTTTGCTTCAATTTTTTTAAGTTTTAATTTAAAAGTAGGTATTTTATTCTGGAAACTTGTCCGAAAGGTGAATCAACTGTTTGTAATTAAGCTACTTACTATAATTCCGGTATGCTTTTCAACCTAAAAGTCTCTGCATTTCGGTTTTGCAATATAATTGTGTTTAAACTCGCAGGGTTATCATATCATTTAAAGATCTTCAGGGTTTCAGTTTGCGTCAGAAACTTTCGTAATATCAATTTTTTGTATAAAAGTTCGATTATTTATAATTTTGTAATCGACGAAATGTTTTAAGTGTTTCAAACATACTCGGATATTTCAGCTTTTGAATGCCTCCTGTTTACCAGATGTTCTCGTAAATTAATTTGGGGTCGACTGTTGTATTAAATAAATAAAAATTTAGGTTAAAATTGTTTTAGATTGGAATCCGTTTAAAAATAAATTTGCTACATTTTTGTCCTGGACAACTATTTTTGTCAAAATGTTTTTTTAAATTTTCTGCATAGTTTTAAAAATAACACAAAAATCGGTTCAGAACAAAGGAAAAAGCAATTTCATCAACGAATTAATTAATATCACAAACGGATCGGCAGTTAGGGCTATATCCCAAATATGATGCAAAAAATTAATATAAAAATGTTGTGCAAAATTAAGTAAGAATGCTTTGTAACGTTTGTAAACGGAATTTTTTAATCGAGGTGTGTAAAAACACGTTTTTAATTAATCCTTTAAACTAGTTGACATTTCAGTAGCGAGGTTTGATTAGAAAACGTAGGTCATGCCCGTGAATTTTCCACTTAATAATTTACAATTGTTAATATGAAGAGAAGTAGGTGGATTTTAAAAATTTTATGGGACATTGTCCGATAAACAAAATTCCATAATTAACGTATTATTAGCCTCTTGTTTATTTATAAAAGCGCTCTTTGTGGTAGGATTTAACTTAAAAATAGAGAAAGTATTCCAGACTGATAATAAAAATACTCCTTTGTTTTATTGTAAAAAAAACTTAGCGTTATCAAAGGAGCGAAAGCACATTGTTGGCTTGTTTTGTTGCTACTTTGATGTTATCGTTCTTTTTGTTTATTAACCAACAAAGGAAAGTGGGGTTTCATTAATGTAATTAAATGGTTGTTTATCGAAAGGTAAGGCATGTTTGTTTATAATAATAATCGTAATTTTTGTTATAAGTCTTTATTATATACAAAAGTTTCAAATTGTAGAAAAATGATACCACCGCGGGGAATCGAACCACCGACATAAGGTTAAACGCACCAATGCTCTCACCATTGAGCATTGAGCGTCAAACTTCTACACATGAAACTGTAACTTTGAAATCTGTTCTAGAAGTCGCATATAAAGTCAAAGAGCCGCTTAAGCTTTGGTTTCCTAGGAAGCGGTGCCGTCATTTAGCGGCCGTAAAAGTACGGTGGGTGACGTCACGAAAAACGGTGTCGTGTTTTTTAAGCCAAGTGTTTTCCAAAAGAGCGGTAGCGCACACCCAACGTAATAGAGCGGTGCCGTCTCATCTGAAGCGGTGGGCCAGTACGGTACGAATCAGTTCAGCAACGTTTTTTAGCGGTGTGTCTTGTGTATATAGTCCAGTCAAAATAGACATAACAGTTCGGAATAATTCGCAACGGCCGTATTTTTCACCGTTTTTCTGACGTCACCCACCGAATTTTTACGGCCGTTAAATGGCGGTACCGCTTCCTAGGAAACCAAAGCTTTACGAAGCGCATTCACAATGACTAATTACAATTAAATACACATATTGCTTGATAGGGCAATCTTCCTGTTAGTTTCTAATATTTATATATTTATCTTTATTATATGCCTTAATAATTGTACAAACTAAAACTTCGAAAACTTATCTAACAAAATTTTATTGGGTACAAGAAATTGCTCGACTAAAGCAGAAATTTCCAAATAACAACTCAAAATTTGTTTGGTTGCTTATGCGTTAGGCAAAATGCATTAACTTTGCTACTGCAAATTTAAAAAAGTTCCCAGATAAGCACCAAAAGCCCCCTGTTTAGCTTACTCATTGAGATAAGGTGTAGTTGAAGGTTACTATTATAAATATGCAAACGTAAAGAGAGTGTTTTGTTGTGCATTGCAAATGTAGGTCATCAAGATGAAACGAGCTTTATTAAAAACACAAAAGATGTTCTTTATCGTCTCACCTCTTACTCAATCGATTTTAATTCGTAAACGAGTAAACAGACCAATATTAACGATAATAAACTACATGTTTATTATTTTGTTTGTTACAGATTGTGATAATCTACGACGTAGAGTGAAGTTCTATGGTGGGAACTTATTATTAATAGCACCAAAATCGTGGTGTATTTTCAGTAGTCTAACGCGCGAGTTATAGAAGAGAACTCTTTTTTAAAAAAATCCTGTGATCCCCCCTCCCAAATTTAAGTAAATTACTAGTGATTTTAATCTAAATCGAGTGTTAGTAGTTAATTTATTTTGACTCGTAATTAATTTTGTTTGTTCCTCAAAAAATGGGAACCAACAGGATATGAAAAAATTGGAATCGTTCCTGAATAAAGAGCAAATAAACCTACCCACGATGCATGGAATGAACTATATTGGGAGATTTATCTCCAACTTTAAGGATTTCTACAATGACATCAACGGTGCTACCCTTACGGGCGCCATCGATGTGATCGTCGTTGAACAACCCGATGGTGCTTTTAATTGTTCACCCTTCCACGTCAGATTTGGAAAAATCGGTGTGCTACGGAGCAGAGAAAAAGTTGTAAGTATTTTATCAGTAATTAACTCCACGCTTTCGTTACCATTAGTTACAACATTTCTTGCACACCAAAGTGAAATTGTAGTTTTGTTTATTTTGAACGATTAAACTTTCGCAAATTTTATTACAAAATTCATATTCAGTTGTTCTTTTGGGACTTTCCCATTTTATTAAATAATTATTAGTTTAGATTTCTAGAGATTCATTATTTAACTTTTGCTATAGACTTGTAAAAGTTGTCCCTGTTCAAATGAAACAATTAAATTATACTATTTTTTCAATAATTTTTTAAGACCCTGAATGTTTCTTAAACGTAACGCTGTAGGGTAAAGGTAAAGGTATTGGCACTTACACTCCGCTTGGAAGTATGATTGGCAGCATTGAAGGTTAATGCCTCCTATGTTGCTGATATACGAGGTGTTGTGGTTAGCACTACACCTTCGACAACCACTGTGTTTCGGTTCCCAAAAATGTTCTTATGCTCTTTAAAGTGGAAAAACATCTTTCACATTCAGTCGTAGACATCGGTGTTGTACAAATAATGTCAACTAATTTATTAGTTTCTAAAAACACTCTTGTGAGATTATTATCAGCAATAAAAACCAAAAGTGACAAAACACCACCTACGCTACACATATCGTCTCGTTCTTAATTGCTCTAAGTGCAGTTTTTTTACTTCGGTATCCATATCTATAAAGAGTAAACAGCAATAGACAACAAATAAACAACAATAACCAATATCGAACGAACAGTAACAACGAACAAACCACGAAATCAAAATAAAAACAACAAATTAAACCCAAAAATTAATTAGAACGCGATTCCCACAGCTCTCACGCGATTATGGCTTCAACTGTTCAGTTCAACTAACTGGAATCTGTCACGGGTCACGATTTAAATGTGCTCTAAAGCGGGTAGATAATCCAGAATTTTGCTGCAGATTTCTAACGCGCTTGCGCAATAGTCACCGAAAATAGGTATCAATTCGTCTTGTCCCCGGAAGAAAGTTTTGATAACTCTTCGTTTCGGCAGGCAACGCGGCAATGGACTATAATATTGCTATTATAGGTATAATAATAGATTGTTGTGTTACTTGTGTTAAAAAAAATAAAAGTTAGAAGTGAGAAGTGTTATTAAAAAAAGCTTTCTTTCTCTCGAGTGTAGGGAGGGCACATGCCCTTGTGCCCTTTAGCACCAGTCGCCACTGCTTTTCATTCGTAATAGGCTTGGGCCAGTATATCCCTAGACATCTGTTTCTTTTTAGTGTCCTTTGTTATGGTTCAGGATTCTGCTCCATCAAAGAGGACCGACTTGACCATAGCATTGAATACTTTGGCCTTTCTATTTTCTATGATATTTCTTTCCATACTAGTCACAGCAATACACTTTTTATTTTGTACTCCATTTTCACTAGTTGCCACACTCCCCAAGTATGCGAACTCTTCTAGCGATTCTAAGGGCGGGTTGCACAAACATGATTTAACAGCTTCGTCAAATTAATCATTCATCAAAGTGAACAAAATCGAATCAAAATTCCAATGCATATGGGAAATAACACATTAGTAAACAAAAAATGATGATCTTTTGTCAATTTTGATCATTCCTTAATTTAACAAAAGCTTTGTGCAACCGGCATAGCTGTCTCTCGTTCTATATTTAGAACTATCGATTTAGGTTTGTTTCCATTAATTTGAAGTACCACTTTTCTGTTCTTTTTCTTCATTTGTTAGATCGACTACTTGCTCTGGCATGTAGCTCATTTTATGTGCCAATAAGCACATATCTAAGTCTCCTAGCTTTTCTGTAAGCGTCCACTGTATGCCTCTTTTCTTATCCTTTATTGTATTTCTCATCACTTTGTCTAATGATGAACAAAGCTCGTTTTGTTCTAATGAAATTCTGTTTATTAAAATGTAAAGACAGAATACATGACAAGTCAAATTACAAAATAACAATATTACTAGTTGCTATGAAAACAACCAATCCTAACATGTGTCGTACAAAGCAAATATATAAAATAGCCTGCTTGTGCTAGCAATGAAAGGAGCGCAATGCATTATTTCCAACACCCCTTCTCGCTGCTTTCATGCACATCTTCTTGGTGTTCGGTTTGAATTCCAAGTTTCGCTTTGAAATAGTAATGTCGTTCTCGTGTGAGCGGTTTTGTAAGTAGATCGGCTGTCATCTGCTCTGTAGGACAGTAGATCATGTTGATGACCTTTTCTTCTTGTAGATCGCGCAAGAAGTGGTGCGATATATCAATATGTTTCGTTCGGCTACTCAATCGATTGGATTCTACCATCTTGATACAACCTTGGTTGTCTTCCAAAATAGTAGTTGGACCACTCGGAGCACCACCCATGTCAAAAAGTAGCTGTCGTAACCACAGCAGCTCTCTAGCCGCTAACGAAACCGCCACGTATTCGGCTTCCGTAGACGACAGGGCAACGGTCTTTTGTTTCTGACTGCACCAGGCAATCGTCGATGTACCAAGCTGAAACAGATAGCCACTGGTAGATTTTCTGTCTACTTTGTCGCCTGCCCAATCTGCATCGCAATAACAGACTAACTCCGATTTCGCAGTAGACGAAAATCGTAACTTCTGATCTTTGGTACCAGAGAGATAACGTAAAACACGTTTGACTGAGCTCCAGTCTTTTTCTGTAGGAGTGGACACTTTCCGACATAAGTAACCAACTGCAAGTGCAATATCAGGACGCGAAACAGTGGCTAAATACAGCAATGATCCGATAGCTTGCCTGTATTTATTATTGTTCGGAAGTTGCGGACTGTCTTCCGCATTCATTGCAGGAAATCCAGTTTCCATTGGTGTTGATGCTGGACGACAATCAGCCATGCCATATTCTTTCAGCATCTGAATAACTTTCTGCCTTTGATGGATCAGGAAAGAACCATCACTTTCACGTTCCACATTGATACCCAAATAATGAGCAACTCCACCTAAATCTTTTGTGTTGAAGTAATAATCCAACTGAACACCAACACTTTCAGTAAGTTGCTCAGTGGTTGCTGCCACTAGTAGATCGTCGACATAGATCAGCACGTATGTTGCGTTCCCGTCATTCTCAATACGTGTAAACAAACACGGATCTGCTTTGCTGTACTTGAAGCCCAAAGTACGTAATACTTCAGTTGCCTTCTTATTCCATGTTCGAGCAGATTGTTTAAGTCCGTACAGACTACGTCGTAGACGTAGGACTTTGTTTTCTTGTCCGGGGATGACGAACCCATCAGGTTGTTCTAAATATAATTCTTCGTCCAGTTCACCATTCAAGTAGGCACATTTGACATCTAAATGGCGAACATGTAAGTTTCGGAGTGCTGCAACGGTCAACAGCGTCCGAACAGTCTCGTGGCGTACGACAGGCGCAAACGTCTCGTCGTAGTCAATGTTATTACGCTGAGAGAAACCACGGGCCACTAGTCTGGCCTTATAAGTGTGGATATGCCCTTGACCATCCAACTTTGCTTTAAAAACCCACTTCGCTGTTATGGTCTTCAAACCGGGCGGCAAATCTACAACATCCCAAACATGGTACTCACGGAGAGATTTCATCTCTTCTTCAGCAGCAGCCACCCACAACTTTCGCTCTCGTTGTGACAATTTCATGACATCACTCCAAGTAACAGGTTCTTTGTTTCCCTTAGTCTCGGCCATAAAAATATCATCATATCGCTCAGGAGCTTTCCCGGCAGTAGAACGTGTCGACCAGCGAGATCTCGTAGAGGAGACGGCATGTGGCTCGCATGGTTTGTCTCTTACACGCTCTGACTGAGGTGGTGGCGTCTGCTGACCCAGATCATTTTCCTCGTAAAAATTATCAGGCTCATTCGTCAGATCTTGTTGTTCTGACTCAATTATGTTATTATCATGCTCTGGTGGGATTAGTACATTCTTAACCTCTGCATCTGGTGTGGACTCGTAAAAGCAATCACAGTCAATGACATCCCCTTCTGGGAGATGTATCTTCTGATTGTGTTGGACAGGAATATGGCCTGGTTCACTTTCTACGATTCTCACAGATCGGCTAACGGTTACTTTGTTAGTTTTAGGATCAAGAATCCTGTAGCCCTTGGTAGTAGTGCTGTATCCCACCAGGATACCAATCACGGCGCAGTCATCCCATTTCTTTCGTAGTTCGTGTGGAACTAGTCGATAAACCTTGCTGCCGAAAATTCGCAGATGACTCGTATCTGGTTTTCTACCGTACCATTTCTCGTATGGCGTCGTGTCCACCGAACGACTCGGCAGACGATTAATGAGGTACGCGGCCGTCGAGATCGCTTCTCCCCAGAATTGCAACGCCAAACCAGCATCAAGAAGCATGCACCGTCCCATCTCTACAAGAGTACGGTTCTTTCGTTCAGCAACTCCATTTTGCTGCGGCGTATAGGGCACGGTCGTCTGATGCTCGATTCCCTGCGATTTAAAATAGTTTAGAAGTTCCCTGTTGACAAACTCTTTGCCATTATCTGAACGAAAGGTTGCTGGCGTTCGGTTGAACTTCGTCTTGACAGCATTAATAAACTCCTTCACCATACTGGGTACCTCGTCCTTTCCATGAATGAGTGCTACAACAGTAAAGCGAGAATAATCATCCGTGAAAGTCAGTACGTATCGGTTGCCAGATGGAGTCGTGTGTTGCATCGGGCCACAAAGATCACAATGGATAAGCATGCCCGGCATCGAAGCTCTCGTTTTGCTGTTCTTCGGAAACGGTGTAGCAGTAAGCTTTCCTCGTGCACAAGAGTCGCAATCTCTATTGCATTCTGATCCCAGCTTCACTGTTATGCCAGTAACCAGTTTTTCTGACACGAGTCTTTTGATAGCTGCAAGGTCGCGGTGTCCAAATCGTCGGTGCCACTGATAAAGAGTGGCAGCACCTACAACAAATGCAGTTTCTCCTACCTTGTCTTCCGATGAATTCACTGGTGCACCACCACGCAACCAGTATAGGTCATCATCGTGCTCGCTGAACGCTTCAGCGACCAGCTGACCATCAGCGGTGGTGATCATGCACCGATCACCTTCGAAAATCACACGCATGCCAGCACGTGTCATACGGCGAACAGATAGTAGATTCGTACTGAGGTTCGGCATGTACAGTACATCTAGCAGTTTGACTGATGACGTTTCCCCTTCTGAAAGTTTACAAGATAACTTTACCTCACCAATACCAGTTGACATCAACTTCGATGATTTGTCAGCTAAAGAGATGTTAGTCTTGTACTCCGATAGGTTCTGGAAACGTTTCTTGTCATCTAGCATATGTGATGACGCTCCAGAGTCAATGCACCATTTTTCGCCGCTGTTGTTAGCAACCATCACTGACTGTTGCTCTTTTACTTGAATAGCTGTGCCATGGAAAGCAAATTGCGACTTCACTTTTTCTCCACCATTGCGACTATCTCTACCCTGTCCTGCCTGATGTGCAGTAACATTGCGGCTGTTATTTGTAGGCTGACACTGTGGCGTTTCAGGGCAGTTACGTCTCAGATGACCTGGACGATTACAGTTGTAGCAGGTACGATCCTCAGCCGGCTGGCTGCCAGGACCTCCTACTCGGCCACGGCCTCGGCCGCGTCCACGTCCGCTTTGTCCTTGACGACCGGAAGTTGATTGCAACGCTGTTTCACTGTCTAACTTGATGCTCTGCTGTCCAGTTTCCATGCGACGTCGGTACTGGTCTTCGAGTTTGCCTATTACATAGTCCAGAGTCAAATCGGCTTCATCTCGTCCCTCTAGAGCTGTGACAAGTCCAGAGTATGAGTCCGGAAGACTGGCAAACAAATATGCCACAATCTCTTCATCATCGACTTTGGCATTGGCTAATCGAAGCTGGTTAACTAGTGCCAGCACTCGAGTAATGTGTTCTGACATTGTGCCAGACTTGTATCTGACTTGGCTTAACTTCGTGCGTAGGTAAACGCGACTGCCATAAGTTGACCTTTGGTATAAGTGCTTGAGATGTTCCCAGACATCGTGCGCTGACTCACGACCGGCAAAATGTGTCAACTGAGTATCAGTGACATGTAGAGTCAATGCAGCCCGTGCACGCTCATTTGATCTCTTCCATACATCATTTAAGTCGGATCCAGGCTCCGGTTTTGGATTTGAAGTCACATTCCACAAGTCCTTTTCAATGAGCAACGCTTGCATCTTTTCTTTCCAAACTGCATAGTTCTTACCAGAAAGAAGTGGAACTAATCGTGTGGAATTACCTTCAGAATCAGCCATCTCAGGGAAATATTTGTCAACCTTAAATTATGCGTGTCTGGCGCCCATAACCTGATGAACAAAGCTCGTTTTGTTCTAATGAAATTCTGTTTATTAAAATGTAAAGACAGAATACATGACAAGTCAAATTACAAAATAACAATATTACTAGTTGCTATGAAAACAACCAATCCTAACATGTGTCGTACAAAGCAAATATATAAAATAGCCTGCTTGTGCTAGCAATGAAAGGAGCGCAATGCATTATTTCCAACATCTAATGTGATCCTTGTTTAACCTCTGTTTTTGTTTCAAATTCTTCTGATAACTTTGTTCCCTGCTTAACTTTGCATTTATATCAGTTGTAGCCTTCTTTAATTAAGTTTATTAATTTCTGTGGTATGTCTCTATTGCCCGTATGCATTCTCTATCTATCGAGTCGATGGCCTTTTCAAAGTCTATGAATAAAAGACATCTGGCAAAAGGCGTCTGGTATTCTATTGACTGTTCTAGTTATTATTTTCTTACTGTGTTTATCATGCCTAGGGGCGTCTGGTATTCTATTGATTGTTCTGGTTATTATTTTCTTACTGTGTTTATCATGCCTGTACATGAACGCCCTGGTCTAAATCCATTTTGTTCTCTATGTAATCATTTGTCTAATACCGGCACAGAGTATAAACAACAAAAGATGGCAATTTTAATATTACATAATAAAAATAAAATGTACCTAAATCCTAAATCTGTTTTTATTCAATGAAGATGCGACTTAAGCATGGTCCACACGCAACGATTTATCGTTCGATTTGCATGTGCAAGTAAATCGTTGCAGATAAATCGTTGCAAACTCGCGTGCGTCCACATTATAACAACTTCTCGTATCGTAATTCGTAAAAGCGCCAATTGGCAATTTTTCCCCGCTATCATGGAGGAAGTATTATTGTGGAGTATTTTTGCGGTTTGCTTAAACGTTAAAAGAAAAAGAGAAATCGGAAAACGTCTAAATATAACTCGACGTTCTAGATGGTCTAGATCATGGTTATTAAAACGACATTTATATTCTCATGTACCTACAATGTACATTTACTTAAAGACTTGCGAGGTGAGCCCGAAGACTGGCGAAATTATTTAAGAATGGATACCGAAACATACAATTATTTATTAGAATTAGTGGGAAGATAACAAGTCAAAATACCATAACGTTGGCTTATAAATGTCATCATCTCCTGCTCCGGAACGAATTGACAATTAACAATTCCTTCCTGTAAACAGTGTAAACCGTTCGAAGAGAATTTATTTTTTTACAACGGTTTCTTTGTTTGCCGCCTTGTCCACTTCTTTATGCTTTTCCATTAGAAATTCGTAAGCTTGCCTTTTTTTGTCACGATCACTGTACTCTTTTGATTTGATATGCCATAGGCATGGAAAAATTTTATATAAATCGAGAAATTCAATGAGAAAATCATTCGAAATACTCGACATATTTTTTAACAACAAAAATTGAAATCAAATCAGTTAATTTTATCTATTTAATTACCGGGCTAGACGTGTCAGTAGGTAACTAATTATACTGTTTATGAGGCAGCTAAAAACTGAACAAATCTCGATCGAGCGTCCACACGATACGACTTGCATGCGCAAATCTCCAAAATCTATGCTATTCTGCTCAGACTTTCAACTCCGACTTTCGACTTTGCGCAGTTCTAAAATTTGGTCAAATGTGCTGTCCACACGTAACGATTTATCTGCAACGATTTACTTGCACATGCAAATTCGTTGCGTGTGGACCATGCTTTAATTTAAAATATTTATAACTGTCAGGTGGAATTGTCAAGTACAGTTTGATGGTTATGAAAAGTCACTTAAAATTACGCTTATTTACTGAAGCACTATGCGACATGACTTGTATACATATCTCTTTCTTCCATGGCACACTCTGAAAACAAATTTTGTGGATCACCCGATAGCAACGTCGCATCGTTTTGATGATAATTTAAGGTGTAAATAGAGAAAAAATAAATGGCAAAAGTTAACGTAAATGACAATTTCTACCCTATTTAAGTATCTACTTCACTGAAGTCTGGTAAAGTGCCAATTCGATTATTGATGATAATAAACTTCCAAAGTTCATTCCTAATAAATCTTAAACTTTGATATGGATGGGCCCATTTGTATTTGTGTATAACGCAGGAAAATCACTACTATTTACTTTAGCAAAGGGGCAAAATATTTACACAGAGCTTTTGTTACTCATGCTCATGATAATAATACTATGTTTTTACTTAATTTCATACATTACTACAATAACTGGCAGCATAAACAAAATTACTGTGACTCATTTCTAGTTACATTGTTATACGTAGCATTACTGATATTAGATATACAGGCAACAAAGCCTTTTTCCATGATCATTTCCTTTCTTTAGAACATTTTTATTTTTTATAATTTAGTTATGAATCACCACTAACCTTACCAAGTTAATTGGATTGGAAAGTTTTGATTTGCAATGATTATTTTCAAACAGTAAATAGGAATGCAAGGAGTTAAACAAACGCATTTGTTATTGCTAAACAAATTAATTGGATCGGCGTTCGTTAATTGCCGCACACATAACTCCCAGACACCAAATGTTATGAGTTGTTCTGCACTATTTAAACTAAATATGTCGAATGATGATGATTTTAACATTTTTGTTAATAAACTCTTTATCTCGTATCAGTAATGCAAAATAACGATTATAAAAACTGTAATTTATTTTAATTAGAAAACATTTTATACACAATTACTTTGCATTATTAAAAAAAGAAACCGAAGCTTAACACAGATAATTATAACTTAATGGTTTAAAGATTTGTTATGTTAATTACCACATATTCAATTCAGTCAGTGCCATTAATTTTCATACATTGTTCCCCAAGTAATAAAAATTTATTGAGGTTTAATTGTATGCTATAAAAAATAAATATTCCTTGTATAATTCACGTACAGTATCACTTATGACCTTAAATACCTGTACCTTAGGGAATTTGCATCGACCTTCCTTGATTATCTATGGTTAAATATTGTGAAACTATTTGTTACCTTTAGTTGTTTATGCACTTTACGCATTTTGTACGTTGATTTATGCGTCACTGTAATTTTTATTAGGTACATTTCTTCCCTTTTAGGAGTTGCATAAATTCGTTGTTGTAAACAAAGAACTAATATGAAGGTTTCTGAGGTAGTTAATAACGCATGTTGTGCAACACAAAATCGATGTAAAAAAAATGTTTTCAATCTTCTTATCTTGTTATCCGTATGCCCTTAGGGCGTCGGATGTATCTGTTGATTTCCTCCCACATTTATCCATAGTTTCCAGTTCTTCCGGTCTTGTGCGCAATTTCTTTCATTTCATTTAAGGACTTTCCCCTGTCCATTCCTATTTCCAGCCAGGTTTTCCTTGGCCTTCCCGTCTTTTTACTTCGTGCGGTCCCCGTCTTTTTACTTCGTGCGGTCCCCATCTCCGTAACCTTTCTTACCATGCTCTGCGTGTTCGTTCTCATTATGTGGCCCTACCATTTAATCTTGATCATGACGAACACAGAAGGTTTTTTATCGGATACAGAAGTGGTAATTATATAAAGCTTCCGATTGGTATAAAGAGTTGCTTGTTTTCCAATTTCCTCATGAGCGGTTCTTTTTCTACCATCTGTCGTATTTCTGTGTTTCTTACTCTGTCCTGTTTTGTTTTCCCCGCTATTTTTCTAAGATATTTCATCTCCATTGCGGTGATTTGAGATTCGTGCTTTTTCAGAGGTGTCTCACTAGCGCAGAGCATTGTTGGTAGGGCTATTACGTTATATATTATTTATAGCATGGTAGATTTTGGTTGCTTTTTGTCTTCTTTTAGCTATTCGTATGTGGTGACCACCTCTAAATGTTGATGTTTGCAGCTGATTATTTTATCCTGTTCTGTTGTACCTCTTCCATTTATAATAATCACTTTTGTTTTTTTTATGTTTATTTCCATCGTCAATTTCGTTGATCCATATGTTGAGTAGGGATTGCGTCTTTCTTTGGGTAACGAGTTTAATTTCGTCTGCATATAATAGATTACTCAGTTTTATAGGGACGAGGTTTTTTATATCCTAAGGTCGTTTGTTCCATTTAATTTTTGTATTTTTTATTAGTCTTTCCATAACTATGATTAAGGGCTCAGACTGTCTCCTTGTTTACTCCCTCTTCTTATATGTATAGGTTTCGGTTTTCGTCCATCTATTTGAACTTTTGCTCTTACGTTATTATAAATACTTCTTATGATATTTATAGTTTTCCTATCAACTTCCAGTTCTTGAAGACTTTTGCGGATTATTTGATTTTCTATGGTGTCAAACGCTGCCTTTAGATCAATAAAAGTTGAATATAGTTGTTCGTCGCTGTTTATAGTTCATTCTATTAGATTTCTTATTATGTATTATCACGTGATAATTCCGCACTACCACAACTTATAGGACACGTGGAAGTCCTTTGGATCTCGCTAGCAAGCAGTGGCGAAGGGGGATTCGAAACGCTAAACCCTTCAAATAGGGGAGGTCATAATCGGGAGGAAAATGGGCGCCACTGCGGAAATCACCCGAGATAATGATGAGGAACGTACCGCAGATAGTTCCTTTGGGCTCGAAAGAGTTGGGGTGGCTGCCCCCTACTGTTGGAGGTACTTACCCTTGCTTACTGAAATAAAACTGGAACTGGTGGGCAGGCTCACACGGCTATACACAAATATTAAAACAAAACACAAATAAAAAAAAGGCAAGAATGAATTATCAATAAAATTTAATGGATGCAAGTAATATTCAAAATATGCCACAAAAGAATCTATAAGCTCTATCTTAAATTAGGTGAAAAGGAGGATTAAGGGATGTCACATTTATTGGGTTTATGGCAAATATATTGTTATGCTCTTCCACTTAAAAGAATTACATACAATTTTTAATTATTCTTCCGGCTAGCTCAATAATAAGATTTAATTAATTTCTTTCAGAATCTCCTAAATCAAGGTCTTTAAAGGGTTCCCTTTGACGAATTTCAAAATTTATAAAAATTCACCAAGATAAAATTTTAAAAAATATAACACCTTTCAAAATTATGATAAACTTTTACAAAGAAATAACAATAATTAATTCTAATAACAAACTAAACAATTTTTTTTTTTAAATTAAAAATATAAACTACCTTTTTTTATATTTGAAAAAAACAACTTGAACAAACAACACTCCCTGGTTTGACTTCTAATGTATCCAACTGTTGAACCAACCTTTTCACAATGAAAGACTTTCCCCTTTAACTCCAACTCCACCAACCTGACTGCAACTCCACCAACCTTACTGCAACTTCACCAATAACACAATTTCCTTCTTTCGATTTTATTTATATTTGTGTAATACCCAAATTTTTATATAAACTTCTTCAAAAATAATAATTTTTATTCCAAATAAACTTTTATTAAATTAAAATTCCAAATTATAACTTCTTTTCAATCTTTATTTGTTTACAATTTGTTTTCAGAATATTCTTTTGGTACTTTAATACGTTTTTAAGAGTTTTTAAAAAAACTCAACTTACGTTTTTCCAAAAAAAAAATATTCAACTGTTTGTTTTTTATTTGTTACCCTAGTTTCTTAAATTTTAACACTCTACAAAATTATTTTTATGACATATTTACAAAATTACTATCTAGATTCTATCCTACTTATTTACAATATTCATTTTCTAACTTATAACTATTTACAATTTTATTTACACTAAATTTTCATACTTTCAAAAGGTGTTCATTCACTTTATCCAAATTCAATTAAAACAATATCACCTCAATATAATTAACAGCTAGGCTCCCTTAATCGCAATCAAAAGAGTGGTGATGACAAAACGTACGCTAAAAATTCAAGTACAAATGATTTCACACATACAACACAAAATAAGTAATCGTTACTATAGTTCGCTCTGTTTCTGAATGGTTCACGCTAAAGCAAAAAGCAATACGCACTAGTTGAAGACAAAAGACAAAAAAAAGGATGCTCGAAGTACTTAATTTTCATGCAATAAGTACTGGTGCCTGTCCACGAGTGAATAGCAAAATACGGTACTGAATTGGTACACTCACAACCGGCAGTAAAGGGTAGCCTAAAGTATTTACCTGGGAAAAGGGGGTAGTTGTCAGGGCCCTTGGAAGCGATGGAAGCTTCAAACCCCAGGAAAAGATAGCAGCGGTCGGCGTAAAAACGGGATGGAGTCCTTCTTCCGGAAGCAGGTGTGAAGACAACAAGATGTCCTTAACTGGTCGATTTTTAATCCGAAGCGAAAACTGCGTGGAACGGACCTTCATCAAACGTCAAGCACAAACGGAACATCCAACACAGAACTTATATTGGACCCGATACAAATGAGACACTCTCTGGGATATATGCCGTACGATAGGTTTTCCACGAAAACTAAACGAAAGCGAGAGGCCGATAAATAAAACGGGAATTTTCTACCAAAAGTCTGGGAACGATAATGCACGACTAATGATGTTGACAGCTGACTAAACTCTAAGGTGCCTTGCTATTTTTCCGCAAGCGAAAGATGTTAGAAAGAGATGCCCAAACGCGACTTACGTCCGCGGGGTGAAACCTGTAACGGCTCCAAGCTGGCGTTGTTTTCCCGCGATCCGGTGATTCCCCGAATTCTCAACAAAGAACACATTGAACAAAATATTACATCATCATATTTGGGGTTTCTTTGAATTATTTTGCAACCCAAAAGGAATGTGCTGATCTCATGTTACTTTCTGTGAATTCTGCACCTTCAGGGTCGGCTTAAACTTTGAATAACAGGGCCGTATTATAATTAATTTACGTAAAATTTCAAAAGCCGTAACAGTATATTTGTGTTTGTTCATTTCAAAGGCTGCTTGTTCGACATCTAATTTATCTTCTATTTCATTTCTTATCCAGTTTTCTATTATTTTCGTGTAAGTCTTATATCCTACTGAAGGTAGGCATATCGCCCTATAGTTATTGCACTCTGTGTGATCGCCTTTCTTGTAAATTGGCACTATTACATTCTCTTCGCAGTCTTGTGGTATTCTTTCCTGTTTCTACGCTTCATTGCTTATTTTATATCTCCCAACCACTTTATCATCTTGGGTTCTATTTTGTCTTCTCCTCTGGCTTTTCCTATCTTAGTGTGTTTTATGGCTTCATCTATTTTCAACTGTGATTAATTCTCGTAGGTGTTTCGTTTTTTCTTCATTCTTCGTTATTTCTATTCTTGTTTCCTTTGCGTTGTGTTTTTTTTTTCAAATTTAGCTTTATAGTGTTCTTCCCATATTCCAAGGATTTCTTGATTGTTTATAGTTATTGTTCCTACTTTGTTTTTCATTCTTTTTCCTCGCGTTTCTCACTAGATTCCAGAGTTTTCTGTTATTATTCCTGTAGTCTTCCTTTAGTTCTGTTCCAAATTTTTCCCAGCTTCGTCTTTTTGCTGTTCTTACTGCTATTTCATCCCTTCACTTTCTATATTCTATTTTATCTTCTTGTTACTGTGTTTGTAGGTATTTCTTCCCTGCTTATTTCTTATTTTTGATTTTTCCTTTTAGATCAGGCGTCCACCATTTGGTTCTCTTTTGATTTGGGTTTGTTTTGCTTTTACCACGCAGTTCTAATTATTATTTGTTTCAAGTTTCCACATCTCTCGTCTATATTTATACTCTTGGTCTTTTAGTACTTTATCCGTTTCTTTTTGGTTTATTTTCCTAGTTTCTTCTTCTTTTAATTTCCGCTGCTTCCATACTTGCTATAACAAGTCGATGGTTGGATCCTATTTCTGATTCGGGGATTGTTTTAATTTCCTTTATTTCGTGTTGTATGTCTTTTGTATGGTAATAAAGTCTATGACACTTTTTGAGTTTTTCTCTAAACTCTAAAGCTATGAAAATGTATGCCTTCCATTCTCTGATCCCAGAAACTGTTTCCAATTAGTATTTCATATTCTATACAGAATTCATTCATTTTTTCCCCGTTTTTATTCAGTCTTAATTCCCCATATTCTCCCATGCATCCCAGGCCTCTACCTATTCTGGCATTCCAGTCCCCCATTATTATTACTTTCTCTTTTTTCTCTTTTATGTCATCTAATGTCTGTTGTAGTTTATCATAGAACTCGTTTGTTATGTCTTACTGGGGCATAAATATTGTTACAGTAGAACTCACTCGCTTGCTGTTTTATGTAAATTCTCGGATTTACTTTAGTCTAGTTGTATATTTAGACTTCCCAGTTACATCTAAGGATTGCATGGTTGCATACAATGCTATTGCATACGTCACGCCTCTTCTTATTTTTGAATTTAGTCGCTAATGGGTTTAAAATGTTTAGGGAATTTGTATAATTTTAGGTTGGCTTTCTTTAGAGAATTCTGTTGGAAAATGTATTAGTTTGCTCTTCTACTTGAAACATCCGTCGCGGATAGAGGTCGTTTACCTTGGTTTTAGAATTTTGGTTTTCCAAAATTAGTTTGATCATCCGAGGTACGACTTTATATAAAATGGTTTAGTTAGCCTTAGAGGCCTTTAGAGAATTTGAAACGTTAGTGAGTTTTATATTGAATTACCATTTTAAACCTTTATTGGGATTTTTAACTATTCGACGACCATTTTGATAGGAGCATTTCGAAGGGCATTTTAACATCTGTTGCTATGTAATGCATTGGTGTTATTTAAAGATTTCTTACGGTATTCGTTGTGTTTCAGCCCTCTTTCTTGTAGTACGTTCTTGTAGTACTTCCTGTACGAACAACGTGTTCGTTGGTAGAACGCATTTGTTATCCACGTGTTGTTCGAGGTCACGTTTTTGGTTTGGAATTGTTGGAGCCGAAGAAATTAGTCCATCCTGTGCTTAATTACCCTGCAATTAGCTGGAATTTCCCCTAACTCAACTTCGTATCCTGCAAGTTTAGTTTTAAACTCGAGGTTTGATTTTGAGGTTATTTTTGTGTAAAGTTAAATTTAGAAACATTCAAACATATTTCATGAAGCTTGATAATTTTGGTATTTAACTATTGTTAGTAATTTGATTAGAAACGTTTATTAGCCATATTTACAGTAGTAATTGTAATTTGCATTGTAATTCAAAGTATTAGTAAAAATTTTCAATCGTCATTTAGTAAATCGTACTCCAGTACGCTTAATTAAAGATTGTGGTTGCAGTCACAGCAACGTGAATTTATAAACTGTAATTTTTTTTTGTAAAGGAATATTCAAATTATCGTGTTTCAACTTAGTAAATTATTTTCTTTTAATTTATTTTAAATTCAGTCGTAATTGAATTTGTGGTTACCGATAGGTCTCGCAAGACATTGTTATTATTTACTATTGTGTTATTATGTTTTTTTTTATAGCTGCGTCAATGACAAAAGTGAGCTCATTTTTATCTGTGTGCGTTAGTTATTAATTTAATTTAAGAATTATCCTTGCGAACCCTCAGAGGGTCTACGTTCGTTTAGTTACGATACTGTCTTTGAACATTCCCTATAGTTTTTTTTTTTGTTTGTTTAATTAGATCTTGTGGTTTGAGGCATGATATTTAGAATTAGTTTGTTTACGATCTTAGTAATTTCTTTATTGGTTTGTTTGAACGATAACTTTTTCAATTTCAATATTGTATATGTGTCATTTTGCTTATGAGTTAATATATCCTATTTCGTTAATTACAAAGCCTTGCGTTTTATTGTCAAGTCAATTGACTTTGGAGGTCTATTCTTCAGGAGATCCGACTGAAGACAGTGTTACTTAAGAAAGGGTCTGGCACCCAAAGAACATCGTTAGTTTAGGAATTTAGTGAGCACTACTATTTTCTTTTATGAACCTCACGCCCACGCAACAGAGTAGCGGGTTTATTTAGTGTTATCACCTCCGGATAACAATTGATATACTTCACCTAGTGCTGGTGTAGCAATATCTGTATCAGATTTACTGTGTTATGTAATATTATGATTATTGTTATGATTCTAGAGTCTAGAGTTTATTGTTTCATATTTTATTAATCCCCTCTTTTGCTCTTCATGTTTTATTTACTCCAGCGTAATATAATGTGCATTCTTCTGTCAATTGCTTCTTTTCAATCTAAAATCGTTTATTACCAACAGGTGGACATCGAAGTAAACGGAGATCCTTTAGATATTCATATGAAATTGGGAGAAAGTGGTGAAGCATTTTTCGTTGAAGAAGTTCAAGACTCTGATAATGAAGAAATCCCCGAACATTTGGCTACTTCACCGATCCCGGTTGAATTTGAAGAAATATACAATTCGAAGGTTCGTTTCGATTTTGTATTTATTTTTCGTAAATTAATTTTGCTCTTACAACAGGGTCGTCGACGCAACAGTCTAGATTTAAGCGAGAAAAAACTACCAGCATTTGAAAATGAAATAAATGATTATACAAAACGCCGACATACAGCGAGTACGGATGATGGTTTTGCAGCCAAAGATTTTATAAAACGTCAAATAGGACTGGGAAATATCGAATTAGGTGAAAATTCCGCTGAAGATTTAACGTTATCGTTGCCATCGGGCAATACCACTAAAATTAGTAGCGATGATATTAGCAAGGATACTAGCATTTCAGAAACGATTTTCCAAATGGATAGTCTCGAAATGGAAAATAAATTGAGCGCAGAAAATAAACCAGAATCTGCGTCTACGCCTATTAAAAGCGAAGAGCCGGTTAGTACCGAAAGTAAAAATGGTAAGAAAAGAAGGCGGAAAAAATCTGTTATGAAGAAAAAGAACGCCCAACGCAAAACTTCAACAACATCTGAAGCACCTTCTGTTGAAATATCAGAACCTGCTGCGGATTTGAAAACCATTGATTCGGGAACCGATCGTAGTTCGTTAGATAGTAATGTTTCTGAACCCGAGTTAAAAGACATGCAGTAAGTATTTGTAGTTTAATAAATATACCACGTCTAATAAATCATTCTTATAGAGTCTCTGAAACTGCTTCTGTCAGTGGAAATCGTAAAGTTTTGGATCCTGATTTTCATTTCTTCAGTGATACCGAATTAACCTCAGGACCTGGAGATTCACGCCCAGCATCGCCTACAACCGTGGAGGGTGTTTTGTCAGACACGGAGTTTGAAGTTAAAAGTCGTAAAGGTTCGTAGAGATTTAAATTAATCAAAAGTGAAATTAGAAATTAACTCGCTTCTAATTTATAGAAGAAGATAAAGAAATAGCTGGTCAGAGTTGGGCCTGGGGCGAATTTCCAAGTTCCAACCCGCAGGTTGTAACTCCAGTTAGTGATAAAATGACAGGACAAACACCCACCCAAGCTCAACATAATTCAATGCTTAGTAGCGTATTCTCATTTATGAAACACCAGAGACAAAACAGCGCAAACGATGGCGTTTATCTTGCCGATCTCAGTTCTGGTGCGATCGAACCAGAAGTTGCCGCTCTCTACTTCACTAGCGCCCCAGGAAAGAAACACACAGGTAGGCCAATTTTTTGATCATTTCGTGTGATGTCCCCTTATTTTAGTTTTGCAAACCACTTGATTTTTCGCTTTTAGCATTTTTTTTTTTATTAGAATAGTTATGATTTTGTATAAAGGTCCGCAGTATTTTAGTTAGTGCTTGCTTTGTCCTATTTTATATATCGTAATTGGTGTTATTATAACATACGTTCAGATGCCGACATGGATTGTGAATCAGGAAATGGTCCATCTTTAACTCAAAGCCCCAACAGTGCGGAGGGATGCAAATCCATCGACTCTGACTTTGAAGAACATAAAGCGTAAGTATCATCTTTATTTTCACAAACTTATTTATAATAAAATCAGTAAAAAAAAACAATCGTCTAACCGTTGAACTGTTTTCTCTATTTCGGCATTAGTGTGAATTATATTCTCACACGCCCTTTGATGTCAGAATGAACTCTATTCTTAATCGATTTTTGGTGAAATTTTGTTTTTAGGAATTGGTAAACTGCGTTAAATAATACACTAAATACGTAGGCAACCATTGCCATTCTTTATTTAACGCTGAACAACAAAAATGTCATGTCAAACTTCTGTCAACTGTCAATCATAAATCACTGTTACCAACCTAACTATCTTACCAAAATTTCCCCGGATGGAAATTGGCAAGTATAATCCATTCACTTAACTCCCGTGAAATAAAAGTCACAATGTGTTGGTTAATATGAAAATCCCTATTAGGCTATTAACAATTTTTAGATTTGAGATTGGCGCACCTTTAAATTTAAATTTAATGCTTTTGTTTTTTTGTTTTCACTTTTGACACTTAAATTATTTATTATTCAAGTTACGTTTTATAATTCATAATCTTTAGAGAAATGGATGAACAGAAGCACCAACGAAGTTTATTATCAAAGATTTATAAACCCATTTTTACCTTGTTCTACTTAATTTTACGAAAATGACAAATGATTTATCCTAACCTTACTTTCAGTTTGACGTTAAGTACATTCACTAAAAAACTTGATAGGTTGTGTACATAAAGTACACTCCAAAATTTTCATTTGACAGTGTAAACGTCACGGGAGTTAACTGAATGTCCACTTGATATTAAATATACAAAAAATATAAATAATGTAGATGGAAGCCGAAATAGAGCACTTGTTACAGAAGGCAATTCGAGCATTCGTCCGTTTGGTCACTTTGTGTCCAAATTTCGGATTCATGCGCGAAGCTTTGGTTGCATTTTACTATACTATTAACGATTATTTTCCTTATCAGAACCCAAGTTTTCATGTGTGATATCAACTTGTCGCTGTGTGGATGGGAGCCTGAGCCTACCGAGGAGATCTTCATCAATCATTCGGTGGCATTTTCCGATTTGTGTAACAACCCCTCAATCTTGGAATCACCAAAGCTTGTGGTTCGCATACATGATAAATATTACAACTGGAAAGTTGCCGTTCCAATTATTACAAGTCTTATGATTTATCAAAGAGCACTTCCGCAGGTTTGTAATTTTTTTTAATTTAATACCTTAACTGCGGCCATGATTTATAGTGAAACCGAATTGGGTCACGTTTGTTAAGGGTGCGTAGTAAAATCTTATTTGTGTTATGTGTCAACAGTCTACAGTTGATCAGCTGTGCAACATTCACATGTCATCTTCAAGTGCGCAAGAAAAAAGGGCCAAACCAGAACCGAGAGGTTACTCATGGTGGGGTTGGCGACGAAGTCGTAGTTCAAGGGAAGCTGCGCCTTCTGTCGACACTGTAATCAACATGGATTCAACTAAGACTGACGAAACCAAAGAACAGACTGGTACAATGCCCGAAGACGTTCCAAATACAAAAATTGAAATGTCGAGTAAGTCTAATTTTAATTATTTATGATTCAAAATAGTGAAATTAATGAACTTTGTAGCTGCAACCGAAGATGGTTATTATGGATCTCAAAGCTCAGGGAGCGATCACGGTAAGGACCTTGGTGTTGTTGAAGAAAAACCCGAGGAAATAAGCGCTTCGCCAAAATCCGACAAGTCTGATAAGTGCCGGAAAACTTTACGACTGAGTTCCGAACAGATTGTAAGTGCACATTTCAAAATTGTGATTATTTATTGTTAATTAGTGATTCTTTAACAGAGAATGTTGAATCTTCGTGACGGTATGAATGAAGTTGAATTTAGTGTTACAACGGCTTACCAGGGCACCACTCGTTGCAAATGTCACATATATAAATGGAAATGGGACGATAAAATAGTCATATCCGATATAGACGGAACCATTACAAAGTCTGATGTTTTGGGCCATATTTTACCGATCGTCGGCAAGGATTGGGCCCAATCCGGTGTAGCGCAGTTATTTAATAAAATAAAAGACAACGGATATAAATTATTGTATCTTAGTGCGAGAGCAATTGGTCAGGCACGTATCACACGTGAATATCTTAAGTCGATCAAACAAGGTGATCTTAATATGCCCGATGGACCCATGTTATTAAATCCTACATCGTTGATTACCGCTTTCCACAGGTAAAACCTCATTTAATAAATTGCTAGTTGTTATTAAATAGAAATTAATTTTACAGGGAGGTGATTGAAAAGAAGCCAGAACAGTTTAAAATTTCGTGCATGAGCGATATTAGGGCGTTGTTTCCTATTGATTCGAATCCTTTTTATGCTGGTTATGGAAATAGGATAAATGTAAGTAAAACTTCAAGTTATACTGATTGATTTAGTCTTCTTCTTCTTCTGTTAGTTCTGATCCATTAATGGATATTTGCGATCATTCTGGCTATTTGTACCTTATCACGTCCTTGGACCTTCTCCTGCCTTCCTCTCCTACTCCCCTTGGTCCCAATGTCCCTATTCTTACATTTAAGTCCCCTCCACAAACCTAGAAAAAGAATAGACCACTGATGCTGTACTCCCCACTCCAAAAAATTTGTACCCAAAACTCATTTGGTAAATTTTTAGTGGATATAGCTTCCCTAAGTTTGACTTGTGGCAATGGCACTGCAGTTGAGATTCAAACCTTTTGTTGTTTGGTTTATATTTACTTTTTTAACATATCAAAACTAACGCACTTAACCTGAATTAGTGGTACTTAAACCAGGTGTAAACACACAAGCCACAACACGTGTTCACCGGAACTTAAACCACTTCACGCAGAGTTATACCACGTGACGCAATAACTGGGGCTCGTAATATGGCGGAAATTTGGTACCAACGAAATCAACCCCTTCCTCAGTCTATTCTTTTTCTAGGTTTGCGGTCCCCTCCAATAACTATGTGGTCATCTCTGTTGCTTTCCACTAATTCTTTTAAATTTTGTATTACGTTCTCTATTCCTTTATTGTTATAAACTGTTATTATTCTCCATCTTTCCTCTTGAATTCTTATGTTCCTCTCATATAATCCTTCTTTGTCTTTTATTTGGTGTGTTTCCTCGTCTTCCCGCTCTTCCTCTTCCTGTAATCCTTCTCAGAATCACCGCATATAATAGAAAAACCGCCGAGATTCATTAATGGACCAGTAAATTGGGAAACCTTTCAAGCCGCAATTGATGATAATATACAGTGTCCCACTTCTTTGCAAACATCCGAAGATATTGATAAAGCTATAACCAACTTAGAAAGTACAATCACTAGAGCTATAGAGGATGCTTCTGTAGTACAACCTAATCTAAGGAAACCAAATTACAATCAGCCTCCAAAAGAAATAATACTCTTAATACAAGAAAAAAATCGGGTAAGGCGAGAATGGCAAAGGACCAGACAACCACATCAAAGACAATTACTGAACCACTTAATACGACAAGTAAAATATGAACTCGACAACTTCAGAATACGCAGTTACAGAGCATACATTGAAGAATTGCAACCAAGAGATTCCTCTCTATGGCAGGCAACTAAACGAATACTTAAACAAAGTCCCACTATATCTCCAATAAGACATAATAACGTTGTTTACTCTACAGATAGGGAAAAAAGTGAAATTTTTGCCGAATACCTCGAAAGTGTTTTTACCACGGACATTACTCCAGAGAACCTTCAAAGAGGGCAGCAAATTAAAGACTATGTAGCCAACAATCTTCCAGACACCTCAGGTATTATAAAACCCATTAGTCCTAGAGAATTAGTGAAATATATTAAAAAACTACTTAACAAAAAATCACCGGGGCACGATCTTATACCTAATATTGTCTATAAAAAACTCACCAGGAAAGTGTTTTGCTATATCACTTCAGTACTTAACTGTTGCCTCAGAATAGGATACTTTCCGACTACTTTTAAAATAGCGCATATTGTTATGATTAACAAACCAGGCAAAAACGCTCAGTATCCTTCAAACTACAGGCCTATAAGTCTACTTACAGTATTGTCAAAACTGCTGGAAAGAGCTATTCTAACTCGACTAAACAGTGAACTAGTCGTTAACAACACAATTCCCACCTTTCAATTTTGCTTCAGGCCTCGTCATTCTACAACTCATCAATTGCTGAGAATTAGTGAAACTATTGAAAAGGGGTTTGAGGGCAAATTACATACCGTAATGGCTTTTCTCAATATTGCTAAGGCCTTTGATACTGTGTGGCAGGATGGATTGCTGTACAAATTACTGAAAATGAATATACCAAATTACTTATTACTAATCTTGAATTCATTTCTTCAAAATCGAACTTTCCGAGTCAGAATAAATAGTACATTATCTACATCCAAAAATATTTTGGCTGGAATCCCACAGGGGTCTATACTAGGCCCAGTTCTATATAATATTTTCATGCATGACATCCCAGACCCACATAACACAACAATCGCTAAGTACGCAGACGACACTGCATTAATTAGTCAGCATGAAAATATCAATATCGCTGCTCAAGAACTTCAGGAAAGTATAAACGAATTGACTAACTGGCTTAACAACTGGAACATATCTGTCAACCCATCCAAATGTCAAACTAAAATATTTACATTGCGACGTCCTGCAATACCACCAGATATCACAATAGATAATCAACCCATTCCGTGGAACCCGCCGGATGATGGTGTGAAGTACTTGGGAGTATACATGGACAGAAGATTAACATGGAAACTACATTTAAACAGAAAATTAAATGAATGTCATAGCAGATTATCCCAACTATATCCCATTCTTAACCGGAAATCGCCTTTGAAACTAGTATGCTCACTCCTAATATATAAATCTCTTCTCCGTCCTGTAATAACCTATGCCTGTTCTGTGTGGGGTGCAGCTTCTAAAACCTCCATCAAAAAACTACAGACGTTTCAAAACAAAACTTTGCGCATCGCAACAAATTCACCTTGGTTTATACGAAACGCACAACTCCACCACGAACTTGGGATACCAACAATAGAGTGTTTTATCAAAAACTGTATTAAAAGATTTCATGATAAACTCAGTGAGTGTTCAGGTGCTACCAAGTACACATTAGGTGAAAAATATATTCACCGACGTTTAAAACGTAAACTTCCCCAAGATTTACTATCAACAGACGAAGAATCTAGTGACTGAGGAACGCTATTAGCGTTGTCCTCCTTAAGTTAATATAGTGCAAAGTGTAACGTGAACCGTTCCGTGTGTAGCTGAAAGGGAGCTGATCCGGACAGAAACTATTTAAAAAAAAAAAAAAAAAAAAAAAAAAAAAAAAAAAAAAAAACTTTGGTAATTTGTGTTGCCATTTCTCCCAGCTTTCTTTTTTTATCCATGTTTCTGTGAGGTTTATCATTTCATAATCTTTTAGGTATTCCCAAAAGTCTTCATCCTTGTTATTTATTCCTCTGCTATTCCAAAATAATATTTTTATTTTTCCTGTGTTTGTTAATTCTATTTTATTGTCTTTATTGTTCCGCATACCATCTTTTCTTGCTTCTTTTATTAATTTTCGCACTGTATTTGGCGCTTTTATTTCATGTTTATTTTTCTCCTTTCTCATATCCGTATATTTTGCATTGTCTTCTTCTGTTGGTCCCGTGACCATCTCTTCCTTTCTTGTCTTATTTTTTTTATTACTTTTTCAATTTGTTATCCTGATTTCCTGTTCCTTTGCTATATTGGCTTATTTTACTACTGTAAATTCCTAGCTGTTTTACTTTATTTTCTAGATTCTCTTGGCGTATTCGAAATGTAAGGGCCGTTTGGTCATAAAAAAAAATATATTCGTTAGAAAAAGCTTTTATTGGCAGTTTTAGTTTTCTACAAACCTACTTCACTTTTCCATATAATCGCCGTTCACTTCTAAGCACTTTTCGTAACGTTGCACTAGCTTCTTCAACCCCTCTGCATAGAAGTTCTGCCCCTGGGAATTGAACCAGTTGACAACGTCGGTGGTGCGTCCAACATGAGGAAATTCATTAGCTAGAGCACTAATCGTCGATCAAATTGCAGTTTTTGGTCCGCTTGTTGCACGATTTCATCGGTCTGGATACTGCGCCTGCTACTCCGCTCTTCATCATGCACATTTATGCGGCCACTTTTAAAGTCTCGACACCTTTCCTTTACTCATTATTGTAGGCCCATAAACTAGGCACAACTCCTAATGAATTTGAGCAGTTGTAGATCCTTTTGCACACAAAAATCTAATTACAGCACGCACTTCGCAGCTGGCGGGAGCAACGATTTTCGAAGCCTTTGTTGTTTGCTTTCACCAACAGTCAAACGACTACTGAATCAAAACAATGACTTCAGTGGCTTCGTAAACAATCAATAGATGGCGTTGCATTTGTGCAACTTTGTTCTGAGCTGCCAACACTTAAATATAAGCAAACGGCCCTTACATTTCGAATACGCCTCGTAATTTAGTAATTTTGATTTTTGTTTTAGGTTTAGTTTTGTTAGATCTGTAGTATTATTTACTTCTAGCCTTTTGTCCTTTGCCTGTGTCGTCATCCTTAGAGGGTCCTGATCCTGTGTTTGCTATTGTTTTTTCCCTCCACTGTTTTTCGTCCCTTCGTCGTAAATTGGTGCCAGTATTTGCTGTACCATACTTATTGGGCTTTCAGCTCACTTGTCATTTGTTTTTGAGATTTTTGTTGGCAATTTCTTCATTCTAGTGGTTTGCTCCTCATTTATAGTCATTTTTGTTGGTGTATCTTCTTCCGATCTATTCCTTTTCTTGGTTTCTGTCTGTTTTCTTGATTATCCTTGACCTCCTTCGTTTTTCCATCTTGGTTTTCTTCTAGTTGCTGTAGTGTATATTTTTCTCCATTTACCACTAGTACGTTGATCTCAAGTATGCTCTGTCATTTTTGGGAATCTGCCCACAATCTCAATACTAAGCCTGTTCATTTCTTGTATAGTGTTTTGAATCTTGCCTGCTTGGTACATTGTACGCACATTCCATATACTTATCTTAATGGCCGGCCTGGAGATTCCTAGCAGCCTCTGACCATCTAAGATCTGCCGGGGACTGAGGCCCATATTTATATTCTTTCCAGCCATGTCTGATTGCACTAGGGAACACTAATTATGATAAATTAATGCAAATGAGGTGGTTTCCCCCTTGCCTTCCTCATCACAGTATCAGAACCGGGTTAATCTATATGTAAGTACCGAAGCCCTCCTTCTCCACCTAAATCTAGTACTGACATTGCTGCTGCCCAATGTCAGCTAGTTTTGGTCCATATCTGGTGACCATTCCCTGATCCGCCACCTGGGGGGACTAGCAACCCCACATGGGGATTTAATCTTGTGTGATAAAAATAGTAATTTCATTTGTATTTACAGGATGTTTGGGCATACAGAGCAGTAGGCATTCCAATTGTAAGGATTTTCACAATTAATCATAAAGGTGAACTGAAACACGAACTAACACAGACCTTTCAGTCCAGGTAAATAGTTTCAAATGTTTAATTCTTTACAGTAAATATTGTTGTATATACATATAATTAACAAATTATTTTAGAAAAAAATGGATGAAGGGTGCTTAAGTTAATATGCTTAGAAACAAATTATGAAATTCAAGCCTTTCCGATTCACGAAGTATGAATAAACATTTGCTTCGCACAATCCGTCATTTTCATTATCAATTCATGAATCGTAAAGGCTTCACGTAGATTTTATAATTATACAAGTGGTGCATGCCTTCATTGCATTATTTCTTCTCAGTAATGTGTTGTATTTCTTTTTTTTTATTTTTTATTTCTATTTCTAAGTTGCTTCCTTTCATGTTTGCAGTTACACGGGCCAATTTCTAGTCGTCAATGATGTTTTCCCACCTTTATTAAATAAAAATCAAAAAACCGATGAAGACATTAAAGATTATTTTTACAGCTTCGATGCTGATTCGACAAATTTGCCTTTAGAATCTGATTATACGAAATTTCAAAATTACGTTTAACGATTGAAGTAGTCTTGAGCAACTGTGATTGAACAGTATTTTTTAGATAAATTATTTTTGTATTGGGATTATATTGTACATAGATATAGTAGTTAGTAGTTAGTCAATTTAAACGTAGATGGTTTGCTGTGCAAGTTGCTCTCTGCTACAAAAAGAACCATGACGTAATATATGCATTTTGTGTATGCTATTAACGGCCTTTTACAAACGTTTTTTAGCGATTAGGCTTGGCATGCTGATAACAGTGATAACTAACATAATTTGTGCTGTAACGGTAACCAAAGAAATATTTAACTTGTACTAAATTTCTAGTGTTTCTAGTTAAACCAAAGATCTACGATGTGTGTATTTTGTTGTATTAAGCAACTTTATTAACAGTGCAAAAATCAATTCAGTGTTTTAAATATTGTACATTTTCTAAACCGTTGTTGTGACGAGTTTGACATTTTATACTTCTTAATTGGGTGTTTCGTTTCTGAAAACTTACGTTCAGTGAGTTAATAGTTTGTTAATTTAATTGATATTTTAGCAACTGGTGGCGAAATACCCAATTAAGAATAAGAAGTATAGAATGTTTTACAAACTAACAAAGTTAGGGATAACTCTGGCAGAACCGATCGTCCACGACCTTGCATAATCAAACCATGAGCGACCATTAAAGTAGTAACCACACACACCTCACAAGCCTTCGCCAGGAAACTAGAAAAAGGAAAACGAGACGATTGAATGTAAAAACAAGATGGAAGATCTCATGATGAAAAAGATGAACTAGAAGGAAATGGAAAAGGTGCAGAATCTGATCTGATTGTAAATGAAATGCTAAAAGGAAGAGGAAATCACCCAAAGAAAAAAATGTTCGAATTAATTTAAAAAATCTGGAGAGAAGAAAAGATTCCCTCAGATTGAAAGACTGGTATAATTATACCTATTTATAAGAAAGGAGATGCAGAAGACTGCAGAAACTACGGAGGTATAACTTTACTAAGTGCAGTTTACAAAGTGTTTGCGGTCGTATTGTATAATAGACTAACAGGATATGCTGAAATTCTAACAGGAGACCACCAGAATGTCTTTAGGAAGAATAGATGCACAACAGACTTGATTTGAAAAATGTGGAGAATACAATATTGAATTGCATTGCCTGTTCGTTGATTACAGACAAAATAAATAGACCAAAAGTGGTAGTCTCATTAAAACAATTATCCACGCCGATACCAACCAAATATTTCATTGACTGAATACTGCACTATAAGGCCGGCGACATACTTGCGGCGGCGCTGCGGCAGAACCGGAAAAACTTTTGCACCGGCGACACACTTGCGGCGCTGCTGGCAACCAAATATTCAATTGACTGAATACTGCAGTATACGTAGCGGCTGTGCCGCAGGTGTGAACATCTGCATAAGAAACAACGAAGCACATCAGATGCGCTACATGTTGCGACCGAGCCGCGGGTGTGACACCTCACATACAAAGCCGTATGTTACAAAAGTAGCGGCTTCGCATGTATGTCGACGGTCTAAGTAGCGGCTTTGCCGCAGGTATGAACATATCCATAAGGAACAACGAATCACATCGAATGCGGCAGCCCCGCTAAATGATGCGACTAAGCCCCGGCGAGCTGCAGCCGTGCCGCAGGTGTGACACCTCACATACAAAGCCGTGTGCCGCAGCGGCCGTGCCTCGCGGCTACACCACATGTATGTCGCCGGCCTTAAGAATTCCAAAGAAAATAACAAGATTAATCCAAATGACAATTGCAGACACAATAGAAGGCGACACGGAGGCTTTCGCGATTAAAGAAGGACTAAGGCAAGGTGACATACTATTTAATCTGGTTTTGAAGGTAGATCTAATAAGAAAAACAAACTTATCTGGGCTGTTAAACGTAAAAAATATGCAAATCGGAGCATTCGCAGATGACATAGTAATAACAAGTAGAACGAAATAAGGACCGACGAGAGCTTTTGTAATCTTGAAAGAGGAATCTAGGAAATGCGGACTTAAAATAAATGAAGACAAAACAAAGTATGTAACAGCAAGAGAAGAAACGAATAAAAGCCAACCACCAGATGATTTTCAGAATATTTTTTTCGTTTTTTTTTTTTTTGAAAAAATTAATTTCCAAAAATTTTCAGAATGTTTTTTTCATTTTTTTTTTTTTTTAAATTAATTTCCAAAATACCCTCCTCAGGCAAACTGCTTCCAAAATATTTTTCCCAAGAAATTGTCCTTCGAAATATTTTTGCAAAAATTTAATTTATTTCCAAAATGCTTTTTACAAGTAATTAGTTTTGAAAATACTTACATTCTTTACGCAAATAATTTCCAAAATATATTTTTACCCACAATTTATTTTTGCAAGAAATTAATTTCCGACATTTTTTTACAAACAATTATACAGACAGAAATATTTTTTCACGCACTTAATTTCCAAAGTATATTTTTAAAAACAATTACATAATTCCCAAAATATTTTCATAAAGCAAGTGATCACAAGACGGGAATGAAGGCATCCAAGAATGCAAGATGCACGTGAATAACCGCCTTGAACTAGCTGCGTATTGCACAGCTCAGCACGTTCACACATAGCATCAGCACGGCAAAGGGCATGCCTTTGTTCCAAGACACGTGTGCGTGGGAGCTGACTTCTTATATAAGGAATTGCTCAGAAAGAGCTCAGCATGGCTGGTGTTGTCGGAAGAAAGTTGGAAAAAAATAAGGTAATACATACTGGAAGCCGCAACTTAAATGCCAATAAGGGCACTGGAAAAACAAAAGGCTTTTCTGAAACATGAAGTAACATAACACCAGACAGTTATCGAGAATACACTGTATTAAGGGACAGAGAGATTTAAAAAGGGGATACTGGAGTCGCTTCACCAAAGACATGGAGCACGACTTGCATGACAAGAAAATTTGCAAAATGGTGAAAGCAAGGAAAAAACCGATAAACGAGTACAACACAATCCAACAAATAGATAAAAAAACATGGATGATGTACATAGAACAGATGTACAAAGAGGAGGTAGAGCAACGTAGAGAAGAAACACCAGAAGACGTAAATAATGAAGAAATAACTCTTAAGTCAACAAGAAATATCTGAAAAAACAGAAAAGCCCCGGGACTAGATGACATCCCTAATGAAATGCTGAAATACGGAGGAGATGAGCTAAACAAAAACGTCACCATTCTCCTCAACAGAATATTGGAGGAAGGAGTCGTACCACAGAAATGGAAAAATAGTATCAGAATACCCATACTGAAAAAGGGAGATAAAAACAACCGGCTAATTATAGAACAAAAATTACACTCCCAAATACAATAGAATACTGCAGACATACATATAATATTAGAGAAGGACAACGAGGTTTCAGGTATAACAGATCAACTCTGGATGCCATATTTATCATAAAGCAAATAGTCAAGAAGTCTCTAGCTAGAATATAACTCACCGGCGTACATACAGGGTGGCCCACTGAAAACAGTAAACGCAAGTTTTGGCTACTTAACATCAATTTTACGAAAAATGTTCGAACACGTCAATTTTAGTATCAAGGGGGACATCTGAAATGAGTAGTATTATTTACACAACTTCAACCCTAAGATGAGGGTGAATTGCACCCCAAAAATTTTAAATAGAAAGGGGTGTCAAACGTTGCATAATTCTAAAGGCCTTTCAATTCTCTTTTCAACAGTCCTTTTATTTTTCAAATCCGATCATTAATTCCAGAAAAAATTATATTTAAATTTTGATCAAGTAGGCTTAAACAATTGAACGTAGCGAACAAAAGCACTTCATCGGACAAAGTTGTTTATAATAAGCAAGTACTTTGTAAGTTTCGACCGCGTAAGACTTAGGCCGGCGACATATCTGCGGCGCAGCCGTTGTGGCATGGTCGCAATAACTTTTGGGCCCGCCGCTGTCAGCCAAATATTCCATTGACTGAATACTGCAATATAAGTAGCGGCTGTGCCGCAGGTATGAACATAAGGAACAACAAATCACATCGCGCAGCATGGTCGCTATATGCCATGCCGCAAGTGTGACAGCTGGACAGCTCACATACAAAGCGGTGTGTTACAAAAGTAGCGCCATGTCGCCGGCCTTAAAAACATTATCACTATAATGAGAGAAGAATGAATCCCTGGCTAAATGATCAAAGCCATAGAAGACATAAACAGTAACAAAACAAGAATAAATTAATAAAGAATTAAGGGAACAAACTTAAGTTCAGATCATGGGACCGGATAATATCAAAAGTAAACACGACTGGAAAAGGGTACAGAATAAGAAAAGAAGAAATAAAAATAATCTGATATGCTGACGATGTGGCCCTCATATCTGAAGATGTTACACAAATTCCAAACCGTCGCAGAAGAGTACAACATGGAAATATCAGAGGCAAACACCAAAAGGAACCGACAACCTGCAAACTGGTCAGCAATAACCAGCATCAAGTAATGACTTTCAACTACCTCGGACCAGAAATCTCAACCCACAGCAACCTAAAAAGAAAAGTCCTAAAACAAATGAGCAAAGCGGCATGCATATCTGGATGCTTAAGAGACATAATCTGGAAAAATCGAACTGAGGCATGTGACACAGAGATGAGAACTCGTAAGTAGTATAGCAGCCAAAACACTAAGAGACAGAGTACCGAATGACGAGATCAAACAGACATGTAAAACAGAAGACCTAGTTCAATGGTCCAGACAAAGAAGAAGAGCACATCGCCAAGGATGGTAAACCGACTGGAACCAGACCACCAAGAAGACCAACTAAGAGATGGAGAGAGAGTTGGCAGTCAACATCCCAAGGAAACTAAACCGGAAACAAGAGGGCTTTGGCCTAACACAAGTAGAAAAAGAAGACTAAAATAATGGTTTGTTTTGCTTTGTATAAGAACTTGTTCAACAAAATGAGTGATTGTAGTGAATCAGAGGAAGTAATATACATGTTACATAAGATAGCAAAATTAACTCGTAATACGGCCATATGGATCTGTGAGACTTTCTTAAAATGAGAAAGGCAGGGAGAATATTTTATTTTGTGTTGTAAGATATGGAGTGACGAAGAAAGGTTACAAAATTCAACAAAATCACTTACACATAACCTCAGTTCTCATTGACAGCTTACAAGTGTTTGAAATATTGGAAGGTCGCGGACGATCAACACGGTTGAGCTGTCAGGATTTCCGCTTAGGTTTCTATTTTGCTTAAGGTTTGTCAGTTGGAAAATTGTATATTGCTATTGTGTGCAGCTTGTTCGCTCTAATTTTATATTTAAACAAAATGCATATGTTCGATTTTTATATGGTACAACTCACGGTACAATTTTTAAATTAAGTATTAACATTCTCTGGTCCAGGTTTAATCTTATATAAAGTAATCCCCACATACCGTCAGAGGCCATAATTTTTTATGGTAAGATTATTAGTATATTTGAGGATGAGCTTTGCTTTTCTAATTTGTGGTGATGCTTGTGCAATGCCGAACCTAACGTTGCATATTTGGGATGGCAATTAACAGCTAAGGGGGCTTCTACTTAAGTTTTCTATATACTGTTGTGATCTTTTTGTTTTTGTTCTGATATTAATTTGTAAGTACTTTATTAATTATATATTTTTGTTTGCAGCTATTCCAATATGAGTAATTACGTAGATCAGTTGTTCCCGCCGCTTTTAGAAGACGCAAACGATTATTCCCAATTCTCGTATTGGAGAGATCCGCTACCTGTTTTACAAGAACTTGATGTATCTGAAGCTCCTGCTAGTTAAATAAATATTAAAAAGCACTTAATGCGTTTAGACTTAATATCATTGGACTGTTTGACTGGAGAATCGAATGTTAAATATTAACGTATTTAAGTCAGTTCCTTTTAGTGAATATTTGATAATGCACTCGTTCGGTCCAATGTTTAAATAGTGCACGTTTGGCTTCAAGTTTGGCATATATTATGTCTTTAAATGTTAAGCAACACTGTTTCAAGTAACAAGTTTTCTTACAGTTACCTATTAATTAATCTGCCATATTTTGCTGCTGTTGCAACAAGTTACCCAAGCGAATAGCTTTCCGTGTAATCTTCTAAATAATAAAAAATTATGTGATCTTATGTTAGCCATTTTTGGGGATCGTAGTCTTAATTATGTTGTTTTATTTTTTTTTTTTCAAGTTAATGGCTGTTGGTATTGTGATAATTAGGAATACCAATAGATATTCCGTTGGTTAGTTGCGGTATTAATAAGTATTAAAAATACAAGTAGGTTTATTTTAGCTATTTAAATTGTAACAGTTTTTTTGGTAAATGATCAAGATCGTACTAAATAATGTGTACTATAGGTTAACAGTTATCATACAGCTAGCTACTAGAAATTCTTGTTTCGTTTTGGTATAATTCGGTTTTACGTTTTATTTGAGAAATGCACGACTTACGATTTCAAAAATACAAATATACCGATTATTGAAAACTTAACACTTTAGTTTCTTGCTAGTAGATTGTGATATTATAGTGATTATTTATGTTTAAGATTATTGCTTTTCTAAGCGCATAAGTTTATTTTTTATTATTTTTTCGTGTGTAATTAGTACACCACTATTTGAATTATGCTTTTATAACATACGTTCAATAAAAAAATTTAGAAGTAAATGGGTTATTCTTTTCATTGTTGCCATATGTACAACCTATATCTTATAAGCACTACAGGCCATGGAGGTTTAGGGTTTGATTGGTTATTATTATCCGATTATTTCTGCATTTCGCTTCTTCCGCCCAATTCTGCAAGCCTATACTTACTTACTTGGATGGCTTCTCAACCCTATATGGGTTACTGCCTGCGGAAACCGCCTTCCCCATTGACTTCTTTCCTGCTGAGATTGATGAGATTTCAGTAGGGCTATACTTCTTATAGTGTTGTGTAAGTGTTTGCCTGCTGTACTGTACCTCCAAGCTTTCCTCTCTGTCACTTTTGTCCACCACTTTTTTAAGTCACTCCACTCCATCCACCCACATTATTTTCGGTCTACCTTTTCTCCTGTTAAGCTATGGAACCCATTTCGTCAAGATTTTCAGTGCCCTTTTTCCCTCCATTCTATTTAGATGACCCCACCACCTTGTTCTATGTGCTTTAATACATTTGACTATACCTACCCCCTGCATATGATATAATAACTCGTGATTCATTAATTGCCTCCATTCTTCGCCCTCAGATTTTAATCCATAGATTTTCCTTAGGAATTTTCTCTCGCATATACGTAGCTTTTCTTCGTCATTTTTTGTCAGGGGCCATGTTTCCGCAGCGTATATTATAACCGGTCTTACAATTGCCCTATAGATTTTTATTCTTGATGTATGGCTGAGCACTCTACTTTCCAAAAGGTTTTTTTTGAAAGCATAACTTGTATACCCTAACGTAATTCTTCTCTTATTTATTTCTTCCTGTACGTTATTATTTGAAGAGAGTAGATACCTACCTTAGGTAAATAAAACTTTTTACTTCGTCAAATTCGTATGTTTCTATTTTTAAGTTACTTTTCAATTTTTCATGCCTGAACTATTTCTTGAAAATTCCATGAACTTTGTTTTTTTCTGATTTACAATTAGGCCGTATTTGTATTACTTTGCCGCATCCTCAAACTTTGTGAATATTTCTATTAGTGTTTCCTAATTTGACCAGTGGCGTAGTTAGGGGGTATTAAGGACATTTTTAATTAAGAAAAAATATGAAAGTCGCGTTTTTTAAACATCCTGTGTCGTATTATGAAATAAAAATTAATTTTACGTAAAAAAGTTCTCTTGGTATTTTTAACTCGGCACATTCGTTTTTGAGATATAGGCAAAAATATCTTCCAGTGTGGTGTTGCAAAATTGCTTTTGTGCAACAAATAACAACTTTATCTCAAAAACGACTTTGTTGAGCTAAAAATACCAAGAGAACTTTTTTACGTAAAATTAATTTTTCGTTAATAATGCCACACAGGGTGTTTAAACAACCTGGCGTTCATGTTTTTTCTTAATTAAAAATATCTTTAATTCCCTCTAACTACGCCACTAAACAAATTAAAGCTTTCTTATTAGTTATTACTATCAAATTATGACTTTGGTAAACCCTAATTTACCCTGCAAAAATTAAAGATAAATCTCCAATAGTTTTGAAGTTATTCAAAAAAGTCGATATTTTTAATTCAAATTTACAGAGCCGTAACTTTTTAATTTGACCCTCTAGGAAAAAAAATTATTTAAAAAATCTTCACTATTTTTCATGTAGTTAACGCAGTTAACGTACTATCGCGTTCAAAGAATGCTGGTACAGTGTGTTACTGCAGACACTTCCAAAACTCAAAATTTGATGTAGACACTTCCACACACTTCTTTTGTGTGTAAATCGGATATGTCAAATAGAGGTTAAGTATTTGTCAAACTGACAAGTTTTTTAGATTTTTCATTCATAGAACTGTCACGTTGATGTTTCTTGGTCATAGCCTGCTAACGCAATTGATTATGTGGCTTCAAACCAAATTTAAACACCCAAAATTTCGCTGTACCAGTATTCTTTGAACGCGATAGTACTTCCTAATAAACTTTCAAGACCACTCTGTATATTAGAGTCATAGTTAATTTATTTTAAAACTGTCATGTATAACACCTGTAATGTTGATCTGACAAACGCTATAATAAAAAAAAAGTAATAATTTGGTAACAACTTAATTCATTTAAAAAAAGGGAAATGTTATGTTCTAATGTAGTATGTGTTGCCTATACATGTAAGTGAGTGCTGTATGTAAAATATAAATAAAGTCAGTCTAGCTCAAGTCGTAATAATATTGTCGTATACACAACAACTGATATTTTGTTTTCATTTATACTTTGTTAATTTACTTAGTAAGGTGGCAAATTTGTTCCTGTAATTGATAAAAGACTGGTATGGGTCTGATATGGGTACTAAGCTAAGAATTAAAAATGTTTACACTAAAATAAGTACAAATTGTAGTGTCCTGTGATTTGCCATAGAGAAACTGATGTTACATTAATTACAAGCGATATTTAAATGAATATTATTGCATGTTCCTTACATAAATCTTGTGATTCTCTGTATACTTTGCTGTGAGTCATTGTGAACACCCCTAAGTACTCAGTGAATCATTGCCTACTTTAAAAATAAATTATTACGTAAAAATCCTAATAGTTAAAGGAGGGTTGTCTTAGAACAAAATGTTGCTAAATATTCCCGCATTGTGACCGGTACAATATGCATTTACGAAGTTATAGGTATGCCACTGAAAAAAAGGTGATTCACTGTTCCCGCAATGACCCTATATTTTCTGAAATCAAAATTATGATAAGTCAAGTGCATACTAAAAGATTTAGGTGCTTATTATTTATTTTAAAAATATTTTTTTAATTTTTTGTATATTTTATAGAGAATCTGGCAATTTTTTATACAAATGTTTTTACAAATTTCTATTTGCTCCGCGGTAGCTACGCCACTGACTGTGATGTGTTTTTTACTTTCCATACTTGCAACGCATGTATAGGAAAGTATTGGAATCGTGCAAAAATTCAAAATCATAAAAATTCGAAAAAAACACGTTTTAGGGTCCAGGCATCCTAAATATGTGTTTTTTTTTAAATGTCTGTGGGTGGGTGGGTGCGTTATCGTCATATTTCGAAAACTACTGGGCCGATTTTCATCAAATTTGGTATGCGGGCCTATAATTACAGTACATCTGTAAAATAAGCTTTTCAAAAAAATCCGGAACCGGAAACGGAAGTTAGCCATGTTTTTTTGGGCGCAGATTTTTCCTTGAAAAAAATTTCAAAATTTTACTTAGGAAATCAATACAGAATTTGAAAAGAAATCGAATAATTTTTTCCCGAAGTTACTATGTCATAAATTGCGCTCTGGGCGATTTTTTGAAAAGCGCAACTTTAAGGCCGATTTTCTCAAAAACACATCAACATATTGGTATAAATCTAACGCCAAATTGTACCTCTAGCTCGGCTGATTAGAACTAGCTGAAAAAAAATTCAAAATTTCAAAAATAAAAAGTCCGGACAGTTTGGGAATTTTCAAATTTTCAAAAAAACTTTTCTCGGAAACGACACACACGATTTTTTTTAAATGTTCTGGGTCGATAGTAGATCAAGATGCCTTTCAAATAGCGTTGATCGCATCCCCAAACCGCCCTTTTCTGGGCCAAAATATAAAACGCAAAAAGAGTTCCGAAAGTCGAATACAATATTTATTGCAATATTTGTAGTTTTTTTTTTCTTTTTTGTTGTTGTTTTTGTAGACAGTGTTATCGCTGTTTTATGTTAATCTGTGTTTATTCGTGCATGTTGATTTAAAATTTACGTTGTTTTCGATAAAATTAAAACGAGCGGCAACGATGTTCGAAAAGCGACAATAATGTTTAGATATCGTTGTTGCTGTGAATACGTAGGTACATACGTAGAAAATTTATATTACCCGCTCTTTGTAATATTAGGTTTTTGATTGCGCTATTCTTTGTAGGGAACTCTGAAATCGTTCATGGGTGATAGAGACCTTGCTTATCCTCACGCTTATGATATATTTGTTATGCATTTTTCAATTGTGTAAGTATGGAAGTTCCAGCGAAGATTCTTCGCCAATATTTTAGTCAACAATAAACAACATTCTTTTTTTTAGCAATAGATGATAACCACGGCCTTCTAGATTTCGACGTAAAACGTCTTTATAGGCGGTCGTGATGATGATAACAATTATTTTATCATGTTTTATCATGACTGAAAGTGTTTTCCAAGCTGATTCATCGACAATTATGTCGGAACCAGTGGCGTACCTATCGTTGGGAGGCGGAGGGGGCAATGTGTCTCGAAGGCGCCTTAGATATTATAAGAAAAAAATTTTAGTTTGGGCTAATTTTAGTAGCGCGTTTTTTTGTCTATTTTTTGCACTTGAACAACGATTTTTTTGTTTTTTTTTTAAATATACTAGTTCTAGTTCAGTTAAAACAATGTAAAATACGTTTTAAGCATGGAACATAATATAAGCAAATCTTTACTCTACAAAATCATACTGCAAATTGCCGAAATGAAAAACAGAACACTACTTTATTCTTTTTAATTTTGTATACATTACGTCTGCATTTTGACGGATCGGCGGCTCTTTTAAAAATAAAGTTGCACATAAAGGGGTTCTTTGCCGCCGCGACGTAAATCGTAAATAATGTACTTTTTTGTAAATATTACCGGGAAAGACGTTATGATGACAAAGGGCAAAAGTTACCGCTGCCGACGCCCACCAGTGCGACGGCATCGGCAGGTTTCTAGATAATTATTTCTTTGTATAGAAAATTAAAGCGGCCACACCGCCACTATTTAAGAATATTTAAAATGAATGCAGACATTATTTATCAGGGCGGTAAAAAATAAAATAAATACAATGTGGGGGCTCGGTTCTTATAAGGAATATAAAGATCTTGCTCACTGTGCCATTTTGATTTTATCACGTCTATAGAATTATGTAATTAGAATAATTATATTTTTTGTTTTGGTTAATTAAAAAATAAAATATCAAAAAAATGCACGGCGCCGAAGGCGCTAAAAGGAGGATGGCGGAGGGGGCAGACTGCCCCCCCCTAGTCCCCCGTAGGTACGCCACTGGTCGGAACAGATAAAAGTCTATATTAAGGAAATTTCTTATTTATTTTGTAAATAATAAAAGGTTATGAATTTTTAATACTGTATTCATCATGTTAACGTTCGTTCCTTCGAGGAAATAATTAAGAAACTATTAAATTGGAAATTCAAATTAATAGTGCGTCCTTGATTTTTACGCATGTGCAAAAAGGCGGGTAAAAATTAAAACATCAAACTTCATTGTAGTTTATCTTACGACTGCAAACTGTACGGGACAGGGTAGGCGTAACTTTGGTTCGTTCTAAATTTATTTTACCTATTTTTACTCGTCGTCGAATCCAGTCAGAAATTCGTCAGTAATATCGTTTATTAAAAAAATGTCAAAATTAAATGATAGACAAAGTTATTCACAAACGTACAAATTAGTGATCGTGGGCGGTGGAGGTGTTGGAAAATCTGCAATAACTTTGCAGTTTATTCAGGTATGTAACACGATCTTTTGTTAATTTAGACCGTCTACCTGTCCAAACTCGTTAAATTACACAAAAAATCCCACCCTAGTGTGTTTATTTTTAGATAATTAGTGGCATTAGAGGCTACAGGTTGCCATTCTTTATAAGGAGTGAAATTGATAACCTTGCCTAATCCTACACTATTATAATCGTAATTTCAAAATGAAATATGTTTCTAAAATTATGCCTTATTTCAGAGTTACTTTGTTACCGATTATGATCCTACGATCGAAGATTCGTATACCAAACAATGTGTGATAGACGATATACCTGCAAAATTAGACAGTAGGTAACTTCTCCCTTATGGATCATCGAACACACATCAATACCAGTCTGTTACTCACAGATGAAATTCTAAAAATAGCATTTTCTGTAATCTTGTTTGTTCGTTTTTAAATGACTGACATATCGTTAAGCTCCGGATTTTTTAATAAATAAATAAATTAAAGTTTCAAGAACAGTAATTAAAATTTTTTAATAGTTTTAGATACTGCAGGTCAGGAAGAATTTAGTGCAATGCGGGAACAATACATGAGATCAGGAGAAGGTTTCTTATTAGTATTTTCAGTAACAGAAAGGTCGAGCTTTGATGAAATATATAAATTTCACAGGCAAATCCTACGGGTAAAAGATCGTGATGAATTCCCGATGCTTATGGTTGGGAATAAAGTAAGTAGTCGCATCTTAACGCACCGCACCGATTAACTCATTGTTTTTTCGTAGGTAGATTTAGAGCATCAACGAGTGGTATGGCAAGAAGAGGCGCAAGCATTAGCTCGGCAATTGAAAATACCATACATGGAATGTAGTGCTAAAATGCGAATGAATGTAGATAATGCTTTTTATGAATTGGTGCGCGTCGTACGTAAATTTCAACTGTCGGAAAGACCACCTCTTAAACCAAATTATAACAAAAAGAATAAGAAAAAGTGTTGCGTGCTTTAATTTAATTCGATTACTCTAATCATTTTTCTCATCACACAAAACGTATATTTTTATAAGGAACAGTCTTAGTAGGCATTATTTCGTTTATGCATCGTGGTTTTATATCCATTATTTATCTTATAATAATTACAATCAGTGATATAGATTTTTATTTTTATATTTATCAGTTATCATTATCACAGTTTAGAACGGACATTGAAGGCTTTAAGTAATAAACGTTGATGGTTTTTTTTCTTTCATCGGGTTTAATTCAAAAGTAATCGTTTAAACATACATATAACAAAAATATTTGAAATTGAGGTACTTATTTTTAACGCCGTATTTGTCCTCTTTAACTCTAAAATAAGGCGACAAAATTTAGTAAATTACACTTAAAAATAGTGCCTCAATTATGGTTTATAAACCTGAGCAATTTAGAGTGAGCAAACACCAAGTTTATTTTTATAGAGTTATATTTTTGGGCTTTTTTGCCTTACTTGAAGTCACTGTATATACTTAGTATCTACTTAAAAGTACAAGTTTTTTAATGTGTACATTTAGAAGGCCTAACGAACAAAAAATTTTAATTTATCCGTCGCATTTTCGTTCCGCGAAAGTACACCGATGTTTATACGTATAAAGGTGCGTATTTCGTAGAAATTTCCGAGGTTTCCTTTTTTCTCTTGTACTAAATTCGACGTATTGTGACCTATTTGAAATAATTACTACATATTCGAAAAATACAAGAACAATAATTATCATTTTAACAGTTGTTTTTGCAAACTAATTATCAGGCTGATTACCGATTCAAATGTAGGTATTGCAAGAAATTTTGCTTCCGAGTTTCGTAAAAGATTAAAAGCTTCTTTGTTCGTAGAAACATGCGCAGTTGTTAATGTATGTATGTATGTAAAGGTAGGTTTTCGCAGCAATCTTTGAAGGTTTTTCATTTACCGAGGAGTTAAATTTCTTGCAAAATAATGAACATCCAAATAGTACACTGCCAGGAAAGCTTCTTGAGCTGTCCGCGTTGTAGGTACTAGAAAAATACTAATTGTCAATTAACATTTAATTGTAAGAACATGATAGTGTAGTAATCGCTTAAAGTAATACCAATAAAAGCTAATACTCGTTATTCTAAAATTTATCGATGTTATTGAGATGTTGCATTTAAAATGCGTCCCTGCTTTACTTTTACCAACTATTTAGGCAGCTGTTTTTATTACCCCTGTAAATTAGTAAAGTAACATTTGACAATATTCCGTAAGTTTTGCTTATTGACGTTTACCTATTTTATTATATGTATATCAACCTAAATGTTTATAAAATTAAGTTTTAATAGGCTAAGAATTATTAATGATTAATAGCAATGAATTTTGCGCCTCCTTAAATAAAATTTTTAATGTTTACTGATAAAGCAATTTTTATAGTGTATGGTTATTATTAATTAATCGTTCATCATTGAATAAGAGGATAATAGAAGGCTCACGCCGCAAGTAATTTTGACTCACCGCTCCACTAGAAAGCCACACAGTGGACTTCTTATTCAAATGATATCAAATTATTTATAATGATGTTTTAGAACATAAAACGTAAACTCATATTGCAAATACGTTGTCCACTTTGTTTATATTCTGATGCTTTTTGTCTATTATACAAATGTGTATATCATATAAACTATAAACATTCTAAGTTGACTATTGGAAATTAAATATTTATCGGGTAACATGTGACGTAGCAAATATTTAATTAAACAAGTAGTCAACTTGAAATAACTACATTAATGTCTTCCCCGATTATCTGTAAGATTCACCGCCTTTCAAAAGTATTGTGCGTATAACTACCATTTAAAATTATATAAACGTTAACATTTTAGAATTTGGTGTGATAAAACATAAAAATACAGCTTAAATGGATGTAATCCAGCAAAAGTATTGATTTGTCTGTTATTTGGTGGTGCTCTTTATACTTAACATCGTTGTACTATACATATTTTCTCATTGTTTAACATGTGTTCAATTTGAAATGACTAATAAAAATAATTTACAATAAATTAAAATTTAACACCGATAAAAAGCTTATCATTGTCTTTTACTCGTGGTGATTTTCTCATCTACGTAGTACTTGATTTTATTGGACTAGAAACCAAATCCAAGAATTTATTCAACTCGGTTAAAGTACAAACTGAGGTTAAAATACTTACAAAAGCCAAACAATGAAACTGAAGAACTGTATACCGAGCAAAGAAGAAAAATTGATGAAATGAATAAAGCCTTCTGTTACACTAGAGCAAGGTGTAAAATAATTTGAGCTATCACCACGGAAACAAGAAAAAGCCTACTCAAAATTCTGGCTAATAGCGAAAATTCCTAAATAAGCGAAATATTAAATTTTACTAAGTGAAAGTCAAGCAAGGAAATTACCTAATCAACGTATGAAACCAAGGAAGAACAATTAATAAAAAAAAAAGTAATTAATCAACAAAGCTAGAGAGCTACCAACATTTTTGCAAAGGACAATCAGTATAAATACGTGTGGGTAAAAAATGGGAAAATAATGCTAAGAGAAGGGGACACTACATCTACAATACCTAAAATCATTAATTACACAACTGACCTTACTACTCCAAAAAACTAAATAAAGATTCAGACAAGCAACCAATCACGATATTATACATAAACACTCGTAGCATACGAAATAAACTTGACGATGTACAAATACTCCTAATGCAACAATCTCCGGACATAATTGTGCTAACAGAGACCTGGCTATATCCCAATGAAGCAGAGGGCGTCATATTCCATAATTATCAAGGAGCCCACAGCTGTCGAGATGATAGAGGAGGAGGTGTAGCCATATATGTAAGTAAAAAATATTCATTTGAAGTAACAAATCAAAATGATATTAATAACAATAATACACTGGAAATTTACATACAACAAATTGATCTCTATCTTACTGCTATTTATAAACAACCAAGCTCTAGCGCTAGTTCTTTTCTTCAAATAATAGATAAATTAACATATACTAAGAAGAAATCAATTATTGTTGGAGATTTTAACATAGATCTTCTGGAAAATAACCAGGAAATACCAAGAATCACTTACGAGTAATGGTTTCAAAATTTTAAATAAAATTGATGAAAAAGAAGCCACGCGAATTGATGCTAGAACAGGCAGACGGTCAATAATTGACCACTTTCTTAGTAACATGCAGCTAAGCCAGCAACTGCTTCTAGAAGATCATCACATATCTGATGATAGAATTATACAAATAGATGGACATATCCCCAAATCAACATTAAAAAGACAGTCTTATACATCTAAAATGATCTACTATACAAAACTGCAAGAAAACTTAACCCAAACTCTTAACAGAGATCCTAACTTTGATGAACTTATCAATATTATGAATAAAGAAATTAACAATATAACAGTCATAAAAACCAGAAACTATACTAACAACTTGAATGAAGGTTGGTTTACAAAAGACTTAATAACAAAAGTTAATGAAAGGGATAAAGCATATAAACTAAGCAAAATATATCTTGAAAATAATTCTTATCAAGAAAAATTTAAACAGCTAAACGATGAAGTAAAAAAATAAGTTAAATATAACAGAAAAAAGATTTGCAGCAACAAATGGATCATTAAGAAAACAATGGCAACTCATAAATAGTAAACTTGGGTTAAATTCAAATAAGCAAACAGAAATTAAACAGCTTTGTTTATCTGACACCGTAACTACAGAAGACTCGAATGAAATAGCCAATGCTTTAAACATACACTTTACAACAATTGCAGAAAAACTTGCCGGAAATCAAAATAAATCCAGCACAGATCAACAGCGCACCACATTACACTACGAAGCGCATACCACTATGTATTTGAGGAAAACAACACATAAGGAAATTCAAAAAATTATTAGCAACTTGAAAAATAATTCTGCTCCAGGGCATGATGGTCTAAAAGTGAATGTCATTAAACAGATAAGTGAAATTATTACGCCTGTAGTAGCAAGAATTATAAATAATCATCTCCATCAAGGTACATTTCCAGATATCTTAAAAATAGCCAAAGTAACACCAATATTTAAAGCTCGATCCAAAACCGCTCCTGGTAATTATAGGCCTATATCAGTTCTATCAATTTTTGCTAAGATATTTGAAACTGTGCTACAAGTAAGGCTTATACAATATCTCGATACGATAAACTATAGCACTACGAATCAACATGGGTTTATCAATAGCAGAAGCACTCGAACAGCAATTGCAAACATTTTAAAATTTATTTATGATGGGATTGATAATAGTCAAACTGTGGTAGCAATATTTCTTGACTTTTGCAAAGCTTTCGATGTCGTAAATCACCGTATCCTCCTAGAAAAACTTAATATACTGGGTGTGAAACGCCTCTCACAAAATATCTTCCACAGTTACTTGCAGAAGAGACTGCAATATACTGTTGTAAATGGAAAGAAAAGCTCTAAAAATACGGTAGTGCATGGAGTCCCCCAGGGTTCTGTCCTAGGACCCTTGGTATTCCTTATATATGTATATGATGTCTCTGGAAATATAGTGCTTTTTGCAGACGATACTGCATTATTTTACAGTGGTCAGCTGCAAGACATAAATATTCGAGCTTCTCGTGATCTAATAAAAATATACCAGTGGACACTAAAAAATAAAATAAAGTTAAATGAGGACAAGTGTAATTACATCATATTCAATAGAAAGAACTGCGATACTAATTTTATTTTAAAATTATGTGATACTAAACTAAAAGAAGTTTCCAGTACTAAATATTTGGGTTTAATGATCGATAATAAGTTGAACTTTGATGTGCACATTAATAAAATAATCAATAAATTAAATAAAATGAGTTACTATATTAAAAATAATGTAGCCTACTTCCTACTTCAATATAAAAACAAAGTACAACATATACCTACTATGCCCTTATCCACTCACATCTTAATTACCTTCCAGCATTCTGGGGACAGGCCCGGAAACAAGATTTAAATAAACTGCAAATCACCCAAAATAAAGTAATAAAGACCTGAAACTGTTAACTGTAAATGAAATTATTAAATTGGATAGTGTTAAATTAATACATAAAATTAAAAATAATTTAATAGAGACAACTATTGTGCTACATGTTAATAGTGAATTTCACTCCTACAATACTAGAGCAAATTAACACCTACATATCCTGCCAAGCGAAACCGCACTTGGGCAAAAAAGCATTAAATTCTAGCTGCTAAGTGGTACAATGATCTACCAGATGACATCAAAAGTAGGTAAATCAAGTGAACAAAACTTAAAAAAAAAATGAAAGAATATTTATTTGAAAATAAGATCAAATTAGGTTTTCTGCATTATACCTATAAATAATTTATTGTTTGTTTTTTCTCACAAACGTTTAGAACACTTTTTTGTATACATACATACCCGTTATAAAATCTGTGTATTTTTTTGGGGTAAAATATATAAATAAATAAAAAAAAAAATTTAACTATTAAACTTCAATATAGGTTAGGGATGATTTCTACTGTAACACTTCGCCAGAAAATTAAAAAGAGGAAAATGAGAACGATTGAATGAAAAAACAAGAGCGGAGATCTTGTCACGTGCGCGTATTCTGCACTATGACATTTAATTGGGGATGATGTTACCCCTTTGGCGCGCGGCTAGACTAAACAGTGGAGATGGGGGGGTTCGAGACGATAAAAGACCCTTGAATTAAGGCTGGTTGTAAAAGGGATGGAAATTGTTGAGCGCCACTATGACATTAAAATCATCCAAAAATCTAAAAGGAGGAAACCCATCATAGAAGATTCCCAAGGGGTCATCATAGCTGCTTTCTGCTGCAAGATATAACCCTTGATCACATAACAATCAGATACGTCAAGCTAATGTAAAATTTGGCAGGCAGTTTTATGATTAGTTTGCCTTCGGTTGCCAGGCGGCGCCACCGTAGTAGGAGCAGACGCGACTCTAAAGTGCTTCAGGATTGCTTCTGCTCGTGGCTCGAAGGCAAACTAATCATAAAACTGCCTGCCAAATTTTACATTAACTTGGCGAATCTGATTGTTATGTGATCAGGGATATAACTTACCTTGCTATAGAAAATTACTTACTTAACTTAACTGCAATGCTCAAACTTGTAGACAGGCTAACACTTTGCACCTAAATCTTAAACAGAACACTGAAACACAAATGGTAACGGGAAGCAAGGCCAACTAAATTGAATACTGAAATATTTAATGAATCAAAAGAGCAAACATGAATACAAAAACATGACACAAAAGGCAGTCAAAAATATTACGTTAAAACAAATTATAAATACGAGACTTACTTTACGGGAAGGAGAATTGAGGGGACTGTATTTACGTTACTTACTGCAAAAATATTCTCAAGCTTAGTCCCTCAATTCCAAACAAAAATAGGAATGAAAACACAAATAATAGTACATTAACAAATTCAATAAGCACCAAAAATTTTACACATGCAACACGATGCAAAATAATATCTTAAACTGGCTTAATACTTGAACTATAGTCTGAACACAAATGACTACCACAAACTAGCTAACTGATTTGCCAGGGGCCCTCAAATTTGCAATGTGAACATTAGATCCGCTCAAGGCGAGCTTCACAGCCTGCATCACATACCACTGGACAAAACAGATAAACTAGATATCGGCTATTACTTGTACTTTACAAGTTGCAAACAAAACACAAAAATACTAAATACAAAAGGCGATACTTATTAACTTCAAACTCAAAGAACATTGATGAAGGCCTGCCTTCGACGTGTCTTTAGCCCTCGACTAGCGTCTCGGGCTCAAAATCACGTCTCAAACCATAAAAGCATCTTTACGCCCTTGGTACATAAATTTATTATGGCACAATGCCATAAATTTGTCATAACAACAACAACAAAACAAACTTAACAACCACATCAGTCGTCATAGTAACAAATATTGTTTTGTGACAAATACGTCATAATTTTATATACCTGAATAATTATTATTTTAGCAAAAAAAAACTAAATTAAATTTCTTACACATAAATAATTGTAATGCTAGTCGACGATAAAATAGGTAGTATATGAAATTCGTAAAAGTTTTCCACTTGATCGCGTAAATAATTTTATGCACACTTACGTTAGGAAGTGCCTAGAACACGCGGAAACTTTCTACTCGAATATCTAAACTTTGTATTTTTTCCCTACCTAGTCAATCGCTTGCCGCCTAATACCTTTATAATTTTACAGTAGATGGCTGATAGTATAATATTATACTGTGGGAAGTCTGAGCACCCCTGGTATAGTACAATGGCGGCCAAATTAAATGGAAACACTATTTTTTACATTTTGTAAAATGGGCCTTTTTAATATAATTGAATCGTACTCGTCATGTGCTTGCTTTTGACTGTTTTTAAAGTCAATGATATGAAAGACATAATTACAATATTTTTCTACACATGTTATGAAAATAAGTATTTTCTTCACGATACACTATGTGAAAGTGCGACTTTTTCCATCTAGAGATGAAAACATTTTCACTTCTAGAGATGAAAAGAAGAATTCGACTTCAAAATCGAAAATGCCTTCGACTCCATTCCAAGGCAGACTATACAAAAAGCAGTGGACGAAATGAATTTGAGAACTAACCTCTGCATTATGAATAACGGCGCACACTTTGAATAATTTAAATAATTATCTGATGTTTTTGAATTTATTATCTCGTTGTTGTTAAACCAATAAAATGTTTTCAGTATTTAAGGAGTTTTAATAACAATTTAGCAATACAATCTGCCATTTTATTGTTTCAATTGTTTTTCAAAGCATTCGTGATTTTATAAAAATAATTAACAAAAAAATTAATATTTCAAAAAGTTTCCCGGAAAAAATGGTTATGTTAGTTATCAATCTGAAAAGCTAATTTTTTTTTCTATCTAATGGTGTGAAAATCCAATATGGCGGCCATAAGAAATAAAAAAGTTGACTATCGCAGCTTGAAATCTAGAAGGCCTAGAAAATTTCTGTAGATGTCAATCAACTCGGAGTGGCCAAAAACATAAAGTTACCAAGTTTGATTAAAATAGCGTCAATGGTATTGAAGATAATAATTTTTTTCTGAAATCACTATTTTCAGTTTTTTCGGGATAAATCAGGAACCAATCAAAATATCCTAGATTTCTTTTCAGATTCCCAATCGTCATAAAAAAGCGCAACTTTTGTATAATTTAACCGACTTCGTATCGTTTACCGTTCCCGAGATACCAATAGTGAGCATCGAAAAAATCACCACCCTGTATATTAATTGTTAGGAAAAATTTTTAGAATTGTTCCAGATTGTTTTACAGAAAAAAATTTGACTAAAAGAGAAAAAACTGTGTTTTTACTAGTTATATTTTATTTGTAATACTTTGTATTATATCCGTAAATAAATGTTAAGTTTTAAGTATGTTTGTTTAACTTATAAAAGTGGTTTGTAAGTGGGACTTCTATATTTAAATTGCCCGCCAATAAGGCTTTAATTTTGCTTCCAACCACGAGAGGCGCTACAATCACAGTTTGAAAGTACTACATGGGCGTGGAGTATCTATAGGAGTAAGTAATCTGTGCACACAGGTTAGTGAAAGAAATGGTATTAATTGATTGATTGAGCGAAATTTAAGATTGAGTGCCAATGATCTCAATTAAATTAAAAAAATAATGATAACTTAACAGTTTACAATCCGAAGCTGATTTCTTGCAAGACGTAGGTACATTAATATCGAGGCATAAAATTAACAGCTCGAACAACCACATTTTTCTTCAAACATTTGTTATAATCACAGAGAAAAAAGGTTTATTTAGAATTAACAAATACATTTATTTGCAAAATATTTTTAGGAATTTAGTACAATTCAACGTATTAAGGTGACTAGCATACATGTGCGTTATACATGTATGTCATACATGCTCGCGCGTTGATGTTTGCCAGTGTGTGGTCAAAAAATCGCAAACATGTGCGTCGCACAAGTTTTCTGATTTGGCCGGAATTCATCAACGCGCAAGCATGAACTTGCATACAAGATTGTCGGTGTGTGGCCAAGTATCACGCTTCATTCGCATACATTTTGAGAACAGTGTCTCGTGTATTTAGTTTGTTTTCTGCCGGTTTCACAATTTTAACACAAACTTTAAATCTTCATAATTTCTTCCAGTGGCTAAATAGCGAAATGTGGCTGTTAATCGCTTCTGTGGTGATATAGCAGCACTCAAAATCGTGTCCCCTTTTTCAATTACTGGAGACACTAAGGTTAATAGCGTGACGTAACTTTCTTCATCCATCCTCAGATAATTTCGCCAATCATCAGGTTCTAAGCGTAATTCTTCTAGAAGATTAATATGGGTATATTCTGCGCATTTTAAAAGCCATTCCCATTTTGTTCGAATTTCTGACTGTTGAACTAATTTATTTCTTTTCTTTTTAATTAAAGCAGCGTACGCCGCTGCTAATAGAACGTAATCGCCATCATACCTCACCGCGCACTTCCAAACTAACTTGTTTGACAAGCTAGTGTGTAGGTCTGTGGGTAAACCCTATTGTCATACATGTACGTCACACATGTACGACATACATGTCTGACGTACATGTATGCTAGTCTGTGGGCACCTTAATAAGTGAAGCTTTTTGATTCAAATAGTTGTTTATTTCGATACAAATTTTTATTTGTTTGGTATATTGTTTCAAACAAAATATTAATTTATTTACATCTGATACCACCATATTAAATACAAAGGTTAAAATAAATACGTCATTTTGGTCAGAAAATAGGATTTATTTAGTTCAAGGCTCTTTTTGAACTAAAATGGAGTTAAATAAATCACATTATACAAAACGTATTAATGACACTATAGAGCTATAGACTATAATAACTATCGTTTTAGTTTTAACGCTACTGACAAATAAATCTCTATTTCTTCGAATTGCCCATGTTTTGTTCCGATTTCATTGTGCATTACTTAGCCAATACTGCAAAGTGCGAGTTATGTATTGAAATTGCATACCTATACTTTAAATGTTTTGGATTACGTAAAATGGATTGTGATAGTGTTGCTAACTAGAGTCCGACCGAAGTTTCGGCCAGAAAACAGCCGAATCTTCGGCCCAACCGAAACTACCTTTGTTTAAAAACGCCCGACCCGAGCGAGACGTAACGAAGTTCGGGTTGTACTCGGCCGGCTAACTATAAAATTAATTAATACGTTTGCTTTTGTAGTCATTCCGTTCTTGTTTAAATTTTTTGTTTTCGTTTTAAACAATTTTAAATTTATTATAATAGTGTCAGCAAAGAGATTTTATTATTTTCTTTCTTTTTTTATTTTAAGTGAGTATAATATGTTAGCAAATATACTGAAAAGTTACTTATCAAATAATAAGTTAGTATAAAAATATAGTCTAATAAGTTGTAAAGGAATAATATATGTATAAAAGAATAATTATAATTATCGTTAATTTCATGTTGAAATTTAATTTAGTTAATTAAAAAGAAACCACATGACTACTGAAGAAATACAAAATAAATGATTGGAATAAAAGTATGTGTTTTAATGTATTTATAACAAGTAGGAGTAATTGTTTACTAACGTCTATGTGAAAAATTAGTTAAATTAATATAAAATTCAGAAGTTTCGGTTTCGGCTGAAACTGGGATGAAAGCCGAAATTCGGTTTCCGTTACGGCTTCAAAACTTACTTTCGGTCGGGCACTATTACTAACATCTTAAAAGAATGGCGTTTCGAAAATTTGATCAATACTTTTACATTAAGTATTTATTTTCTAAAGAGACTTCCATTACTTATTTAAACAGATATTAAAGAAAAGTCCACATGCATGCATATTTATAGTAGTAAAGAGCCGTTGGAACATTTCTCACAGGGCGTTGTCAAAAACTTAGCAACTTGTGTTTGCTGCAGTGTAGCACAAAACCAAAAAAAAAACAGTTATCTTAATTTTAAATGTTTTTTTTTAGGGCTGTCACTTTTAGCCCCAACTACTACTTTAAATTTGTATCAGTATGAGTACTCATATGTAATTTCAGATTGTCTTTAGTTACACTCCTGCAGTCACATAATTTACAGGCAAACAGTTTATCTCCAGTATGAATACGCATATGTTTATTCAGACAACTTTTAGTTATACTCCTGTATTCACATAAATTGCAGCTAAACGGTTTTTCTCCAATATGAGTAGTGTCCGACCGAAGGTCAGTTTGTCAGCTGAATCCGATGTTCGGCTATTGCCGTCACCTTCGGCCGAAGCCGAAGATGCAACCAGACTTAGAACACTTACTGTAAATTAATTAAATACTCTAAGTAGCATAAAATTTTTTTTATTTTTTCCATTGATAAACTTAATTTTATTTTTCTTTATTTATTGAAATACATAAACATAATAAAATGAATAATATTGTACATTGTACGTAATATTTCGTTCGTTTGCGTGATTCGCTCGGCTGGATGTGACCTTACAGGAAAACGTTTTTTCTCAAGTATGATTACTCATATGTTTATTCAGATTGCTTTTAGTTACACTCCTGTATTTACATAAATTACAGGCAAACGGTTTATCTCCAGTATGATTACTCATATGTAATTTCAGCTGTTGTTTAGCTACACTCCTGTACTCACATAAATTTCAGGCAAACGGTTTATCTCCAGTATGATTACTCATATGTTTATTCAGATTGCTTTTAGTTACACACCTGTATTCACATAAATTACAGGCAAACGGTTTATCTCCAGTATGATTACTCATATGAAATTTCAGCTGTCCTTTAGTTACACTCCTGTATTCACATAAATTACAGGCAAACGGTTTATCTCCAGTATGTTTACTCATATGTTTATTCAGATTGCTTTTAGTTACACTCCTGTATTCACATAAATTACAGGCAAACGGTTTATCTCCAGTATGAATACTCATATGTAATTTCAGCTGTCGTTTAGTTACACTCCTGTATTCACATAAATTACAGGCAAACAGTTTATCTCCAGTATGAGTACTCATATGCATTTTCAGCTGTCGTTTAGTTACACTCCTGTATTCACATAAATTACAGACAAACGGTTTATCTCCAGTATGATTACTCATATGCAATTTCAGCTGTTGTTTAGTTAAACTCCTGTGTTCACATAAATTACAGGCAAACGGTTTATCTCCAGTATGAGTACTCATATGCATTTTCAGCTGTTGTTTAGTTACACTCCTGTATTCACATAAATTACAGGCAAACGGTTTATCTCCAGTATGATTACTCATATGCAATTTCAGCTGTTGTTTAGTTACACTCCTGTGTTCACATAAATTACAGGCAAACGGTTTATCTCCAGTATGAGTACTCATATGCAATTTCAGTTGTCGTTTAGTTACACTCCTGTATTCACATAAATTACAGGCAAACGGTTTATCTCCAGTATGATTACTCATATGTTTATTCAGATTGCTTTTAGTTACACTCCTGTATTCACATAAATTACAGGCAAACGGTTTATCTCCACTATGATTACTCATATGCATTTTCAGGTGTTGTTTAGTTGCACTCCTGTATTTACATAAATTACAGGCAAATGGTTTATCTCCAGTATGAGTACTCATATGCAATTTCAGCTGTTGTTTAGTTACACTCCTGTGTTCACATAAATTACAGGCAAACGGTTTATCTCCAGTATGATTACTCATATGTTTATTCAGATTGTTTTTAGTTACACTCCTGTAGTCACATAAATTACAGGGAAACGGTTTTTCTCCGGTATGGATACACAAATGCTGTCTAAAACTACGTTTAAAAGTTGTCCTATATCCACATACACTGCAAATAAACGGCTTTTTTATTAAATGCATATTTTTATGAGTCTGAAGATTGGATCTAAGAGTCGTTTTAAATTCACCAACCTCACATGTAAAACTTTTCCCTTTATCTTTACTTTGGTCATCCTCGTCAACTATTTCAGTTGTTTCAACTTTTATTTTGTCCATTTCATATGCACTACTCTCTATAATTGTAGATTCGTCCCTTGTATTCCGTCCAAAGTTTTGGCTAATATTAGGGTTAGTTTGATTGAAACTATGTTTTTGTTCCCTATTGTAATGGATATCATCACCAAATTCACTTTTAATGTCGTCCAAGTACGGTTCAAGTTTGATTTCTTCCTTGACGACATCCAAATCGAAATCATATTCGAGATTAGCCTTTGAATTTATTTTAGACATCCTTTATACAATTTCCTGTAATAATACAAATTACAAAAAATATTACAAACCGCGTTTGATAATTAGTGACTAACCTGTAATTATTTAAAAATACATTTAAAAATGTGTCTCTGCACACACATAAAACACGAAGCAACAAACGGATAATAATAATTGAGCATTATTATTCTTACTGGTAAACATAGCTGTAAACTGACAGAAAAATAGTTTAACTTTTGGAAGTGGCTATTATATCAGCACCGAAATAGTTGACTATGACTGATGACGTAAAAAGAATTTCAACAAACTGGATCCAGTCTGCAGAGGATAGGAGAAGGTGGAGATATTTGAGGGAGATCTATGTCCAACAGTGGACGATTTAGGCTGTGAAAGATGAAAGAAAAACAAGAAGAAGACTCTTAATTGCTGAGAACTCTGCCTAATCCTAGACCAATAAAGAATATAGCCGCGCATAAAAAATGTATGTGTATAATCCATTTTCTAACATTGTTTTACTGCAGTACCTTCGTTTTTAATTACCTTGTACATTCAAGTACTTTCATAAATAGGCAATATAAGCTGTTATTACTAGAGGTGGGCAGATCCGCTCGGAGTCGTTCCTTCGGAATGACTCCGACCTCGGATCCGGTCGGAGTCATTCCGATTTTTATTTCTGAGTCGCTCCAAGTGGGTCCGGACTCTTCGGTTGTTATTAGTAATCAATTATATCGACAAAGTTTTGAATCCAAATAAGTCCGGTGACGAATCGTAATTCGATATTCGGTGATTGGAGGCAGTATTTAATTTGTGTACTTGCAAATTTTTCTTTACGATAACATAAACATTGAAATATCGAATTACCGAATATACGCACGTCATTTTGTGTTATATACTTAACCGTTCGTTTTTATTTGCATCCAGTAATGACACTTATTTATTACTTATTACCTTATTAGTAGCAGCGTAATAACTCTATTAATTTTTATTTAAGGGGAAAATACAGATACAGATTATAAAGAACTGAACTACAAAATTTCTGAAAAAAAATTTAACTAAAATTTTAAAATATACACTGGGTTTTCTAGAAGACATATTTCCCCCTTACAACAGCCTATTGTATGTACTGTAGTACTTAGTTACACCTCTTTTGAGAGGTGACAAGTACGTGACTTTTGTTGTGTCCGTAAAAATGCAACTCTCCCGTATTATATTTAGACTAGAACAATGTCATCAATTGTATTGCTAGCCGCTCACATGAGTAATCTCGCCAAAACAATTCCGCACCGCTCCTTGATTAGGTTTGGTTTGCCGGATTCTCTCTTAAGAATGAGCCGGAATCGGAACGACTCCGTCGGAGTCGTTCCGCAGTCGGATTTGGTTTGGCGGAACTGGATCCTCGAAAGGAACCGGATTGCCCATCTCTAGTTATTACGTACCTTCCCAATAATTTATTATTATTAGCCCACACATTCCTACATAGGGCAAAGGCCTACCTCATTCTCTCATCCTTTATACCTTATACCTACTGCTTGTCAAACGAGAACTTTCACTTGAGTCCAGGGTGCGCAGTGGCAAATTTCTGTTATCAGTAGCGGAGCGCATTTACTTACTAAACGTCGAGTAGTGCAGATCGAGTACGCGTTAAATAAGCTTTATGCTAGCCCGTATCGTAACTAAAGTTCGAACCACGGAAGATGACCCCTGCCTCATCACACGCTGAATTTAGTAACGACAAACACGCGTGTACATTTGTTCACAAACCCCATGCACACGACAAGGATAGCATTACAATAAGCCTGTGTTATGATTAAAGTGCTTATTTGACTAGAGCAGTTTAAGTCAAATGCGCGTGTTGTCACTAAAAAGTCAAACTGTCAAATTATTAATACATTTACATTATTTTATTTTATTAGGTATCTAAATTCCTATTTTAATTGGAATTCGTTTTTGTAGTACCTATTTGTGTTGTGAGGTTTAGATAAATGAACATTTTATTTGGTTTATTGCGTTGCAGAAGAAATACAGTTGTACATTTATTGGTTAGATTATTAATAGTTTAAGTTAAAATTCGTATTGAAAGTACTTGACAGCTGTTTGTTTTCCGGTTAAAGCGCCAATCATAATTCCTTGAGAATACAACTGATGCTAATTTGACTAGCAAGTAAAATCTTACTTCATACGGATAGCATTGATGAGGCAGGGTTCATCTTTCGTGGTTTCAATATTAGGTAAATAACTTGGTTTACTGAGTATACCTCGACGAAGTGGGGAACCGAGAGTAAGTGCATCTCATTTGCTCCGAATGCTGTCTCACTTTCCCCATTCTGCACATCTGAAGTGAAAGTTCTCGTTTGACAAGCAGTACTCTTTTCAAAATTTTTTTCCCTTTTTGTGAGGGGTTAGGTCCTTTATTTTATTATATTATATTCATGTTAGTGTACGAATTATTTCATAGAATTCATCTAATATTTCGCAAGATTGCACAATTTTCTTAATACATAATAGAATTATTATGTTCTGCAAACATTTTAGAAATTATTGTTTATCGACCAAATTGTTGATTTTAATGACCATTAACAACAAATCTGTTTTCGCAATAGGTAGGTACATAATGTAAGGAGACGCGTGATGATGTCGGTAATATGCTTCATCTAACACAGTGGTTCCCAAAGTGTGTTCCGTGGAACCCTGGGGTTCCACGAAATAGTTTTGGGGTTCCGCGAGTCAAATTTTCAGAAAATTTTAAAGTCTAAACATTTACATTCTTCTCATTAATCTATCTTTCATTTCATATTTATTTTGTATTTTGTTTTGTGGAATTTATGGCATCTGTTGTGCATCATACGTATATGTATTCTCGTCATATTTAACGCAAAATTCCCATTAAGGGATCATCCATTAAGAGTTCCCTTAAGATATTCGTACTTCGTAGTAACTTTCACATAAAGTATACAGGGTGTTACTTAATGTTATGTACTTATTTTAAGGTGGCATTCCTGAACCAATTTTAAGTCGAAAAGTTTATATAAACGTATGTCCTAAAATGCTTGGTTTTCGATATACAGGGTGCTAAGTTTTTTTTTTTTTTTTTTCTGTTTTTCGTAAAAATCTCGAAGACGGTTTAAAGATATTAAACTGAATTGTGGCAAAGGTTATTCCGGTATAGAAACACACTTTTTGATCTAAAATATTTTTATTTTTTTTAACCAGTGGCGTAGCTATGGCTAAACCCCAATTCAATGTTAACGAAAAAATTATTACGCCACTGATTTAAAAGAAAAAAAATGGTTTATTATTAATTACCAATCAATCATAAACAAAAAAGGTCTCTCTTTCATTTTTGCCGTATAACTTACCGTTTGGAATTTTCGTTCTTTTAAATCAGTGGCGTAGTATTTTTTCGTTAGTATTGTAATGGTGGTTTAGCCATAGCTACGCCACTGGTTAAAAAATAAAAATATTTTAGATCAAAAAGTGTGTTTCTATACCTGAATAACCTGCGCCTAATTTCAGTTTAATATCTTAAACCGTCTTCGAGATTTTTAAGAAAAAACTTTAGCACTCTGTATATCGAAAACCAAGCATTTTAGGACATACGTTTATATGAACTTTTCGACTTAAAATTGGTTCAGGAATGCCACCCTAAAATAAGTACATAATATTAAGTAACACCCTGTATAAGCAAATTTTGGGATCATGTAATACGACACTAACACGATCTTTGGCATCATCACATAACTTGTAATCGTATTCCTTGTCAATTGTGTTTTAAATAAAACCAATACTTGTAAAAAGTGTTTGATCGGATCGAGGAGTGAAAACCTTGTGAAAAGAACCACAACACTTTAAACAAGTTCATTGGCAGCGATATGCCATAGCAGGGCCCACAGCATTGTTTTCAATTAAAAAACGTAACAAAGTAACCTAGTAACACTGAAAAAGTAACTCCATATTTTTAATGATACAAAAACTGCAATTTTTCGTTTCCAGACCAGAATCTAATACGAGTTTGTACTTCCTTTTTGCCTTCAGCATTGGTCGTGTCATCAAATTGCAATGTAAAACCTATTGCTTTATTAGCATCGCTCATATTTTATTTATAAAAATATGGACCAAGTGCTTCCGAAATCAAGTACGAAGCTTTTGTGGGTGATAAAGAAGACTCTAATAGAATACCGCTTTCAGGAACACCAAACATTACTTGAAATAGTTCCTTGAGATGTGTACAAGGAAGGCAAGAAAACTCTAATAGAATACCGCTCTCATAAATCCCAACAAAAAATTCTGGTTCTCCAGGTTGGGGGTTGGCTGCTGAGCCTACTCCTCAATGTTTGTAAAAAAATATTAAATGCAAAAAAATAAGCTTTAAGCCTCGGAATTCGAATGGATGTAAACAGAGACGATTTATGTGTGATAAATGGACATAAAAAATTGGCATGTGAAATTTTCAAGGCATCTCTAACAAAGAACAAGAAATATGATATGAATTAAGTAAATTAAGCATGGATATAGTTTGTCTTTCAGAAAGTAAACGTAAAGGCTATATCTAGCAGCGCTACAGGCCAGAAGGCCTTTGGCTTAACTCTTCTACTATCTTCTTCCACTGTTTCTTGATTTAGTTTTCCATCCTGTCATGTTGTGTTTCTCCAAATCTTCTTTTACACAGTCCCACCAAGTCTTTGGGCCTGCCACGTCTGATTCTACCGCTCACTTCGCTTTTAAACACTTTTTTACCATAACCCTGTCTCTTAATCTTTCTACGTGGCCTAGCCTCCTTAAGCTACGGTTTCCTAGACGCGTCTATTAGTGAGCGATGATCCTCACAAAACGCAAAGGTGTTTTCCTACAAACGTTTGTTATTGCTTGTTTCGGTGCGTATTTATTTATGATGAGCTCGAAGAAGAAAGTTTTTCTTGCGTATTTACTAGAAGAAGAAGATGAGGATGATATTGCCAAGCAATACTTCGCAATACTTCCTTCTTCCAGAAAAGGAGTGGATCAAATACTCCAAACAAGAAATAATGAAGGTTGTTTTTTACAACTCACCAAAAATCATTCGAGGGAAGACGCTGAAAAGTTTCGAGTATATTTTAGATTGATCCCTTCGCAGTTTGATTTTATTTTATGTTTAATTGAAGGATACATCAAGAAAACAGCATGCGATAGGAATCTCGACCCAATAGTCCTGAAGGGAAATTTGCGTTAACTTTGAGCTTATCGTCCTCTTCAACCGAAAAATGTAGTTTTGCATTTTGACTTTGAGAAGACATATGCAACAAACGTACAACACGTATAGAATTCACAAAGAATCGTCAACGACTGCGATTATGACTCCTCTCCGAGCAGGGGACTACAGTCGCTAAACGATCGACGCTAACAACTGTAACGATTATCGCGCTTAGGAAAATGGTAACATACAAACTCGGAAGGGTAGTACTTTGCGATGATCGCTGAGCGACTATAGTGGAGCGATCATCGTTGGAGTCGTGTCTAGGAATTGCTCAATCACTGTACTAATTGGCCACTCTTTATAGCACTCCTCTGATTCTTTGTTTGTCCTTCGCTCCAAAAGCCGTCTTCATTAGTTTCAGTATGATTTAAAGATATAGAATACAGTTTCCAACCACAAATCGATCAACAGATTTATTACATGGGAAAAACATCGTTAGGTCAGAAATCAATACAGGGGCCCAATTCTTGAAACCACTCGCTACCGCTAGCTAGTAGCTAATGCGCTATCAAGTACTCGCTTCCTAGCGTATACGTTTCGGTAGCGAGTGGTTTCAAGAATTGGGCCCCTGGACTGTTTTATTACAAAATGTCTACAAGACACATAGTACGAGTAAGAAGAGGAGCCAATTGTGGTTCTGACCATTATTTGGTAGTAGGAAGAATAGTGATACCTCCTGCTTGGACAAAGAATGAAAAAGCCCAAATAGATGAAGAAAGAAGAAAACCGACAGTGAATAATAAACTGCAGTTGCTAAAAGTAGATAGTGTTAAGGAATTATACATGAACAGACTAAAATTACAGCTCCAAACAAGAGAAGAGTGATAATATAAAAACCAAATTCCTAAGTTTAACTAAAGTAATTCACCAAGCCGTGAAAGAAGCCCTAGGAGAGGAAGAGAGGAAAAAAGGTACGGCAACGTCGTAGTGGTAGAATGATGATATTGCACAGAATATTAAATGAAGGAACAAAGCTTGTTATAAGTGGCTATCATTAAGGACAACGAAAACCTTCCTGGAATATAAGACTCAAAACAGAACGGTAAAAAGTAAAATAGCCAGCAGTAAAAATGAAGCCTGGAGATGTAAGTGCTTAGAGATTGATACTATTGATAGTAAAGTATGCAGATCACTAAAATCAATCAGAAATGACATTAATAGTGGTAATACAACATCAGACTGGAACTCATGCAGGTACAGAAACTCGTTTCTGTAACGTCCTGCATTCGTTTCGGAATCGCTAACTTCCCGCACTTGTTATGAAAATAACTAAGTTAGAGTTAATAAATACATTTATTTGCAAAATATTTTTTGAATTTGGTATATGTATGTTTTTCGTTTCTTCAAAATATGCCGCCCCCTAAAAATTTGCCGCCGGCCAGTTTTACTAATAGTAAAATACAATTTAAAAAAAGTTAAAACAATTAGGAATTCCAAGGAAAATAACAAGATTAATCCAAATGACAATTACAGACATACTAGGTATATGCTGTAGTAGGTAAGAACAACAGAAGGCAACACAGAGGTTTTCACGTTTAAAGTAGGATTAAGGTAAGGAGACATACTATCAACACAACTACAGCAACACCAATATTAGTTACAAACTTATCATAAAAGTATTGTAACTTTCAAAATAAACTGAGATGTTTACAGTCGATTACGTCAGACTTAATTATTTTCAACCACTCGGTTTTCAAAATAAAACCACACGAAGCTTCCCTTTACTATTTAATCTGGTCTTAGAAGTAATAATAAGAAAAACAAATTATTTGGACTGTTAAATGTGAAAAACATGCAAATCGGAGCATACACAGATGACATAGTACTAATAACAAGTAGAACGAAAAAAGGTCTAACAGAAGCTTTTGTAATTTTGGAAGAGGAATCAAGGAAGTACGGACTTAAAATAAATGGACACAAAACAAAGTATATGGGCAACAGCAAGAGAAGAAACGAATATAAACTTACCACTGGGGATAAATAACTACAATCCTTCACTTATCTAGGAACTCAATTAAATAGAAATAATAACTTGCAAGAGGAAATACAAGCACGAATTGTACAGACAAGATTCAAAAGCTACTACACATGGAGACATTTGATACAAAACAAACAACTCAACTATGCTACAAAATCAAAAATATACACGAGTATAATAAGACCCGCTGTAACCTATGGGGTCGAAACACGAACGATGAACAGCCAACAAACGAACTAACTTAGAGTATCATATAGGGACCAATGAAGACAAAGGATGAACCATGAACTTGTAAAACTAATGAAGGGGGAAGATATCAAATACATTAAAGCACTAAGGATCAACTGGTTGGGTCATATAATGAGAAGCCACGAGGACTGTACAGTGACAGTATTAACAGAATGGATATCAAACACAACGAGAAGAAGAGGAAGACCAAGAGCAAGATGTTTAGAAGAAATTAAAGAAGATCTGCAAACCATGGGAGTCAAAAACTGGAAACAAATAGTAAACCAAGCTAAAGTCCATCCCTCCTTATAAAACATACCACCACACACCCCAGCCTGGTACTATCGCGTTCAAAGAATACTGGTACAGCGAAATTTTGGCTGTTTAAATTTGGTTTGAAGCCACATAATCAATTGCGTTAGCAGGCTATGACCATGAAACATCAACGTGACAGTTCTATGAATGAAAAATCTAAAAAACTTGTCAGTTTAACAAATACTTAACCTCTATTTGACATATCCGATTTACACACAAAAGAAGTGTCTACATCAAATTTTGAGTTTTGGAAGTGTCTGCAGTAACACACTGTACCAGTATTCTTTGAACGCGATAGTACATGTCAAGAAATAATCCACCTTGCATGATTTACAACGGCTATAGGATTATGAAGACTCAGTTGAGTAGGCCACAATCCTTGGCAGGGTTTTAGAACCGCCAATACAATACAATACAGTTAGGGAGTTAGGCGGGTGTCAGACAGCGCTTCGACTGATATCGATCGGCAAGTTTTTAATGTTGTTGTCATACAGAATGTGTCGGCCATAGTTTACTCTAAGGTTTAATGTTCTGTGGTGGAAGTGTACGCCGTGTTTTGTAAATAACGGAAAACTCATCGACCACCGACCAAAACTTTGTGCAAGCCCTAAAGTTTGAACCGGTCGGTCGTTGCAGTATGACGGGATGCATTTGAATATACTGGTTTACAAAGTTTGTCGGTCGAAGTAAGAACTGTGTCTGACACCCACCTTAAAGTCAAAATTTGCATAAAAATATTACTAGGTAATTGTTAAAGAAATTAAGCACTTTGAAAATATTTATTTTTAAATAAAAATAGTAACTTCATTAAATAATTACAAACAAAACTTATGCTATTGCTTTTTTCACATGATAAAGCCCAGCTAGTGCATCTTGTAAAGCTCTCACACATGCTATATTTGACATAAATCCTCCTGCTCGTTCTTGTTCAGTTTCGGCCCTTACATGATTATTATAACTCATATTAACAAAATCTTCATCGGCAGGCGGTCGAGGTCCATCCGTTGGAACAACTGTCGATTTATACATATATAATGGCCCTTCTTCGACGACAACAGGTAAAAATGAAGTTTGTGCCTGACGTCCGAATTGAATTCCTGATGAAAACTGTGTTACCTTAGTCGGTGCAACTTTTGCTTCTATCTCTCTGGATTCTTTAGCACTTTGTGCGAATGTTTCCACTATATTCTTGGCGTTTGCGTTTGAAAACATAAGTTCGTCGATTAATGCTTCTTTTTCTCGAATTTTCTTTTTCTTTGCTTCTTGTTCCTCTAATTTAATCTCGTTTCGACGTATTTGATCTTGTTGTTTTTCTATATCTAAGAGCTCTTCTAGTTCGTATTCTTCTCGACTCATTTTATTTTTGCTTTTCAGAATTTGTTCCCTGTTATTTCTTTTATAGTCCTCTATTCTTTTGTTTGTGTTTATTATATCGATATTATTTACCAAGTTATATATGATCGTTTCAATTTCTTCTAAGTAATCGTTAAATTCTCTTAAAGTAGCAAAATCTTCCTCTTTCTTATTGAAGTCTCTTAATACCCTTTTACGTATGTCTACCTCTTTCTCAACTGTGGCATCTTCGAATAGTTGTACTCTGAAATTGTTACGTCGCAAAGGAATACGACAATCTGGACAGGCACCGGAACCTTTTAAAAATAGTAGGTCTACACAGCTTTCGCATAATGCATGACCACAAACATTCACCATCATTTTTAACGATGGATTTTGAAATTTTGTAGTCTTGCATCTCGGGCAAATTGTGTCTTCCATTTTTGGCACTTTACAAATACCACCAAGTGTAATAATATACTAGATCTTTAAAAATATACCATTTATATCCTACTAATTTTTGGATTTTATAAAAACCATAGCTCTATACATGAAGTTAACCTCAATCAACAGAACTTTTGACAGCGACAATTTGCAAATCAAATCACTAAAAGTCCCTAAATTCTTAACGAATTAAGTTGGCTATTCTGTGATGATTCATCTTTTGTGTAGTTCAAGCCGTTCAAGGTCAAACTTGACAGATGTGCATTTCCGTGCAAAGTGTCTTCAAAAGAGGCTGTTGTCAGGTGTCAAGTATTCAAGTGATTATATTTATATAATGCGTTTAGTGTTTTAATGTAGTGAAATTTGTGTATATAACTATGGGTGACTCTCTAGAAGGGAGTGAGAACACTCCCGAACCCCAAAATGTGCCGGTCGTCGATTTTACTGCGTTTGCAAATTATCTTCGTAAGGCGGCGACCCTTCTTCTGCCGGAAGATGATGCTCACATGGAACCACCAGCTCTTAATGCAGCTTTAGAGGATAAAAACAATCAGGAATGTATCAAAAAATTTCTGAGTGATCCTCAAGTCGCAGTGCTCTATGTTCAAAGGAGTTCCTCTAAAGGTACGCCCTTAGGTCATTTGCTATTATTAGATTATGCAAATTATTATGACATAATTCGTTTAATAATATATTGGTGAATTGTGTTAATATATTTTGCAGAAGATGAAAGCGATCAACCACCCGAAGGCGAGGAAGAAAAAGAACCTATTACCTACTGCATCAATAATGAAGTACATTTTACAAATGGAAGAATCGCCAGCCTAGTCATCATCAAGCGAGGCCCTGTGGTTGAAGCCGATAAAAGTATTCGTGCGCAAGTACGAATTATTAATTTTAGTGATGGATCTCCCTACGAAACTCTTCACTCATACATAAGCAAGACTGTTGCACCTTTTTTTAAATCTTATGTTAAAGAGTCAGGACGGGCGGATAGGTATGAACGATGTGCAAAGTGCATGTTACATAATTTATTGATTAATGTTTTATCTAACAGAGATGGTGACAAAATGGCCCCCATCGTAGAAAAAACCATAGCTGAATTAGAAATGGGATTGTTGCATTTGCAACAAAACATTGACATTCCTGAAATTACCTTAGCAGTTCATCCTACTGTAGCAAGCGTCATCAAACGATGTGCCGATGAATCTCGTAAACCAAAAGTAGCTGACTTCGGGGATAAAGTTGATGATTCGACGTTTTTAAATCAATTACAGAATGGAGTTAATAGATGGATTAAAGAAATTCAAAAGGTATGATGTACGTTTATATAACGAGTTATACATTTCTGTAGAAATTGTAGCTGTTTAAAAACTCAAAAATCTTGTTAACATGGGGGATTGGTCCACATTTCTTCTCTTCTCTGCTCGTACAACTTTTGGTGTGCTTTTGCAATTTTCACTACTTATCAACGCTTAATTTTCCACAGTTTCTTATTTGCATTACTCTCAAGTGGTTTTCTACCTGCTCCTTCCATTTCATTTTCGATCTTGGTTCCACTGGCGCCCATTCTGTTAAAAATTCTGCCTGGGTTGCGTTTTTATCTTCTCATTCAATGATTTGCTTCATGATATGTATCGCATCTATGGTTGATTTCTCTTTTCTAAATCCGAACTGATATTCCCCTATCTCCTTTTCAGTATGTTGATGTGGTCTATTTGATTTTCCGTTTCTCCTCCAGGATGCTTCCAAGTTACCTTGTGGATTCTTTTGTGCTTATATTTTGAACTCATGATATACATGTCAGTAACTGTTGCAAACTTACATAGCATTTCCCCGTTTACATTTGTCTCCTCATGAGCGGTATGTATATCTGCAACTTCTCTATAACATACTTCTAGTTCTATTTGCGCAATATCATGTCTTAAGGTTATTAGTCTATTTTGTTTTGGTATATTATTATGCATATCTTCTAATTGGCGGTAGAATTCCTGTTTTATTTCTGTTTGTTGGGCTTGATCTTCTGAATACGATATTGCATATTTTTCCTTGGCCGCCCCATCTGATTTCTTGTAGCCCTGTTATGTCGTCACTGTAAGCTTCAAGTTCTTTTGTAACCTCTTGCATTTTTCCTGGTGCTCATGTACGTCTTTTCAACATTTGCTTCCTATTTCTTTCTCTTCTGTGATTCATATTTCTTTGCCTTTGATTGATATTATCACTTCAGGGGTCTAGAATTAAAACCGGTAATGTCCGCCAAATCATGTTTTGAGTAATCGTTAAAAAACTGTTATGATCTTAAAGGAGCAACTTCGCTAGTGTCATCATATACGTGGCACTTCAAAAAGTCTTTCTGGTCTACTGCTACACCTAGAACGAATAGGTATTATTTATAAAACAACTTTAAAGTTTGGAGATAACGGTTTTTTATTCTAAGTACTGGACATAGCTCGCTTTGTTTCCCAAATGATCGAAGATAAGTTTATTTTTCAACTAGTAAAAAAACAATACAGAATGACAACTAAATACCCACTCTTTATTTTTCATTAGATTACAACAAAATGAACAAATAACAAAAAAAAATTAACAATCTTATTCTTCTTCTCCCAACTCCTTCTGCCTGTTTAGGCATCGGAGGTATTAGTTAGTTCAGAAATACAATTAACGTTGATAATGTAAATAAAAAAAATTAAGAATATATTTCATATTTTTTAGTTTAGACATAATATAAAACAAGTTACTCCGGGATGGATGGAATTTCTGGAATAAATTCACAAGGCTCCTCCATATCATCTTCAGTATGTGTAATTTCTTGATTATGTGGGATTTGTTCATGAATAGGTTTTGCATAAAATTCTAGTTTTCTAATCTTCTCCAATCCTTGCCAAAATGTTAACCCAATAGATTGTTTTAATTGATTAATTGCTACTTTGTCCTTGACTTTTACTTGAGGGTTTATCATTCGAACCGTTCTAGACTTTTTTGTTATTGCTTTGTAAACGGAAAATTTATTACTATAATGCAGCTCCTGTTTTAAGTTTTTTTAAGTAAAGTCTCTTACAGTTTTTGACTGAAAGTGCCATCCAGCAGGTGGTTTAAGCACGTACATCTTCTTTCCAGTTATATACTTTACAGTCACTACCAAGATGATATGTTGTTTTGAAATGAGATATGATCTCCAAGTATTCCTCTGGTTTCGTTATTATTTATTATATTGAATTTTCTTATTTGCTTTTCAATATTCCCGAAGACCTGATCAGCCGGTAGAAATGAATGGCCGACAACTGGAAATACTATCTCGATTTCATTCATATTTAGAGGTGCATCCTCAGATAAACATTTGCTATTCTTATTCTGCCCACTGCATCCGTCTGACACTAATCTAACAATCACCAAATAGTGTTCTTTTTAATCTGTCATATACAGCAGAAGATACTTCATTTAAACCTTTTGAGAATTCTCCCCCAATCCAATTGTAACAATGTACACTTGATGTTCTCAAAACATTTTTAGAGAACCCTTCCTGATTATACATTCTGTGCATTTTTTTATGGATAAGCCTGAATCTAAATCATTTTCAATGTAAGGCATTGATAAGCTTTTGTATTATGTTTGCAAGTGGGGTATTCTGGTAAATTTTCTGCGGTGTACTTGGCCAGTCAATTTATTGTCAGGAAATTAAGAAGACTCGAAATAATAGTGCTCATAATACATTGGACTTCCACTGGTCTGGATTTCTAGATGTTTTTCGGGCTTTCTTGGAATCAGCGACGGAGGCATTGATAATTTATATTCTTTAACAATATTTTATTATTTAATTTACTATAATCCACTTTTTACAAAAATGTATTATGGCTATATGATTGCAAACGAGCAATAATAATAACTAACAACAAGAAACACACTATGTGGAGATCACATGACTATATCAGAGCATTTTATTAGACTAAATGGAGATTGCCAAGTTTGATTTCAATATGCTCATGGAGATAGCCGAATATGATTCTAAGCAGAGATTTTAAACGTCATTTTCTACTACACATAGATCGTTTTGAAACCAATGGATAGCATAGGCATGTAGAGCGTTCAAATCTGTATTTGGAACAATTTATAATCCATTTAAAAAAAAAAAATGGAGATTGCCGCTTTTGATTGTAGACCGCTCACTTGTGAATGTCGTTTCCCCTATATTCTCTGGTTCCCCCTCCTTCTCCATTACAAGTTTTTTGAATCACTTTTCTCTTTCAGTCCTTCTTTATTATTAATCCATAACTTCCCAAGTCTTGCTTTATTACTACTTCTTCTTTCAGTCATCGCTCTATTCTCTATTATTCTTTGAATTCTTTGTTCGTTTTCTGTTAAATCATCGTCACGGAAAATTCTTGCTCCCTTTAATTTGCCGTTTTCTTTCATTATTTTTTTCTTTAGTTGTTTCATCTCTTTAGTCATCAACAGCTTTCCAGTCCTAGCGGACAATAGCCTGATTTATCAAAGCTCATCAAATCCTGTTTGGATTTAAATGAGGTGTATTAGTCCTCGTTTCCCTTTAGGTGGGTGTCGATGTTATAGGTATTTTATAATTTAGCATTTGTCTTTGTATCCACTATTTTTCTCCACTGCCTTCTGTCTTGCATCTTTTGCCTCCCGTTCAGGATGCCTATGTTCCGTATATCTTCATTTACATCGTCTATCCAACGTAGTTCTGGCCTTCCTCTTCTTCTTCGATAATCTGGTCTCCACTCCGTCACTGCTCTAGGATGATTCATCCTACTTCTTGGTTGGCCGTTTTCATCTGTCAGTGGTCCCAGGGTCTTCCTAAGTATTTTTCTTTCATTTACTTTCAATAATTCTTCGTCTTTCTCGGTCATTTTTCATGTCTCGGCTCCGTATGTCATTACTGGTCTTACTAAGCCCTTGTATATTCGCAGTTTGATCTTTCTATTTAGAATTTTATTAGATAGCTCTTGTTTGTTTGCATAGTAGCATCTCTGTGCGGCTTGTATTCTATTAGTTATTTCCTCGCTCATGTTATTGTTACTATTTATTAGGGACAGCAGGTCCACTTCTTCAAATTCGTAATTTGCTACTCTTAGATTTTTCAATTCCGAGTCATTATTCGTCCTTTTCCTCATATATTTCGTTTTATTGTTGTTAACCACTAATCCTAAGTTTTTCGCTGCTCTCTCCATTTCTTCAAATGCTTGTATTAGTTCCATCTTGCTCCTGTTTATAATCACAATATCATCCGCATAAGCGCATATCTGCGTCATATGTGTATTCAATGTTCCTTGTATGTTTTTCTTTTTTATTATGACTTCCAACATTAAATTGAATAGGACCGGAGACAACGCATCTCCCTGCCGTACTCCTGTTTTAATCTTTATTCTCTTTGTCTGTCCTACATTTGTCCTTATAAATGCATGCGAGCCTTCCGTGGTATATTTAAATTTGTTAATTCGGAGTACATACTATTTATTTCTGTTTATCGTATCGAAAGCTTGTCTGTAGTCGATGAATAGTAGGTGTAACTCAATATTGTACTCTTTGCTTTTTTCTAGTACCTAATTGTTGTACTACCTTTATACTGTGGATCGTGGATCTGCCTAGTCTAAACCCATTCTGATAGTCACCTAGTAGGTTGGATAACACTTTATACACTACATTTTTATACCACTCTTCAAGTCTTCTGGCATTCTTTTTCGGAATTCCAAATTTTTAGAATTAGTTGGAAAATCTTTTTTTTCAGGTTTTCTCCTCCAAATTTAATTAGTCCGGGTGCTTTTCTATTTTCCATATTTCCAATGATTTTGCACATTTCTTCATATTTTGGACATTCTATTTCTTCCTCTACTTGCTCTGTCTCCTCCTGGGTGGCCCTTCCTTCTATTTCTTTGTTTTCTAGCTTATTTTTGAAGTATTCCTGCCATCTCTGTAGTATGTCTTCTTTTTTGTAAAGGTAGACTCCGCCTTTGTTATTATAGCCTTGTACTGTAATTTGTGACTTTCTTGTTTTACGTTCTTTTATTTCCTTATATAGTTTCCTTGTCTTATTGTTATTCCTGTGGTGTTGAATCTCTTCTAATTTTCTGTTTAGCCACTCACGTTTTTTCCTTCTGCATAATTTTACTGAATTGGTTTTAGCTTCGTTATAAGTCTCGTTTGTATCTTGTGTTTGTTTTTGTAACCATTCCAACCTTGCCTCATTCTTGTTCTTAATCCGTTCTTTGCATTCATTGTCGAACCAATCTGAATTTTCTATATTTTTTATATTTATTTGCCTCTGCTGCTTCTACTATGTTTGTTTTTATTGCTACCCATTCTTTTCCGATGCATCTTCTTTTATGATCTTTTCTACATCCCATTTCTTGTTTTTCTTTTCTAACTTATGTTTGCTATCTTCTGTTTTATAACCGCACGGACTAAATAATGGTCTGAGTCACAATTTACACCTCTGCAAGATCTCGCATCTTGGATTGTTGAAGCTCTCTTTCTTGATATTAGCAAGTGATCTATTTGGCTTTCACTTCTACCTCCTGGTGCCGTCCAAGGGACTTTGTGGGCCTTTTTGTGGTTGAATTTTGTGCTGCTGATTATTAGATTGGCAGCTTCAGTTAGTTGACCTAATCTTTTACCATTATCATTAGTGTTTCCATGCACTGTGTATTTTCCCGCCACTTTCTTCATATATTCTTCTCTACCTATCTGCACGTTAAAGTCGCCCAGTACTATTAGTGTGTCGTTTTTTGGGACCTTCTCACACTCTTCCTCTAATTGCTTATAAAATATCTCTTTTGTATTGTCGTCCGCATTTTCAGTCGGCGCTTATACGTTTGTAAACGTTATATTTGCCAGCTTTCCATGTATTCTGAGAGTACAGAGTCTTTCATTTATTGGTTTAAAACGTATTATATGTTTTCTTATTCTGTTGGTAATTATCTAATAATAAAACCTGTACCTTGTTGGCCCTGTGTTTCTTCTCCACCAAAGATCATACAGTATCCTTTTTTTTTCCACTACTCCTTGACCTTTCCAATGTATCTCTTGTATTGCCACTACATCTATTCCATATCGTATAATTTTTACCATTTTTGTCCTTCAAATTTTTCACCAACTCGCTTAGCTTATGTTTGTCTTTCCTTGTTGCTCTTAGCATAGAGCTTATAAATTATTTGCCTACTTTGTATCTTGCAGCCCTACTTAATTTAGACTGCAAACTGTAATCCGGCTGACGTTCTTCTGTAGTTTAACAGGTGTCGCTGTCTTCTGTTTGTTTATCTTTATTTATGTTCTTATCATATTTTATGATTTCTGCCTGCAGTGTTAATGTATAAATATTAGAAGTATATATTTCCTTACCTTCTATTTCTCAATTTCTCCAATACACTTTGAAGCTCTACTTCATTACTAAGTATGCTGTGTTTACACTGAATTTATATTCCATACTTTTTATCACTTATTTTTACTTGTGCTCAAAAACATCTTTATTTTTAGGTAACCAAACTAGACAGAGATCCTTCATCAGGAACAGCATTGCAAGAAATAAGCTTCTGGTTAAATTTAGAACGTGCCCTTCACCGTATTCAAGAGAAACGTGAAAGCATGGAAGTATCACTAACTCTCGATATATTAAAGCATGGAAAACGTTTCCTCGCCACTGTATCTTTCGATACCGATACCGGACTTAAACAAGCTATCGCTACCGTCAATGATTACAATCCCCTTATGAAGGTATTAAAAACGCTTGTAATTAAGAAAACGGTTTTGCATGATTTGTTTGTAGGACTTCCCAATTAATCATCTATTGGCAGCTACCGAATTAGAACAAATTCGATCAGCTGTACAGTTGGTATTTGTTCACTTGAGAAAAATACGTAGTACTAAATATCCAATTCAGAGATGCTTACATTTAGTCGAAGCGATTTCACGAGATTTAGGAGCGCAATTATTGAAAGTTTTAGGAACACGCCGGCTCATGCACATTCCTTATGAAGAATTCGATAAAGTTATGACCCACTGCGGTGAGGTATTCTCAACTTGGGAAGACGAATATGAAAAGTTACAAGCTTTACTTAGGTATGTTCCTTTTATTTTTGTGTAATTCGGGTAGATTATAATAAATACTTTATTACAGAGATATAATTAAGAAAAAACGAGATGAACATATGAAAATGGTGTGGCGTGTTTCGGCCCAACATAAAAAGCTTCAAACCCGAATGGAACACATGCGTAAGTTCCGAAGACAACACGAGCAGCTATGTACAGTAATTGTACGAGTTCTTCGTCCGTCAGCTCGACGAGCAGTAACGGCCATCGAAGGAGAAGAACTTGAAGCATCTAATAAACAAATTACTTTCACTCTGGATGCGGCAGATGCCAACGCCATTGAGGTTTGTGTTCATTTAAAAAAAAAAAACAAATACATTTTCACACGCATCGATAATTTCAGGAAGTTAACATAGCTTATGAAAATGTAAAAGAAGTAGAATGCCTTGATATTTCTAAAGATGGTCAAGATGCATGGGATGCTGCCGTACAGCGATACGAAGAACGCATCGACCGAGTTGAAACTCGCATCACAGCTCATTTACGTGATCAACTTGGTACCGCTAAAAATGCCAACGAAATGTTCCGTATATTTTCACGTTTTAACGCATTGTTCGTTCGTCCGCATATTCGTGGAGCCATCCGAGAATACCAAACTCATCTTATTCAACGAGTGAAAGACGACATCGAAGCTCTTCATGAGAAATTTAAGGTAAAACGCTTGATACTATTTGTGTCTTTATTTAATTGACGATTTTAATTGTTGGAAACAGGTGCAATATCCCCAAAGTAACAATGCTCGCATCAGTAAAGTCCGTGATCTTCCACCGGTTGCCGGTTCGATCATTTGGGCTCGCCAGATCGATCGACAACTTACAACTTACCTTCGTCGAGTGGAAGATGTTCTAGGTAAAGGTTGGGAGAACCACATCGAAGGTCAAAAATTAAAAGCAGACGGTGACAGTTTTCGATTGAAGCTTAATACCCAGGGGATATTCGATGAGTGGGCACGCAACGTACAACAGCGTAATTTGAGTGTCTCGGGTCGTATCTTCACTATAGAAGCCGTACGTTCGAGAAGTGGTCGAGGAAACATACTTAAATTGCGTGTTAATTTCCTTCCCGAAATCATTACCTTGGCTAAGGAGGTGCGGAATATGAAGTGTTTAGGATTCAGGGTGCCGCTCGCCATCGTCAACAAGGCTCACCAGGCTAATCAGTTATATCCGTTTGCTATTTCTCTCATCGAAAGTGTGCGCACATATGAAATGACTTTACAAAAGGTATGTTGTCATATTTTACAAAAGTTTCACATTTAAAAAAATAATGGTGAAGTAGTTGGATCAGTTGTGGAGTTACGATTTTAATTAGTGAATTTTAATGAATATATTAGCTCACGAAAGGAAATAATATCCAAACTTCCGTTAAGGTAGCTTTATAGAATTGTTGTTTCCCCTTTATCGCATGTAGTTAATGCATAAAATACGAGTATCAGTAATAATAATGCATGGTATTAGGAAAACAAAGCATGAAGTATGCTAGTAAAAGGATTAAAATGCATTATTACAGGCTCTGAAGTTAATTAAATTCCTACCTATTGCATGTGTTTATTTTGTTAAATATTGCGTTATACTTCAGAGTCAGAGACATGCTTAGGGGCTGTTAAATAAATTTGTACCTTGTAATCAGTGTTTTACGCGCTCAAGTATTGTCGAATAATCGTCTCTTATTCAACAACAGATCGAAGACAAAGCAAGCATAATTCCGTTAGTGGCCGGTATGCGTAAAGAAGTTCAATCGTTGATAGCCGAAGGTATTCAGCTTGTTTGGGAGAGTTACAAATTGGACCCCTACGTCCAGCGCTTATCAGATACAGTCGTCAGTTTCCAAGAACGTGTAGAAGAGCTCGTCGTGGTAGGGGAACAACTCGAAGTCGACGTAAGATCTCTCGAAACTTGTCCGTATTCCTCCAATACGTTTGCCGATATTTTATCGAAAATCCAACATGCTGTCGATGATCTGTCTCTTAAACAATATTCCAACCTGCATATATGGGTTAGCCGATTGGACGAAGAGGTAAATCCAACCGTTAAATATTCCGTATGCATTTCTAATTCTTTTAAATTAGGTCGAGAAAAATCTTGCTCGTCGTTTACAAGCCGGTGTTCACGCATGGACGGATTCTTTGAACGGAATCAAAAACGAGGTAGATCACAGCATGGATACGGATGCACCAGCACAACCAACGCATAAACCCGGTGGTGATCCTCAGATACAAACTCTCATTCATGAATTTCGTATTACAAATCAAACTATGTACTTATATCCCAGCATCGAAGAAGCCCGGTTTCAAATTATGCAACAGTTATTTGCTTGGCAGGCGATTGTTATGTCACAGCAAAGATTGCAAAGTAGCAGATATCAAGTGGGCGTAGATAAACCCGTTACTGAGACTTACAGAAATATTTTGACTAAATTCCCGGCAGGTTCGACGCCTCTTGAAAATGCTTACAACGCGATCGATACTAAGATTAAAGAGGTAGGTCTTATGTTTTATGTTGAAGTCTTTAAACTAATTCTGGAATTGTAGGTGCAAAAATACGTCAAAGAATGGTTGAATTACCAATCGTTATGGGATCTTCAAGCCGATAAGCTTTACGGATGTTTGGGCGAAGATATTGGCAAGTGGATGGTTTGCCTTAACGATATTAAGTAAGTTTTATGTTTCACATAAACGATTTTAAACTAAATCACGATTTAATAGAAAAACACGTGCAACGTTTGATACTTCCGATACTCGTCGCCAGTTCGGACCGATTGTAATTGATTTCGCCAAAGTACAAAGCAAAGTTTCTCTAAAGTACGATTCATGGCACAAGGAAGTTTTGAGTAAATTTGGAACCCTTCTTGGTAATGAAATGACCACCTTCCATTCGCAAGTATCAAGGTCACGTTCAGATTTGGAAATGCAGAGCATCGAAGCTGCCAGTACGTCAGATGCTGTCAGTTTTATTACCTACGTTCAGACCTTGAAACGTAGCATGAAGGTGAGTAGCGATAACTTTTAACTCGTACTTCAATCACTTCAATTTAATATTCATGCAGGCATGGGAAAAACAAGTGGAAGTTTATCGTGAAGGGCAACGTATCTTAGAAAGGCAGCGTTTCCAATTTCCGAATTCCTGGTTACATGTAGAAAACTTAGAAGGTGAATGGGGAGCGTTTAATGAAATAATTAAACGTAAAGATTCTTCGATCCAAACACAGGTATGCTAAATTGTATAAATTAGATTAGATTGCGAATGGGGTCATTTAGATATAATGAGTGCCTCTCACCGCTGCGAACTACTTATACTAATAAAACCCCTCAAGTCTTAGGCTAGTTATGAACCTTAGGACCTTCTTGGGAGCTATTTTTCTCACTTCTTCAAGTGTTAAACTCACCTTTTCGAGGTATTGAAACCTTTGCAGTTGCAAAGAATATGTTCCGCTGTTTCAGTCGAATCTTCGCAGAACTGACATTGGTTACTCTCAGCTTTGCCCATTTTACTGAGATGGTATCTCAGGAAGCAGTGCCCAGTTAGGTGGTTTATAAGCCTTAACTTCTGTTTCGAGTTTGAGTAATTCATATGCTCTCTTTGGCGAAGGATATATAAATTTCTTTGCCTACCTTTGGGATTTTTTCCAGTTATTGATCTCAACCATTATCTGGCTTTTTGCTACGCCATAAAACGGTTCAGGACCAATGGAATGCTTTTAGGGCCGGGTTTCCACACCAAGGTTAACTTGTTGTTTTTTGCCAGGTGATTTACTGTTTGTAGACATTCCCAAGTGACTTTACACTCAAAGTTATAGAAACTCTGAGTGCATATTGGTGCACAGCATGAATTTCTGCTTGAAAGATTGTGGGAGCTAGGCCCAAGACTTTGGATGGCCTTACTCCTGGGCCATAAATAACTATGCCCACACCGGTCACTGTTTTCGATCCATCTATATACCAGTTGATTGATCTTTTTTCGAATTTAAGCTCACCAAAGCTCCACAATTAACGATTCTGCCTGCAGAGTGGTGGCCTTCGGATAGTAACAAGACACATATGCTATACACTTAATACACAGTCAGAAACTCTGCAGAAGGAAACGGGAAACCACTGCATATAACACATTACCCTAAGTATAAGGTGGATACAACAAAGCACGACGCCAAATCGTTTAAAAATGTGGCTTTGATCCACCTCGTCAACGTTCGTAAAAAGGCGGTCCGAAATAACCACTTGAAACAGTCACTTGTAGTTGAGTCTAACTGGCATTAATATGTCAGTTAGTTTGGGTATCAACTGGTGCTGAAATTCCTTCAGAATGTCTAATTAGATCTCCAGATTTAAATTGTTTGTTTAATTGCAATCTGAAAGCACTTTGCATCTCAATTTTCCTTACTTGTAAGTGTAAGGGGAGAAGGCTTAGCATTGCCTCTATAGCTGCTGTTGGGCAGGTGTGCCCTGTAACTCTCATACAGGCCAACTGCTGCACTTTTAGCAAAATAAATTTCTTGAATTTGCATTAATTTTTATAAGTCTCGAGAAATACAGAACATTTTCAATTTTTTGAAGGTTCTAGGAAAGCTATTAAGATTAATTTTTTGAAGTACTTTAAATAGATAGAAATAATTTTTTAAGAATTCGAACAATTTAACCATTTGTAAATCCTTAAAAATTTCTAAATTTATAAAATTCTAAACAATCCAAAAAATTTAAGGTTTGGTAATAGAAAGGCTTTTCATTAACTCTAAAGAAAAGCTGAAAATGTTAAGTTTATGTGAGTTCTTGAAAAAAGCCAACCCTTTAAAACCTTTTTTTGAATTACTTTAACTGTAAGAAATTCTATTTTTGCTGATGAATTTTGAAAACGAAAACTCAAGAAAATCTTTTCACAAAACTGAAAAATCCTACATTTCATAACAAATCCCAAAAGTTTGCAATTATCAAATTTTCTTGTCATTTTTTGTATGTATGTAATCGTTAACCTCTTATACCTTTCGGTGTTGAGGCTGGTGCGTTAGCGTATGTGGTCTTACGCGTGAAATGCACAATCCGGCCCGCATGCGAGTCACGTGATTGGTGCGCCGTTTTTTGCCTGCATACAGCACCATGTGTATAGTGTATGTGTGTGTACGTATAGAACCTTGTTACTCTACCTCGTAGGTCTGTATTCGGAGGAGAGCGTCGTTAATTAGGTGCCCAACGACGAATGGTCACCAGAGCTCGATACCGATCTCCGGGAAAACTTGCACCCAGCGAGATTCGAACCGGGGACTAGCGTAACGCTAGCCTGACGCTCTTACCACTGCGCCACCCAAAGGTCGAAAATAAAATATCAAAATGAATTAAACAAATTGATTCTTAAAAAAAATGCAGACGATTTTTGACAGATCTAACAACTGTCAAGATTAACCCTTGAGAGGCTTCAAAAAAACAAAAATTGAAGAACAAATGAAAATAAAAAATTAATTTAAACAATCTGAGGAAGCTTAATCGTTTTAGAAATACATACTAAAAAGGCAGCAAATTCTATTTTTTTTTTAAATCCTAAAATATAAGAGACATCATCAAACAGTGTGTTCCTCGCAAGTAATTAAATAATTCGAATTTTTGGGAACTCTGCAAAAGCATCAAAACCCAAAACTACTTTTGAGAATCTGAAAAAACTTTAAAAAAACACACAAGAAAGTTATAAAAAGCAAAAGAAAAAATGGATTTGCTTTTACAAACTCTAAAGGGCTCCTGACATGCTCATGCTTCGTTCCAATTTTACCCGCTCAGGATTGAAAGGGACGATTTTACTCGAACCGGAAAAGGCGCATTTACACGTTCGTTGTTTTATTCGATGTTATAGGTACAATTTTGAATGAACAGGCTTGTTGTACAGCTAGTACATATATAAAAAACAAGATGAAGCTAAAACACAAAATGTGTGCTGTTAGTATTGCTATATTATTGCTCCAAAGGGAAAAACGTGTCCGTTCACAGGTATTTAACTTATATAAATTAAATGCAACCTCACAATTCACAAATACACTTATCAAACAGAATTGGTCTGCAGTCTCCGGTGATTTAAGGACCCAAGCTGGGAACGATAAAAACTCGCACCACGTCTTAAAAGACGTCCCACATGATCGACAGACTGTCACGCACTGAGGAAGGGGGGGGTATAGAAGAATTCAAAAGGACGCTGTAACAAATCAGCGGACATGGCTTGGCGTACGGGGGATTCCCCGAACCATATCACGAGAAGCTGCAATAACTGAAACAAGATGAGATCATGCCTTGACAAATTATACGTGAATTAGGTCACCTTGGGATTTTTAACAAAGGAACATTTCTACAACGACAAAACATACTGAAATGACTTGAAGGTTTCGCAGAACTGCAAGCAAAACGCGCCGAGTTGGATGCCCTTCAGACTAAAACGGAATTAAATGGACTTGCCAAGGTTAGGTCTAGGTCGGTTTATTACCTTCATTGATAATGTTTACGTTGTTAGTAGCCAAATATTCTATTTGTGTCACTGCTACCCCAAATCGATTAAATATGAGACTTCCTCTGGAGGTGGTTTATCCGTATCACCTGGTAAATATACCGAGGTAATAACTACTTCTTGCATTCCCGTTTCCATAGGCACCTCTACTATCACTACAGCTAGATCTCGTGCAGTAAATACTAGAATGGCAATAAAATTTACTATATTGCTGCTCTAAGTTTCTCATGTTCATGTGAATAAACTAACTTACATGACGAGTCAGTAGGTCTTTCATTTGCCCACTGTAGGTACAGGGTTCTTGGATTAGTCCTATGTCGAATTTTTTCTGGATTAACCCTCTACTAAGCACATGAGATGCTCTTGTTTTTGGAATCATTTTTCGGCTTGTTCTGGGACTTCTAGTCCTGTGGAAGCCAAAGTTGTTGTAGCAGCTTCGTCCACCGGACTGCCATTCAATTCTTTTAATCGCCATGCAATTTGGTCACATTCATGGCATTAGAAGGCTTTGGGTAACTTTTCCTTTTCTGTGCTAGTTTTCAAAATATTGCTTTTCAGTTTAAATTGAATTTGCTTGAACTTGAAAGCTTATTTACCCAAGTTTTCGATTGACTGGTGGTCAACCGAAAGAGTAATCCGAGCCACTTAGCTTGCATTAACTCTTTGTAGTGTTCTCCAGTCTGACACACTGAGGCTTTCAGGTTTTTCGGTCTGCTGCTGTTAGTTTCCAATTTAAATCAGCATTTCCTAGGATTTCGTCAACTCATCTAGTTGCTTCCAGTCTGTTACTAATTTGGTCCTTCTTCGATCTTCTGTTCTTGCTATGTGACCAGCCCAGCTCTATTTTATTTATCCTTGCAACCCCTTTGGGCACTGACATAGCCCAATATCCTCTGATTGGTGTCTTCAATACTATTTGGGAATTATGCCACTATCTGGGCTCGAAGAATTTTAGCTTCCTGTATGGCCTTTAGTGTTGCTCCTTCCTGTGATGGTTAATCGGTTTTGGATAAAAGAAACACAAACGACTATTGATTATTGATTAACATTTATTAAGTAAATTAAATCGCTCACCTGCCATATCTCTAAGCCACATGGCTGTGGTCTCATCGACACACGAGCCAACCTAGTTAAAAGGTGGAGTTATGGAATTTAGGCTTAACAGTCGTATCTCTTTGTTCGACTATCTTATTTAGGACTTCATTTTGAATGGCCGTAAGCTGGTCCATTATCAGAAGAACCTCGGGGAATTGCTGTGCAAGAATACTGACCCTTATGCATTCTGTTATCTGTTTGGTAGCTTTACCTTTACTGGGATGATTTGGAAAGTTTTAGAAGGATTGCTAGTACCTGTGGAAGTGTCCGCTTGGCAGATTTTCCTTTTAAGCCCCTTCCGTCGATTTGAATGGTTTAACGGCTAATCTACGGGCTTCCTCAGGTGTGTGCCCAACCTTGATTTGAAGCGTTTTCTGGCCGCTCCACTTGGCTTAATTTTTTTGTTCTCTAAGCTCAGGCGATCTGGCGAACCGCTAAGCTCAGTTGGAATAGATTGCAGTTCATCTTGCTCATCATTTGAGGCAAGCAGTGCATCTTCTGTTTCAGTGGCAGGACTCATCAACGCCTGTTACACTTCCAAATCTGTAATTGATAATAAGATAACACAGGAGTTAATATAATAATCGTTTTAGGTTGCCAGTTTACAACAAAAAATCGTATCCGAAGACAAAGCTGTTGAAGGTCGCACAAACGATTTCTTGGGCGATTGGGAACGAAGCAAACCTGTTGAAGGTTCGCTTAGACCTGATGATGCACTTACTCAATTACAGCTGTTTGAAAGTAAATTTGCTCGACTTAAAGAAGAACGTGATAATGTTGCAAAAGCGAAAGAAGCATTGGAGTTACAGGAACCAGGTGCTTACTCATGTGTTACTCTTTTTCAGTTTATTTAATACTAATTTTAACTTATAATAGGTGGTGTCAGTACCAGTGAAGATCGTATGCAAGTCGTCTTCGAAGAATTGCAAGATTTACGTGGTGTTTGGTCAGAGTTATCAAGAATTTGGACACAGATTGATGAGACCCGAGAAAAACCTTGGTTATCAGTTCAACCACGCAAACTACGACAACAATTGGATACAATGTCGACACAACTTAAGGAATTACCCGCACGTCTTAGACAGTATGCTTCGTACGAATACGTTAAAAAGCTTCTACAGAACTATACAAAAGTAAACGTGATGATCGTCGAACTTAAGTCCGACGCTTTAAAAGAACGGCATTGGAAACAACTCATGAAACAATTGCGTGTTAATTGGGTATTATCCGACTTAACGTTGGGTCAAGTTTGGGATGTAAATCTACAGAAAAACGAGTCAATCGTTAAAGATGTTATTCTCGTGGCTCAAGGAGAAATGGCTTTGGAAGAATTCTTAAAGCAAGTTCGAGAATCTTGGCAAACGTATGAATTAGATTTGATCAATTATCAAAGTAAATGCAGATTAATCCGTGGATGGGACGACTTGTTTAATAAAGTCAAAGAACATATTAATTCCGTGGCAGCTATGAAACTTTCACCATATTATAAAGTATTTGAGGAAGAAGCTTTGACTTGGGAGGAGAAATTAAATAGAATTAATGCACTTTTCGATGTTTGGATTGACGTGCAGAGGAGATGGGTGTATCTCGAAGGTATTTTTTCAGGCAGTGCCGATATTAAAACTCTTCTACCTGTTGAAACATCAAGATTCCAAAGTATTAGGTAAGTCAAATAAATATTTAGGTTACAAAAGTTTAAACGAAATATTTGTAGTTCGGAATTTTTGGGCTTAATGAAGAAAGTAAGTAAATTTCCGATGGTGATGGATGTCTTGAACATCCCAGGAGTACAGCGAGCTTTAGAACGTTTAGCTGACTTATTAGGAAAAATCCAAAAGGCACTTGGAGAATACCTAGAAAGAGAACGTACGTCTTTCCCTCGATTTTATTTCGTTGGCGACGAAGATTTATTGGAAATAATTGGTAATAGTAAGAACGTTGCGCGTCTTCAGAAGCACTTTAAAAAGATGTTCGCCGGAGTCTCTTCTATATTACTAAATGAGGATAACACCGTTATTACTGGCATCTCATCAAGAGAAGGAGAAGAAGTAAATTAAAACTCGATGCAAAATATTTTAAAGTTAATGCAAATCGTTTTAGGTATCCTTTGTAACACCCGTTTCGACAGTTGAGCATCCAAAAATAAACGAATGGCTTACAATGGTAGAACAGGAAATGCGTGTAACACTTGCTTCAAGTTTGGCCCAAGCGGTTCAAGATATTAAACAGTTTAAAGATGCTATCGAACCAAAATCGTTTATGCAATGGGTTGATAAATATCAGGCACAAATTGTCGTCCTTGCGGTTCAGATTTTATGGAGCGAAGACGTTGAGGCAGCTTTGCAAAAAATGAACAGCGAACCTCAAAAAGGGCCTATGGAAAAGGTTCTTCAAAATGTTGAGAGTACACTAAATGTTCTCGCTGATTCGGTTTTACAAGAACAACCAGCTTTACGGCGAAAGAAATTGGAACATTTGGTATAAACACTTTATTTTCTAATTTTATTATTGTTTGATAATATTTGGGCTTTCTAGATTAACGAATACGTACATAAACGTACGGTGACTCGCCGATTACTCTCGAACGGAGTGTGCAGCAACAAAGCTTTTGAATGGTTATGCGAAATGCGTTTTTACTTCGATCCACGACAAACAGAGGTGTTAAAACAACTTACAATTCACATGGCCAATGCGCGTTTCCATTACGGTTTTGAATATCTAGGTGTTCAAGATAGACTGGTTCAAACGCCACTTACAGACAGGTGTTACCTTACAATGACCCAAGCGCTTGAAGCACGTCTCGGTGGTTCTCCGTTCGGTAAGACTTTTCAGTGTACATTTGTTATTTGTTTTCATTTAATTTTTCATTAAACAGGACCCGCCGGTACTGGCAAGACTGAATCCGTTAAAGCACTTGGACATCAGTTAGGACGATTCGTTCTTGTTTTTAATTGTGATGAAACCTTCGATTTCCAAGCAATGGGTCGTATTTTTGTTGGTCTTTGTCAAGTCGGTGCTTGGGGTTGCTTTGATGAATTTAATCGTCTCGAGGAAAGAATGTTGTCTGCTGTTTCACAACAAATTCAAACCATCCAAGAAGCTCTCAAATCAGAAAAAGAATCAAGCGCCGAAGGCGCCTCCGGTGGAAGTTAGTGCGAATTATTTAAAAAAAAATTAAATACTTACATTTGATTTTTAGGTATAAGCGTCGAACTAGTCGGAAAACAAGTAAGAGTATCACCTGATATGGCCATCTTTATAACCATGAATCCTGGATACGCTGGGCGTTCCAACCTGCCTGATAACTTGAAGAAGCTGTTCCGTTCGTTAGCTATGACTACACCAGATCGTCAACTTATCGCCGAGGTTATGTTGTTCTCGCAAGGTTTCCGTACTGCCGAAAAACTTGCGTGTAAAATTGTACCATTCTTCAAGTGAGTTTTATTTAGTTTAAACAAATGCACAAATCTGACTTTGTTCCTTAGGTTATGTGACGAACAATTATCAAATCAGTCTCATTACGATTTCGGTTTACGTGCGTTAAAATCAGTCTTGATATCTGCTGGTAATGTAAAGAGAGACCGTATCATGCGCATTAAAGAAGGTATGACGCAACGTGGTGAAACCAACATCGATGAAGCGAGTATTGCCGAAAATTTACCCGAACAAGAAATATTAATACAATCGGTGTGCGAGACTATGGTTCCCAAGCTCGTTGCCGAGGATATTCCGTTACTGTTTTCACTCTTAAACGATGTCTTCCCTAACGTTCAGTACACCAGAGCCGAAATGAAGGGTAAAATAAAAGTATTTTTGCAATTTACAGAATATAATTAATTGTTTCCTGTTAGGCTTGAAAGATCAAATCAAGAAGGTTTGCCAGGAAGAGTATCTCGTTTGTGGTGAAGGCGACGAACAAGGAGCCGCCTGGATGGAGAAGGTATGTAAAACAAATTTTCTTGTACTTAAATATGTGCATCGCCCTTTGTGTAGTAATCTAAATTCACTTTACATGCTTATCAGAAGTCTATAGTTGGAGAGACGTGGGTTGAAAAGGTATTCTTTTATATCAAGTGATCTAATTTAAAATCATCCCCAGATGGCTATGGAATTAAAACTTGTTTTAGCTAAGTTCAGCAAATGTCATGTTGACAAGCGACAACACATAACCTCAAAATTTTCAATTAACTGCGTTCGTAAGGTTTATCAGCGCCGTCGCACTCTTGATTACATGTTAAAACAAGTTTGATATTTTCGTTGAATTGAATCATTTGATATTAGCCGCTTACATGGCGAAATGTTTTAAATATTTTGTGATAATCATTGGCCGGAGACAAATTAAAAAAATTATTATGTTGAATTAGGTGCTTCAATTATATCAAATATCAAATCTCAATCATGGTCTGATGATGGTCGGTCCAAGCGGTTCAGGTAAAAGCACGGCTTGGAGAGTTCTCCTGAAAGCTCTCGAGCGTTACGAGGGAACCGAAGGTGTTGCCCATGTTATTGATCCGAAAGCCATTAGTAAAGAGGCACTTTATGGTGTTTTGGATCCCAACACGAGAGAATGGACCGATGGTCTCTTTACTCACGTATTAAGGTTTTATTTTCCAATTTTGTGTTGATCGTGAAAACTAAAGTATTGAATTTGTAGAAAAATAATCGATAACGTAAGAGGAGAAATTAACAAAAGGCAGTGGATAATATTTGATGGTGACGTAGATCCCGAATGGGTTGAAAATTTGAATTCGGTACTCGACGATAACAAGCTTTTAACTTTACCCAACGGTGAACGTTTGTCTTTGCCGCCAAATGTACGTGTTATGTTTGAAGTTCAAGATTTAAAATACGCTACCTTGGCAACTGTGTCACGTTGCGGTATGGTTTGGTTCTCCGAAGATGTGCTTTCTACCGAAATGATATTCGAAAACTTTATGCTATGTTTGAAAAACATTCCACTCGAAGAAGGCGATGATGATGGATTCGGCAAAAAATTATCCGATACCAAAGAAGATATGTTATCACCCACTTTACAGGTTCGTTGTTTTAACCTTACATGTAAACAAACCCCGTTGCAAAATGCGCTTTTATAGATTCAAGTAGATGTAGCCAATATTTTACAACCGTTTTTGTCAGCCGACGGATTGGTAGTTCGTTGTTTAGAATACGCAATGGAACAGGAACACATTATGGACTTTACGCGTCTTCGTGCTTTGAGTTCTTTATTCTCAATGTTAAATCAAAGCGTGAGGTTAGTTGTTGTAATCTGGCCTATATGAATGAATTATTGATCGTAATTTATTTCAACAGGAATGTATTACAATATAATCACGTCCACCCTGATTTTCCACTACCGAGTGAGCAGTTGGAACGTTACATTCCTAAATGTTTAATTAATGGTTTGTTGTGGTGTTTCGCTGGGGATTCCAAGTTGAAAGTTCGTTCCGATTTGGGTGACTTTATACGATCAGTCACGACGATTCCTTTACCACCAAATAATACGTCTATAATTGATTATGAAGTAACCATAAGGTAGTACATTATTTATTCTTTGATGTGTTTGATGCAAATTGTTACGTTGTAGTGGCGAGTGGGCACCGTGGTCTAATAAAGTGCCCCAAATAGAAGTAGAAACGCATAAAGTCGCCGCTCCTGATGTTGTGGTACCAACTCTTGATACTGTGAGGCACGAATCGCTCTTGTATACATGGCTGGCTGAACATAAACCTTTAGGTATGTAGTTTAATTACTTTGTATTAAAATTGGTCTCTATCTTAATCTTCTCCTCTGTTTACCCTATAGGGTATCGAGGTCTGAGTTATCTGCGACATAAAACTTGATCCACTGTGCCCAGGTACTTCCCCTTGCTTGCAGTGTTGTTCCATCATTTCCTCGGCCTTCCCCATTTTCTCTTTCCATCTCTTGTCTCCCATATGTGTCTTGCTTGAGGTTGTATCTTTTTCTATTTGACATAGGTGGTGGCCAAACCATCTTAGCTGTCTCCGTCTGATTTCCTCATTCCTTATTCTGTATCTTTTGGTTATTCCCTCCACTCTACTTAGATTCTTGATATGTGTCTCTTATTAAAAAACCATGTTTCACTTCCATAAGTTATTATTGGATATTTCCTTTTTGTTAATGAACGAGTTTCTTATTGCACTACACATCTTTGCTGCTGCTGCCAGTGTATTATTTGTATCTTTGTCCAGTTCCTAAGTATTTATACTCCTGGAGCTGTTCTAATTTAACCCCTTGTAGTTGCACATTCACCTTTTTCTCTCTTATTTTTAAGTTCTTTTTTGGTAGACTCGTTTGACATCTATCCAGATTCTTTTCTGAAACTTTCTGTTTCTTCAAAATTTGCCACGTCGCATGCGAATGCACACTCACTTATTTTAATTTGTTCCATATTTCTGTATTCTATAGATAGACTCTTTATTTCGTTTTGTGTCTCCTTAATTACGTCCTCCCATCTGTATAATGAATAAAAGTGGACTTAATATTTGTCTTTGTTTGACCCCATATTTAGTTGTAAATTCTTCCGATTTATGATTGTGCATTCTTACATAATTTGTGGTATTTATATATATTGATTTTATCGCTTCATCTACCTTCTTTTCTTCTAAACTCTTCCATATTTCGTTTCTGTCCACACTGTCGAAGGCTTTTTCCACATCTAAAAAACGCACATAACCCTCTTTGTTATAATTCGCTAGCTTTTCCGTTTCTTGTCTGATTAAGAATATATGTATTGTCCTGGGTGCTGCGTCCTGGTTTAAATCTGCTCTGTGATTTGCCTGGGTGTTTTTCTATTTTTATTTGTAATTTTTTTGTCTAAGATATACTTTCCAGGAATGCTAATAATGATATACCTCTATAATTTGGACACTCCCTACTATCCCCCTTCTTCAGTATTGGGACGATTATTGCCACTTGAGTACTTGCCTTAGTATCCAGGCCATTCTACATATTTTTAACACCATTGGGATTGAGTTTTCTTCTTTGTTTTGTCCCAATAATTCTGCGAAATATTCCCCCCACCGTTTTATGATTTCTTTATGTTCAAATAGTATATCCCCTTGTTTACTCTTGATCTGCTTTCTTCTAACCTTTTTCTGGTATTCTTTTCTTAGATTTTTTAATACTTTTTTTCTCTTCCATTTTGGTACTGTTACACTGCGGCCTCCACTTCACAGCGTAAATTAAAGCTGGTTCTTGTTTGGTATTTAACAACAACGCCATGTCATCACCAAAATAAATATATTAACAAAACAACATTACAGATTACAGATATAAAAAGGAAGGTTTACATAATTACTTACAACTGGACATAATGGTAGCGTAGGCACTTCTTGTGCTGGTTTCGGTCTCAAGTTCCGAATTTGAATCCCTTTTTAGTTTTGTTACTTTGCTTTTATACTAATTTTTATGAAGGGAAAACACAAGTAATTTCAACTTTTACTTTCATTACTTGTATTTTCCATTCATTTGTTTGTCTGTTAACCTAACAAATCTAAACAACAACTACTTATATTAATCTAACAAGTATTTCCACTAATTACTTATTTGCCTAAAACCATAAATGTATTAAAATTGCTAAACAATTCCCACTTGCAACAGTTCCAAATTCTTCCCAAGTTTTATTTTTTACTTTTTTACTTCATACTTAACTATTTTGCTCTTTGTATTGGTCGTATGCTTGCCTGGTTCTTAACTGTAAATATTTTTTCTACAACTTCTTTTTCTTTGTCACTTCTTCTCTTATCTGTTTACTCCACCACTTTGTTTGTTTCTTGTTATCTCTGTGTACTACAGTCCCACAAGCTTCTCTTACTGCTGTTTTAATTTAATTTTTTTAAATCTGCCGCAGCTGTTCAATATCTGTTATTTCCTCTTGTAATTTATATTCGCATTCTCCTTGTATCATTTCTTGATATCTCTTTTTTGTATCTTTTTTCAATTTATATGTCCTAATTATTTGTTTCATTTTGCTTTTCTCTTCCTTTATTTGGCTGTCCTTTTCCCTTTGATTTTTTATTTTTTCAGCAACCAGTATATAATGGTCCGTTGCTAATTCCGGGCCTCTTCTAGTTTCTTATTTACTAGTTTTTTGCCTGAATCACTCCCTTTTCGGCGTCACTTCAGTCATATCTTATTGCATCTATTGTTTATTTTGCTATATCCAACCTTTGTTTCCTTTACTTTTGTTCTTTCTTCTCTAGCAATACTACGTAACTCTGCCTGTATTTTTCTTTCTTCGTAGGTTTGATCATTTTCCATAAAGACCTTTGTACCTTTTAATACTGCCTCCTTTTCCATTATTTCTTTTTTATTTTCCCATGAATCTACTTCCACTATTATTATTTGTTTGTTGTCTTTTCCTTTTCGCTATAGCTACTCTCTAATGCCACATCTAACTGAAGTTTATATTTTACTAGTTACTTATTTGACCCCTTGTTTTATTTGTTTTTCTTCTATTCTTATGCCTTTTATAACCAGGTTATTTTTCTAATTTTTCTTCCAGCTTGGTTCTTGTTTCCATTTGTTTCTCCATATATCCATTATCATGTGTTTTAATTACTCCATATTGTCTTTGTCTTGTTTGTTTGCTTCTTTTTGTTTATAATACTCTGGGGATCTAATCACCTCCTTGTTGTGGTCAGCAGTTTTTGTATAATGTACTCTTAAAATTGTCTTGGAGTACTGTTTTTACTCTGTATTATAGGGAATCGTGGTGTCTTTTCACTTTATGAAAAGATATTCCACTCGTCTTTGACCTTTTTCAGGTGTGACTGTACTTCTTTTCCTCTTTGAACCTTCTGATACTAAGTATTCCTTTATTGATCCATAGCTGTATGTCATTCCTCTCCCTTCGGCTTTTTTTTTATTCATTCCCTTCTTATAATTGTATTTATTCACTGTGCTAAACACTGCAGTGTTAATTTCTTCTTATCTAGACTTCCTTTAAAGCGTCTTTTCAATGTTCCTTACTGTTTGTACCCTTAGTTTTGAACTTTCCACACTTGTATTGTATTGTATTTTAAAATGTAAATCATGTAAATGGAGAAAATGTTCTGTGTTTATAGTGTTGTGTGGTCCTCCTGGTTCTGGCAAGACTATGACGTTATTTTCGGCCCTACGAGCTCTTCCCGATATGGAAGTTGTTGGCTTGAATTTCTCTTCGGCAACGACACCCGAATTGCTACTAAAAACATTCGACCACTACTGCGAGTATCGTAAAACTCCCAATGGTGTTATTTTATCGCCAGTGCAGGTACGTTAAAATTTTTGTTAGGACTCCAAACCTCTATTATTATTATTTACAGCTGGGTAAATGGTTGGTTATATTCTGTGACGAAATCAACTTACCGGACATGGATCAATACGGAACCCAAAGAGTTATAATGTTCCTTCGTCAGCTCGTTGAACAAAAAGGCTTCTATCGGGCTTCCGATCAAACGTGGGTATCTTTGGAAAGAATTCAGTTTGTCGGCGCTTGTAATCCACCCACCGATCCTGGTCGTAAACCGCTATCTCATAGGTTCCTTCGGCATGTGCCTGTTATTTACGTAGATTACCCAGGCGAAACATCACTGAAACAGGTAGGTTTTATTGAAGTTGTGAGTATCTTTAAACATTCACCGTAACACAATTTTAGATTTACGGCACATTCACCAGAGCAATGTTAAGATTAAAACCAAATTTGCGAGGTTATGCCGAACCATTAACCAACGCCATGGTGGAATTTTATTTATCTTCGCAAGATCGTTTCACTCAAGATATGCAACCGCATTATGTGTATTCGCCTCGAGAAATGACCCGATGGGTTCGCGGTATATGCGAAGCTACAAGACCTTTGGATAATCTTGCAGTAGAAGGTTTAGTACGCTTGTGGGCTCACGAAGCCCTACGTTTGTTCCAAGATCGTTTGGTAGAAGAAAGCGAACGTCGATGGACAAACGAAAATATAGATGCCGTAGCTATGAAACATTTCCCTTCCGCTAATTGCGACAATGCTCTCTCAAGGCCAATTCTGTACAGCAATTGGCTTTCTAAGAATTACATACCTGTGGAGAGAGAACAATTAAGAGAATATGTTAAGGCTAGGTTGAAGATTTTCTACGAAGAAGAACTCGATGTTCCTTTGGTGCTTTTCGATGAAGTGCTGGATCACGTTTTGAGAATCGATAGGATTTTTAGGCAACCTCAGGGACATTTACTACTTATCGGAGTGTCAGGTGCCGGTAAAACTACTTTATCGAGATTCGTGGCGTGGATGAACGGACTCTCGATTTTCCAAATAAAGGTTTGTGGTTAGAAAATTCTACTCATTTGGTGCTAAAATTTATTGTCCGATTGTGCAGGTACATAATAAATACACAGCCGAAGATTTCGATGAAGATCTACGATCTGTTTTGAGGCGTAGCGGCTGTAAAGATGAAAAGATAGCGTTTATATTAGACGAATCAAATATGCTCGATTCGAGCTTCTTAGAAAGGATGAATACTTTACTAGCCAACGGAGAGGTTCCGGGTTTGTTCGAAGGTGACGAATACACAACCCTTATGACTCAGTGTAAAGAAGGTGCCCAAAGAGAAGGTATACGGTTGTTTATGAGTACACCGACTGTTTGTGTACAAACTGATTTCTTACAGGTTTAATGTTAGATTCGGGCGATGAATTATATAAATGGTTCACAGGCCAAGTAATGCGTAATTTACACGTTGTGTTTACTATGAATCCGTCAACCGATGGGCTTAAAGACCGTGCGGCTACATCACCGGCTTTATTCAACAGATGTGTTCTCAATTGGTTCGGCGATTGGTCCGATGGAGCTTTGTTCCAGGTATTTTTTTATTATTTTTTAATCTTACAGAAGCGCCTGACATTTATTTGATGTAGGTCGGCAAGGAATTCACAAATCGTGTGGATTTGGACAAACCAATGTGGAGAGCGCCAGACTTTTTCCCAGCGGTTTGTACGCATATATCGCCTTCTCCATCACACAGAGAAGCAGTAATTAACGGTTGTGTGTACGTACACTTAACTCTGCACAAAGCTAACGCACGTTTAATTAAACGTGGCAGTCGAACCATGGCTATAACTCCCCGACATTATCTTGATTTCATACATCATTTTGTTAAATTACACAACGAAAAGAGATCCGATTTAGAAGAGCAACAACTTCATTTAAATGTTGGTTTGAGTAAGATAGCCGAAACTGTGGAACAGGTCGAAGAAATGCAAAAGAGCCTTGCTGTTAAATCACAAGTAAGTATTTAAAAAAAAAATAATTATGACTCGAAAATAAATGGGTCGTCTTCTAGGAACTCAAAGCCAAGAATGATGCCGCTAATGCCAAACTGCGTCAGATGGTAAAAGATCAGCAAGAAGCGGAGAAAAAGAAAGTGCAGAGTCAAGAAATTCAGCAACAATTAGCAGGGCAAACGGTTCACATTGAGCAGAAACGTAAGGAAGTTATGGCTGATTTGGCGTTGGTTGAACCTGCTGTTATTGACGCACAGACCGGTATGATATTAACAGTTTATGTGTACAAAATTATTTCATGTTTTACATGGTTACAGCTGTAAAATCGATTAAAAAGCAACAGTTGGTTGAAATTCGTACCATGGGTAATCCACCTGCGGTAGTTAAACTGGCGCTGGAATCAATCTGTTTACTGCTTGGTGAAAACGCAAATGATTGGAAGTCTATTCGTGCTGTTATCATGCGTGATAACTTTATTAATACTATTGTATCTAACTTTAGCACAGAAGATATATCGTAAGTGTTAAAATAACTACAGAATTTGGTGTTATTAAAAGCACTGGTGTTTTTTAGAGATGATGTGCGTGATAAAATGAGGAGTAAATATCTTAATAACCCAGATTACAACTTTGAAAAAGTTAATCACGCTAGTAACGCTTGTGGACCTTTAGTCAAATGGGCCATTGCTCAGGTATGTTATTAAGTGGGAACTCAGATAGCTTTGATGCGGCGGTTCTAAATAGTTTGGTTGATGTCTGTCCAGCCAGGACATTCTTCTGTGGCTTCTGGATTATTTACCGTTGATTTTTCCTTGTGTGATCAACGAGAGTATTGAGTACCTCTCTGCGCATGATATCACCAAAATACACTACTACTAAGTTCTCGCTCTTTCTGGATTCGTTGCATAACTTCTTCATTTGTTATGCAATCTGTCCATGGTATCTTGACCATACAACGATAAACCCATAACTCAAACGCTTCGATCTTTTTTAAGTTTTTCATTTTCATACTAGCATATTTATTTGTAAACTAAATATTTTGAGTTTGGTAAAAAATCTGGTTATGAATCTAAAGTAGAAGATCTCATGTTGATAAGTTTTTGGCATGACGAAGATCTCTAATAGGCTTATAAGTCATTCGAATGCAGCCAAATACTCATATATTATGGTAGTGCTAAATGATCACGCACATTGAAATAGCTGCCAACTGTAGGTCTAAATTGCATCCAATAAATAATTAAACACAAAGATTGTCAGGCAATAACTTTAATAAGTCTCTTTAAGTCCACTGATTTGCCGGCAGCCTTCAACCTTTATAATGTGAACATAACATCCGCCGAAAGGCGATTCACAAAGCCTTCTTACAATACCGCCCGACAAACAGATAGACCAGCAATCAACTACTTTAAAAACACAAGTTGGAAACAAAACACAAAGATAAAACAAAAGGCGGTACTTATTAAACTTTAAATTCAACTGAACAATATTTAAAAGGCCTGCCAGCAAGAGGCAGACATAAGGGTTAAACTAGTGTTGAAACACAAACGACGAAAGCAGGTGCAGCAAAAAGGAAAGCAGATTTTACCTGGCGAGATGTTCGTACTTGAATTAGAAGACCAGGGAGTACGCGACGGACTTTAAATGGTGGCGATCGGCAACGAAGCAGTTGGTGTACTATTCCGGGAAGGTGGGTGTAAGACAAACGACGAAAGATTCCTTAGGCTATGGGTTTTCTTAATCCCTCAAATGAGGAAATTGCGTGAACAACACTTTAACTGTTACTAACTTAGTTACTGTGAATCCGCTTCGAATTTAGCGGCTCTTTAACTTTATATGCGGCCTGAGAATAGATTTCAAAAATTTACTGTTTCAATTGCATTGTGTAGAAGATTGACGCTTCCTCTAGGATCAGCCTCCGTAGCTCAATGGTGATAGCATTGGTGCGTTTAACCTTAGATCGGTGGTTCGATTCCCCGCGGTGGTATCATTTTTCTTCAAATTGAAACTTTTAATTATATTTCGTTGGAAAGTTAAACTTCCTATTGTGTTCTAATATTTATGAATGTTACTAACTTTTCACAAATGTCACACAAGACTATGTTTCTCTGAGATTATATGGCACTCCCTGGGATTATCCGGACTTATACCGTAATATAGTTTAACGAGGGGACGGGAAGCCTTCTCGGTGGGGTAAATGCCCAAGCGGAAAACAATGAACTTGCACACCCGTCTTAAACTGGAGCAGCCAAAGACGTCCGGTAAGAACGAGAAGTTGCCACGTACTAAGGAGGGGTGTGAAACATACAGACGACGCTAAGCCATGTCACCTGACAAAGCCTCGCGTCCAGGGGATTCCCCGAACTGTATCACGAGGAGCTGCATTCAACGGAATAAGGTGACATCATGCATTGATGAAATACACGTGAATTAGGTCACCTTGGGATTTTTAACAAAGGAAACTTCTACAACGACGAAACATTAATGTGACTTTGGAGAATTCGTAGAACTCCAAAGAAAATGCGCTGACTGGCTTAACCTTGGATGCTCTACACTCTACAGACTAAAAAGAATTTAAACTGTAGCAAAAATAACATAACAAAGCACGAGATTAAAATTAAAAGAACAGGTCCATACTAAAGAATTTAACCAAGAATTCAAAATGACACAAAATTTAAAAAGTAACACGAAATTGCAAAACCACGTGACAATATGGTAAATATTACACTAAGTCAACTAATCGTGAACAAGCACGACCATCCCCGACCAACTGGTTTGAATGTTAAAGTTATTTTGTTAAACATGTGTTTATTTCAAACTTCTATTGTAATTTTGGCACTTTTCTGTGTCACTCCGTAACTGACGGCACGAACTAAAATATTGCCCTGTGTTGTGCAGTTTAGAATTGCTTCAAGCAGTCGATGATAAGTTAGGTTATGTTAAAGTTATTTTGTTAAACATGTGTTTATTTCAAACTTCTATCGTACTTTTGGCCACTTTCTTCATTACTACATAACTGACGGCATAAAATAAAATATTCTCCTTGTGCTACGCAGTTCGAAATTTAGATCTGTTGGAAATTTGATCGATCACGTTGAAGTGATCGATGATAAGCGAGGTTATGTGTAAGTATTTTTGTTAAGTATATGTGTGTACTTCACACTTCTATTGCAATTTTGGAGCCTTTGTCACTTCATAACTGTCGGCATAAAATAAAATATTCACCTTGGTCTTCCCATGTTAAGAAAATTACACGAACTGACGTACGACGTAGTACTACTACTAGAACCTCCTCCCCTAATTCAGTACAATCACTCATTTTGTTGAACAATTTCTTAATACGAAGCAAAACTAACAATAACTTGCGTTTCCTACTATTTTAGTAAATTGAGGTTATATCTAAGCTGCAATGTTTTGATCACAACTCGAACGATGTGAGCGCACAGTCGTGGACAACCAGTTCTGTCTGAGTTCTCTCTAAATTGTCGCATTTTTACTGAATTGTTTCACTTGACAGATCCAATACGCCGACATGTTAAAGAAAGTAGAACCATTAAGAGAAGAATTAAACTCTTTACAAAAGCAAGCCGATGAAAATAAGAAGCACGGGGAAGAAGTAAAGACTCTTATTAGTCAGTTAGAACATAGTATTGCTTCATACAAGGAGGAATACGCTCAGCTGATTGCTCAAGCACAAGCAATTAAAACGGACCTCGAAAATGTACAAGCTAAAGTAGATCGTTCGATCGCTTTACTTAAATCGTTAAATATCGAACGTGAAAGATGGGAAGCCACCAGTGAAACCTTCAAGTCTCAGATGTCGACGATAATCGGCGACGTACTTTTATCCGCTGCGTTCATTGCATACGGCGGTTATTTCGATCAACACGTAAGTCCAGCAACGCTTAGGTACTTTTTTTTTATATTTATCGTCAAATTATTTGTAGTATCGGCAAAACTTATTCACAACGTGGTCTCAACACTTAGCCCAAGCAGGCATTCAATATCGTCCAGATATTGCACGAACAGAATACTTATCTAATCCTGATGAAAGATTACGCTGGCAAGCTAATGCGTTACCTACAGATGATCTTTGTACCGAAAATGCGATTATGCTCAAGGTAAGTAACATCAAGCTCTGTATTTTTAAATCTAAAATAATTGTATACGCAGCGTTTCAATCGTTATCCTCTAATAATCGATCCATCCGGTCAAGCGACCGAATTCATCATGAACGAATTCAAAGATAAGAAAATCACAAAAACTAGCTTTTTGGACGATTCGTTCCGTAAAAATTTGGAATCTGCCCTTCGTTTTGGTAATCCGCTGTTGGTACAAGATGTTGAAAATTACGACCATATTTTAAATCCCGTTTTGAATAAGGAATTACGTCGCACTGGTGGACGTGTATTAATCACGCTCGGTGACCAAGATATTGATTTGTCGCCCTCGTTTGTTATTTTCTTATCAACGCGAGATCCAACTGTAGAATTCCCACCAGATATTTGTTCAAGAGTTACGTTCGTTAACTTTACCGTAACCAGAAGTTCACTGCAAAGTCAGTGTTTGAACCAGGTATTGAAAGCGGAAAGACCAGATATTGATGAGAAACGATCTGATTTATTAAAATTGCAAGGTTCGTGTATAATATTAAGTTTATCGATTTAAATAAAAAATAATAATTTTAGGCGAGTTCCATTTGAGGCTACGACAACTCGAGAAATCTCTCTTACAAGCCTTGAATGATGCCAAGGGTAAAATTCTTGATGATGACAGTGTCATAACAACACTGGAGACATTAAAACAAGAGGCTGCTGAGATAGGAAAGAAAGTGGAAGAAACGGATAAAGTTATTTCGGAAATCGAAACGGTGTCGCAACAGTATCTTCCGTTGTCACAGGTAACCATTTTAACCAAAACCGAATGTGGTAAAATATTAACCTGTATAATTCCAGGCATGCAGCAATATGTACTTCACTATGGATAGCTTAAACCAAGTTCACTTCCTGTATCAGTATTCTCTGCAAATGTTTTTGGATATGTTCAGCAGTGTGTTGCTCAGCAACACGCGTTTGGATGCCGTTTCAGATTACCAGGCTCGACTTAACGTTATCACATCAGATCTATTTGCGGTAAGGCACAAAGTCACCAAGTTTTACTTGTTGCTTCACGACTGTATTTCAGGTTTGTTACGAGAGAGTAGCTCGGGGTATGTTGCATACGGATCGATTGACTTTTGCGCTTTTGCTATGCAGAATACACCTGAAAGGTGTTCCATCCGAACCTAATCTCGACCAAGAATTTAATTTCTTCCTAAGAGGAAAAGAGGGTGTCGTCGATACTTCAAGCGTTGATAGTATGGAAACTATGTCATATGAACAACAGGAAGCCTTAGCAAGACTTTCGTCAAGGTTAACCATTTTGTTTTAAAAAAATAGAGGTATTTAATCCAATTTGTATTGTAGGCTTCCTCCTTTTAAGAAACTTCCTGAAAAGATCAACGAAATGCCAGAATTCGGAGCATGGTTACAGCAGGGAACGCCCGAACAAAACGTACCAAGGTTATGGATGGAAGAAAAACCTCTCAGCCCCATTGGAAGTTCAATGTATCAGCTTTTACTTATACAAGCTTTCCGGCCAGATCGAGTCATTGCAGCAGCTCAACTATTTGTTTCATCCGTTCTAGGAGAAGGCTTTATGCCCAGTGCCGAAAAGGAACTTGATCTCGCTGCTTGTGTTGAAAAAGAACTACGCGCCGGTGTACCTGCGCTCTTTTGTTCCGTGCCCGGTTTCGATGCTTCTGGACGAGTTGACGATCTCGCTGCTGAATTGAATAAACAAATATCTAGCATAGCTATTGGTTCTGCTGAAGGTTTCAATCAAGCAGATAGAGCTATTAATATGGCTTGTAAGACGGGCAGATGGGTTATGTTGAAGAACGTTCACTTAGCTCCACAATGGCTGGTACAGTTAGAGAAGAAATTACATTCCTTACAACCTCACGCAGGATTTAGGCTCTACTTAACTATGGAAATTAATCCTAAACTTCCTGTTAATTTACTAAGAGCCGGACGCATATTCGTGTTTGAACCACCACCGGGTATTCGGGCTAACTTGTTGAGAACATTCAGCACTGTAAGATTTTGTACTTCTTTGTCTTGACCGGACAAGTAATTAAATGCATTTCTTAGGTTCCAGCTAGTCGAATGATGAGGGCACCAAGTGAACGTGCTCGCTTGTACTTCTTATTAGCTTGGTTCCACGCTATCGTTCAAGAACGTTTACGATACTGTCCATTAGGTTGGGCGAAGCATTACGAATTTAATGAATCTGACCTTAGAGTTGCCTGTGATACTCTCGATACCTGGATTGAAGCAACTGCAATGGTGTGTGAATGCCGATTGTTTTGTTAAGAAGGTTTTTAAATATTTTCGTTTGTGAATAGGGTCGTACCAATCTGCCACCAGAAAAGGTACCGTGGGATGCATTGGTAACCCTTTTATCTCAGTCTATTTATGGAGGAAAAATTGATAACGACTTTGATCAAAGACTACTACATTCGTTCTTGATGAAACTTTTCACGCCACGCAGTTTCGAGGCAGACTTTGCTTTAGTGGCTAATATTGATGGCGGACCTGGAGGAAATCGCCACATTATAATGCCCGATGGTACCAGACGTGATCACTTCCTTAAATGGGTTGAAACGCTTGCTGATAGGCAAACACCAGCATGGCTCGGCTTGCCAAATAATGCCGAAAAGGTTAACTTAATGAAATGACATTTGTATATTTCTATAACGTTCATTTGTAGGTATTATTAACAACTCGAGGAACCGATTTAGTAGGCAAATTACTTAAGATGCAACAGTTAGAAGATGACGATGAGTTAGCTTATACGGACGATGTTTCGCCTACATGCCCAGCAGAAATAGACGGACGACCATCGTGGATGAAAACTTTGCATAATTCTGCTATCACCTGGCTTAAGCTTTTGCCCCAATCCTTGCAGGTATTTTTAGAGTCTGGTAAATAAATAAGGTAAACGTTACAAATATGGTTTTTGTTGTAGACTCTTAAACGTACAATGGAAAACATCAAGGATCCTCTTTATCGATACTTTGAGAGAGAAGTTCATTGCGGGGCAAAACTTCTTCAAGACGTTATACATGATTTAAATGATGTAGCTTTAATTTGTCAGGTAAGCATGCAATTGTCTACAAAGTTGTTGTATTTTACTTACTAACTTACTTAATTTGGCCCTCGCTTACCGGCTATTGCCAGTGTTTAGGGATTCTTTTATTTTCCATTTCTCATAATACTGTTTCTTGTTTCTTCCTCTGCTTTACTCCACTCTATACCCATATCCTTCACACATTGCCCTGTTTCGTCGTTCCATTTACGTCTTGGTCTGCCCGTTGTTTTCTTTTTCGTCCCATTTTTCACATACTTTTTGCTAATCTTGATGTAGGCAAATGTCCAAACCATCTCATTGCATTTTATTTTGTTCCCTACCGATTTTACTCTCAGTCTCTTTCTTATTTCCTCATTTCTTACGTTGTCGAATAGTTTCAAGCCAGCTGTATTCTTCTTAAGATCTTCATTTCACTTGCCTGGATTCTCTTTCTCTGTTTCTTGTTCAACGTCCATAACTCTGATGCATATACAGGGTATGTCACGACGACCGTCGATTAGACGTTTCTTGAAAAAAACTTATAGTACATAAATGAAAATTTGTAAAATAGGGTTTTTGGATATTAAAAATTGATTGAAAATATTTTTAAGATTGTACAACTTAGTACACACTAACTTCGTTATTTCAAATAGAACACTCTGTATATCTTTAGATATTTAGAATTGTCTTTCAACGGTGAGTGCAGTGATATAGCACTATAGGGGTCTATTGCTAACAGCTCAGCAGTTATTTAATTGTTTTTAAAAAATCTAACCTCACTTTGGACGAACGCGAAATTAATTAGAAATAAGCGTTCTTTCTCAGGATTTAATTTAAGGAGTTGGAATAGCTAGGATCATTCGACTCTTAACATTTACCAAACATTTACCAATATACAGAGGGATCGCTGGGTATTTTATGAAAGCTTATGATAATGGCTATCTATAGTCCGTCCACAAACGATGCGAAGTTATAAATCAGAATTAATAAAAATAATAGTAATGTTAAGTTTTCACAGAAGCGGCGCTTTAATTTTCAAAGTTGTATGCACATTTTTACAAATTTTAATAGCATTTTGCGCCTGCTTGTAATATCGGCAGAATTTACGATTTTAAATAGCAAATGACAATAGAAAACCCTTGTAGTAATCCGCTTACCTTCTGCTACCTGGGTTGCCATAGTCCCATTAACACCGACGCCTATGAGTTCCCGCTGTCAGTTTAATTTATTACTTCGCATTGTTTGCGGACGGACTATAACTGTCATATCATTTAAAAATTTTGAAAAAAATCAAGGTCGGCATTTTTCGATCACCCTGTATACTGATAAACGCTAGTGTCGAGTTATCCTAGCTATTTCATAGGTGATAGAGTCCTTCAATTAAACTCTGAGAAAGAACGCTTACTTCGAACTAATACCGCAGTGGCGTTCGTCCAAAGTGAGGTTAGATTTTTTAAAAACAGTTGAATAACTGCTGAACTGTTAGCGATAGACCCCTATAGTGCTATATCATTGCGCTCGCCATTAAAAGACGATTCTGAATATCTAAATATATACAGGGTGTTCTATTTGAAATAACGAAGTTAGTGTCTACTTCCGGTATAACCGGAAGTTGTACAATCTTACATATATTTTCAATGAATTTATAATATACCAAAACCCTATTTTGCAAATTTTCATTTATGTACTATAAGTTCTTCTCAAGAAACGTATAATCGACGGTCGTCGTGAGTCACAAATTATTTTAGCACTTCAACTGTAGCAAGCCTGTCACCTTTTTTGTGCATTTCATTTGTTTCACTTGTTTTGAAACCCAGTATCTAGATTTAAATGTCCAAAATACGTTTTTTTTAACGAAGAATGTTATTCCGAATTAAATTTTCATATTAATCCCGCGTTATTGGTATCAATAAAATCCTTGAAAAACTTTTATGGGGGGTGGGTTGTGCATGTCAGGTAACCTAAAAATTGAATTTGATGTATGTCACGTGATCACTGGTATGGCGGCAAATTTAAAAAAATCACCGTGAAGTCGCAAAAAGTGGGGCCAGATGACAAAATATCGAAGAAAATTATTTGAAAAAGTTGCTTAGAATTTAATTTTAGGTCCATATCCAAAATTTAAAGCATCTATTTAAAAAAATTGAAAATCGAAATTTTTGATAATTTTTGTATTAATTTACAAATACCTAATTTTTTTATTTTATAAAGCTTGATTGAAGTGGAACCTATGTATATGGATAACAGTGGAAGAACTTTCTCGTTTTTTCCATGATTGATAGGCCTAAATCTAAAAAACAGGTTTACGCTAGAGCTCCCACTGTTGCAATGGTTTGTATCTAGCAGCTGTATAAAATTTTTACGGATATTTTTACGCTGGAGCACTTATAAAAGCTAAATTTTCTTGGTTGTGGTCAAAGTTCATCAATTTATAAAATAAGGAAGAATAAAATAGCCAACAAACTAAAAACAACATTTTTTATGTAATTTTCTTTTTCCTTCTATGATATTTAAGGGAGGTGTATTCACGGTTAGCGATGAAACTTGACTATTAGCGAGAAAATTGATCTTTTCTAAGTGTTCTAGAATAAAAATATTTCTAAAATTTTAAAACAGCTGCTAGATACAAACTATTGCAACAGTGAGCGTTCCAGCGAAAACTTGTTTTTTAGATTTAGACCAGTCAATGGTGGAAAATACGAGAAAGTTTTTCCACTGTTATCCATATACCTACATAGGTTCCACTTCAATCAACCTATTTAAAGTTAAAAAATTGGGTATTTGTAAAATAATACAAAAAAAATATGTATTTACAAAAAAATACGATTTTCAATTGTTTTAAATAAATGCTTGAACTTTTGCATATGGGCCTAAAATTAAATTCTCAGCAACTTTTTCAAACAATTTTCTTTGATATTTTGTCATCTAGCCCCACTTTTTCCGACTTCCCGCTGAATTTTTTTAATTTGCCGCCATACCAGTGGTCATGTGACATACCTCAAATTCAATTTTTAGGTTACCGGACATGCAGAACCCATCCCCCATAAAAGTTTTTTCGATACTCGAATAATAAAAATTTTTCCCATATACCGCCCGATTTATAAAAAAGGCCCCAGCTTATAGTGCTTTTATTATTAATATTACACCCAATAAACTATGTATATTCTTAATGGCATTATAAAAGCTATATTTTCCCATTATAACTTTCTCAATATCAGTCAACTGTTTTGAAGGGCGATATTCAACTTTCTTATTTTAAATGCAACACCCTGTATATATATATTTTTTTATAGATTTTTAAATTATCGTTCTAGGGGTACCATATAAGTATACTTTTAGTACATAGATGACAGATTTTTTAAATTTAGTACCTACGATCTACGATGATTAAATACAAAACTAACATGATATTCACGCATTTAACAGCACTATTATTAACCAAATTACTGAATAAAATGCATAAAACGAATTAACAATTTTGGTATTCAAAACAACCAACCAGAAAAACAATCAGCAGTTGGCGCAATCGCTCATTAAATTGACTGCAGAATTCGCGTAGGAATCCCTAATATGACAAAGGAACTAGCATAACTTCGTAACGATTAAACATGGACCCAACAAATATGGTATTTTCTGAAAGCTTAGAATAGTGGCTATTTAATGACATAATCGCATAAGGGGCGTTCTATTTAAAATTTTCAAGAAATCTTGAGGTTCGCGTTTTTCGATCACCTTGTATATTGAAAATACCTAGAGCCTCTTAGTCCACGCAGTTTTATAGAAAATAGATCCAAAAAATTGTACCCTGAAAAGTAGTTAACATTTCGGCGTAATTATGGTGTTATATTCGTTCAAAGTGAGGTTATTTTTATCACAGACAAATGAATAACTACGGAACTATTAACAATAGACCCATATAATGCTATATCGTTGCACTCGCCATTGAAGGGAGAATCCAAATATGTAAAAAAATATGGGGTGTTCCATTTAAAAAACACAACTTTTATACCGTCACATGTTTACGAAACACCCTGTATACATGAAAATAATTTTAGAATATGTAGAACATTAAGCCCTACAACTTTTCTTAATAATATTTTGGCATAACTATAATAATAAAGACGCTATCGAAAAATCCCAGATGGTTGGGACACCCTGTATATTTTCTATTTTTTTTATCCTTTCTGTTATTATTTTGTGGTATTTTATCTTTATTGGATTTTTGTAATAACTCAATCTCCCATGTTCTAAGTTTCTTTTCCGTTTAATCTGTTCACTCTGTCCCTCCTTTTTATTTCTTTTATCAGTCATATATTTTTATTATTTTCTTTCTAATTATGCTGCCTTGAAATTACAGTATCATGTTTGTTTAAATCTGTTACCCTCCCATATATTACGTTACTGTTATTGTATTCTAATGCCTCATATATTTTAGGGTGAGAAAAAACAAACCAATTATCACAGAACCATGCTTTCCGAATTAGTTCGGGGTATTTTACCGGCCAACTGGAAACGTTATACTGTCCCTCACGGTTGCACAGTAATTCAATGGGTTACTGATTTCAGCCAGAGAGTAAAACAATTGCAGCAGGTGTCACATTTGGTTTCTACAGCTGGAGCTAAGGAATTACAGGTATTTTAAATTAGCCGCATACAAAATCCCATAAGCAAAATTAATTTTTATATTATTACAGAGTTTCCCTGTATGGCTCGGAGGCTTACTTAATCCTGAGGCTTACATTACGGCCACACGACAATGCGTTGCTCAGGCAAACAGTTGGTCATTAGAGGAGTTACAATTGGACGTAACAATCACGGATTCAACCGATAAAAACAGCATACCAAGCGACTGCTTTGCTGTGACAGGTTAGTAAAAGTCTTAGTGGAAGTAGTTCAACCGAGTAAAACAATGTTTTTACAGGCATTAAGTTGCAAGGAGCCCAGTGTCGTAACAACCAGTTATTACTAACTTCAAGCATAATGATCGAACTTCCTATCACTTTGCTTCGTTGGGTCCACGTTACCGGTGATGAGAAAGTATCCGGCAGTCGTCTAGCATTACCAGTGTATTTGAATTCTACTCGTACGGAATTATTATTCACCGTCGATTTAAATATTGCACCAGGCCAAGATCCTCATAGCTTTTACGAACGTGGTGTTGCTTTACTTACTTCTACTTCGCTTAATTAAACTGTAATAAATCTACATAAAAATAATAGTATCAAGTTTATAATAAATTAATTTTAGTAGGTAAGTAGTTAACTGCATTTACATTATCGGTTTTATTTATACTATTTATTGTATTGCGTTATTTAAAATTTACATCAATTTGCTGTTTAATAAAATGTCTATATTGATTGAGAAGGCTTTTTTTGTGTGTGAAATTCTAAGTAATTCGTCGTGTTTGTTTTTGAAATTTAGGCCATACTTTTTGAAACACCCTGTATGCGGTTTTATTAACCGCAAATTATTCAACAGATGGCTTTTCAATGTCAATTTAAATGACTTGAGGAAAATGCGGGCGATATAACACCACTCCCACGGTACTCACGGTAGTAAAGTAATATCCCACCACTTGTTCATGTAAATACTGCAGAATGCTATTGCATAATTAATGCATTTCCGGTAGTAAAAAAACTTAAAAGCTAAAGCGTTTTAACAATTGCTCAAGGAATTAAAATAATGGGTATCCCTTGTTGGATAGAATATTAATTTTTTATTTCCTTTTATGTTGCTTTAAATAAAAAATAAATTGCATCATCAGTCATCAGAACGCCAATGATGTAAAGGTTGTTTTACACGTGAGCCGATGAACCAATCAGAAAAACAAACAATTCGAGTTAGGTAAAAAGGGGTTCAATATAAAAAATAAACAGAATAATCCATTTATTTTTGGATGCGTCAACGAAATAAAGCAATTAAAAAATAATAAATGTAAAAATTATCCGTGTATTTTCGCCTCCTTACAAACGTAAATGTTAATTTGGCAATTTTAAGCCCAAAATTTGAGATGCAAATTTTTTCTTAATTCCGGTATATTATTTATAAGGAGATTCCCGCCAAACTGGCGGGAAGGTGCAAATATCGAAATTCCTTCCTATTCGTTTAATGTGACTCACCGGTCTTATGACCCATCTGCATTGCAGAGATGCATTAAGATTTAACGTTAAATAAGTAGTTATTATAACCAACACTTGCGTAAAGCGTTTTAAAAACCCTTCAAAGCTTTAATAATAAATCGCCCTTTATTTATTTGTACTCGAAATTTCAATTTTCTTATCAAAAAACCTTATTTATACTTTTCATTTATAACAGTGCCCTAAGTACGGTCCTGTCTAAGGAAACCCGAATTAAAACGAAGCGATCAGCCGAACGTCATTGACATAACACAATCGGTTCGGCGCGTTAGTTCGTTCGTAGCTGTATGGTGTTGATGTATTGCAATTTATTGTGCGTTGTGCAAGTGCGTAAGCCCCCAGGGGGCCCGGTCTGGATATGTCTCAGTACTATCATCCGAGCGGAGTACAATATGTAGAAGTCGATATGTAAGTCCGTTACATAATTAATTTTGCTGTAATCGCGATATAAATCGCTTAACTTTAACTTAAAATCTAACACGTCCTTGACTGAATTTTACCTTGAGGTTTGGTGTGCAAAAACCGCGTGGTTTCAGCTGTTAGTCTTGATAATTGTTCGCTAATCTCTTTGGTTTTTTTAAAATTATGTTATATAAAGAGATTAGCTGCCCCAAAAATTACCCCAATCGCGTTTTGTTTACAAAATGGCGGACTGTACTAACCGCTTTTTTAAGCTTCCTATTCCTTAAGTGCAAAACGCAAAAATTCTCGCGATTTAACCGGGTGTCGGAAACCGATAAGATGCAAGGAAATGATAACTTCATTCCCATGCTATTTATTACGCGAGTATTTTCGTACTTGACGCATTTAAGGGAGCAAGTGACTCATCATTTATTTTGGAAAAAATTGAAATGGATTAACAATTGAGTAACGATTGCAATTTTGTTTTTGGTAATGACATGTTCAAAAATTTGCGGGAAATTTGATTGTTTCTCTTATTAAAGCGGTAAGAAAAAATAAGTGTATGACATTAGAGAAACGTCTTGCTTTTGAAGTTCATGGGTTTATAGGGCAACAAAAGTGCAATTTCTTAAGAGTTGTGGAATTTGAACCAATACTAATAGAAAAACCACCCAGAAAGCTATTGATACAAAAACAAATAAGTTGGGCGAATTGTTTTAGGCATAAACGATGAGTTTTTACTTTGTTATTATTAAAGGAAGATTTGTGTAATTCAAAACTAAGCACAACCTAATTTGGTTTTATATAAACTTGGTTTCAAATTTAGTTAAGAATTTTTAACACCCGAGTTAAGTTTATGTATTTTAAAACACATGGTTCGGCTAACAACAATTTTGGGACATATCTGTTAAAACTTTATGTGCAGATGTTCTTAGTATACAACATTTCCTGGTCCCACCAGGCTCTATTTGATATATTTTTTGATGTTGTTCTATTTGTAGTATTTGCTAAGGCCCTTCTAGGTTTTTCTAATTTATTTGAGCTTCAAGTGTGACCTCTTCATCCATTTTATTATTAACCTTTTATCTCCCAGTAAATTAAAATTGTTATTTGTGCAAGACCTCGGCGCCAGCTAAAGTCTTAACCCATCATGTTTGTATTGGCAATTAATTCATTTAGATAATGCTAGGCTTATTTTTTTATTTGAATAATTTCGATTCATGGTTCTCTTGGAACTAAGATTAGACTTATCTTAATTTAACATTCCTCGACTTGAATAAGGCTGAAGTTTAAGAACATTTTGCTTACCTGCTGCATTGTTATTGTTGATTATTGGTAAACGTTTGTATTACCACCTGAAGGTAGTCATAACAAATCTTGGACAAAACTATTGTTTTTGGTTTCCCTTTTGTGTTCTTTTGTTTCTGCTAGAAGTACATATCCTTTGGTAAAAGAGCGGGATTTAGTTGCTTATTTTCTTTACGAAGCAGAGCGAGTGCGAAGCTAATTACATCAGCGGAATTAAATGAGGCTTAATGTTAATTTCCTAAGTACTTACATCTGATTGGTTTATTCAAAGTAAATGAGATGCGGTATATTTTAGAGGGATAAGCTATGAGATCACTAACCGTCGTTTTACAACTCGCATATATCAGCATGCAAATATAAGAGGCCACACGTGTCAAGGAGATGTAGGATAATAAACTTCTTCGGTTTATATTAGCAGTTTATCCTGCAATTTTTTTTGTATGCAATTTCAAATTTTAAGTCATGTAGGCATTGTTGAAAACAAACAAAAGAAGGTTGTTTTCATTGTTGTTCGTGTAGGACTGTAGGAGGCTGACAACCTATGGTTTTTGTTGATTTGAGTGCGTCCGACTTTTGGTTGAACTTATTAAGGACAACTTGCAAAAATTAGGTCGGCTGTCAAAATTTCTTGTTGATAATTCAAGGTTCAAAGTCTTGAAACTTGCAAAACTCAGTCCTGAATATGTATTTGTGGGTCTTTCTTTCGCAAACAGGATTTTCATTGCTTATCTTTGAATTTCCATATTTTTTCCAAGCTCTTAATTGTTTTTAGTGCATTAGTTCTGCTTGGAAATTATCAAAATTTTGTGAGAAATTGGTTGAAAAGTTTGTTTTAAGACCGGCAAACTAGCAATAATCGGTCCTGAATTCGCATTTCTTCGAAATTGTTTTATTCGATTTTCCTATAGAAAGAAATTTATCCAAATTAGTTTGGAAATTGTCTAAAAAATGTAGGTTTAAAGCCGGAAAACTTGCAAAAATCAGTCCCGAATTGGCATTTTTGGGGTCTTTCTTCCGAAAGCTTTTTCTTGAATTTCCGTATTTTTTCCAAATTTTTAAAGTTTCAAAATTGTTTTGTTGGTGTTTGCTTTATAGAAATACTGGAATTTTATCAGATTTGTTTGGAAAATCTGCAAATTTGGGTTTAAAGCCGGAAAACTAGCAAAAATAAAATTAGTCCTCAATTCACATTTTTGGGCCTTTCTTTCGAAAACAAGATTTTAATTTCCGTATTTTTTCCAAATTTTTGAAGCTTCGAAATTGTTTTACTCTAGTTTCCCTTAGAAATACTAGAAACTTTTCAATCTTTCGGCAAATTCAGGTTGGATTTAAGGCCGGAGAACTTCCAAAAATCAGTCCTGAATTTGCATTTTTGTATCTTCGTTCCAAAGCAAGATTTTTCGTTTTTTTCCAAATTTGTAAATCTTCAAGATTGTTTTATTAGAGCTTCTTTTAGAAATACTGGAAATTTATCAACATTTTTTGGGAAATTGCCTGAAAATTAAGGTTTTAAACTTGGAAAAGTCCGTCCTGAATTCGCAATTCGAAAGCAGGATAAAATTTAGTTGCTTTTCTTGAATTTGGTATGGTTTTTCAATTCTTAAGGCTCCGAATTTGTTTTTCCTTTGGGAATACCGAAAAAATTAATCGAAATTTTTCGGGAATTTTTGGAAAATTTATGTTAGGTTTAAGGCCAGAAAAGTAGCAAAAGTTTGTCCTAAATTTGCAGTTGGATCTTTCTTCCGGAAACAGGATAATTTCGTTGCCTTTTCTCGAATTTCCCCATTTTTCTAAATTATTGGGATTCAGAATTGCTTTGTTGTTTGTTCCCTTTGGAACTTGGGGTTTAAAGCCGGAAAGCTTGCAAGTATCAGTTCCGAATTTTGCATTTTTGGGCCTTTCCTTTAGATCCTTTTTCTTGAATTTGGAATTGTTTTTCAATTTTTAAAGCTTCGAAATTGTTTTTTCTTTGGAAATACCAAAAATTAATCGAAATTTTTCGGGAAACTACTTTGAAAAAATGAAAGTTTAGAAGTTCGGAAAACCGGAAAGTCAGTCCTGAATTCGCATTTTTGGGCCTTTCTTCCGAAAACAGGATAAAATTTAGATGCCTTTTCTTGAATTTTGAATTGTTTTTCAATTCTTAAGGCTTCGAAATTGTTTTTCCTTTGGAAATGCCCCAAGTTAATCGAAATATTTCGGAAAATTGTCTGAAAATTTACAATTAAAGCCGGAAAACTTGGAAAAATCTGCCCTGAATTTGCATTTTCGAGTCTTTCTTCCGAAAACACGTTAATTTCTAAAGCTTTTCTTAAATTTGCTTATTTTTTTCCAAATTAATAAGGCTTCGAAATTATTCGGGTTTTCTTTAGAAATACTGGAAATGTATCGAAACTGTCCGAGAATTGCTTTAAAATTTAGGTTTAAGGCCGCAAAAGTTTGCAAATGTCAGTCTTAAATTCCCTTTTTTAGATCTTTCTTCCGAAATCAGCATTATTTCGTTGATTTTTCTTAAATTTTCGTATTTTCTTTTTAAATTCTTAGGGCTTCGAAATTATTTTATTGACGTTGCCTTTGGAATTACTGGAAATTTATCGAACTTTTTTTGGGAACTTGCCTGAAAAATTAGGTTTAACCTTAGAACTTGCAAAATGCAGTCCAGGATTTAGGTTTAAATCCGGAAAACCTGCAAAAATCAGTCCTGAATTCACAGTTTTTAGTTTTTCTTCCGAAAACATGATACATACTTTCCTTGCCATTTGTTGAATTCCCAAATTTTCTTCGAAATTCTTAAGGCCTCCAAATTGTTTTTTCGAGTTTCTTTTAGAAATATTGGAAATTAATCGAGAATTTTCAGGAAATTGTCCATAGATTTAGGTTTTAAGTCTTACAACTTGCAAAAATCAGTCCTGATGAATTCGCATTTTTGAATTTCTTTCTTCGGAAAGCTGGATTTGTGTTGCTTTTAATTGAATTTGCGTTTTCTTTTTTCCCAAATTGTTAAGCCTTCAGAATTGTTTTGTTGAAACTTCCTTTATTTATCAAAATTGTTTGTGAGAAATTTCCTGAAAATTTAGGTCGAAGGCCAGAAAAGTTGCAAAAATCAGTCCCGAATTTGCGTTTTTGGGCCTTTCTTCCGGAAATCCTTTTCTTGAATTTTTGTTCTTCTTTTCTAAATTCTTATGACTTCATAATTGTTTTATTCGAGTTTCCTTTATAAATACCGAAAATTTATCAAAATTCTTTGGAAAATCATTCTTCCGAAATGAACATAATTTGGTTGCTTATTTTGAAATTATGTAATTAATTTTTTTTTTAATTATTAAGGCTTTCAAATTGTTTTATTGGAGTTTCCTTTTTAGAAATCTATCAGAATTTTGTGGGCGATTGCCTGAAGATTTAAGGTTTTACGTCGTAAAACTAGCAAAAATCAGTCTTGAATTCACATTCTTGCGAAACCTTTTTTCATAAATTTTTGCTTTTTTGTATTCTTATGACTTCTAAATTGTTTTAGAAATGGTGAAAATTCATCAAAATTCTTTCGAAAAATCACCTGAAAGTCTGGATTTAAGGCCGACAAAAACAGTGCTAAATTTTGAGAGTTTTGGGAACAGACAATTTCGTTGTTTTTCTTGAATTTCCGTGCTTTTCTCCAAATTTTTAAAGTTTTTGAATTGTTTTATTGGAAATACGGAAAGTTTATAGAAATTTAGATTTAAAACCTGGAAACTTGCAGGTATTTTTGGGGTCTTTCTTCCAAAAACAAGATAATTTTTTCCTTTTTCTTGGATTTTCGTAATTGGTTTCTAATTTTTTAAAGCTTCGAAATTCTCTTATAGGTGTTCCCTTTGCAAATATTGGTAATTTATCTACAATTTTTTCCAAAATTGCCTAAGAATACAGGTTTAAGAACGCGAAAATGCGGCCATGAATTTGCATTTAAGAAACTTTTCCAAAAACAGAATAATTTCTTTGCCTTTTCTTGAGTTTCCTTATTTTTTCCCCAAATTATAGAGCCTTCCAAATTCTTTTATTTGAGTTTTCTGGAGGTTTATCAAATTTTCTTAGGAAATCATCTGAAATTTCGGTTTAAGGCTGGAAAACTTGTGAAAATCCGTTCCAAAGTCGCATTTTTTGAACTTCCTTTCGAAAATATGAATTTCGAATTTCTTTTTTTAATTTTCAAAATTACCCATCGAGTTTTGGTTAGAAATTCATCGAAATTTTTTAAGCATTTCCTAAAAATTCAGGCATTAAACCAGTCAGTCCATTTGCATTTCCGTGGCTTTCTTTCCCAGCCAGCCGAATTTCCAAAACTTTCTTGGTTTATTTCGAAAAAATTGCAGTTCTTTCGGGTCTGATTTAAAAATACCAGAAATTAATTGAAACTTTTTACGGATTTACAAAAATTTAATTAATTCGCATTGATTCTGAAAACTCGATGGTTAAATATTTAAATTAAATATTTCTACTAAGATTTATGTACTAAAACAAAATTCCCAAGTGTTAAAGATTGTCTGTCATTCAGGCCTAATTTTGAGACCCAAATTTTCCCATCCTGTGCCTGTTTTGTTTTTGAGTTTAGTTAACAAAATTTGAAAATTAGTCTATCTACAACCTCTTTTATCTTTCGGTGTCGAGGTTGGTGCGTCAGTGAACGTTCTAATAGTTAAGATTGTTGTTAAACTTCGAACTCAAGTTTTCATGTCCAGAAAATCATTTTTCCACACGATTAAGTAGGTACTTCATCGCCTTTACTTATCTAAATTCCTGATGTTTACATTATCGTGTTACCAAGTAATTTCTGCCAGCTTAAGAAATTCAATTCTAATGGGGGCCTTACAAAAGTTTCAGTTTCAGTTGTTTGCTTGGGGATTTAATTTTGTTTGTGTATGTATTCGTTTATTGGTCACTTTAGTTACGTCCACTTCTTTGTACGTTTGTTTATTCATTCTATTGCTGTATACTTTCGTTTGTTTCTTCTTTCTTTGTTTTTCCTACATTTTCATTGAGGTTTTCTCACTTCGTTTGTTTCTTTTTCTACAGTTTTTCTTTGCTTCTTCCCCTTCCGTTTGTTTACTTCATTGTTTTGGTTTTCTAATCTGTATGTATAGTGTTGTGTAAGCGAAATAATTTTGTTATACGATATCGATTTGTTTAACGGGACATCTGTCTCTTCCATAAGTTATCGTCCCTGAAAGTAGCAGATTTATTTGCAGAAAAAGCCAAGGTGTTTCTTAGGGTGCAAATCGGACGTCTTATTGATTTCCTTCCCTTTATTTTTGATCAAGACCGGGAACTATACACAAGAAGTGCAAACCAAAAGTTCATTGCTGCTTTCTTTGTACAAAATCGCGATGTCTGAGGGTACAATAGAAAAGACCCCCTTGTTCCGAGCAGCTGTCCCGTGGCACGCGTCTCCCTGTTTCGGTATCAAGAGTATTCATTGACGGCATTGCTCAACATCTTGCGACTGTACTCAAGGTGTTTTTCGATATCCAGAGGGGGGTACTAACCCTCCTTTTTGGTCCTTGGTAGAAGTTTACCTACTTTTCCGATGCTGATTTTGGACCCTTTTCCGGTCGTTTGACCCTTTCCTTGTACTTCCTTCTATTTACTATTGATATCCTAAGGTCAAAGTCAAAGGGAAGAAGTAGAATTTAGAATATTTAAAAAGGACCAAGAAGGGAGGGGAGGGATTAGAAAGGACGTTTTTCGCCGGATGTGAATAGAATGCGATTCATTAACTCTGTGAAAATTTGTTAGGACGAATAAAACAGGTCGAACGAGTTCGGTATTTGCAAAAGTTTAGAGAGGAAAAAGCAGTGGGTTGTGTGTGATGAGAATTATCGCATATGCAGATTAGTTTATGTATCGAAGGTTTTTGTAGGATGCTTCACATTTCTTAGGGTTTTATTTTAAAATAGGGCATTGCTTATTCTGAAGAATAAATTGTGAAGTTCCTTGAAGGGCAGCAAAGAGGAAGGTTTCAAAAGTGGCCGACTTTTAAGGGCTGCTCTTTAAATGAAATACAACCTACAACTGTACACGTTTCTGTTCAATTATACTAAGCAGGAGATTTAAATATCTACTAATTTGTATGTGAAATCCTTTTACAAGATCGAAACAATACATCGGTAAATCTTTCCGCCGATATGTTATTCCATTCATACACATCATTAATAAAAAATTTATTCAGGTACACGCCCATCTCGCGTTGTCTTTGCCTACGCAATTTTCTTGTGCGGATGAACTTTGAAAAATTCACGAATATGTAGGTGGTTTTTATCTTTTTATTGGGTGTGTTCGTGCAACTATTTATTTTTACTAAATTGTCATTTCGTAGTAATGTAACGAGGTTTCATTCACACTTCGGTGAGTTCTTCTATACATTTTTAGTACGATTTATCTCATGGATTACGATTGAATTAAGTTTCCCACGAGGTTTACAGCTTCTCTTAGGGCAGGTAGCCCTATTTTGAGAACCTAGAAAAGAGACCAATAGACCGGATTCTTCTCAACTTGGGGGTTAGTCTTTCTGCCCTTCTAAAACTTGTCCTATTCATTATGCACTCTGCATAGATGGAATTCTTGTTTCTATGCTTCTATAAAAGATTCACCCCGGGTTTGTTGCTTGACCCTGCGTTGAAATCTCCGATTAATTATTTTTCTGCTTTACAAATGTGAGTTAGTTTGAGGGTTTAATCCTTCGATTCTATTGGAAAGAATCGGTTAAAATTGGCGAACTCTTCTTGGATAGTTATAAACTAATATTTTCCGAGTAAACACCATTAAAACAATATTCGAGTAGCCTTCAGAGAGTCACACTTGTTCTAAGAACTCTTGCAAAGAATGCGGATTACATAAGGCCTGTGGTTTTCTTAAACAAAATTCTTCTCACATTGGTAAACGATTTGGCGCCTTAATTAGCAAAATCGCCATTTTTCCACAACTCCTTTTAGATTTGCTCAACTAATAAAATATCAAATTCTTCATTCGAGTGTTTCTGAATGAAATAAAGTGGGCGTTCGATTGTGAGGGCGGTAATTCCGAAACTCTTTGACTAAAATTGTTTTAGCGCCGCTTATAGCAAAAAAAAAAGAAAACCAGTTTGGGATTCGTGAACCGGTGTAACGTATGGCCAAATTTAAATTTTTTAAGATCACAATGTTATTCTAAAATGTTGCTTGACCTTCAGATGGCAAAGACGTACTAATTTAGTTGCTGAAGTCACTTAACCAACAGATGTTTCCTTGGAACTTCTTGAGAACTTTTTTATACGTTAGTTTTTTTACCACTTAATTTGATTTGAATAACCATTCGCAGAAGGATTGCATTTCGAAATGTTCTTTGACTTCCCAGTCGAATTTCGTAGTTTTCTGGGGGGTTGGGTTAAATTTCCTTTGGAAATTCAGAATCTCCTGAAAGAGAGTTGGCCCCGTAACAGTGCAAAATCTGCAGATATTCAAATCAAATTTCAAAACACACTAAGTTGTGTTGACAGTAAATGATTGTTTTATGTCAGTATTTTTCTTAATTTCCTGGAGTTGTTTATAACTATTTAGCTTGACAGCTGTTGACCGAGCCGGCAAACTTAAAAAACATTCAACTTGAGCGGAAGTCGCGCGTATAACTCACGTTCTGTTTGTTAATTTCATTGATTATGACGTCCATCTTGAAGTTAACACCGAATTGTTTGCTATTCTAATAAATTTTAGTTGGCAAGCAACCTAATGTATTATGCATAAAGCTGCGCTCGTTTGCAAAAACAGGCTCAAAAGTAGTTGCGTAATACTCGTCACCAATGAAAGCTTAGAAAGTTATCGCTGAAAAATGCAAACAGTTGAAGTTCAACGTGCAAGTTCATTCTCATGAAGTTCATAAAAGTGTTAGAACAATACGTCTTGGTATGCAACTTGTTGTGGGGGATAATAATTGCACTTGGCATTGGTGCAGTGTAATTGAAAAACTACAATAAGACCATAAAATGTAATTGTTTTGCCGGTGCCGATTGATACATTCCAACAGTCCGCTGATAAGGGAACGGAAAATGATAAATTATTTAAAAACAAGCTCAGAATGATTCGGATTTCTATGAAATGTGCTCGTTTGAAGAGCCTTTTTGGTATGCAACACCCGGTAATTTTTAATCCAGACTGAAAATTACATTCGCCTTCTGCGAATTAAGTTCGCAGTTCTTTTTAACAAAACTGGGTTAACCGATAAATTTTTATATCATCTAAACTTTGAACTGATCATTCTGAATTAAAACACAGGCCAATGATTCAAATTAAAGGTGGGAATTTTTAGTTTTTTGTAGGTTCGGCTTGGCTCGATTGAGCTCGGAAAAAATGTCGATTATTCTCGGCTCGGTTCGGTTACCGAACATCGAGCTTTAATGAGATTTCTTCAAAATGCCAGTATTAAAGCTTGAACCAAAGGAGTTGAAGAGCTTTTAATTTATCATTTTACTATTCAACACCTGACCATCCCTTCCGGTAGTTTTTAATCCAGGCTGAAAATTACATTTGTAATTCGTTTATTTCCGCCGCCTGCGAATTAAGTTGGCATATCATTTTAATAAAACTGGGTTAACCGATAAGTTTTTTTTAAGATTCAACTAAACTTTGAACTGATCGAGTTAGTAGTTCAAATTAGAGGTGGGAATTTTTAGTTTTTTGTAGGTTCTGCTTGGCTCGATTCAGCACGGAGAAAATGTTGAATATTCTCGGCCCAGCTATCATTTTGGTATTCAACACCTGACCATCCTTTCCGGTAATTTTTAATCCAGACTGAAAATTACATTCGCAATTCGATTATTTCCGCCTCCTGCGAATTAAGTTAGTAAATAATTTTAATAAAACTGGGCTAACTGGTAAGTTTTTTTATGTTCTGAATAAAAACACAGATCAGTAGTTCAAGTTAGACGTAGCCGCTGGTGATTGGAATGCGAAAAATACAACATGGGGCTCCAGAATCAATCCGAAAGGTAGAGCATTATTAAACGTCTTAGAACGAAACAATATGAGATACCTATTTATCAACTGGAGAGCCAACCGATTTAAAAAAAATTCCAGATTGCTGGCTTTTGCTGTTACCAAAGGAATTTCAGATATAAATAGCGCTATTGAAACTAGCTCTGATCTCCACTCGGACCACAGCCCTATCTTAATAACTCTGAGTACAAACACAATTTGGAAAGAACCACCACTTAGACTGTGTACCAGTAATACAAATTGGGAACAATTTCAGACTTATATTGATGACAATATTAGATTAGATGTTCGTCTAAAAAATAATCATGATATAGAAGAAGCTGTCCAATATTTGACTCAAATTATCCAAGAAGCTGCTTGAAAGGCTACTCCAGCAAAGCTCAGGACGATTCAAGCAAAATACAACATTCCTTGTACAGGATAAACGAAAACCTCGTCGAAGGTGGCAAAGTACAAGAAACCCCATCGACAAAACACACTTGAATAGAATAAACTACAAAAAGCTTTATGCGCGGCTAAAAATGAAACATTTAAATTATATATTACTAATCATCAGGAGGATCATCCGGCCACTAAGAAATTCAAACGACCTATTGTAGCCATACCTCCAATTAGAAAGCCAGCTAGAACATGGGCTCGATCAAATATTGAAAAGGCAAACACATTTTCTGAATACCGTCTTCTTCTTCTTCTTCTAGCCCGTTTCTACCATTGTCGGATATAGGCCTACTTAGTATTTGTCCATGTCTCTCGGTTTTGTGCTACTGTCTGCCACTTGAATCCTCCTGTTCCCTTGGTGTCATCAGCCCATCTCATTTAGGGTCTTCCAATTCCTCGCTTATTTCCCCAGGGTCTCCATTCCATAAGTTTTCTACTCCACTTATTCTCCATTCTGGCTACGTGGCCTGCCCATTCCCATTTCTACTCTAGATTTTTGTCGTAGCCATTCATTCGTTTTTCTGTCCTTGAGGGATACACCAACTATTCTTCTTTCCATAGCTCTTTGAGTGATTGCCATTTCTGAATACCTATCAAATGTATTCTCCTTACCAGAAATAGACAACGACGACTTGGAGATTGAAGCTTTCCTAAATACTCCATGCCAATTATCACCATCGACGAAAGCCTATAAAACAAGAGAAGTTCTTAGAGAAATGAAACTACTAAATGGACGCAAAGCACCAGGCTATGACTTGATAGTTGCAGAGCCTCCCAAGAAAAGCAGTCGACTATCTTCAACAGTGTAATACGCCTGTGCTACATTCTAATACATTGGAAGTATGCCCAGATTCTAATGGTACCAAAACCTGGTAAACCTCCAACGGAAACCAACTCTTATAGACTTATAAGTCTGCCACCTATTATGACTAAACTACTTGAAAGGCTTATCCTCACTAGAATACTAGAAGACAATTCTTTGAGCGAACTTATCCCTAATCATCAATTCGGCTTCCACCAAAACCATTCGATCATTCAACAGTGCCAAAGAATTGTCATTAAAATCAGAGAAAGTCTAGAAAGCAAGAAGGCATGAGCTTCAGTATTCCTCGATATACAGCAAGCCTTTGACAAGGTTTGGCACTTGGGACTCCTGTACAAACTAATCAACAAAATAATTTCAAGTTAAAATCGACGACGAACTATCTAGTTACCACTGTATTAAATCGGCAGTGCCGCATATTCACTAATGATGTTCCACTAATGAACGACACGCTAATGGCCACATTCGCTGACGACACAGCCATAATGTCACCAGACACAGATCCTATACGGGCTTTAGAAAAGTTACAAAACCATCTGAACACTACAAAAATGGCTCAAGAAATTGAAAATCGCAGTCAACCCGAATAAATCCACTCAAGTAACATTCACTAACCGGAGAATCAACTGTCCACAACTCAGTATAAACAACGTGCCAGTCCCAGTCAAAACAGAGGTAAAATATCTAGGAATACCCCTAGACCAAAAACTTCATTGGCGAGCCCACATACAAGCCAAAAGATAACTAAACATATGAACTGGCTAATCTATAGAAAATCCCATTTATCGATGGAAAACAAGCTACTCATCTATCAAACGATAATAAAACCAAGCTGGACCTACGGGATCGAATTGTGGGGATGCTCCCAAGCCATCTAACACCAAAATTCTGCAAACGTTCTATTCAAAAACTCTACGAATGATAGTACACGCGCCATGGTACATTTCCAATCAAACTATACGAGATGATCTTGAAATACCGTTTATCAAAGATTTAATCAAACCTTCTGCTATCAAATACAAAAACAGATGCATAGGACATAGTAACCAACTCATAGACGAGCTCTTCATACAACAACCAGCAGAGAGTAGACTGAAAAGATTGTGGCCAGAAGATCTTCCAAATTAAATCTCGGAGAACCGTCAGTGGATGGTGCCTGACTCTAACCTATTCACCTTCATACTCTAAGTATTTACTTATTACTCTGTAATATTGGAGTAGATTGTAAATTTGCAGTAAATAAAAAAAAAAGAGGTAGGTCTTTATTTCTTCTAGGCTCAGTTCGGCTCGGAGAAAATTAGATACATTCTCGAGTCGGCGCGGTTACCGAACATCGGACGTTTCCCGAGTTTCGAACTTTTATCGAGCTTTGAATTGATCTTCGACCCTTTATCGCTAAGAAAGATAAGATAAAGAAAAAAGGCAGGAGTGTGCTTTCGATCAATTTCTTGAATTAAATGGCGAGCATTTATCCAACTTAAAGCTTTCACCAAGCTTTGAGCCTGCACGAACTCCTGAACGTTGCAAACAATTTAGGAAAAAGTTCGGCTCGGCTCGGTTCAACAAACCCTAGGTTCGATCTCACTCGAGCCGAGCCGAGCCAAGCCGAACTCGAGTTTCGTGGTCTCGTTCACGCCTTTACTTCAAATCCTATTTTTCGAAATACACTTTCATTGTGATGTCTGAGGGAGCACTTCTTCACTAATTGAAGTTTGAAATTGGAAAGACAGATTCCTCTTGCCTCTACAGCAGGGGTCTCCAAACTTTTCGCTGCGAGGTCCATTGGGCACTTCGGCACTTTTCAATGGGCCGTATTAAAAAATAGGTAATATGAGTTTTGTTGAAAGCACGAAATTTCATAAACTGATTAGTAACTATGTGAAATTAAATTTTATTGACAGCGACAAACAAAACCGGAAAATTCCTATATTTTCATCACAAATTAAAACCATTAATGCGAATGATGGAACTGTTTTTTTGTTTTTAAAATCTCACTAAATTGACAAATGATCATCAAATAAATTTGCTCTGTATTTTGTCCCAAAATTGGAGATAAATCTACAAGCAAATTCCGTCAAATTTGGCAACTCCTCGGGGTTCAAAAATGTATAAAAGTTTTCTTCCTTATATTTGTCTTTAATATAATTATTTTCCTGAAGAATTCTTGGGCATCTGTAACGTCACAGTCAAACGGCCTAATTTCCTTTGCCCTGGCATTCAGATTAACAAATCGCTTCTGAAATTCTTGTTTTAAATGTTTCACCTTCTTTATGCAATTCTGCAAAAGTCTTCCGCGGACCGTAGTTTGGGGACCCCTGCTCTACAGGTTCCTTCACCACAGTACGAATAAAACGTAAAAAGACGCTTAACAAGTATTATTAAATTAGGAAGTGCTTTGGCCAATATTCCTATAAATTATATCTGACTAAAGTGATCAAAGTCAACTTAAAACGATGTGGCCTTATGCAATTTCAATGAGTAAAAAAGAGACATACGATATTGAAATGATAACTAAATTTAAATTTTTTTGCTGTTAATTTTCAAAATCATTTGACGTTTTGATTTACTTTCCTTAAAGCTGTACACATTTCTGAACTTTTAATAATAAATAAGTCCTAAACATCTTAATAATATCAGAAACCTTTGGTGAAACTCAGAACATCAAAAACAAGTGCATTAATTGTTTCTTAAATATAGGAAAGACATGGCCAACTAGGAATCAACTGACTGTGAATGGATTGTACGTAGTTTTGGTAAGCTTGCGAACATGAACATACTGAAGTCTCTTGCAAAGCTTGGGTTTTACCGCAAGTAATCGCAATTTAAATAACTTGCAATTGCGTGAAATCGATCATGCATGTCTTATAAGAAAATCAAGAAAATTATCAAAGAATGCCTGAAAGCAGCCAACCCATCACTTGAATATGGAAATGTGCATATTTAATTCAGATTGTGAGTGCCATCGCAGACGAATAGTGTATGCAAAGCACATAACCAATGGTAATGAACCCTATTATCAACTGATCGTCAGAAGAGTATAATGAATGTGCATGTGAGGGGTCATGCGGGCCCGGCAGGTGTCCCTAAGCCCCTTTAGCAGATGGTTTGCCCCTCAGGTTTGATCGATACCAGCGTTTTTGATGCCCCTGCAACTCACGATTAATTTTTTTTTCTTTGCTGTTTTATTACGTCATCAATTTAGCTGGAAATTTCTGGAATGAAATTTGTCATTTTTCAGAATTAACGAGAAAAAGGGAGGTTAGATAATCTTTATTTTTGGACTTCCTGTCATTGTTTTTAAACCCTTCTTAATGTAGGGTGGTTAATTGTTGGATTGTTATAGGAATTACACTTCGTTGCACATGTAGAACATGTCTTTTCTTGCTGCCATAAAGACAGAATGCGGTTTTTTTGCATGTTTGTCAGAATATTAATGCATTTATACGTTTTAACTGTCAAACGTTTTTTGAAAAGCCGACTTAATCTTTGGTTGAGATTTTAATTAAGATGGGATTTACAAGAATTAGAGGGACCGAGGACTCTCCTTTGAAGAAGCGCCCCAATTGTTTTTTTTGCAAAATTATTTAGTAAACAATTTTGGCATAGTTAATGGGGTTAATTCTACCCAAATTCTATTGTTTGATGGGAAGGGAAGTGGTGTGTCTATAGGTTGAGGCCTAGGCTTGCGAATACCAAGTATCTGCCACTAAAATTTTACCAAATTCAAGGAACTTCCAGCCTTTAGAATTCGAACGAGGACCAAGTTTCAGTATTAAAAAAATTAAAAATCTCACTTGACTTCTTTGGGAATCGAACCTCAAACCTTTGGTTTACAAGCTGACCTTGCGAACTTATTTTACATGTGAGCTTTTAGGTGTAAGTTCTGCAAAGCTGCTGCAAAGCTACATAGATCCAATAAAATTTCTGACCTAATTTCCCGAACTTAAATGCGTGATTGAAGTTTAGGCTTGAAACCATTTGGGATCCTGTGTTAATAAAATAATCAATCAACATGCCTTCATCATCAGACTGCACCTTATTTGTTTAACAATATAACAATGAAAGTAAAAGCCACCCCATTTTTTGATGACATGGTGCGCGTGACACGGGGGTGTTTTGCAGCTGCTATCCAACAACCCCACAATAGGAAATCGCCCTGTGCGTGGGGCAAAGCCACATGTACCCCCACATCTGGGCTTTTACAACCTTGCTAGGGAATACAAACGCCATTTCGTTTGTTTTTGATAAATCGAATTCATGTTGAAAGGTTTGAAATACCACGTAGTCTCCCCTAATAAATGAGTTACAAGTTTAAGGTTGAGGTTTAGTCAGGCCAAATGACCAAACTGGCCAAGGCTCGAAAATCATCAATTTAGGTCTGTTTTTCTTTATGAATTTGGTGTGATTTTGGCATATTTTTTTTTTTATCATCAGAATTTCGATGATTCTGCTAATTATCTAAACGTCTATGTTGATTAAAAATTAAATTATGCAAAATTATCACAAATTGTAACTAACCTAATGTACTTTGCCTGCAACGCAGTCACTTTATAATCATTATCATTTAGTTATCATCGTTCTTTCCGTCTTTGAAATTGAAAGCCTGCAAACTCTGGTGTTAATATTTCGTTCTTGTTTAAATAGTGGGGCAATAAAACGAGCGATAAGCTATAATTACGCATACAAGTACAACACTCTATGGTTTATTTATATATTCTGAGTTAAATTATACAAACATAATGTCGAATTGTGTGGTTATAAACGTTTAATCGTAATTTCATATGTAGCTTCATTTTTATCATTCAGGAAACATCGCATTTAATTTAATCGCGCCACCATGAGTTTTTAGCAATTTTCCCAGAAATTGAGTAAATTTATTTAAAAGTATTTTTAACTTTGTTGGTAAATATTATTCATTCGTGGAACTATCGAGGCCAAAGTGTTAATTATTTAATTACAATTAAATACTGAAATGGGGTGCATCGGGGTTCTTTGGCGGGGCCTGTTTTACGATTGAATTGGTTCATAATGGCACGGACTACTTTGATCATTTGATTTAATCAAACAAATCTAGACTTCAAAGAATTATGAAGTCTTTTAAAAAATTGTGTATTTATGAAATCGGTGTTTTGTTTCGTTCATTGCCCTCCTTATTGATACAAGCAAGAATTGCGTTCTGCTTGGTTTCAAGTTTACTCTACTGTATCGGTTTTTTTATGATGTAGTAACTCCGACTTGTAGATTAAGCCAGTTCTGCCTCTTCTTTAGTTAATCACTTCCATATGGGTTTTCTCTAATTTTGTTCCTTTGATATCAAAGAATCCCTGCCGTTGAAGTGGAGAAGCTGGAGCTCAGTTCGGCTTGGCTCGAGGCAGATCGGCCCAATGATTTGTTTATAACCGAGCCGAGCCGATTTTTTTTTAATTGCTTGTAAAGGGCGGAGCTCGATAAAGGCTTGAAGTTCGGTAAATGCTCGGCATTCAATTAAATTCAAGAAATTGGTCGAGTGCACACTCCTGTCTTTTCTTCCTTAGTGTTACTCGATGAAAGCTAAAATTTCGATAAAGGTTCGAAACTTGATGATATAAGCCTTATTAGAGCTTGGCGATGATTCGAAACCCGATAAAACCTTGAAGTTTGCGAGCCGAGCCGAGCATGTTTCGACGTATCTCGGTGCCGAGCCGAGCTTAGAAAAAACTAAAATTCCCACCTCTACCTGCAGTGTGTTTTTTTTTTGCATCGTGGCAATCACTCGAAACCGAGAATATTGTAACATTTTCTCCGAACAGAGCCGACCATGTTTCGAATTTTCACCGAGCCGAGCCGACCCGAGCTTAGAAAAAAATTCGCACTTCAACAGTGTTTGTTTTTACATCGTACATTAGCACTTAACTTAAACAATTGTTGTAAAGCATGCTGCAGACAACTTTACTTTTAGTACAAACCCAAAGCTCACCCAATTAACAAAAATAGAATTTAATGAACCTCCATCGTAAAACTGGAAGGTTAAAATTGAAAGACGTGTCGAACAGTTAGGTTAGGGTTGGATTTTCGACTAAAAGGCCAATTCTGATCAAAAGCATCCCGTTATCGGTAGGGTGTATGTTTGAAAGATCTCACAAGAAAAGCGATCAGGTGCATAATCCAACCCTTAAACCATAGCCGAAGTTCAACATTCGGAGTTAACCTAACTGTAGGCTAGTTCAACGTCCAGGGAAGAATGAGTTCCAGCACCCACGACCCTTGAATAGACAGGTGCACAGTGCAACTACCTAAGGTAAGGCATATGTCGTGCCACGTGCCACCGTTTCACTTAAAACCTTCGTGCTTCGATTCTTGTTTAATAAATGTATATCTGTATTGAGTTTTTACCTCTTCTCTACCTAGCAACAGTTGGTGATTATACCAGTTTACCCTCTGTAATTAACTTTTTGTCTAGCTTTCTCTCGTTTCTCATTTTGTACACTTTGTATGGTGTAGAAAAATTATTTTTTTTCGAGGAGGGGTTGTTAAGGTGGTGACACCCTCGTTTTTTGTGGTACATGCTTTGATAATGGTAGAAATAGAAAGTTATCCTGGAGCGATTTCCATTTGGTTTTATTTCATTTGAATTTTTAGTTTTTTTTTTTCAAATTTTACTGTTGTTTTCAAGTACAAAAACGAGTTTGGAAAGCCCTTCGAAACGTCAAAACTTGCTAAACTTTTCTGTTCTGGCATTAAATTATTTTTTAATTTAAAAAATGTCAAAAATTAGTCATCTAATTCAGGAAAAATCTCCCGTTTTTAGCTGTTCCATATTGTTTTCACGTAAACCAAATGGATAAAAAGTAACAAACAACACGCGGAAGGCGTTGAATGTGCCATCTGTGCAAGATTTTCTCTTCGTGACTGCTCGTAATTATAGATTGTGAATGTTGGCTGCTTTTATAATTAATGTTGTCTCATTCTGTATTTTTTTATTGCTAGGTGTCTGTAATAACATAGTCGTAACTTGGTATTATTGTTATAATTTTAAAGGAAGCCATAATTTCTATGCGCCTATATTAAAACACATTTAATCGTAATTGCCTTTTTAAAATGACACATAAAACCAAGAGTGCAGTTTGTTACATAAAGCGAGCAATTGACACAGACCAATTTCCCGCCAAATATACGTCTTAACACTGCTTGGCAATTAAATTGGAAGTTCTTTTCAAAAACAGCAGCTGCATAATAATTTAACCTTGCACGCTTTAAGATCGCATTTTCTATACAAAAAAAGTAAAGGTAGCCCAACCCACCACATTCTTAAAAATAAACACCCTTATCAAAAATCAAACTACTCGAGAAAGTTGTAATCTTTTGGGAAATAATAGAAGATTGTTACGCCATCCCCCTTTTGAGGAGATATGCTCGGTGTACGTAGTTAAGAATTCACTTCCTGTCACGGTGTTCGAGCTTCCGTTCCTACAAAAGGGACGTAATAAGGGTCTCATTTATCTATACATCGTCGCAATAATATACAGGCCGGAATGTCTTAATTTTTTTATTGTTATAATCGAACAGTATTTGAAAGCGCTGGATTTAGCGTGGTGTGTCGCATGGCTTCGTGGTAGACCCTGTCTTATTTAGATTTAGAACTATAGAAGCCCCAGTTTTGTTTAAATTAAAAATTAGAATGAAGTGCGACTCTTGCAATTGCAATGCTAGATTTTTAAGAGGTGGTAGCCACAATTTGTAAAAAGTGACAGGCATTTCAATTCATCTAAAGCGAAAAGTTCACCCCTTCCACTTATATAAAGAAGGCCTATCACCCATCTGGATTTTTTCCCATAGGTAAAGCAGTATGGGAATGCCCCATTTTCTATTCTTTTTAACTAGGGCGAACGTAGAAGATTCACAATGCAAATATCTTCACAATAGTTTACCTGATGTATGGTCTAGTATTTAGATTTAGATATTTAGCAGGCGAGGGGTTGGTACGATCCCCTTTCGTACAAGTTTTCGACGATACTTTTTTCATTGTAAGGTTTTGGTTACGTATTTAAGGTGTTTGTTTAGAGTTCGAGGGGAGTTTTAAATTGCAGAAATTAGTAAGCCATGAAATTTGTTGTAACTTTTGTTTTATGGCGCCTACTTTAATTTGCGATTAATTTTCTGATCGAAGTGTAAAAAAGGCAGGAGAATTTATAGATTTATACAAAAAAAATGTAAAAATGTTGCGTCATTTTTAATGAGGGCCATAGAAATCCCCTTCAGGTTCTAATTTTTTGTAATAAAAATGTTAAATCAATCAAATTTGATGAAGGGGGCCCATTTTTACTTCCACTTCCGCACCTGGTCAGTCCTTAAAAGGTGGCTTTCGCCTTTGGGGAGGACCTCCTTTTCACATTTTATTGTGTTTACTTTCAAATCTAACCCCTGATTTTCAAGATTACGTAAAAATCATCCACCCAGAAGTAGAAATATTATACGTGGGAATTCACAAATTTGTCCTTTCCCATTTCGATCACGCCCTTTTTCCTCTTTATTAATACTAATTTTGGATTTTTTTGTGCTATTGCAGAACGAAACAGGAACAAAATTCAGAAACGAGCGGGAACGAAGACTCTGAAGATTCTGAAGCAACTGACGATATTCAAATTAAAACTAAGAAACAAATTAATAAAGGACGATGGAGTAAAGAGGAGGTATGCATGATTTGCTTTGTATTTTGGGGAAAACTGGGCTGTTCAATGAGGGTGCGGTTGGGGGAATCCTTGTTTTAAATTAGTCTTCGCTTCAAAATCTTTAGTTACGCGCATTTTTATTTATAAGTCGCCCTTGATTTCAAAGTACCATCGTCATTATTTACCTGGAAATACCAGTTTGCTGTGGATGGTCAACTTAACCCATCATTTGTGGAAGTTGTAATTATCCCTAGGTAGTTTTTTGAAGCGGAAGGATATTAGTTTTGTTTTATTACAGGATGCACGCTTAAAACAATTGGTCGAGGAATTCCGTGAACGATGGGACACCATCGCTCAACATTTCCCCGACCGATCTGATCTACAGTGCCAACAAAGATGGACCAAAGTGGTTAATCCTGAACTAGTCAAAGGTCCTTGGACGAAAGAGGTATGTTATAAAATTTAAATTTATTAATAATTTTAACAGCGTGGGAAAATAACCTTGTTTGGGGATTTTCCCCACATGTTATCGACAACATTTCATTCCACCAAATTTTTACGAAACATCAAGATATGAACTTTTCAACTCCACCTTTAATTTTACACAATAATTTACGGTGGCTTTATGCAGCTCGAAATGTAATTCTGTCGTGGCTTTGTTCTTCTCCCCCTTTATAAAAGCGTCCATGCATGGAAAGATGGTAGCTCGGTAAAGTCCAGGCTTGAAAGTACGAAAGGAAACCCTTTCTCGAAAGACCGGTTCCCACAGAGTTTTATAATTTTGAATAGGACGTTGCCCTACCATCATTTACCACCGCTGATGGTGATGGACAGGTCTTCCGTCATTCCCACTTCTTTGCTACCTTGCGTGTTAACATACGCAACTCGCCATGTGTTGTTGCTTTTGTTTTAATGGTTTTATGGGAAAATGACGAACTTAATGCATTTTTAAGGACGCCCTTTTTTTTATTGGCTGATTAAAAACGGATCATAGATACACTGAAATAATTTGTTGGGGTATTGTTTGAAAATAACCATAAACGGACGGCGCGTTATGGTTGTACCAAAAATAATTTATAAAAGGAAAAGGTAAAAAGACTCGGACTAAATAAATATATAAAGGGGGCGTCAAAGGTCAAAAGTTGTGTATAGTCCGTCTCAACCTTAGAAGGAAGTTGGCACACTGCCTTCAATAATATCTTCGGATCACCAAGATGGGATGTTTTGGTTGAGAAAAGTGGGAAATTGAACGAAGCCAAACGTGCTTATTTCTAAGGTTGCGACATACTATAGTTCGATTGCCCTGTTTTCATTGTAATCTCTTTTGATTTGTTTATTTATTGGACGAGTTCTAAATTTAATTTTAATCACACAAGTGCAATTGCGGCTCTTTGTCATGGTAATACCAGTTCATATGTTAAAATTTTTTGAAAATAAGGGTTGCATCCAGTTTGACCGGAATGTATAGAATGACAATTTATGCAGTCATGCCAAAGTGCAATTGTTTTGATTCGAAGGGGATGTTTGGGCAGATGGACTTTTTTGTGTTCTTAATACGAATTAATTGTGCTATTATTTCATGGTGTTCATGCTTAAATTACTTGTTTTAGATAAGAGTTTGCTATGACATATTGTTTTAAATGCGTGAATTCGGTTGTTTCACATAATTATAACTATACTATTACTTTCAAGCGATCGAATTTAAAGTAATCCTCAGTGAGCAATGGAATTAAGTTGTATTTTTGCTTTGTTCGGGAAATGTTGACAAGATACAAAACAATTAGTCATTTAATTTTGGCTGGTTATTATTAGTCAGACTTTTAATTGTGTGGATCAATTAGGATTACTTTAAATTTGGCGTGATACTAAAAAATATAGGCAACAATGCCTTATTTAACTAATGTGCAAAAAGTCTGAAAATTATCAAATAATTAATAAACTAAACCTGCAGCTTCCGCAAAAGCAATCATAGCCAACCCATCCAAAAAATGTTATAACTACTTCACACTTTTATAGCCAAAAACGCGAGCATCTCAATAATTTTAGCTTAACACAAATAAAACAAAAGAAATAAATTAACCAGACTAATATATAAAATCCTAAAAGTTATAATCGAAGAAAATAAAAGAACAAATAAACCACCAAAAAATATTTCACTATTTAATTTTCGCTTTCTACATAATAATCATTAATGAACCTGGTTTGATAGTAAAAAGCATTTAATTTTTCAATCAAGCAGGCTGACTACAACAATTCTGCAAATTTGCCTGTGTGAATACGGTTTTTATGATATATTACTTGAGGTTATGTGTAATCATTAATAGCCATTGAATATTTTCTGTACAGTCAAAAGGCGTATTTTATGTCTTAAGTGCGTCACTTCAAAATGTGCAATATAATAAATAATAACATACTCATGACGTTGATGCTTATGCTCCGTGATTTTGACGTAAAAAGACCCAGATTTACACAGCTAAAAATTTGCCTACTTCAAGACTTGCAGTGAGTTACTTTTGCAACTAAATGTTACTTTTTTGCGATATAATTTTTTATTTGTGCTTTCTTAACGTGCTAAATTATAACAGTGCCTGTGTGCTTGGCTATATTTAATGTCTGGAAGTATACGTACTAAAAACATGCTTGAAAGATGGCATATCTTATATTTGAATGGTAATAAGAAAATGGGTAAATAAATGCATAAGCAATTAGAATTTTGTTGTACATGTTGTATGGCATTTGATACATGCGTATGTAAGTAACATTGTTCCTTTAACTACGCTTTGTTGTAATGCGATTTAGTAGCTGCGAAAATTTAGTAATTGTGATACTGTAGTTCTCCCAAAATATTTAATTTTACATATACATACATCATTAAATTAAATTGGGAAAAGTACATTTTTGGGAAGAGTGGTTAGAAAAAACAGATACCCTAAAGCACTAAACCTAAACTGTAAAGTTCAGGAGTTAGCGAAAGAAATTTGCAATGAGGCATTGTTTTGTATTGTTTGTGATAAATCGTTATTAATTTCTAATTTATATTTTGCGTAACTCAGTGTTAAAACTGAAATTAGCTCTAATTGGTACGTACGTTTGGGTAGTTGGGGAAGACGGATGTAAGCAAAATCGTTTAATTTGAGGGATCAGAGTAGCAGGCTGTATTACTGTGGTGCATGAAAATTATTGCATCTAACATTTCTGTAAGTTCTTGGAACTATTTCAAGTAACATTTGGTGTTCTTGAAAGCGGCATTCTATTAGAGTTTTCCCTATCACCTACAAAAGCTTCGTACTTGATTTCGGAAGCACTTAGTCCATATTCTTACAACAAAAACATGAGTGACGCTAAAAAAGCAGTAGCTTTTACATTGCAATTCGATGAGATGGCCAATGCTGAAGGCAAAAAGGAACTACAAACTCGCATTAAATTCTGGTCTGAAACGGAAAAGTTTTTTCATAGGCCATGCTGATGCAAATACATTTCACAAACTTTTACTAAAAGCTTTGGACCAAAGAAATTTAAAATTAAATAAAATGAGGAATGCCAAATTTACTGATCAGCAATTACCCTTGCAGAGCAAGCCCTTTCGATAGCGCTACCATGTTGATATTGCAAACATATTGTTAACAAATCATAGAAATGTTTCGGTTTCCACCAAAGTTACAACCCGCTGTACCCCCAAAAAGAAACTACTTACAGTAGTTGTAGTAGTCTTAATACAAGTATCATACATAATGTTACATTTCGTTGTTTTCATATTAAGATATCAGTATTCTAGAGCTGTAGTGATTAGCTGCAAGGGAGAAGTATGTATACCGGGTGTCAATGAAACCTGGGGCACCCCTATTTTTTAAATTATATTTTAAGATATCAAAATAAAATTTGGTAGATCTAATGTACTCTTTAAACGGCATTTGTTGACATAGGAAACAAGTTTTTGTCACTTCCGGTTTCGCCGGAATTGACATCAACTTTGTTATTTTAAATGGAGCACCCTGTATATTTATACATTTTTGGAATCTCCATTTCATTCTACGTATGCTAGTATCAAGTTTGAAACATTTTGATGACAAAGTAAATACTTGCAGAAGAGTTTATTTATTAATCTAGGATGCCATGACCTGCGTAAAATGCAAGTGCTACAACGACACTCAAAACATCCATCATAACTGTAGCAAGTCTGTCACTTTTTTGTACATTTCATTTGTTTCGCTTGTTTCGAAGCCCAGTATCTAGATTTAAATGTCTAAAATACCTTTTTTGAATGGAGAGTGTTATTCCGAATAAAATTTTCATATTAATCCCGCGTTATTGGTATCAATAAAATCCTTGAAAACGCTCGTTTTTAATATCCTAGTGTCCCACCCTAGTGCCATTTGAAAAAATAGAGTTATTCTCAAAAAAGCATTTTTGCCAACTTTAGGTCATTCTACTACAGCAACTAAAATAGTTAAAGTTCTAAAACAATTTGTCTCGAGTGTTGGAGCAGCTTGACTTTCATTTTGCGTAAATCATGGCACTCTAGATTAATTTCTGCAAAAATTTACTTTGTCATCAAAATGTTTCGAACTTGATACTACCATACGTAAAATTTTGAATAAGATTCCAAAAATGTATAAATATACAGGGTGTTCCATTAAAAATAACAAAGTTGATGTCAATTCCGGCGAAAACAGAAGTGACAGAAACTTGTTTCCTATATCAACAAATGCCATTTAAAGAGTATATTACATGTACCAAATTTCATTTTGATATCTTCAAAAAAAAAAAAATTATAGGGGTGCCCCAGGTTTCGTTGACACCCGGTATATCTCTCTGTCTTTCGTTATTTTAAAACTTACACAGAAAAACATATGCTACGCGAATAATATTTACAGTTTTGCTTTACTAAGTTGACATTAAAGCTGTCGTTTTCCAGAGGATTGCAATAGCTCCCGACGGATACCTATACAGAAGTATCTCATTCATAAAGTGTTAAGCTGCGTATTCACTTGAGCATTTTTGCGTGCACAAACGTTTGCACGCACACACGTTCGTTTGCGAAAATTTTAAACTCTACACATAATTATTTTTACGTTTTTGTTTGTACGCGCAAATATCCGCTCCAGTTGTGCTTTTACCTAAAGCTGTTTGCATAAATTAAAAATCTCGTCCAAACTGAGCAACACTTGCGCGCAAAATTCCTTTGAGGTGGTCACCGAGACCGACAACCGATGGAGCGTGTACGTGCGTGCTCAGACCTTGCGCGCACGGCTGTTCTGCCGGTACTCATATGATCATTTTTGCGCGCAAACTGTTTGTGCGCGCAAAAATGCTCAAGTGAATACGCAGCTTAAAGAGAGAAGTACCTTGGTATGTTGTCCTTTTGTAATAAATTTCAGCAGTAAACCATGGTAACCATGGTGACAGATTTCATATACGAAGAATGCTTCACCTATATCAACATTTAAGACGAGAAACTTTTGTTCCATTGGTAAAAATCCTCTTCAAAAAGTTTTAGTTTTTCTGAATGGATATTATCAGGGCCAGTTCCTTCCATCTTTCATTTACATAATTGCTTTTCTTATCTCATCTACGGTTTATCTCATCTACCGTTATCTCTGGGCCCGAGTTACAGATGATATCTTAAGGGCGGGGGGGGGGGGGTGCAACAGGAACAAGAGAAGCTCTTTTTTGCGTACGGGTGGTGTTTCAAAGATGCCGTGACATGAGCTGCGATGTATAGGTACGCTTGTTTCATAGACTATCACAAAGCGTTTGACACAGTGCAACATCATAAGTTGGTAGAAGTACCTACTTAAAAAGGTTGGAATAGATGGCCGAGATCTAAGGATAACAACAAATCTGTACTTGGGCCAAACAGCAGGTGTGTGGGTGGAAGGAAGCATCACGGAAGATATACTTATCCAAAGAGGTGTACAACAAGGATGTGTCTTCAGTGAAGCTTTGGAAAATTCAGAAGACGGCATAATTATAAATAGAGAGTGTTTAAACAACTTTAGATATGCCGACGACACGGTGATATTCGCAAATAATATGTAAAGTTTACAGAGACTAATGGCTAAAATGGCACAAATAAGCGAAAGATATGGTTTAGCACTAAACTCAAATAAAACAAAATATATGGTATTCTCAATAGATGGGATACCTCCGTGTCAACTAATAATTAAATGCACACATACAATTATCTATGAACTACTATGGGACCATTCCATTGAAATAAAAGTAGAATCGAAAAAGCCCGAGTTGTGTTTGTTAAAATGGAAACCTTATTCATAAGTCATGATTTGGACATGTTCATAAAAATAAAGCTATTGCGTTTGTTACATCTTTCCCGTTTTATTATATGGAGCAGAATCATAGACCCTCAACGAAAGAAAAAAGCTGGAACTATTTGAAATATTGCTCTATCGGCGTATATTGAAAATTTTCTGGACACAACATATTACCATCGTTTTACAAAGGATGGAGAAAGAGAGAGAAGTCATAAAAACAATAAAAATCGGAAAACTTATGCCACATAATGAGAAATGGAGAGATATATTGATTGCTTCAGCTGGTTTTGCAAGGAAAAGTATTAGGAAGGAGAAGCATATCGTTGCTCAAAAATGTAAGAACATGGTTCAATACCACAACAACGGGACGTAGCGTCCGTTAACGGAGGTATTTGAAGCAAATCACTACCCCTAAACATTCAGTTAGATATAAATTTCATACTGCAAATGTATTAAACATGTGTAAATTATAAATAACCCAATTTATACGAATTGTAAAGGAAACAGATGGTTTCTGGTGGTATAGGGAGTTGTAACTATGGTGGCAATTGGCAATACTCTTATAATATGATAATAATTTATTTGCAATATTAACGTTGTGGTATTCCAGAAAGGTCTTCACCTGCAAGCTATTTCCAAAACCGCTCAAGAATAAAGGGATGTTTTTTAGCAGTGTAACTAGTTGTAACTTTGGTGGTAACACTTTTAAGCTGTGTTAATAACATATTTACAATTGTGTCACTACAGAAAAGAACACAACACTAATATTAACCCGAAACACTAACTAATTTATTTATACGTTTTGTTTATTTATATTCACGTATTCGCGCACATTTATATTAACCGAGCACTTGATTACGACGGTAGGTTTTGGTAGCTCGCTGGTAGTAGACTTTGGTATCACTGCCGGTCGCCAACAAAATCGCGCCTTAAGTACTAACCGCGAACTTCCGAGTTAAATCTAGTATATTCCACGCTCGTCGAGTAATATTCGGGAACAGCCTCGAGCCGATGTTAACAATCGGCGAACAGTCTGGGACAGCTGGCGCGTCTCGTTACAATATCATCTTTTTCAATTATCTTAAAATAAAACCTTGTTGTATTATTGTTTTTTCGTATATCTTTTCCGGCCACTCTACTTTAAACAATTCTAAGTTTTGCCTCGTTATCAGCTGTTATTGAGATCAATATATCAGTTGAGGCTTGTGTGGATCTATTGATCTTAACTTTATTAAGGCATATATCTGTCTGAGCACTAGAGTTTTTAGTTTTTTTTGGGCAATAGGTCCGATCCTCTTTTTTTTGGGGGGGATCTTGTCATTGTTTTTTTTTTTTTAAAGATCTTATCATGTTTTGAACTTTTGGATAAAACCATAGCTTCTGTTGCTTCTGTGATCCCTTTTTTAATTTTGTAATAGCCTTCAACGATTTCACTAAGTACGTCTTTAGCTATTTCCTCTTTTACTGCCGTTCTCTTTGACTCTCTACCAGCCTCGCTTCCGTTTTCAATTGGCGATGTCTCTTCTCTCCTTCTTTTGTGAGTTAACTACTCTATCAAGTCTCTAGAAGCCGGGGTTATTTCGACTTTAACTTTGCTTTTTTAGTAAATCTTTCAGGTCCCCTGTCGATGCGCTTCATCTTGGTGGGGTGCTCCTTTGAAATACTTTCCTATCCTCCCCCCCCCTTCTTTTTCATTTCCCTCCTCATGTGTCGTAGTTTGGCAAATTCTCGTAGGGGTTTCTGCTTGGTTTGCCACCGAGGTCAACCCCTCGCTCCGCTGTCTTTTTGTCATTATCTACGTCTTTATTCATCTTTCGGATTAGTCAGTCCCTTTGCCCTTGTAACAATAAGATTCTTACTTCCAATAGACCTTAATTCAAGTTATTTCCGATTTTAACTTTGGTTGCTTAAATATGATCTAGTTATACTTTATGATTTTTGATGTTTTTCATAGTAATTTAATTTAGAGGGTGATTTTGATTGTATTTTGTATTTTTTCCCAATCAAATGCAAAATATCTAGTTGATTGTGTTGTTATGGTCAACATTTTTCTATTGTTCACCTTTTGTAATTTTAAAACGGACATTTTGTTTTGTAATTAGTGCTTCGCCTAGAGTACTTGTGTCCTTGTGTGTTTTGTTTTTCCCTAAATTATAGAAAGATAAATGTTTTTTATTTCAATATCAGGCCACGCCACGTCACTGACCTAATCGAAAAACTACATTGCAATCAGTTGTAACTGTTTCCATTAATATTGAGTAATGAGTTACAAGTATTTACATTCACTAATTGTTTATTTTAAGTTTCCTATTGCATTTTATAACACAGTTTTTGTATCAATGAAAATATCGAGTTACATTTTCACTGATACTAGGTTACTTTTACGCCTTTTTTTTTTATTGAAAACAATGCTGTGAGCCCTGCAACTTATAAAAATAAAAATCATGGCGTGCTTGGTGATATAAAGAACGCGAATGCATAATTTAGTTATTGTGCAAGTAACAATGAGTCATAAAAATTTCGTCCAAATCTTTAAATTAATCTTGAAAATAGCACAGGTAATCCAAAAAAAGTGTAAATTTAATTGGTGTCCTTGAATAAACGCGTACACGTTGTTTCGTCGAGGTAATAATTAAGCAAGAAAGGACGACCTAATTGTGACAGGATAAATAATTCACCACCTGCCTATTTATTTATTAATTGTTTATGTTAATGAACTTGAACTTGGCTTAGCCAAATGGCTCGCCTTTAAAACTTAACGTCTTCATTTTCGCACTTATTCGAAATTTTTTAAATATATTCAAAAAGGACATTGTTTTAAATTAATTGGCACCTGGTGAAAGATATTAAAAAAGGCTTCGAAAATTAAATAATGCAAAATTTCGTTCGCCTTTTTAAGCTTTTTTTTTCTTCGGTTTTTATTGCAATCCTAAAACATCCTCGCATTTTTCTCAAGGACAACGTGTTGAAATTCCGTGCCAATAAACATCCCGACGCCAGTCACGTATACAAAAAGTTTGAATTTGATTAATATTAACTACTTCTAACGGACGATACTCTTAAAAACGATCGACGAACTGTGTTGGTCTTTTTTTTTAATCAAGGGCACGAATCGTCCTGCAAATTTATTTTTTTAATTTCTGAATATTTTTGTCCTAATTTTCAACTTAAATCTTACTTTTGGCATAAATTATAAATAAACCTTTTTAAGGTGCCAGTCTTGCCATTCTCCTGGTATTTTCCTTGGGGTAACTTTGGTTAATACAATTATTGTTTGCAGACTAAACTTCTTAAGATTAAATAGCAAAACATACACTTAACAAATGAAAAATAGAACGTGGTTAACGTCCAAAATGAACTTGTTTCGTCCTTAAGGACTGGCCAGCCCTTGGTAAATACGTTAAGGCACTCCCTGTTTCGTAATCCAAGAGTTGCGGTCAGGGTCACGACAATCACGAACTGCCCGCAGATCGTATTTACCACCCCCTTGCTCTTCTTTGTACCTGTTCTTTGCTTATCTGATCAACATCATTGTGTTAGGTTTGGTTTCCCTTTGGTAATTATTTTTGAGGCCAAACTTGTAACGATTTCACTTCTTTGGGGAAATAAATTTTGATTTTATTTTGATTGGACTAGGTTTGATTTGAACCAACCCTTTTTGGTGTTTGCTTGTCGTAATTTCCTTGTGTACGTGTCCAAAGGGCCAAAGATTATTTGAAAATGCAGGAAATTTAAGGGATTTTTGAGGCGGAGAACCAAATTGGTTTTTGGAAAGTACATATGTAAAATGTAGTAAGAATGTAATGAATTAGATTTTTGTGTAATTTTGCAAAGGGGTTTACGGACGTGATGGTACGGCATACCTAGATGAGGCCCCTTTTTAGGTTAATGTAACATCTTGGCAGCTTCTTGCAAAGCATCCTGGACCAGTTTTAAAAATGTTAATTCCATGGGAACCTGCAGTGCTTGTTAGTTTTCACTTAAAATGGGCCAACTTGCCCAAAAACCAGATTAATCTCGTTTCGTAACCCTTAAAACATTTTTTCCGAGTAAAACTTCCAATACTTGTTGTGTTATAGCACTTTCAGACCAGCAGACCCATGGCTTAAATCGTCCAATACAGCATAAACCACAGGTTGTAAGAAAACAAAGGTTTATACTTTAACGTAGCATTGAAGTCTCCGGCGATTTTCGAGTAGTGTCTCGATTTATTTTGTCTGAAGCGGTTTTTTTTTGTTCTTTAATGATGAATACGAACGTGTGGTGCCCTATTCTAAAGTATAACAATTATTTAACCTTGAATTTAAATTATTTCCGCAAAAGTACGTTGGGCATTCTTAACGATTTCAGCGAGCTTAAATTTAGTGATAAATCCTTGCGCAAATTTAATTTCGGTTATGAAAACGTCGAATATCAAAAAACTTCGGACCATGTGTTTCAGGGTCAGGGTTACGGTGCGTTTCGTGATTTTTTTTTAGTTTCAGGAACGATTTTCAAACGAATTAATTCATTGATAGCATGAGCGACCCTGTAAATAAGTAATTATTTTATCCAGTCACAAATAGCAAATTTCCCTTTCGTTTTCTGCACTTTTGAGAGCTTTTACTTTCAGCCTGACATAATTTCCATTCAGGACAGTTTGAACAGTTCACGTGCATTTCTATTCTGTTACTACTAAACACGTGCGAGGATGAATTTATCGTTGGTTACCAACGGTCCTTAGTTTTATTGGAAGGATAAAAGCAAATATATTTGCAGATCGTTAAACTGGTTTGTATAAGAAGAGGCTTAAGTTCGTATTTTGAAAGGGTGAAAGTTTGATTCGAGTTTGCAAGGTTTATGTATTGATTTTACTGTTTTTTCTTTGTGGGTTTGTTTTAATTTGTTGAAATATTTTCTAAAGGGTTTTAACATTTTATACTTCTTAATTTTTGGTGGCGAAATGCACAATAAAGAATTATAAAATTTAAGCTGCTGCCTGCTGCTTAGAGAATTTTCTTATGAATTTTGAAGATTTTTGAATAAAAAAATACTGAGTTTTCTACAGAATTCGTTAAAACATATTACAAAGAATTTAAGAAGGAACAGAAAGAATCCAGGCTGTATTGAAGTTAGAAAATGAGAAGCTAAATGAGAAATACGAAAAATTAAAACACGAAAATAATGAAGTGAAGAAATGGTTAGTATTGACCTTACTAAAACGGAAAGAGACGAGCAAGAACAAATAAAAAGACAGTAACAATTGGGTATAACAAGATCACAATAGACGGAATGATATGGAAATGGATAATAGAAAAGGAAAACTAGAACTAAGTATGTATATAGAAAATCCAAAAAACTTAGGAAAGACAGTAAGACAGAATTGAAGGAGAAGGACCTGGCAAAGAATAAGGAAACAGTTTGGTTAAACGTACAAGAAGAAGAATATAAAGAGATACATAACGAAATACTGAGAAATGCAGAAAGTGATTCGGAAAAACAGTAAATACAAAAATCGAAATTTAAAATATAACATTCTTGTGTTGGAAAGAACACGAGTTAATACTGATATGAAAGAATATGAAATACAGATCCTGGGGATACGTGAAACTAAAAACGAGGATATATGAGGAGTACAGCTTATATTCGGGAATACAAACGGGACGAGCGGTTATAGGGGTAAGACCTGGGGACTTAAATAAGATATTTGAGTCAGATCTATGATTACCTATGGATCGCTGGTGTGGTGGCCTAACGGAGAATAAAGAAAGGCCAAACTGGAGCTGTTCAAACTCCTAGTCGGTCTCTGCAGCCATGGAAGTCATATTAAACTTGATATTATTATCAGGCAGAAGCAAGGAGGGCGACATATAGACTGAAGTGTAATGATCCATCTCTGACCATGCTAGGATAACCATCATCGCCACAAACTCACTACTAGAAATGAGCAGTGACGCTATGTCAGTTTGGCAAAATCTTAATGAAACCTTCAATGTCCAGCTGGAATGCAATGAAAGGCTATTACCAAAAGATAAAATGGTGTGGTACACAGACGGATCCAAAACTGACCGTGGAACTGGAGCTGGAATTCATGGGGAACCTCCCTGTTTAATGCATATTGCATATGTATCTCTAAGGAGGTACACTACAGTATGTCAAGCAGAAATGCATGCTATTGACGTATATCTGTATGAGAATATTAGAAGGAACTATCAGGGCAGGGATATGCCTGTCCTGACGGACGGCCAGGCTTCCATAAAAGCCTTGGCGAGCTTCCGGATTAATTCAAAACCTTATAAGTTATAACACTTGCAAACCACAATAAGATAACCTTGTGTGGGTGCCAGGAGAAAAGGCAGATATACTTGCAAAAAAGGGATCAGAAATAACCTTTACCAGACTTGAACCAGTATTTGGAATTGCCAAGACCTCAGCACGCAGCTGGCTGGAAGGTTGGATAAAAAGACCAATATCAAAACCACTGAAGTAGTGTGGGTGGCATGAGACACCGCAAATCAATGCTAAGAGCACAGCAAATTAGGCTAGTAACAAAGCAGATAACCGGCCACTGTAACCTAAGCAAACACATGCACACAATGGGCATCTTTAATGAGGAACCCATATGCGGATTTGTAATGAGGAGGACGAAACGGCTTCTCATATCATCTTTGAGTGTGAGGCTTTTGTCCGATGGAGACATACACTCCTGGGAGGAGCCTACTCTCTAGAAACTCTAACAAAAGAAGAAGTTGTAAAAAGACTATTAAAGGTTACAAAACTTTTTGCCTAAAGCGATATGATGAGCAACACAATAAGCCTAATTGACTGAGGTGTTAGGGGCCTCCCCCAACCGTCTTATCGTATCGCGATCCAATCAATCAATCAGGGATTATAGTCATTATAGTAAAGTAGACAAAAGAATTATAGAATTTGAGCCGTTGTCTTCAAGAATAATGTACGTTACTGTGAAACTAGAAGAAGAGATAAATATACAAATATACGCACCGATAGAGGGTACAAAATAATGGGTGATTAGAACTCAAAAATAGGATGTGACATCTTTTGGGATTAACCGATTCAAGACAAATGCACACATGTAGCGGGTGGAAGAGATGTAAAGAGCATAATTAATTACGTTGTATATACACAGAAAATGAAATACAAATTTGAAGAAATTAAAACAGTAAGAGAGGCAGGGATAGAAGCAGCTCGCAGATTAGTAAAAACAAATATGGAAATGTATGTAACAAAACAAGAGGAAAACAAAAATATATAAAGATAGCAATACAGAAATTGACGGATCCAGAGATAAGAAGAAATAGGCCTGGTAGAAAAAATGCGGATAATATTTAAGGAAATCGTACTTACTGTAATCAAACAAACTTAATTCAAGACAAAATAGATTATAATATAATAAGAGACAAAGTAAAAGTACTAGTAAAAACAGCCAAGAAAGACAGTTGGGAGGATTTTGGATTTTAACTGAATCCAAATCTGAGGAAAATTATCGGCCCCTGGGGTCTTTCTTCAGATGTTTGAACAAAGTCGCAGGCTCGCAGGGCACTAAATCAAGGCTATAGGGTGGATGTTGTAACTCGGTGAATCCATAGCTTTCAATAAGGGCTTGAACTGTGTGAGCCTTGTGGATCCTGTAGTTGTCGTGCAACAGTAAAGTTTTGGTTCTCCATGAATTCAGACGTTTTTTTTGTAATGGCCTGCTTCAGGTTTTGGATCGTCCTGCCGTAAACCTTTCCATTGATTGTGGACCCTTTCCCCATATATTCAATAAGCAAAATTCTCTCGCAGTCCCCAAAAACGGTCGCCATTAACTTTCCAGAAGACGTCTGAGTCTTCGCGTTCTTTGGAGGTGGAGAGTCCTGTCGCCTGTGACAATTCGTGCAAAATAACTCATGGTTATCTAAAGCGGCCAGATGTTCTTAAGAAATTTCTTTCCTCGCCAGTTTCTGCTCTGGTATAAGGAGTTCTTCATGCACAATCTTGAAAACTGTAGTTTCGGATATTCCAGCTTCTTTGGCAAGCTTTATTCGTCGATTTAACAGCAGCAAATGTTCAACAAGCCTGATGATTTCAGCGGGTCATCCTGAATTGAGTCTCGGTCCCATCGAAACTGTTTACAACCAAAATTTTACCAGAAAATAAGATGGGCCGTCATTGCGTACACCTGGGACATTCTTTCATGAATAACTTTTGGCACATTTCCCTCTTTAGTGAGAAACTTTATCACAGCGCGATGCTCCAATTCACTCATATTTCGGAAAAAAGCAAATCGTAAAAACTGCAAAACGCAACAAACTCGTACAAATTTTCATCAATGTACTTTTTTTCTGACGTCATTTTCATGGCTAGGTAGATAACTTAAAAAGAAGACACCCTCGTATCAATGATCATCATCATCAGAACAGATTAGTAAGGAAGATGATGTTTGCTAAGAGAGAGAGAAAAAGAGAAGAATAGGAAGACCAAAAAAAATATGGATAGAACAAATTGAAGAAATAGGAAAAAATGAAAGGTAAAACAATGACTGAAATAATACGGATGGCAGAGGACCCGAAGAAATGGGTAGATGAGAAATAAGAACCGAAGTTCGACGCTCGTTGAAAGGGCATAAGAAGATACAAGAAGGAAAAGAAATTACAACATATTAAAAAGTATTTCCCCAAATGAGCCAATCTCTGAATTTTTTAATTTAGTTGTGAAATTATGCTTACAATATTAACTAGATTTCAAAATCATAACATGAGCGATTTCCAAAAGTTTTTCCAAGTCTTTAAGAAATATGTATTTTCCTTTTATTTCGACCAACCCTTACTTGATTTTTGATATTTTTTGTCCTAGTTTTCTTCTGAATTACTGAAGGACGTGTTGAAGGGATAAAAAAAGCTTTCAAAGTCATAACATAAACGACGCCCAAAAGTTTTTCCAAGTCTTTAAGAAACTAGCATTTTTCTTTTGATCAAACTTTCTTCCTTTCTTCTTTCTTTTCCTTTTACCTTCTTATACATTTACAGTGTCGAGAGGGCCCGACACGCCCAGTCACAGAGGGGTCACCCATTCAAGTTCTGACCAAGCAGGTCTTTGTTTAAATTTCTATACTGCCGTACTGTCGGCGTATCAAGTTTTCGCAAGTTTTAAATTTAAAGGCAAATCCTTTGGTTTCTTTTTACATAAGGTTGTGAAAGAGTATATTTTTACGCCGCCATAAATACTCTATTTCGTGTTTATAATTAAATTAGGGAATTAACATAAATAAACAAACTGATTTATTTATTTTAAAGATTCTTAGTTTGGCATTGAACTTTTAATATTTAAACAAAAACGTTAAGAATTAAATTATAAAAAAAGTCTACGAACTGACTGCCTGGTATTCTAAATAATGTGGCCGGATAATTTAAAATATTAAATGTTTCTCCTACCAAAACGAATTTTTTCGATTTTAATTATTTAACGGAAGTTGGAAGCGCATTGTGTGCTGCTGATGCTTTTTCTCACACTATAGCGTTCGTAAATGAATACTACAAAAACAGTTAACTCATGTAAATTCCATTCTTCACGGTGTGTGGTGCCATACCGTCATATGGTTCTTAGATAGCATGAAATTTCGCGGAAGTTAACAGATGTTGCCTGAAAGCAGACCTGTGAATTTAATTTTCTAATCAGTTCTTCCGGGTGTGTCCTGGGAATTTTTATTTTCGTATTTTCCGTCGATTAATTAAATTTACGCTTCTTTCCCTTATTAAAAAACCGTATTTTTGTTACAGGAAGATGAAAAAGTAGTAGAACTAGTAAAAAAATATGGACCAAAGAAATGGACTTTAATAGCGAGGCATTTGAAAGGCCGCATCGGCAAACAGTGTCGGGAACGATGGCACAATCACTTAAACCCAAATATCAAGAAAACTGCTTGGACCGAGGTGGAAGACAATATTATTTATCGGGCACATCGAGAGTGGGGAAACCAGTGGGCCAAAATTGCAAAATTACTTCCTGGAAGGTAAAACGTTAATTCTGTTTGTTTCCGATTTTTCCCTAAATTCATATTTACTATTGCACTATTAAGGACGGCCTTCGGCTAACACCAGGTTCACTGACTTAGTAAATTGTTGTTCTTTAAGGATGCATGTTAACTCGTTTTTATTGAATAATTGAGTAACTTTATTTGTGCGATAAATTCGGCTGTATGATAACTTAAAAACAAATCCGATTCGTCCCAACAAATTAAGTTTTTTTTTCTCTTTTCACAGGACAGATAATGCAATTAAAAACCATTGGAATTCGACAATGCGACGAAAATACGATTCGGAAGGCCGTATTCCCGATGGTGAATCACGTCGTAATCGAAGTCGTAAAAACCAAGCTCGTCAGCCAGAAATCAGACCAAAGCCAACATCGCACACAGATACCTCATCCGATACTCATTGTTTACGACAAGAAAACATGCCGGTTGTCTTTGGAGATGTGAGTTGTACTTCGATAACCATCGATTTAAGTAATAATTGTACGTTTTTTAAAGGACTACGGTGTCGAATTCTACGACCAAACCAGCAGTCAGTCGAGTGGTGGTGGATTTTCGGTTAATGGTGCGACGCCAAGTCCAAGTCCTTTAACTCCAAATCCAACTCCGACGCATATGCTCCTTAATCCATTTGAACGATTACAACCGTCACCTCCTCAAATAAGCGATTCAAATTCCAACCAAATAGCGCCCTTCCAATATTTAACTTCGGAGGTTTATAATAGCCAAGCCAGTCCTGTTAAACTCATTCATCTTAACGATGATTTAGGATTAGAAATAGGTTCCGGAATTAGTCCACTTAAGGGATCTGATTTGATTTCACATTCTATCAAGACACGTACGTATTTATTTACTTACCAATTTTTTTCATTTATGTGTATGTAATTGAATATCGATGAGTATTATCATTGAATAAGAAGATATAGAAGCCTTACGCCATAAGCAATTTTGATTCTCTATTACAAGGCCCGCTAAATTAATATTGCATATAAGGCCTGCCCACTTCATTTAGCCAAGACGCAATTAGAAAGGACGATAACGCCATTTGAGGTGAACTATACATTTTTTAAGCAAGGCCCGCCGAATTAAATGTTGCATATTAAGGCCTTACCACTTCATTTAGCCAAGACGCAATTAGAAACAACGGTGGCGCCCGTTGCGGTGAACTATACATTTTTTAATGGAGAAATGTATAGTTTACCTCAATTGGCGCCACCGTTGTTTCTAAATTGCGTCTTGGCTAAATGAAGTGGTAAGGCTTTAATATGTAATATTTAATTCAGCGGGCCTTGTTTTTAAGGGAGAAATGCATAGTTACGTCTTGGCTAAATGAAGTGGGCAGGCCTTATATGCAATATTAATTCAGCGGGCCTTGCTCCATTAAAGCCTGCGCTAGAGAGCCACACAGTGGACACCACACAAACTAATTCAAGGAATTCTTCTAAAGATATCTACAAAAATATTAACTCGGAAGTTTGTAACTGTGCTAACATATTGTCAATATTGTGTTTTTGTATATTTATTATGACTACGTGCCTGAAAATATAATTTTACTTATGTAGTTCTAAAGAATGCTGAATATGCAGGTGTAAGTTTATACTTTGATACAAATTTAGTGGAATTTTCACGATCGCTGTAAACCTTTGCGTGGCTGGGTTCAAAAATTGTGCGGGACCAAAAAAAAAAACACTTCTAAATAAATTATGTAGTATAAACACGTTACTACTTATTATATAGGATCATAGAGTATTAATAAATAATTTTTCGGGCCTTTTTCGTGTTTAACATGTTCGCGAACAGTGGTAAAAATGGTCGGCCTCAGTGGCACAATATCATAACTTTTGAACCGGTTACCCTATCTTGCTCATATTTTGGGAGATGTTTTTATTTATTGTTTATAACATTTTGAAAAATAAAAAAAGGTGGACTGCAATTGCAGACGTGTCCCATGACAACAAAATGTTTTATGTGCTGGGACACGTCTGCAAATACAGACGTCATTGTTTTCAGTCTATTTGCAATTAAAACCATATTTATTGGAAATGAACATTTATTTTGGATACAGTTTAACAAACAATAATATCACATTTTTAAAGGCATTGTCAACTTATGCAACATATTTAGTTAATGTCAAAATACGTTAGTTAAAATACTCGTAAAAGTACCCGCATTGGTAGAATTTCAATATCTTTGATAATAACCACAATAAACGGGTAGAGAGAATTCAGATCCTACATACGTGACGTCACCGGTGTCGGCCTCCGGAGGCTACTACACAACGCATTATTATACAATTATACTGCATTACTACGCTAGCTATGCTAGTGCTCTTACCGGCGACATCGGTGACGTCACGTATGTAGGATCTGAATACTTTTAGCTCCCATAACACGGTAACGAATTAAAATTCGGCCGTAAAATTTTGCACAGGTGAAATACTCAGTTTACTCAATCAAATTACAAAATAAAAAAAATCGACTTTTCATAAGTTGACAATGCCTTTAATTATTACAAAAATTTGAAAATAAAACATTTTATTTTTGATGAAAATTTGCAAAACAAGCACCAGCGCAGGAAATATCTTTTGCGTTTATAATCTTCAGGCAAAGGTATCTTTTCTATAAAATGTTGATTGATTTCACCGTCTGAAGCAACGCTCTTACGAGAAGTTAGTTAGCCTAGAGCCGCCCTTTACCTTTACATATTCCCTTCCATCTTTAATATCAGGATTCAATTTTAATAGTGCTCTGATGAGTTTGTCTCTGCGAGTTACGATGTTTTGTAAAGATTAGGTACGAGTTCACAAGAGCTATGAGCTATATCAGTATATGTAGTAAATGGAATATAACCTTTTTATACCATTTTATTGTTTTCCGAGGGCAAGAGTAGTAGGAAATTAATTGTTCAGGTCTGTCAATCCCTGACTTGTTTTCGTTATAGTCCACGACCTGTACAGGTTTCATTTTTTTTGCCCATATCCGTTGGGGGCCTCTATCAGTTTAGGGTGATGCTTCGCAGTTATTAGTTATGGAGAGTACGTCCCTCTTATCTTTCCAGTTGGATACGTATACTTTTCCTTGATGTTGCCAAAAATGATCGCGTTTATTTAGTTTTTACTTACTAATTCTTTCGGGTTACCCTTCCGCGATTCTTGCGCAGGGTGCCGGTTGTATGTGTTTTAAGGGTTAATAGTTTGTTTGACAATGTAACGCTATTGTAAAAATTGTCTTGTATCAAATGATGGCCTTTGTTTAGGTAGGCAGACATTAATCTTAATACCAGGGCAGTAAGTTTTGGCATAGTTTCATTATTTTCATGCTTTCCGTTATAGATTTCTAGATTAAATACGTATCAATTGGGTGCGCAAAGTTTATAAAATTTGATGCCGTATTTCGCTTTCTTGTTTTTACTATACTGACGAAAGCTTAGCCTTCCACGTTGTTGCAACAGCGGTTAATCTAAAGCTAAATGCTCACCTGGAGAGTACACTTTTTGGGAATTTTCCAATACCATTTTCACTAAGACATTTACTTTGCCAAGCCTATCTTTATCATCTCTATCGACTCAAATCTCAAATCGCCTTCCACACATTATTGCAGGAGAAAGTGGGTAATAATAAAGCGGATCCGATGCAAACACTTTTTGCAATGTCGGAAAACCAGTTTGGCCCCTCAGAAGACAAAGCCCTAGAAATTTTTCTAATTCATCGTTACTTATATCTACAAACTTTGTTCCTCTGCTGTATTTAGCTTTAGGACAATTTTTAGTAGTTAGTCGCAGTGGTTCTTAACCGGTGTTCCCCAGAACACAGGTGTTCCGTGAACATGCTACAAGTGTTCCGCGAAATAATAAAACAATTCAAAAGAAGTGCTACTGAGCGCGATTTTCATCACTTATGATTCATTTGAGGAGCTGTATTGGATTAGGTGATCCTATTCAATCTTGTTGCAGTCGTTTCACAGAACATGTTCATACATATTTTTATTGTTTATTTAATGACTAATGATTTAGTAAGAGAGTGCTCCGTAATTTTGATTTACAGTCAAAAGTGTTCCGTGGCTTCGAAAAGGTTAAGAACCACTGAGTTAGTGTGTTACCGTAATCATTACTACACATCGCTAAAGGTACGTTTTCGCAAGGATCGATCGCGGCCTCGTGGTTTTAGGAGGCGTAAGAGTTTTATTTTCCCGATATTCTTTTAGAATATTTTGAATGGATCTAGTGCTTAGTTCCATTGTGTTGGCCACAGAATTTATAATGTCGAGTATGCATATATTCGGATTTTGTTTGACTGTTGTTTCATATAACTTCACTGCTAGCCAGTGGTGGCTCGTGAGTTTTTTTAGTGGGAGGGCACATCAAAATCGAGCTGAAAACAATATCTAAAAACACTTACCTCCCTATTTAAATAGAAAGGCCATCCTTCTGTTCTTCTTACTGCGGAAAACATCAATAACCTCTTTAACGCAAAAATTGAACGGAAATCGTGGCTAATTGAATTAAAATTTAAGGAAAACAATCTTTTAAAACGAACTTCTCAGTTCTCCAGGCGTAACCCTATACATGTTAATTGCGTCGAAATTAGATACGGACGAATAATTATGCTGGACTGTTTTGTACAGATTATATTTTGTTTATACATATTTAATTATAAATCTGATTGCAGACAATTTTAGCTACCGAAATTGTGTAGTACGATGTACGAGATCGCATTTTATTTCATTCGCTTAAAGTACTTACAAGTTTACAAGACATACATTATGTATGCATGTTTTCAAAAATTAAAAAATTAGTTTTGAAAATTGAACTTACATATTTATAATAAAATTAAGTCAAAATACCGATACGTATACAAATACCTAATGTTTGATTGTGTCTAAAAATTACAAACCTTTAAATACGGAAACTTCCCTAAACGAACAAATTTTTCCGGTTCCACGAGTTTCCGTTTTAACAAGTTTCACACAATAACCAGTAACGAACAAACAGTAGATAACAACGTAACAACGAACAAACCACGAAATCAAAATAAAAACAACAAAATTAAACGGAACGCCCAATAAACGCGCGCTAACACAATTTATCGCTCTTACACGCACTCCACTTGTGAACTAAATAAGTTGAATTTGTCACGTGCCAACGGTCGGGATTTAATGTGCCCTTAACCACGCCCCTACGCCGGTCAAGCAGCGGCGAAATTTTGCTGCAATTTTCCACTGCGCTTGCGCAAATAGGTATCATTTTCATCTAGTCCCCGGACGAAAGTTTTGATAACTTCGTTTCGGCAGCAACGCGGCAATGGACTATAATATTGATATTATAGGTATAATAATAGATTGTTGTGTTAAAAAAAAAAAGAAGTGAGAAGTGTTATTAAAAAAAGCTTTCTTTGTCTCAATCGTAGGGAGGGCACGTGCCCTTAAGCACCAGCCGCCACTGCTGCTAGCTGTTTCTCTCGCAAGCTTGTATAACGTTTCTTGCGTTTAAGCACATCGGCTGTAGAAGTAGAAGCTTCACGGTCATCCATTATTATTAAAAAATAATAAAAACGGCAAACGAGAAATATTTAGACGCACAAACACTAACTTGCACAAACACCTGGAATTACCGTAAGTACTTGTGTAAAAATGCGTCACCGGCTTATCGTGTAAGGCAACTTTCACCAGTATACAACCAATCACAGCCCCTATTTCGACCTCGTGGTTGTCAACCAATGGCAGGAATAGAATATTCAAACTGCTATGTAATAATTTTAATTATGCTCGCTTGAGTCCAACTACCGAATAGCAATGTCGAACGAATTATCATTCGGAATTCGGATTTAGTTTAGCTTTATTATGATTATTATGTGTATTTATGCTGACAATTACAAATTAAAATGTTAGTTTAATTTTATTTTGTTTAATAGTCTCTTGCCAAAAACGGGGGGGTTTTGTCATTCAAATAGCCAGTGCGCAATCTCATACTGCACTTACAAACTAAACCTTTCAAAATTAAAATAATTCTAGGAAAGTAATATGGGTGTGCAGTTATATATAACTTTATCTTTGTCTGATGCTTGCCTTGCAACAGCGACAACCCGCACGTGTTAGGCTTCATTAATGTTTCCGAATGAAAAATCATTTGAATGATTTTAATCACTGGACTAGTGATGGGTGAATTCGGTCGAAAAAAATCGTCCTTCAAGGTTGCTATTGTTAGTCGTCTAAACAAAATTGAAAAATTGTTGGATATTTTTCATATTACATAATTACATATTAAGGCCTTTCCACTTTATTTAGCCAAGACTCAATTAGAAACAACGGTGGCGCCATTTGAGGTGAACTCCTGTAGAACTAAAGGGAAAAATGTATAGTTCACTTTAAATGACGCCACCGTTGTCTCTAATTTCTCCTTGACTAAATAAAGTGGGCAGGCTTTAATTATTTAATTTAGAACGACGAAGTTTACAAAATCTCTGCAGGGATGAGGAGGCAGCACCGAGTGTTAACATTTTTGAACATCTCCTTTGCCCCGCAACTCGAAGCCCCAAGTTAAAATTTGTCACATTAAATCCTATATACGTTGACCTTCTATATCTTCTTATTAAATGGTATTACGAAGTAAACATTTGTCGCCGACTATAGAGCGGACAGTCTCGGGGTCAAACCTGAATTGGATGCTCGAAGCTTATTGAAGGCAACCAGGTGTGAAAGCAATATTGGAGGCCTTAACCCTTCATGTTGCCGGTCACACTCCCTTACGGAGTGAAACTTTCGATACCTTTACCGTTATAATGAGGTATATTTTGAAAATTCGAATCAATTAATTTAACAATGATAACATTACTTATTGTTAAAGGTAAACATTTGCATGTAAATAATTACCATAGAATTATTATTTAACACATCCCTGAATTTGACATTTGCATTCAACACAACTAAATAACCCTTTACAGGTTTGGTGCCTTCAGATTTCCATACTGATAACAATACTTTAGTACCTGTAACAGCAAATATGCCTTCTCGAGCCGCCACTCCATCGATTTTAAGACGTAGTACCAAGGGTCGACGGCGTGACAGCGGTAACACTTCTACAGAATACGTTCTTCCAGACATACTCTCAACTTCTGACGAAGTAAGACTTGCTTTCCATCCTTTTTTAATTTACTAAACTAACAATTTCCAGGACATGCATTTATTAATGGAGAAATACAAAACACATTTGAGTTCGCCTATTAAAAATGGAACTACAACGATCAAACAGCTTCCGTTTAGCCCGTCACAATTCCTTAATAGTCCTAATTTATCGTTTGATGTAACGTTAGCTTCTACGCCCGTTAAACAAATACCCCAAGTTACAACACCAAGGAAAGACGAAGCCGGAGGAGTAAGTCCGATCGATATCTCAATCGTACATTTTATTAACCCGATTGTTTTATAGGAAAGGGTTTATAGCCCGTTGAGTACTCCCAACGGTTTAACCAACTCTGAAAGATTAGAACCGAGGTGTTCAACATCAGAAGTGACGACACCGAACAAACACGATCGAAGTCCTCTGTTAGAGGAAGTACCGCGTACCCCTACACCTTTTAAGAAAGCCTTGGCTGATCTTGAAAAGAAATCTGGTCCTCTTAAAAATCTCCCTGATACTCCGACGCGATTGGAAGACATCACCGAAATTGTTAAGAAGGAGCAGGATATGAGTATGCAGTACGAGACTGATAACAGTATGATGATTTCGGTAAGTTGCGTATAACGAATGTTTCGGAGGGTTTTACTAATTTTTCTGTTTTTAGAACGACAGCGGTTATCAAACCGTTAAACGAAGAACTAGTCCTTTAATAGCCGGAGGAAAAGAGAATATTTTACCTAATAAACGAGTTCGTAAAGCGTTGGCTCCGTCTTGGAGTTCGTCTTCGAATATTAACTCGTCAGACTTATCATTTGCCATTGAGACACCGGTAATGTTATATTTTAAAATATGTGTTTGTATGTTAATAAATCAATTAACTGGGAATATTTTTTTGATGTAGTTTGCAATTGTTTAGCGGATAGTTTCTGTTATTTTGTATTTTTATTGCAGAGTAAGTCTTTGGGCGAAGACATCCTATTTTCCACTCCTTCCTCAATAATGAAAGATTCATTGGCTGGCGTAACTGGTTTAATGGAGATATCTCAATCAGGATCCTCCAAGGTACTGGATTGGTTTCATTTCGGCGATCATATTTTACCACCCTAATATTCCTTGCCAAAATCCCATTCTTGAAAATTTTATACCCGTACCTGGTAGTATCACGTTTTTTTTTTGTTTTAAAAGTTGTTTGGTTAGGTTCTTTTTTGGTTTAGGTCTTTTACTATCCTTACTTTGCTTGAATTAGTAGCCGTGGGTGGGCATGTTTTACTAAATTTTAGTTTTTTGATTTCTTTTATTTTAGTAAGCTTGCAGTTGTTAACACTTTTTTTTAACCTATGTTTCCACTCTTTAATGGTGATCGTGTGTGAAAAATTCTAAATTTTTCAAATGCTTTTTTAGTAACGAAATATCATTTTTAAAATATTAACAATGATTATGTTATTATTAAATCTTGTATATAATGTTTATTTTAAAATTGAATATTTTTTATGCATGTGTATGACACTAAAGATGACCCTGTTTCCTTGTAATTCCTCGACTGGTTATAATCGCTTCCCTCTCTAGTCTTTTGCAACTGAAAGTTACAGCTTGAATATGACCAAAGTATTCCCTTCCAAATACCCCCGAACTCCCTGGATTATGCTTAAGCCATCACACTTATGATCGCAAGTATACATTCTTCGCATTTTTCTTACTATTTTTTTAGGTTAGGTTTAGTTCTTTAGGGAGTTTTAAATCGATCGTAATTTATAAAAATCTATATGGCACTTAAACTAGCTCGTTTTCATTGTCAGTGCATGTTTTTTTGTTTGTTATTTGTGTTGTTGAATGATTAACATACCGAATGCAAAGCGTACACAGTCGGTGTTACCAAAAAAAAAATTACTGTTATTTTTTTAATTATTTTATGTTGTAGATACGCACTGTTTAAGTTATTAGTAGTTTTATTTGTTGCACTTCGATAATTTATTTTTTGAAAAGTACGTAAAATGTAGGTTTGTCAAATTAGGATTATATGTATTGGTGCTCTTCTTTAAAAGAAAAACGACAAACTAGAAAACCAGAATTCAGTTTTAAACGTTTAAAAAAGAAATACAACTTTTGTATTTGCTTTAATTTTCTGCTGTCGTTTTTGGGATACGTATAGGCTAGGCTTGGGGTGTAGCGTGTGGGTTTGCATTTGGGTATTGTAGCTTTATATCCTTGTCCCGGCAGCGACTGCAACCAGACGCTGCCCCATCCCCCCGAGTCCATGGCCAGCGCAGTGCTGCAGTCAAACGTATCACCTTCGGGGAGCCTGAACCACCTCGACCTCCTAAGGTGAGCCCTGCCTAGCCTATTGCACGAATCAACTGTAGGTATATTTGTATTTTATTGTAATAGCTACTAACTGTTGCTTCTTTTATGTTTTTGGGTTTATCTTGTTCTTTTTGTGCTTTAAATTAATTTCTTTACGTACTATGAACGTAAATGTATTCAAGATTAAAAACTTTAGTTAAATAAAACCCAGAAACAGTTATTTCTTTGTGATTATTCCAGGTGTTTATGAAATAATGTACTTGAAATCAAAGTTAAATATTGCGTATTGCGTTAATAGATTGTTCTTAATGCTGGAATTTAAATGTTGAGTCAATTCAACTTATAAGGGAGAACTCGTACAGAACAGATCGTGCACGACCTTGCATGATCAACCATGAGGACCATTTTTGAATTAGATCGACTTGTTTGACATAACCTCAATTTATTAAAAGAGTAGGAAACGTAAGTTACAGTTTCTCTTGATTTGTATTAAGAAGTTGTGCAACAATATGAGTGATTGTAGTGAATCACAGAATGAATCAAATTGTTGTGATCAAACACTATAAAAGTGCCACCTATTTTTTTTAAGCGTAGACATAACCTCAATCTATTACAAGAGTAAAAAGTTAATTGTTTGTTTTGCTTTGCATTAAAAAATTATTCGACAAAATGAGTGATTGTAGCGAATTAGAGGAAGAGGTTCTAGTAATGTATATGTTATACAAGAAAGCAAAATTTATTCCTACATGGGTTCGTGACATTTGTTTAACACGAGAGAAAAGCAGGGACGATTTTATTTCTTGCTGTAACAAAAGGCATCAAAATTAGGATATAAATGAAGTAAACACACGTTTATTATTATCTATTAACCATTCTTCTTCTTCCTCTTAGGGCATCCTTGCGGGATGTTTCCAAAGCTTGTGATCGATAACAGGGTCGCTACTCCTGCGTATCATCGGTGGGTTTTCGTACTAACTCTTCTACTAAGCCTGCCCGGTTTTCTTTTTCCACTGCCACAGTAGTCTAAAGTCTGTTTGGTATGCTGTTGTTTGGTTTCCGGAGATTCCGCCCAATCCATTTCCATTTATGTCTTTTTATGGTTTCTTCTACTTGTTCTTCTCCTGTTTAGCATTAGCATCCCAATTTAGGGCAAAGGCCGCCCCTTCAATATAGGGCCTCTACAAAGAGCTTCCATCTAATCCTGTTCGTGGCAAGAGCTTTCAGTTCTCACCAAGACGTATTCATGTTTTCCACTTCTTTGAGTACGGAACGCTTCCAAATCGTTTTAGGGTGTCCTCTTCTTTTACTTCCCTGTGGGTTCCAGTCAAGGGCATCTCTCGGGATGCTACCCATAGGTGTTCGTAGGGGCCTATCCATTTCCATTTATGTTGCTTTATTTGAATTTTCATGTTTTCTTCTTTTGTACTTCTCCACAGCTCTACACTGCGTTTCAAAGATCAGATTCAGTACTGGCTCTTATGGAAAACGATGTAGTCGTATTTCAGCACAAAACTGTCAATCATAAATAAATACTGCTTTTGTATTTCAAGGCACCTAATAACTGCTAATCCCTTTCTAATAGCTTAAACCGCTGGCCTCTGCCGGGAAGTGGCAACATTGACCACAAAACTCCCATAAGAATAACATTGTCCTATCTTTACCATACTGAATCTGATGTTTGAAACGCAGTGTAGATTATTAATAGTATTTGGACAATAGATGCGCAGGATTCTTTTGAGTCGTTTATTTATAAAGACTTGGATGTGATTTGTTATTTCGTCTGTTGCCATCCAGGATTCACATCCGTATAGTAAGACAGACTTGACATTTGTGTTAGTAGAGTAGTGAGATGTGTTCCAGACGTTATTTAAGAGACCAAATACCCCCCTCGCTTTCTGAATTCTACTTGTCACGTCTGCTTCCTCCATCATTGGTTATAATACTGCCAAGGTAGACAAATCTAGTAACTTCTTCTACTTGCTAGTTCTGACAGAAGAGATTGATTGTTAATACGCATTTCTTTGGTTTTTCGAAAATTTATCTTCAGTTCAATTTTGGATGCTTCCTCTTGTAACCGTTGGTGTCATTAAAAGTGTGAGATAGAAGACATATATCATCTGCATAATCTAGATCTTCCAATCTATGGTGGAAGTTCCATATTATACCACGCTGTGCATCGTTTGTTTTTGTTAAAACTTCATCTGAGACCAGATTAAATAATAAAGGGGAGAGAATACATCTATGTTTAACTCCAACTTTCACGGGTATTGGCTCACTTACTCTTTCTTTATGACTTACTCGGCAGGTATTGTGCTCGGCTGACGAGATGGCGTGAGCTAGGAATGCGGCCCAATACGACCTTCCGAGAAAATGTGTGTACTTAATACCGGAATCCCGTCATTACTATTCTAAACAAAAACATTATTTCTTCCGCATTTAATAAAAGATGTTAAAATAGTAGTTTATTTTGCAGGAAACTAGCACATCAATATTATTAACAATCAGGGTTGAGATAATTTGATCATTTGATTTAAATCGCAATTAAAACCCCGGTCCAGAAGCGACAATGTTTTTAAAACAAGTAGTAAGAGCTCCAAGGTTGTCTACTGTTTACATTTTCTTCTCGGAAGTGAAATCCCTTTACCTCAGCCCCCTGACGCCTACTCATCAGCCGTTGACAATAGTGCCGTGATAGAGTTCTTGGATCAGGTTAATTATTTAAACTGGAACCCCTTTTGTGGCGAGTACTTTCCAGATCGTTGAGTGACGTAAACTATCGAAAGCACGCTCAAAGGAGATAAAGTGGGGAGAACACCATTCTCGAGATTGTTCTATTATAAGAAGTAAGGTGTTTATTTGTTCAATGCAGGATCTGTGTGGTCTGAAACCTGCCTGCTCTTTTCTTACCTGTGTTCTAAGTGGTTAGCTATTCTATTTAGTATAATTTGTGTCAGCAGCTTGTTGATTGAATTTAGGAGTGTTATACCTCTCCAGTTATGACACACAATTTGGTCTCCTTTTTTTTTAATTTTAATTATAAGTCCCTCTTCGCAGTGTTCCGGAATTTTTTCAGAGGTCCAAGCTTCCATTATAAGCGAGTGAAAGATGTCTACTATTAATAAAGGACATGCTTTAAGTGTGTCTATTGGTATATTGTCAGGCCCAGGTGCTTTGTTGGAGTTAAGTTTTAATATAGCTTGTGTAATTTCTCGTGGGAGGTTCTCCAAGAGTCTTTGTTTAATGTTTTTCTTTCCCAATCTTCTCCAGCTTCTTTTTGCTTTGTTTCGTCAATTCAAAAGCAGGTGCAGCGAAAAGAGATGAGTAGAAATGGTTTATCTGGCGAGGTGTTCTTAGAATTGCCGGGGAGTACGTGGCAGACGTTAAACAGGCTAACAACAACGAAGGAGATGGTGTCCTTCCTCCAGAAGGCGGATGCAAGACGACGGCGAAGACTTCCAGAAACTGTAGGGGGTTTTCTTGATCCCGGGTTAGGGAAAATGTGCGATGACGATACTTTCAACTTCCGTTAAACTTAAACACAACTGTCTCATTCCGAAATTGTATGGTTTTTCATGGGTTTATCCGGATTCTACCGTAATATAGCTTCGCGAAGCTACCAAAGAAACGAAAAATCTTCTCGGTGGAAACAACAAACTTGCACGCCCGTCTTAATTAAGCCAAAACGTCCAACATGGTGGAGAGATTGCCGCGTACTGAGGGGTCGGGGTGTAGAAACATACGGACGGCGTTGCTGACATGGGCTCGCGTGAAGGGGAGGATGCCCCGAAACATATCACGAGGAGCTGTATCAACTGGAATAAGATGAGATCACACGTCGCCAAACTACGCGTAAGTTGGGTCACCTTGAGATTTTAACAACGAAACCTTTTACAAAAACGAAACATACTGAAATGACTTAAGATTTCGTAGAACTACACGGTTTAGGCTTAACCTTCCATGTCCTCCAGACTAAACAAATTTAAATTATAGCAAAAATAAAATAATTGACACAGAATCAAACTAAAAGGACAGGACCGTACTGAAAAATCTTAACAATAATTTAAAATGACTCATAAATTCCAAAGCAACGCCGAATTACAAAAACACGTGACAATCCTCTGGTCTTCTATTCGACATCAAATTGGTTTTTTCATAATTTATTGTTAACCCCACCTTGTAATTCCTCTATCATCTTCTTGAGATCAGCTTTAGTTTCTGTCAAAAGAATTACATCGTTTGCAAAACGTAAATTATAAAGTCGTTCTCTTTCGATTAGGATTCCTTTATTTTGCTATTTAAGTTGTTGAAAGGAACCGGCAGTACGGCAGAGTGGGAGTGCACGTAAACTGAAATATTGCGAGTTGGGCAAGGGTCTGCTCGGCCACAACTTAGATGGGTGACTGCTCTGCGGCTCGGTGTGTCCGGCCCCCGGAGAGGGTAAAAGAGAAAGTGGTTGAAAGATTTGTTCGAACACTGCTGTAAACAAATTTGGGGATAGTGGAGCTCCTTGCTTTACATCTTTTGTAATCGTAAAATCTCTTCCTGTTTTTTCTAACTTTATTCTAGCCCAACTATCGTGATAGATATTTTTAATTGTTCGCATTATTTTTGTTGGTTTAGAGTTTTAGGGCTTCAAATATTGGCTGATGTTCTATTACATAACCTGGCTAATGTTTTATATGTAAATTGTCTTTTGTAGGGAATCCACTTCGAAAACTTGCTTGTTCTTTGCCCAGGATCTTCTTAATTTTTTTTTTTAACGTGAAAGCAGACTTATTGACCTGTAATTATTTAATAGATCCTTTCGGCCCTTTCTATGTATCAATATAATGTCGATAAGTTTCCATTGTAATGGTATAGTCCCTGTAGCTATTATTTTAATAAACACACGTTTAACAAAATAACCTACACATAACCTCATTTATGTTCGACTGCTTCAATCGGATCGATTAAATTTTCATCAGATCGGAATTTCAAACAGGTTGTTTGTAGACGAAGAAGAGTAAAGGTTCTAAAATTACTACAGAAACATAAAAAAACTTACACATAACCTCACTTGTCGTCGACTGCTTCAACCAGATCGATTAAATTTCCAACTGACAAAGAAGAGAAAAGGAAGGGTTTCAAAATTACAGCAGAAGCTTGGATAAACAAGTATATTATATAGATAAGCTCTACAAACCATGCAGGCCTTGGGTTTTGTTGACTATCTCACGCCGTCGCTTCCTACATCTCACCACTTCTGCCCAGTTCCGAATATTTAACTTCTTTAAGTCTTCTTCAACGGCTTCAATCCATTTTTTCCTGGGTCTTCCTCTATATTTACTTCCGATTAAACTAGCTCTTAGTACAATTGTAGTCGTTCTTTGCCTTGGTAGTCTCTGCACATGCCCTATCCATCGAATAAACGTAACCTCACTTATCATCGACCGCTCCGATCAGATCAATTAAATTTTCAACAGATCGAAATTTCAAACTGGTCGGTCGTAGACGCAGAAGAGAAAATAAAAGGTATCAAAATTACTACAGAAGCGTAAAATAAACATGTATTTAATAAAATAACTTACACATAACCTCACTTATCATCGATCGCTTCGACTAGGTTGATCGAATTTCAAACTGGCCGGTCAAGAACTGTCGTGCTTGTTTGTGGTCGGTCGGCTTAGTGTGATGTTTAGCATTTGCTTACATGTGTTTGAAACTGTGTAAGGTTGTAGACGATCAATGCAATCAAGCTGTCCGAGTTCCCACTAACTTGTTTATGTTTGATTTTTTTACAAATTTGTAGCAAGTATTTTTAATAGTTTAACAACTGTAAAATTTTGGCAACAAACTCGGTAGTTAATGTTCGCTGTAGTAGTCCTAATTTGAGTAAATATGTAAGCAGCAATATGATTGAATGTTATGTAATTTTTTGGTAATATCACCATCGATATTAATTAATATTCTTTAGAACAGCTAAACAGTCAACATTCTATCATGTTACAAATGTTTCTTTTCTGTTTTTTCTTACTAACATTTGTGTTACTTTAATTAGAACTAAATTATTAGTACCAAAGGTTAAATGTTACACGACGAAATTTTATTTTTAGCTCGATGTGAAATGGGCAATGGTTGCCTGCGGTCGTACTCAGGATCAGCTGGATTTGACTGAAAAAGCGCACCGTTTCCTTAAAACCAGTGGCCTGAAACCTCGTTCCCTTAAATTTTAAATGTTTTCTACAAAAGAGCGCCCTTGTACATAGTTAATTATCGACCAAGTCTCTTGGTCGGATATACAAACATGTAGTGCAAAGTTAGTGTATGAATATCATTTGATTTTATGTTTTTTTAATTTAGGATGGCATTTCTTATCTACATCACTACAGCATGCGTTTTCTTGTTGGTAATGTTTTAAAAAAGTTTTTTACGTACATCATGATGTTTACAGAAAGTCTGTGAACTAATTAATAAACCATCTTGTTTCATTAGGAACGCCTAATGACTTTTTAAATGTGTAAAACCCTTTGTATTTCTGCACAGTTTTTGTGTATATTACTAGTCTTACTGATACAATTTTTACCTACAATAATCTTAAATGTTTTCTTTTGTATAAATATTTGATTTTTACAAATAATTAATACCTACTAACATTTATGTGTGAGTTAGTTTTGTACATTCGGTGAATAAGAGAGTAAAATTTTTGTGGTTGTTACATGTAAAATTGGTGAATTAAAAATAATTTATTTTAAAATAAAGCCCCTCAACAACTTTTGTATAAGAACAAATTTTAATGCATCAATTTTTTTAAATGTTTTATGAATGCTTCAGATCTTGTTAATAATAATTTTAAAATTTTAAGAGTTCCGTCGACTGTAGAATAAATTCAGTATTACGAATATCAAAACGATTTTAAAATACTTAGAAAATTTCTTGTAGTTATTTAATACCCTATTTTAACAAGATCGTGAACTTTGGATGCTTTAAAACTGGTGTGTGTCATTTTGTAATAGTAATAATTGTACTTTAATGAATAGATTATTCTATAAATACACATTTTTTGTAATGTTTCTTTTTCGTGTTTTAACTGTAGACTTGTTCGTCCAAACTTTTTTTTTACATAACTTAGGCAACGCTTGATTAGCTAACAAACAGCATATGAGAGCTTCAAAGTCTTGTTTATGCAGACGACATAATATTAATGGGAGATAGTCGAGAAAATATACAAAAAATGAAAGATCAGTGGAATAAGACAATACAACAAATGAACATGGAAGTAAACACAGGGAAAACAAAAATGATGATAATTAATGGAACAGAAGAACATCAGAAGACATCAGGTGGGGAAAAGACATAATAGAACAAGTTTCAACATTCGAATAATTAGGAATACCAATTAGTAAAGATAGAAAAATAGATATAGAAAATTTGAACACAGTAAGAAAAGCAACACAAGTGTATTACCAGCAAAATAAAACTATCTTCGGAAAGAAAGAAATAAGTACTTTGACAAAAACTAGAATATATAATGCGGTTGCGGTACCAACAATTATTTATGGCAGCGAAACCTGGCCATTAACTATAAAGCAGAAATATCAAATATCAAAATTATTTAATCAATCATGAAAACACCAAATAAACCTTTATTATAGTGCATATTTAAAAAATTACTTCAACATCTATTTATTTATATGTATTTGGGTAACACAGTTAACCACCAACAATTATTAGAAACCCTTAATAATGTCGGAATTAGAGGTAAAGCCAATAAACTATTCGAAAGTTATTTGAGTGACAGACCACAGTATGTACAAGTGGGGAGCACATTAAGCAAAGAGGGAATCGTAGAATGTGGGGTACCGCAAGGTACAGTCTTAGGACCACTGCTCTTCTCAATATACATAAATGAGCTCTTCGATCTCAAATCAACAGGAAAAATCATATCGTTTGCCGATGACACAGCCATATTATACAAGGACAGCACCTGGAGCAATCTTCAACAGAAAGCAGAAAATGACCTACTGCAAATCAAAAATTGGTTCGATAGCAAACTATTAACAATTAACTTTAACAAAACCAAATATATTCCATTTACATGTTATAATTACAAAACACCAACATTCAAAAAACTAGAAATCAGTGCTTCAATTACAGATAAAATACAAATAGAACCATGCCTAAATATAAAATACCTAGGAATCCAAATAGATGCCCACTTGAAATGGGACATTCATATTAACATCCTGATTAAAAAGCTTAGGGGAATTCTAGTCAAGTTCAAAGCCTTAAAACCAATTCTAAGTCAATCAAACCTAAAGACTGTATATTATGGACTATACCTTTTCAACTTCAAATTGAGACTAATCATTTTCAAATTGAGAATAAACACGTTCAAATTGAGACAAAATAATCTGAAATCGATTAAACACATTCAAATTGAGAACTAACACAATCAAATTGAGAATAAACACATTCAAATTGAGACAAAACAAGCTGTGATTTCAGATTGTTTTGTCTCAATTTGAATGTGTTTATTCTCAATTTGAATATGTTTATTCTCAATTTGATTATGTTAAATCTCAATTTGAATGTGTTTAATTGATTTCAGATTATTTTGTCTCAATTTGAATGTGTTTATTCTCAATTTGAAGGTGATTAGTCTCAACTTGAAGTTGAAAAGGTATAGTATACCCCCATCTCCAATACGGAATCCTAGCATGGGGGACAGCAGCCAGTACGCATCTCAGAAAGCTGGAAGTAATTCAAAAGCGTTTTCTTAAAATTCTCTTTAACAAGGAATATAGATATCCTACTGAGTTGTTGTACCGAGAAACAAGAATGAATACTATTAGAGAAATCTATGTATACAACTTACTTATATACCAATTTGACCACAAGAAAATAACAAAAATGATAAATCATACTCACAATACTAGAGTTAAGGCAAATGAAAATCATATAATACGAAATGCAAAAAAGAAAATGGGACAAAAGTCAATAAAATTTCTAGGGCCTCGCATCTTTAATCAGATATCCAAGCAGCTAAAAAATATTATAACAGTGAAACAGTTTAAAAACAAAATTAAAAAATGGATGTTGGAAGAAAGAACTGGGATCCTGAAATCCTTTATATCCAAATACTTAAATTAAGTGATTAGTTGAGTGTCATTGCTAAGACTTACTAGTTAGCTACCTGTGTTCCCAATCAAAGACTATTTTAAATCACCTATAAAAATATTATTATGATCAAGTTAAGTTTTTTTTATATCTAAGTATTTAGTGCAATGCTACCATTAGATTAAGTATAAAAATTCACACACAAGTATGTATTTACTTTAGTGAATTAGACTGAAATTGTTTATTTTGAAACACTTATGTGAATCTACAATCTTAAAATAATATAAATTTAATTAAACATTAATGTATCAAATTTACTTGTACACTGTGTTTTCCAATAAACATTATTATTATTATTATTATTAATGGTAACATTGAACAATGTCATCGATTGTATTGCTAGTCGCTAACATGAGTAATCTCTCCGAAACAATTCCATACTATAAGCTCCTTGCTAGGTTTGCTTTGCTGGATTCTGTCACAGGAAGGGTCGGATTTGGTTTGGCGGAACTCTGAATCCTCGAAAGGAATCGAATCTCTAGGTGGAAAGATGTAACAGTCGAAGAAATTAGAACATTCTGTGGGTTAGTATTGCACATGGGGATGATTCCTCTTAGTCGCTTGTAAGAGTATTGAAAAAGACCCCCTCTTTGACATATCCATATTTACTGGAGAGATAGATTCCGTCTCATTTTACGAAAAATCTAGCAGCCGGTAAAGGACGAGTTTGTCAAGATAAGGTGTTTGCGCTAACAGAACCGGATGGCACCATCATCAGATTTTCTATATACACAGGCTTGATGATCATGGTGGTAGGGGACAAGCCAACAAAGTTGTCATGCATTTGATGAATGCGATTCTGGATGCAGGTCACACTCTGTTTATGGATAATTATTACAACAGTTATAATTTAGCCGCCCAACTATTGCAAAGAAAGTGTATGGGAACCCTTCAAAGCAACAGCTAAAACACGCCACTAGACATAAAAAATGCGAAACTCTAGCTCTAACTCTGATGATCGGCAAATTTATGAATATAATAAGTACATGGGCAGTGTAGATAAAGATCAAATGATGGCATATTATCCATTCGAGAGAAAAACTGATGGTATAAAAAATTAGGAGTGCAGATTTTCCACATTCACTAATAAATTCGTACCACATTTTTAAGAAGTGCAGCATTCATTCATACAAGCCTCTCTATGACTTTCGCCTGCAAATTATAAGACAGATGCTGTCAGTAACAAGAGTCGTTGGAGAACCAACCCCTGTACAACGCATAGCACATGTTTTAGGAAAAAATGTTTCGACACAAGCAAGGAAGGTGTCACACCGACGGTGTGCAATATGTTACAAAAATTAAATTCGTAAGAAGTCTGCTTACTGTTGTGTGTTACATTCGTTTTCTTTTCCCTTCAATTACTAAGTTCAAAATTAAATTAATTTCTCATGACAGTCAAAGACGTCACGAACACTGGAACATTTAATATTTAAAGGTCAATGCTTATGATGTCTAAGGACGTCACATTTTTTTAAGTAATGTTTTTTAGAAAAGATTGTATGTGCTTAAAACTAATTTTTCTTACAAACGTTTAGGAATTTAACATTCCCGCACGCAAGCCAATTCCCGCACTAGTGCGGGAATGTGAATAATCAGAAAATAGAGGTTTCGTGTTTTTTCGAAGTTTGTTTAACGTCTTACTCATAGCGTTGAGTGCACTCAACGATATAACTCAAAATGACAAATACATCTTTTCAAATTTGGCGCTTAAACATACAACTTAAACAATGGCGCAAGGTCACAGAAAATAGACCCCTAAAGATCAAAGGCACCGCCGTAGCTTTCCTCTGTGGGATGGGTGCTCTGTGTATCTGTGTTATTAGTTATTACTATAAAAGGAAATGTTCAAATTTGAAAAAAAAACTAACAAAATGGTATGAAACAAAGTTTGGGACGATTACTAAACATTTGTAGGAAAAACGTTGTTCATAACACGTGCGAGAAGAGCGATTCCGAATTCCGAAACTCGCTTCGCTCGTTTCTATAACCTCCTACATTCCTTTCGGAATCGATATCTTCCCGCACTTGCTATGAAAATAACTATTTCCACCAATTCCACCACAAAAATAACTGCTTCTAGGCGTACTAAGCCACATATGACATATTGGCGGGCTTATTTGAATTAATCTCCAACTCCAAGTTATTAGAAACATATGTGCGTTAAGGTTGGCACTCCTAGTCAAATTTATAGTGATGGGCGGGTAGTAACTATTCGTTACTCGTTAGGATCCGAAGTACCGAATACCCGCAACTAAATGTGTTCTAGGTAGTTTTACACGCCTTTCACGAGTTCTAATAATTGCTTTCAAAATAATTAGGTATCGATTACTTCATTCTCAGTCATAACAAATACTAAACTGCATGACAGTTATTGCGTAATTTATGAAGTATACACCTACGTAAATAAATTTGATCGTAATTTGAAGCTATCGAAGCTGAAACCCAAACAATATTTAGATTTGAATATATCCTTCTTTACCCACTTTTTTAGATATTTTAAATCGACTGTAAATAAAATTGTAAATATTTTTAGTTATCTAAGCAATCGTTCATTATACATATTTTAGTTTGTTTTTTTTTTAAATATATTTTTATAATATGATATTTTTCTTTAAATGTTCTTGAACACCGAATATTGTAATGATATACAAATTGAAACAAACAATTTCATGTAAATGAAAGAAAACCATCTTTTTGTTACAAATTTAAAGTTCTAAAAGGCTCACTAGTTATGTTTTATTTCTTGCAGTAAAAAATATATCTACTAATTGTATTTATTATGAAATAATTCTGTAAAACGTTTCTTAATAAAATAACAGGATTTGAATAGCTACGAGTAGACGAGTACAAATCTTTGCGATGCTTCGATAAAGTTCTCGTACGTACCACATCGAGGATTTGAATAGCTACGAATACGAATCTTGCAATGCTCCGATTTAGTTCTCGTACGTATATCGTTAAGGTGCATTCAGACTCAGAAATTTTGTCCGGAAAGTTGACGGAGAAATTTAAACGAACCAATCAGGAGGTGTGTAGAATTTGAATCATAAGAAGCGGTAAAAGTTAATCTCTGAATTCTCCGATCTAGCCGACAAGTACCCCAATAAGGAAAGCAAACGATCCGTGGTGTGCGCATGAGTAGATTGAATAAACACGTGATGTTTGTTTCTTTTAACCACACTTTAACATACATTATTTTCAGAAAAGCTATTGTTTTGTGATTTTCAGTTTTCGTTTGTCTGCTTTGCATAATTATCGTAGGTTATTTTGTCAATTTTACAACCAAAGATGATAAACGAAGGTTAGAACTAACAGCTGTTCGCCTCGCACCTGCGCAATTAAAGCAAATCGTTAGCTACAACAAACTTGCGAAACCTCCGGCGAGTCTGAATTGCCAAATTTTGTCCGGCAGAAAACATCCGTTTTGTCCGTCAACTTTCCGGACAAAATTTCTGAGTCTGAATGCACCTTTAGTGGAATACCGAATACTTTGAACGAATACTGGATCCGAAAGTAAAGATTCGGTACTCAGTAACGAATACTTTGAACGAATACTAGATCCGAAAGTAACGAATGAGTACGGGTAATCAAAGTACCGTAAACTTCCCATCGCTAAGTCAAATGAAGGTAGTCACTCCTAGTCAAATGAAGGTAGTCACGTGATTATTGTTTTTATCCTACAATTCCCCGAAGGTGTTCGATTTTGAACGACTGCTATGTATAAATTGTGGATTGTCGTATAAATGTCAAAATAGCTTAGGCGGAATGGAGATGGAAGATTGCAAATGGTGCCAATGGTTGTCTGTTTATATGATTCCGTCATCTAACTTCCATTAAAAAATAGAGTTGTGCGAAAAATCAAATAGTAACGTTTAAAATAACGACAAACATTTTAAAACCGCGTTTAATGATTGTGCAATGTAAAATTTTACGTTTCGTCAAGGTCGTTCTTGGTGGTCGTTAATAAGTATCACACTGGTGACATTGGTAGATAACAATTTTACCTCAGTAGTAAGACAAAAATGAACGAAGTAGGAACATCATCGACACCACCTAGGCCAAACTCGGCCAGTCCTCCACCAAAGTGTGCTATTTGTTTAGGAACATGTACCAACAAGTGTTTCTCTGATTCTTGTATGCACCAGTTTTGTTTTACTTGCCTGTTGGAGTGGTCAAAGGTAAATTTCAACCTGGATAATAACTTAGAACTTACAATTTCTTTGATGTAGGTTAAGGCGGAATGTCCTTTGTGTAAACAACCGTTTAAGTCTATAATTCATAACATCAAATCCAACGACGAATACGATGAACATTTTATAGCACCAGAGGTACCTGATGGGAGAGGACTTCTCGACAACGATGAATTTTTGTACTTGCCTCCTGCGCCTTCTAGGCATTTCCAATTCAGGTAAAAACCATTCGAATAGTTTCATGCTTAGTCATGTTTTATAAAATAAACATTGTGTAATGAATAATGCCGATATTAATCTGCAATGTTTCATATGTTTATATTTATTCTACCTTTAAGGAACTATGATATTGTTCTATAGCTGATTGATTACTTTAATGCATTTTGTCCTTGAAACAATTGATTTTTTTTTTATGATTATATTTATCAGTTTGAAACTTAGTATAATATCATAACATTGCATGATTGTTTAAATTTCAGGACAACGTTCACGGTGGATCCAGGTGGTGAACTTGCAATCCAGCAAATGCTTTTGTCGCATCCTCTTACCAATACTTTGTATAATGTACCAGATAATTACATTCTTCCAAGACAAAGGTAATACAATAGATCTTTTAAAGTAGTCGATATTTCATTGGCGCCTTTTACAGATATGGTAGACCGCGACATACTAGAAGGGCTAGTTCTGCGACTAGCTTCCGCAAATCAATTTATATGTTGAATTTGTGGGTTTATGCACCTCCCGATATAACAGGACGTTATCGAGATGTAACTCCACATTTTTACAGGTGTGTACTTTGAAATTAAATTTGTAATTTGTCACCTATAAAACTGTAAAATTTTTGTATGTAGGGATAATCCAGCGGCAAGGAATCGTCTTGTACCATGGTTGAACAGAGAACTGAATGCTTTGCTACGTGAAAACACCCAGCAAGTGATGCATTTAGTCGACGTAATTATGGACCATTTGCCACGTTGGCACATTCGCAGTAGATCCTTCAGGCAATTGCTAAGCCCATATTTGACAAATAAAACCGATCATTTTATCCACGAATTTTATAACTTCATGCGCTCACCATACGACATGATCGGATACGATCGTCACATTGTTTACACCGATCGTCCACATTCGCCCACTTACTTAATATCAGATCGTGAAGATGATAGCGACGTCGCCATTGTGAATATTTCCGAACCAGTAGCAGTTAATAATAATCCATTCAGAAGGCCTACGATTGAAGTTATCGAAATTGATTCCGATACTAGCCGAGATTCTGATGTGATCATCGGTGAACCACCAACACCGGAGGTAGTTCTAGTAGATTCTGATTCTGACGACGTTGGTCGTAAAACTCCAGAAGAATTAGCCAACGTTAACAGTAATACTAACAATAATAATGTAAGCGAAGAGAGCGAGGACACTGAAGTTAATCGTAAACCTATTTTGCCGCTTAAAATTAGACTGAAACGTAAGCGTCAATCTCGAGAAAAAAGATCTCGAAATAAGAAACGCTCATCGAAACGTTATCATTCCTCAACGAGTCGCAGTCGTTCTTCTTCCACGAGCAGTGATAGCTCAGACTCGAGTACGACTAGTAACGAATCTTCGCGTAAACACTGCAAACGACGACATAAGTATAAGAAATCTAAAAGCAGGTAGGTGTTTTTCTTTTATTTATTTTTTTATCCTTTGTTTTTGTGAACTTTTGATTGAGACCAATGAATTTATACAAATAGAAATTATGTAATGTAAATGGCTCAAGGGATTTAGCTGCTCATACGAGCTTCCCACATCCAATTTTCTGGGGTGTTGTTCACAAGTTCACTTTTATTTTAACTTTATTTTTTACTATAGCTTTATGCGTGTCTTTGCTGCGTTGACTCTCTCCCCATTTTTTCCTGTTCTGTACTTTTTCTCTCCAATTGGTGACTTCCATAGCCCTCAGATCGTCCATCTCAATTTTGGTCTTCTCCTCGTCCTAACCACCATTGGAGACCATTCCCATAATTTCGTTATTACATCTTCTTTTCTTATTGTGTATCCTAATCATTCTATCCTTCTAGCTTCTTCACCACTCATTTCCTTTGGCTGTATTTATCTTCATTACTTTTAATTGGTCCCAAAATGGTTCTCAAAATTTTTCTCTCAGTTCTTCACATTTCTTCTTCTTGTTAAGCATGTTGTTTCTGTAGCATTTGTCATCACTGGTCTTGTTAATGTCTTATAGATTCAAATTTTTGGCCTTTTGCTCACTGTTACTTTTAAGTAAAACTTTATTTACCTAATAAGTTCCGAGGCCTGCTTGTTTTTCTTCACTTATATCCTCTTATTTGTGGTTCTCCTTATTGTCACTCCTGTATTAATTAATTTTTAAGCTTTAATTTGGTCTAAAATCATCTCTACAGTACTTAAAGTATTCCGTCTTGCATTCATTTATTCTTAAACCTATTCTCTTTGCTTCTGCATCCAAGTTTTTAAATACCTAAATTAAAACTATATCATCCGCATATGCAATTATCTGTCCCGCTTTGTTGATTATTGTACGATTGTTCCGGGCAATCTAGTTTTCTTATAAAAACTATCCAGCACTAAGTTAAATAAGGTGGTTGATAGGGAGTCCCCTTGTCTTATTCCTTTGTTAAAACTGAAACTTTCTGTGTCTCCTGATGTTCTTACCGTAACACAGTCATTATTAACCTTACTATAGTCAGGCCGTTCTAAGTTGGCGAGAACTTGCTGTCGAACTGTAACGTCAGCTCTCTTCACCATTGGCGTAACTATTCGCAGTGCGATGGGGTACAAATATTTACGAACGCTGTTAACATAAAATAAGACTCATAAATCGCCTACGCTACTGCATTCCCTTTGTAAACCCAAACTGATATTTCCCTATTTTTGTAAATTGTGTTAATCTTCTTTGAAGCATTGTGAAGAAGATTTTATATGCTGAGTTTAACAGCGTTATTACCCTGTAATTGGGCGCATTCAGGGACGCTCAGCTGCTTAGCTAAGCGGCAATTTAGTCAGCTTATGCTAAATGACAGCAAACGGTATTTCCCAGAATGAAACTTCTGATAGTAAGCTGTTTTGACAGTTTGTTATTTGTTTTGTAAGGTTAGGTGTTACTTTCACTATTATGTAATAAATCAAAAATTAAAGAAATGATGGCTAATGATCTTCAAATTATGGACTATGTGTACCAGCTCACCCTAATTAATATGTTTTTATTCAAATTATTAAGTTTGTGTGTTTCCCGCTCCTTTTATTGACACCGCTGACAAAGTCAGCTAACAAATTATACGCTGAGCGAATTTCTCAGCGGCTTACTGCAAGCTTTTTCACAGCGAGTCTGTTCAGGGACTTTGCTAACTTAGCGCATCAACCGCTGAGTGGATTGGTATAATAATACTTTCATTCCAATCATGTGGTATCCTTTCTTTAATCCAAATCTCGTATAGCTTTTGAATATTTTCATCGCCATTCTTAATCATTTCTCCGCATATTCCATCTTTCCCTGGTGGTAGGCTCTAACAAGGTATCTTAACTCTCCTAGGTAGGCTAGCTTACTGGGATATGAGAAGCGTGGCGCGGGACGCTTGCGGTCGGAGGGGAGGTACGGCTACGTCACAAGTGGAATCTGTCATCTGTCATCATTCGGTCAGAAAGTTTCTCAGAGAAACAACGTGCCGATAAACGCCGTTTTGGTTGTTTAGAGTGAAATAGAGTTTAATATTTTTGTAGTAATTTGCTGTACAATATAAAAGTAGACTTGATTATCTTTGATTTCCGAAAAACGATACAACGGCTGAACGTGGTGCTTTCCACTTGTGACGTCACGCAGGCGACAACACCCGGGACGATCGTGCCGTGTGCAAAACCTAGCCTACCTATGAGAGTTAAGATACCTTGGGCTCTAATACCTGATTTTCGCTTCTGTTCTCTTGATTATCCTGTTGTTTATCTTGACTCTCATCGTAATTATTATGTGTTGTGTCTAATAAATTCTTTTATTTTTTCACTATTGTTTTGTAGTTCATTGTTTTCATCGTTCATTCCTGTGTTTCTTATTTTTTTTACATATTTTATTAGCTTCCTTTCTCTTCTTCTTGTACATGCATATATCCTCTAATGTATTTGACTTTAACCACTTTATTTTTCCTTTATTTGTTTGATTTATTGCCTTTTCACAATCCTTATCAAACCATTCGTGACTTCCTTTGATGCTTTGGTATCAAACAGTATTCTGTGCAAGCCTTATTTAAACTGTTTTTTATTTTATTCCATTTACTCTCTATATCCTCATCTGTTTCTTTTCCATATTGTCTTTTTTACTTTCTCCACAAACTTTTCAATTGCACAATTTCTCCTGATTCTCCTTTTTGCCTTTTTCTTTATTAAATTTTTGTTTTATTGTTACTACTACCAGAAAATGATCGATATCGATGTTTGCGCCTCCGTATGAGATCAAATCTTTTATTGATGAAGCATTTTCTTTTGTTACTAACACATGATGTAACTGATTTCCTTTTGTGTTATTTCTTCTTGGTATCATCTAGGTTATTTTATGTGCTTTTTTGTGTTTAATTATTATATTTCTTGATGCTGCAAATTCACATAGTGAGTTTCAGTTGTCATTCGTAGTGTCATGTACTGTATGTTTCCCTGCTATTCTACTTGTAAAATTCTCTTAGCCTATTTGAGCATCTAAATCTAAAATCTCCTATTTTGGTTTCTTTGATTAACTTTCTTGTCATTTTCGCTCGCTTGCTATGTCCACGCATACACATTAATAATTGATATAAGTTTACTGATTTAGCCTTAAATGTCGTGTAAGCTAATCTACCATTTATATACAGGGTTACTGGTAATTCGATACATTCCTTTGGAGATGTGATGGGACAGGAGCTAAGAAACAAATTTAACCCCAACATACATTATGCAAAACTCAAATAGTTTTTGAGATACTTCAATTTTTGTGTTTTTCTCAAAAAAGTAGATCTTAATGTCTTTAAAGTTAATTTTAAAAAGATCTACTTGGCGTTTTTTAAACTTTTTTTACTGGATTACTTGTCCCACTCTATGGTCATCCGTTTGGAATGCAAAATATTCGATCATGTGAAAATTTTAAATAAAAACTTATAGAAAATTATTTTTAAAAGCCAGCTACGAAAATTACCTATTTGTTTTTCTCAAAAATTATTTTTTTATTTTTGCGTAATGTATTCCTGTCCTATCACATCTCCAAAGGAATGTATCGAATTACCAGTAACCCTGTAAGGTAAATAATTAGTAGTTGACAGTAGTAAGAGAGTAGTAATATAAATTTATATTATTTACTATAATATTATATGTTAGGACGTCTTTTAATGTTTTATTTAAATGTTTGTTCTTATTAGAAATGCATAGGACTATTAAAATAGCTTCATAATTTAAAAAAGTATATATTTTCAAGAAACTGAGAAAACTGTTAGAAGAATCAGTAGTGACATTAAAATAATCAGTAATTGACATTAACGTTTTTAACTGTCCACAACCACATTTTCAAAGCAATACTTCACTCTTTTTCCCGAACCACTAATAGAAGACTGGGAAAGTCTTTTCAAAATTTGGTTTGGTTGAATTATAGCAAATAATGTTTTTGCCTCGTTACAACTTTTAAGTGCCATGACTTCATATTCTTCATCACATTGCCCTAAAATTAGGCATATGTATTTATAACGTTTTTTCTTTCCTGGAAACTCAGCCAATATATATTCTCCTTTTTGATATGCACTTGAATAAGTTGATACAGGACTCGGTACAGCATCTTGCTCGAAATTGATGATTTCACGTCTAACTTCACCAAACTCACTGATATCATCCCCACTACTGCCGGATTGTACCCACTCCTCTTCATCTTCAGAGTCAGAAGAACTGTGTACAATTTTATTCTTGTTTCTCTTAACAATAGATGTTTTCTTTTTCTTTTCATTCACTTTTAATCGCTTTAGTTTTTCCTTTTCATCTCTTTTCTTCATTCGTTCCTCCGCCCGCTCTCTTTTACATTTTTCTTGCTCTAATTTAGCTTGCTCTTTCTTTTCATAGTACATTTTCCACTGTTCTAATGTGGCAACATAAGGAATGCTTTCTTTTCTTCTTTTTTTTGTGGTCACTTCTTGCAAAATAGGCCAACGTAAATGGTTTTTAAATGGTGTCGGAATTTCTTCTCCGTCGATAACTAGTTTCCTTTTTACTTGGTCAACTTTACTGCTTTCATTGCTTCTGGCGTTAATTGGTGCATTATTTTCTGGAATGTTTGTGGGAGTAATCTGTTCCTGTGCATATATATTTGAATGACTTATGTTTACTTGATTTCCACATGCTTTTACTTCGTTGCTCTCACTATTTACTTCCACCTTTTTTTCGCTACCTTTGTTGTCATTTCCCGCTTCGACATTTTGATGTTCTAGGTCCCCTTCATCCCTGTTTTCTTGGTTCTCGTTGTTTTGTTGCCGATTTGCACTTTCAATATTTCTATTCTCTTCGTTATTTTCGTTGTTGTCTGTTGGCGCATTTAATTTATTAAGTTGCGTGCGAGCAACCATTTCAAAACTTCCTCGTAGAATGCGGCGTTTACAGTTTGATCTTCAGGAACGAATCCACGATGGATGGTGCCATCTTTGTCGAAGAAGGCGATTAACATTGTCTTGACTTTGGACTTCCGAAGGCGACTTTTTTTGGGTCGCGGAGAATTCTTCGAACATCATTCCATGGTGTAACTGTTCTCGAACATCCACCGTACTCTCCTGCGGACTACTATCTGTTTCCCCGTCTCAAAACGGTCATGAAAGGTGCGCGGTTTGAGGACATGTTGGCCATCCAAGAACGTGTAACAGCGATCGATTCCTAAAGATGACTTTGCCGCCAGTTTCCAGAAACTTTATGAACGTTGTCAAAAGTGTGTTGTAAGGCGATTATTTTGAAGGCCAATAAAGGCAATTTCTTTATATCTTCTGTTTTCTTTGTTCTTTGATACCATTCACCGAACTTTTTAGACACACCCCGTATCCCTGTTCCCTTGAGGCATTTTGTAGCTTTAAGGGTTTCCTAGTTTGTTTTTCATCATTTTCATCGCTTGCCTCTTTTATATGATTTTTATTTCTTCTCGCTCTTTCTAAGGTCTCTAATCTTGCTGCTTGTTCTTGCGGTAATGTCGTCAATGCATCCGTGTTCTCATCTAATTTTATATTTATTTCCTTCAATTCTGTTTTTACTTCTTTTAATTGCTGCTTAATAACATTTAGGATTTCTAGAATTGTTTCTTCCATCTTCGTGATGTATTAGTATCTACTCCAGCCTGCGTTTTTGTACTAGCTGATGGTAATATGTGTGGCCTATCTTGTAGAATTTTAGGGGCCGTCTCTATTGGGTTTATACTCTTATCTTTACTTCTTCATGCGACTTTGGCCTTTGTGTTATCCTCAGACAATTACTTTTATTCCCATCCTCTTCTTTGGCTATTGCTCTACCTTTAGTCTTCTCTCAATGAATGTTCCTCCTACTCACTTATTTTCATGTATTACCTACTTATCCTGTCATTGGAAACAACCTTCAAAGATACACCTTAACTTAACTTAACAAAAATTAAATAATTTTAATTAAAAATGTGATGATATTTTTAAATTAATTGTTTGATTTTGTAGGAGTCATAAAGATCACAAATCGCGTGGTAAGGAAAAATCCAAAAGTCATATAAAAACTGCTTTTATTTCCGACAGCAGTTCTGATAATGAACCATTATCGTCAAGAAAAAGAAAGATGGGTTTCGATTCTGATGATAATGTACCGTTATCGAAGATAAAAAGTAAAGAACTAAAGAAAAAGTCCAAAAAAAGTCGAACAAATTCTCAGGCGACATCTTCGAGACCTCACACCATAACCAGTAGGAATTCTCCGAGTAGCGCTGACGATGACGTCCCACAAAATACGGTTAAAGATGAGGAGCAGGCCAAACCGTCTTGTTCACGGTGGAAATCACCCGAGGTTGGTACTTCTACCAATTTTGAACATATAAGTTCTGCATTGGCACCAGTAAAAACTTCAACACCTACTCTACCTAGCACAAGTAATGCGTATGACGATTATTCCTATCGTTTCCCTGATTCCATGTCACAATTTAAATATGAGCAGTACAATCCTTATGTAAATAATTCTCAAAATGGTTCTCTACCGCAGTTTGAAAATATACCTCACTATGATACTTTCCAACAGTATGCCCAGTACCGTACTCCTCGTTATAGTCCGTCTCCGATTGGAAATCGTTATTACGACGGTCCAGATTATAGATTACACAGGAATACGGAGAGTTACACTCCTCCGCTTGCCCATAACTCGTCGATAAGTAACAATACCAATTCGTACAACAACCCGTTGTATCGAAGCGAATGTGCTTGTGGAAGTTCTCACAGAGAATGTTCCGGTTATAATTGCGAGGACAGTAAGTTGCTACAGTTTTTTCAACCACCAAATATGGAGATACCGTCGCGTGTTAACGTAGGCGTTGGAACTTCCCCGATTAAAAACGAAATCAGCGAACCAGATTACAGTAACTATTGTGCTGGTCCTTGCAGTAGTAGTCGGCGCCTGCAGAGTGTAATTGTTAAGAAAGAGGAAAAGGAAAATCCGCACTTCAATCCCTATTATTTAAATACAGATAGCTCCGATACTGATGGTTAAATTCTTAATTTATATCTTATTATTTCTCAGGATACATTATATATTTTGTTCTTAAGAGTTGTAATTACCTGAATAATTTTTAATTAAATGTTAAAATTTATTTCTAATCATAAAAAGTACTGTAAAGTTTAGCTTGTAAGTTTATAATGCCCGACATTAATGGATGGTTTATAAAGCACCGGTATTAAAGGAACGAAAAATAAATAATGAAAAGAGAATTCGAAAGGTTTCACAATAAAACCTTTTAGTTTTGCTTTTTGTTAAAACGATGTTAATTACAAACTTATTTATCAGTCTGTGATTGTTTAAACATTTTTTATTTCTATACTTCTTATTGTATATTGACAGGAGTCCGATGAATACACCACGTTTTAAATGTAAAATATTGTAAATTGGTGCATAATATCGCTAACGCATGTTACAAAGATTATTATAAATTTTGTAACGTTTCATCGGTGGCTCTGTTGTAACAGTATCATGATTCTGTAAGTTTTAATATTTCTCTTTCTAAAGAAGGTTAAACTTCTTCGATTAAAAGATGTTATGAATTTAAGAATGTATGTATTTAATAAACATTTATAAAAGAGCATGGCTGTTTGAATTTTTTTCTTAAATTCCCCACCCTCTTTTGTAGTTTGTACGGAAAATCTTGCCGGTTAAGATCGACAACCCAACGGACGTAACAAGTTGAGCATGCATTACTAGCTTGTAGTGTGTTTCAGACGCATTGCATTAATTTTCTACGTACAAACAACCTAATCTTTGTATTACCACGAGGGTTTGGACACAACTATGTCTGAAGTGTGGTTGAGCAGTAGTTTAGCAGAGCTCTATTAAAAAAAATTATGTAAAATAAGTTACACAGTTTATTTACAATAAAGGTCACATCTACAACCCTCTTTCGTTATGAATGTACCACTTATCTTGCTGAAAATGGAATAACCAATATAATATCCTTACAAATAATAAATATGTACAACATACTTCGTGTTCCGTAAATTTAAGCTTCCAATTTAAAATTATAACAAGTTAACATATAAATGTTCCTATTAATATTTACATCCATCAACTAACGAACAATCTACGTTTTAATACAATATGTGCTTATATTATGCTAAGAACGTATCGAAGATAACATGATTTAAACCCTTAAAGATGAACGACTGTTTAACCAAAACTGGTGTCCGGAGAATGCCAAAGTTATGATGTACAAACATGCAGCTATCCAACAGTTATATGCGTTCTGAAATCACCGTATATTCAGTTAATTAGAAGTTTATTTCGTTGTAAAGTGAAAATTACCTGTGTGTATTTGTTATCTGCTTCACTGTAAAATTCTTTTATATCTGTTATTTTTTCCTCTTCCATTCCTGGAAGATCTTCAGCCAAAGCTACTGCATGAACATAATAAAATATGCCCATAAAGGTCTGCAAAATTAAATAATTTACATTTGTATTTTAAAACTTTAAAATAACTCACCAGTTGTATAATACCCCACACGCTTAGAATTAATCCACAAAGGGATAATTTAGGGCCACAAATTGCCATATTTAATAATTAACAGGTTATTTTTAAAGCTAAGCTTACAAATGAGAACTACACCTTTATTATCATGTGATTTGATTGCTCCCGTGGTTTATCAATTAACGAGAAGTGTCACATTTTGGTATTGTTATATTGGTAGTACTTAGACCAGGGGTGGCGCGTAATAAACCGACAATCTACTTCAAAATTATTTTAAAATCGTTAGGTTTGTGTTAACGAATTTCCCACGTACAAATTTAAACGATTTTCCTATAAATTCGTATTGAAAAATTTCCTTCGAGAATTTTATATTGTAATAAGTTGAAACATTTGTTGCTACGCTACTGAATTAGAATTACACCCAGGGCCGGGGAAGAAATAAAATTCCCTAAATCCGCATGCGCCATCTACTAGAAAAACGCGAAATTATCCTAATAGGCGGGAATTTTCAGTTTTCAAAATTTTGAATTTTTTATGGATAGATTCTATGCAGTATAATTATTATGTTACTATAAATTTTGTTCTATCAGTTCGTATCAAAAAAGAACAGGGTCGCCTGCACTGAAAGACCTTGATTATTTATGTAATAATGTTTTCTTAACACGTGAATACATTTCGTCATGCTTTATGACCATCATGAGCAAACCATACAATAAATATTTTCTTTTGGTAATAATAGCCCACAAGGCTTAGGGATTTTCAAGGTGCGAGCAAATACAGGGTTGTATTATACATAAATACGAAAAGTTGTGGGGCCCTAAATGTTACTTTCCTTTTATTGTATTCAAAGATCGACTACAAACCCCAATATAGAAGAACATTTACAATTACCTAATCCCCTTTATGACTGATTAAAGAAATTGAATAAATACAATTCGGTTATCATTTCCCGCCAAAGTTATGATTTAACCTTAGTTCGATCCTGGCAAGGCAGATGTTAAAACGGCTTTGTGAAGAAATGGACAAATAGGGTAACTTCCCGCTCAAATATTAACCGAAAAAACAGTTAAGAATTCACAACTGTCCAGCGTTATTTGCCTTGCATGCGAAGTGAAGTACATCACGTCGTTCATTTTCCGATAAAATCAAATTTTTAACATAAACTGCGCAATATTTCAACGTATTTCGCCATGCCAGTAAGCAAGCAATTGTTATTGAAAGTTACAAAGGTCGTTCCTGGGGCTTTTACACCCTCAAAAGGTTCTAAAAAAGCTGCCGGTTACGATTTGAAAAGTGCATATGATTACACAGTACCTGCCCGTGGTAAGGAAATTGTGGATACTGGAATTAAAATTCAGCTACCTGAAGGATGTTACGGCAGGGTTGCCCCTCGTTCTGGCTTAGCAGCGAAAAATTTTATTGATGTTGGGGGTAAGTTTTCTTATAAATAATTATCAAACTTTCACATTAATGCATGAACGATTTCAGCGGGTGTAATCGACGAAGATTACCGTGGAATCGTTAAAGTTGTCTTGTTTAATCATGCAGAAACAGATTTCCAAGTGAAAAAAGGAGACAGAATTGCCCAATTAATATGCGAACAAATATTTTACCCCGAAATTGAAGAGACTGAGGTTTGTTAATTCAAGTTGTTTATTTTATTTATTATTTTTGACAATATTGTTTTGACAGGAATTGATGGAAACCGAAAGGGGTGAAGGGGGCTTTGGTTCTACTGGTACCAACTAATGTAATGTGATTTTTGTTAAGTTCCTCATCCCATTCAAATGTGAAACCTCTAGTATTACAGCTAAGTCTATTTCCTTGTAAAGTGTTATTTGTGTTAAATAAATGCCTTAAATTAATGTTTGATTATTACCAGCTGTAAGGGTAAACTGCTTAAAAAAAATTTAAAGCTAGGCCACGAGCGTCATCCATCATGAAAAGATCGAACTAGTAAGTTCACATATTCTTATATAGAGGGCGTATTGAGAAATTATTAGAGATGGGCTAAAAATACCATAACTTGAACTAGCCTTGTAATTTACAAACCATATCAGTGTTATTTACGTTATTTTATTAATAATTTTCATTCGGTTGTATCTCAAATAGTTAGGCTATAGTAAGCAAAATATAAGTTAAACAACAAAAAGGTTTACACCTCTCTCGCTCTCATCTTTATAACCTTGTAATCGGGGAAAAATGGCGAACGAAGTGCAGCTTGCACAAAATGCACAAGCCGGTGGTGACACAATATTTGGCAAAATACTGCGTAAAGAAATCCCATGTAACTTCATATACGAAGACAATTTGGTAAGAAATATCTCTATATTAAAATATTTCAGCATTTGTTAAAATAATGCAAATCATTCAAGGTTACATTTAAATTTTTGTTGGTTATTTTTTTTCCACAATCCAACTTCAAGTTTTCTTTATTAAATCTTAAAACTTGACTTTTTCAGTGTGTTGCATTCGATGATATAAATCCACAAGCTCCAGTACACTATTTGGTAATTCCTCGTAAGCCGATTACACAGCTTTCCCGGGCTGAAGATAACGATTGCGCTCTTTTGGGACATTTACTTTTGGTTGCTAGAAAAATTGCTCAGAAAAGAAATTTGAAGAATGGTTTTCGCATTGTAATTAATGACGGACCTATTGGCGCACAGTCTGTGTATCATTTGCACATTCATGTTCTTTCTGGAAGACAGCTCCAGTGGCCTCCCGGTTAATTTTTCTTTTGTGATCGTATTATGTAACGAGTCCATAAATAAATGACTTCATATCTTATTTAGTTATTTGCTTAATACATAAATTACTTATGTTATATTCAAGTGTATCTGAAAAGCTGATTTACATAATAAAATTATTCGACGAGGATTATGGTTATTCTATAAAACGTTTTACGTCTAATGAGTTTCAAATAAATACAACACTTAGCACTCAAGAGTCTACGCTTTATCTAGTGATTAAATAAGTACCAATTTACGTAACAATGACTTGCATGTCCGCATCGTTGAGAGTGAAATTAAAGGAATATTAGATTGTTATATTAAACAATGCAGTTGTGACAATTTCCAAACATTTATTGGTGGTTTATCTGCTACTTTACTTCTATAACAATATCTGTATTGTTAACCATCTTTTGGTGTCGAGTGTAACCTGGTCCATCTTTGGGAGTTATGTAGTTGGTGTATCATTTAAAGATAAGCGTCCATCACACATCGGATGGATCAGAAAAACGTTTGTTTCATTAAATTAAATGCAATTTTTCAGCGATTCTCATTGGACGGATCAGTCCAAAATTAATAATTTGTCGCACTTGAAAAAGAAACTTTTGGTAACAGGAACATATGGGTTAAGAAGTGTAAGTTTGGCTTTGTATTTCAGTCCAAAATTAATAATTTTTCATTCTCGAAAACGAACTGCTTGTAACAGGAACACATGAGTTAAGAAGGGTAAATTTGGGCTTTGTAATTCAGTCCAGAATTAATAATTTTTCATTTTCGAAAATGAACTGTTTGTAACAGGAACACATGAGTTAAGAAGGGTAACTTTGGCTTTGTACTTCAGTCCAAAATTGATAATTTGTGGCACTCGAAAACGAACTTTTGGTAATAGGAACACATGAGCTAAGAAGGGTAACTTTGGCTTTGTATTTCAGTCCAAAATTAATAATTTTTCATTCTCGAAAACGAACTGTTTGTAACAGGAACACATGAGTTAAGAAGGGTAAATTTGGGCTTTGTAATTCAGTCCAGAATTAATAATTTTTCATTTTCGAAAATGAACTGTTTGTAACAGGAACACATGAGTTAAGAAGGGTAACTTTGGCTTTGTACTTCAGTCCAAAATTGATAATTTGTGGCACTCGAAAACGAACTTTTGGTAATAGGAACACATGAGCTAAGAAGGGTAACTTTGGCTTTGTATTTCAGTCCAAAATTAATAATTTTTCATTCTCGAGAACGAACTGTTTGTAACAGGAACACATGAGTTAAGAAGGGTAAGTTTGGCTTTGTAATTCAGTCCAGAATTAATAATTTTTCATTTTCGAAAATGAACTGTTTGTAACAGGAACACATGAGTTAAGAAGGGTAACTTTGGCTTTGTACTTCAGTCCAAAATTGATAATTTGTGGCACTCGAAAACGAACTTTTGGTAATAGGAACACATGAGCTAAGAAGGGTAACTTTGGCTTTGTATTTCAGTCCAAAATTAATAATTTTTCATTCTCGAAAACGAACTGTTTGTAACAGGAACACATGAGTTAAGATGGGTAAATTTGGGCTTTGTAATTCAGTCCAGAATTAATAATTTTTCATTTTCGAAAATGAACTGTTTGTAACAGGAACACATGAGTTAAGAAGGGTAAGTTGAGCTTTGTATTTCGGTCTAAAATTAATAATGTTTCGCACTCGAAAACTAAATGTTTGTAACAGGAAGACATGAGCTAAGAAGGTTAAGTTTGGCTTTGTATTTCAGTTTAAGATTAATAATTTTTCATTTTCGAAAATGAACTGTTTGTAACAGGGACACATGAGTTAAGAAGGGCAAGTTTGGCGTTGTATTTCAGAGCAAAATTAATAATTTGTCGCACTCGAAAACGAACTTTTGGTAACAGGAACATATGGGTTAAGAAGTGTAAGTTTGGCTTTGTATTTCAACCAAAAATTAATAATTTTTCATTCTCGAAAACGAACTGTTTGTAACAGGAACACATGAGTGAAGAAGGGTAAGTTTGGCTTTGTATTTCAGTCCAAAATTAATAATTTTTCATTCTCGAGAACGAACTGTTTGTAACAGGAACACATGAGTTAAGAAGGGTAACTTTGCCTTTGTACTTCAGTCCAAAATTGATAATTTGTGGCACTCGAAAACGAACTTTTGGTAATAGGAACACATGAGCTAAGAAGGGTAACTTTGGCTTTGTATTTCAGTCCAAAATTAATAATTTTTCATTCTCGAAAACGAACTGTTTGTAACAGGAACACATGAGTTAAGAAGGGTAAATTTGGGCTTTGTAATTCAGTCCAGAATTAATAATTTTTCATTTTCGAAAATGAACTGTTTGTAACAGGAACACATGAGTTAAGAAGGGTAACTTTGGCTTTGTACTTCAGTCCAAAATTGATAATTTGTGGCACTCGAAAACGAACTTTTGGTAATAGGAACACATGAGCTAAGAAGGGTAACTTTGGCTTTGTATTTCAGTCCAAAATTAATAATTTTTCATTCTCGAAAACGAACTGTTTGTAACAGGAACACATGAGTTAAGAAGGGTAAATTTGGGCTTTGTAATTCAGTCCAGAATTAATAATTTTTCATTTTCGAAAATGAACTGTTTGTAACAGGAACACATGAGTTAAGAAGGGTAACTTTGGCTTTGTACTTCAGTCCAAAATTGATAATTTGTGGCACTCGAAAACGAACTTTTGGTAATAGGAACACATGAGCTAAGAAGGGTAACTTTGGCTTTGTATTTCAGTCCAAAATTAATAATTTTTCATTCTCGAAAACGAACTGTTTGTAACAGGAACACATGAGTTAAGAAGGGTAAATTTGGGCTTTGTAATTCAGTCCAGAATTAATAATTTTTCATTTTCGAAAATGAACTGTTTGTAACAGGAACACATGAGTTAAGAAGGGTAACTTTGGCTTTGTACTTCAGTCCAAAATTGATAATTTGTGGCACTCGAAAACGAACTTTTGGTAATAGGAACACATGAGCTAAGAAGGGTAACTTTGGCTTTGTATTTCAGTCCAAAATTAATAATTTTTCATTCTCGAAAACGAACTGTTTGTAACAGGAACACATGAGTTAAGAAGGGTAAATTTGGGCTTTGTAATTCAGTCCAGAATTAATAATTTTTCATTTTCGAAAATGAACTGTTTGTAACAGGAACACATGAGTGAAGAAGGGTAACTTTGGCTTTGTACTTCAGTCCAAAATTGATAATTTGTGGCACTCGAAAACGAACTTTTGGTAATAGGAACACATGAGCTAAGAAGGGTAACTTTGGCTTTGTATTTCAGTCCAAAATTAATAATTTTTCATTCTCGAGAACGAACTGTTTGTAACAGGAACACATGAGTTAAGAAGGGTAACTTTGCCTTTGTACTTCAGTCCAAAATTGATAATTTGTCGCACTCGAAAATGAACTGTTTGTAACAGGAACACATGAGCTAAGAAGGGTAAGTTTGGCTTTGTATTTCAGTCCAAAATTGATAATTTGTCGCACTCGAAAACAAACTTTTGGTAATAGGAACACATGAGTTAAGAAGGGTAAGTTGAGCTTTGTATTTCGGTCTAAAATTAATAATGTTTCGCACTCGAAAACTAAATGTTTGTAACAGGAAGACATGAGCTAAGAAGGTTAAGTTTGGCTTTGTATTTCAGTTTAAGATTAATAATTTTTCATTTTCGAAAATGAACTGTTTGTAACAGGGACACATGAGTTAAGAAGGGCAAGTTTGGCGTTGTATTTCAGAGCAAAATTAATAATTTGTCGCACTCGAAAACGAACTTTTGGTAACAGGAACATATGGGTTAAGAAGTGTAAGTTTGGCTTTGTATTTCAACCAAAAATTAATAATTTTTCATTCTCGAAAACGAACTGTTTGTAACAGGAACACATGAGTTAAGAAGGGTAAATTTGGGCTTTGTAATTCAGTCCAGAATTAATAATTTTTCATTTTCGAAAATGAACTGTTTGTAACAGGAACACATGAGTTAAGAAGGGTAACTTTGGCTTTGTACTTCAGTCCAAAATTGATAATTTGTGGCACTCGAAAACGAACTTTTGGTAATAGGAACACATGAGCTAAGAAGGGTAACTTTGGCTTTGTATTTCAGTCCAAAATTAATAATTTTTCATTCTCGAAAACGAACTGTTTGTAACAGGAACACATGAGTTAAGAAGGGTAAATTTGGGCTTTGTAATTCAGTCCAGAATTAATAATTTTTCATTTTCGAAAATGAACTGTTTGTAACAGGAACACATGAGTTAAGAAGGGTAACTTTGGCTTTGTACTTCAGTCCAAAATTGATAATTTGTGGCACTCGAAAACGAACTTTTGGTAATAGGAACACATGAGCTAAGAAGGGTAACTTTGGCTTTGTATTTCAGTCCAAAATTAATAATTTTTCATTCTCGAGAACGAACTGTTTGTAACAGGAACACATGAGTTAAGAAGGGTAACTTTGCCTTTGTACTTCAGTCCAAAATTGATAATTTGTCGCACTCGAAAATGAACTGTTTGTAACAGGAACACATGAGCTAAGAAGGGTAAGTTTGGCTTTGTATTTCAGTCCAAAATTGATAATTTGTCGCACTCGAAAACAAACTTTTGGTAATAGGAACACATGAGTTAAGAAGGGTAAGTTGAGCTTTGTATTTCGGTCTAAAATTAATAATGTTTCGCACTCGAAAACTAAATGTTTGTAACAGGAAGACATGAGCTAAGAAGGTTAAGTTTGGCTTTGTATTTCAGTTTAAGATTAATAATTTTTCATTTTCGAAAATGAACTGTTTGTAACAGGGACACATGAGTTAAGAAGGGCAAGTTTGGCGTTGTATTTCAGAGCAAAATTAATAATTTGTCGCACTCGAAAACGAACTTTTGGTAACAGGAACATATGGGTTAAGAAGTGTAAGTTTGGCTTTGTATTTCAACCAAAAATTAATAATTTTTCATTCTCGAAAACGAACTGTTTGTAACAGGAACACATGAGTGAAGAAGGGTAAGTTTGGCTTTGTATTTCAGTCCAAAATTAATAATTTTTCATTCTCGAGAACGAACTGTTTGTAACAGGAACACATGAGTTAAGAAGGGTAACTTTGCCTTTGTACTTCAGTCCAAAATTGATAATTTGTGGCACTCGAAAACGAACTTTTGGTAATAGGAACACATGAGCTAAGAAGGGTAACTTTGGCTTTGTATTTCAGTCCAAAATTAATAATTTTTCATTCTCGAAAACGAACTGTTTGTAACAGGAACACATGAGTTAAGAAGGGTAAATTTGGGCTTTGTAATTCAGTCCAGAATTAATAATTTTTCATTTTCGAAAATGAACTGTTTGTAACAGGAACACATGAGTTAAGAAGGGTAACTTTGGCTTTGTACTTCAGTCCAAAATTGATAATTTGTGGCACTCGAAAACGAACTTTTGGTAATAGGAACACATGAGCTAAGAAGGGTAACTTTGGCTTTGTATTTCAGTCCAAAATTAATAATTTTTCATTCTCGAAAACGAACTGTTTGTAACAGGAACACATGAGTTAAGAAGGGTAAATTTGGGCTTTGTAATTCAGTCCAGAATTAATAATTTTTCATTTTCGAAAATGAACTGTTTGTAACAGGAACACATGAGTTAAGAAGGGTAACTTTGGCTTTGTACTTCAGTCCAAAATTGATAATTTGTGGCACTCGAAAACGAACTTTTGGTAATAGGAACACATGAGCTAAGAAGGGTAACTTTGGCTTTGTATTTCAGTCCAAAATTAATAATTTTTCATTCTCGAAAACGAACTGTTTGTAACAGGAACACATGAGTTAAGAAGGGTAAATTTGGGCTTTGTAATTCAGTCCAGAATTAATAATTTTTCATTTTCGAAAATGAACTGTTTGTAACAGGAACACATGAGTTAAGAAGGGTAACTTTGGCTTTGTACTTCAGTCCAAAATTGATAATTTGTGGCACTCGAAAACGAACTTTTGGTAATAGGAACACATGAGCTAAGAAGGGTAACTTTGGCTTTGTATTTCAGTCCAAAATTAATAATTTTTCATTCTCGAAAACGAACTGTTTGTAACAGGAACACATGAGTTAAGATGGGTAAATTTGGGCTTTGTAATTCAGTCCAGAATTAATAATTTTTCATTTTCGAAAATGAACTGTTTGTAACAGGAACACATGAGTTAAGAAGGGTAACTTTGGCTTTGTACTTCAGTCCAAAATTGATAATTTGTGGCACTCGAAAACGAACTTTTGGTAATAGGAACACATGAGCTAAGAAGGGTAACTTTGGCTTTGTATTTCAGTCCAAAATTAATAATTTTTCATTCTCGAAAACGAACTGTTTGTAACAGGAACACATGAGTTAAGATGGGTAAATTTGGGCTTTGTAATTCAGTCCAGAATTAATAATTTTTCATTTTCGAAAATGAACTGTTTGTAACAGGAACACATGAGTTAAGAAGGGTAACTTTGGCTTTGTACTTCAGTCCAAAATTGATAATTTGTGGCACTCGAAAACGAACTTTTGGTAATAGGAACACATGAGCTAAGAAGGGTAACTTTGGCTTTGTATTTCAGTCCAAAATTAATAATTTTTCATTCTCGAAAACGAACTGTTTGTAACAGGAACACATGAGTTAAGAAGGGTAAATTTGGGCTTTGTAATTCAGTCCAGAATTAATAATTTTTCATTTTCGAAAATGAACTGTTTGTAACAGGAACACATGAGTTAAGAAGGGTAACTTTGGCTTTGTACTTCAGTCCAAAATTGATAATTTGTGGCACTCGAAAACGAACTTTTGGTAATAGGAACACATGAGCTAAGAAGGGTAACTTTGGCTTTGTATTTCAGTCCAAAATTAATAATTTTTCATTCTCGAAAACGAACTGTTTGTAACAGGAACACATGAGTTAAGAAGGGTAAATTTGGGCTTTGTAATTCAGTCCAGAATTAATAATTTTTCATTTTCGAAAATGAACTGTTTGTAACAGGAACACATGAGTTAAGAAGGGTAACTTTGGCTTTGTATTTCAGTCCAAAATTAATAATTTTTCATTCTCGAGAACGAACTGTTTGTAACAGGAACACATGAGTTAAGAAGGGTAACTTTGCCTTTGTACTTCAGTCCAAAATTGATAATTTGTCGCACTCGAAAATGAACTGTTTGTAACAGGAACACATGAGCTAAGAAGGGTAAGTTTGGCTTTGTATTTCAGTCCAAAATTGATAATTTGTCGCACTCGAAAACAAACTTTTGGTAATAGGAACACATGAGTTAAGAAGGGTAAGTTGAGCTTTGTATTTCGGTCTAAAATTAATAATGTTTCGCACTCGAAAACTAAATGTTTGTAACAGGAAGACATGAGCTAAGAAGGTTAAGTTTGGCTTTGTATTTCAGTTTAAGATTAATAATTTTTCATTTTCGAAAATGAACTGTTTGTAACAGGGACACATGAGTTAAGAAGGGCAAGTTTGGCGTTGTATTTCAGAGCAAAATTAATAATTTGTCGCACTCGAAAACGAACTTTTGGTAACAGGAACATATGGGTTAAGAAGTGTAAGTTTGGCTTTGTATTTCAACCAAAAATTAATAATTTTTCATTCTCGAAAACGAACTGTTTGTAACAGGAACACATGAGTGAAGAAGGGTAAGTTTGGCTTTGTATTTCAGTCCAAAATTAATAATTTTTCATTCTCGAAAACGAACTGTTTGTAACAGGAACACATGAGTTAAGAAGGGTAACTTTGGCTTTGTATTTCAGTCCAAAATTAATAATTTTTCATTCTCGAGAACGAACTGTTTGTAACAGGAACACATGAGTTAAGAAGGGTAACTTTGCCTTTGTACTTCAGTCCAAAATTGATAATTTGTGGCACTCGAAAACGAACTTTTGGTAATAGGAACACATGAGCTAAGAAGGGTAACTTTGGCTTTGTATTTCAGTCCAAAATTAATAATTTTTCATTCTCGAAAACGAACTGTTTGTAACAGGAACACATGAGTTAAGAAGGGTAACTTTGGCTTTGTATTTCAGTCCAAAATTAATAATTTTTCATTCTCGAGAACGAACTGTTTGTAACAGGAACACATGAGTTAAGAAGGGTAACTTTGCCTTTGTACTTCAGTCCAAAATTGATAATTTGTCGCACTCGAAAATGAACTGTTTGTAACAGGAACACATGAGCTAAGAAGGGTAAGTTTGGCTTTGTATTTCAGTCCAAAATTGATAATTTGTCGCACTCGAAAACAAACTTTTGGTAATAGGAACACATGAGTTAAGAAGGGTAAGTTGAGCTTTGTATTTCGGTCTAAAATTAATAATGTTTCGCACTCGAAAACTAAATGTTTGTAACAGGAAGACATGAGCTAAGAAGGTTAAGTTTGGCTTTGTATTTCAGTTTAAGATTAATAATTTTTCATTTTCGAAAATGAACTGTTTGTAACAGGGACACATGAGTTAAGAAGGGCAAGTTTGGCGTTGTATTTCAGAGCAAAATTAATAATTTGTCGCACTCGAAAACGAACTTTTGGTAACAGGAACATATGGGTTAAGAAGTGTAAGTTTGGCTTTGTATTTCAACCAAAAATTAATAATTTTTCATTCTCGAAAACGAACTGTTTGTAACAGGAACACATGAGTGAAGAAGGGTAAGTTTGGCTTTGTATTTCAGTCCAAAATTAATAATTTTTCATTCTCGAAAACGAACTGTTTGTAACAGGAACACATGAGTTAAGAAGGGTAACTTTGGCTTTGTATTTCAGTCCAAAATTAATAATTTTTCATTCTCGAGAACGAACTGTTTGTAACAGGAACACATGAGTTAAGAAGGGTAACTTTGCCTTTGTACTTCAGTCCAAAATTGATAATTTGTGGCACTCGAAAACGAACTTTTGGTAATAGGAACACATGAGCTAAGAAGGGTAACTTTGGCTTTGTATTTCAGTCCAAAATTAATAATTTTTCATTCTCGAAAACGAACTGTTTGTAACAGGAACACATGAGTTAAGAAGGGTAACTTTGGCTTTGTATTTCAGTCCAAAATTAATAATTTTTCATTCTCGAGAACGAACTGTTTGTAACAGGAACACATGAGTTAAGAAGGGTAACTTTGCCTTTGTACTTCAGTCCAAAATTGATAATTTGTCGCACTCGAAAATGAACTGTTTGTAACAGGAACACATGAGCTAAGAAGGGTAAGTTTGGCTTTGTATTTCAGTCCAAAATTGATAATTTGTCGCACTCGAAAACAAACTTTTGGTAATAGGAACACATGAGTTAAGAAGGGTAAGTTGAGCTTTGTATTTCGGTCTAAAATTAATAATGTTTCGCACTCGAAAACTAAATGTTTGTAACAGGAAGACATGAGCTAAGAAGGTTAAGTTTGGCTTTGTATTTCAGTTTAAGATTAATAATTTTTCATTTTCGAAAATGAACTGTTTGTAACAGGGACACATGAGTTAAGAAGGGCAAGTTTGGCGTTGTATTTCAGAGCAAAATTAATAATTTGTCGCACTCGAAAACGAACTTTTGGTAACAGGAACATATGGGTTAAGAAGTGTAAGTTTGGCTTTGTATTTCAACCAAAAATTAATAATTTTTCATTCTCGAAAACGAACTGTTTGTAACAGGAACACATGAGTGAAGAAGGGTAAGTTTGGCTTTGTATTTCAGTCCAAAATTAATAATTTTTCATTCTCGAAAACGAACTGTTTGTAACAGGAACACATGAGTTAAGAAGGGTAACTTTGGCTTTGTACTTCAGTCCAAAATTGATAATTTGTGGCACTCGAAAACGAACTTTTGGTAATAGGAACACATGAGCTAAGAAGGGTAAGTTTGGCTTTGTATTTCAGTCCAAAATTAATAATTTTTCATTCTCGAAAACGAACTGTTTGTAACAGGAACACATGAGTTAAGAAGGGTAAATTTGGGCTTTGTAATTCAGTCCAGAATTAATAATTTTTCATTTTCGAAAATGAACTGTTTGTAACAGGAACACATGAGTTAAGAAGGGTAACTTTGGCTTTGTATTTCAGTCCAAAATTAATAATTTTTCATTCTCGAGAACGAACTGTTTGTAACAGGAACACATGAGTTAAGAAGGGTAACTTTGCCTTTGTACTTCAGTCCAAAATTGATAATTTGTCGCACTCGAAGATGAACTGTTTGTAACAGGAACACATGAGCTAAGAAGGGTAAGTTTGGCTTTGTATTTCAGTCCAAAATTGATAATTTGTCGCACTCGAAAACAAACTTTTGGTAATAGGAACACATGAGTTAAGAAGGGTAAGTTGAGCTTTGTATTTCGGTCTAAAATTAATAATGTTTCGCACTCGAAAACTAAATGTTTGTAACAGGAAGACATGAGCTAAGAAGGTTAAGTTTGGCTTTGTATTTCAGTTTAAGATTAATAATTTTTCATTTTCGAAAATGAACTGTTTGTAACAGGGACACATGAGTTAAGAAGGGCAAGTTTGGCGTTGTATTTCAGAGCAAAATTAATAATTTGTCGCACTCGAAAACGAACTTTTGGTAACAGGAACATATGGGTTAAGAAGTGTAAGTTTGGCTTTGTATTTCAACCAAAAATTAATAATTTTTCATTCTCGAAAACGAACTGTTTGTAACAGGAACACATGAGTGAAGAAGGGTAAGTTTGGCTTTGTATTTCAGTCCAAAATTAATAATTTTTCATTCTCGAAAACGAACTGTTTGTAACAGGAACACATGAGTTAAGAAGGGTAACTTTGGCTTTGTATTTCAGTCCAAAATTAATAATTTTTCATTCTCGAGAACGAACTGCTTGTAACAGGAACACATGAGTTAAGAAGGGTAACTTTGGCTTTGTACTTCAGTCCAAAATTGATAATTTGTGGCACTCGAAAACGAACTTTTGGTAATAGGAACACATGAGCTAAGAAGGGTAAGTTTGGCTTTGTATTTCAGTCCAAAATTAATAATTTTTCATTCTCGAAAACGAACTGTTTGTAACAGGAACACATGAGTTAAGAAGGGTAACTTTGGCTTTGTATTTCAGTCCAAAATTAATAATTTTTCATTCTCGAGAACGAACTGTTTGTAACAGGAACACATGAGTTAAGAAGGGTAACTTTGCCTTTGTACTTCAGTCCAAAATTGATAATTTGTCGCACTCGAAAATGAACTGTTTGTAACAGGAACACATGAGCTAAGAAGGGTAAGTTTGGCTTTGTATTTCAGTCCAAAATTGATAATTTGTCGCACTCGAAAACAAACTTTTGGTAATAGGAACACATGAGTTAAGAAGGGTAAGTTGAGCTTTGTATTTCGGTCTAAAATTAATAATGTTTCGCACTCGAAAACTAAATGTTTGTAACAGGAAGACATGAGCTAAGAAGGTTAAGTTTGGCTTTGTATTTCAGTTTAAGATTAATAATTTTTCATTTTCGAAAATGAACTGTTTGTAACAGGGACACATGAGTTAAGAAGGGCAAGTTTGGCGTTGTATTTCAGAGCAAAATTAATAATTTGTCGCACTCGAAAACGAACTTTTGGTAACAGGAACATATGGGTTAAGAAGTGTAAGTTTGGCTTTGTATTTCAACCAAAAATTAATAATTTTTCATTCTCGAAAACGAACTGTTTGTAACAGGAACACATGAGTGAAGAAGGGTAAGTTTGGCTTTGTATTTCAGTCCAAAATTAATAATTTTTCATTCTCGAAAACGAACTGTTTGTAACAGGAACACATGAGTTAAGAAGGGTAACTTTGGCTTTGTACTTCAGTCCAAAATTGATAATTTGTGGCACTCGAAAACGAACTTTTGGTAATAGGAACACATGAGCTAAGAAGGGTAAGTTTGGCTTTGTATTTCAGTCCAAAATTAATAATTTTTCATTCTCGAAAACGAACTGTTTGTAACAGGAACACATGAGTTAAGAAGGGTAAATTTGGGCTTTGTAATTCAGTCCAGAATTAATAATTTTTCATTTTCGAAAATGAACTGTTTGTAACAGGAACACATGAGTTAAGAAGGGTAACTTTGGCTTTGTACTTCAGTCCAAAATTGATAATTTGTGGCACTCGAAAACGAACTTTTGGTAATAGGAACACATGAGCTAAGAAGGGTAACTTTGGCTTTGTATTTCAGTCCAAAATTAATAATTTTTCATTCTCGAAAACGAACTGTTTGTAACAGGAACACATGAGTTAAGAAGGGTAACTTTGGCTTTGTACTTCAGTCCAAAATTGATAATTTGTGGCACTCGAAAACGAACTTTTGGTAATAGGAACACATGAGCTAAGAAGGGTAAGTTTGGCTTTGTATTTCAGTCCAAAATTAATAATTTTTCATTCTCGAAAACGAACTGTTTGTAACAGGAACACATGAGTTAAGAAGGGTAAATTTGGGCTTTGTAATTCAGTCCAGAATTAATAATTTTTCATTTTCGAAAATGAACTGTTTGTAACAGGAACACATGAGTTAAGAAGGGTAACTTTGGCTTTGTACTTCAGTCCAAAATTGATAATTTGTGGCACTCGAAAACGAACTTTTGGTAATAGGAACACATGAGCTAAGAAGGGTAACTTTGGCTTTGTATTTCAGTCCAAAATTAATAATTTTTCATTCTCGAAAACGAACTGTTTGTAACAGGAACACATGAGTTAAGATGGGTAAATTTGGGCTTTGTAATTCAGTCCAGAATTAATAATTTTTCATTTTCGAAAATGAACTGTTTGTAACAGGAACACATGAGTTAAGAAGGGTAACTTTGGCTTTGTACTTCAGTCCAAAATTGATAATTTGTGGCACTCGAAAACGAACTTTTGGTAATAGGAACACATGAGCTAAGAAGGGTAACTTTGGCTTTGTATTTCAGTCCAAAATTAATAATTTTTCATTCTCGAAAACGAACTGTTTGTAACAGGAACACATGAGTTAAGATGGGTAAATTTGGGCTTTGTAATTCAGTCCAGAATTAATAATTTTTCATTTTCGAAAATGAACTGTTTGTAACAGGAACACATGAGTTAAGAAGGGTAACTTTGGCTTTGTACTTCAGTCCAAAATTGATAATTTGTGGCACTCGAAAACGAACTTTTGGTAATAGGAACACATGAGCTAAGAAGGGTAACTTTGGCTTTGTATTTCAGTCCAAAATTAATAATTTTTCATTCTCGAAAACGAACTGTTTGTAACAGGAACACATGAGTTAAGAAGGGTAAATTTGGGCTTTGTAATTCAGTCCAGAATTAATAATTTTTCATTTTCGAAAATGAACTGTTTGTAACAGGAACACATGAGTTAAGAAGGGTAACTTTGGCTTTGTATTTCAGTCCAAAATTAATAATTTTTCATTCTCGAGAACGAACTGTTTGTAACAGGAACACATGAGTTAAGAAGGGTAACTTTGCCTTTGTAGTTCAGTCCAAAATTGATAATTTGTCGCACTCGAAAATGAACTGTTTGTAACAGGAACACATGAGCTAAGAAGGGTAAGTTTGGCTTTGTATTTCAGTCCAAAATTGATAATTTGTCGCACTCGAAAACAAACTTTTGGTAATAGGAACACATGAGTTAAGAAGGGTAAGTTGAGCTTTGTATTTCGGTCTAAAATTAATAATGTTTCGCACTCGAAAACTAAATGTTTGTAACAGGAAGACATGAGCTAAGAAGGTTAAGTTTGGCTTTGTATTTCAGTTTAAGATTAATAATTTTTCATTTTCGAAAATGAACTGTTTGTAACAGGGACACATGAGTTAAGAAGGGCAAGTTTGGCGTTGTATTTCAGAGCAAAATTAATAATTTGTCGCACTCGAAAACGAACTTTTGGTAACAGGAACATATGGGTTAAGAAGTGTAAGTTTGGCTTTGTATTTCAACCAAAAATTAATAATTTTTCATTCTCGAAAACGAACTGTTTGTAACAGGAACACATGAGTGAAGAAGGGTAAGTTTGGCTTTGTATTTCAGTCCAAAATTAATAATTTTTCATTCTCGAAAACGAACTGTTTGTAACAGGAACACATGAGTTAAGAAGGGTAACTTTGGCTTTGTACTTCAGTCCAAAATTGATAATTTGTGGCACTCGAAAACGAACTTTTGGTAATAGGAACACATGAGCTAAGAAGGGTAAGTTTGGCTTTGTATTTCAGTCCAAAATTAATAATTTTTCATTCTCGAAAACGAACTGTTTGTAACAGGAACACATGAGTTAAGAAGGGTAAATTTGGGCTTTGTAATTCAGTCCAGAATTAATAATTTTTCATTTTCGAAAATGAACTGTTTGTAACAGGAACACATGAGTTAAGAAGGGTAACTTTGGCTTTGTACTTCAGTCCAAAATTGATAATTTGTGGCACTCGAAAACGAACTTTTGGTAATAGGAACACATGAGCTAAGAAGGGTAACTTTGGCTTTGTATTTCAGTCCAAAATTAATAATTTTTCATTCTCGAAAACGAACTGTTTGTAACAGGAACACATGAGTTAAGAAGGGTAACTTTGGCTTTGTACTTCAGTCCAAAATTGATAATTTGTGGCACTCGAAAACGAACTTTTGGTAATAGGAACACATGAGCTAAGAAGGGTAAGTTTGGCTTTGTATTTCAGTCCAAAATTAATAATTTTTCATTCTCGAAAACAAACTGTTTGTAACAGGAACACATGAGTTAAGAAGGGTAAATTTGGGCTTTGTAATTCAGTCCAGAATTAATAATTTTTCATTTTCGAAAATGAACTGTTTGTAACAGGAACACATGAGTTAAGAAGGGTAACTTTGGCTTTGTACTTCAGTCCAAAATTGATAATTTGTGGCACTCGAAAACGAACTTTTGGTAATAGGAACACATGAGCTAAGAAGGGTAACTTTGGCTTTGTATTTCAGTCCAAAATTAATAATTTTTCATTCTCGAAAACGAACTGTTTGTAACAGGAACACATGAGTTAAGAAGGGTAAATTTGGGCTTTGTAATTCAGTCCAGAATTAATAATTTTTCATTTTCGAAAATGAACTGTTTGTAACAGGAACACATGAGTTAAGAAGGGTAACTTTGGCTTTGTACTTCAGTCCAAAATTGATAATTTGTGGCACTCGAAAACGAACTTTTGGTAATAGGAACACATGAGCTAAGAAGGGTAACTTTGGCTTTGTATTTCAGTCCAAAATTAATAATTTTTCATTCTCGAAAACGAACTGTTTGTAACAGGAACACATGAGTTAAGAAGGGTAAATTTGGGCTTTGTAATTCAGTCCAGAATTAATAATTTTTCATTTTCGAAAATGAACTGTTTGTAACAGGAACACATGAGTTAAGAAGGGTAACTTTGGCTTTGTACTTCAGTCCAAAATTGATAATTTGTGGCACTCGAAAACGAACTTTTGGTAATAGGAACACATGAGCTAAGAAGGGTAACTTTGGCTTTGTATTTCAGTCCAAAATTAATAATTTTTCATTCTCGAAAACGAACTGTTTGTAACAGGAACCATGAGTTAAGAAGGGTAAATTTGGGCTTTGTAATTCAGTCCAGAATTAATAATTTTTCATTTTCGAAAATGAACTGTTTGTAACAGGAACACATGAGTTAAGAAGGGTAACTTTGGCTTTGTACTTCAGTCCAAAATTGATAATTTGTGGCACTCGAAAACGAACTTTTGGTAATAGGAACACATGAGCTAAGAAGGGTAACTTTGGCTTTGTATTTCAGTCCAAAATTAATAATTTTTCATTCTCGAAAACGAACTGTTTGTAACAGGAACCATGAGTTAAGAAGGGTAAATTTGGGCTTTGTAATTCAGTCCAGAATTAATAATTTTTCATTTTCGAAAATGAACTGTTTGTAACAGGAACACATGAGTTAAGAAGGGTAACTTTGGCTTTGTATTTCAGTCCAAAATTAATAATTTTTCATTCTCGAGAACGAACTGTTTGTAACAGGAACACATGAGTTAAGAAGGGTAACTTTGCCTTTGTACTTCAGTCCAAAATTGATAATTTGTCGCACTCGAAAATGAACTGTTTGTAACAGGAACACATGAGCTAAGAAGGGTAAGTTTGGCTTTGTATTTCAGTCCAAAATTGATAATTTGTCGCACTCGAAAACAAACTTTTGGTAATAGGAACACATGAGTTAAGAAGGGTAAGTTGAGCTTTGTATTTCGGTCTAAAATTAATAATGTTTCGCACTCGAAAACTAAATGTTTGTAACAGGAAGACATGAGCTAAGAAGGTTAAGTTTGGCTTTGTATTTCAGTTTAAGATTAATAATTTTTCATTTTCGAAAATGAACTGTTTGTAACAGGGACACATGAGTTAAGAAGGGCAAGTTTGGCGTTGTATTTCAGAGCAAAATTAATAATTTGTCGCACTCGAAAACGAACTTTTGGTAACAGGAACATATGGGTTAAGAAGTGTAAGTTTGGCTTTGTATTTCAACCAAAAATTAATAATTTTTCATTCTCGAAAACGAACTGTTTGTAACAGGAACACATGAGTGAAGAAGGGTAAGTTTGGCTTTGTATTTCAGTCCAAAATTAATAATTTTTCATTCTCGAAAACGAACTGTTTGTAACAGGAACACATGAGTTAAGAAGGGTAACTTTGGCTTTGTACTTCAGTCCAAAATTGATAATTTGTGGCACTCGAAAACGAACTTTTGGTAATAGGAACACATGAGCTAAGAAGGGTAAGTTTGGCTTTGTATTTCAGTCCAAAATTAATAATTTTTCATTCTCGAAAACGAACTGTTTGTAACAGGAACACATGAGTTAAGAAGGGTAAATTTGGGCTTTGTAATTCAGTCCAGAATTAATAATTTTTCATTTTCGAAAATGAACTGTTTGTAACAGGAACACATGAGTTAAGAAGGGTAACTTTGGCTTTGTACTTCAGTCCAAAATTGATAATTTGTGGCACTCGAAAACGAACTTTAGGTAATAGGAACACATGAGCTAAGAAGGGTAACTTTGGCTTTGTATTTCAGTCCAAAATTAATAATTTTTCATTCTCGAAAACGAACTGTTTGTAACAGGAACACATGAGTTAAGATGGGTAAATTTGGGCTTTGTAATTCAGTCCAGAATTAATAATTTTTCATTTTCGAAAATGAACTGTTTGTAACAGGAACACATGAGTTAAGAAGGGTAACTTTGGCTTTGTACTTCAGTCCAAAATTGATAATTTGTGGCACTCGAAAACGAACTTTTGGTAATAGGAACACATGAGCTAAGAAGGGTAACTTTGGCTTTGTATTTCAGTCCAAAATTAATAATTTTTCATTCTCGAAAACGAACTGTTTGTAACAGGAACACATGAGTTAAGAAGGGTAAATTTGGGCTTTGTAATTCAGTCCAGAATTAATAATTTTTCATTTTCGAAAATGAACTGTTTGTAACAGGAACACATGAGTTAAGAAGGGTAACTTTGGCTTTGTATTTCAGTCCAAAATTAATAATTTTTCATTCTCGAGAACGAACTGTTTGTAACAGGAACACATGAGTTAAGAAGGGTAACTTTGCCTTTGTACTTCAGTCCAAAATTGATAATTTGTCGCACTCGAAAATGAACTGTTTGTAACAGGAACACATGAGCTAAGAAGGGTAAGTTTGGCTTTGTATTTCAGTCCAAAATTGATAATTTGTCGCACTCGAAAACAAACTTTTGGTAATAGGAACACATGAGTTAAGAAGGGTAAGTTGAGCTTTGTATTTCGGTCTAAAATTAATAATGTTTCGCACTCGAAAACTAAATGTTTGTAACAGGAAGACATGAGCTAAGAAGGTTAAGTTTGGCTTTGTATTTCAGTTTAAGATTAATAATTTTTCATTTTCGAAAATGAACTGTTTGTAACAGGGACACATGAGTTAAGAAGGGCAAGTTTGGCGTTGTATTTCAGAGCAAAATTAATAATTTGTCGCACTCGAAAACGAACTTTTGGTAACAGGAACATATGGGTTAAGAAGTGTAAGTTTGGCTTTGTATTTCAACCAAAAATTAATAATTTTTCATTCTCGAAAACGAACTGTTTGTAACAGGAACACATGAGTGAAGAAGGGTAAGTTTGGCTTTGTATTTCAGTCCAAAATTAATAATTTTTTATTCTCGAAAACGAACTGTTTGTAACAGGAACACATGAGTTAAGAAGGGTAACTTTGGCTTTGTACTTCAGTCCAAAATTGATAATTTGTGGCACTCGAAAACGAACTTTTGGTAATAGGAACACATGAGCTAAGAAGGGTAAGTTTGGCTTTGTATTTCAGTCCAAAATTAATAATTTTTCTGTCTCGAAAACGAACTGTTTGTAACAGGAACACATGAGTTAAGAAGGGTAAATTTGGGCTTTGTAATTCAGTCCAGAATTAATAATTTTTCATTTTCGAAAATGAACTGTTTGTAACAGGAACACATGAGTTAAGAAGGGTAACTTTGGCTTTGTACTTCAGTCCAAAATTGATAATTTGTGGCACTCGAAAACGAACTTTTGGTAATAGGAACACATGAGCTAAGAAGGGTAACTTTGGCTTTGTATTTCAGTCCAAAATTAATAATTTTTCATTCTCGAAAACGAACTGTTTGTAACAGGAACACATGAGTTAAGAAGGGTAACTTTGGCTTTGTACTTCAGTCCAAAATTGATAATTTGTGGCACTCGAAAACGAACTTTTGGTAATAGGAACACATGAGCTAAGAAGGGTAAGTTTGGCTTTGTATTTCAGTCCAAAATTAATAATTTTTCATTCTCGAAAACGAACTGTTTGTAACAGGAACACATGAGTTAAGAAGGGTAAATTTGGGCTTTGTAATTCAGTCCAGAATTAATAATTTTTCATTTTCGAAAATGAACTGTTTGTAACAGGAACACATGAGTTAAGAAGGGTAACTTTGGCTTTGTACTTCAGTCCAAAATTGATAATTTGTGGCACTCGAAAACGAACTTTTGGTAATAGGAACACATGAGCTAAGAAGGGTAACTTTGGCTTTGTATTTCAGTCCAAAATTAATAATTTTTCATTCTCGAAAACGAACTGTTTGTAACAGGAACACATGAGTTAAGAAGGGTAAATTTGGGCTTTGTAATTCAGTCCAGAATTAATAATTTTTCATTTTCGAAAATGAACTGTTTGTAACAGGAACACATGAGTTAAGAAGGGTAACTTTGGCTTTGTACTTCAGTCCAAAATTGATAATTTGTGGCACTCGAAAACGAACTTTTGGTAATAGGAACACATGAGCTAAGAAGGGTAACTTTGGCTTTGTATTTCAGTCCAAAATTAATAATTTTTCATTTTCGAAAATGAACTGTTTGTAACAGGAACACATGAGTTAAGAAGGGTAACTTTGGCTTTGTACTTCAGTCCAAAATTGATAATTTGTGGCACTCGAAAACGAACTTTTGGTAATAGGAACACATGAGCTAAGAAGGGTAACTTTGGCTTTGTATTTCAGTCCAAAATTAATAATTTTTCATTCTCGAAAACGAACTGTTTGTAACAGGAACACATGAGTTAAGAAGGGTAAATTTGGGCTTTGTAATTCAGTCCAGAATTAATAATTTTTCATTTTCGAAAATGAACTGTTTGTAACAGGAACACATGAGTTAAGAAGGGTAACTTTGGCTTTGTACTTCAGTCCAAAATTGATAATTTGTGGCACTCGAAAACGAACTTTTGGTAATAGGAACACATGAGCTAAGAAGGGTAACTTTGGCTTTGTATTTCAGTCCAAAATTAATAATTTTTCATTCTCGAAAACGAACTGTTTGTAACAGGAACACATGAGTTAAGAAGGGTAAATTTGGGCTTTGTAATTCAGTCCAGAATTAATAATTTTTCATTTTCGAAAATGAACTGTTTGTAACAGGAACACATGAGTTAAGAAGGGTAACTTTGGCTTTGTACTTCAGTCCAAAATTGATAATTTGTGGCACTCGAAAACGAACTTTTGGTAATAGGAACACATGAGCTAAGAAGGGTAACTTTGGCTTTGTATTTCAGTCCAAAATTAATAATTTTTCATTCTCGAAAACGAACTGTTTGTAACAGGAACACATGAGTTAAGATGGGTAAATTTGGGCTTTGTAATTCAGTCCAGAATTAATAATTTTTCATTTTCGAAAATGAACTGTTTGTAACAGGAACACATGAGTTAAGAAGGGTAACTTTGGCTATGTATTTCAGTCCAAAATTAATAATTTTTCATTCTCGAGAACGAACTGTTTGTAACAGGAACACATGAGTTAAGAAGGGTAACTTTGCCTTTGTACTTCAGTCCAAAATTGATAATTTGTCGCACTCGAAAATGAACTGTTTGTAACAGGAACACATGAGTTAAGAAGGGTAACTTTGGCTTTGTACTTCAGTCCAAAATTGATAATTTGTGGCACTCGAAAACGAACTTTTGGTAATAGGAACACATGAGCTAAGAAGGGTAAGTTTGGCTTTGTATTTCAGTCCAAAATTGATAATTTGTCGCACTCGAAAACAAACTTTTGGTAATAGAAACATATGAGTTAAGAAGGTTAACCTTGGCTTTGTATTTCAGTTCAAAATTAATAATTTTTCATTTTCGAAAATGAACTGTTTGCAACAGGAACACATGAGTTAAGAAGGGTAACTTTGGCTTTGTACTTCAGTCCAAAATTGATAATTTGTTGCACTCGAAAACGAACTTTTGGTAATAGGAACACATGAGCTGAGAAGGGTAAGTTTGGCTTTGTATTTCAGTCCAAAATTAATAATTTGTCGCACTCGATAACGAACTTTTGGTAATAGAAACATATGAGTTAAGAAGGTTAACCTTGGCTTTGTATTTCAGTTCAAAATTAATAATTTTTCATTTTCGAAAATGAACTGTTTGCAACAGGAACACATGAGTTAAGAAGGGTAACTTTGGCTTTGTACTTCAGTCCAAAATTGATAATTTGTGGCACTCGAAAACGAACTTTTGGTAATAGGAACACATGAGCTGAGAAGGGTAAGTTTGGCTTTGTATTTCAGTCCAAAATTAATAATTTTTCATTCTCGAAAACGAACTGTTTGTAACAGGAACACATGAGTTAAGAAGGGTAAATTTGGGCTTTGTAATTCAGTCCAGAATTAATAATTTTTCATTTTCGAAAATGAACTGTTTGTAACAGGAACACATGAGTTAAGAAGGGTAACTTTGGCTTTGTATTTCAGTCCAAAATTGATAATTTGTGGCACTCGAAAACGAACTTTTGGTAATAGGAACACATGAGCTAAGAACGGTAACTTTGGCTTTGTATTTCAGTCCAAAATTAATAATTTTTCATTCTCGAAAACGAACTGTTTGTAACAGGAACACATGAGTTAAGAAGGGTAAGTTTGGCTTTGTAATTCAGTCCAGAATTAATAATTTTTCATTTTCGAAAATGAACTGTTTGTAACAGGAACACATGAGTTAAGAAGGGTAACTTTGGCTTTGTACTTCAGTCCAAAATTGATAATTTGTGGCACTCGAAAACGAACTTTTGGTAATAGGAACACATGAGCTAAGAAGGGTAACTTTGGCTTTGTATTTCAGTCCAAAATTAATAATTTTTCATTCTCGAAAACGAACTGTTTGTAACAGGAACACATGAGTTAAGATGGGTAAATTTGGGCTTTGTAATTCAGTCCAGAATTAATAATTTTTCATTTTCGAAAATGAACTGTTTGTAACAGGAACACATGAGTTAAGAAGGGTAACTTTGGCTTTGTATTTCAGTCCAAAATTAATAATTTTTCATTCTCGAGAACGAACTGTTTGTAACAGGAACACATGAGTTAAGAAGGGTAACTTTGCCTTTGTACTTCAGTCCAAAATTGATAATTTGTCGCACTCGAAAATGAACTGTTTGTAACAGGAACACATGAGTTAAGAAGGGTAACTTTGGCTTTGTACTTCAGTCCAAAATTGATAATTTGTGGCACTCGAAAACGAACTTTTGGTAATAGGAACACATGAGCTAAGAAGGGTAAGTTTGGCTTTGTATTTCAGTCCAAAATTGATAATTTGTCGCACTCGAAAACAAACTTTTGGTAATAGAAACATATGAGTTAAGAAGGTTAACCTTGGCTTTGTATTTCAGTTCAAAATTAATAATTTTTCATTTTCGAAAATGAACTGTTTGTAACAGGAACACATGAGTTAAGAAGGGTAACTTTGGATTTGTACTTCAGTCCAAAATTGATAATTTGTGGCACTCGAAAACGAACTTTTGGTAATAGGAACACATGAGCTGAGAAGGGTAAGTTTGGCTTTGTATTTCAGTCCAAAATTAATAATTTGTCGCACTCGATAACGAACTTTTGGTAATAGAAACATATGAGTTAAGAAGGTTAACCTTGGCTTTGTATTTCAGTTCAAAATTAATAATTTTTCATTTTCGAAAATGAACTGTTTGCAACAGGAACACATGAGTTAAGAAGGGTAACTTTGGCTTTGTACTTCAGTCCAAAATTGATAATTTGTGGCACTCGAAAACGAACTTTTGGTAATAGGAACACATGAGCTAAGAAGGGTAAGTTTGGCTTTGTATTTCAGTCCAAAATTAATAATTTTTCATTCTCGAAAACGAACTGTTTGTAACAGGAACACATGAGTTAAGAAGGGTAAATTTGGGCTTTGTAATTCAGTCCAAAATTGATAATTTGTGGCACTCGAAAACGAACTTTTGGTAATAGGAACACATGAGCTAAGAAGGGTAAGTTTGGCTTTGTATTTCAGTCCAAAATTAATAATTTTTCATTCTCGAAAACGAACTGTTTGTAACAGGAACACATGAGTTAAGATGGGTAACTTTGGCTTTGTATTTCAGTCCAAAATTGATAATTTGTGGCACTCGAAAACGAACTTTTGGTAATAGGAACACATGAGCTAAGAAGGGTAACTTTGGCTTTGTATTTCAGTCCAAAATTAATAATTTTTCATTCTCGAAAACGAACTGTTTGTAACAGGAACACATGAGTTAAGAAGGGTAAGTTTGGCTTTGTAATTCAGTCCAGAATTAATAATTTTTCATTTTCGAAAATGAACTGTTTGTAACAGGAACACATGAGTTAAGAAGGGTAACTTTGGCTTTGTACTTCAGTCCAAAATTGATAATTTGTGGCACTCGAAAACGAACTTTTGGTAATAGGAACACATGAGCTAAGAAGGGTAACTTTGGCTTCGTATTTCAGTCCAAAATTAATAATTTTTCATTCTCGAAAACGAACTGTTTGTAACAGGAACACATGAGTTAAGAAGGGTAAGTTTGGCTTTGTAATTCAGTCCAGAATTAATAATTTTTCATTTTCGAAAATGAACTGTTTGTAACAGGAACACATGAGTTAAGAAGGGTAACTTTGGCTTTGTACTTCAGTCCAAAATTGATAATTTGTGGCACTCGAAAACGAACTTTTGGTAATAGGAACACATGAGCTAAGAAGGGTAACTTTGGCTTTGTATTTCAGTCCAAAATTAATAATTTTTCATTCTCGAGAACGAACTGTTTGTAACAGGAACACATGAGTTAAGAAGGGTAACTTTGGCTTTGTACTTCAGTCCAAAATTGATAATTTGTGGCACTCGAAAACGAACTTTTGGTAATAGGAACACATGAGCTAAGAAGGGTAAGTTTGGCTTTGTATTTCAGTCCAAAATTAATAATTTTTCATTCTCGAAAACGAACTGTTTGTAACAGGAACACATGAGTTAAGAAGGGTAAGTTTGGCTTTGTAATTCAGTCCAGAATTAATAATTTTTCATTTTCGAAAATGAACTGTTTGTAACAGGAACACATGAGTTAAGAAGGGTAACTTTGGCTTTGTACTTCAGTCCAAAATTGATAATTTGTTGCACTCGAAAACGAACTTTTGGTAATAGGAACACATGAGCTGAGAAGGGTAAGTTTGGCTTTGTATTTCAGTCCAAAATTAATAATTTGTCGCACTCGATAACGAACTTTTGGTAATAGAAACATATGAGTTAAGAAGGTTAACCTTGGCTTTGTATTTCAGTTCAAAATTAATAATTTTTCATTTTCGAAAATGAACTGTTTGCAACAGGAACACATGAGTTAAGAAGGGTAACTTTGGCTTTGTACTTCAGTCCAAAATTGATAATTTGTGGCACTCGAAAACGAACTTTTGGTAATAGGAACACATGAGCTGAGAAGGGTAAGTTTGGCTTTGTATTTCAGTCCAAAATTAATAATTTTTCATTCTCGAAAACGAACTGTTTGTAACAGGAACACATGAGTTAAGAAGGGTAAATTTGGGCTTTGTAATTCAGTCCAAAATTAATAATTTTTCATTTTCGAAAATGAACTGTTTGTAACAGGAACACATGAGGTAAGAAGGGTAACTTTGGCTTTGTACTTCAGTCCAAAATTGATAATTTGTGGCACTCGAAAACGAACTTTTGGTAATAGGAACACATGAGCTAAGAAGGGTAAGTTTGGCTTTGTATTTCAGTCCAAAATTAATAATTTTTCATTCTCGAAAACGAACTGTTTGTAACAGGAACACATGAGTTAAGATGGGTAAATTTGGGCTTTGTAATTCAGTCCAGAATTAATAATTTTTCATTTTCGAAAATGAACTGTTTGTAACAGGAACACATGAGTTAAGAAGGGTAACTTTGGCTTTGTATTTCAGTCCAAAATTAATAATTTTTCATTCTCGAGAACGAACTGTTTGTAACAGGAACACATGAGTTAAGAAGGGTAACTTTGCCTTTGTACTTCAGTCCAAAATTGATAATTTGTCGCACTCGAAAATGAACTGTTTGTAACAGGAACACATGAGTTAAGAAGGGTAACTTTGGCTTTGTACTTCAGTCCAAAATTGATAATTTGTGGCACTTGAAAACGAACTTTTGGTAATAGGAACACATGAGCTAAAAAGGGTAAGTTTGGCTTTGTATTTCAGTCCAAAATTAATAATTTTTCATTCTCGAAAACGAACTGTTTGTAACAGGAACACATGAGTTAAGAAGGGTAAGTTTGGCTTTGTAATTCAGTCCAGAATTAATAATTTTTCATTTTCGAAAATGAACTGTTTGTAACAGGAACACATGAGTTAAGAAGGGTAACTTTGGCTTTGTACTTCAGTCCAAAATTGATAATTTGTTGCACTCGAAAACGAACTTTTGGTAATAGGAACACATGAGCTGAGAAGGGTAAGTTTGGCTTTGTATTTCAGTCCAAAATTAATAATTTGTCGCACTCGATAACGAACTTTTGGTAATAGAAACATATGAGTTAAGAAGGTTAACCTTGGCTTTGTATTTCAGTTCAAAATTAATAATTTTTCATTTTCGAAAATGAACTGTTTGCAACAGGAACACATGAGTTAAGAAGGGTAACTTTGGCTTTGTACTTCAGTCCAAAATTGATAATTTGTGGCACTCGAAAACGAACTTTTGGTAATAGGAACACATGAGCTGAGAAGGGTAAGTTTGGCTTTGTATTTCAGTCCAAAATTAATAATTTTTCATTCTCGAAAACGAACTGTTTGTAACAGGAACACATGAGTTAAGAAGGGTAAATTTGGGCTTTGTAATTCAGTCCAGAATTAATAATTTTTCATTTTCGAAAATGAACTGTTTGTAACAGGAACACATGAGTTAAGAAGGGTAACTTTGGCTTTGTACTTCAGTCCAAAATTGATAATTTGTGGCACTCGAAAACGAACTTTTGGTAATAGGAACACATGAGCTAAGAAGGGTAACTTTGGCTTTGTATTTCAGTCCAAAATTAATAATTTTTCATTCTCGAAAACGAACTGTTTGTAACAGGAACACATGAGTTAAGATGGGTAAATTTGGGCTTTGTAATTCAGTCCAGAATTAATAATTTTTCATTTTCGAAAATGAACTGTTTGTAACAGGAACACATGAGTTAAGAAGGGTAACTTTGGCTTTGTATTTCAGTCCAAAATTAATAATTTTTCATTCTCGAGAACGAACTGTTTGTAACAGGAACACATGAGTTAAGAAGGGTAACTTTGGCTTTGTACTTCAGTCCAAAATTGATAATTTGTGGCACTCGAAAACGAACTTTTGGTAATAGGAACACATGAGCTAAGAAGGGTAAGTTTGGCTTTGTATTTCAGTCCAAAATTAATAATTTTTCATTCTCGAAAACGAACTGTTTGTAACAGGAACACATGAGTTAAGAAGGGTAAGTTTGGCTTTGTAATTCAGTCCAGAATTAATAATTTTTCATTTTCGAAAATGAACTGTTTGTAACAGGAACACATGAGTTAAGAAGGGTAACTTTGGCTTTGTACTTCAGTCCAAAATTGATAATTTGTTGCACTCGAAAACGAACTTTTGGTAATAGGAACACATGAGCTGAGAAGGGTAAGTTTGGCTTTGTATTTCAGTCCAAAATTAATAATTTGTCGCACTCGATAACGAACTTTTGGTAATAGAAACATATGAGTTAAGAAGGTTAACCTTGGCTTTGTATTTCAGTTCAAAATTAATAATTTTTCATTTTCGAAAATGAACTGTTTGCAACAGGAACACATGAGTTAAGAAGGGTAACTTTGGCTTTGTACTTCAGTCCAAAATTGATAATTTGTGGCACTCGAAAACGAACTTTTGGTAATAGGAACACATGAGCTGAGAAGGGTAAGTTTGGCTTTGTATTTCAGTCCAAAATTAATAATTTTTCATTCTCGAAAACGAACTGTTTGTAACAGGAACACATGAGTTAAGAAGGGTAAATTTGGGCTTTGTAATTCAGTCCAGAATTAATAATTTTTCATTTTCGAAAATGAACTGTTTGTAACAGGAACACATGAGTTAAGAAGGGTAACTTTGGCTTTGTACTTCAGTCCAAAATTGATAATTTGTGGCACTCGAAAACGAACTTTTGGTAATAGGAACACATGAGCTAAGAAGGGTAACTTTGGCTTTGTATTTCAGTCCAAAATTAATAATTTTTCATTCTCGAAAACGAACTGTTTGTAACAGGAACACATGAGTTAAGATGGGTAAATTTGGGCTTTGTAATTCAGTCCAGAATTAATAATTTTTCATTTTCGAAAATGAACTGTTTGTAACAGGAACACATGAGTTAAGAAGGGTAACTTTGGCTTTGTATTTCAGTCCAAAATTAATAATTTTTCATTCTCGAGAACGAACTGTTTGTAACAGGAACACATGAGTTAAGAAGGGTAACTTTGCCTTTGTACTTCAGTCCAAAATTGATAATTTGTCGCACTCGAAAATGAACTGTTTGTAACAGGAACACATGAGTTAAGAAGGGTAACTTTGGCTTTGTACTTCAGTCCAAAATTGATAATTTGTGGCACTCGAAAACGAACTTTTGGTAATAGGAACACATGAGCTAAGAAGGGTAAGTTTGGCTTTGTATTTCAGTCCAAAATTAATAATTTTTCATTCTCGAAAACGAACTGTTTGTAACAGGAACACATGAGTTAAGAAGGGTAAGTTTGGCTTTGTAATTCAGTCCAGAATTAATAATTTTTCATTTTCGAAAATGAACTGTTTGTAACAGGAACACATGAGTTAAGAAGGGTAACTTTGGCTTTGTACTTCAGTCCAAAATTGATAATTTGTTGCACTCGAAAACGAACTTTTGGTAATAGGAACACATGAGCTGAGAAGGGTAAGTTTGGCTTTGTATTTCAGTCCAAAATTAATAATTTGTCGCACTCGATAACGAACTTTTGGTAATAGAAACATATGAGTTAAGAAGGTTAACCTTGGCTTTGTATTTCAGTTCAAAATTAATAATTTTTCATTTTCGAAAATGAACTGTTTGCAACAGGAACACATGAGTTAAGAAGGGTAACTTTGGCTTTGTACTTCAGTCCAAAATTGATAATTTGTGGCACTCGAAAACGAACTTTTGGTAATAGGAACACATGAGCTGAGAAGGGTAAGTTTGGCTTTGTATTTCAGTCCAAAATTAATAATTTTTCATTCTCGAAAACGAACTGTTTGTAACAGGAACACATGAGTTAAGAAGGGTAAATTTGGGCTTTGTAATTCAGTCCAGAATTAATAATTTTTCATTTTCGAAAATGAACTGTTTGTAACAGGAACACATGAGTTAAGAAGGGTAACTTTGGCTTTGTACTTCAGTCCAAAATTGATAATTTGTGGCACTCGAAAACGAACTTTTGGTAATAGGAACACATGAGCTAAGAAGGGTAACTTTGGCTTTGTATTTCAGTCCAAAATTAATAATTTTTCATTCTCGAAAACGAACTGTTTGTAACAGGAACACATGAGTTAAGATGGGTAAATTTGGGCTTTGTAATTCAGTCCAGAATTAATAATTTTTCATTTTCGAAAATGAACTGTTTGTAACAGGAACACATGAGTTAAGAAGGGTAACTTTGGCTTTGTATTTCAGTCCAAAATTAATAATTTTTCATTCTCGAGAACGAACTGTTTGTAACAGGAACACATGAGTTAAGAAGGGTAACTTTGCCTTTGTACTTCAGTCCAAAATTGATAATTTGTCGCACTCGAAAATGAACTGTTTGTAACAGGAACACATGAGTTAAGAAGGGTAACTTTGGCTTTGTACTTCAGTCCAAAATTGATAATTTGTGGCACTCGAAAACGAACTTTTGGTAATAGGAACACATGAGCTAAGAAGGGTAAGTTTGGCTTTGTATTTCAGTCCAAAATTAATAATTTTTCATTCTCGAAAACGAACTGTTTGTAACAGGAACACATGAGTTAAGAAGGGTAAGTTTGGCTTTGTAATTCAGTCCAGAATTAATAATTTTTCATTTTCGAAAATGAACTGTTTGTAACAGGAACACATGAGTTAAGAAGGGTAACTTTGGCTTTGTACTTCAGTCCAAAATTGATAATTTGTTGCACTCGAAAACGAACTTTTGGTAATAGGAACACATGAGCTGAGAAGGGTAAGTTTGGCTTTGTATTTCAGTCCAAAATTAATAATTTGTCGCACTCGATAACGAACTTTTGGTAATAGAAACATATGAGTTAAGAAGGTTAACCTTGGCTTTGTATTTCAGTTCAAAATTAATAATTTTTCATTTTCGAAAATGAACTGTTTGCAACAGGAACACATGAGTTAAGAAGGGTAACTTTGGCTTTGTACTTCAGTCCAAAATTGATAATTTGTGGCACTCGAAAACGAACTTTTGGTAATAGGAACACATGAGCTGAGAAGGGTAAGTTTGGCTTTGTATTTCAGTCCAAAATTAATAATTTTTCATTCTCGAAAACGAACTGTTTGTAACAGGAACACATGAGTTAAGAAGGGTAAATTTGGGCTTTGTAATTCAGTCCAGAATTAATAATTTTTCATTTTCGAAAATGAACTGTTTGTAACAGGAACACATGAGTTAAGAAGGGTAACTTTGGCTTTGTATTTCAGTCCAAAATTGATAATTTGTGGCACTCGAAAACGAACTTTTGGTAATAGGAACACATGAGCTAAGAAGGGTAACTTTGGCTTTGTATTTCAGTCCAAAATTAATAATTTTTCATTCTCGAAAACGAACTGTTTGTAACAGGAACACATGAGTTAAGATGGGTAAATTTGGGCTTTGTAATTCAGTCCAGAATTAATAATTTTTCATTTTCGAAAATGAACTGTTTGTAACAGGAACACATGAGTTAAGAAGGGTAACTTTGGCTTTGTATTTCAGTCCAAAATTAATAATTTTTCATTCTCGAGAACGAACTGTTTGTAACAGGAACACATGAGTTAAGAAGGGTAACTTTGCCTTTGTACTTCAGTCCAAAATTGATAATTTGTCGCACTCGAAAATGAACTGTTTGTAACAGGAACACATGAGTTAAGAAGGGTAACTTTGGCTTTGTACTTCAGTCCAAAATTGATAATTTGTGGCACTCGAAAACGAACTTTTGGTAATAGGAACACATGAGCTAAGAAGGGTAAGTTTGGCTTTGTATTTCAGTCCAAAATTAATAATTTTTCATTCTCGAAAACGAACTGTTTGTAACAGGAACACATGAGTTAAGAAGGGTAAGTTTGGCTTTGTAATTCAGTCCAGAATTAATAATTTTTCATTTTCGAAAATGAACTGTTTGTAACAGGAACACATGAGTTAAGAAGGGTAACTTTGGCTTTGTACTTCAGTCCAAAATTGATAATTTGTTGCACTCGAAAACGAACTTTTGGTAATAGGAACACATGAGCTGAGAAGGGTAAGTTTGGCTTTGTATTTCAGTCCAAAATTAATAATTTGTCGCACTCGATAACGAACTTTTGGTAATAGAAACATATGAGTTAAGAAGGTTAACCTTGGCTTTGTATTTCAGTTCAAAATTAATAATTTTTCATTTTCGAAAATGAACTGTTTGCAACAGGAACACATGAGTTAAGAAGGGTAACTTTGGCTTTGTACTTCAGTCCAAAATTGATAATTTGTGGCACTCGAAAACGAACTTTTGGTAATAGGAACACATGAGCTGAGAAGGGTAAGTTTGGCTTTGTATTTCAGTCCAAAATTAATAATTTTTCATTCTCGAAAACGAACTGTTTGTAACAGGAACACATGAGTTAAGAAGGGTAAATTTGGGCTTTGTAATTCAGTCCAGAATTAATAATTTTTCATTTTCGAAAATGAACTGTTTGTAACAGGAACACATGAGTTAAGAAGGGTAACTTTGGCTTTGTACTTCAGTCCAAAATTGATAATTTGTGGCACTCGAAAACGAACTTTTGGTAATAGGAACACATGAGCTAAGAAGGGTAACTTTGGCTTTGTATTTCAGTCCAAAATTAATAATTTTTCATTCTCGAAAACGAACTGTTTGTAACAGGAACACATGAGTTAAGATGGGTAAATTTGGGCTTTGTAATTCAGTCCAGAATTAATAATTTTTCATTTTCGAAAATGAACTGTTTGTAACAGGAACACATGAGTTAAGAAGGGTAACTTTGGCTTTGTATTTCAGTCCAAAATTAATAATTTTTCATTCTCGAGAACGAACTGTTTGTAACAGGAACACATGAGTTAAGAAGGGTAACTTTGGCTTTGTACTTCAGTCCAAAATTGATAATTTGTGGCACTCGAAAACGAACTTTTGGTAATAGGAACACATGAGCTAAGAAGGGTAACTTTGGCTTTGTATTTCAGTCCAAAATTAATAATTTTTCATTCTCGAAAACGAACTGTTTGTAACAGGAACACATGAGTTAAGATGGGTAAATTTGGGCTTTGTAATTCAGTCCAGAATTAATAATTTTTCATTTTCGAAAATGAACTGTTTGTAACAGGAACACATGAGTTAAGAAGGGTAACTTTGGCTTTGTATTTCAGTCCAAAATTAATAATTTTTCATTCTCGAGAACGAACTGTTTGTAACAGGAACACATGAGTTAAGAAGGGTAACTTTGCCTTTGTACTTCAGTCCAAAATTGATAATTTGTCGCACTCGAAAATGAACTGTTTGTAACAGGAACACATGAGTTAAGAAGGGTAACTTTGGCTTTGTACTTCAGTCCAAAATTGATAATTTGTGGCACTCGAAAACGAACTTTTGGTAATAGGAACACATGAGCTAAGAAGGGTAAGTTTGGCTTTGTATTTCAGTCCAAAATTAATAATTTTTCATTCTCGAAAACGAACTGTTTGTAACAGGAACACATGAGTTAAGAAGGGTAAGTTTGGCTTTGTAATTCAGTCCAGAATTAATAATTTTTCATTTTCGAAAATGAACTGTTTGTAACAGGAACACATGAGTTAAGAAGGGTAACTTTGGCTTTGTACTTCAGTCCAAAATTGATAATTTGTTGCACTCGAAAACGAACTTTTGGTAATAGGAACACATGAGCTGAGAAGGGTAAGTTTGGCTTTGTATTTCAGTCCAAAATTAATAATTTGTCGCACTCGATAACGAACTTTTGGTAATAGAAACATATGAGTTAAGAAGGTTAACCTTGGCTTTGTATTTCAGTTCAAAATTAATAATTTTTCATTTTCGAAAATGAACTGTTTGCAACAGGAACACATGAGTTAAGAAGGGTAACTTTGGCTTTGTACTTCAGTCCAAAATTGATAATTTGTGGCACTCGAAAACGAACTTTTGGTAATAGGAACACATGAGCTGAGAAGGGTAAGTTTGGCTTTGTATTTCAGTCCAAAATTAATAATTTTTCATTCTCGAAAACGAACTGTTTGTAACAGGAACACATGAGTTAAGAAGGGTAAATTTGGGCTTTGTAATTCAGTCCAGAATTAATAATTTTTCATTTTCGAAAATGAACTGTTTGTAACAGGAACACATGAGTTAAGAAGGGTAACTTTGGCTTTGTATTTCAGTCCAAAATTGATAATTTGTGGCACTCGAAAACGAACTTTTGGTAATAGGAACACATGAGCTGAGAAGGGTAAGTTTGGCTTTGTATTTCAGTCCAAAATTAATAATTTTTCATTCTCGAAAACGAACTGTTTGTAACAGGAACACATGAGTTAAGAAGGGTAAATTTGGGCTTTGTAATTCAGTCCAGAATTAATAATTTTTCATTTTCGAAAATGAACTGTTTGTAACAGGAACACATGAGTTAAGAAGGGTAACTTTGGCTTTGTACTTCAGTCCAAAATTGATAATTTGTTGCACTCGAAAACGAACTTTTGGTAATAGGAACACATGAGCTGAGAAGGGTAAGTTTGGCTTTGTATTTCAGTCCAAAATTAATAATTTTTCATTCTCGAAAACGAACTGTTTGTAACAGGAACACATGAGTTAAGATGGGTAAATTTGGGCTTTGTAATTCAGTCCAGAATTAATAATTTTTCATTTTCGAAAATGAACTGTTTGTAACAGGAACACATGAGTTAAGAAGGGTAACTTTGGCTTTGTATTTCAGTCCAAAATTAATAATTTTTCATTCTCGAGAACGAACTGTTTGTAACAGGAACACATGAGTTAAGAAGGGTAACCTTGCCTTTGTACTTCAGTCCAAAATTGATAATTTGTCGCACTCGAAAATGAACTGTTTGTAACAGGAACACATGAGTTAAGAAGGGTAACTTTGGCTTTGTACTTCAGTCCAAAATTGATAATTTGTGGCACTCGAAAACGAACTTTTGGTAATAGGAACACATGAGCTAAGAAGGGTAAGTTTGGCTTTGTATTTCAGTCCAAAATTAATAATTTTTCATTCTCGAAAACGAACTGTTTGTAACAGGAACACATGAGTTAAGAAGGGTAAGTTTGGCTTTGTAATTCAGTCCAGAATTAATAATTTTTCATTTTCGAAAATGAACTGTTTGTAACAGGAACACATGAGTTAAGATGGGTAACTTTGGCTTTGTACTTCAGTCCAAAATTGATAATTTGTTGCACTCGAAAACGAACTTTTGGTAATAGGAACACATGAGCTGAGAAGGGTAAGTTTGGCTTTGTATTTCAGTCCAAAATTAATAATTTGTCGCACTCGATAACGAACTTTTGGTAATAGAAACATATGAGTTAAGAAGGTTAACCTTGGCTTTGTATTTCAGTTCAAAATTAATAATTTTTCATTTTCGAAAATGAACTGTTTGCAACAGGAACACATGAGTTAAGAAGGGTAACTTTGGCTTTGTACTTCAGTCCAAAATTGATAATTTGTGGCACTCGAAAACGAACTTTTGGTAATAGGAACACATGAGCTGAGAAGGGTAAGTTTGGCTTTGTATTTCAGTCCAAAATTAATAATTTTTCATTCTCGAAAACGAACTGTTTGTAACAGGAACACATGAGTTAAGAAGGGTAAATTTGGGCTTTGTAATTCAGTCCAGAATTAATAATTTTTCATTTTCGAAAATGAACTGTTTGTAACAGGAACACATGAGTTAAGAAGGGTAACTTTGGCTTTGTACTTCAGTCCAAAATTGATAATTTGTGGCACTCGAAAACGAACTTTTGGTAATAGGAACACATGAGCTAAGAAGGGTAACTTTGGCTTTGTATTTCAGTCCAAAATTAATAATTTTTCATTCTCGAAAACGAACTGTTTGTAACAGGAACACATGAGTTAAGATGGGTAAATTTGGGCTTTGTAATTCAGTCCAGAATTAATAATTTTTCATTTTCGAAAATGAACTGTTTGTAACAGGAACACATGAGTTAAGAAGGGTAACTTTGGCTTTGTACTTCAGTCCAAAATTGATAATTTGTGGCACTCGAAAACGAACTTTTGGTAATAGGAACACATGAGCTAAGAAGGGTAACTTTGGCTTTGTATTTCAGTCCAAAATTAATAATTTTTCATTCTCGAAAACGAACTGTTTGTAACAGGAACACATGAGTTAAGATGGGTAAATTTGGGCTTTGTAATTCAGTCCAGAATTAATAATTTTTCATTTTCGAAAATGAACTGTTTGTAACAGGAACACATGAGTTAAGAAGGGTAACTTTGGCTTTGTATTTCAGTCCAAAATTAATAATTTTTCATTCTCGAGAACGAACTGTTTGTAACAGGAACACATGAGTTAAGAAGGGTAACCTTGCCTTTGTACTTCAGTCCAAAATTGATAATTTGTCGCACTCGAAAATGAACTGTTTGTAACAGGAACACATGAGTTAAGAAGGGTAACTTTGGCTTTGTACTTCAGTCCAAAATTGATAATTTGTGGCACTCGAAAACGAACTTTTGGTAATAGGAACACATGAGCTAAGAAGGGTAAGTTTGGCTTTGTATTTCAGTCCAAAATTAATAATTTTTCATTCTCGAAAACGAACTGTTTGTAACAGGAACACATGAGTTAAGAAGGGTAAGTTTGGCTTTGTAATTCAGTCCAGAATTAATAATTTTTCATTTTCGAAAATGAACTGTTTGTAACAGGAACACATGAGTTAAGAAGGGTAACTTTGGCTTTGTACTTCAGTCCAAAATTGATAATTTGTTGCACTCGAAAACGAACTTTTGGTAATAGGAACACATGAGCTGAGAAGGGTAAGTTTGGCTTTGTATTTCAGTCCAAAATTAATAATTTGTCGCACTCGATAACGAACTTTTGGTAATAGAAACATATGAGTTAAGAAGGTTAACCTTGGCTTTGTATTTCAGTTCAAAATTAATAATTTTTCATTTTCGAAAATGAACTGTTTGCAACAGGAACACATGAGTTAAGAAGGGTAACTTTGGCTTTGTACTTCAGTCCAAAATTGATAATTTGTGGCACTCGAAAATGAACTTTTGGTAATAGGAACACATGAGCTGAGAAGGGTAAGTTTGGCTTTGTATTTCAGTCCAAAATTAATAATTTTTCATTCTCGAAAACGAACTGTTTGTAACAGGAACACATGAGTTAAGAAGGGTAAATTTGGGCTTTGTAATTCAGTCCAGAATTAATAATTTTTCATTTTCGAAAATGAACTGTTTGTAACAGGAACACATGAGTTAAGAAGGGTAACTTTGGCTTTGTACTTCAGTCCAAAATTGATAATTTGTGGCACTCGAAAACGAACTTTTGGTAATAGGAACACATGAGCTAAGAAGGGTAACTTTGGCTTTGTATTTCAGTCCAAAATTAATAATTTTTCATTCTCGAAAACGAACTGTTTGTAACAGGAACACATGAGTTAAGATGGGTAAATTTGGGCTTTGTAATTCAGTCCAGAATTAATAATTTTTCATTTTCGAAAATGAACTGTTTGTAACAGGAACACATGAGTTAAGAAGGGTAACTTTGGCTTTGTACTTCAGTCCAAAATTGATAATTTGTGGCACTCGAAAACGAACTTTTGGTAATAGGAACACATGAGCTAAGAAGGGTAAGTTTGGCTTTGTATTTCAGTCCAAAATTAATAATTTTTCATTCTCGAAAACGAACTGTTTGTAACAGGAACACATGAGTTAAGAAGGGTAAGTTTGGCTTTGTAATTCAGTCCAGAATTAATAATTTTTCATTTTCGAAAATGAACTGTTTGTAACAGGAACACATGAGTTAAGAAGTGTAACTTTGGCTTTGTACTTCAGTCCAAAATTAATAATTTTTCATTCTCGAAAACGAACTGTTTGTAACAGGAATACATGAGTGAAGAAGGGTAAGTTTGGCTTTGTATTTCAGTCCAAAATTAATAATTTTTCATTCTCGAAAACGAACTGTTTGTAACAGGAACACATGAGTTAAGAAGGGTAAGTTTGGCTTTGTAATTCAGTCCAGAATTAATAATTTTTCATTTTCGAAAATGAACTGTTTGTAACAGGAACACATGAGTTAAGAAGGGTAACTTTGGCTTTGTACTTCAGTCCAAAATTGATAATTTGTGGCACTCGAAAACGAACTTTTGGTAATAGGAACACATGAGCTAAGAAGGGTAACTTTGGCTTTGTATTTCAGTCCAAAATTAATAATTTTTCATTCTCGAAAACGAACTGTTTGTAACAGGAACACATGAGTTAAGATGGGTAAATTTGGGCTTTGTAATTCAGTCCAGAATTAATAATTTTTCATTTTCGAAAATGAACTGTTTGTAACAGGAACACATGAGTTAAGAAGGGTAACTTTGGCTTTGTATTTCAGTCCAAAATTAATAATTTTTCATTCTCGAGAACGAACTGTTTGTAACAGGAACACATGAGTTAAGAAGGGTAACCTTGCCTTTGTACTTCAGTCCAAAATTGATAATTTGTCGCACTCGAAAATGAACTGTTTGTAACAGGAACACATGAGTTAAGAAGGGTAACTTTGGCTTTGTACTTCAGTCCAAAATTGATAATTTGTGGCACTCGAAAACGAACTTTTGGTAATAGGAACACATGAGCTAAGAAGGGTAAGTTTGGCTTTGTATTTCAGTCCAAAATTAATAATTTTTCATTCTCGAAAACGAACTGTTTGTAACAGGAACACATGAGTTAAGAAGGGTAAGTTTGGCTTTGTAATTCAGTCCAGAATTAATAATTTTTCATTTTCGAAAATGAACTGTTTGTAACAGGAACACATGAGTTAAGAAGGGTAACTTTGGCTTTGTACTTCAGTCCAAAATTGATAATTTGTTGCACTCGAAAACGAACTTTTGGTAATAGGAACACATGAGCTGAGAAGGGTAAGTTTGGCTTTGTATTTCAGTCCAAAATTAATAATTTGTCGCACTCGATAACGAACTTTTGGTAATAGAAACATATGAGTTAAGAAGGTTAACCTTGGCTTTGTATTTCAGTTCAAAATTAATAATTTTTCATTTTCGAAAATGAACTGTTTGCAACAGGAACACATGAGTTAAGAAGGGTAACTTTGGCTTTGTACTTCAGTCCAAAATTGATAATTTGTGGCACTCGAAAACGAACTTTTGGTAATAGGAACACATGAGCTGAGAAGGGTAAGTTTGGCTTTGTATTTCAGTCCAAAATTAATAATTTTTCATTCTCGAAAACGAACTGTTTGTAACAGGAACACATGAGTTAAGAAGGGTAAATTTGGGCTTTGTAATTCAGTCCAGAATTAATAATTTTTCATTTTCGAAAATGAACTGTTTGTAACAGGAACACATGAGTTAAGAAGGGTAACTTTGGCTTTGTACTTCAGTCCAAAATTGATAATTTGTGGCACTCGAAAACGAACTTTTGGTAATAGGAACACATGAGCTAAGAAGGGTAACTTTGGCTTTGTATTTCAGTCCAAAATTAATAATTTTTCATTCTCGAAAACGAACTGTTTGTAACAGGAACACATGAGTTAAGATGGGTAAATTTGGGCTTTGTAATTCAGTCCAGAATTAATAATTTTTCATTTTCGAAAATGAACTGTTTGTAACAGGAACACATGAGTTAAGAAGGGTAACTTTGGCTTTGTACTTCAGTCCAAAATTGATAATTTGTGGCACTCGAAAACGAACTTTTGGTAATAGGAACACATGAGCTAAGAAGGGTAAGTTTGGCTTTGTATTTCAGTCCAAAATTAATAATTTTTCATTCTCGAAAACGAACTGTTTGTAACAGGAACACATGAGTTAAGAAGGGTAAGTTTGGCTTTGTAATTCAGTCCAGAATTAATAATTTTTCATTTTCGAAAATGAACTGTTTGTAACAGGAACACATGAGTTAAGAAGGGTAACTTTGGCTTTGTACTTCAGTCCAAAATTAATAATTTTTCATTCTCGAAAACGAACTGTTTGTAACAGGAATACATGAGTGAAGAAGGGTAAGTTTGGCTTTGTATTTCAGTCCAAAATTAATAATTTTTCATTCTCGAAAACGAACTGTTTGTAACAGGAACACATGAGTTAAGAAGGGTAAGTTTGGCTTTGTAATTCAGTCCAGAATTAATAATTTTTCATTTTCGAAAATGAACTGTTTGTAACAGGAACACATGAGTTAAGAAGGGTAACTTTGGCTTTGTACTTCAGTCCAAAATTGATAATTTGTGGCACTCGAAAACGAACTTTTGGTAATAGGAACACATGAGCTAAGAAGGGTAACTTTGGCTTTGTATTTCAGTCCAAAATTAATAATTTTTCATTCTCGAAAACGAACTGTTTGTAACAGGAACACATGAGTTAAGATGGGTAAATTTGGGCTTTGTAATTCAGTCCAGAATTAATAATTTTTCATTTTCGAAAATGAACTGTTTGTAACAGGAACACATGAGTTAAGAAGGGTAACTTTGGCTTTGTACTTCAGTCCAAAATTGATAATTTGTGGCACTCGAAAACGAACTTTTGGTAATAGGAACACATGAGCTAAGAAGGGTAAGTTTGGCTTTGTATTTCAGTCCAAAATTAATAATTTTTCATTCTCGAAAACGAACTGTTTGTAACAGGAACACATGAGTTAAGAAGGGTAAGTTTGGCTTTGTAATTCAGTCCAGAATTAATAATTTTTCATTCTCGAAAATGAACTGTTTGTAACAGGAACACATGAGTTAAGAAGGGTAACTTTGGCTTTGTACTTCAGTCCAAAATTAATAATTTTTCATTCTCGAAAACGAACTGTTTGTAACAGGAACACATGAGTGAAGAAGGGTAAGTTTGGCTTTGTATTTCAGTCCAAAATTAATAATTTTTCATTCTCGAAAACGAACTGTTTGTAACAGGAACACATGAGTTAAGAAGGGTAAGTTTGGCTTTGTAATTCAGTCCAGAATTAATAATTTTTCATTTTCGAAAATGAACTGTTTGTAACAGGAACACATGAGTTAAGAAGGGTAACTTTGGCTTTGTACTTCAGTCCAAAATTGATACTTTGTCTAAGATTTCTGCAACCCGGTTTGCAACATATATTTGTGGTAAATTTGGTGTAATGCCTAGCCAGCCAAAAGTACTATGGTTGAATCACATCAAAAGGTACCTACAGAAATCAAATTTTATTTTTCAAAATGTAATTACTTTATGGGAAAGTTGGCTAATAATAAAGCACCGTTTAATTCGAGTCTTGGTATTGTTAACTTGTCAATACATTTTTTGAATGTGCAGAAATTACATAAGAATGTTTTCTGAATCTAAGTACTATGGAGGACAAATCTTCTTGTATGACAGGTCCAACCATTTGTATATTATTTAATGGTTAAATAACCTACAATTATTTATATTTATTACAAGGATTGTTTTCTTTGTCGTAAGCTATTAAACGAACAGTTCCTATAATAGTAAAGTTTGGTTGCTATTCTCGCCTGCGTGAAGCTAGCCATACATTTGCCGGCCATGGATTAGAAATGCAGTGGTTCCCAAACGTTCACCATGCGGATATTGATACACATTATTCAAATACATAATATAAATAGATATCGTTTAATTTTTCTTAAGTGCGTTGCAAAATAATTAAAAATAACAGTTCTTGGTCTATTTATTATTTATTACGTACCGTTCACTACTAAAACATTTAACCATCCTATAATTATCATAATAGTTAACCCACGATCAAACCGTTAGCATTCGGAAATCCACATTTTGTCTTATAAATAAATAATAAATAAAACTAACAAATAGACAATGATTCTGCCCTGGGTAAAGTTAAAGCATTCAAAACATCTTGTTAACAGGCATTAGCCGGTTAACGAAAGTTAGGATGGGCGTTTCTCCTTTTGCTGAATATTCATTCTTGTAAATGAAACCCTGGCATCGTACTTTGTAAAGGTCTAACTTCTAAGGCCATAAGTACTTTACTTGGGACATGCGAAACCGGTACCGGTCCATAATGGTACTTCACCTGGGAGCTGCGAAACTTCCAATGCGATATCTTCGTGGAAAATATTTGTCCGTTCATGAAATTTACTATGAGAGCTTCACTCGATACTGGAAATTAATTCCTGTATATTTAAATCCGGTACCACCGTTCAAAATGGTACTTCACCTGGGACCTGCGAAACTTCCAATGCGATATCTTCGTGTAAAATATTTGTCCGTTCATGAAATTTACTATGAGAGCTTCCCTCCATACTGGGAATTAATTGCTGTATATTTAAATTCGGTACCCCCGTTCAAAATGGTACTTCACCTGGGACCTGCGAAACTGCTAATGCGATATCTTCGTGGAAGATATTTGTCCGTTCATTAAATTTACTATGGGAGCTTCACTCGCTACTGGGAATTAATTCCTGTATATTTAAATCCGGTACCCCCGTTCAAAATGGTACTTCACCTGGGACCTGCGAAACTTCCAATGCGATATCTTCGTGGAAAATATTTGTCCGTTCATGAAATTTACTATGAGAGCTTCCCTCCATACTCGGAATTAATTGCTGTATATTTAAATTCGGTACCCCCGTTCAAAATGGTACTTCACCTGGGACATGCGAAACTTCCAATGCGATATCTTCGCGGAATATATTTGTCCGTTCATGAAATTTACTATGAGAGCTTCGCTCCATACTGGGAATTAATTGCTGTATATTTAAATTCGGTACCCCCGTTCAAAATGGTACTTCACCTGGGACCTGCGAAACTTCCAATGCGATATCTTCGCGGAATATATTTGTCCGTTCATGAAATTTACTATGAGAGCTTCGCTCCATACTGGGAATTAATTGCTGTATATTTAAATTCGGTACCCCCGTTCAAAATGGTACTTCACCTGGGACATGCGAAACTTCCAATGCGATATCTTCGCGGAATATATTTGTCCGTTCATGAAATTTACTATGAGAGCTTCGCTCCATACTGGGAATTAATTGCTGTATATTTAAATTCGGTACCCCCGTTCAAAATGGTACTTCACCTGGGACCTGCGAAACTTCCAATGCGATATCTTCGTGTAAAATATTTGTCCGTTCATGAAATTTACTATGAGAGCTTCCCTCCATACTGGGAATTAATTGCTGTATATTTAAATTCGGTACCCCCGTTCAAAATGGTACTTCACCTGGGACCTGCGAAACTGCTAATGCGATATCTTCGTGGAAGATATTTGTCCGTTCATTAAATTTACTATGGGAGCTTCACTCGCTACTGGGAATTAATTCCTGTATATTTAAATCCGGTACCCCCGTTCAAAATGGTACTTCACCTGGGACCTGTGAAACTTATTATGCGATATCTTCGTGGAAAATATTTGTCCGTTCATGAAATTTAGTATGATAGCTTCCCTCCATACTGGGAATTAATTGCTGTATATTTAAATTCGGTACCCCCGTTCAAAATGGTACTTCACCTGGGACCTGTGAAACTTCTAATGCGATATCTTCGTGGAAGATATTTGTCCGTTCATGAAATTTACTATGAGAGCTTCACTCCATACTGGGAATTAATTCCTGTCCAAAGTATGGTTCTTGTAAAATTTGCGTTTTCATTATGTTGGCCCACCAGCCATTCTGCCATTCACAATACGCCAGCCGTAACGGGTAATCTACAGGCTGAAGTGCTTGCATCGATGGTAAGTGATACGGATGAAAAATATTGTCTTTTAGAATTTTGTGCTCAGTTGTATGGCTAATTCCCATGCGTCGTGCAAGTCCTCTCGTACTAGCTTCTGGTTCGTCTGTTTGCAAAACATTTTCTTCAATTTCTGGCAGCCTTATTGCACCACCTCCAGCTTGATGTCTGACGGGTGTCAAATTTCCCGTCTCTCTGAGTCGGTGATCCAGTCTTCTAAATACTTGATGAGACGGGGATTTCTTTGCGGGTATCTCTGTGCGTACAATAATCGTGATGCAGCAGGAGCATTCCCTCTACATTCCCCGAAGATCATCTACATGTCAGCATATTCAGCAAAAGAATACATTTTAGTTTGATTTACAAATATTAATAATTATTTAAAACTGACACTGACATATGTTGTACGTAATTTTTGATGGCGATGACGTAAGCGTCCAATTTCTATAAACAAAGACCGTTTCTTCTTAAACGACACATTCTAAAACATAATCCCAGTTAGGATTTTTAAAAGTAGGGCAATTAGTTATGGTTGAGAGCTCCGATCCTCGGAGCTTGAGGGGTAGGTTAGGTAGTCGGTCTCGGAACACTTTAGCTTACACATGTGATAATTAAAAGACCAAGTGTTCTTGTGTATAATGTGAAATAGTAGTGTATTGATTGAAGACGCATATCTGTATAACTAGTAATGTAAAGATGAGAAGCTGGTCGGTAATTATTATGTAATAGTATGCATGGCCAGTACTTGATATTGTTGAATATATGAGATTGTATGTCCGATGAGAGGAGGTCGATATGAACAGCTGTATTTGTTATGTATGTGGACAAGCAGTGAGGCTTGTGGTTTCTGTTGTTATTGCTGTTGTTGTTAATACGCAGCGAGGCTTGTTGTTGATATTGTTGTTATTGCTGTTGTCGTTGACAAGCAGTGAGGCTTGTTGTTGTTGTTTTTGGCAAACCGTTTGCCGGGCACAGTACGTTAGTAGATACGTACGTTATTGAGCATGAGGCTCGTTATTGTTTATTGGAGCATGATGCTCCTGGACCTGAGATAACTAGTTATGTTCCTGGGCTTTCCACAACTAGGCTTAAGTTGTGCATAAGGCCCTTGACCTGGCTGTAATCGCGCAGCCAGTGACGCCCGCATGTGTGCCGCGGGGTGGCAAGGTAGGCCCGTCTCCACAATTGCCCTGTTCTTCCGGCTGCCTATGGTTTGGGGTCATCTAGGTTGGGTGGAGCAGTGACATGGGTGGATTTCCCATTGTCGACTATGTTCAGCCATGGTAGACGCGCGCGCGTAGTTCCGGTTTCAGGTTCATAAGTAGCTAAAGGTACCCATCGTCATCAGTCTCACTTCCCAACATCCCAGAGGGTTATTCTACTAGATGCAACGTGGGATTCCACAGGGGGAATCCCTCCCCCTGTAAGTAACACTAATCGAACCTATACTGCTAAATGTAGTAATGTGTGCATGTTTTGCTTTCATGTATCGCTGCTATCTGTGTTATATGATTGCCTGGGTGATCTGAGCATTTATGTGTGTATCAAGCTTTGGGTGTTAACGAGACCTGGTCGAGGCTACGCATTAATCTAACCTTGGTGGAATTAACGTTATTTCTTGGTAAGTTGATCGAATGTGCTTTAGTAAATATGAATACGCCATTATAAGAATAATTAGAGTAAGATGGGAACCGCAACCAACCGGTTCCCCGTCCGCCACCGTCCTACACATAACATTAAACTTTGTAGGATAATTTTGACAACAACGGGACGGTTGCCTAGGATATAAAGTGCACAGTGCGCCGTTGCAACTTACTCTACACATAAAATTAGCAAATTTTCAACCCTAGAAGAATTACAACTGATAAGACAAAACCAAAAACAAACAAATGCAGTGAATTTCGATTTATTTAAAAAACTCTCAATGGCTTTATTTTCCAGCAATCTTTCATTATAACAAAGATAATCAAAGTGTTAATTTCAAACTTCAGATGACCATAACAAGAAAAGTACTAACACCAAGACAAAAAGAACACGTACTTAGCATTCACAGTAGGTTGGAAAATAACACTGTAGGTATACTTTTTTTACGGTCGATTGCTTACACCCTGTATTGTTAAGCTTTTGCTGTGCCTGTATAATAAATTCTCATGACATTGTAGCATTTGAATGTTACTGAAAACATAAAAATTGCTTTGTATATTATTTCATTAGCTATTAGACCATTTCTGTGAATTTCTTTGTTTTAAACGGCAAGAACTAAATGACTTCATCTGTTTAGACTAGGCAAGCTAGACTGGCGTCCAAATTTCGGGCTCGTGTGCGAAAACAATGCCTTCTATATCTTGCGTTTTTTTTTAATATACTATTCTATCGAAGTCCAGAGCCTTTCGTGGTTGTGTGTGCATAAATCTTAATATAATATAAATATAATTTCATTGAAACCATGCCTAACTGATGTTTATGTCGAAACTATTAGTGACAGTTAAATAAGCATTAATATCAATACGAGTTTTAACATTAAAAAGAAGAATTAAGGTATTTATTGGTGAAATGTAAAATTTCGGAAATTTATAGACGGAACATACATTAACTAATAAGTGCTGTGTTGTTGCTATTTAAAACCCACTCCTCACATCTTTTAGAATCATCGGTTGGAAAACGGAATAACTTTTCCTCACTATTTTTCCGGTATTTATGCATTTGACATATAAACATTTCTTGCAACTCATTGTTTTTATTTCCATATAAAATACAGAAACATCTAACGGATAAATAGTATTAACAACAATAATCTAAAAGGGAATACTATAGTGTGTTAAGTTTCATTTTTTTAGTATTCTTTCACTCCTAGCAGTCCTAGCTTTATCTTTTATAAATCATTCTCGTATTTAATTTGGTGTTTTAATAACATTTTTTGAATTTTGAATTAGTTTATAAACGGTAGTTAACATTTCTTTGTTTTGTTTTGTTCTACACTTGTAAGTGTATGCAAGTTTTTTTAAACAAAATATTGCTAATTTTTTTAAGTTAGTTTGGCTTTATTAGTTTTATCCGATTTAGTGCGATTCTATTGCATTTGTTAGTACTATTGCCATTTTTTATTTGTTAAATTAACCGTGTCAAAAACAATTTGTAAGATGGGTAGAAAAAATAGAATTCCGCTAAATCGTTTTGAAGAAGTAATATAAATATGGAACTGACGCCCAAGAAATTAGCGACATCCTATTGGATAGAGCACGGTGTATATGGTCAGATATGTAAAATGTTGAGTTTACTGAACAACGAAAAGAACAGAAGATATGTCCACATGGTATATTATAGGAAGTGTAATTTATTTGAAAATAATGAATGCGTAAGTCAGAAAATTACTCATGTAAAGAGTTCATTTGAATATGCAACTTCACCAACTCCTACAAAACAAGATGCTTATTTTTCCTCTACTCCTATAAAATCAAATATAGTAAAACAATTCCCTATATCCATTTCACCCGTAAAAATACAGGTTGAGATTGAGGCAAATGGATATCAAATTATGGAAACTTCTAAATCATTAAATAAAACCTTAAATGACAAATCTATATCTCAAGCTAAAGAGCGTGTCAAAAAACAATTATTAACTTCATTGGAATCATCGACCGAGTTTGCTGATGTAACTATCGATGAAGAATTTATTCCCGACAGTATCCGAAAATTATACAAATCTGATCGTATCGATAGTTCCACACTTTGTCTCTTGCCGTTAGGTACAAAAAATTTAAAAGATGTCAACTGGAAGCGTCCTAATTATAAGGAATGTAAATATCTAGAAGGAATATTTGAACTGTCACAGGAAGAATTCTTTGACATTAAACATGGCAATAACTTAATACCAGGCCGATACACAGCTACCATGATCAAAAAAATTTCATTAGTGAATAACACTTGCGTGGTCAATTTTAAAGACAAGAGGTACATCCGTTCTCGAGATCAAATAAAAATATACGCTTACTGCGCTCATAACTGTAAAATGTTTTGCATTTTTATAAACAATGTTTCTAAAATTCTACCTTTATACAAAGTAAGTGTCTATAGTTCGTCTAAAAATTTTAATCACCTTCAAAGACTAAGTAGACACCTTAGAGGTGACGCTAGAAAGATAGCTCGTGGAAATTTATCAACCATTAAACCTTCCAAGTACAGGCAATCCTGTATAGAAAATGAATCCCCATTTATTGTGAGAAGGGGAAATTTGGGAGACATAAAATCAGAAACGGTTTGCAGGAAAATTAGATCTGAAAAGATGCAATTAAATGATAGGCACAAGGATGATTTTATGGATGTATGTTTAATGCGCAGGAGTAATAACAACAGTTGTTATATTCAACAAGTTGGAGAACCTTTCCATGTTTACATATTTAGTAAAGAACAAATACAAATTGTTCGACAGGCTTGGAGAGAAAAGTCGTTACCAATATTACATCTTGATGCAACTGGATCAGTCGTTAAAAAACCATCTTTTACGGAAAAGAAAATACTTTATTACGCAGGTGTAATACAAATGAAATTTAATAAACGAGTATGACCAGTTGTCGAAATGATCAGCAGCAGTCATGATGGAACATCTATCGGTTCATGGTTGGGAAAATATAAACACTTTTGGAAAAATGTTTGTCATTTGGAATGGCCTCCTTTTTCTTATGTCGTAACAGATTTCAGTTATGCACTAATAAATGCGGTAATGCTGTTTTGGAACAATATGACATTATATGAATATATACAATACTGTTATTCTATAGTAATTTGCGATGCTCCTGAAAAAAACGAAGTAATAAAATTAAGGCTCTGTTGCACGCATATTTTTAAATTAATGTGTAGCGATATAGAAAAATCTACTGATTCTGTTGATTTAAAAACCTTTTTAAAAGAATTAGTTGCTTCGGCTTTTAATATTGCAGAATATAATGCACTATGCGAGTGGTTTAAATGCGTTTGCACTGTATTAAAATCTCGCCAAAATTCAGAAATCGTACAAGAGTCTTTGAAAAAGTTTCTAAAGCTTAGTAACAATGATAATGGAACTTTATATGCGGATTTAAAAGAAATAGAAAAAGGTGATTTTCTTCCGCAGAGTACTGGACCTTTCAAAAAAGTTTTTATGGATATATTCGTCAACATTTCCGTCGATGAAAGCGAAACGGACAAAATAACCAATAAATATTTCAATGTGAAATTTTTAAATATTTTTTTGGAAAAGTATATTCCGTTTGTTTGTTTATGGAGCGCTATTGTACCTGGGGAGAAAGGTCGTCTTAGTAATGCTCCTGTAGAAAACTGGTTTTCCTTCGTAAAAAATAACATTTTAAGTGGTATTATGAATACTAGATGTTCCAGATTTATAAGATCCGTAAGGCAAAGAGTTCTTGTTCTCCACAAAGAAATCATTCTTAAAATTCCTAAGAATAGATGCGCTACCAAACAGAAGAAAGCAAATAAACTTGTAAAAGGATTGTCTGCAAACGAAGAATGGAATAAGAAACGAGTTTTCCGTCATTCTTATTTTAAAGGAACACACCTTAAAAGCGTGCTTAAAAAAATAGATGCTAATAAACCTCGTTTAAGTTTAAAAAAGGTAGACTCTGAACTCGTGGCTTTAAACCACACGAATGATATTCAGACTACTAAATCACGTCACGAAGATTTTAAATTGAAACTTCTGCAAAATAATTTAATTAAGGACGCTCAGTACTACAAAAGTATTCCAGGAGTGATATATATAGTCTCTATGTATAACGATTTAGGTGGTAACTGCATGTCAATTACTTCTCAAGAATTTAACAATATTTCAAAAACGGAATGTAAGATTACAGAAAATGTCATTAATATTTGTTCAAAATTATTATGGAAGTATGGTGTAAAAAACACGCACATAAATTTACTTCCTCCAACTACAGCCAAATCACGTTCTCCCGCACTTTTCAGAAAATTTTCTGATTCAGACACGATACTTTTACCCTACAATGTTAATAATCATTGGTGCTTAATCATATTAAAATTATCAAATAAACGATGTTTATGTTTGAACCCGCATTCTAACCGTACTTCTGATTCAAGGTTTTACATGAAACTCGTTTTGAACTATTTATGTGAAGAGCCAGATGGATGGAACGCGGAAAACGTGCATGTTTTAAGTACTTCCAACAATCAAAATTGTGGACTCTTAGTTTTACATTGCTTAGAACTTCTAGTAAATGATTCGTCTCTAGATACGAACATATCGGAAAGTTATGGAAGCTATATGCAAGAACTTGTAATTACCAGTTCTGATGATATGAAAATGCGATGTTTGTATTGCGGGCGTGTAGAAATAGATACAACGGTCGATTGGGTTTGTTGTGATAAATGTGGAAGATGGATACACCAAATTTGCAATCATCAGACACTGCGTAACACGGCGTATCAAGAACTAGAACGCTTTTTTTGTTTTTTGTGTAATGTGGATGAAACAACATTTGGTCAAGATCACCCTGCATTGCTCACCAAAGCTGAACAACCATCACTTCAGTTGAAAGAAGTCTGCATTTCTTATTTAAATACACTCAAATTAAACAAAACCCAAAGACATGATCTAGAAGGAAAAACTCAAAACCAATGTAACTCTGAACTATGGCATGTCGAACGCAAAAAGAGGCTTACATCCTCGAATTTTGGACCAATTTGTAAAGTGAGATCAGTCGTATCGTATGTAAATAAGGTCAAAAACTTGCTGTATGGAAAAGTGTATCGTACTGAACCTATACAACATGGTTTAGATAACGAATCCGTTGCTATTCAACATTATCAAATCCGTTACGATAAAGTTCAGTCTGTAGGGATGATAATCGACCAAGAGTATCCATATTTGGCCTCTTCTCCTGACGGTTTAGTAGGCGAAGACGGATGTATAGAAGTTAAGTGTCCGTATTCAATCAGAAATGATGATCCTAATACTACTTTTTCGAAATTACTATATTTGGATAGCAACGGAAATTTGAAAAAAACGCATGATTACTTTTATCAAATACAGGGTGTACTAGCTACATATAACACAGAGACAGTGGTGCGACTTTATTATTTGGACATTTGAAGGAATAAAAGTAGAAAAAATATATGTAGACAACAATTTCTGGAATGTAAAAATGTTACCTAAACTACGATATTTTTATTTGTACTATCTTCTACCGGAATTAATTCTCCCTCAATATCCTTTACCCCAAATTAAAGAATTGCGTTGGGACATTGACTACACATATGCCTTCTTTGAAAACGGTTTAATTAAAAACCATGGGTATTATGACAAGTTGCTTGGTAAAAGTGAGTATTACATTTGCTTTTTTTCATATAGGTACGAATTGTTTATGGAAGGAAATATCTGCGGCTGATTTTTTACAATGAATGAAGGGGAATGGCTTTCCGACGTTATTATAGATCTTGCCATAGCAACTTTAATAAAGAAACATGAAATACCAGATGCCACCCAACTAACATGTAATCAAACGCACGTGGCTTTTAATTGTAATGCTGCTTTAAGTTTTTATTTTATGGATGGAATGCCAAGTACTTTCAAGAACTCTATAATCATGCCTTTAAATGTCCGTGGAAATCACTGGTGCTTATGCATTGCAGATTTTAAGAAGAAAATGTTTAGCTTTGTCGATCCTTTAACAAATGAGTCAACTTATATACAAAAGGAAAGTTACAAGCATCTACAAAATTTCAAAAAATTCCTCAAACTACACGATGAAGTCTATAATTTAAATAATTGCGATCTTGAATGGAGTGTGACTACTTAGCAACATGCGCAACAGCAAGACACATACAACTGCGGAGTTTTTGTCATATATTTCGTCCAACAGTTGCTTCAACAATGTAGTCTAACTTCCGAGGTTAATATTATTCGGTACAGACTTCTAATCAAAGAAATGTTACTTGAATTTTCTGATAAAATTTTTAATTTATGCATGTTATGTTCTATGTTCTCATAACGTCTCTGAAAAGAATTTCTTTCAGTGTAAAGTATGTATGAGACAATTCCACAATAAATGCCTTGAATTTAAAAAGCTAAGTTTTACAAACGAGGGCTTATGTAAACTATGTTTCGACAGTAGCCCACAGGTATAATATCCCGTTGCATAGTTTTCCATTCTTTCTAATAAATCTCTTATCATAATCTACTGACTAATCCAGGCGGTACTATTATTTTTACAATTTCGTTAAATCTAAAGCAAACTTCTGTATGCCTTCGTTTTCCACGTTTTCCTTTCTTTTCCACTCTTTCCTTCTTTTACTTTTTATGCTTACCACTATGTTGCTATGACACCGAACTAGAAATTTATTAAAACCAACTTCGACAAAGTACCATTTTGAAGGGAAACGCCGGGTTTAAATACACGTGAATCAATTCCTAGTAAGAAGGGCACCACCCATGCTAAATATTATTAACGGACAAATACTTTCCAGGTAGTTAGAGCGTTGAAAGTCTCGAGGGACCCAAGGGGAGTACCATTTTGAAGGGGGGTGCCGGGTTTAGACACACGTGAATCAATTCCTAGTAAGAACAGCACCACCCATGCTAAATATTATTAACGGACAAGTACTTTCCAGGTAGTTAGAGCGTTGAAAGTCGCGAGGGCCCCAAGGGGGGTGCCATTTTGAAGGGGGGTGCCGGGTTTAGACACACGTGAATCAATTCCTAGTAAGAACAGCACCACCCATGCTAAATATTATTTACGGACAAATACTTTCCAGGTAGTTACAGCGTTGAAAGTCTCGAGGGACCCAAGGGGAGTACTATTTTGAAGGGGGGTGCCGGGTTTAAATACACGTGAATCAATTCCTAGTAAGAAGGGCACCACCCATGCTAAATATTATTAACGGACAAATACTTTCCAGGTAGTTAGAGCGTTGAAAGTCGCGAGGGCCCCAAGGGGGGTGCCATTTTGAAGGGGGGTGCCGGGTTTAGACACACGTGAATCAATTCCTAGTAAGAACAGCACCACCCATGCTAAATATTATTTACGGACAAATACTTTCCAGGTAGTTAGAGCGTTGAAAGTCTCGAGGGACCCAAGGGGAGTACTATTTTGAAGGGGGGTGCCGGGTTTAAACACACGTGAATCAATTCCTAGTAAGAACAGCACCATCCATGCTAAATATTATTAACGGACAAATACTTTCCAGGTAGTTAGAGCGTTGAAAGTCGCGAGGGCCCCAAGGGGGGTGCCATTTTGAAGGGGGGTGCCGGGTTTAGACACACGTGAATCAATTCCTAGTAAGAACAGCACCACCCATGCTAAATATTATTTACGGACAAATACTTTCCAGGTAGTTACAGCGTTGAAAGTCTCGAGGGACCCAAGGGGAGTACTATTTTGAAGGGGGGTGCCGGGTTTAAACACACGTGAATCAATTCCTAGTAAGAACAGCACCATCCATGCTAAATATTATTAACGGACAAGTACTTTCCAGGTAGTTAGAGCGTTGAAAGTCGCGAGGGCCCCAAGGGGGGTGCCATTTTGAAGGGGGGTGCCGGGTTTAGACACACGTGAATCAATTCCTAGTAAGAACAGCACCACCCATGCTAAATATTATTTACGGACAAATACTTTCCAGGTAGTTACAGCGTTGAAAGTCTCGAGGGACCCAAGGGGAGTACTATTTTGAAGGGGGGTGCCGGGTTTAAATACACGTGAATCAATTCCTAGTAAGAAGGGCACCACCCATGCTAAATATTATTAACGGACAAATACTTTCCAGGTAGTTAGAGCGTTGAAAGTCGCGAGGGCCCCAAGGGGGGTGCCATTTTGAAGGGGGGTGCCGGGTTTAGACACACGTGAATCAATTCCTAGTAAGAACAGCACCACCCATGCTAAATATTATTTACGGACAAATACTTTCCAGGTAGTTAGAGCGTTGAAAGTCTCGAGGGACCCAAGGGGAGTACTATTTTGAAGGGGGGTGCCGGGTTTAAACACACGTGAATCAATTCCTAGTAAGAACAGCACCATCCATGCTAAATATTATTAACGGACAAATACTTTCCAGGTAGTTAGAGCGTTGAAAGTCGCGAGGGCCCCAAGGGGGGTGCCATTTTGAAGGGGGGTGCCGGGTTTAGACACACGTGAATCAATTCCTAGTAAGAACAGCACCACCCATGCTAAATATTATTTACGGACAAATACTTTCCAGGTAGTTAGAGCGTTGAAAGTCTCGAGGGACCCAAGGGGAGTACTATTTTGAAGGGGGGTGCCGGGTTTAAACACACGTGAATCAATTCCTAGTAAGAACAGCACCATCCATGCTAAATATTATTAACGGACAAATACTTTCCAGGTAGTTAGAGCGTTGAAAGTCGCGAGGGCCCCAAGGGGGGTGCCATTTTGAAGGGGGGTGCCGGGTTTAGACACACGTGAATCAATTCCTAGTAAGAACAGCACCACCCATGCTAAATATTATTTACGGACAAATACTTTCCAGGTAGTTACAGCGTTGAAAGTCTCGAGGGACCCAAGGGGAGTACTATTTTGAAGGGGGGTGCCGGGTTTAAACACACGTGAATCAATTCCTAGTAAGAACAGCACCATCCATGCTAAATATTATTAACGGACAAGTACTTTCCAGGTAGTTAGAGCGTTGAAAGTCGCGAGGGCCCCAAGGGGGGTGCCATTTTGAAGGGGGGTGCCGGGTTTAGACACACGTGAATCAATTCCTAGTAAGAACAGCACCACCCATGCTAAATATTATTTACGGACAAATACTTTCCAGGTAGTTACAGCGTTGAAAGTCTCGAGGGACCCAAGGGGAGTACTATTTTGAAGGGGGGTGCCGGGTTTAAATACACGTGAATCAATTCCTAGTAAGAAGGGCACCACCCATGCTAAATATTATTAACGGACAAATACTTTCCAGGTAGTTAGAGCGTTGAAAGTCGCGAGGGCCCCAAGGGGGGTGCCATTTTGAAGGGGGGTGCCGGGTTTAGACACACGTGAATCAATTCCTAGTAAGAACAGCACCACCCATGCTAAATATTATTTACGGACAAATACTTTCCAGGTAGTTAGAGCGTTGAAAGTCTCGAGGGACCCAAGGGGAGTACTATTTTGAAGGGGGGTGCCGGGTTTAAACACACGTGAATCAATTCCTAGTAAGAACAGCACCATCCATGCTAAATATTATTAACGGACAAATACTTTCCAGGTAGTTAGAGCGTTGAAAGTCGCGTGGGCCCCAAGGGGGGTGCCATTTTGAAGGGGGGTGCCGGGTTTAGACACACGTGAATCAATTCCTAGTAAGAACAGCACCACCCATGCTAAATATTATTTACGGACAAATACTTTCCAGGTAGTTACAGCGTTGAAAGTCTCGAGGGACCCAAGGGGAGTACTATTTTGAAGGGGGGTGCCGGGTTTAAACACACGTGAATCAATTCCTAGTAAGAACAGCACCATCCATGCTAAATATTATTAACGGACAAGTACTTTCCAGGTAGTTAGAGCGTTGAAAGTCGCGAGGGCCCCAAGGGGGGTGCCATTTTGAAGGGGGGTGCCGGGTTTAGACACACGTGAATCAATTCCTAGTAAGAACAGCACCACCCATGCTAAATATTATTTACGGACAAATACTTTCCAGGTAGTTACAGCGTTGAAAGTCTCGAGGGACCCAAGGGGAGTACTATTTTGAAGGGGGGTGCCGGGTTTAAATACACGTGAATCAATTCCTAGTAAGAAGGGCACCACCCATGCTAAATATTATTAACGGACAAATACTTTCCAGGTAGTTAGAGCGTTGAAAGTCGCGAGGGCCCCAAGGGGGGTGCCATTTTGAAGGGGGGTGCCGGGTTTAGACACACGTGAATCAATTCCTAGTAAGAACAGCACCACCCATGCTAAATATTATTTACGGACAAATACTTTCCAGGTAGTTAGAGCGTTGAAAGTCTCGAGGGACCCAAGGGGAGTACTATTTTGAAGGGGGGTGCCGGGTTTAAACACACGTGAATCAATTCCTAGTAAGAACAGCACCATCCATGCTAAATATTATTAACGGACAAATACTTTCCAGGTAGTTAGAGCGTTGAAAGTCGCGAGGGCCCCAAGGGGGGTGCCATTTTGAAGGGGGGTGCCGGGTTTAGACACACGTGAATCAATTCCTAGTAAGAACAGCACCACCCATGCTAAATATTATTTACGGACAAATACTTTCCAGGTAGTTACAGCGTTGAAAGTCTCGAGGGGCCCAAGGGGAGTACTATTTTGAAGGGGGGTGCCGGGTTTAAATACACGCGAATCAATTCCCAGTAAGAAGGGCACCACCCATGCTAAATATTATTAACGGACAAATACTTTCCAGGTAGTTAGAGCGTTGAAAGTCGCGAGGGCCCCAAGGGGGGTGCCATTTTGAAGGGGGGTGCCGGGTTTAGACACACGTGAATCAATTCCTAGTAAGAACAGCACCACCCATGCTAAATATTATTTACGGACAAATACTTTCCAGGTAGTTAGAGCGTTGAAAGTCTCGAGGGACCCAAGGGGAGTACTATTTTGAAGGGGGGTGCCGGGTTTAAACACACGTGAATCAATTCCTAGTAAGAACAGCACCATCCATGCTAAATATTATTAACGGACAAATACTTTCCAGGTAGTTAGAGCGTTGAAAGTCGCGAGGGCCCCAAGGGGGGTGCCATTTTGAAGGGGGGTGCCGGGTTTAGACACACGTGAATCAATTCCTAGTAAGAACAGCACCACCCATGCTAAATATTATTTACGGACAAATACTTTCCAGGTAGTTACAGCGTTGAAAGTCTCGAGGGACCCAAGGGGAGTACTATTTTGAAGGGGGGTGCCGGGTTTAAACACACGTGAATCAATTCCTAGTAAGAACAGCACCATCCATGCTAAATATTATTAACGGACAAGTACTTTCCAGGTAGTTAGAGCGTTGAAAGTCGCGAGGGCCCCAAGGGGGGTGCCATTTTGAAGGGGGGTGCCGGGTTTAGACACACGTGAATCAATTCCTAGTAAGAACAGCACCACCCATGCTAAATATTATTTACGGACAAATACTTTCCAGGTAGTTACAGCGTTGAAAGTCTCGAGGGACCCAAGGGGAGTACTATTTTGAAGGGGGGTGCCGGGTTTAAATACACGTGAATCAATTCCTAGTAAGAAGGGCACCACCCATGCTAAATATTATTAACGGACAAATACTTTCCAGGTAGTTAGAGCGTTGAAAGTCGCGAGGGCCCCAAGGGGGGTGCCATTTTGAAGGGGGGTGCCGGGTTTAGACACACGTGAATCAATTCCTAGTAAGAACAGCACCACCCATGCTAAATATTATTTACGGACAAATACTTTCCAGGTAGTTAGAGCGTTGAAAGTCTCGAGGGACCCAAGGGGAGTACTATTTTGAAGGGGGGTGCCGGGTTTAAACACACGTGAATCAATTCCTAGTAAGAACAGCACCATCCATGCTAAATATTATTAACGGACAAATACTTTCCAGGTAGTTAGAGCGTTGAAAGTCGCGAGGGCCCCAAGGGGGGTGCCATTTTGAAGGGGGGTGCCGGGTTTAGACACACGTGAATCAATTCCTAGTAAGAACAGCACCACCCATGCTAAATATTATTTACGGACAAATACTTTCCAGGTAGTTACAGCGTTGAAAGTCTCGAGGGACCCAAGGGGAGTACTATTTTGAAGGGGGGTGCCGGGTTTAAACACACGTGAATCAATTCCTAGTAAGAACAGCACCATCCATGCTAAATATTATTAACGGACAAGTACTTTCCAGGTAGTTAGAGCGTTGAAAGTCGCGAGGGCCCCAAGGGGGGTGCCATTTTGAAGGGGGGTGCCGGGTTTAGACACACGTGAATCAATTCCTAGTAAGAACAGCACCACCCATGCTAAATATTATTTACGGACAAATACTTTCCAGGTAGTTACAGCGTTGAAAGTCTCGAGGGACCCAAGGGGAGTACTATTTTGAAGGGGGGTGCCGGGTTTAAATACACGTGAATCAATTCCTAGTAAGAAGGGCACCACCCATGCTAAATATTATTAACGGACAAATACTTTCCAGGTAGTTAGAGCGTTGAAAGTCGCGAGGGCCCCAAGGGGGGTGCCATTTTGAAGGGGGGTGCCGGGTTTAGACACACGTGAATCAATTCCTAGTAAGAACAGCACCACCCATGCTAAATATTATTTACGGACAAATACTTTCCAGGTAGTTACAGCGTTGAAAGTCTCGAGGGACCCAAGGGGAGTACTATTTTGAAGGGGGGTGCCGGGTTTAAATACACGTGAATCAATTCCTAGTAAGAAGGGCACCACCCATGCTAAATATTATTAACGGACAAATACTTTCCAGGTAGTTAGAGCGTTGAAAGTCGCGAGGGCCCCAAGGGGGGTGCCATTTTGAAGGGGGGTGCCGGGTTTAGACACACGTGAATCAATTCCTAGTAAGAACAGCACCACCCATGCTAAATATTATTTACGGACAAATACTTTCCAGGTAGTTAGAGCGTTGAAAGTCTCGAGGGACCCAAGGGGAGTACTATTTTGAAGGGGGGTGCCGGGTTTAAACACACGTGAATCAATTCCTAGTAAGAACAGCACCATCCATGCTAAATATTATTAACGGACAAATACTTTCCAGGTAGTTAGAGCGTTGAAAGTCGCGAGGGCCCCAAGGGGGGTGCCATTTTGAAGGGGGGTGCCGGGTTTAGACACACGTGAATCAATTCCTAGTAAGAACAGCACCACCCATGCTAAATATTATTTACGGACAAATACTTTCCAGGTAGTTACAGCGTTGAAAGTCTCGAGGGACCCAAGGGGAGTACTATTTTGAAGGGGGGTGCCGGGTTTAAATACACGTGAATCAATTCCTAGTAAGAAGGGCACCACCCATGCTAAATATTATTAACGGACAAATACTTTCCAGGTAGTTAGAGCGTTGAAAGTCGCGAGGGCCCCAAGGGGGGTGCCATTTTGAAGGGGGGTGCCGGGTTTAGACACACGTGAATCAATTCCTAGTAAGAACAGCACCACCCATGCTAAATATTATTTACGGACAAATACTTTCCAGGTAGTTACAGCGTTGAAAGTCTCGAGGGACCCAAGGGGAGTACTATTTTGAAGGGGGGTGCCGGGTTTAAACACACGTGAATCAATTCCTAGTAAGAACAGCACCATCCATGCTAAATATTATTAACGGACAAATACTTTCCAGGTAGTTAGAGCGTTGAAAGTCGCGAGGGCCCCAAGGGGGGTGCCATTTTGAAGGGGGGTGCCGGGTTTAGACACACGTGAATCAATTCCTAGTAAGAACAGCACCACCCATGCTAAATATTATTTACGGACAAATACTTTCCAGGTAGTTACAGCGTTGAAAGTCTCGAGGGACCCAAGGGGAGTACTATTTTGAAGGGGGGTGCCGGGTTTAAATACACGTGAATCAATTCCTAGTAAGAAGGGCACCACCCATGCTAAATATTATTAACGGACAAATACTTTCCAGGTAGTTAGAGCGTTGAAAGTCGCGAGGGCCCCAAGGGGGGTGCCATTTTGAAGGGGGGTGCCGGGTTTAGACACACGTGAATCAATTCCTAGTAAGAACAGCACCACCCATGCTAAATATTATTTACGGACAAATACTTTCCAGGTAGTTACAGCGTTGAAAGTCTCGAGGGACCCAAGGGGAGTACTATTTTGAAGGGGGGTGCCGGGTTTAAATACACGTGAATCAATTCCTAGTAAGAAGGGCACCACCCATGCTAAATATTATTAACGGACAAATACTTTCCAGGTAGTTAGAGCGTTGAAAGTCGCGAGGGCCCCAAGGGGGGTGCCATTTTGAAGGGGGGTGCCGGGTTTAGACACACGTGAATCAATTCCTAGTAAGAACAGCACCACCCATGCTAAATATTATTTACGGACAAATACTTTCCAGGTAGTTAGAGCGTTGAAAGTCTCGAGGGACCCAAGGGGAGTACTATTTTGAAGGGGGGTGCCGGGTTTAAACACACGTGAATCAATTCCTAGTAAGAACAGCACCATCCATGCTAAATATTATTAACGGACAAATACTTTCCAGGTAGTTAGAGCGTTGAAAGTCGCGAGGGCCCCAAGGGGGGTGCCATTTTGAAGGGGGGTGCCGGGTTTAGACACACGTGAATCAATTCCTAGTAAGAACAGCACCACCCATGCTAAATATTATTTACGGACAAATACTTTCCAGGTAGTTACAGCGTTGAAAGTCTCGAGGGGCCCAAGGGGAGTACTATTTTGAAGGGGGGTGCCGGGTTTAAATACACGCGAATCAATTCCCAGTAAGAAGGGCACCACCCATGCTAAATATTATTAACGGACAAATACTTTCCAGGTAGTTAGAGCGTTGAAAGTCGCGAGGGCCCCAAGGGGGGTGCCATTTTGAAGGGGGGTGCCGGGTTTAGACACACGTGAATCAATTCCTAGTAAGAACAGCACCACCCATGCTAAATATTATTTACGGACAAATACTTTCCAGGTAGTTAGAGCGTTGAAAGTCTCGAGGGACCCAAGGGGAGTACTATTTTGAAGGGGGGTGCCGGGTTTAAACACACGTGAATCAATTCCTAGTAAGAACAGCACCATCCATGCTAAATATTATTAACGGACAAATACTTTCCAGGTAGTTAGAGCGTTGAAAGTCGCGAGGGCCCCAAGGGGGGTGCCATTTTGAAGGGGGGTGCCGGGTTTAGACACACGTGAATCAATTCCTAGTAAGAACAGCACCACCCATGCTAAATATTATTTACGGACAAATACTTTCCAGGTAGTTACAGCGTTGAAAGTCTCGAGGGACCCAAGGGGAGTACTATTTTGAAGGGGGGTGCCGGGTTTAAATACACGTGAATCAATTCCTAGTAAGAAGGGCACCACCCATGCTAAATATTATTAACGGACAAATACTTTCCAGGTAGTTAGAGCGTTGAAAGTCGCGAGGGCCCCAAGGGGGGTGCCATTTTGAAGGGGGGTGCCGGGTTTAGACACACGTGAATCAATTCCTAGTAAGAACAGCACCACCCATGCTAAATATTATTTACGGACAAATACTTTCCAGGTAGTTAGAGCGTTGAAAGTCTCGAGGGACCCAAGGGGAGTACTATTTTGAAGGGGGGTGCCGGGTTTAAACACACGTGAATCAATTCCTAGTAAGAACAGCACCATCCATGCTAAATATTATTAACGGACAAATACTTTCCAGGTAGTTAGAGCGTTGAAAGTCGCGAGGGCCCCAAGGGGGGTGCCATTTTGAAGGGGGGTGCCGGGTTTAGACACACGTGAATCAATTCCTAGTAAGAACAGCACCACCCATGCTAAATATTATTTACGGACAAATACTTTCCAGGTAGTTACAGCGTTGAAAGTCTCGAGGGACCCAAGGGGAGTACTATTTTGAAGGGGGGTGCCGGGTTTAAACACACGTGAATCAATTCCTAGTAAGAACAGCACCATCCATGCTAAATATTATTAACGGACAAGTACTTTCCAGGTAGTTAGAGCGTTGAAAGTCGCGAGGGCCCCAAGGGGGGTGCCATTTTGAAGGGGGGTGCCGGGTTTAGACACACGTGAATCAATTCCTAGTAAGAACAGCACCACCCATGCTAAATATTATTTACGGACAAATACTTTCCAGGTAGTTACAGCGTTGAAAGTCTCGAGGGACCCAAGGGGAGTACTATTTTGAAGGGGGGTGCCGGGTTTAAATACACGTGAATCAATTCCTAGTAAGAAGGGCACCACCCATGCTAAATATTATTAACGGACAAATACTTTCCAGGTAGTTAGAGCGTTGAAAGTCGCGAGGGCCCCAAGGGGGGTGCCATTTTGAAGGGGGGTGCCGGGTTTAGACACACGTGAATCAATTCCTAGTAAGAACAGCACCACCCATGCTAAATATTATTTACGGACAAATACTTTCCAGGTAGTTACAGCGTTGAAAGTCTCGAGGGACCCAAGGGGAGTACTATTTTGAAGGGGGGTGCCGGGTTTAAATACACGTGAATCAATTCCTAGTAAGAAGGGCACCACCCATGCTAAATATTATTAACGGACAAATACTTTCCAGGTAGTTAGAGCGTTGAAAGTCGCGAGGGCCCCAAGGGGGGTGCCATTTTGAAGGGGGGTGCCGGGTTTAGACACACGTGAATCAATTCCTAGTAAGAACAGCACCACCCATGCTAAATATTATTTACGGACAAATACTTTCCAGGTAGTTAGAGCGTTGAAAGTCTCGAGGGACCCAAGGGGAGTACTATTTTGAAGGGGGGTGCCGGGTTTAAACACACGTGAATCAATTCCTAGTAAGAACAGCACCATCCATGCTAAATATTATTAACGGACAAATACTTTCCAGGTAGTTAGAGCGTTGAAAGTCGCGAGGGCCCCAAGGGGGGTGCCATTTTGAAGGGGGGTGCCGGGTTTAGACACACGTGAATCAATTCCTAGTAAGAACAGCACCACCCATGCTAAATATTATTTACGGACAAATACTTTCCAGGTAGTTACAGCGTTGAAAGTCTCGAGGGACCCAAGGGGAGTACTATTTTGAAGGGGGGTGCCGGGTTTAAATACACGTGAATCAATTCCTAGTAAGAAGGGCACCACCCATGCTAAATATTATTAACGGACAAATACTTTCCAGGTAGTTAGAGCGTTGAAAGTCGCGAGGGCCCCAAGGGGGGTGCCATTTTGAAGGGGGGTGCCGGGTTTAGACACACGTGAATCAATTCCTAGTAAGAACAGCACCACCCATGCTAAATATTATTTACGGACAAATACTTTCCAGGTAGTTACAGCGTTGAAAGTCTCGAGGGACCCAAGGGGAGTACTATTTTGAAGGGGGGTGCCGGGTTTAAACACACGTGAATCAATTCCTAGTAAGAACAGCACCATCCATGCTAAATATTATTAACGGACAAATACTTTCCAGGTAGTTAGAGCGTTGAAAGTCGCGAGGGCCCCAAGGGGGGTGCCATTTTGAAGGGGGGTGCCGGGTTTAGACACACGTGAATCAATTCCTAGTAAGAACAGCACCACCCATGCTAAATATTATTTACGGACAAATACTTTCCAGGTAGTTACAGCGTTGAAAGTCTCGAGGGACCCAAGGGGAGTACTATTTTGAAGGGGGGTGCCGGGTTTAAATACACGTGAATCAATTCCTAGTAAGAAGGGCACCACCCATGCTAAATATTATTAACGGACAAATACTTTCCAGGTAGTTAGAGCGTTGAAAGTCGCGAGGGCCCCAAGGGGGGTGCCATTTTGAAGGGGGGTGCCGGGTTTAGACACACGTGAATCAATTCCTAGTAAGAACAGCACCACCCATGCTAAATATTATTTACGGACAAATACTTTCCAGGTAGTTACAGCGTTGAAAGTCTCGAGGGACCCAAGGGGAGTACTATTTTGAAGGGGGGTGCCGGGTTTAAATACACGTGAATCAATTCCTAGTAAGAAGGGCACCACCCATGCTAAATATTATTAACGGACAAATACTTTCCAGGTAGTTAGAGCGTTGAAAGTCGCGAGGGCCCCAAGGGGGGTGCCATTTTGAAGGGGGGTGCCGGGTTTAGACACACGTGAATCAATTCCTAGTAAGAACAGCACCACCCATGCTAAATATTATTTACGGACAAATACTTTCCAGGTAGTTAGAGCGTTGAAAGTCTCGAGGGACCCAAGGGGAGTACTATTTTGAAGGGGGGTGCCGGGTTTAAACACACGTGAATCAATTCCTAGTAAGAACAGCACCATCCATGCTAAATATTATTAACGGACAAATACTTTCCAGGTAGTTAGAGCGTTGAAAGTCGCGAGGGCCCCAAGGGGGGTGCCATTTTGAAGGGGGGTGCCGGGTTTAGACACACGTGAATCAATTCCTAGTAAGAACAGCACCACCCATGCTAAATATTATTTACGGACAAATACTTTCCAGGTAGTTACAGCGTTGAAAGTCTCGAGGGACCCAAGGGGAGTACTATTTTGAAGGGGGGTGCCGGGTTTAAACACACGTGAATCAATTCCTAGTAAGAACAGCACCATCCATGCTAAATATTATTAACGGACAAATACTTTCCAGGTAGTTAGAGCGTTGAAAGTCGCGAGGGCCCCAAGGGGGGTGCCATTTTGAAGGGGGGTGCCGGGTTTAGACACACGTGAATCAATTCCTAGTAAGAACAGCACCACCCATGCTAAATATTATTTACGGACAAATACTTTCCAGGTAGTTACAGCGTTGAAAGTCTCGAGGGACCCAAGGGGAGTACTATTTTGAAGGGGGGTGCCGGGTTTAAATACACGTGAATCAATTCCTAGTAAGAAGGGCACCACCCATGCTAAATATTATTAACGGACAAATACTTTCCAGGTAGTTAGAGCGTTGAAAGTCGCGAGGGCCCCAAGGGGGGTGCCATTTTGAAGGGGGGTGCCGGGTTTAGACACACGTGAATCAATTCCTAGTAAGAACAGCACCACCCATGCTAAATATTATTTACGGACAAATACTTTCCAGGTAGTTACAGCGTTGAAAGTCTCGAGGGACCCAAGGGGAGTACTATTTTGAAGGGGGGTGCCGGGTTTAAATACACGTGAATCAATTCCTAGTAAGAAGGGCACCACCCATGCTAAATATTATTAACGGACAAATACTTTCCAGGTAGTTAGAGCGTTGAAAGTCGCGAGGGCCCCAAGGGGGGTGCCATTTTGAAGGGGGGTGCCGGGTTTAGACACACGTGAATCAATTCCTAGTAAGAACAGCACCACCCATGCTAAATATTATTTACGGACAAATACTTTCCAGGTAGTTAGAGCGTTGAAAGTCTCGAGGGACCCAAGGGGAGTACTATTTTGAAGGGGGGTGCCGGGTTTAAACACACGTGAATCAATTCCTAGTAAGAACAGCACCATCCATGCTAAATATTATTAACGGACAAATACTTTCCAGGTAGTTAGAGCGTTGAAAGTCGCGAGGGCCCCAAGGGGGGTGCCATTTTGAAGGGGGGTGCCGGGTTTAGACACACGTGAATCAATTCCTAGTAAGAACAGCACCACCCATGCTAAATATTATTTACGGACAAATACTTTCCAGGTAGTTACAGCGTTGAAAGTCTCGAGGGGCCCAAGGGGAGTACTATTTTGAAGGGGGGTGCCGGGTTTAAATACACGCGAATCAATTCCCAGTAAGAAGGGCACCACCCATGCTAAATATTATTAACGGACAAATACTTTCCAGGTAGTTAGAGCGTTGAAAGTCGCGAGGGCCCCAAGGGGGGTGCCATTTTGAAGGGGGGTGCCGGGTTTAGACACACGTGAATCAATTCCTAGTAAGAACAGCACCACCCATGCTAAATATTATTTACGGACAAATACTTTCCAGGTAGTTAGAGCGTTGAAAGTCTCGAGGGACCCAAGGGGAGTACTATTTTGAAGGGGGGTGCCGGGTTTAAACACACGTGAATCAATTCCTAGTAAGAACAGCACCATCCATGCTAAATATTATTAACGGACAAATACTTTCCAGGTAGTTAGAGCGTTGAAAGTCGCAAGGGCCCCAAGGGGGGTGCCATTTTGAAGGGGGGTGCCGGGTTTAGACACACGTGAATCAATTCCTAGTAAGAACAGCACCACCCATGCTAAATATTATTTACGGACAAATACTTTCCAGGTAGTTACAGCGTTGAAAGTCTCGAGGGACCCAAGGGGAGTACTATTTTGAAGGGGGGTGCCGGGTTTAAACACACGTGAATCAATTCCTAGTAAGAACAGCACCATCCATGCTAAATATTATTAACGGACAAGTACTTTCCAGGTAGTTAGAGCGTTGAAAGTCGCGAGGGCCCCAAGGGGGGTGCCATTTTGAAGGGGGGTGCCGGGTTTAGACACACGTGAATCAATTCCTAGTAAGAACAGCACCACCCATGCTAAATATTATTTACGGACAAATACTTTCCAGGTAGTTACAGCGTTGAAAGTCTCGAGGGACCCAAGGGGAGTACTATTTTGAAGGGGGGTGCCGGGTTTAAATACACGTGAATCAATTCCTAGTAAGAAGGGCACCACCCATGCTAAATATTATTAACGGACAAATACTTTCCAGGTAGTTAGAGCGTTGAAAGTCGCGAGGGCCCCAAGGGGGGTGCCATTTTGAAGGGGGGTGCCGGGTTTAGACACACGTGAATCAATTCCTAGTAAGAACAGCACCACCCATGCTAAATATTATTTACGGACAAATACTTTCCAGGTAGTTAGAGCGTTGAAAGTCTCGAGGGACCCAAGGGGAGTACTATTTTGAAGGGGGGTGCCGGGTTTAAACACACGTGAATCAATTCCTAGTAAGAACAGCACCATCCATGCTAAATATTATTAACGGACAAATACTTTCCAGGTAGTTAGAGCGTTGAAAGTCGCGAGGGCCCCAAGGGGGGTGCCATTTTGAAGGGGGGTGCCGGGTTTAGACACACGTGAATCAATTCCTAGTAAGAACAGCACCACCCATGCTAAATATTATTTACGGACAAATACTTTCCAGGTAGTTACAGCGTTGAAAGTCTCGAGGGACCCAAGGGGAGTACTATTTTGAAGGGGGGTGCCGGGTTTAAACACACGTGAATCAATTCCTAGTAAGAACAGCACCATCCATGCTAAATATTATTAACGGACAAGTACTTTCCAGGTAGTTAGAGCGTTGAAAGTCGCGAGGGCCCCAAGGGGGGTGCCATTTTGAAGGGGGGTGCCGGGTTTAGACACACGTGAATCAATTCCTAGTAAGAACAGCACCACCCATGCTAAATATTATTTACGGACAAATACTTTCCAGGTAGTTACAGCGTTGAAAGTCTCGAGGGACCCAAGGGGAGTACTATTTTGAAGGGGGGTGCCGGGTTTAAATACACGTGAATCAATTCCTAGTAAGAAGGGCACCACCCATGCTAAATATTATTAACGGACAAATACTTTCCAGGTAGTTAGAGCGTTGAAAGTCGCGAGGGCCCCAAGGGGGGTGCCATTTTGAAGGGGGGTGCCGGGTTTAGACACACGTGAATCAATTCCTAGTAAGAACAGCACCACCCATGCTAAATATTATTTACGGACAAATACTTTCCAGGTAGTTACAGCGTTGAAAGTCTCGAGGGACCCAAGGGGAGTACTATTTTGAAGGGGGGTGCCGGGTTTAAATACACGTGAATCAATTCCTAGTAAGAAGGGCACCACCCATGCTAAATATTATTAACGGACAAATACTTTCCAGGTAGTTAGAGCGTTGAAAGTCGCGAGGGCCCCAAGGGGGGTGCCATTTTGAAGGGGGGTGCCGGGTTTAGACACACGTGAATCAATTCCTAGTAAGAACAGCACCACCCATGCTAAATATTATTTACGGACAAATACTTTCCAGGTAGTTAGAGCGTTGAAAGTCTCGAGGGACCCAAGGGGAGTACTATTTTGAAGGGGGGTGCCGGGTTTAAACACACGTGAATCAATTCCTAGTAAGAACAGCACCATCCATGCTAAATATTATTAACGGACAAATACTTTCCAGGTAGTTAGAGCGTTGAAAGTCGCGAGGGCCCCAAGGGGGGTGCCATTTTGAAGGGGGGTGCCGGGTTTAGACACACGTGAATCAATTCCTAGTAAGAACAGCACCACCCATGCTAAATATTATTTACGGACAAATACTTTCCAGGTAGTTACAGCGTTGAAAGTCTCGAGGGACCCAAGGGGAGTACTATTTTGAAGGGGGGTGCCGGGTTTAAATACACGTGAATCAATTCCTAGTAAGAAGGGCACCACCCATGCTAAATATTATTAACGGACAAATACTTTCCAGGTAGTTAGAGCGTTGAAAGTCGCGAGGGCCCCAAGGGGGGTGCCATTTTGAAGGGGGGTGCCGGGTTTAGACACACGTGAATCAATTCCTAGTAAGAACAGCACCACCCATGCTAAATATTATTTACGGACAAATACTTTCCAGGTAGTTACAGCGTTGAAAGTCTCGAGGGACCCAAGGGGAGTACTATTTTGAAGGGGGGTGCCGGGTTTAAACACACGTGAATCAATTCCTAGTAAGAACAGCACCATCCATGCTAAATATTATTAACGGACAAATACTTTCCAGGTAGTTAGAGCGTTGAAAGTCGCGAGGGCCCCAAGGGGGGTGCCATTTTGAAGGGGGGTGCCGGGTTTAGACACACGTGAATCAATTCCTAGTAAGAACAGCACCACCCATGCTAAATATTATTTACGGACAAATACTTTCCAGGTAGTTACAGCGTTGAAAGTCTCGAGGGACCCAAGGGGAGTACTATTTTGAAGGGGGGTGCCGGGTTTAAATACACGTGAATCAATTCCTAGTAAGAAGGGCACCACCCATGCTAAATATTATTAACGGACAAATACTTTCCAGGTAGTTAGAGCGTTGAAAGTCGCGAGGGCCCCAAGGGGGGTGCCATTTTGAAGGGGGGTGCCGGGTTTAGACACACGTGAATCAATTCCTAGTAAGAACAGCACCACCCATGCTAAATATTATTTACGGACAAATACTTTCCAGGTAGTTACAGCGTTGAAAGTCTCGAGGGACCCAAGGGGAGTACTATTTTGAAGGGGGGTGCCGGGTTTAAATACACGTGAATCAATTCCTAGTAAGAAGGGCACCACCCATGCTAAATATTATTAACGGACAAATACTTTCCAGGTAGTTAGAGCGTTGAAAGTCGCGAGGGCCCCAAGGGGGGTGCCATTTTGAAGGGGGGTGCCGGGTTTAGACACACGTGAATCAATTCCTAGTAAGAACAGCACCACCCATGCTAAATATTATTTACGGACAAATACTTTCCAGGTAGTTAGAGCGTTGAAAGTCTCGAGGGACCCAAGGGGAGTACTATTTTGAAGGGGGGTGCCGGGTTTAAACACACGTGAATCAATTCCTAGTAAGAACAGCACCATCCATGCTAAATATTATTAACGGACAAATACTTTCCAGGTAGTTAGAGCGTTGAAAGTCGCGAGGGCCCCAAGGGGGGTGCCATTTTGAAGGGGGGTGCCGGGTTTAGACACACGTGAATCAATTCCTAGTAAGAACAGCACCACCCATGCTAAATATTATTTACGGACAAATACTTTCCAGGTAGTTACAGCGTTGAAAGTCTCGAGGGGCCCAAGGGGAGTACTATTTTGAAGGGGGGTGCCGGGTTTAAATACACGCGAATCAATTCCCAGTAAGAAGGGCACCACCCATGCTAAATATTATTAACGGACAAATACTTTCCAGGTAGTTAGAGCGGTGAAAGTCTCGATGTCCCCAAGTGGAGTACCATTTTAAAGGGGGGTGTCAGGTCTAAATATGCATGAATTGATTCTTGGTGGAAAGGAAATCACTGATGCTGAGTTTGTTTGTCGGTGAAATACTTTACAAGAAAGATAATGTACATAGCAGTAATAAAGTTTGGGTGCCACTGAATTTTTGGTTCATGGCTAGCGCGTGTATGGCTAAGTTCACTCTGATGCTATTCTCATTGTAAGTGCTTAGGGACAATGGAGGATTAGTATTTACCATATCTTGGCCTTCCTTACTACCTAAAGGGGCTAAGGTTTGTTCTGTGTTGACAGGTAAAAGAGTATTATGTTTTGCAGAGCATTTTCTACAATCAGTAAATTTACATTCCTCAGTACCTACCCCTAATGTTGCCAAGTTTTAAGCAATTTAGACATAACTTTCATTTATTGACATTTTCGTGGCTTAAATTTTGAAAGGATTCATAAACATAAATTTGATGATTACCTTTTTTATTTAAGTATTTACCTATTTAGTCTACACATCCCAGCGTTGGGCAAAGGCCTTACCTTTTCGCTTCCACTTTTGTTTTTCTTTTGTAATATTTTTCCAGTCTCCTGCTTCTTTTATTATTTTATCTTCCCACCTCTCCACTCTTCTGCCTTTTTTCCATCTCCTGGTACCCATATCGTAACTCTCTTTGTCCATCTTTTGACATTTAATTTCATTACATGTCCTGCCCATGACCATTTTAGTAGTTTACATTTTTTGTTTATATTTTCCACTCCCGTTTTCTTTCTAACTAATATCTGTTATTCTTATTTTGTCTCTTTGGCGTATGTTGAGCATAGATCTCTCCATTTTTGTTTCTGTTACCTTTTTCCTTAGAACTTTGTTTAATGTCCATGATTGTGAACCATAGTAGCAATCACAGTTAGTACAGCACAGAAAAAGGAAGACAATTCTGCGCAACAAAAATGGAAAACGATTTTAGGGAAATAAATCTCGAACAAGCACTCCCCAGAAAGTCATCACTAGGGGAGTAAGAGGTCAAACCCCCCTTAAAAGTACTTTACCTGACAAATGAAGAAAACATTAAGCGCCTATGCCAAGGAAGAAAAAGAAAAAGGTAGACATGTCATAGTCAAGTATGGAAAAGTGATAGTAGATGGGCATACTTGGCAAAGGAATGAAAAAACAGAGGCACTACAAAAAGCAAACTATGAGAAGAGTAACACCCCAAAAAACTGGTAGATACAGAAACAAGGACTGGAAACTCACAGATGACGACACAGGCTAGAAAAGGAAAAACAAATAAAGGAAGATTAAAGGCACAAAAATTATTTATGGCCACCTGGAATGTCAGGGGAACATTCGAAGAAGGATCACTATTGCACTTAACGCGAGAAAAATTTCAGATTTTTCAAATTGTGAATTGAAGTCTTAAATGATTACCTGCAGGAAAAGTAACATGAGAAATAAGGCTATTAAACACAGCAAAAAGTATTATCAAGAATAAAATTTTCTGAGAAATCAATAATAAAAAATTTCAGAAATTTTTTCAAAGTCCAAAACTGAGGAAAATTGTGAATTTAAGTCTTAAATGATTACCTGCAGGAAAAGTAACATGAGAAATAAGACTATTAAACACAGCAAAAATTATTATCAAGAATAAAATTTTCTGAGAAATCAATAATAAAAAAGTTTTTCCTCTTGTATCACCTATCCGTAGACACACTGTACATACTAAGAGAAATACAAGCAGAGAGTTCCGAACACCAACAAAAAACACATATATTGTTCATAGATTTTATGCAAGCTTACGATCGAATCAGAAGAAAACAACTCTAAGAAGCAATGAAAGAACTAAACATTCCTAAAAAGTTAATAGAACTAACGAAAATGACGCTAAAACACACTGAAAACAGGGTTAAAGTGGAGGGACAACTAACAAGAAAATTTGAGGTAAAAGAAGGATCACGACAGGGAAATCCACTGTCAGCAATATTGTTCAACATCGCCCTGGAAAAAGTGATAAGAAACAGCCAAATAAACAGATCAGGCATACTGTACCATAAAAAACACCAATGCGTGGCCTTTGCGGACGACAGCAATATTAGCAAGAATTAAAGGAGAGTTACGAGAGGTCTTAGGTCTTAGGTGGACTGTATTGTGCAGCAAAGGCAATGGGATTGGAAATAAATCAAAATAAATCAAAGTACATCATATGGGAAGAAGAACAACACCAAACCAACAAATATCTAGAAATAGAGGTAGAAAGGGACAAAATATACAAAATGAGGTTAGAAGGAGAACGAATACCGAAGAAAGTAATGGAAAGTCAAATGGGAGGAAAAAGGAAGAGGGACGACCGAAATCAAGGTGGAGAAAAGAAGTAGAGGGAGATTTAGAACAGTTGAGGGTGAAAGACTGGAAAATAGTAGCAACAGACAGGAAAGAATGGAGAAGAATAGTACAAAAAGCCATGAGCCTACAAGGCTTGTAGTGCTATTTTATTATATTAAATTTTTAAAATCCATTAGAGGACGCCAAATACAGAACTAACTGTAAAGTTTTAGGTATGAATAATATTATAACATATAAAATAAATGGAATGGGATGGCTGTATAAGTGCAACTTATTAAAAACTCCAGTTGGCGATGGTATAACATTGTCAAATGTTGATCTGGTAACTCTATTAACAAAAAAAAAAAAAAGTTATATTACAAGATGAAGTTAACACCTTACTAAAATTTAATTTTTTATTTAAGATACATAATATTTAAAATGAAGTAACGATTATATATTTTTATTAAAATTAAAATACGGTAATTTGGTAAAATGTCATACAAACTATATCTATATAATATGTTTTCTAAAATAATTATAATATATAATAAAACATACATAGATGTATAAACACGCGTAACTTACAAATTAATTTTCGAAAAAACAATCTATAAAAGTAGCAACAAAACAACTAAGGGAACGGTAAAGGCTAAAAGACAAGTCGCTTATAATAATACGATTCAAAAAAGAATGGTAAACAATAAAGCAACCTAACAGTAATACGAAGTTTTATTACTGCTGCAAAGATTCGTCGTATACCTTTTTACTCATACCCTATAAACGATCCTTGTCTACAACTTACCTAACGAATACAATCTGCTAACATATCTAAAACTTTTTTTATACTTCTCCGCTGAACAAATCTATTCCATCAAACTACACATTTATAAAATTTGCAACACTAACAACTTCACATTTCAAAATGCAGCTAAAAACAAAATTTACACGATAAAATACATATTCTTTAAAAATAAAGCTAAAATAGTAACTATAAATGATCTTTTTTATGTTACACCGCAGTACATATTTATCAGCAAGAGGGGCAACGCTAAGAAAATTACACCGAACAAATTCGTTAAATTTTCATTAATGGCACACATTTCCGTATCGATATCACTAATATAAAAAATCTAATTCCCCTGTTAGTAGAAATCCACACGATGAAACTATGTTATTGAAACTCGAAAATAAAAATCACACGTGCAACATACATGATCTTCTAGAATCTACGGTTGAAAATGATTAAAAATGTCCACGATTATCCTTAAGCCTAAAACTTACCTTAGACGATTAAAAAAAAATAATCACAATTCGCACTCATGCGATAGATCGCGTAAATCCTTCATTTCCTTGCTGATAAACGCACCGCTATGATTTTACAAATACTTACCAATATACAAATTTTACATAAAAAATTAATAGTACGATAATTTAAAAACGTATGGCTCATTTAAAAATGTCACAATTTACAAACGTTATTTCATCCACACACGTGCAGTTCACGACATTGAACTGCAAGGCAAACGCGGGGAACCCATTTGCGTTAAAACTCTGTCCAACCACTGCAACGGCCCGTTGAGATGTAGTTCGATCCAACACGGAGTCGACGTAACAGTCTGTCGTCTGAATATATCTCGTTAAACTCGTCATTACAATCGCTTTCAAATAACTTACCTATATTCGGCACCCCAACCTTTAACAAACGACATTCTAATTGTACACATTCTTGTTAACTGATAAACCGCTTCGAATCCTTGACTAACGGATTGTGATAAAAGAGCTGCGAATTCTTGGTTGTTGAATATTTTTAAATTGCACCCTACGCATAAAATTGTTTAGATAAAATAACACCCAATATTCGTTTACGTTTATCACCTGGCGGAATTTTGCAAACGGTAGCTGGATGCCATCCGTATCGCTGATTACAATTAGGAGATTGTACGAATATACTTGAATCACTTAAACATTCTGCAAATACCTCGCCACCTACGTCAGATTAAACACAGATTGTGTAAGACAATTTAAAACTATCGTTGCATTAGTTACCTATATAATACAGCCTAACTCCTTTTCCTATGTGCCTCCGAGTTTGTTCAACGACAGTATTACGATTCACATTCGATAATAATCCCAGGCAAAATCTAACGGTTTATAAACAAAGTAGAATCTTTCTGCTAATAAAAATGGCATCTCCTACCTTTCAGAATTGCTTGGATCGGTAAATCCGTCTACCGTTATCGAAGGTTGACTCGCATGAAAAGTTTCCCCGACCCTTGTATTAAGCTCGTAATAGCTGATGCTACACCAAAAAGCGGGTTCGCAATACATGACAGGTTGAGCATCCACGGGAGGGCTGGGAGTAAGTCGTGAAAGACCTGCAAATCGATTGTAAGAAATTTAAATTGCCGATTTCGTGACCCTTAAAAAACATACTCATATTATCGTTATGATCGATCGGATCTCCGTCTTCTGATATATAACCGGGTGGCGGAGTTTCAGTCGGGGGAGCAGCACTATGAGGAGATTCTAAGTTATTCGGGCACAATCCTACCGTATCCATGTATCCTCCTGAGTGTTGCATCTGAAGACTAGAATAACAAAGCAGTTAGGAAATGAATTCGAAGACTTCCACTTGATGAACGTCTTCAGGGTTGGAACCATTGTTGAGACAAACCGTTGTCGAAACAATGACACGGTTCCAACCCGGAAGATGTCTAATACTAAAACAATAAAGGAACTTACTTAATATTTGTATTATGTGGAAACGAAGTATTTTCTGGAACCGAGGTGCTTAAATCTTCCAACGAATGTGGAAATATATTGCCTTCATCGTTTGTTAAAGTATGTCGTGGAACCAAAATCGCCGGCAGAGCTATTAATATTCAGTTTAAGTTAGCTAACGGAACGTTATCGTATCAGTTGGCATATTACCTGGGGTTTCGATTCTGGTGTAGTGATAGGGATTAACACAAACCTCGTCCTTCTTTAACGAAAATGCATATTCACAATGATCGAGCGGTCGTAGTTCATTATGAGATTGTAATTCGGGCCATCGCCACAGTTTACAATATATCACATGTGGTAAGCCTTTACGCTGTTGCACATTTGACCCTAAATCTGAACAAGGTCGCGCTCTGCAGAACAATGAAAATTGCAAAAATACCAGCACTTTTGTAACTTCGCGAAAATAAAAAATTTACAACAGCTTATTTATAGGTTCTCCAGAAGGGTTATTTCTAACCACTTTTGTTTGGAGTTTGGAGGAAATAATTTTAAATAAATAAAGGAGATTTTTAAGAAAAATGGTACGAGTTTTGGGTGGTCCAGCGCATTGCCAGACATTTAGGGTAGGTCGAAAACCAGACACAGTGGGGCAAAGGGGGAACAGTCACAACAAATCCATAATCTGACCTTAAACTTTTAGACAATCGAACATGCAAACAATCAGTAAAAGCGTACCTCGGTATCGTCACGCATTTTGTGTTGTGATTTTGCGAGGAAATGGCTCGTTCTAGCTCTTCCAAAGCTCCCGATTTTTTCAACTTCTTCACCAAACTCTTGACTGCCTTCTCACACCATTTGTCATCGGCGTCTGATCCCTTTTTCCAACCTAACAGTCGCTTCACAACCGGTGGCGTAAAAGGTAGCATTCCACTCATTACAAGTTCACATATAGATATACCACTTCATATACGTTACACTTTTTCAAAATCTTGTAAAAATTGTACATAAAATTATTGCTTTTCAACCGCCATATTGTTTTTTGACAGACGGATAATTATTATTTCATATTTCGAATTAATCGACGACAAGCAGGCTGTTACACTTTTCGCTTGGCATTGTAGAAACAAAACTCAAATACGTACGTCGTTGATAAACGGTCACGCATGCGTATCCGACAATCGATCATTGGCGTGCCTCCAAAAATTTATGAGGGTTCTCGCACTGATAAGATTAAGTCGTATCAAATATAAAAAAATAGATAATTCAAAAAGGAAGTCGATTTATATATAAATGCTACGTTTTTATGAGTTGGCGGAATCATAATTAACCATTAATTCACGTAATACCGTACGTAATTTAGATTATTAATGGGCGCATTCAGGGACGCTCAGCTGCTTAGCTAAGCGGTAATTTAGTCAGCTTATGCTAAATGTCAGCAAACGGTATTTCCCTGAATGAAACGTCTGATAGTAAGCCATTTTGACAGTTTATTTGTTTTGTAAGGTTAGGTGTTACTTTCACTATTATGTAATAAATCAAAAATTAAAGAAATTGTGGCTAATTATCTTCAAATTATGGACTATGTGTACCAGCTCACCCTAATTAATATGTTTTTATTAAGTTTGTGTGTTTCCCGTTCCTTTTTTTGACACCGCTGACAAAGTCAGCTAACAAATTATACGCTGAGCGAATTTCTCAGCGGCTTACTACGAGCTTTTTCACAGCGTGTCTGTTCAGGGACTTTGCTAACTAAGCGCATCAGCCGCTGAGCGTCCCTGAATGCGCCCATTGTTATTATCCTTATCCTAACAACGGATGAGAGTTATTAGGATGACCTTACTTTTAATAACTGCTACTTAATATTCAAGATTTCTATAAATTAAACCACACGAGCCAAGAATAATACGTTCACGAACCAATTTTCCCCTCTAAACAAAAGTAGGAAATGATAGGTCAGAGTAGCGCGCGTAGTCTTAAGACATGGCGTTGTTAAGTACGCGTATGACATTGTTACGCCCGGTTTATTGCAATTTTACAATAATTTGTCACGCTAGTGTTTAAAACACACCTTAATTTATATACTCGGGTTATAGTACTTTTAAAGACATAGGCGCGAAAAGATGCATAGCGGTGAATTAAAAGAAACAACAAAATGAAAAATGCGCTTTGTAGTTTTGCGCGCCTTCTTTTTGTATTTTTTATAACCGCTTTGTGTTTTTGTGAAGTGTTGTGCATTTCTGATGCCCGATTGATACAGGTATTTTTTTTTAAAATAGGTAGCAATTTGTATAAATATTATAACAAAGACGGCGCCAAAAAATCGGGTTTTGTTTAAGAATTCGTTTAAAACGATTGGGGGGTGTTAGCTGTTTTATTTAGAAAAATTATAAATAAACGAATTATAAAAGAATGATTTCTTAGTTGATTTAAAAAAATCGACAGTTTCAAATAGCTGTACTCCCGTTCTGGTTCCGCCGTTTAAATCAGAACAATACATACAGTGACGTGCGACCTAAAATTATTCAACGGAACACCACGGAAGAAAGCTATAAATTATGCATTTAAATTTTAGCAAAAAAATTTTAATTAGTGCACTAAAAAACAAACAAAACTCGAACAGTTGAACTTCAGTTAATCAACACAAAATTGCTTACATTCAATTTCAATTAAAAATAATCTACGTTTTGGAGAATATTTTACGCAAAAATCAAAAATAGAAATCCATTGTTTTGCAATATATTGCAATAAAAGCTTAGGAAAATCAAAATAAACAAAATCGAATCAAAACTCGAATTCATATGGCAAATAACACATTAGTAAACAAAAAATGATGCTCCTTTGTCAGCTTTGATCATTTGTTAATTTAGTAAAAGTTTAAGCAATTCACCCTCATTCTACTTACATATTAAAAAAAATTACGCAAAATTCTCTTATGTAATACATTTTAAATGGTAGACATTAAAAAATTCTTTAGGAACGAAAGCTACTTATTAATATCTCATTACCTAAAAAAAAGTAAATTGAGTAAGAAACGACACATTCTTTCATAACCAAACCAGTTACCAAATATCCTCTTTTATAGGGGACAAGTGTGAATTTGGGTGAAGCATTACAATTTTTAAGAGAATATGACAGCGCTGCTTCTGAAATGTGTTTCCGAGTCAACACCGCTCGCTGGAACTACGCAACGAATATGACGGATCCGAATAAAAGACGAATGGTCGAAGAACAAATGCACAAAGCAAAATTTGATAAGGTTTCATGGAAAAAAGCTGTCGCATATGATTGGTCTAATTTACCCGATCCTATGGCGAGAAGACATCTTAAACTTTTGGTTACCAAAGGCAGGGCCAGTTTAACCGAAGAAAAATTTAATGAGGTTTGCGTATACTTTGCATATACTAAAGATCTTAAGTTAAAACTTTTTTGGTTTTTAGATATATCATTTAATATCAGAAATGCGAGATGTATACAATCATGTTCGAATTTGTCCGTTTAATACTTACGACACGAAGTTTTGTAATATTGAATTGGAACCTGATATAGCACGATTGATGTCCACTTCTCGAAACCCTGCAGAATTATTATATGTTTGGAAAGAATTCCATGATAAAACTGGACCTCCGATTAAAAATAAATTTATGAGATACGTTCAACTCGCAAACCAAGCTGCTAGAATGGACGGTAACCGTTTAAAAAAATATGTTCTCCTTCTTCTTCTTCTTCAACAAGGACCCTGGTACCCTAATCGAGTGTCGGGTTGTTCTTTGATGTTTCTGTTATCCATTTGAGCCTGGCACACTCTTTCATTTCGTTTACTGTCCTATTTTTGTGATTTGACCCATCCACGTCAGTCTTGGCCTTCCCCATTTCCTTTTTTTGATTTGTTTAGCTTGCATAATTTTCATCGGTGGTCTTTCTGCCGGCATTCTATTGAGACGTCCAAACCTTTCTATTTTCTTCCTTATCGATTCTTGTTGTAGAGTTGAATTGATGTCTTCATTTTTTATGTTGTCAAATTTTGTTTTGTGTGGTATTTTTCTTAGAACTTTCATTTCTCTGGCTGTTGGTTTTGATTTATGGATAGGCTATGTTGAATGGTCTATGTTTCACTAAAGTATTGGATATTATTAGTTTGTTCTTTATACATTCTACTTATTTCTTTTTTGCCAAAGATTGTTTTATGTAATGCATAATACGCCTGGTTTGTCTTTCTCGTTTTGTTGGCTATTTCCAAATCAATTCCAAATAGGCACCATTATTGGAGAAAGTATTCCTAAGTATATTCTATCGTTGATACCTCCTCGAATATTTTCCCATTATAATAATTGAAGTTGTATGGTTTATCTACTGCTGCTTTGTTGTACTTATATCGGGTGTTAGAAAACTCGTCTTATCAGAGTCACATAAAGAAAAATTAAGTGTCTTAGATTAATTCTTAAACATCCACTATTCATTAGAACTGCTGACAGCTGCTGTCATTTAACTAATTGTGATTAAGTCTACTTGAAAATTAACTTAGGTACCAATACAGGACATACATTTTAATAAGCACAGGTGACTCTGATAAGACGAGTTTTCTAACACCCGTTATTATTATTTTACTTTTATTTATGTATATTAACGTTCATATGTAAGTTCTCTATTTCGTCAATCCATGAATTTTACTTTTATTGTCTGCAATTAACACTATTTCATCTGTGTAAAGAAGGGCATCGATATTGATGAGTTCTAATTAGGCAAACTTGAATAAGATTATGGATGTTTAGTTTTGAACATTTAATTAATATATTTTTTTTATAAACAACTCTCGTTGCTAACGCGCACTAAAACTGTGGGGTTGCTATTCGCGCCCTGGGCCCATAACCTGATCTAATTAGGCAAACTTGAATAAGATTATAGATGTTTAGTTTTGAACATTTAATTAATATAAGTATTTTTTTTTACAAACAACTCTTGTTACATTAACATTACTAAACATCACGCATCGGTATATTGATCTTTCATAATTTATACTAATTTCTAGTTTGATTATCAACACCTCCCCTTAAACTGAAATTATACCGTAACTCTAAACCAGCCCAATACTTTGCTTGGTGAAGTAAATCTTGGGTCTATGAACTGCCTTTGTTACTGCGTTTGCTACCATGTCTTCTGTACTTATGTGCGTAAATGTTTACATCTCCATTTATATTGTTTTGTGTTTTGTAACGCTTCGTCCATCATTTTCGGATCAGGGGTAAATTCTTTGGTTAAATATGTTACAAAGTCTTCTCCCATTTCCTTAGGTTTGTGGATTCTTTCTTCACTGTTATTTTGAACTTTTGCTTCTGGTTCTTTGGTTGAAATACTTGATTCAGAAGTATCGACTCTCTGTTTTCCGTTCTCTATGGATTTTACAAAGAAATGACATTTCTTGCTCTATTTGCTTTTTATTTACTTCATCCTGTTTAATTGTTGTGAATTCGCGTTCAAAGAATATGACATCTCGACTTGCTGTTACCCTTTTGCTTTGGGGATCGATGAATCGATAACCTTTTATACCTTCGCAGTATCCTATGAATAGATAACTGCTTGAACCATTGACGTAGGTTCTTCATCCATGATGTTCTACAACGACCTGGACGACGTTTTCCTTCTATTTTCCCTTGGACTATGAGATGTAAGAGTTCAACTAAAATATTACAATTTTCGTCGTTTAATGGTGTTTAAAATTTCAGTTAGTTTATTAAGACTACGCAATCGTTATTCTATCCGTCCATGGTATCTTTAGACATCTTCGATAAGCCCACATCTCAAACGCTTGTAACTTTTTACGCATAGCTTCCGTGAGAGTCCAAGAACACCATACAAAAGAACGCTGAACACATAGCATCGCAGTAGTCGTATACGAAAAGGAATTGCAAAAGATCGACATGTTAGAACTTTCCTTATTTTTTTAAATATACTTCTCGCTTGTTCAATTTTACATCGAATTTTCTGCGACGGGTCCCGTTTCTCGTTGATCCAGCTACCTAGGTATTTATACGCTGTGACTTTTTCAATAACATCATCTCCAACTTGGAGGTGTCTTGGTTGTTAGTGTGATTCTTACTTACAAGTAACCACTTCTTTACATTTAATCGCAAGCCCTTGTGTATACTGTGTTCCGCCACTGCGGTTATGAGTTCTTGTAAATCCTCCAATTTCGTAGCTAACAAAACAGTATTGTAACTGTTTTAAAACGTTTATTTAAAACTTCGGTTTGTGGTGTGAATTATTTATTAACCAGTTTAAAATGATTAAACAACCAAGAAACACGCAATAACACTTAACACTAAAACACAACACTAATATTAATATCGGTAAACTAACTAATTTATTATACAAGTTATGAAGTTATTTATATTCACGTACATTTATATTCACACGTATTTGGTAGTAGACTGAAGTTCGCTTCAATCCAGCAAGCTCTATGGGCTTCTCGATCACTCGCGGAAGCAGTAGAAACTTCTAGTAGCAGATGACGCATGTGATCTTGCACCTACTCTCCGCGATTGCTGACGCATCTTGTTACAGTATCATCGGCATATCTTAAGTTATTAATTACTATGCCATTACATATTACATATATCTGCAGTGGTTTCTTCAAGGGCATCTTTAAATATTTTTTCAGAATATAAATAAAAAACTAGGGGTGAGAGGGCTGTTTTTAAGATATGCACCTGATTGGATATTTTATTATCTACTCGTATGGCTGTTGTTTGGGTCCAGTATAAATCTGCTATTATACGGATATTTCTTCCGTCCAATCCCACTTCACGAACGATACTGATTAATTGGTCGTATTGAACAGAGTCAAATGCCTTTTCGTAGTCAATGAAACAGGCATAGACGTCTACATTTACATCTCAACAATATACTGCACAAGGCATCTCTTATTCCGAACCCGCTTCTGAAGCCAAATTGTGAATTGCCGATGTTTTGCTCACACTTACGATATATTCTGTTGTGTATAATTTTCAGAAATAGCTTGAGTACATGGCTCATTAGGCTAATCGTGCTATGATCTTTGCAATATTTAGCTGCTGATGTTTTGGGTATTGCTATAAATGTAGACTTCAACTAGTCCATCGGAATTGTGCCACTCTTATATACATTATTGAACAAATCAACCAGCAGCGCGAGGGATCGATCTTCCTCTAACACTTTTAACACCTCTACGTGTATTTCATCTGCGCCTGCTGCTTTCCCATTTTTTGCCATTCAGAGTGCTTGTTCAACCTCCGCCCTAGTGATATCTATTTCTGTTGTCATTAAAAGGATCTTTGGTGTAATGTTTCCATTCCCTTAGCTTTTCTGCGATGCTAGCTAACATGGTGTTTTGTTAGTTCCGAAAAATCGTATTACTTTGACTAGTATAGCCAGCAGCCTGGCTTTTTTTGAACATATTGAAGGAATCATGTTTTGCTTCTAGATCTTCTATTTCACCGCATTCCTTTGCCACCCTGACTTTATATTTAATTTCTCTTTGTAGTTGCCGGTATTTGTCTATATTTTTGTTCTTATACGTTCGCCTGAGATCCATTAGTTGCAGTATTTCGTCAGTCATCCACCCTTTCTTAGATTTTAATTTATCTTTGCTGATTTTATTTACGGACTCTCTTACATGGTTTCATGTAGTTTCCACGTCTTCCATATCTGCCGTGTTATGTATATTGTTGAATTGCAAACTTAGTTCTCTTTGGATCCCTGCCCTCACTGTTGGATCCAACATTTTGCGAGTGTCCAATCGGTTCTGACTACTTTTCTTTATACATTTCTTCAATCTGAGTTTAAGTGAAGCTACCAACAGATTATGATCGAAATAGAGGTCTGCACCTTGTTTTGACGTTTTTAACTATGTTTTTAAATCTGTTGGTAATGTTAATGTAATCGATGATTTCTTACATTTTTATCAGCATTAGATGTCCATGTATAGAGACGTCATGCAGGTTGCTTGAACTGAGTAGGTATTCATTATGACTAGGTGCTCCTCCTGGCTAGACTGAACTAGACGGCTTCCACGGTCGTTAAGAACTCCTAGGCCATGATCGCGTACTACATCTTCGCGTCGGCCCTGCCCTACCTTGGCGTTGAAATCGCCCATGACTATTCAGATGGTTTCGTAAATTGTATTACTTTTTCGATGTCTTCGTAGAACAGTTCCATATCATCTTCGGAGGCATCACACGTAGGGCATATACTTGAATAACATTACACGATATTGGTTTTGTTTCTAATTGAAGTAATAGTACACGATCTGAGATAGGTATAAAGGTTTTAACAGACTTATTAATAAGTTGATTGTTATTGGTTGGATGTAATTTTCTTCATCATTTTGTGGTCCAGGTTTGTCAATTTTTCGAAATATTGTCTCTACCTTTCCTATGTTAATATATTTTCCCTTTTATCTTTTATGTTCTTTAGCCTCAGTGTTTTCTTTTTCCTTAATTGTTTTAATGTGCTATAGAAAAGCTTCTGGTTGTCTTGGTAGTTTTCTTTCATCCTATGTCTAAACACTGCTAATGTTTGTTTGACCTCGTTTCTAGCGAATTCATACATATGTGTTGTAGTCTTCCTCTTTCCCAGTTAGTAGATATCTTTCCCATTTCTTTGACTTTAAGTTGTATGTCTGGTGTCCACTGTCCACCATCTGCTTTTTTAAACAATGTTTTTGTATTTGTGATACCCCATCTAATTGATTGTTTATTATTTATCATATTATAATTATATTGCATATTTACACTCTATAACCTACCATACCATGTATTGCTATACGATAAATATATATTGTTTATCTCTTCTAATATTTCTTGCATCTGTTAGTATCTCTAATGCCTCACCGAACTTAGACATCTAATTAATCAATGCATTTAAACAGGATTTAGCGATGCAGGGGAACAAATGCGGTATGCTTACGAAGACGATGATTTTGGACATGAATTGGTAGAAACATGGCGCAGTTTACAGGAACTTTATAAAGAATTATTTACTTACGTTAGACGAAAATTAGTGATAAGATATGGCCCGGAATTCATACGACTTGATGGTCCTATTCCCGCTAATTTATTAGGAGACATATGGGCTCAAGATTGGAGCAAAATTTTTGATATTTTATTGCCGTATCCTACGGCTAAGAGTTTAGATGTTACTGACGAAATGTTACGGCAAGGATTTACACCTTTAAGGTAAAATTTAGTTTGGTAATTATGAAATAATTACAAATAATTTATAGAATGTTTCAAACGGCCGAAGAATTTTATACATCGTTGGGATTAAAATCTATGCCGCCTGAATTTTGGAAGCTTTCACTGTTTGAAAAACCAAACGATCGACAAGCACAATGCACCGCAAGTGCTTGGGATTTTTGTAATGGAATCGATTATCGGTTTGTTATTAATTCTAACTATCATAAAGCATTTTAAACATGTCAATTATTTATAGAATCAAACAATGCACCGAAGTTAACATGGAGAACTTGATCACAGCACATCATGAAATGGCCCACATTCAGTATTATTTATTCTACGCAGAACAACCACTTTTATATAGAGACGGAGCAAATCCTGGTTTGTTTATTGGTTTACTGCGTAATACACCGGTTAATTCTTATATACGTTTATTTTCAGGCTTTCACGAGGGTATAGCAAATGCGATTGCATTATCAGTACTAAATCCCATTCATCTCCATCGCATCGGTTTGTTTAATAATAACACAGACGTATTTGAAACAAACACAAATTTTCTTATGAAAATGGCACTGCAGAAAGTTGCGTACGCACCGTTTGCTTATTTAGTCGATCAAGTAAGTTAATAACCTCTTCTACGTTGTGAAATTATTAATTTACTTATTTAGTGGCGTTATCGAGTCTTCCGAGATGGTGTTCAACAAATGAATGCAGCTTGGTGGGATTTACGATTACGCTATCAAGGATTGGTCCCACCGGTACTTCGTACAGAACAACATTTGGATGCGGCTTCTAAAAAACATATACCGGCTGATATACCTTATATTAATTATTACGTTGCCTTACTTTTGGAATTTCAAATATACGAAGCCCTATGCAATGTTGCTGGACATTCCGGACAACTACACACTTGTGATATTTACAGATCTCGCGAAGCTGGTAGAATTTTAGGGTAGGTAAAATAATGTTATTATTATTATAATCCTGTCCTCTTCTACCTTTTGGTGTAGAAGGATTGAGGTTGAAATTGGTGATTAGATGCTCTGTACAAATTTCTTCCACTGCTTGCGATCTCAGGACATTGGTTCCCTTGACTCAATGTAATTTCTTTTTTCTCTAGCGATTTAGCTACCTCCCCATTCCATGTGTTACTCGGTCTTCCTCTGTGTCTTTTCCTATCTACTCCCATTTCCCATAATCTTTTAACTTGTCTGGTATCACTCATGTGCTCCAAATCATCGCAACCGACTTTTCATAATGATTGTTTGGAGTGCTTCCACTTTTAACCTCACCTTTATGTATTCATTTCATAGCATTTCTTGTCTTGTAACCCCTAATATTCTTCTGAGTATCCTCATTTCGCAGGCTTGTAGTTTACTTTTCATTCTAGATGATGTAAGAACCCACGATTCACAATCGTAATTCAATATTTCAACGAATACAGTTCGGTAAATTTTTACTTTTGTAGTAGTGCTGCTTTCTCTCTTGCTTATGAATGTTTTATTTAGTCCATAAAAAAGCCATGTTGCTATAGCAATTCTGATGGTTATCTCGCTATCTAGTTGACCACTGCTGTTAATAATAGATCCCACGTACGAGGATATATCAAATAATAATGCCTCTTAGTGTTTAATTGTTTTATTTAAAGACAAATTAAAGTAAATAACGTACACATATTTAGCTGATAGTCTTATCAAAACAAAATTAACCCTCAACATAGTCACCGTTGCTTTCAATACATTTACGTCATCGATGAACTGAGGCCACAAAAGCGGTTTGAAAGAAATCTCGTAGGCAATGATGGATCTATAACTTTAAAGTGATCGATATCGACCCCCAGGGGTCGATATAACATTGTTAGGAGGTCCATTCGGACTCAGGGGTCGATAGAAAAATATAAGACATCATTGTAGGGGTAATATTTAATTCGGTTAACTTGGATTACCTTCATCCTAAATGACAACGCAATTAAAAGCGACATGAATAGGATCTGTAAGATGGAGCAAGGTCATGAAAATAGTTACGGAGGCTAATCAAGTAGGGCAAAATGACGTATTTACCAATAAACAGATGACCACGTGCGCTGTTGCTTATTTACTTATACTTACACGTATTCTATCCCAGTTTCATTATTGCCCATCGACATACAAGTGAACGTTAATGTTCTAAAATTCATCAACATACATATTATAATTCAATCGTTATCCATTCACGAACTAAACTTCTCTATGTTGAGGAGTTGAGTAACTATAAAATAAACAATCTAAAAACTCACATAACCATCTTTTTTGCTTGTTCTATTATAATTACGTAATAGTAAAATAGAGGGGATCGATAGAAGGTCAAGAAGCTCTTGAAGGGGTCGATGGTCAAAGAAGTTTGGCGACCCCTGCTTTAGAGTATCAATTTTTTTTCCACGTAAGTTGTTCTTCATCGGCCCGAACAAGTAAAAGTCGGATGGAGCCAAATCGGGGCTTTACGGGGGATGGGGTACAACTGACCAACCCATTTTCGCAATCACCTGCGTATTGGATGAATATCTTTTTCTTGTCTTTTTCTTCTGATAGCTTCTCTTAGCTTTCGCAAGGTAGAAATATAAGTATTGCTGTTAATCGTTGCTCCAGGTTTCACCTTGACTGTCTCAAAACACTGTTGCCATGACTTTTTGGGCAGATCTGGTGGTTTTGGATTTTTTGGGTGAGGCGAGCCGCTATGCCGCCATTCTTTCGATTGATTCTTACTCTCTGGCTCATACATATACACCCACGCCCCATCACCAGTGACTACATTAGAGAAAAATGTGTCTTGGTGCTCCTCAAACAAGTTCAGAAGTTCTTGGCACATTTCTACTCGTCTACGCCGTAAACCCGGTGTTAGCTGCCTCGGTACCCACTTGGGGCAAACCTTGTTGTACCCCAAGTCGTCAATGATTGCTTGAGCTGACCCATACGACACATGCAGAGCAGTTGTAATTTCATAAACAGTATTAAAAGTTACTTGTTTCCTTGTTTGTTTAGCAGTTGCCGAATCAAACTTTACCATTATATATTCTTCTTTGCTAATTCTCATTACTTCTGTCTTACCAATATTTATACTCAACCCAGCTTTCTCTAGTTACTTTTTCCAGATGTTTAGATCTTCTTGTAGGCCATCGGCACCCTCAGCAACTAATACCAAATCATCTACGTACATAAACTCCCTTAGTGTGGCATTTGTTTGCTACCTCGTCTATCAATAAAACAAACAGTAATGAGTAATGATCCTCCTTGTCGCACTCCTTTATGGGTCTCAAATTCTCTTGAACTTTTATTATAATATCACACATAATTTCGTGTTATTCATGTTCATCTATACTACGTTGTTTCAGTACTTTCCAGATGCATTCTCTTGGCGCACTATCAAAGGCCTTTTATAAATCTATGATACATAAGCAGATGATGAGCTTATCGTTATACTGCAAAACCTTTTAATTCATAGTTCTTAAACTGATTATCAAATCCTGTGTCCCCCGCCACATTGGCTGTCTAAGAGCATTTGTTCCAGATGTTGTCTCAGTCTTTTTTCTAATATTTTTTTTTACTTTTAAGCATGCACTGAGTAACGATATTCTTCGATAATTGTCGCAGACTCTGCTATCTCCCTTTTTAAGAATAGGTATTCAATCGCATGGTATTCTTCTTTCTTCCCACACCCGGCTGATGAAGTGGTGTAAAATCATTAGTCTTTTTCTTGCATATGTTTTAGATATTCAGGCTTTATACTGCCATGTTCCACCACCTTCCCAAATTTCACAAACTTAATAATTACATCCCTCACTTCTTCTATCCCTGTGATATGTTCACTCTTTATTGTCTCATTAACAATCCAGTCTCTCTGCTCTTGGCTCACTGAGTTACATCCCAATACTTCTTTGTAATGTTCCACCTTCCACCCATCTTTCCATAATTTCTGTTTCTGTTATAAGTAGGAGAAAGTGTGGTGGAACGGGGTACCATCTTATTTAGCGACATATCACGACGAATTGAATAAATACGCAGAATTTGGAACATTATAATAGCAAAAAAGTTCTATGAAAACAGAAAAATATAGTAAAAATATGTATAATATGTCGAACGAAAAGTCCCCCTTTCCCGTTCGGCCCCGCATGGTGGGGCAGAATTATTTTTGCGTGCAACATTTGCAAATCAATATGGACTCGCCATCATTGCTGTCAAAACCAGCACACGACATTTGTGCCCATTTTTTACAACTGACACAAGAGCACCAGCCTTCATTTGACTGGAAATATAGTTCTTTACAATAAAGACACGGCGTGTCTTCATCGTTTTATTCTTCTGAACTTTCCCCGTCTTGCTTTTCTATTTTTTTTTATGTTATTTTTTGCCCGGCCGCTGGCTGAAAATCGAAATACGATTTGCTGAACCCACCCTCCTCTACGAACCCGGTAATAGCTCTGACCCATTCCGCCCCGCCTACCCCTTCCATCTTGGTTTTTTAAATGTTTAAAAGAAGCAAGCCTTCTTAACCTGTCTCAAATTCTTTAGTAAGTATTTTGTGCGGCAGCGTCACCCATTTGTCTTGCTTCGCCTTTCTCACCAAGTCTTTTACCGTCTTTCTTTGTTCCTTGATTTTTAGTAATTGTCTTGTGTTTTATTCTGCAAATATTTTTTCCACAGTGCCGCCTTTTTATGTTTGATTTCTTTTTTAATGTTTTTGTTCTACCAAGATGTTTGCCTTTTTCTCCTGCCTGCAACAATTCTTCCACATACTTACTTCTAACTTCATCGTGTCTAATTCTTCATTTAATGTTCCTACGTGCTCTTCCACTTTTCTGCTATACTCTTGTTGTAATCTATATGATTTGATTACTATGTAACCTTTTTCATCCTTCAACTTATCCGTATCTCCTCTCATTGTCATCCTTTTCATCATTGTTTCTACTAATAGATATGATCACTACCTATTTCGCATCTTGAATGGCCTGTTTGAGACTTCGTTACACCAAGAACAGATCTATAATTGACTTATCCCCTCCACTTACTGCTTCACGAGTGAATTTATTGATTTCAAACAAAAGTCTATAACTCTTGTTTTTATCATTTTGTCATCGAACTGGCCGATTGTATGCCCTGCCTCTTCTGCTTTATTTCCCACACTGCCATTGAGATGTCCCCCGATTAGTACAGTTTTTCCTTCTTGTTGTCCACCACCTCTTGCAGATCCTCCAAAAACTGTTCTTTATATTCCTTTTTCTCATCATCCATTGGGCCATCATCATCAATCAGCCCTTCACGTCCACTGTTGAATATAGGCCTCCCCCATTCTTGCCCATCGGTTCCTATCTTGAGCGCTCTGCATTTAGGTGTTAACCATTCTCTTAGTGTCGTCAATCCAGCGTGTGGGAGGTCCCCCCCCCCCTGCTGCGCCTGTCAGCTCGCGGTCTCCACTCGAGCAGTATCTTTGTCCACCTCCCATCTGTCATGTGGGCCACATGTCCAGACCAGTTCCATTTGAGTTTAGCAATCTGGGAAACAGCGTCCGTGACGCCTGTTCTCTCACGCAAGTCCGTATTTCTAACATGGTCCCGCAGTGATACGCCCAGCATTGACCTTTCCATTTTTCGCTGCGTTATTTTAAGTTTTCTAGCAGATGTGGTTGTCAAGGTCAGAGTTTCAGCGCCATGGGTCATAACTGGCAGCACACTTTTCTTTTTAGACAAGTTGGCAGATCTCTTTTAAATACGCCCTTGAGTTTCCCATAGGCGGCCCAAGAGAGGGCACATCTTCTTTTCAGTTCACATGTCTGGTTATCTCTTGTGATCCGTATTTCATGACCAAGATATGTATACCTACTTATCTACAAGCTCTACTTCACAATTTCCAACAGTAATATTATCACTAGGTACCAGGTTTGTCGTAAATTTCGTTTTTGATGTGTTAACTTTCGGACCAACCTTAGCACACACTTCTTGGAGCTCGCAGCATTGTTTTAATATCCTTTAGATTGTCGGATAGCAGAACAATATCATCTGCAAAACGCAGATTTGTTAAATTTTGACCATCCATATTTAAACCTTTTTCCTCCCAGTTGAATTTTTTGAATGCATACTCCAAAACTGCGATAAACAGTTTGGGCGACATAGTGTCTTCTCGCCGTACACCTCTACCTCTACATGTTACCTTTTTTCTTGGTTGCAGTGACAGCTAATACACTGATCTGCATTTCTTACAGTTCTTCCACCAGCTTCTCCTCTTTTCTGGCTATTCCTCTTACATTTCAAGTACCTACCTAATTTCCATTTTCTACCTCTTAGATCTTTATTCCATATATTTGTTTTGCTTCCTCTTCGTTTTTGTCCTTTTCATTTTCATACCCATATTCCTTAATTCCTTGTCCTCTTTGTCATCCTTTCAATGATTATTTTTCTGTACCTACCCAACCATTACATGTTTTCCTTTGGCTTTCTCATATTTCACAATATTTCTTATTGCAGCCTAGATTACTCTTTCCTTTTGTGTTAAACCGCTTTCAATATAATTCTTTGTTTCCTTTATTGTTTGTTTATTTTTCATTATTGCTTGTTTAATGTCCGATAATATTTATTGTTGGTTTTCCGCTTTGGTTGTTAATGGTGGGAACTTTATTCACTGCTACTTCTACCTGCAGCTTGTCCTTAAAATATTGTTGTACTGCCTGTTTCTTTTGCTATTCATCAAATTGTACTCCTGTGATCACCACATTGTTTCTTCTCTTCTCCTACTCCATGTTTTCTAACTTATCTTCAAGTTTGTCTATCGTTACTACCGACCATTTTCCCTCCCTTTTCCACATTTCTTCCCTTAATTTCCTATTTTCCTCCTGTATTTTTTCTTATTCCCTCTATCATGTCCTTCATCATTTCCCTTATTTCTTCCATGTCTGCTTCTGTATTTTTTTCGCGTTGTCCACCTGGCGGCGATCTAATTACTTTCTAGCTGATTTGTATGATTCTAAGCATTTCAGGGTCGCGTCTGCTCGTGCAGTGGTGGCGCCGCCTGGCAACCGAATGCAAACTAATCATAAAACTGCCTGCCAAATTTTACATTAACTTGGCGAATCTGATTGTTATGTGATCAGGGCTTCTACTAAACGCCCTTAATTCGCCCTCTTCGCTGCTATTTAAGTCTCTGTTCCGTCTACTGGATGATTACATTTGTTACAATAACAATAATTAGTATCTTTGAAGGCCTCGAATTTATCGCCTAGCTAGACCAGCCGTTGCTCTCGCCGATAATCACAAATACAAGCTCTCAGAAGCAAACAATATCCCTATAGGGCGTATCCTGGTGGCTCTGCATGTGAAGAGTACACTCTGGGTAAAAAGTATCTTGGCGGTAAATTTAAATGTTTTATGGAAGGCGAATTGACGCGACCTCGTCGTATCGGCGTTACTTTTGCCTGGGAAGTATACGTTCTGAGAATTCTTAATGATATGATGATTGGACGAACGTTTTGCCGCTACAAGTTTTTAAATTTAATTCACATATTTTCCCGGTTCCTACATACAATTTACAGCTTATCGCGATTTTTGTTTATTTTAAATTTTGTTACACATTTTTGAGTACCTAATATGCATTTAAAAAGCCTGCAATAGAAATTTGACCTTGCAAAACTAAATGAAACATTACACATTTATGTAGGTAATTTACAGGTTTCACTTTCCTCTCGTATGTTTTCAGGCTTGAGACTGGCAGTAAACAATTATTGGCATGTTTAAAAGCGATATAGAATTGTTGTAAATAAAGAGGAACAGGACTTACGAAGATGTATGTTCCTCCATTAACTTCTACACAAACACAAATACACACGTAACACAAACTTTCAGAGCTGCTGCAACATTTTGAAGAGCTTCCCCGTAAATTAAGTACAATAACATCAATTAATTCAGTTGTTAAAAGGTTGACCTTCCGTTAAAACGTTCGATGAATGCACTTTGAAAGTGAACAATGAACTGATATTAACCTACTTAGTACACAGCTGGTCTCTCTTTATCAGTATGAACAACAAGGGCGTTTGATAAATTTAAATTCCAGTGACCACCAAACAATTTTTGTGTTGATCTTTTTAATTTTTTCCGAGTTTACCGTTTATTTGCGACACATGGTTTATTGAGAAAAGTTGTTCCATTTGATATGCTCTACTTACCCTTAAAATTAACGACAATACTCCTGTTGTTCTTGTAACCGCACAATAATGTAATTTTCAGTGAAGCAATGCAAGTAGGAAAAGCGAGGCATTGGAAAGATGTAATTAGAATGTTAACGAAAGGACAAACGGATCGTCTCTCTGCAGATGCAATGCTGAAGTATTTCCAACCGCTGCAACAGTGGTTACGTGTTCAAAACAGGGACGAAGAAGTAATAGGGTGGAAGGCTAACGAAGAAGATACGATGCTGTTCCAACCGTTCGTATCAAACTCTATAAACCTTAAATGGCATGCAGTCACAATTATACCTGTTATTATTATCCTAATAATGTAGAGTGTTAAAGTTTTTATAGTTTTATTACGTTACGAAGTTATAATTTTATTTTTACTTATGTACCTAATATTTGTTAATTTAAACAAAAGTTATATTCGAAATAAATTAAGCTTTACATTTACTTAAATTCAATAAATTATATTTAAATTACAAAACAACTGATTATTCATTTCCCTTAACAGGCAATTTTGTAGCAGCTAAATACGGATTATCGATTTCCCAATTTGACGTTTCTTTTTCTCCGGTTTTATTTAATTCTTCGTGATTTTCGTCCTCATCATCAGTTTGCATTTTACTATCTGAGAGTTTTGACTCGGATCGCATTCGTTTTCTTGGAGGTTGATTCTGAATTTGTGCTTTTGCATCGTATTCGAGATCTTCGGCATCAAATATTTGATCTTGAGGTGATAAAGCACTTAAATATGGGGGAAACGTTGCTTTACAAGCTATAACTAAAACGTACTTTATAAATATAGATGGGTAAAAGCATTGTTTGATTAATCACTTACGAGGAAATATGTTGGCTTCCTCATTATCGAATAAATTGTGGGTGGGATTTGTTCTGCATAAAAATTTGGTTAGTGCTTTTTCCATATCCTTCTTTTGTACTGCATATTTTTCTCTAATAGCTTCATAATCTATTACTGGTTGTTTATGTGTCTACAATTACAATAATAATCATAATGAATTATAAAAGTTTGTTCGGCGTTCCATCACTTACAGGTGTACGAATGTAAGCATGTGGATCAGGAAAAGTGGGTAAATGTTGGGGAATATGGCTTGGTAGAGCTTGTTTTGTTCCGGCCTGTAACATACTCATTTGCTTTTGTGGCTGCTGTGGTTGAAGCGGCGGTAAAACGGCATGTTTTCCACTTCTAACATATTGCTGTAATCCGCTAAAATCTATACCTGTAAAAACATTTAATGTGTACAATAGATTTATAAATATTGGGTAACATACCCATTTCAACGAAACCTAAAATAACGTCAGCTATAACTGGTTCGCTTCGTCCGGATAACTCGCAGTAATTTTTGCTCATGGATCCAATTTCGCATAAAACTAGAAAAATTAGGGAAAACATGTACTAATCATACTGGTGGGAAAAGAAGAAGTACTTACAACATTGTAACATTTCAGTCAGAGTACCAAGAGAGTCCCGATCTACTGTATCGACACCAATTTCTAAAAAAATGTTTGAAATCGCTACGGTTAACATTTTTCTATAAGCATTTTGTTGCTGCTCCATTTTTATAGATGTTATTCAATATCACTTAATCACTCAAAGTATTGTTAAAAACTTTTACCTTTTTAAGGTTATAAACATTATTGACACTTCCGCCATCTGTTATTAATATCGTCAACTTATTGTGCTCTTTTTTTCAATTTTGGTTGTTAACATGGATAAATAAGAAAACTCGAAGGCATTTGTTTTTATGCTTAGTTTGATTCTAATTAATATAATTAATTGCTTAATTAAGTGAAGGCTTATTAAATATGTGTATGAATGGAGCAATTGTGTTGAAGATTAAACCTGCAGCAAAGTGTTTCCAGACATCACCGATCATCGTAAATAAGGTATTATAACCTTTCTATTACGCTATGTTGAATAAGTATGCACTACACATTTATAATTAAATATATTTAATATAAATATCTTACACTCGAATACATACTAGTTCTATGTATCGCAAGTACTGTTAACAGCACTGTATTGAACTAGTCTACAAAAGACATACATGATTTTAAATACACTTTGAGAACTATGTTCAACTTTTTACATAAATCATTTGTCAAATAACCTAGGACATCGATTTTTATTAATTTTATTAGTAATCTTGAACTCATTTTTGAGCACTGTTCAGATTTGCAAATTCTGGAATATAAACAAATTAAAAGTTATTAAGTACTTATACATACTAAAGGACAAATAACGTTTTAAAAAAGTTGCTTCGTAAATAAATACACGTTAACAAAGTTTCTGATAAAATTTGGAATGCTCTTTCAAGAATCAAAAGAATAATAATTAAAAAAATACACCAAAAGTAAGTAGAAATGTGTGTCCAACACTTGTTGGAGTGTGGTGTGTTTTTAAAACGATAGTCAATAAATTAAGAAATTCCTTTCACTAAAATGTTACAAACAAACCAGCTACAAATGCAGTTAACTAAATAAATAAGATTAAATAATCTTAAAAAGTACAGTACAAAATGGACTATCAAAAATACACTTATCTTACAAAAGCAACATTAAGATTTGTTTCAGAGAGTGGAATCACAAACGTAGTAATAGTAGCTGACTTTTAAGTATGTCATGACTTGCAATTATTACTTCGTAATGCAAGGTTGTATACAAATTTACAGTTACAATTTATGGACAACAATAGAAAGCTTTAAACCGTACACATTTTCAAGTCACTTCATTTTACTTAATGACAAAACCCAATAATTCTAGTTGGGTCCGATTAAGTTAATCGAAAAAGTGGAATTTTTCATTCACTACTAAGCACAGTAAAAGATTTAAACAAATAACATCACAATTTTTCACCAACTAAATCACCAGATTAGTTATCAAATCAGTACGTTTTTTGTCAAAAATGTTTTTGTACATGAATAGTCTCTTCGGGTTCCCACACTAGAATGTACTACAATTAAACTAGTCACCGTTCTCTGGAGGTCTTCCTCTTCGACCGTACGACCTCTTAGGAATCAGCAAACCTCAACTATGTGACAAACACAGTTCGCTCCATCGGGATTCGAAGAATTGTCGCATGCAATGTCCAGCTTTTCCTACCGGGCTATCGTCTTCGTTAAACGTTTCGCAGTTGTTGAATATTTGCCTAACATCGGCACAAAATTCTTCTCGGGATTTATACCTAAACGAAACAAGGCGAAAAGTTTTAGTTACCTCGCTGGATTTACTATACCGGTACTTACTGAAGTTCTTGTAATCGTTTCTTGATCGATGATAAATCCATCGGATTTTTAATGATCTTTTTATAAGTAGGGAACTGCTTAGTGTTCACTGGTAAAAGGAAAGGCCAAGCGTCATCGTGACATTCTAGTTCTTCCAATATAGTTTTACAAGGTGCTAATTCTTTAAGTAGTTTTTTGGAAACTCGTTCTTTACGATTTACTTGAGTGGACGGAGAACCAGCATTGCTTAAGTTATTGAGATCATTTGACTGTATCTGATCTTCGTTTGTCGTTGCTGAACTATGTGATGGTGCAGGACTGTTAAAATAAATGTAGTTTAAGCCCAGTAATTGTTTAATAATGCTCGAGAACAGTTTTTTAGAATTTAAGGCGATACGAGGCTAAAATAATTTCTTAAATTTATGTCGGATACATCAGCATCCTTAATTATAATCAGAAAAACATAATAACGTTCGAGCTTACCTAGCTGGGGGATGATCACAGGTTTCGATATCTTTATTTTTTGGAGTATTGTTTTTTCGCACCGTTCTTTTCTGTGGTTTTTTAGAGATACAGTTTGAACAATACCATTTACCTCTAGGTGCCTTATTAAGAACGGGTCTTATGCAGTCTGTGTGGTAAGCTCTCGGACACAATTCACATAGTAATAAACGTGTACCGGTTGTCGATTGTTTTTTGCCGCACACGATACAGTTTCGTTCACCTGTCGCTTTATTCATGCATTCATGACAATACCTAGGTGATTTATAACGGTTAATTTTGTGAGCATTAAATAAACACGTAGAAATATCGAACTTACCAGTCACCTTCGGGAATATTTTCCATTTTTGGCTTAAAACAGTATGTGTGATAACCCTTATCGCAACCATCACATAACAGTAATTTGTCTTCATTGTCGCCATTGTGGCAAAATTGACAGTTCTGTAAGACGAACACTTTATTAAATTGGCAAAAAAATACATCGAAAATCGGTTATTGATAAAAATTAATTAGTAAAAATTGTTAGTTGCGCAGCCAGTAAATAAAAATTAATCGATAAAAGTGCTGTATTAATATTGCAAAATTTTAGTATGCTACTGAAACTTAAAACTAGAGCTGTGGACTCAAGAAATATGCAAAAGATTGAGTTTTTATAAAAAAAAGTTTATTCATTTATAAATCGCAACAACAAATTTTCCAATTGTTCTTTTTTATATAAATACTCGTCTTAAAAGAAAATGCAAGTTGAAGAGTGTTAATGTAACAATGCAAGAATAGAAGCGTAAAATAAAACTTTCTTAAGCCCAGTATCGCATAATAAAAAAGAAATAAACCATAAAAAGCGCAAGCACCCACACTGAGCTTGGTGTTATAATTGCGAGCTCTCTGTTTAGTAAGAACATGAGAGTGGCTCACAGCTTTCATAATACTCTTGTCCCATGCGATGGACGCTTCTAAGGTGTAGAGGCACATCGCTAACTGTGCCGATGTTTGAGCCCTATTAACAGCTTCCCGCCATACAGCTAAACCTTTGGGTATTTCATCGAGTGTAGGAATTGGTTGTATCGGAGCAGAAACCCCTGCTGCTTCCTGGGCTATCGCTACCAAGTTTGGATCCCCGGTGCTAAAATAAAGCCAATTTAGTTTATTTAATCAATATTAAACGTAGATAATCTTTTACCTGATGCCTAACGGTGGTTTTAAATATCGCCTTTCGATAGCAGCTTCTAATGATGCTAGTCGTTCTTTTGCTATCGGCACTATTTGACCGACTGCCACTTCGGGTCCGTCACGATTCGGTATCCTCCATCCTTTGACTTGCATGCTAGCATTCGCCACTTTATCTTCTAACGCTTCCACCTATAATTTTAACAAAACGATATTTTGATGTTCGATGCGGTTATCAATGACTCAGTGTGTAAACAAACAAAACTGAGGATTCTGAACACTTTCTTCTCTCATAAGACAATACATAAATACACATACGAAAGACCTTCGATGCAGCAAGAATCAACTATTGATTATTTCATAACAAAACAAAGACCGAAGTTAAAGGTTCATGATCATCACTTATTAACAACTACATTGGTATATCCATGGGTATGCAAAGAATTAGCAAGAAAAGTGTAACAATAATAACCATATTCAAGATAAAAGATATAAATTGTATTTAATACAAGAAGGAAATGTTAAAACTTTGTACTACAACAGACGTAAAGAAGATCGAAATCCATCTGGTAAGAATGACGCTATCAAACAGAGTAAGGGTACAGGGGAAGCTATTGCCTATTGCCAAAGTTTCAAGTTAATAATGGTCTAAGACAAAGACCCATTGTCCACCTTATTATTTAATTTAGCCTTGGAAAAGGTAATGAGAACAAGTAATCTAGATATTAAAGGACCAATTTTGAACAAAGAACAACAGTGCCTAGCTTACGTCGACAATTTGACTATGGTTGCAAGATTTGAAAAAGGGCTAAACGAGTGATTTAGAAGACTATCTTTATAACGTGTTACAGGAAGCGACACAACAGCATGACATACTAATAATACTTGGCGATTTTAACGCGCAAATAATGGGTGGCGATTAACCCAGTTTGCCGAAGAGATGTGAATGATAATAAGTACTACAAAATTCCAACATAAGAGGATACACTTAGGAACGAGGAGAATTCCTGGAACAAACAGCGCCAACAAAAAAGATCACATCCTAATATCAGGGAGATGAAATACCTCAATCCAGGATGCAAAAGTATTAAGAGAGCCAAATATCGACTCTGATCACTATTTGGTTAAGGAAGTCATAAAACAATGAATTACCACGATAGCAAAGTACAACACACAAGCCAGAAGAAAATGGAATATGGGAAAAATTTTTATTATTAGATTATCGAAAAAACTTTTATGGGAGATGGGTTCTGCATGTCCGATAACCTAAAAATCGAATTTGAGGTATGTCACGTGATCACTGGTATGGCGGTAAATTTAAAAAAATTACTGTAAAGTGGGAAAAAGTGGGGTTAGATGACAAGATATAGAAGAAGATTATTAGAAAAAGTTGTCTAGAATTTAATTTTAGACCTACATGCAAAATTTCAAGTATTTATTTAAACAAATTGAAAATCGCAATTTTTTTGTAAATATTTTTTTAACAATTTCCAAATACCCAATTTTTTCCTTTTAAATAGCTTGATTGAAGTGGAACCTATGTATTTGAATAACAGTGGAAGAACTTTCTAGTTTTTTCTGTTCTGTTTCTGCTGTTGCAATGGTGCAGGAGAAAACACCATAGTGGCGGAATTAATTAAATACGGAGGGGAAGAATTACAGAAAAGATTATACGAACTAATGGTAGAAATAGTGAACACCGAAGTAATGCCAGACGAGTGGACAAAAGCTGTGATAATTCCTTTGTACAAAAAAGGAGACAGAGGCATCGCTTTACTGGATACCATGTATAAAATCCTAGCACATTTTATGAAGGGTAAGCTTAAAACATACACAGAAAGAACAATTGGGGAATACCAGTGTGGGTTTAGAAGCGGCAGGTCAGTGATGGACCAAATCTTTACCTTGAAGCAGATCCAGAACAAGTGCTATGAATACAAAGTAACGCTATATATCGTCTTCTTGGATTTTAAGCAGGCGTATGACTCAGTCGCAAGAAACATGCTTTATAGAGCTATGGAAGATCTGAAAGTACCCCAGAAACTTGTAAGGTTAACACGCATGACGATGGAACAAACAAAAGGCAGTGTGAGAATCAATGGAAATGTGTCTAATGAATTTAAAATAGGAAACGGACTAAGGCAGGGAGACCCACTGTCAATAGATCTCTTTAATTTAGCGCTAGAGAAGATAATAAAAGAGAGCAGGATAAACAGACAAGGTACAATTTATGGCAATATGCATCAATGCTTAGCTTATGCTGATGATTTAACAATAATAGCTAACTCAGAAAAACATTTGAAGAAGTTTCTAAGAAATTTAGAAAAAGTAGCAAGAACGTTACGTCTGAACATAAATGAGCAGAAACCCAAATTTATGATTATGGGAAGCACAAGAATTGAGGAAAGGGAAAAGGAATTGAAAATAAGAACCGAGGATGGAAGGGAATACAAGTTTAATCAAGTTGACAGCTTTAACTATTTAGGTGTTACAATTACCGAGGATAATAAGAACAGCAAGGAGCTACAAGCTAGAGTGTTGAAAGTAAATAAAGCTATTTGAACAGTGAGTGTGTTATTAAATTCTAAGTGCTTAACTAAAAACATGAAAAAGCGAATTTATAAAACAGTGATTAGGCCTGCGGTAACATATGTGCGTGAGACGTGGACGCTTAACAAAAAAAAAGATGAGCAAAAGCTCGAGTGTTGGGAACGAAGGGTACTAAGGAAAATCTATGTTGGGAAAAAGGTCGGGGAAATGTGGATGAGAAGAACGAATGACGAAATAAATGCGCTGTATGGTGAAGTGGGCATTATAAAAATAGTGAAAGCACAGCAGTTACGATGGCTGGGGCATGTGGAGAGGTTACCGCAAAATAGAGTGACCAAAATGATGCTCAGAAGTGGTCCCTTGGGAGTCAGGAGAACAGGAAGACCAAGGAAAAGGTGGTTCGAGACGGTGGAGGAGGATATGAAGGCGCTGGGAATAAGAGACTGGAGGGCAGTAGCCAAAGATGGAATCAAATGGAGAAAGACCATAAAACTAGCCTTAGGTCTTAAAGGCCGGCGACATAATTGTGCGCCGCTGCGGCGGAGCCGCAAAAACTTGCTGTACCGGTGCAGACTTGCCACGCCGCTGGCAACCAAATATTCTATTGACTGAATACTGCAGTATACGTAGCGGCTGTGCCGCAGGTGTGAACATCTGCAAGAAATAATGAAGCACATCAGATGCTACATGTTGCGACGGATCCGCGGCCGCACCGCAAGTGTGACATCTCACATACAAAGCTGTGTGTTACAAAAGTAGCGGAGTTGCCACAGCGGCGCCGCAAGTATGTCGCCGGCCTAAGGCCTATTGTGCTTATACATATATGTATAGCAAAATGTATGCTGATCTGGTTACAAAAAAAAAAAAAAAAAAACTTTAAATTTCGCTAACGATCACGTGGTTGTAGCACAAGATTATTTTGATTTAGAATTTATGCTTAAGAGGCTATACAAGGAATATAATAAATGGGGCTTGAAGATAAATTTAAACAAGATAGAGTATTTAGCAGTAAATACCAATGGGGCATTTGCAGTACTAATTGACAATGGGGTGCAGATAAAACAGGTAGAAGAATTTAAATATTTGGGTCTTGGGAGCAGTTGTTAATAGGAAAGGATTTGGCACAGAAGAGATCAAACGCAGAATTCAATAAGGTAGGAAGATAGTAGGCTCTTTGAATTTCGTATGGTGGGATAAACATATTTCATCAACAAATGAGGGAGATTCGTCGAGCTATGGCAGACAGAAACCTGGAGGAGGATCACGCTGAGGACTGAGAGGTTTGGAGACTAGAAATCGGGTAAACGGCAATAAAGCTGTAATTGATGTATATATCTAATTACATGTATATTATGCCATTAAATTAAGTATCTTAAATACCTGCTCAAATAAGAAAATGTCCACTCGATGCGCAACTGACAGACTCCAAGCACCAGGTTCGTCAGGACACGGAGCATTTCCTTCGACCATTTTGACCTCTTCATAACAAATATAACTCAATTCCGTAGCTTCTTTCTGTCCCTCTTCGATATGTAACTTTCCTTGTCGTTCGTACATGCTCTGCATGGTACTTAAAAATGTTCGTTTCAGCTCCCTTTCTCTGGCTCCTCGTACATGTAAATTTTCTAAAACGGTTTTTAATTGTTCTGTGTCCGTTATTCGCCACCATCCGTAACGTTTATCTAACGGAATCACTTCACGTTCGCACGGCTTTGGTAAGCCGTGTTTTTTAATATACTCTAACTGTACGCTCTCCTCGGCTGTCATTTGGAGAGGCCCCGGGCTGTCGCAGGAGTTCATTAAATATGCAGACGACGAACTGTTCGGAGGTGGGAATACCGGAATCTTGAGTTCCGTTAGGTTATCACGCGAACAAGCTCCTACGCCATTATCCCATCGATTACCTTGCGTAAAATGACTACCTTCGCATGTAGTACCATCTTTGGATAGTATGTTAAACCATTTATTTTCCTGTTCCAGTTTGTCCTCTTCAGATTCCTGCTTGTACTCCATTTTATTGTCGGATTTAATGTCCGATTTAAGTTCATTTAATATTTCATTTTTCAATTCTTCCTTCACTTCGGCTTTTACTTCTGTTTTCAATTCTTCCTCCGTTCTATTCTCCCGTTCCATGCATTCGCCTAACTTCTCGAATATATTTAATTTTTTCGTAAAGTTTTGCTCTTCGTTAAATTCGGTTTTCGGCTGAACTTCATCTATGTGATTGTGAGTTTCGCCACCTATGTGATTCATTTCTAATTTGTACGGCTTAATATTGTCATGAGATTCTGAATTATGATTTTTACCCTGACTGAAGTCGTTCCTGTCCAGACTTTGCACGATTTTCTCAACACTTTTCCTAAGTTCATCTAAACTTCGTTCGCACTGATCACTATTTACGTCACCATTTTCAACAACGTCTAACCTATTCGGGGTTTTCCTATGTTCACTTTCGTTTGTTAACTTATCAATGTTTTCTGTAAATGTTTCACTTTCGTCTTTAACACCCACGATATTACTCACTTCTTTGTCGACACTTGAATCGTGCGCGTTGTCTACGGCATGAATAATACGTTTTATATCGTCTACGCTCTTAATGCCCAATTCGGAAGCATTTTCAGTCTTTTCTTGTTCCAGCAAGATGTCGGGGTCTGCAGACTCGATTGCTTCGACAAAAATACCTCCGGCTTTCGGTAATGACCAATAACGTCTCCAGTAACGATCTTGACCAAAACAATTTGCTCGGAGTTGATGCGCTGAACTGTTTAATGCCTGTAATTGAGTTTCGGATTGTTTCACTAATTTTTCTAATTTTTTCCCTAATTCCTCCCCGGAAAGTTTATTATCTTCTTCCTGTACGTAAAAGATTATTGTTTACAACGCTTAGTCCTTTAAAACCAATAATAACAAACTTACCTCTTCAGGTTGTGTACCAACGCTTTCAACCTCGCTCATTTCATTTTCTTCCTCTTCTAAAAGCTCGTCTTTATGGAGACTTGGAGAATCTACACCTGTTTCTCCAATTTCGGAACCATCAGGTTTCGCTTGAGCCTTTTCGACTGCTTCGGAACGTACCTTACGGCTATGCAACATCCTCAGTCTGTAAAGATATTAAGTATTATTAACTAAATTTAAAAAAAACGGTGTGACGGCGAAGGCGACATACTTTCGTATTTTGGCATCTAAAATCCATCGTTCTTTTTTGAGTTGGGCAACGCTATCTAACGAACCGTCGATTTGTCGTATCACTGCTTTGTTTTGAAGTAGTTCGTTACATATGAAAGCCAACATGGTGGCTTTGTCTGTGGGTGAGAGGGCTAAGAATGGTTTATCCTAAAATGAACAAATTTGGTATTAATTTTCAATTTATCAAAGAAAATAATTAATTATGTTTTGATAAACAGAACATAAAATTAAAACAAGATAATATTGAAATCAAAAAAGAATTAGGTGTCATCAAGAGAAACAGAATAAATAGAAAAAGAAAAAAAGGAAGAACAACGTCGTAGTGAGTGGCCTGAAAATAGATAAAAGTCAACCAGCTTCGCTGAAAGATGAAATGCAGAACTTCATGAAGAATAGCTTAGATATAGAAGTTAAAGTAAAGGCGACATATAAAATAAAAGCAACATTCCTAAAACACCGAGAAATATATAAAGAAACTTGGAAAAGCCCGGATGGCAAATCAAAGAATCAGATAGACCATATGCTATTCGAATCGAAACACAGTGCATACATAGAAATGTAAAAAGTGCAAGAGACTATTATATGGTTTGGGCAAAAATAAATGGAGAATTACTCCAGGCAAAGACAACATTAAGGAAACAACATAGCAGCCCTTCAGGAAGACCAAACAGGAAGAAGAAAAATACTAAAGTTAGAAAGTAAGAAAGAAGAAGCAGAAAAAGAATGGAACATGCTAAAAGAGACATTATAAAAAGTAACAAAGAAACTGTTACCAAGTATAAAAGTTAAGAAAAACGACTGGTACGATAAAGAATGTAAAGAATTGGGTGTTTTCCATTTATTTCAATTTTCGTTATATTCATGTTTCTACGCCACTAACGGCCTAAACATATTAAAAACATGTTTATTGAAAGTTTTTTGCAAAAATCGCTTTAGAAAATTCCTTAAAATTGGCTATTTCAAACCCGCTTCCGAAACGCAATCTCATTGGCTATGACTGTCGTGACGTCACCGGCCATATAAATCGCGTCTACTACCTTGATTTAACGTGGTTTTAGAATTAGGGAGCGCATTATTGAAATCCAAGATGATCCTTTTAAGCTAAGAAATGATTGCTTTCATATTTCCGCCTATTCCAGCTAAAATATTTACACAACACCAGTAGTATTTCGGAAAACATGACTTAATTTATTGAAATACTCACAAATTCTAAATACACAAAAATTAAAAAAGTTATAACAAACTTCATTCTGAACTGAAAGCAAAACCCCAGTTCAAGTAGCGAGGAACATAAAAACCAAGGCTATATTTTAAATAACAGAGGAATAAACCATTTGGATTATGGCCATGTTAATTATCCTGTTTGTCGATGTGTGTTTTTGTGTTTCCGCCTAAAAATGAAAGATTTTACTTCAAAAAAAAAAGCAAAGTACTTGAGTTTAGTAAAAAATGTTAATGCAGCATAACAATTCATGTATGAATGATAGTGCGATTTTGGATTCAGAAAACAAGTATTTGTCTGAAAAATTACACACTGTGAAAATAAGTTTCATTAAATAATAGAAACTTAACCAGGGAATATTTTGACTTTAAACCGCATTTTTCTGCGTGCGTAATCCTTTGGCACCGTCACAAATTTTTTTCCTGGTGTACTCACAGAAGTACTTATGTAAGCTGGCACAAAACACCACTTATTTTGCTTACTCTCCATTTATGTTGAATGTAAATAAAAACGACTGTATTACTTTACAAAAAGAGGAACAAATACTATCACAGGAAACACGAAATAAACCATACGAACTGTGGGACAGCTGTGTAAAGATATGGCCCGTGACGTCATGTCCGCCGACGTGACGGTGATCGCGCTGTCGGGCGTTTACGCGGGAAGTTTTTAGTTTTGAACTTAAAAAATTTTTTTCTTCAAAAACTCAAGCTACATTTTTTTTAAATTAGGTTTTAGTGATAGGCTACCAATAATCTATCGTTCGAAACACAATTTGAAAAATGAGAAAATACCCAATTGTCAGAACCACTGAACAGATCAAAAATGAATTTGCTAAATGAAAAAACAAAAAGGGAAGACCAATTTAAAGAAAGAAGGAAGCAAAGAAAATATACAGAAGCAAAAACATAAGAAACAAGAAGATATGCTGCTACTACAACAAACAAGACGTAAGAACTTTCTATAAAAAAATACGTTTGGCAAGAAAAAGTTACAAACCGAAAGTCAATTTGTGCCGAGACACAAATGGGGAAATAATACTAGAAAGGTGGAAAGAACACTACCAAGAAATTATGGAAGAGGAAGTAAGACAAGACAGTGAAAATAAGGAAGAAGAAAAAGGAGAACATAGAGAACAAGAAGTGCCTACACGACAGGAACTTGATAAAGTGATATAAAAGCTGAAAAATAACAAGACCCCAGTAAAAATGAACTCATAAAAGTTGGAAGGCAGCTATTAACTGACAGGCTGTATAAACTGGTCTGTGAAGTATGGAAAAAGAAAAAAATTCCAAGCGAATGGAAAGAGGGGGTAATCAAGCCTATGTATTAAAAAGGATATAGACTCGATTGCAACAATTTTATCGACCAATATCACGTCTAAACATAGCATATAGATCCTAGCTACAATACTAAATAAAGGATTAAAAGAAATAACAGAAAAGTATAAGTGTTAAGTAAAGGACTGGAAGCCTTTGAGATGTGGGTGTATAGGCGGATCTTGGGAATATCGTGGACCGACAAAATTAGAAACACTGAGGTTTTAAATAAACTAGGGAAGAAAACTGAAATCTTCTACACAGTTAAGAAGAGGAAACTTGAATACTTCGCCCATGTTATCGAACACAAGAAATTTGTTTACAGCAGCCACATTCAAAATTCAAATAGCATCGATGATCGCTAATCTTCGACAGAAGAGGCACTAGAAGAAATAGAAGAAGAAAACAAACACGGACCACACAAAGGAAGAATACTTAAAACAAAGGAAAAAATGCAGAAAAATCGTAGAGAGAAAAATGGAAAACCTAGTGAACAGCATAGAAAATAAATACCAACCAAGTGCAATATTTTATAAAAAACAAAGAACGGAGAGCTAGTAAGAGGACAAGAAGCCACTCTAGAACTGTGGAAGGATTACTTTAACAAATTAGTGAACGTAAAAGCAAATCATAAATGAAAAGACGGGAAAAGAGCAAAATGAAGATTCCTACAACCGAGATAATGAAGAACCACCAACTCTAGAAGTGATCGAAGAAATAATAAGCAGCCTTAGAAGTAACCAAAGTCCTGGAAATGCATGTGAAACTGTATAAATACAACGGAAAACAACTGGCGAAATTGGTTCGGCAATCGACTGGAGAAATATAGGCCTAAGAAAAACCCAGCAATGGAACGAAGCGGTGTTGCTACCAATTTATAAGAAAGGAGATAAAAAGCACACCGTGGAAATTACAGCCTATAAAATCGTAGCTACCCACTTGGAAAACAAATTAACAGGTTGACAGATTATACAAGATAAGACCTATATTGAACCATTTTAATAATATCATGTGTCAAAACTATGTGCCACATAAAAATGTTTGTATCGACAAATAAATGATGCTGTGGCGTGGAAGATTAAGTTGGTTAGAGAAGGGCCTCTACCAGATTCAAAACAAATTAGATCGAATTTGTACCAGCGCTAAAAAACGCCGAGAAACGCGTTATTTCTGTTCAACCTGTGAAGAGAAGTCAGCCCTTTGTGTGGAAGGATATTTTAAAAAAATTCACAGAAAATAAAAATTCTTTTTTCGCCCTCTGACTAGAAACACTCAATTTTCATGCGTATAAATCGTCTGGAAAATGCTATTTTCAAGCCTCGGCCTGAAAGTAAAATTAGGATTTTTGACTCCGCCCTCTCATTGCTACGCCCATTGTCACGCCCAGAAAAATAAATTCCATAGAAAAATAAATTCTCTAACGTCAAATATCAAATAAATAAAAAATGATTTTTTATAATTAACGTATTTTTATAGGCCGAAAAAATATTGTGTATCACACGCCTAGAAACTGCTTTGCAAGTACTCGTACTTGCAAAGTGACAGTTTCTAGCCTTGTGATACAAATAACTATTACTTGTTGATCGATTGAAACATCGAAAGGGTAATGTTTGGATGACTTATGAACTGTTAAACCTAATAAAAGAAAAAAATAAACTTTATAAGACTCTAATTGTCATGAGAAAACGACAATTATGTACTCAGACGTTAGAAAACAAATATAGAATTATAAAAAATTCTGTAACAAATGCAATTCATAAACAAAAAACTGAGTTTTTCTCTAACGAATGGAATAGAGCAGGAAATGACGCGAAAAAACAATGGCGTGTTGTAAACTCTATAATTAATAAAAATAAGAAGCAACAGACAATAATCAACATCGACATAAATAGCGAATTAGTTTCCAATCCTACAAGTATAGTGAATGAGTTTAATAATTACTTTGCAAGTATAGGTCCATCAATCGTGACCTCGGTTAACAATGAGTGTAACAACTTTGATGGGCTTAATTTTGAAGAGATGGGCTGTGGCAGTTCTTTATATTTGGAGGATACAACAGCACAGGAAGAAGTACTTACAACCCTTAATAAGAACTCTGCACCGGGCCATGACAATATAACAGTAGTGCACCTACTACTCATCCAAGAAAGATTGATCCCTGTCCTTAAGACATTAATCACTGATGTCTTTGCCCTGGGGACGTTCCCTAACATTTTAAAGGTGGGCAAAGTAACGCCTATTCTCAAATCGGGGGATGCTACCAGTGTACAGAATTATAGACCAATCACCGTGGTATGTACGTTTTCGAAGATTATTGAAGTACTCATTAAGGGCAGAATTTCTAAGTTTATCCATAAATATGTTGGTTTTGATGAATACCAGTATGGGTTCATTGAAAAAAGTAGCACACTGTCTGCTACGGCTGATTTTGTAAATCACATAAGTAATGAATTGGATAAGAAAAAATTTGTAATTGTGATTTATATAGACTTAAAAAAAGCCTTTGATGTGGTTGACCACAGGGTGCTACTTAAAAAATTACATCTGATGGGTATCAGGGGGAAAACTCTGAACTTATTAGAATCTTACTTAGACAACAGACAACAGTATGTCTGTGTAAATAATGTTAAAAGTGAGACTTTACTGGTAAACTGTGGGGTACCCCAGGGTTCTGTCCTGGGGCCCCTACTGTACTCTTTACATGTACTATCACTAAAAAAAAGTAAACTCTTAGGACGATACTATACATTTGCTGACGACACAGCAATCGTCTATAGTGACACTAACATGGTAACACTTGAAACATTAGTAAATGAGGACCTAAATAATTACCACAAATGGCTTTTACACAACAAACTCAAATTGAACACTGATAAAACTGTATATATGGTTTTTCAACAAAAAAACACACCGAACACAGACATCACACTGCACATAAATAACAACCAACTCTCTAGAGTACACATAACTAAGTACCTAGGACTTACAGTTGATGACAAGCTAACTTGGAGTAATCATATTGAAAATCTAAGTAACTGGGAGCTTTGTATAGATGCTCAAATTACTTAAATGTAAAAAACCGATACCTGATATACAATGCATACATTTTATCGAACCTTAGATACCTTATATGTATTTGGGGAACAGGTTATAACACAAACCTTAAAAAAGCACAAGTTCTTCAAAATAGGTCAGTGAAAACAATTTTCAAATTACCATATCGTACTCACACCCATGAACTATACAGTACCTTGAAACCATTACAATACATTATTCACTTGGAACAGAGCAAACAAATCTATAGAATCCTTAATGAAAGTCTTAAATGTAACACACAAATGACGATAAACATACAAGTACATAACCACAAACAGCGCCGTAGCTAGGGCCTGGCAACAGGGGCACGCGCCAGGGGCGCAAGCCTCGGAGGGCGCAATCAGTGAAGCAGTTATTAGTATTGAATAAATAATTTTATTATTAAATAATTAAAAGCGTTAGTTTGTATTTGCCGCTTGCAGCAAGAGCGCGCTGAATGTTAAAGCAAGGCCAGCTAAATTAAATATTACATATTTAGGCCTTTTAAGGGAAAAATGTATAGTTCACCTCAAATGGCGCCACCGTTGTTTCTAATTGCGTCTTGGCTAAATAAAGCGGTAAGGGCTTAATGTGTAATATTTAAATTAGCTGGCCTTGATTAAAGAATACTGGGCGCTGTTGCCAACCGGTGGGCAGCGCCACAGTAGCGCACGGATCCGCTCGCTCTATCTTGTGTGAGAAAATCGAACCTTAACTATCGACGACGCGGGGAATCCCCTAAAATTTCTCCTTTCATTACTGCCAGATTTAAAAAGTTCAGATTTTTAAGCCTTCTGAACTGTTATGAAGAATACGGGTTGGGGGTTGGCGTCAAGTTATCTAAATATAGGAATATCTTTCCGTTTGGCGCTGACGTTGCCCATTACTTCCGCAAGTTGTGAACGATAATTTAGCAAATTAATTAGTAAAGAATTATTTGCGCTCACAAATTGACCAGGAGCGTCTAACTAATCTAGCGATATTATCGGGGGTAATTTCACAAGACCTCCTGATTTTATCGATAAATTTTTATTTTGCACGAATTGTTTTTGCTTAGCAACAAGCACGAAAGCAAACTGCATGGTAAATCCCGACTCCGAAGGAGGAGGCGTTTTACCTAATGTCAGTTTGCTTGGGTGATTTTGCTTAAAAGCAAAAATAATGAGTGCTTAAAAATAAAAGTTTATCTGTGAAAATCAGAGAGGTCGTGTGGTATTTGACAAGATAAATTCCAAAGACAACGCATAAGTAAACAATAACGACTGTTTATTTACGTGGTAACGGGGTTTTATCGGGGTAACGGGATTTTATCAGCATAATACTGTTCCCATTGGTTGAATTTTCAAGTGTTTTGCATCGTGATTGGTTAAAAACTTGTCGTAGGAACTTATCTATAGAATACGACATCGTTGAGAAAATTAATTTTGATTCAAATAATAGATAAAATGGCTAGTGAAAAATCTAGAAAATTAATGCTGCAATTATTTTTTTTGTTTATTGTAATTTTATTAATTAATTTATTAATTTTTTTTGTACTTAGAGTCGAAATATATATTTTTTTATTCTTCCTAAAGCTTTTGCGTAGGGACTTACATAGTTTATAAAATAACCTATTTCATAATAAATGTAATGATGTTTATTGTTTTATTGTAATATATTCAGTAGAAAATTTTTAAGGGCGCAACATCGAAATCTTGCCCTGGGCGCCAATGACCCTCGCTACGGCACTGACCACAAAACAAGAAACAGAAACGATATACACATAAACGTTGTAAGAACAAATAAAGCTTTGCATAGTCCACTCACATCAGCAGTTTTGACTTATAATTCAATTCATTCCATCAGATATAAGAGAATTGCCATCCTATAGAATGTTTCTTAATAAGTTAGTAGACCATCTGAATAGAAGAGTTTATGTAAGCTTAATAATATGTAGGTATTGTAAATTGTTCTTACTAAGGTAGTGTAATTTAATCGTATGTATCTTGCTGTGTATTGTTTTTTATTATCTTGAATGTCTAACGTAAACTTGATTTTAAGTGATATTGTAAATGACTATGATTAGAGTGTACAGTTGAGGACTAGTACGCAGTATGTATTCTTTTGTCCCTTTACCAGCGGCTTTCGCTGACGAGGGATAATGTAACAGCACTTTTATTTACTTTTTGCTCGTAGTAGCTATTAAGACATAAATCATGTACTTAATGTTGTTATATTGATCAATAATAAAAAAAAAAATTTTCACATTGAATAAATTTTCTATTCCTGTAAGCCAGCCTTGATTTTTTTTGTTCTCTTCCCAGAAGCCATCTATCCTTAGTTACACTTATATACCACGAATTTAATCATAGCTGCACGAAAATGGCAAGTCAAATAACTACGAGATAAATCGTAGTGGGCGCCCTAGGCAAGAAGGCAATCTCATAATTGGCAGTCAACGTGTTAAAAATAAAAATGGAAAATGAGATACCAGAGCTCCTTTAGGAAAGGCAGATCGGTGATAGACCAAATATTTGTACTACGGGGAATACAGGCAGAAAGTAGACTTTAAACAGACATTTTATTCTAACTATCAACAGAAAATAATTATACAAAGCGTTAAAACAATTAGGTGTAAATGGAAAACTTATAAATTTAATAAAAGTAACCCTGAAGCAAACAGGCAACACGGTAAGAATAGGAAATAAAGTGTCAAATAATTTTGAAGTACACGAAGGGTTAAGATAAGGCGACCCCCTGTTCTCGATGCTTTCCAACTGTGCAATAGAGTATGTCGCTCAAAAAGTAGAGCTAAATAGAACAGGTTTAGTGTACATACCATAATAAACACTAATGCTTGGCAATCACAGACGATTTGGCAATATTAGAGAGAAGTAAAGCAGAACTACAAATGTCAATTTTGAAGAATAGGAACGAAAAGAAGACTAAATACATGACATGGTCAGAGCAAAAGTATACCAGTTCAAATAGATTAACCATAACGACGAAGGAAAATCATATAGCTTTGAAAAAGTAGACAGATTCACGTACCTAGGAAGGGAATTTTACAGAACACCAAATACAAGAAAGGAAATACAGAGAAGAATTATGCAGGCATTCAGAGAATGCATATACAAATGAAAATATATTAAGAGGACTCAAAATAAAAATTTATAAAACAATAAGACTGATCGCAATTTACGCAAGTGAAGTATGGACATTAGGATTGACAGAATACAAAATGCTAGGAGTGTGGGAGAGGAAAGTACTCAGCAAGGTATACGGAGGAAAGAAAGTTCAAGATAACTGGGAAGGAAGAACTAACAAGAAATTACAAGAGTTATACAATGAGCCAGATACAATAGCAACAGTGAAAGGGCAAAGACTGAGATGGATGTGACACATAGCAAAGATAAATGACAGCAGAATCTCAAAAAAACTATTGCAAACTAATATCATCATCATCATCAGTCCTGTTAAGTCCCGAAGAACTGGGCGCCTTTGCAGGCGTTTCAAGACAGTTAGGATAAATTAGGAAACTAATATAGGAGGCAAGAAAATAAGAGGAAGACTGAGAACAAAATGAAAAAGAGAAGTGATGGAAGTGACAAAAAAGAGTGGAAAAAGACAGTAAAACAAGTCATGGGCCTACTAGGCCTTTACAGCTAATATAAATATAATTAAAAAAAGATTCCTCATACCTTCAGCATATCAGACATCTTCCACGTAAGATTATCGTGAAGTAACTCGTAATACGTAACATTTTTGCCGCACTGCATGGTTGCCATCATTTCACAACCATTTTGATGATGATCGGCCACTCGTTTTTCACGTTCTCTTTCGAAATGAACACCTAAACAAACGTTCACTTTAATTACATTTAATTCCTATGTATTAGTTTTACTAACCTGTAAGCGCTTTAACTTCACCAGTTGCATTAGCGTACAAGTAAATTCGAAGGATTTCCGACAAGTTTGCGTGTGTAATATCGGCCTGTCGCAACGTTTGTCCAAGACTAGTCGTATGCCTGGCCGGATTAGGAATGCCAGGATCTTCGATGGCGCAGACTAATAAATGTGTCATAACCGATAGCAATTCCTCTTCTGCTTCCGATGACGACGTATCGTTGTATAACAAAGCTTGTTGAAGCGAATCCAATGTCGGCAAGGATTCCATATCGAAACCGAGCGTTTCTCCGAAATTGTGCAGAAATTCGAAAACCATCAGAATATCGGAGAAGGCTTTCCCCGGTAACTTGAGACCGGGTATCCTTTCGTATTCCGGAAGGGGTTTTTGATTTAATTCTAAATCCTCACACGGTTTACGAAGTTCGGTTAAAATTTCCATTTCTATACGTCGTTGTTCTAGTTTCTTCTCTTTACTTGCTTGTTTTTCCGCTAAAACTTGTTGTTTTTTACGTTCCCTTTCCTCTAGCTTTCTTCGGCTTTCCAGAGCCTTTACGAGTGCCATATGTTGACGCCTACGCTCTCGCTCCTGTGACAAACGATTCGTTAAACGTTTAGCAAAACCGCCTTTGGCGTATAATTTAAAAAATTTTGTAGTTCATGCAGTCTTCGATTTTTTTCAAATAATATTAAATTGGTATAGAAATAAAATTAGTAAAGCGAAGCTGAAATTCTGACGGTTGAATTGTTTTAATCGTCTATGAAAATAATCTGTAGTTTACTAGTTTTTTTAAATTGTTTCGTTGATTGGTTTTAATAATGGTTTATTAAATCTCGGTTTTAAAGTTGTACGTGTACAATAAAGTAATAACAAAAACGAGCTACAAACAAATGCATAACACAAAAAAGCTACAGTAGACACACAGTGCAAAAGAAAATGGCAATGAAAAAGAGTGAGCAAAGTACTAGAGCCATACCAGTTCGACAGTGTAGAGCATTTCTCGCTGTTTACTGATCTCCTGTATGTACATCTAGGAATAGAAACAGCGTTACAGTATTTACACAAGCCACAAGATGACAATACATTTTATTACACTTGACAATGCCACAAAAATAAATTGCAAACAGTACTTTACTAAATATACTTAATTCAATTTAAAAAAAAGAATCAAAACATTCTTTACACCCTACATGTTTTAAATTCTAACAGGACCTGTACCGGGTAGCACTGCATGAATTCGAATCCAAGAGAATCAAAAATATATTTATATTTATCAACTTAAAAATTGAATAAAGTGAAATCAGTGCTTAAATCTACGGTGTAACTAACTACAAACATTCAAAAATCTAAATAAAACAAAACCAAATCCTTTAGGGAACATTCTACTTTATATTTTGGTGGTTCAAAGGGTGATGTTATTAAGATATGGTGTCTCCACTCCTTCGACTGTTTGTGAACTGTATTCTTTGACAAGATCGCGTACTAGTTCCAACAATTGCTGTAAGATGGCGCTAATGACAGTTGAATGTTGACACTAAGAACTATCAAAATATTTAATTTTGACTGTTATCGCAATATTTAATTCAAAGAAAAAATCGATTTGTTCTTAAAGCTGCTGCGTTTATATTATATTTATGTGTTCTTGTGTATCTTCTGCGTTGCTTTATATTCGGTTATAATTATGAAAATATCAAATTTTGTGCCGCGATCTAGCGGCAAATATCTAAACTAGTACGCGAACTGTCAAACGATGCAGTACAAAAGTTTTATATGGAAAATAGTTAAGAACACCATATTAATAACATCACCGTTCAAAGGTACAGACTTGAAAAATGATGAATGAGATTACATGAATCGATTAATACAAAGAACAAAAGCAAAAACAATTGCGACTGCAATTCTACACGTACACACACATATACGACTAACACATTATAAGCGAATGAAACAAATATGTGCAACAAACTTACCTGTTCCTTGAACATTGCCGCCTGTTGTCGTTTAATTTCACGTTCCTGTAACAAAAAGTAACAAACCGATTATTTACCTAGTTTTTTCCGTGACTTTCTGTAGCCTGTCGAACTTGTAAATTTCAGTTTAATGTTTCTACGTTACTTTCTCTACTTCATGCAACAAAAGATTTTTACAAAACGTATATTTTATGCCCTCGTATTCTAAATAATTTCGGCAATTTAAACAATAATTTTACATAAACATTCACTGATTAATGCTAGACATTTTTAAACCTACCTGTTGTTTCCTTTGTTGTTCTTCGTGTCTGTGTTTTTCCATTTCTTCTTGTCGTTTACGTTTAGCCTGCCATGCAACATCACAACATCTCATAACAGTAACGACATTTATTTTATAAAACATTACATATCTCTTCTTTACTCCTTATTTTAAAAGTTTCGATTTGATTAATTGTTAACGAAGAGATACGGAATGTTGAAACGAATAAAAATTATTATTAATAATAATGATGGTTACATATTCATGCGCTTGAAGCATTAATCTATGGAACCATTTAGCGATGAATAATAATCAGATTCATAGGCCAGATCGTTGAATTAACAAATTTTATTCTTTATTTCACACCGTTGGTTGATCTTGCAAAATTACGATCTTTTCGACATGTATGTATTGAGATACTTGGCACTCACAAGCCTGGAAGGTGTTTCCAAATTAACAATGAAATTGATTATAATTTTGCACGATTAAGCTCGTAAAATAAATTGTTGCTATCATAGTTTCCATCGCCTAACAAAATTTGTTTACATTCAAAGCTCACGACTATGAATCTAAAAATTAGCAATGAAATGTGAACCATGCAAATGAGTTCGAAGTTTATAAATTAATGTCTTTATCACCTACGAACATAAAAATGCAGGCATTTTATATGTGGATATTTAAAATCATAGTTTAAAAATATTTTACAGACAAATCAAATTAATTTTTAGGATTATTACGGCTCTTTTTTTATACAAAAGTTATCATTTTCGGTTCGGTTACGTAAAGATGGCCTTCGTAATCCGGTGAACAAAGAAAATATAATCAACTCGGATTGGTATTGGTTGCTTTCAAGTTTAATTTTTGTTGTTTATATAATCAAATAGTTTTACAGTATCGTTTGCCCCAATCAAATTTAATACAAAAGCTTAACATTAAGTGTCGGCATTAACGCCCCTACTCCACTACTGTGTTTCGGTTCCCAATTATTTTCAGTGACTGGGTAGGCCACACGCCGAGCTTCCGAAGACAGTTCGCTCTGTCTTACTCACTCGGTCAGTCCGACGAAGAAATAAATTATAAGGAATGAAAATGGATGGTGACCTAACGATGGTTTAATTATTTGTAAGTTATCATCTACGGCATGGGAAAAAAATTGGTTATTAAATATATTACAAAGCGATGATGATCGTAACGGCATTACTATTACAGCTGCTGTTTTATAGAACTAGAAAAGATTTCGGCTAAATGCTGAATAAACAAATTTTAATCGAAAAATTAAATAAAAGAATTCTATTCGAAGCGCAAAAGTTCATTATAAATTTTGAAAACGCAACAAGCATGTTAGTACAGTATTGCTTAAAAACCTGACACCATCGTACATTACCAAACCTACCATAAAACTATTGGTGCAAGTAACAGCACCTTCAGTAAGACTCAGGCATTTAGATTTAAGTAGTTCTAGTTCACTAATTTTGGGGCTCTCTCTATTATAATCTTGGATAAAATTTTCTGAACCGTAAGCGTTAATAATGTTATCACGGTTCTTCCAAATAGTGGCAACCGTTGAACTGGCCAAGCCTAGTTCTCGAGATACATCAGATTTCGTTTTTCCACCTTCTATTTCTGATATTATCTGTATTTTCTGTTCAAGAGTGAATGCTAGACGCTTGCGACCCTAACAGTGAAACATTTTGTGAAAGTAATTATGAATACGTGAACATTGTTAAATATTTTGTTTTGTCGTCGAGAATAGTTTTTTCAATTTAAAATTAATTGATGTACCTCGTAACTGTAATAACGTCACGGTAAAGTAATTAAGAGGTAGCTAGCGCACTAACATAACAGAATGATTATCGAGTAATGCTACCAATTCTTTACTTTACCGTAAGTGGGAACTCAAACAGCTTGAACAAGTCAATCATCCATGACCGTCCAAAATTTCAAACACATTTAAGCTTATGGTAAACGTCACACTGAGCCAACCGAACATCCTCGACCAACCAGTTTGAAATTTCGATCTAACCGAAACGGTGTCGATGATAAGTGAGGTTATGTGCAGGTTATTTTGTTAAATATTTATGTTTATTTCACACTTTTTTAGTAATTAGAACCTTTCTTTGACCACTCATTAACTAAAGGCATGAAATATAATATTTTCCTGTGCTGTTCTCACATTAAGAAAATTTCAGGAACTCACGCCTTGCAAATTAATTTTGTTTTCTTGTGCGACAAATCGACGGTTAAGATGTGATACCTCGTATCTACATTTTTAGATAAAATTCTGCTCGTTTCTGGTGATATCTCGTATGTACATTTTTGATGTGGTTCGAGCAAACGTCCCTATAGTGACATCTAACAACTGCACGTCGAAAGTAAAGTTTATGAGAACTCGTATCTACGGCATTCCAGTGCTGTGTTTTGTATTGTGCGGAGGTTGACCGGTAAGTAAACGATTTTAGAGATATTTTATACAAAATAATGCAGTTTTTAGTGAAAAAATGCATGACAAGTAGTTCTTTAGACCTTTGCATTGTAATTTAGTGTTTTTATTCTAATTGATTTTGATTTATATGGATTATTTTTATGAAATCACTTCTAAAAAAACTTTTAGTAAACATTGTAGATTCGTGTTGTCACTTAATACTTCTCTTGTCTCTTGTTTTTCGTTCATTTTCATAACTTAGATATTTTTTACAGATGAAAGTTGGAAGATATGGCTTCATACTCATTAAGAACCCAAAAGATGTTGGAAAATTTAAAAACCGTCAATACAGAAACAGCCAACCTCATCCATGAAGATGTACGAAAAGAATCACATAATTTTTCCATTAATTTGGCGAATGTGAATGGTACGACGACCTGGGACAAAAAAATAAATAATAGTATTTGCACCGAAGAGCCTTCGAACAGCAGAATAATTGTGATGCAATAGCCATCCCAAACTGAAACCAACGACTTTGCCGACATAGAAGGAAATCATGACGTGGTTCAGCTAGAAGAAAAAGCCAATAATAATTTGCCACCGCTGTTAAACGATAGCTCACTTCTAGCTGAGGTAATGTTCGATCAATCTGAAAATCTATTTCCTGACTTGAAATTAGAAAATGAAGCAGATTCTGAAGAGAAAAACATCTCTTTCTAACAACCTAAGAAGGATAAATGTGATATCTGCTGCGCTTTTGAGGCTAAGAATATCGACGAGAATACCTACCAGTGTCACATAGATAAGAAGCAGTTAGCCAGAGAAGAAAAGAGCAATGACAAGTTATTGGGAGAACAGGGTCAAGCTATTGTATTGACTCAAGATGTTCAAGCTATTAAAGTTTGTCGCTATTTGAATGCTTCCAAAGCTAGTTTGTCATAATTGTACAATTTTTGATGTGAACACGCAACAGTGTTGTTGCTACTGGTTCACTGAAACGGAAGCAGACGTAACTGCTAATATATTCACTTCTTGCATAGTGAACTACAGCGCCTACACTAAGTAGGCGCTGTTACGCAGCAGTTTAGTAAATATCTCAGCGTAAGTAATCTGCGCTTTGTTTGTCAGCGGTTGTGAAATTCTAGGTTAGGATTAACATTTGTTTCGTCCCTTTGATCTGGGAAACTTGGAAACCCCGTCTAATATAATATTTAAATCAAGATCATCATCCACTATCTCTTGTAATAGCACAAAATTTTCAAAAATATTATTGTTGGCCATATTTTTAGGTTATGTAGAACCGCTAATTCTCAACATCTCAACTGCTTGTTCAGCCGATTTCGTTCCGTTGTATTAAAGCTTATACAACTAGCTGACTGATTTAATTCAACTGTTGACATCTGCTGAACGTGCCCGTTAAGTATCGTTTTCTACTTTAGTAAATTAAACTTGAAATAATACGCGATAAGTGAGGTTATGTATAAGTTATTCTGTTAATTATATGTGCTTATTTCACACTTCTGCTGTAATTTTGGGCCCTTTTCTTTCCTCGTCACTCCATAACTGACAGCATTAGGTAAAATATTTCCTCTGCGTTTCTCGACTTAAGAAAATTTCACGAAATCATGTATTATGAGATTCATTTTACTCTTGTGTAACATATGTATGTTACTAGAACCTCTTCCTTTGATTAATTTTGTTGACCAATTTCTTAATACGAAGCAAAACAAACAATAACTAACGTTTCCTATTATGCTAGTAAATTGAGGCTACGTCGAAGCTTCAAAAAATACGCGGCACCGTTTAGATCATAACTCAATTGATTCCGTGTGAGGTTACTATTTAAAAAAACCGTCGATAAAGCACGGTCATGGACGATCTGTTCTGTCTGAGTTCTCCCTAAAGAGATAGATAATACTAGCTACGAAATGTTATTTTTCTAAATGCTATCGTATATTTGATTAGTTTCCAAATGCAAACGAAACCCAGCTAATGAATACATATTCGATTACGTACAATCATACAATGATTTATTAGTATTATCTTTCTCCGATATTGCTTTTTTAAAAAAATTTTGATAATAACAAATCTTAGGATATTTAAATAAGCAACACAAATCACAATATAAATTATGCAAACACACAAAATGCCATTTAACCTTTTAACTCCATGAAACAGGCAGCTCATGAGTTTTAAAAACAAACCATATTTCTTACCTCCAGCAACTGCTGAGAACGAACTTCCCGTTCTCTTCTTGCAACTTCTTGCCTTTCAGATCGTTCCATTTCCCTTTGTAATCTTGCTTGTTCTTTTTCCATACGGGCTTGGGCACGCGCGGCTTGTTGCCTTCGCGCCACTTCTATTCTTTGTTCGACTGCCAGATTAGTGCGAGTTGCCGATTTTAATTCGTCCAGTCTACAATTCACATGAGGGATTAATCCCTTACAATTACAAAAATAAAAACAGAATTGATACCTTCTATTAACATCGTCTTCCGTTAATCGTATGAAGTCCCCACTTTCCGCAGCCATGCCCGAAGGTACAGGTTGTAAATAATCGCCTAAAATAACTCGGCTGCTGAAGGTAAAGTTTTCCTTTGTTAAGTCGGTATTTTTTTGATAATCCAGATACTGTGGGTGAAAATTATTAAAGCATGAAAATATTTCAGAAATTCAAGGACCCACCTGTGTGATGTCGGACATTTGTTTGAATTTATTGGAAGAATCGGGAGCGACATATGTAACGTCACCTTTGATATTTCCGTTTTTACCTAGTCCTCTAATTATGGTTTCCCTTTTCCATCCTGTTAAAATACACAAGTTAATAACAACCGAATCGGTTACAAAAATTATATTAACCTTTTTCAAGAGGTACCCTTAAAGCGTGTTCGTCGAAGTGCTTTTGTTTTTTAATGGAAGTTTCGGCTTCCATCTCGGAGTCTGTGTGATTAGAATCTGTAAGGTTATCAGAATCTGTAGATGCGTCTACGGTACTAGAATTAGAATCACTTAGAGCACCCCTAAATTTTTCTTGTAAAAGCTTATTGAAGGTTTTTTCGTCGCCTCCTGCTTCGACCATTAATTGTTGGGCGGCTAAGATGTTCGATTTTAATAGCGATATTTGCTGATTCATCGAAGCATTCGGGTCCAGTATCGGCATCGGTTTTATACCTGTTAAGTAACAATCATGTACGATATGACCGATAAGAAAATTTTCGTAATTTACCTAGAGCTCTGCTCTGCGCCAACAGCGAAGCAACAGTGTTTTTCTTAGGTTTACTAATCCCTCTACCAAGATTTCGCGGCCTTCCGTCTTTATGAATCGGCATCTGAAGCGAACTAACGGTCGAAGAAGCAGTTGAGGTTATTGTCGTTGTACAAGTAGCAGCCAACATGTCGTCTGAACGACTGGGAGGTCTTGGTGAATCGGCGGATGCAAATAACTGTTGTAAAGAAGCACTCGGTGCTCCTGGAGGTAGATGCGATGATGACTGAATTACTTTTCGTGGTTTAGGTCCTGGTTTTCTTCTTGCTGCGGTTATTTATTGTTATTGCATTTTAAATTTAATTTGGGATAATACGTACATATTCGATCAACTCCTAAATTAGCAGACATATTGCTAAGCGAATTTAGAGAAGAACTTGTTAGGTTCGTTGAGTTTACTAGGGTTGGTTTCATCGATAAATTTAACGGGGCATCACTTGCCGATTCGGTATAATTACTATTACTGAAAGACGGTACGGAAATGCCTGGACTTCCGTTCGTCGGCGCTAATTTAATTACTTCGACTTTGTCACTTGACGATGTATTGGCCGAAGTGTTATTTGCTTCTTGCGAATCCTGTTTGGATAAAATAAAACAATTACAAAGTGCTAAAGTGATTAAGGTACGAAGAATTACGTTTAGTTTCGGACGCTTCGCTGCTCTTTCCAAGTGCATACCGGCACCTGAAAGCGACGGATGGACACTGACCGACGGAGGATCCAAAGAAATTGTTTTCTTGCGGCCTCGATTGGTGGTGCCTGGTATTTTAGGACCGACAATCGATGAGGTATATTTTATTATTTCTGTATCGGGAGGCAGGCGTACGCCACCAAGTATTGTGCTAGGATCGCTGAAAAATTGAACGTATAAAGTAAAACCGTTAAGGTACGGTTTCGCATTTAATTCGCTTACTTGTTTCCTTCTAAAGCAGCACTGACAAAGAATGCAAAAATTATTATTATTTGTCACCCAACATATTTTTATGGGTTAACAATTTAATTCAGACAGATAAGTTTAATATTTACCTTAAAATACTAGTCGGTAGACCACTGGGAATACTGCTGTTAACAGATGTGGTAGTATTAACGCTATTTTTCTCTAAGTTACTGGCCAGGCTAAGTGGATTAGTAAAAATACTAGAAACGGGCTGAGAAACCTTCGGACTGGAATTCTTAGGCTTTTCCGCAGACTTCAAGTAATTCAAATCGTTAGCTTTCGGTGTCTTTCTATCACCATTATTGCTGGCATTCGTACTCGTACTTGGCAATTTCATACTAGGCTGTATCGTTAAACTAGGACTCTGAGAGTATTTCGACGCATTCGTGCTGGAAGTAGTCGTTTTACTGTATGACATAGGAGAACTGGTCCTAATGGAAGGTTGGTCGAGTCGACCGTCCGTTTTTAAATTGCTCGATAAACTATGCGAAGAAGAGGTGGTTTTTGTTTTCGAACCGCCTCCTTGCTGAGATTTTGGCAGTGATGACGATGAACTTTTTGAATTTTTCGATGGTTTATGATACCCTGAAAGAGACGAGAGCCCCAACGATGAGTATGGCAAATCGGCTGGATTGGAAAGACTTGGGAAATTTAAACCTGAGGCTTGCAGACGAGCTAAGTAGTCTTGCGCTGCCAAGTGAGATGCCATCGACCACCATGCTGCACCTATAATTGAAATTTATCAATGCTTATTGAGACCGCGCAGTTTACAATTATTTTTATTAATAAATAAAATCGGCTTTATTAAAAATTAAACAAACAAGAAAGTAAATTTACAACAAAAGATTATCAATTATCATAATCGAAGGATTTAATTGTTTTTATTTAATCTTAATGTCAGTAAATAACATAAATTGTTATACATTTGATTTGGATTAAATTAATTCGATTGACTTTAGAGTAATTTAATTGACAAAATTAAATTAATTAACATTCGTATTTACACATTTTTACTTATTGACAGACGAGTTACGATTAATCAGCTGAATATTGTTACATATCAAGAGTAAATTTCCTTGAATGCAATAGTATTTCGTTATCTTTCACCTTATCAGTTTTATTCAATTTAAATTCACTTTCTCCAACATCTAAATAACAATAACAATCTAGTGATTTTCACTTAAATAATCCGTAACAGTTAGAATTTAGTCACTTTAAAGCAAAACTTGCACAATAATTTATTAAAAAGGTATTCATAAGGATAAAAGACAATTACAAAACGTCAAATTAATCACAAGACACTAAATTACTTCCATTTTGGCCCTCACTCGAACGGTACATGCACAAATCATGATTCTAATATAAAAAGTGTGCAGAGAAGGTAGTAAATGTGTGCAGAACTGTAAAAGTTAAAGGGTTGACATTATATAAAGAACATTAATGACAAGCAAACATATAGACTTTACCATAATTAACATTTTTTGATTTGCCTAGCTGTTCTCTCGAGCAGACAAGACGTAATTATTACAGAGTAAAATTATGACCTCTTTATACAGTCTTTGTGCTGCCACTGAAATAGTGGTGGGAGGAAAGTAGATCAATAAATGAATTACACATTTAGGTACCATAATAGCTCTCCCCTGTTGAGTTTGTCAGTTTCTCTCGTTCCTCCAGGTAATTTATGTTCGAATTTACAGCGACGCAAATTATTTTTTAATGATATAGCTATTATGAATCGGCTTTAATCAATTTATGTCCTTGTATTTACACAATGTTTAGAAGGTCAAAATACAAAATTTCAAACCACTTTTCCAACAAGAATAAATTTCTTTGTCCGTAGTCTGATGACACACTCAAATTTGCACTTAAACTAAAGCACAGGCCATTGCAAATGAAACCGTACTGATAAGGCATATTATCATGTTTGTACATATGTAATTTTAACATAGGTAAAACCTTTATCTAAATACGTATTACCAACTTGAATCACCAACCTATGAAATTACGATTGATAATAATTAACTTACTTGCTGCCGGTATGCCAAGACTAGCTGCTTGACTTGCAGCAACAGATAACGTATTTGTGTACGCATTGTTGTACGCTGCAGCTGCCGTTGTACCTGGTGGATACGATGGGACACCTCGTCCAGAAGTTGGGGGTAGCAGACCGAACGGTATCGAAGGATGTCCACCCAATCCATACGCACCCCCGGCTGCTGCAAACAAATTAGCTGCGCTTGCTGTGTTTGAGGTGTCGTTTCGAGGCCAATAAGCTGGAAAAATTTGTTTTCGATACAATTCTAAGGTTGAAAAAGTCCGCGATAAATACTAACCGAAGAGGCTGGCAGCATCGAGCAGGGTTGACGGATCAGGAGGGTTTGAGAGTTTGCTGGAGTTGGTACCACCTTCAGTATTCTCTCCATTTTCCTTATCCATTTCCACCCCACTCGTCTAAAATAAACAGTAACAAAACACTTTATGATATTATTAATTTTGTAACAAGCATTAAATAACGATCATCCTACCTTTTAGGTAGAAAACTGGAAAATGCGCACTTTATAAATACAATATTTGGTATTTAAATGATCTGTTTGAGTATTGTAGAAGTGGAAAGAGAATTCTGATAAATTTATTAAGACAATTTTCTGATCTGTCAAAACAAAATAATGCAAAGGCTTGTTTATGATTTTCAAAAATACATATCAACATTTTAAATTTAAATTGGAAAACCAAACAATTTAAGTGACCTGAGGAATTTCAAATTGATTTCAAGATTTTGAAATTTAAAACAAACCAATTTCCTGTGCCTTGATTTTATTTATGTTATTTTTTTAAAACTATTTACTTAATATGTTATTATTTTAACAAAACTGACGCACCTGAACAGGTCTGAAATTTTATTTTAAATTAGGTATCCTTTTATTTGTTTGTTCGTCCACGTGAAAATGCAACAAGTTGCACAAGAAAGATCAAAGGAAATAATCGTTTAAAATGAAATGTTTATTCAGAAAAAGGACTTACCTTAAATCTAATACTGTATGGGGTCGCTGACCATAAGGACTGTTATGTCTAACCCATCTTGTACGACCTTTAACAAAAATAATTATTAGTTTACATGCTTTCAAGCTTAAACATTTCCAATTTTAAAATATGTTTGGCTCAACAGAAATTCAGTTGGATTCGAGCTAAAAAGTTAATAAATTTGTACTTTTTGTTTTAATTTATTGATTTTTAAAGCAGTTATTCGGCTTTTCTGTGATTATTTATTAAAAAAAAAAAAAAAACACGAAAACTGATTTTCAAGACCTTCAGTTTGTAAATATCAATAAAACTTAGAAAATAATTATAGGTTTTCTGCAGTTTACAAAAAGTCATCTAGGCAACCCCAAGAGATTAGTAATTAAATTGCTATTCATTGAAGGTTTCAAATGATGCCCAATTTTTATTTTTTTATAATTGTTGATAAAATACGTAACACTTCAGAGAAGTCCTATTTTAATTTAACGAATCGAAATGAGGCAATTCACATTGAAATATTCAAACAAGAGTATCGAATATCTGAAATGATTATACGAGTATTTAAAGTTTCATTGCCACTTTGGTTCATTGAGAAATCTCCAACAACTTTCAAATAATCCAATGATGAAAAGTTTAGTAGTTTCCGCCCATTGGAAAAACGATATTGAAAATTGTGGGCGACTTTTAACAAGGCGGTGTACTAAACATAAAGTGCACTATTTATAATAAGATATTTAAATATGAATCAAGGTCAGGAGGTGGGGAACATAACTGAACTTGACCTAGAGGAGCGAGCGGCCATGACCTTTAACCCAGATTCGCGCCCTTCGATAGTACGTAGTGTGGGAGAGGAATGCACTCCCCTTTCAAGTGCACTCTTATCTAGTTACGTAAAAATTTCTATGCTAAAGGGACGCTTCCCGTTACATTTTTTGCAAAATTTTTTTAAAGGAAGTCCAATTTTTTAAAATCCCTGCTTGACCCGAAGAATTGTTATTTTCAAAAATACCCACGTAAAAATTTTCGTTATAAAATTTCAAATGAATATCGAAAATTTTAGCATATTATTTCAATATGGATGAGCGAAAATCGCATGCAGAAATAAAAGGCAGGCTCATTTTACGAAGACGCCCTTGGCATCTGTTGTTGTATTTAGATACAAAACATGGCGCATTATTCATCAGATTAATTACTCGCAAGAGTGATTCAGCTCGTTGGGTGTTGTTCCACCAAAAATTCCCGGGCATTATCATGAATACTGGTTGTACAAGCTTAAGTAATGCAGTTAATCTTAAGAATTATATCTACATAAGCGTCGGCAGACCTAAGACACGATGGTCCGATGTTTTTTTTTCGAGGATAACAGGAAAATACTGGAAAAAGAAGAACTGGGAGAGACCTACGTCCAACAGTGGACCGATATACATATAGGTTGTTGTATTAAAATCTATTAAGAGAATTTTGTGTACAAGTGAAGGATGTTTTAGAATTCTTATGTATGTATTGTCTGTAACTTCTTATACCTTTCGGTGTCGAGGCTGGTGCGTTAATGTATGAGGCTCTACGGGTGCAATGCACAATGCGGCCCGACTCTGCGGGTTACGTAATAGGTGCGGCGTTTAATACCTACATACTGCACCACACCAAGTTTAAATTCTTATATATTTTGAAAATTTAAAAAAGGAATAATACTTTCCTATTAGCTTGTACTAAATTTAATTAACTAAACTAAGGGAAAAATCCTAGTTTATAATAAAAAGGCAGGTTAGCTCTTTGATAAAGATTTAGTACTTCTAAACAAGGTAAAGAAGAGAAAACGCCCTAAAAAAAACTTTCATAAAATTATTATTTATTGGTTATTTAATTGGTGGTTATAATAAGAAATACAATTAGTTGAGATTTGAACAATTTTGTTTTGAGTTCCTAGTTCCTAACAATATTATTTCAGTGTTTGTGCCGGTGGCTTTCTTGATTTTTATTACTTGTGGGTATTTCGTTGTTTTCAACAGTTGGACAACTGTTTAGCTCAAGTTTTCTGTGACATGCTTGTGAAACAATAATCCCAACTGTTAGTTTTCATATCATCTTTATTTATTCATTTCCCTTTAAAGCTAAATTTCACCCTCAATTCCACGTTTAATTAGGGATTTTCATGAAATTAACCTACCTCACAAGCACAAATATGGGCTCCTCCACCATGTACGATTTTAAGAAACTACCAAAACTATGTATTTCCCAAAAAAAAAGGAGTTAATTAAATGAATAAGTCGAAGACTTCAATTAATAGCCTGAAATTAGCAACTAGGATCATCGACTGTTCCTTTTCTCCCTGAAGATACCTCAAAAACCAGGTTCGTCTCCTCCAGTAATCGATAATTTAAATAAAGCCTGGGAAACTCGACACAATAGTGGTATTAAGACGAACATTTAGTATCTTAACGTTTGGCTTATTTCCCGCCCATTCTGTTATTTGCGCAACAAGGGGCTACACAGCGCCATTCTGAACCAGACTTCATTGATTTACATGGTTGTCATGGTAATAGCAAGCGCTTTTTGCAGAACCTTACAAAAACCCATTGATCATGCCGAATTATCCTCTAAGGAAATTAATGTTAAGTGCGTTGTATGCTTATTTTGGGATACTCTTTTGACCACCGGAAATTTCTGAAAATTCGTCGTTTTCTTATTTAGAAGGTCTTAGAATCGTAAGAAAAACGAGGTCAAGCAAGTGGAAACGTCCCTTTTTATTTCTTTAAAATTTAAGTTCCTAAGTGGATGTTGCAAAATCGATCCTTAAACCTCTCTCTAAAAGAGAACAGTTAGAAATGTTTACAGAATGGCGCAGGAAAAGATCAAAAAAGATGCAACGGACTTACCAGTTTAATCAACCAAACAGTAATTAAAAACAACCAAATAAGGCCCCAACATTTTTAAATCAAGATCTCTTGGAAAACCGACTAAAACCGATAAAGTCCCGTTGCCTTTCGTGAACGTAAATAAACAAAGATAACATGAACTGAGAAGTAAATCTAACAGTGATGTAGGGAATATATCATATGATCGGAAAGTCTTTGGATCGCGGTTGCCGTGGAAATTACACGTCATACTTTTGATTATCCGAACCACCCTGGGTCCCAAATAGTTCGGATAATCGACTCTCTACTGTACTATATTATAGTGTACAGTATTTTTCACCTAGGATTTGGGTTGTGTCGTCAGTTGGATTGTGAATTTATCAACAGTCGTTGATAAATTCACAATCCAACTATACTCTATACTTCATCTCTTTCTAAACTAGGTTTTCATTACCTACTGCGCACGAATGCGTGTCTAAACAGACAGTTTTTGGACCGGGCAAGTTGACGTCAACCCAAATGCTAGATGAAAAATACTTTATGCTGTATGCACTCACTCATTTGTTTTAAACCAAACCAATGACAAGATTAAGGACCAGTTACGCAGTTTGTCGGTAGATGGTGAGATGAGTTACCGTCGAAAATTTTTGTATATTCAGTCACATCGATTCCAAAAGTGTAAAAATTTTTAAATCACCTTTGTTTATCTTTTGTCAGTTTAGATAAGGATCCATCTTTTTTGCCAATCCAAAGATGAAATTGAGTTACTTCAGTTCAACATGCATAAATACTTATTAATACAGCAATTAAACAGAAGCGTATTACCTAAACCACAAATTGAAAAGTCCATAACATCCATAATTCTTTACATGCATTTACATGGAGTAAAATAATTTTTGGACAGTTAAGATTAGGAAATCTTCAGGAACCAAAAAGCACCAACTTACGTATTACAAAAGCAAATTCTTATACATAAATAGAACAAATAGGCACTTCAAAAATACAATTATAAACAAAATGAAACGAATAATTAATAATGTATAAATCATCCGAAACCTTGTCATTGTTGAGAAAGAAAAACCCAACGTTTCGCCCACCTTCTTAAAGGGCTTCATCAAGAGGAAAACTCAACATGTCAACCAAGCCAGAGGCAAAACTCTTTTCGCAAGAGGAAGAAGGTTACGGTAATTCAACTTGTAAACCAAGCCAGTGGTGTAATCCCTCTGAAGGGTTTTACAATAAATAATATAACAAATTACGCCTTCATTTATGGAATCTTGGGAAACTCACGGTATCTTATTGATGGATGAACATAAAATTACATCATCTAACCAGTTTAACAAGCACTCTATGTAATGGTTTGGGTTTGTAAATTTATGCGACTACATACCTGAAAAAAATACTAACGAACTAAGAGATCCATGTTATCTAACTAACTGTTCTCATCTTCAACTACACCAATTTTCTAATATTCCCTTCTTCCGTTTCATTAGCTTAAATGTATTGAATTATAACCGAATCAAGGTTTATTGTAGAAATATTGTTGGACTGATTTTGTTGCTAATATTTATATCAAACACAGTTTTAATAAATTGCACGAAATATGCAATTTTTCACTCACATATTTTGTATAACCAATGTATTTGGAAATTTTTTAAAGTGACAGGAAGAACGTCAAAAAAATTTGTGTTGGCGCAGCGCCATCTAACGGCAAACTTTCGAACTTGATCTTGTCACTTAGGTTGAATTTTTTTGAGACACCATTTCTTCCTAACGGTGATGTTATTAAGATATGGTGTTCCTACTCCCACTATTTTCCATATAAAACTTTTGTACTGTATCGTTTGACAGTGTACGTACTAGTTTAGATATTGGCCGCTAGATGACGGCATAAACTTTGATATTTTATAATCATAACGTAACGTATTTTTATAAAATTTGCACTTTTTGCAGAAGATATTAAAAACACATACATATATAATATAAACGCTGCAGCTTTAAGAACAAATTGATTTTTTTTTAATTAAATAGGTTTTTTTCGCAAAAGGTTTGCTGCAATGCTGCAAACAAGCATTTTTATAAATTGTTCTCCCAAATGTTTTTCTGGGCATTTTCGAAAATCAGGTAAAAAGCACGGGCGAAACATAAATACTTTGTGTCGCCAAGAGTTGCGATAACATTCAAAATTAAATATTTTGGCAGTTCTTGGTGTCAACATTCAACTGTCATTAGCGCCATCTTACAGCAATTGTTAGAACTAGTACGCAACTTGTCAAAAAATACAGTTCACAAACAATTGAAGGAGTGGAGACACCATCTTAATAACATCACCTTCCTAACCTAACGAAGACACAAGTCGAACAAAGCTATAGAAAATTTACCTGAATCTACCGGTTTATTTCATGTACCCCAGCATTTTTCGAGGCCGCACATTAATCGTTGTTAAAATTCACTATGGCTGGCGTCAGTTCGATCGTTTTGTATTCTTTGGAAGGTTTCGACCTGGTTTTAGTAACATTACAGAGTTTGAAAGTTAAGTCCCGGTGTTTTGTTCAATTCCGATTTGTTTGTCATTGCTGCGAACAACCTTGATCTTAAAAAAACATTCTGACGTTTATTTATTTATTATGACTACCGGACTGACCGATTCGGAATTATTGTAATTTCGTACAGGTGATTTATAATCGTTTAAATTTGATAACGACAGATTGTTTTAGCCACATTTAACAAGGATATTTCAAAAAATCATTCGATAAGGATCGGTTTAACCAAACAATTCTGAAAAAGCAGGAAAAGACGAGTTTTACGCGACTGATTTTGTGTTCAAATCATATAATTTTCGTCCAAATTTGTAAATAAACCCTTTTTTGAGGATTTATTCATTTTTGCCTGTTCGGAAATGGCCAAACATTTCGAAAATCAGCCAAGTGATTAATCGCCTGTATTATTTTTCTTGGAAGTTTTCATGTAACGAAAAACGAAACATAACCTTGAAGGTTTTTTTTTGTTAAATATTCACACGTTTATAATTTGTGGTTCGTCAAGTACTCGATTACTGCCTACACATGACTTGGCATTCTTTAAAAATCACGACTGGTTCACTAATCCACTTCGGTTGTTGGATTTGATATTCATAGTTTTGAATTTTTGATCCTTTCACAATAGTTTAATTATTAATTTTGAGCACAATTGTTGCGTTGCTTCTGACAAAATCAAAAATGTTTCGCAAAGCCTTCAAAGCTAAATCAAAACCTTTTTAATGAATATTCTTTATATTTTAAATTATTAATCTATGCATGCTTTTTTTGTTTTGGGAGAAATTGTTCTGCTTTCAAAAGTCTGACGAAATCGAAATTGTTTAACCACAGTCTTCAAAACTAAGTTAAAATGTTTTGAACAAATATTTTTTATATTTCAAATTATTAATCTTCGCACGTATTTTTAGTTGTTTTGGGAAAAAATCTAATCAAATCAAAATTGTTTTATCACAAAGCTTTCAAAACTAGTCAAAATCTTTTGCATAAATATTTTTCATATTTTAAATTATTATTAATTCATACATTTTTTGTTTTGGGAAAAATTCTTCCTATTTTTATACTTATTTTGAATGATTAATCTACGCAGGAATTTTTTGTTTTGGGAACACTTGTCTTGCTTTCAAACACTTTTGAGAAAATCAAAATTGTTTTACTCCAAAATCTAAGTCAAAATCCTTTTAATAAACATGTTTTACATTTTAAATTGCTAATCCATGCTTTTTCGTTTTAGAAAAACCGTTGCCTTGTTTTCAAAATTCTGACAAAATCAAAAATGTTTTCACCACAAAACCTTCAAAACTATTTTCTACATTTTAAATTATTAATCCATGCTGCATTTTTTGAGAAACATTGTTACCTTCTTTGCTTTCAAAAAATTCTGATAAAATCAAAATTGTTTTACTACAAAATTTAAGTCAACATTTTTTTTTAATAAATACTTTTGGAGTCGAGATTCCCAAGGCCTCGGATTTAGTTTAAAAAGGAACTTGAAATGCACTTCAAAATTATTTATTAAGCAAAGATTTGCCTAACTATATCAAATGTAAACAATCATTTATAAGCTATAAAGAATACAAACAAAGTCAGCATCATATAAATATCAAAATATAACAGTATTATCAAGTTATTTTCAAATTTTCAAAGATTCTGGTCTAATTAGTAACTACTGATCTACTGATATACTGAAATGTAATTAATCATGTCAAAAATTTGAAATGTGACGAACCTTTGGCCTTCTTAAATAAATAAAAAAATAATGTTAGATTTATTTAAAAATGCCAACCTTCCAATAACAAAATGCACGATTAATAAACATATTGATGATCAGAAGGCAACGAAATACAATTCTATAACAAAGCAAGCTTAATCAGGCACATTGATAAGTGCAAATATTATTTAAATATGTTGCACTAAAATTTTATGTATTGGAAACTTTGTTTTGCCCTTATTAAAATAGAATATTAGGAACTTTGCTTTGTTATTTTTTTTAAATAATATTGAACTTCTTATGTTTAAATTTCTTTGGAGCTATTCGGCTTTCATTGAAATCGCCTTTTCTTCTTTTCTTGCATTTTCTGCAGATTGCAGTAAAATTGTAACCATTTCCAGCTACGAAATATTTGTTTTTGTTGGCCGTTTGTAGTTCTTTCCTTGCTTCACCAAGAAGCAGATTGGTAACTTTACTTTCATTTTTAAAACTGCCTTGGGCCTCTGTCATTTGTTCTTCTAAACATCGTATTATCATAGTATAGAAAACTTAGTTTTCTATACTATGGTATTATTTCGGTATGTTTTAAAAGTATCCAGTATCCAATCGTTGCTTTTCTTTCCTTTGTTCTTCTTCTACTGACCTTTTTCATATAACACGTAGTTCTGATAGGATTTACAAGCTCTCTGGCCAAGTAATATACATAAGTTCTTTTGAATAATATACGAGTTCTGGCCTATTTTAAAATACCATCTATTGCAGCGATTCTCAACCTTTTGGGTTCCGCGTACCACCCAAAGGATATCAAAATAAAAAAGTGGTAGGCAAATAAAGAAATATTTATTTTTGTCTATGATAAAGAGTAGTAGCGAGTAGATACTCCTCTACGACCCTAGTGGAGAATAGATCTATTTCAGGGAAGCGACCCTGCCCATGCGAGCCTCCTGATACCGGGTCCTAACCTAAATCCTACCTATAACCTATTCTATCCTTCCCAAACCTTACACGACTCGCCAACCCGCCTGGCAAGCATGGCGTTTAAATGCCAATACCTTCCAATTAAAAACCATGTCGATATTGAATGTTTTTTATGGGAAAGGCCTACGTCCAGGAGTGGACTAATTTGGGCTGAGAAGAAGAGATGATAAAGAGCTGGCAAAGGTAGTATTCGATATAATGAGATATAGTTTTAATTTCATTTTTTATGCCAGTTTTACTCGATTTCGCGTATCACCTGTAGGTCTCCATCGTGTACCACCAGTTGTACGCTTATCATAGGTTGAGAATCGCTTATCTATTGTACTTAACTTAGGATTTAACATTCTCAGCGACATGGATGCTTTAATTTCATTTAAGATGTTTCCAGTGATTGAAAAGGTATGTTCTACATCTGCGTTACCATGAGGTAAACTTAAATTTAAACAGCATTATTTTGTTTACTAAATGATAATTTTTGGCCACCTGAACAGTCTTTGAAAGAAAATATCTTTCTCCCAAAATTGACTTATATTGTCATAGGAATCAATGCTCCCATTTTCAAGTTGCAAAAGCTGCCATTCTTCTATTAATTTATCAAGATCAACAGTTGCCTTTGCAATCGTTGTAATACAGTTGGCATCATACTTTTTAATATTAGTTCGATTTGAACACTGAAAATATTTTAAAGAAAATTAAAGATACGTTCTTTTAAGTAAATGTTTATGGGCATTTATGTAATGTTGCTGAACGTTGAATGGAAATTCGGGTTTTTCCTTTTCTTTAAATTTCTACAATCCGTTTTAGTTGCTTCCCCAGAAACAATTTGCTTTAGAGAAACCAAAAATATTTTCCATTTTCATATGTATTTAGAAAATCAATATATCTTTTTTGTAAACTTTAATTAATAATGTAGTTATTAACATCTTGAGTTTTTCATGTAATAGATAATTCAAAAAATCTGAACTTCGCTGACTGCACTGTTTTTATTTATTATCACTAGAGCTTGGATTATAATGCAAAATGCATATCATCATTTTTAGGCATATCTTCTTGCAATTTTGTTTCTACATGAATTTCATTGTTTTATAGCATTTTCTTTGTGTTTCCTATAATGCATAATTACATATTTTACCAAATATTTAATAAATGCATATATGCAAATTGTTATTCTGCATATTTAAGGGTATTTCCCTTAAATTATCTTAATTTTTATTTTAAAAAAAATCTCTTTTCAGTGAGCTTCTTGGGATTTATTGTTTGTCAGTTTAACTTCGAATTATGGAATTATTATTTGTCAGTGAGGTCAGGTGTTTAGGATTACTTGGTTCAAGAAGGATTGATTACTCCTTGTGTTAATGGGTTTCATAGAATTTGTTGTTCCTCAGTCCTAATAGTTCTGGTAAAATTTTAGATTTTATGAGTTAGTTTTGAAGTATCCGTTGCTTTGTAAAGACAGTGCGTAGCTAATTCAAAATGCCAAAACAATCGACTGATAGATGTGTTTTATTACAAAAATGGTGTGAAAATCATACTGATTTGAAGATTATTGATTCTTCTCATGTTTTTTTTTGACAGTTTGCGACAAAAGGCTAAGCTTTAATGATATTTCCTGACTGTAATAATTTAATTTAACTACCAATCCCACCACATCGTGCTGCTAGCAGACTCAACTAGAAAACTACAACTAGCAATAAACAAATGGAATAGAGCGATAGAAAGAAGAGGTATGAAAATAAACACAAACAAGACCAAAGTTATGAAAATCGAGAAAAATGATACGAACGAAAACACAAGAATAACATGCAATGGGAAAGAACTAGAATGGGCCAATAACTACGAATATTTAGGAACGATAATAAATAAAACGGGAACGCTAGAACAGGAGATTCTCAACAGAAGAGATAAAGCAAGCAAAGTATATTATGCGATTAACAAATCAATAATAGCGAAAAAGGAAGTGAGCATGCAAACAAAGCTTAGAGTATACAAAAGCATATATACACCAGTATTAACGTATGGGGCGGAGAGCTGGATAATAAAAGACAAAACCAGAAGCAAAATTACTGCGAGCGAAATGAAATATCTAAGAAGACTAGTTGGTAGAACCAAAAGAGATCGCATACGAAATACAATAACCAGAGAAGAAGTAGGTCAGCAACCGCTAATACAAGAAGTAGAGAAGAGACAGTTACAGTGGTATGGGCACATAGTGAGGATGGCAAGAAATAGAGACCCCAGAAGAATACTAGAAGCAAGGCCAGAGGGAATAAGAAGCAGAGGAAGGCCACGAGAAACATGGGAACAGAGCTTAGAAAGGAGGGTAGAACAGAGAGGAAAACACCTGAGAGAAATAAAAAGAATGGCAGCCAACCGCGACAGCTTCCGGAAGTGGATAGAGGACCCGACGCTTTAAGGGCACAAGGGTGAAGGAAAAGAAGAAGAAGAGAACTACCAATTTACGTGGAAATTTAACCCTTAAACACCAACATGCATTTTTAGGACCATAACCACCTACGTCGGTACTGTAAAATAAGAGAAAAACCCGAAATGTATTTTCATTTTGCATATTTTAATGCATAACTGCATATTTTAGTGCATAACTGCATATTTTTGCTATTTTAAGTGCATATTTGCATGCATATTTGACCATTTTTTAGTGCATATAATCCAAGCTGTAATTATCACAATAAAAACAAACCCATATTCTTACTTGCTACTTCCTATTTGCTATGATGCGCTCTCACTTACACTAACTACAACTCAATATACGTAGAAGAAAAAGCTCTTATTGATCATTATTAAATATCTTCTTCTGCTTTTTCTTCTTCATACATTAAGGCCTAGCCCTGTTTTTCTTTCCCATGCCTCTCCTTTCTTCATGGGTTTTCTTGCGACGATGACGTCCAACTTTCGTACCAGCGTTATGTGGTCTTCCTGGAGGGCGTCTCGTATCTGGTTTGTATGTTTGGGCCTTTGTTCTCCCATCCTTTCGACGTGATCTCGCCAGCATCTTCTTCTCGTTGGTGTCCACCTGACCACATCTTGTACTTCGCAGGTCTCATGTACTCACGACTTAGACCGATAATTGCTCTTAGTGTTCTCATTTCTGTTGTGCGCATGATTTGTTTTGTTTTTGTAGTTTCAGCTCTTGTCTCAGCTGCATACATATATACAGGGCTTTACACAAGTTTTGTATATCCGGACTTTGCTTGCTGTGGTCATATGTTTATTCCGCCATAATTGTGATGTCAGGAAGGCACCCAGATATTACAGCAGCTTTAGCTGCCTGGATCTTCACTTTAGAAATGACCATTGATTGTGTCTTTTGGGTTGAGATTTGCGTATTAAATAAATTGTTCTGCAGTGGTTTTTGATTTGAATAGAAGGCTTTCGGCTGCTAGGGCAATATCATCAGCATAGCCTAAAATTTGCACTTTGCTGTTTCAGATTTTGTAGCCGATATTGGTGTTTTTAACTCTTTATTATTTGATCCATAATGATATTGAATGGGACTTAGACTATCCCCTTGTCTGATACCAGTTGATACCGGAATTTCCTCAGTTATTTTCCGTGTTCAATTATTTTATTGACACATATCGCTCGTCTATCGAAGTGTTCTTAATACACCCTTAAAACCCTCAAAAGCTTGGGTGGAATCTACGAACCAGAGGTAAAGGGGTTTATTAAATTCGACGAATTTTTCTATTAGTTGGCATAGTATAAATATTGTGTCCACAGTGAACCTGTTGCGTCGGAAGCCCTGCTGCTCCTCACTTATCCCGATTTCCGATGTTATTTTTTGGGCTATGATTTTTGCAAATACATAGTTTTAGAATACTACTTCTTCTTCTTTCTTTAAACAAAACCCTTTTTACCCTATTAGGGTGTCGGGTAGAATAAGGCTTAATAAGCATATTCCTCTATAGTTATTCGGATCTCTTTTTAATCGCTTTTTGAATATGGGTATCGTTATATTTGTCCACTACTGATCGGGTAGATTTCCAGTTTTAAGTATCTTTTGGAATAGAATGGTCATTTCTTTTGTCAATTCCGGACCGCCGCATTTAATCATTTTGTTGGTAATCGAATTCCTATTTTTCAGTTTGGTTATTGTTTTGATTACATCATATTGGGTGATATCTATTTTTATTTCGGGATTGTTTTCCTGATTTATCTCTTCTATCTCCTGACTATCTGAATCCTCGTTGTTTGTGGTTGGTTCGCACAATTTTAAGAAATGGTCTACCCAGTGTTTAGGGATAGATTCGTTTACAGGTTTCTTCCTGTTCCGGAGCATATTTCATATGCTCTTCTGGCCTCTATACAGATCCATGTTCCATGGCCTTAGAGAACTTTTTTCAGTGCTTTTATTTCGTTGTTAATTACTCTATTTATTATCTGCTTATATCTGTCGTATTCTGCTGATGTCTTTTTACTTCTGTATTTCAGATGTGCTACCCCTTTCTCTGTTGCTAAGTTCTTCACATCTTCAGTAAATCATTGTTCCGTATATGGTCTTCCATTAATCTTGATTTCCCTTATTCCAATGGCTTCTTTACCACTGTTTAGTATATTTGCACTTAGTTTTCCCCAGGAACGTTGTCTGCATTTATTGTGTTATTATAAATTTGGTTTCTTAGACTTTCTTCATACAAGTATTTAGTGCTTTCATTGATGAATGATTCTATATTAAATTTTGTAACAAGTTCTACCTGCTGATGATGTTTTTTTAGGGTTACTTTGAAACGGTTTGCTGACCCATTTATACAAATTTTTTACTCGAATCTTAACAAACCGCCTAACATATAAACTCGATTTCTATCAACCTATAGAACAGACGGGATTTCGGCGAGGATATAGCACAAACGATCATCTCCAAACCCTTCGTACAGTGATAGAAAAAACAACAGAATATAACATTCCCGTGCACTTCATATTCATTGATTTTTACAGTGCGTTTGATTCTATAGAAATATGGGCTGTTTTGAAACGATTGAATAAACGCCAGAATCGACTCTAGATATACAGATTGTCCGAAAAGCAATCTAAACATACAAAAATTAATGAGTGCAACAAAGAAGACATACACAATATGGGTAGCACAACAAAGATAGAATGCAGTCATGGCTAGCTAAATTTTTAAACTAAAGATCCCTCTCCAATAACAAGCAGATGTTTTTGCTTGCTTGCTTGTTATTGGAGAGAGATCTTTAGTTTAAAAATTTACCTAGCCATGATTGCATTCTATCTTTGTTGTGCTACCCATATTGTTTATGTCTTCCTTGTTGCACTGATTAATTTTTGTATGTTTAGATTGATTTTCGGACAATCTGTATAAAAATGCTACCATACAAGTCAAGATAGATGAAGACACAAAAACAGAGAAAATAAATGTTACGCCAGGGAAACGTAATCTCCCCTAAGCTGTTTACACTGACCTTAGAGGACATCTTTAAAAAATTAAATTGGGAAGACAAAGGTTTGAAAATCGACGGATCTTACCTTAGTCTAGTGATCCAAAAGAATTAGGACAAATGTTGCAAGATCTTAACGAAATATCCAAAAGGGTAGGAGTAAAGATAAACCTCAGTAAAACTAAGTTAATGAGTTTTGGCGATAACAGATAGAGAAGGTAAATGAGTATGTTTATCTGGGGCACGTTATAAAGCTGGGAAAAGAAAAAAATGGCAGAAATAGCACGGAGAATAGGGCTGACAGACATGGGCTGCCTTTGGTAAATTACAACATGCCTATTAACCTTAAGCGGAAAGTTTATAACACATGTGTCTTACCTGTTGCTACTTATTATGGTTTATAAACGATATCGCTCACCAAGCAAAGCGCAAATAGACTTCCGAGTCAATCAACGAGCTATGGAGAAAATATGCTGGGAATCTCTCTACGCGACAAGGCGAGGAATGAAGCAATTAGGGAAAAAACCAAGGCTAGCTAGACAAGCAACAAAAAGGTGGACAATAAGATTGTTGCAATGGAGACCACCTGAGACAAAGAGAAGTCGGGGAAGACCTAAACGCAGATAGGTGGATGATGGAACAGAAATCATAGTGGACTAGGATGGGCCGAACAAGAAGAAGAAGAAGAAGGTTGAAACGGAATTTGCATAAGACTAGGCTAAGGTCCGTCCCTATGTTTCCTGAATTTAGTGACCTGACGTCTAGAAATTTGGCAGGGATGTATACTTCTGTTCGAGATTCTATAGTCCAAGATAGCTTCATGTCCTCTAGTAGTAGCCCAGGTGCGCTTATACTCGTATTTCCATTCATATGGGAAAAAAGTGTTGTTAATCGTTAGTTGATTTTGAGCGCATAATATTAGAATTTCTCCGTTATTCTTTAGTGTCTCTTATTAAATATGTGAAAACAACTGAAATTAATAAATATGTAGGGGTACGATGATGTGCGTTAAGTAAAGAAGTAGGACATATTTGATTTCTTAGTATACGTATTTTCGAATTTACCGTTTTAAAGCACATTGAAGAGATTTCCGAAAATAGTCGAAAAAATAATTATTGCTTTTGAAAATAGTGACAAAAAATTGAAATCTAAAAAATGTAACTTTTAGTTGAAATAGCTAATTATTCAAGTATGAAACATTTCCTTTAATGATGCAAGTTTAAATACGATTTCAGTTTATTTTTTCTTTATATTAAAATAGCTGCCAGAAATGTAAATGTAACTGTAATAATCACGCAATCCTAATGAAAGTGAATTAAAGCCTTCTTTGCCCCCTCTTAATGGCTTGCTTGAAGTCCTTTAGACTTTCTTATTCTAAATGTAAGTTATATTTCAGATACATTTTGTAATTGTTAAGCTTTAAGCTTCAACCCCCCTTTTTTTACACTTTAACTTTAACCAAAAATTCTGAAAGCCAAAGCACAAATTTCATTCGATTTTTACAAATATACGTTACGTTATGGCTGAACTGAATTTGATTTTAATTAATACTTTTAAGTGTTTACGTACCAACTAGAAACGGAATATTTTAACGTAATAGTAACTAGCGTTAGCCCTTAGGGGCAACTTGATTTAAATACCAACACCTAAGTTATAATTATAACGCATTTTACGATATTACATACAATTAAAGAAATAAATTTGCGGCTCTTCTACGTCATACTGCAAGATATTCAGGTATTATTTGTTATAAATAAACAGCAATAAAACTGATTATTTATTTATATCAGGCTTTAAGTGATGAGCTGGAAAGCTCGTTTAAATAACATTGGAAGTTGCTATTTTCTTACACCTTTTATTTATGTTTTATACCATGTTTCGTATTTCCACTGGATAACAACAAATTCACCTGCATAAAATGTACATAAATTATTTGTTAAATAAATACACGCAACAGGCAATTTTCATGAAGGTGGTGGTATTTTCTAGAGGAATGCAAATACTAGATTAACAATAAAAACTTTCTGTAAAATAAAAATGGTAAAATAACAAAATTTTATTTATTACAAATCAAGGTTGAAGCATCCGCTAAATATTAGGTAAACACAACCTTTGTGAACCCAAAATTTTGTATATTTACTTATATGGAAGTCCAAATTTAAATGCCAACTTTCCAAATTTTTACAATGAAATTGATGAATAACAAACATTTATGCAAGTCTCCAACTTTCATTTGAGAAATTTCACCAGTTTACTGTCGCGTTTTTAATTTTACAAGGAACAATGGGATTTTCAAAAAATAATCAACAAAATTAAGAAATAAAAACCAAACAGAAAACACATTTTTCAGGATTCGTTTTGGGTATATTCAGAACTTTCACAATAAACTTTCGAACTTTCTGACATTTCAGAACAGAAATAATTAACAAAAAAACTACATTTCGGCGCTTGGAAAATGAAAAACGAAAATAAAAACAACAGAGATTAGTGGGCCATGAATTAACAACGTTAATTAGCTCTGAAACAAAGGAATCTGTGATTTAATGTTTTTAGGCAAACACAAGCTATTCACGGCCTACTTTACCATCATAATTCCTGTCTGTCTGTCTTAATATAAATTGTTAAAATGTTTTTTAATTAATTAGAAAATGTCAACAAAATTTTATCAAAGTTTTTGCGAAATTTAAAAGGCACAAAAAACCGAAAGTATAAAATTATACATCATAAAAAAGGTTTGCGTAATTAAAAACTTTAAAAGCAAATGCAGTATGATTAATAAAAAAAAGTAAATAAATGTCTCGATTTGAAATTCAAATTCGGTACTCCAGGTGGTTTAAAAGTAACCTCAAATACCCGCATTTTATTTTTGCCAATTTATTTTAACGGATGCCGTTTATACGAGGTAACAAACGTATAAATTTATACACAATTTACAATGCACAGGAGAGCTATTTACAAATAAATACCGGAAGTAGTGAATTCACAACGTTTCCCCATGTTTAGTTACCCCTACGCCTTGTTTGTCGATCGTTTTTGAATTTGTAGCAGAATAGTTTTGGGGTTTTAACGGAAAATGCTGACCCCTTTTTATTAACTGGATTTAATAAATGCAACTTTCGTTTATCCCCCACTACGAGTTTTTTTAAAAGAATGAAAAGATCAAAAAAGAGGGAAAAATCTCGATTCGAGATTTGTCTGAAGACTACAAAGGAGAATTTCTTGGGGTAAATAGGAATCCGTAGAGTGGGGCTTTCGAAATCGATATTCCAGCTGTTTACTAAATTCCACAGGCAAATACACGGTGGGAAATATTAAAAAAATCCTGCCTGTTTCTAAACTTGATGATTGATGTGTGTTGTTGATATTCTTTGCGTTTATGCTTTTTGATTTTTTTTCTTTGTCGATGATGAGTTTATCTTGCATATGGTAATTTTGGCACTGGGTATTTTAATGAAACAAATGTAGTAAATTAGGCGTTTCGATAGACAGGTGTAAAGTATCCGTTTGTGACCAATTCAGGTGTTGAATTAACACAAAGAATTCTGGAAATTGGCAACAAAAAATGGCAGTTTAAAAAGAACAAAACATTAATTGTAATTTGTTATTTTAGTCACGCAAACACAAACATAGAAGTCTGTATGCCATCGTACTGTAAGAAGAAGTTTTATTTATTTACCGGCCAAGTTAATTCAATTTAAATTTAAATCTGGGTTGATTCAATTTAGATAAATACGGAAGCAGACTGTAAAATATCCTGAAATCCTCAATTGTCCCCACAAAAGGAGCTTAAACTTAAATTACCATAAAAATGAACTTAAAAAAATTACCCATAAAGAAATCAAACTGGTAGATTTAGCAGCATATTTTCGGCTTTGGCAAACGTACCCACAAAATTCATATTTACACACGTTGTTTACTTTGCTCAGATGCGACTTCGATTTGTGTGGTGTGATTTTATACAAATGCAAATAAAAAAGGACTGACTGATCCTCAGCCTAAGTTAATTTTTATCATTTTGTAAACGTATTTACAATTGCGAATATTTCAAACCCAATTAAAAATGTATACGTTCTGTAAACCTTAACTAAAATAAAATTGATGTTTGAGTTCGAATTCAGTTTCCACATTAAAGATTAATAAATAACGAAGTTAACAGGTTATTAAATTAAATAAGCTTTCAAACCTTTTATTATAGAAAAGCGAGGATCGAGTCGTAGTTTTAAAGAAAAGAAAATGAAGAAAATAATAACCTGGAAGTGATTGGAGCACTCGAACTGCAAATAGAATAAAAGTAGATAAAAATATGAGCAAAAAAACTCGAGCTTTCTACCTGTTCCTAGCAATGTCAGCTGGAGAAATGGCTATAAAAGCTGAGCTTTGCCATCATTGGGCTGGAAAAAGTGCATAAAGGGAGCTTTACATATTATAGTGAAAATTGAGTGGATGGAATGAAATTGACTGTCCAATAGAAGGTTTAAAACAGATCTGGTTTTACAAGGATCGTGTAACTTAATCAAGCTTGATTTTAAGAGCTTTATTGAAAAAATTGTTGTGAAAAGTACAAATCTTGGAATAGGAAAAAATACCGAAACGTTTGTTTCTTGGCCTGTTAAAGTACTTCTTTAATTGTTTGTGATTTATTTATTTAACTAAAGTTCGAACAGGCAACAGAATTCTCCCAGCTTTTATTTGGTTCTCTAGTAAGGTTTAGTGGCACGTTTTGCAGATAACATCGTGCTATTTAGCGAAAGTAAAGAAGAACTTCAAGGAATGATAGACGAACTGCAACTAAGATCTAAGGAAATAGGTATGAAAATAAACATCGCCAAAACAAAATACATGGCAAATGACACAATAGAAAACGGCCTCAACCTAGAAAATCAACAAATAGAAAGAGTAGATTCTTACATACACTTAGGTCAAAAACTAGAAAAACTTGAAGGCAGATCTGAACAGAAGAATACATATCCTTGGCATGGGCCAGTTTTGAAAAATTACAGAAGATCTTTAAATCAAACACCATTAAAGCAAAAACCTTCGACCAACATATATTACCCGTATTAACCTATGGAACGGAGACTTGGGCCCTGAACAAAAGCATCGCAGAAAGACTGAAAATTACCCAGCGAGCAATGGAACGACGCATGCTGAACATCACTCTTAAAGATCACATACCTAACACAGAAATAAGAAGAAGATCAAAGGTAACAGATGTGATATACCGAATATGCAGATTGAGATGGAATTGGGCTGGCCATGTTGCCACACTTGAAGATAATCGATGGACCAAACGCATAATAGAATGGAGACCGCGCAAACACAAGAGATACATAGGACGTCCCCAAACAAGGTGGACGGACGATATCAAAAGACACGCCGGTCATGAGTGGATGCAAAGAGCCAGTAACAGACAAGAATGGAAACAACTTGGGGAAGCTTACATCCGACTATGGATGGTATAGCTCTAGAAGAAGAAGAAGAAGAAGAAGAAGAGCCTATCTAAAGAGCAAAAATAAAGCCAAAATATTGAATATGGCACCATTTTGGTTGTTAACAAATATAAATAAACTTTTGGTTATGTATTGGTTGGATCTAGGCTTGCGGATGTCAAGGATCTCAAATATAAATGTAAAACCTTACGACTGGTTTTCAATCATCGGGTTTGTTTAAACGTAACACGTAAAATACACCACACAAGAAAAATAAAAAAGGACTGATATAGTTCTTTTTCTTCTTCAAAGAATCCCTTTTGACTCACGGCGTCTTTATAAAGATGTAATTAATGCATATTCAAACAAAATTGAGATTTTGGTCAGAATAATCGGCGGTTGGTGCAGTGGCCAATTGAAATAGCACAGTTCTAATTAACTATTTTTTATCTCACTATATAATCTTAACTGTGACTGCGTAATCTTGGATTAAAGGTTTACTGTGTTTTAGTTCTTCCTTTTTCATTATTTATTAAGTTATTTGTGAATGTACATAGTAGCGCAGAGGATGTCGTTGCCGGTCCCAAGTCTGGATAAAGGAGGAGGGTTGTGGCGTTGGAGCTGGCCAACCCATGCAAGTAAAAAGGAATACGGCCAAGAATGTTAGTGAAGTTTAAACAAGCAAAGAGCTCAAAATCTCATACTAGTAAAATAGTCAGCCCCATGGATTCTGGGGAGGGGCAAAGATTCACTCCCAAATAAAATCAACAACGGAATGATTAACAATAAAACTAAGTACAAGATGAAAGAAAATAACTATAACAGTTGGAACTTGAAATATTGAAGGTCTTCGCACTAAACAAAGAGAAGTAATAATCAAAATAGAGCAGATGAAGACAGATATAGTGGTACTCACGGAAACTAAGAAAAAAGGAATAGGAGAAGAAGTACTAGGTAATTATTACCATGTTTGGAGTGGATTACCAAAACACCAACAGCCCAAAATTGGAGTATCTATATTAAGTGGAAGAAACACGTTACCTGATTCGAAGAATAATCAGGGTAGATATAAATATATATGGAGCAACCAACAATAATTTTAGGGATATATGCTAGAATGACAATGCATCCAGAGAAGAGAAAGATCCCTTCTTTGATAGATTTACTAATGTTGTGGAAAAAGTACCGAACCAAAAAGAATTACTAATTATAGGTGACCGGGTAACCCAAACAGTCGTGCCGGAAGAAGAGAATGATGAAAACGTAGTGGGAAAGTTTAAAGAAGATTTCATAAATGATAACGGAAGATGACTTATTGATTTTTGCCGAGAATACATCTTGCATCACAAAGATGTTCATAAATTCACCTGGGTAGACCCAACAAGGAACTTCAAATCAATAATAGACTTCATGATAATAAGGAAGGTAAGGAAAGCCCACATAAAAGACGTCAGAATATACCGACAACCGGAATGTGCTAGCAACCACCATATGCTAATAACAATAACTAATAAGCTATCTTACATATGGAAATATCAAGAAACGAAGAGTCCCTGGAGAAACAGTAAAAATGGAGATGGCAAATGTAAAAGAAGTTATATTCAAAACTGACCTACTGAAACAATATATCATTAAAGTTTTATATAAAAACGGAATAGAAAATAAACTAGACAAGGATGTATCACCAGAAGAATTATACGAACATCTGAAGAAGGTCATAGGAGAGGTTACAGGAGAACCCAGCAGGGAGGAATTCTCAGAAGAACTAGAGGGCTTAATTCAAGAGTAGACAAAAGCGTAGATGAAGTGGTTATCGAACAAAACGCTAGAACTAAGAGAAGAATATATATCCCTCAAAACAAAGGAGGTGAAGGGCGAACACTGGAGAAGACTTTGTATAGATAAAGACAACATCATAGCATACAATAGATCAGCAGTAGAATGGAAAACAATTAAGAAAATAAGGACGGATAGGAATTCAAGAGGAACAATACAAACAATGCCACCAAAAGAGTGGATAAAACATTACTCAGGCCTACTAGTGGAACATAGAGATGAATACCAACAGAAAGAAGAGATAAGAAAAGATCGGGCGATACCAGAGATAACACAAGAAGACGTGCATAAAGTCCTTTAAAAAGCAAAAAACAATAAAGAACCAGGACCAGGAAATATTCGAATGGAGCTTTTCAAATATGGAGGACGAAAAATGAGAAAGTACATAACAAGGATATTTAATACAATAGAGGAAGGTAATGATATTCCTCCACAATCGAATGAAGCATACATAAGTTCCATATTCAAAAAGGGACACAAAAAAACTATGCACTAACTATATAGGAATAACTGTTACACCTTCGATAGCCTGATTGTTGTCCAGCACTGGCGGGCGGTCCATGGAACCGGTTCCCTTCTCTTCATTCATAATGCAAAACAATATAACTTAATAATTTTATTTTTGTTTCAGCAGTATGTTAAAATTAATAAATTATATTGTTTTGCCTTATGAATGAAGGCAAGGGAAGCCGTGCTTCCATCGCTTCCATGGACCACACGCCAGTGTCTCCAGTATTGTCAAACTAAAATCGAAGAAGAAGAAATTACCTTTAGTGAAGAACAAAGCGGTTTCCGAAAACAAAGATAATGCTTACATAACATATACCGCGTAGGACAGATAATAGAGAAGAACAGAGAAAAGTTAATAGATACACATAAATATGACATTTATAAATTTTGAAGGTGTAAAATGTGGTTAGCGATGACAAGACTAAACATAAATGAAAAATGGATAAACTTAGTAAAAAGACTCTACAGCTACACAAACAACCAGACAAAAATTAGAATAGGAAACAAAAGGACGAAAGCCATAAGGATATCAAAGGGACTGAAGCAAGGCTATAGTATATCGCCTTTGCTATTTAACAAAACACTCCTTACTACTTGCCGATGACCAAATCATTTTCGCACAAGATGAAGAGGACATGGAATACATATTAAGAAAACGTAAGGAAGAATATGAAAAATGGAGGGTAAAAATTCCAAAAAACAGAATACATGTGCGTGGGAAGAGCTGCACAAAATATAAGAGTAGACGACCGAGACATTAAATCCTGACTTTTAAGTATCTAGGAACGACTATACGCTCGACAGGTACATGTGAAAAGGACCTATCCACAATAGCTATAGGAAAAATGGCGACTAAATTTAGTTAGAAGACCAAAAAGACCAAAATATTGTTGTACTTTATGGAGCTGTTAGAGAAAAAATTAGACGGTAAAGCTACATAGATTGTACGAGAAGATGCTTGAGAGTCACAAAAAGAGATAAACTGAGGAAAGAAGAGATTTGGAAAAGCCTGGAAATAACCAACTCAATCATCAAAATTTTGGAAAATCGAGCTCTCCAATAGTATGGAGATGTCAAACATATGTCAGAAAACAGATGGCAAAAGAAAATAACAGAGTGGAACCCGAGAGCTAAAAGGAAAAGAGGTCAGCCAGCCCTAAACTGGGAAACTCATTATTTAGGCATTAAATTAATAAAAATGTTGAGTTCTATATTGTCAAGGGCTGCTTGAAAAGCGTTGTATAACTGAACATTAGCTCCTTGAGATTTTAATGTGAATTTGTCTATTTTAGTTATTTGCCTACACATTCATGTATATACATATTTTTTGTTTCACATTAAATAAAACCATTTATTACTATTATTATTATATAAATAATAAAGTGACAGAAGACTTGCACGAAGGAGACTGGAAGAATATGAAACTATGGAAACATAAAACGGCAAACCCAAGGGGGTAGGTAATATCCGAAGAAGAGGAATGTACAGAGTGATCGCAAACGGTTGAGTGTGCCACTTCTGAGTAATGCTTTTTTGTCTCATATTAAACGTGTCAAACTAATAGTTTTACTGGAAAAAAACTAAAATAAACAATTCATAATTAAGCGCTACCAAAACGGAAAGTAGTTTGGATGTAAAAAACTTATATTTGCAACGAATAAGACGGGTTGCACAAACACGATTTAATTAATGCCTTAAATCGAATCAGAATTCAAACTCATATGGTAAATAATGCATTAGTATGTAAACAACAAACGATGCCCTTTTGTCAATTTTGATCATTTGTTAATTTAACAAAAGTCGATTTTTTCATTCGATCATTTACGATCATTCTGTATAACAATTATAATTTCTGTCGAATCTTGCAATTCAATTTTTTTTTGTATGTCAGTAGGTAGTGCAAAATTTAATCGATGGAAGGTTAAAAAGAACCTGTAAAACCGCAACAATGTATTAAAACCAAATACGTATTCCGACTATTTTTCTAATCTCACGGGAAGACTTCCTCAACAAAATTTGGGCTGGAATTGGCCTCTGAAGACTGAAAGTCTCTGTTCATTAGCTTACTACACTTTACAGTAATAAAGTTGGCCGAGACAGAACTCCGGAATTATTCTCTTCGCTAAATTATCAAAAACTTGCAGAGTTTCCCAACTTTACGTTTTGGGTTTAAATATCATCGATGTTAAATTAGTAGTAAATTTGCAGATTTATAGTGTGCGCAAAAAGAAAATTCGTAAGGGTTGGCCATGGAATAAAACAACATAAAAAGTAAATCCTTCGAGGAAGATTACTTTGATACTTGTTATTAGTAAAAATTATGTTTAATTGCTTTTGCAAAATAAAGACAAAATAGAGCAAAGTTGGAAACATAAAATTATTTTTTATACAATTCCAGGATTTCAGCTGTAAAAATCCAAAAACTTGGTCTTTTCAGTTTTTTCAGTACCTACATTTTTTCAGAAATCTTTTAAAATGTTCTTTTGTTTTAACACATTTAAGCCACTATTCATAAGGGTTGGCCATGGAATTTTCAAATCATTTGTAGTATAAACAAAAAACAACTGTCCCTCACTGTAAATGAAGCGTGATTGTTTTGTTAGATTAGATGGTATTGTGATACTTCAAAATTTCATGGCCACCTGTGATGAATTTTGTTGCTCATGCCATAGATAGATACGTATGTAATTTAATAAACTAAAAAGAAAATAATTTACCTTCAATCCCGTTAGTGGAAAATTGCGAAAGGGTTTTAAAGTAATCAGGCGATTTAAATCCCACCTTTTTCCCTGAAAGTAGATACACCCAACGAAACGACGGTTTTTAAAGCCGTTCCATAAACAAAAGCAAACGCAATAATCTTTAATTAAATTATCCAAACATTAATCAGCCGCAATTGCGTGAAAATAAAGTATTTAAAACGAGAGTGACGCAAATGAAAAACGAGCGTACTTAAAATCATTTACAAGCACCGTACTTTGCAAATAAGGAAACTGGAAAGCGTTGGATATATTTGTTTACACCTCGAATTCAACTTAATGGTTATTAAAATCGGTCGTTTCGTTTTACTTTCTATTTTAAGAGTTATTAGAATCGTATGTGTGTAGGTACGACAGGCAGCTCACCGCGGATTTTAGCATAACAAAAGATGCGAACAGGCAGGCCGGGACAAGTAAAGGATGAGTTTTCGTCAATACGGGGAATGCATTGTTTGTCAAAACCATTAAGGGCGTTATTAAAATGATCACCGAGCGGAGTTGGACAGGCAGAGTTATATAGATGGAAAATCAATAGAACGAGCACAGGCAAGTCAAAGCAGAGACGGGGTTGCAACCCCATCGCCCACCCGCACTGCCTGCCGCGACACGACATCCATATTATACTGAATTTGTATCTACACGTACAGAGCATTCGGTAATGGAGAACCGACGACCCTAATATTGTATACCCCCTGAACAAACCCGAAGCCAAACAATCGAACATGCGCCACATTATTCTTATAGAGAGCTTTCGAATGTGTAGGAAAAACCTTTTTTTTTCTTCCAGACAGAGGATTATTTTCGGATACCGCGACAAATCTCATTAACCTAAAGTTTTCCACAAAATGTAAGATACGCAGCGTAATAGGAATTTAGCAAATTGTTAATGATATATCAGCCCCGGCATTGTTTCGTGTGCGAAATCGGAGAATTCGATACCTATTTGGCAAATACGACGCTTTATACGCCGAGGTGATTGACCGGGAAAATCTGGAACTCTCAGAGGAATTTCCTTGTCCTGGAAAAATCATGAACTATCACCCGGATATGGGGCTCTGTGCTATTTAGGAATTAACGTTACTATTCGAACAATTTTTGTTTAAAACTAATTTTACTTTAAAGTGTACGTTTTCTTTGTGGATGGCTCAATATTTAAGTAGATCTTGGATTTTATCTGTTTCGTATCAATCTTAACCTTTACCAATAAATAATTTTCCATAGAAAAAATATATAACAACTTTTTAACCAAGAATTAAGAACAAGTATTTTCCTTTGTTGATTACTTTGTTTTAGGCAGTGAAATTTCCTGCAAATTTTTTGTCTGACGCCTGAAAAGGCAAAAAGGTAACAGAAAAAGACTATTTGTTTATTGACTGAATGTAGGCTTACGGGCACCAATGATCTCAGCGTAGATCTCAAGATTTTAATTTTTTTATTGGGGAATGTGTTAGGCTTAAAAAGTTTCCAGTTTTCCAATCATTCGCTTATGCAGTATAACTAAAAGAAGCCTTAAAAATAAAAAAATAAATGTTTAAAACCTAAGCAATGACGTTTTGGTTTTCTCAATAAATTCCTTTGTTTTACAACAGATAAATAAGTCTCACCTCATCAGCTGATTTAATAGTCATTTTCATCTTTTTTTGGATGAAAGTGGCCATGAAAAATTAGCTGATTTCGTCTTTAAGTACGTGAAATTTCCTATAAAGATAGAAGTATTATTTTACGTAAAGCAAAAGGCGACCAAATGTTCCCAAAAATCGATAGCAATATGATTCAATAACTAAAAATTAATTTGTAAAATGAATACTTGGGTCAAATCTAGGCTTGCGGATGTCAGGGATCTCAACCTACACCTTAAGATTTGAGTTTTTTATTGAGAAATGTGAGGTTTAGAATTAATTACTCTAAAAGTTTACAGTTTGCAATAATTCAATTATTTGGCAAAATAAAATAAAATCTTTGAAAATCTAAGTTTTAGTTTTCCCAAAAAACTTTTTTGTTTTATCTCAAAAAATTTAATAAATAAATTTTATCTAATTATTAGCCTTTACAAATCCCTAGATAATGGGGCAAATGTCTCCCTTTTTTCTCCAACTTCTTGCACCTCTTTAAAGCTACTCACTTATTAGTAAGATAATCATCTTTATTTGGACTATGGTTAGCCATGGAAAATTATATGATTTAACCGGGTTGCTTCAAATTATGTTATTTTAAGAAAATGGTTGTAAAATATTCCCAAAAATGGATAGTAACTGATTCGATAATAATATTAACAGTTCCAGATTGATTCAACTTGAATGTCAAAGCAATTTACAACCAAAATAAATGAATAATTACACGAAATCTAGGCTTCCGGATGTCAAGAATCTCAACCTACCTTAAAATTTTATTTTTTTTTTTATTGAGACTGATAATTAATTACCTTAAAAGTTTCCAGTTTTCCAATAATTTAATGATCCAGTATAATCAAAAAAAGTCTTTGAAAATCAAAAAATTTCGTTGGAAATCTGTGAAATAACGTTTTAGTTTTCCTAAGTGAATTCCTTGTTTTATAAAAAATAAATCTCATCTCATCTCATCTCATCAAATGATGATAGTCGTTTTCATCTTTATTGGGATGATATTTGGCCACGAAAAATCAACTTATTTCGCCGAGTATGTGAAATTTGCTTCAAAGGACAGAAAATTGATTTGCTAGTAATCTTGACAGTTAAAAATCAATTTAACTTTAATATTTTATTCTGTTAATGCAATTTATAACATAAAATACGTTAATTAAATGAATAATTACGGCGAAATCTAGGTTTGCGGATGCCAGGGATCCCAACCTACGCCTTAAAATTTAATTTTTATTAAATTGAGAAATACGTGAAGCTTCGAATTATATGTATATACAGGATGATTCAAAAGTATTGTCATTAATTTTAAGGGTAGGTAGAGCATATCAAGTAAAACAACTTTTCCCAATAAACCATGTGTCGCAAGTAAAAAAAAATTAAAAAGATCAACAAAAAAATTGTTTGGTGGTCACTGGAATTTAAATTTAGCAAACGCCCTTGTTGTTGATACTGATACAGACCAGCTGTGTACGTAAATAGGTTAATATCAGTTCATTCTTGGTTTTCAGAGTGCATTCATCGAATATTTTAATGGAAGGTCAACCTTTTAACAACTGAATTAATTGATGTTATTGTACTTGACTTTGTTTTGTTTGTATTGTGTATTTGTGTTCGTGTAGGAGTTAAAGGAGGAACATTTGAACATTTTCTGTAAGTCATGTTTCTCTTTATTTACAACAATTTTTAAACATGCCAATAATTGTTTCCTGCTAGTCTCAAGCCTGAAAAAATGCGAGTGGAAAGTGAAACCTGTAAATTACATAATTGTGTGATGTTTCATTTATTTTTGCAAGGTCAAATTTCTATTGCACGCTTTTTTAAATGCATATTAGCCAGCGGTTCTCAAAAGTGAACAACAAACTTTTTGCTGTAAATGTACTTTTATTAAGGTCAGCATATACCCATTTAATTTAATGGCAATACTTTTGAATCACCCTGTATAAATGGGTTCATAACGTTCTACGCCGTCTTCCGATGCCCAATCTCCATTGGTCTCTGTCGTTCCACATATTTTCTTCTATCTCTCTTTCTCTCATTTCCTTATCTATTGGCGCGAAGCAGTTTTGCCTGCGCCTTCCGCGTTTTCTTCTGCCAGGTGGTTTTCATATTAATAGTTATAGTTTTGGTAATCTTTCTGTATTCATACGCCGAACGTGCCCAAACCATTTTAATTGCTTTGTTCTTATGTCATCTTCTAATGTATGGGATGCTCCCATTATTTCTCGTATCCTTTCGTTGATAAATCCGTCTCTCCTCGATTTCCTTGCAGCCTGTCTCCAGAAATACATTTCTGTGACATTCAACATCTTAGCCGATCTCTCCTCCTTAATTTGCCACACTTCGCAGCTATACGTCACTATGCTCTTTACTATTGTATATTAATTTTTTTATATTTCTGGAGATATTCTTGTCCCAGAGTATCCGTTCATTAAGCGGATGGCTTTCATTTCTTGTGCGTTCCTGTCTCGAACTGCTGCATCTGCCGTTCCATCTCTATTAATTTTCATGACCAAATAGTTGTACTCGTCGCACTATCGAATGACTTGCCCATCTTCCAGGATTAGATTGTCTGTGATTAGGTTGTCTTCCATTAATACACATATATCAGTTTTCTTCATGTTACCTTCTACCCTATTTTGTGTATTTTTCAATTAGTTTGCGCGTCATATATTGTAGATCTTCATAGTCCTGCGCCAATACTATATGGTCGTCAGCAAAATTGAAGTATACAGCATGTCGTTGTTAAGGGTTATTCCCATGTTTTTACATTTCTTTTTCCAAGTTTTTAGGGCTTGTTCCAAATAGATTTTGAATAACGTTACATTGACTCCTTGAGTGACTTTCTTTCCAATTTTTATTTTTGCTTTGCTATTGTCCTTGCAATCCGATTGAAATTCCTTAAGTGCTATGTATGGTCTAATTTATTACATGGAGTTGAAGCCTGGACGTTAAGGAAAGCAACTATGAAACGCATAGAATCATTCGAAATGTGGACAATAAGAAGAGCATTAAAAATATCTTGGACTGAAAGAGTGAGTAATGCTGAAGTATTAAACAGAATAGGGAAAGATAGAGAATTATTAAGTACAGTTAAAAAGAGAAAGACTGCGTACTTTGGACACATCCTTCGAAACACTAAATATAAACTATCACAGTTAATAATTAAAGGAAAACTTGTCGGAAGAAGAGGAGTAGGAAGAAAAAGATTATCATGGCTCCGAAACATAAGAACGTGGACTGGAATGAACGCCGAACAACTTTTCCGAACTGCGATTAACAGAGAACAAGTTAACCAGGTGGTCGCCAACCTCTAAGTAGAGACGGCATTGAAAAAGAAGATTGTCCTATATTTTTTTAACTGCATTTATCAGATTTTCTTGAATATTTGTTTTCTCTAGGCTTTCCCAAAGTTTATTAAGAGGGATGCTATTGTACGCTTTCTGAAGGTCAACATACAGCAGGTGACCCCCGTTTTATTTTCTATAAGTTGGGTTACACAAAAATAGGTGGTCCAGTGTTGATCTGGTTTTAGGGCTGGCTTAGCTGCGAATTAATTACCCTAAAAGTTTTCAGTTTTCCAATTAATTCAATTATCTTACAAAATCCAAAAAATCCTTGAAAATCAAAACAAATTTCGTTTGAAATCTAACAAATAACGTTTTAGTTTTCCCAAAAAACTCCTTTGTTTTGCAACAATTAGATAAATCCCATCACCTGATTTATAGTCGTTTTCACCTTTATTTGGACGATAGTTGAAAATAAAAAATTAGCTAAAATATTTTAGGTCAGTGGTCGCCAAATGGATCGATTCGGGCTCAGGGGTCGAAAGAAAAATATAAGTCATCATTGTACGGGTGATATTTAATTCGATTTGGATTACCTTCATCCTGAATGACAATAAAATTAAGAGTAAATCGTGGGAATAGCGACATGAATACGACCTGTAAGATGGAACTGGGCCATGAAAATAGTTACCGAGGCCAATCGAGTAGGCCAAAATGACGTATTTACCAACAAGCGCGGCGGGAGCGAGATTGCAACACGTGCACGGTTGCTTATTTACTTATACTTACACGTATTCGATCCCAGTCTCATTTTTGCGCATCGACGTACAAGTGAGCGTTAATGTTCAAAAATTCATCGACATACATATTATATGTAATTCTAATATCTTTTTTGTTTCTCCTATCATAATTACATAATAGTAAAATAGAGGGGGTTGATAAAAAGTTAAGAAACTTTTGAAGGGGTTGACAGTCAAAGAAGTTTGGCGAACCCTGTTTTAGGTTAAAGGAAAGGTGACCAAATATCCCAAAAATTGATACCAATTAATTCATTGGTATTCTAGATGGCCAAAGATTGATTTAACTTCAATATTCTATTCTGTTAGAGCAAGTTACAACCTAAAATATGTAAAACAAATGAATAATTGTGCGAAATCTAGGCTTGCGGATACGCCTTAAGATTTTAATTTTTTATTGAACTTATCCAGCAAAATCAAAACAAAATCTTTGAAAACCAAAAAAAAATCATTGAATCTAAAGTCACGTTTTAGCTTTCTCAAAAAACACTTCATTGTTTTACAACAAAGAAACAAATCTCATCTCATTTCATCAGCTGATTTAATAGTCATTTTCATCCTTTTTCGGACGAAGTGAAATGTCTTTCAAACCACATTAAGTTAAGGAAAAGGTTGTCAAATATTTCCAAAAATTGATAGCAATTATTGATTCGATAATAAATATTCATGGCTAAAAACTGACTTAACTCAATGTTTTATTATGTTAGAGCAATGTATAATCTAAAATACGTCAAATATGAATAATTGGGTGAAGTCTAGGCTTGCGAATGCCAAGACTTCCAACGCGCGACGACTGCTGCGGTTATTATTGGCACCACCAGACTAGAAAATAAACCTTATTTTTCTGTTTACTTATTTATTATGTGAGATCTACCTAGGCTTGCGGATGCCACAGATTTCAAATCATATTAGAAATTCATAACCAAATCCAACTAAAGATGAAGGTAATTAAAACGGTCTAATACTGTGGAAACATTTATATTTGAAACTGAAACTTTTTCACAAAATGTACAATTCCCTTGTAACAAAGACTTTCAACCTCAAAAACACACTCAACGTCGAAAAATCAAGGTCAAAAAATTTTGAAGAATCAAAACGTAAAAAAATTAATGTTACGGTTATTTTCCAAATAGAATGTTTTGTAACTTTTGTAACTTACAGAAATTGACACATATATAAATGTGTTTATGCCGGTCACGTTATTATCTGTAGTATTTTTTATTCATTAGTTTTACAACTTGACCTTGCGTTGATAACGATAACACTCGTACAGTCGTGTGATTTCCCATATTTAATCAGTAATATTATGTTATGAACAATAACAAACAAAAACTTAAATCTTAGTCAGACTTTCTTACGTTATTTCTTCGAAAAAAGTTGTTTTTAACTTAAATTTAAAAAAAGCATCAAATCATTTGAACCAACAATATCAATCTGTAGCCTTTTTACTTCAAAGTTAAACAAATGGAAAAATTATTAAACCTTTATAACGTCAGCATTTCTGCTTTGACTGAACTTTTAATAAATTTTCTTTGATGTTTTTAAAAAATCAAAAAATGTCAGCTCCAGACTGCTTTTTTATGATCAAAAAAACAAGATTGACAAGCAATTATTGCAAATAATATTTTGGTTTTTATTTATTTACTTGTGGGTACTTCTACGCATTTATACAAATTAGCTGTTAGCTTTAATTAATTAAATTTTTGGCCCCTTTGGTCAGTGGTTCAAATCCCTGCAAAATTAATTAAAAATTTGGTTATCCTGATAATTGCCTTTCTTTTGTTGCAGATCAGCTCCTTCCAGTAAACACCCCAACCACCAAGGTTTTCCAATCTTCTTTAAATAAACAACAATCAAGCAATGTGAGTAATTTTTTAACAATCAAAATATTCCTTTCTTTATTACAAATAATTTCCTTTTTTATTATTTATCGTCCGGAATAAAACCGAAAAAGTTTTGAATAATTCGGCACTCTCGAGATTGTTGTACATGAATAGTTCATGTACGGTAACCAACCCGTACCTCATTTATTTCTAAAATGTCATCTAACCTGCACATATTTCACGTTTAAACTTAGAAGTCCTACGTGAATTTTCTTTACCCTCGTCATTTTCCCAGGCTCATATAAAATTAGAAGTGAGTAAGGTCGTCCTGAAGATGAATTATCGATGTTAAGGTAGACAGTTACGGATCTAGCAATTTTTTTGTTCTCTCCTTTTTTCATTTGGTAACACCGCAATTGAAATTATAGTAATAATATTAATCTGTGTAAGGATTCGTTCCTTTGAGGAAATATTTTTAATGGATTTTTGAAAAAATTACATGAAATGTGTTGAAACTGCAGACAAATATTTGCTAAGTCAGAAACCAACCATTTTACCAGTAAAAAATGTAAATGCTTTAAGGTAGAAGATCACTTTTGATACTTATTGTTGACACAAGTTTGTGTAAGAACTACGTTTAATTGCTTTTACAAAATAGAACAAAGTTAGAAACATTAAATTTATTTTTATAGAAGTAGAATTTCTGTTAAATTCTAAAAATTCCAGGATTTCAGCTTTAAAAACCTAAATCCATTTTTATTCAGAAAAATATCAATTAAATCTGTCGGTAGGAGCACGTGTGATTTCGGTCGTATGCGTCATCCGCCGACAGAAGCTTCAGGAGTGATCGCGACTGTTCGATAACGTCAGCGTTCTGGAAAGACGTGGTGCGTTCCGGATTGAACTCGAAGGCCGCAGTTGGTATATAAGGCGCGTTTCATTAGCGAGCAGGCAGTCTACCAATGGCGACCAAGTGCGTGAATATAAATAAATTAGTGTAATGTTTCCGGTTAGTGTAAGTTGTTCTTTCGTTGCTTAAATTTGTTAATAAATAGTTCAAACCACGGACCGAAGTTTTAAACAAACGTTTTAAAAACTTTACAATATTTTGAAAAAATATACAAAACCGAAGTTTCAGAATTTATTCCAAAAATTATGATGTATTAATTAAAAAATATTCTTACCATATTTCATCAACACGACTTCAATGAACTTCTATTGGTTATGTAACTGGGTCTGTAAATAAAACCCAAAATTAGAACCACACGAATATTATGGAAACCAAATGTTTTGGGCTTCTTTCTTTCAAATAATTGAAACATTTGGTTTATACAAATTTTGTCAATTTAACCTAAAATTTTGACGACAAAAATAATCGACTTTGTTTATTTTCTTGTTATTTTTGTCTTATACGGGCAGGTTATAAAATTGTTTTGGTTAGGCTGGCCAAAACTGCAATTTTTAGTTGTGTAAATCTGCCTCAGTCGGTGTCATTGAGTATTTGCCCCTTTCTTATTCCGAGTGAAATATATTCGAAGAAAACCAACGTGTTTTGATTGGCAACAGTAGCGTCTAATGCAATTAATAGTAACCTAAAAAAGGCAAAATGACCTAAGCTCAACTAAAAAGTCAGCAAAACCCCATTTACACAGGCAAATCTGCCAGATTACTATAGCCTACTTGATAACAAAAAAACCTACATGAATTTATTGATTAGGCGCATTGCACATATTTTTAGTACTGAAATTTAAAAATGTGCCAAGTACAAACAAGAAAAGAAATACGCAGCAGGTATAATTTAGTTCGGCGAGATTACTCGAATCATTTAGTAAATCTGTTGAAAGTGCCAGAATGTTGGCATGTTTAGACAAACTATTTTTAGTCGTACATAGACGTCTCGAAGAATTACATTTTCCCAACTGCATCTGATCTAAAAACGAGTTAGGCAAATGGAAAACACAAAGTCAGAACCATCGACAAAGATGGACAACTCGAATGCATTTCTTATATGTCGAGCGTCTCAGGTTGACCCTACTTGAACGGAATAACATCGTGCTTCTTGTTTTCTTCCTTAGAAATTCTTGTTCACTGTTACACGGAGGTAGCTGCTGCTTTTGTTATGCTTTATGGCGCGTTACTTATTATATTAAAGATTATTAAAACTGTTACGGTTTAACGTTACAGGTAAAACTGTTGGAGCTCCTTCGATACTCTTTGGACTCGAGGAACTTATTTTAGCATGTTTTTATAGGGGGTAAAATACATAAAACTGTTGCCATAATTCTCAAAATACCAAGGTCAGGTAAGAAGCTTTGAGGATGCAATTTTTCATATAAAAATCTTGAAGGTTTATTCCATGATTAATGAAAAACGTAACAAAAGTGAGCAATTTGACAAGCATTTTGAGTAGTTGTTTGCACGAACTCAATCCGCCTCTGGCTTTCTAAAATTTATTTCCTCTGATTTAGCTTGTTGTATAATTTGTCAAAGAATTTTGTATTCTTGCATTTATGCTATTTTGTATATAGCCAATTTGCATATTATTTGATTTCTAGTTGGCCATGGTTTCTTCTTAGATTGTATTATGGCTGCTTTTTAGAACTGGTTTTAAAGCTTTGCCAATTTTGATTTACTTAGTGTGTATTTAGCAACTAAGAAACAAAATGTTCTTAAGTTATAAGAGTCCAATTTGCACAAGGAAAACTATGAATGAGTTATTCGAAACATTTCTGAAGGTATAAAGCCCAATTTATACTATGAGTCATGGCTGAATCTTAAATAAAAATAAGCTTAACAAAGGCTTTTTCAATTTCTTAAACTTTAAAAGTCCAATTTACATAAGAAAAGCTATTCAAGGAATTTCTCAATTTTCGAAACTTTCAAGGTCCAATTATCCTTACTAAAGCTTAAATAAAACCTGAATGAGTTATACGAAACATTTCTGAATTTCTGAACGTACAAATATCCAAGTTAACCTATCACTCATGACTTGCTGAAGTTTAAATAAAACATTAAATGCTTAAAAAAGATTTTTCAATTTCAAACTTTAAAAGTCCAATTTAGATAGGAAAAACTATGGATTATATGGTTTACTAAAGCCTATTGATCTTAAACAAAAGGTGAATGAATTTCTGAAGGTATAAAAGTCCAGTTTGAACTATCAGTCATGGCTTGCTGGGGTTTAAATAAAAGACGAATAAATTTAATGATTTATACAAGAAAAGCTATCAATTCTGGTTTAGTAAAGTTTAAACAAAACGTGAATATTTTTGAAGCTTTAAAAATCAAATTTACACAGGTAAATCTATGAACCATGGCTTGCTTGACCTCAAATAAAACGCGAATGAGTTATACAAAAAAACTAGTCAATTTCTGAAGACATAAAGTCCAGTTTAAACCATCGCCCATGCCTTGCTGGAGTTTAAATAAAATATGAATGATTTATGCAAAAATTTCAATTTTAGAAGCTTTAAAGTCCAATTTACATAAGAAAAACTATGGAGTATGATTATACATATATCACGCTGAGCTTAAGCAGAATATGAATGATTTATACAAAACATTTTCCAGTTTTTAAGCTTTAAAAGCCCAATTTACGTAGGGTAATCTATTTATCGTGGCTTACCGAAGCCTAACTAAAACCTGAATAGTTTATATGAAGCATTTCTCAATTTTGAATGTATAAAAGTGCAATTTAAACCATCACTTATGGCTCGCTCGAACTTAAGTAATACATGGACAAAGATTTTCAAGGATAAAATTGTGAACAATTAAAAAAGAATTCAAGATTTTCAATTTCTGAAACTTTCAAAGTTCAATTTACAAAAGAAAAACTGTCGATTATGATTTACTAAAGCTTAAACAAAGCAATAATATCTGAAGCTTTCAAAGTCCAATTCACACTGGGGAATCTATCGATTATGGCTTATTAAAGCTTAAATAAATCCTGAATAAATTATACAAAAAAATTCTCAATTGTTGAAGGTATTAAAGGCCAGTTTAAACTATCACACATGCCTTGCTGGACTGTAAATAGCCTAATTTACACAAGCAAATCTAAAGATCTCAATTTTTGAAGCTTTTGAAGCCCGAATGAGTTATGCGAAACAATTCTCAATTTCTGAAGGCATGAAAGTCCAATTTAAACTATCACTCAGCTTGCTGAAAGGCTTAATTAAACAGGAATAAGTTTAATAAAAGATTTTCAATTTCTGAAATTATCAAAGTCCAAGTTACATTGGAAAACTATGGATTATGATTTGGTAAAGTTTAAATAAAACATGAATAATTTATACAAACCTGGAACCTTGGAACCTTTAAAAGTTCAATTTACCCAGGTAAATCTATCGATCATGGCTTACTAAAGCTTAAATAACGCCTGAATAGGTTCGACAAAAAATTCATCAATGTTTGAAGGTATAAAAGTCCTATTTAAACTATCAGGGCTGTACTTAAATAAAACATTCACAATTTCTGATACTTTAGTAACCCAATTTACATACGAAAAACTATCACTTACGGTTTACTAAAGCTTAAACAAAGCGTCAATAATTTATTCAAAATTTGTTATAGCTTTAAACAGCCCAATTTACGTGAGTAAATCTATCGATCATGGCTTACTAAGGATTCAATAAAACCTGAATGAGTTATACACAAAATTTCTCAATTTCTGAACGTCCCAAAAGTTCAATTTACACCGATCATGGCTTAATAGAACTCAAATAAAACACAAATGATTTTTAAAGTCCAATTTAGACAGGTAAATCTATTAATTTAAATCTCAAATAAACATTTAAAAGCCTAATTTTTCGAATAATAAGCTATCAACAATGACCTGAAAATTAAAAAACAGAAACATTTCATTTGAAGATTTTCTCGACTAAAGTCTTAAATCACATAAAAAGCTAATTAGTTATGGCTAACTTAAGCTTAAAACAAATGTGCAAACGTATTATAACAGAGGATTTCTAAATTCCTGATAATTTAAAAGTCCAATTTACACAGGTAAATTTATCGATCATGACTTACTAGATAGAGCTTAAATAAAATGTGAATGTGTAATTCAATTTATTCTATTCATGAAGCTTCAAAAGTCAACTTTACACAGAGAAAGGCATGAGTCATCTTACAATTTCTCTTCAATTTTCTTAATTTAAATCTGGATTAGATTTTTTTAATTAATATTCCACTAGAATGTGCAATAAATAATTTTAAAATGTTTATTAAGAAATTTCCTAGCATCCTAAAATGATTTGATTCATCCGCATAAAAAAAACTTTCCTAATAATAACAGTTCGGTGGTTACTTAATGCCTGTTATTATTTAAACTAAAAGAGCAGGCTTAACCCCATTAACCATACAAGAATCATGATCGCCAGCTACCGAAATACACATTAAAAATGTAACAAAATTGGCTTTAAATGATGGTTCGAAAGTTAATGAGCGTATACAAAACAACTGAGGTTAAGAAATAAACCGGCCTTTATAAATTATTAAAAGCCCCTTAAAGTTTCACGTCGAATATTATCGATAGTAAAAGGTTTTCCGTGTGTTTATCCTTATTTATAATTAATGCTAAAATCGCGTTCTGGTTTTTACAAACGAGCTCTTTATTATTATAAATTTAATTTCGAGAATGATTGAAACAGAATTTTCTGTTAGTCACTCTATCTAGATTTATGATTCGCAGAACGGCGAATTAATTTATGTCTGAATAATCAAGAATATGGTAATGAAGAAACAACAAAAACAACTCAGGCGCAATTCTTATGTAGGCATCCGATTATTATGTATGTATTCTACAATAACAAAACGTTCCTGCTACTAATATAAAATAGGAACGGATGCAAAGGGGAAAAGGAACGGTTCGGGCCCTTTCGGGAAAAATTAAAAACGCATTAACTAGCAAATAAAATTATTTTAACAGTTTTTTTGGGTTAGTTTTGGCAACAAAAAAATCCAGATTAATTCCAGCCTGATTTTGTGTTAGTTCAAAACAACAAACGACACTCAAGGACACGCATTGATCTATTGAAATATTTTTGAATGGGTTTCTGTTGGCAACGACATTCCTTTTTAGGTCGTAAATACCTGCAGAATTTCTTGTAGCTAATTTCTGGCGATGATGAAGAGTTTGCTTGTTTTGTGTGAGTTCAGAATTTCCGAATTTGTTGTTGTTCAATGAAACTTTGTTATACATACATGTTTTCAGAATTGGTTTAAAAAAAATTAAAAACTAATCAAAAAACGATCTTCAAGGCAAACCCATGAATGACTGAACGAATGAACGAAACTGAAAAAAATTCGTTGCATTTAATTACCTTCCATAAAAAAAAATGTATGAAATCGATAATAGGAAATCGGTTATCCATTTCAAGTACGTTCTTTTCTTGTCAGAACGTTGTTAAGTGCTTTTCACAACCTAAACCAGTTCTCACTATCGCCAAGCAAAAGAAGCAAAGTGTAACATCCTGTAAATGGATCTAAACAATTCAGATGACTGTGGGATTGTTCATATCCGGAATACTTTTAAGAATGATATCGGTTTAAATAAAATAATACACCCAGCGTTTGCACGCGAAAATTCCTAATCCTAATTTTTGCATGTCTGAACTTCTGCAGGCATTTTTATGCTAATTTTAATACGGGAAAGAATGGAATGCAGATTTCGGATAGTTTTTTTTTACTTTAATATTTAAGGTGGCGCTCCTGAATCAACAAATCATTTTATATTAATTAACGCCTGTTACTTCCTCAGGAAAGGCTTTAATTACGGTTATTAAGAATCTGTTATGTTAAAACATTCTTTTAAGCAAGTTCCAACAAATCGTTTCATTCGATAAATTTCCAAGTTACACCAAGTTATTTTCCCGTACATTCATCAAGTTCACGTAGTTGCATAACAAGTTAGAAGTATAATGATGTTTCTCAAATTTTAGAAACAAGAAAGTTTGCTGGTTTTATTCAAAGTTTAAACACAAGTTGAACTGTTTCTGCTTCGTTTAAACACGGATTTTACTTCGATTATTGTGAGAAAATGCTAATTATTATTTACAAATAATTGAAAATTATTAGTTTTTCCATAGTTTATTATTTTTCTGGAAGGTACTTTGAAATCTAAACAAGGATATTGTTAGTAAAGCCGTTCGATAAAGTAAACTTCTCGGTTCTTCTGAATAAATTGATTTGTTTTAGCTTTTCCGATAGTTTGAAGTGGTCGAACAAATGTTCGTTATTAAAGTTTGAAAATTGCTTCGGAGACGTTTTTTTCACTTATTTAGAGGGTAATAAAAGGGGACCACTATTGAAATTCGCCCTAATAGGGCTATAACGAACATTTTGGATTGTAAATACATTTTAGAATAAATTGGAACCCCAAACTTTAAGCTTTTTAATAAAGACTGAATGAATTGAATTTGACAAAAATCCAAAATACGATGTTTAAAGTTCTTTTAAAAATCCTCCTTCATAAAAGACCCAAGAAAAAGCATACCAAAAGTCCCAAAATTCACGGGAGTTATTTTGAAAATCGAAATATTTTATAATTAAAAACAGCGAGAGGGATTTATGCAAGCATAATTAATTTTTAATGGGCGAAAATTAATATTCATAATGTTTTTCTGCCTTGACAATTTATACAGAAAAAGGAAATCAATAAAATAAAATAAATCTTATTTTGGATTTATGGCAATCCCAAATTTGAGTTTATACAATTCTGATGCAAGGAAATATCATTTTTAACGTGGAATTTGCACTCTTTGAAGTTTAATGTTTGTTCATAATAATAATAATAATAATAATAATAATAATAATAATAATAATAATCTTATTGTCTATCAAATATAACATAGAACGTCAGGTACAATAAACAATGCAAACAACAAACAATACTACATTTTAAAACATAACAAAATACAGTTTTCAACAAGAATTTGAAATTTTGAAAATTGGATTTTTGTCCTTCCTTTGGATGATTTTTCCCCAGCCCTTTAGGCCCCAATTTTCCAGTTTTTCTGAATTTTTTCTCAAGTAAAAATTCTAAATTTCAAAAACTAATATTTATCGTCCTTTTATGGGCAGATCTGAAATTTTGGCAATTGAATTTTCGCCATTTCCTTAGATCTTAGATGATTTTTCTCAACCCTTTATTAGGTCCTAATTCTCAGGTTTTTATGATATTTCTAAATTATAAATTGTAATTTTTAAAAATTAATTTTCACAATTCCTTTAGGAGTAAATTTTCTCAATCCTTTTAAAACATAATTCTTCCGTTTTTCATGAACTGAACTGAAGTTTGTGAAAGGAATTTGTTATTATCAGTTGAACATTTATTCAGTGCTGAATTTTTTTTGTTTTCGACCATAAATTTTTGAAAACTGACTTCCTTATTCTCTGATGAATAATTTTCTTGACTTATGGTGCTTACACGCTGGAGTGGCCGAGTGGTTAAGGCATTCGACTACAGCTCGGACGGTCTCTGGGTCAAACCCGAGTCGGATGGTGCTCGGTGGGTGGCCTACCCAGCCACTGAAAATAATTGGGAATCGAAACAGCAGTGGAGTAGGGAAGGTGGTAGGCAGTTGTCGAAGGCGTGCTGCTTACCACATCACCCAGTACGCACAGCTTGAGAGACAACCGAGGTATGAAAGCGACCTAGGAGGCCTTAATGCGCCATACTCCCTGGCGGAGTGCAAGTGCCGCTACCTTTACCTTTTGGTGCTTAATTTCTCAATTTTCCTTCGTCTCCGAAATTTTAGGGCAGGCATAGGCAACCTTTCCTAGTTCTGGGGCCAAATTAACATTCTGTCTTCGAGTCAAGGGTCGGACCAAATTATTAAATAAAATAAATTAATATTAAATGAATTAAAACAAGTTGCTTTTTTTTATAATATAATGCTCTGGCATGGCGCATCACTCTGCACAGTTAAGCATCGTTGCCCATGGTCCGAGCTCGGATGGGTGACCCGATTCAGGCTCAGCTCACTAGGGCTCGGTGTGTCCCCCTCGACAAGCTATGGGCCTTAATGGCCTGTTAAAAGCTGAATGATGGTAAAGCTCTATGTTGGCAGGTGACTTAAATACTATGCTAAAGCCCTGATTTGGCATCGTTGAGAACACAGCATGCTTTGTGCCACCACGAATCTGACTAACTTCGCTGAGATGGATAAGGGCCGGATCAAAAGAAGTAGAGGGCTGGGGGTTGCCCATATGTGTTTTAAGGTATTCAACCAGATGTTTCAATTTTTGAAAATCAATTTTTAGAAATCCTTTCCGAATAACTTTTCTGAATTCTTTTGCAACTCACTTTTTCCATTTATTATTGTGAAAACCCGAATTGAAGTTTCAAAGTAATTTTTCTTTTTTATTTGAATATTAGTTTTATCGCCTCTTTTAAAACTGAATTTAAAGTTTTGTACTACAAATCTGAATTCTTGAAAATCGAGTTTTCGCAACCCTTTTGGAATAACTTTTCCCGATCCTTTTGTGGTTTAATTTTCCTCGATAATATCTTCAAAGTCGAATTTTCAAATTCCATTGAATTTCACAAATTCTTGTGATTAAATTTTCGATCTTTTTAAGACGTTCTTTTCGGCTTTTCTCATCTCATGAATTATAAAAAAATCGGTTGCTTCAACTTAAGGAAAGAAGAAAAAGTTAATAATAAAATCAGCCCAAGTTACTGAAGTGATATATGTGCCAAAAACAAAAGAGTTTCTGTTTTATGTTAAACCAACATTTTGGATCTTTGCAAATCATTCAAAATTTAGAGGTTTTAACCACTTGGAAATTTCTGTAATTAATCCTCAATTGAGAACAACCGTAAACAAATAAATGAAGTGTAATAAATCATCCCCTTTCATCAACAGAGCGTTTTGAATTTGTGCTCACAAACGTCTAAATTGTAAAAATTCAAATACATCTCTAAATAAAATGCAAGCTTCATAAATAAAATCAAAAATTGAAAAAGGTTTTAATGACTGTTTAAAAGCCGAGAACTGGCAGAAAAAACATTCAAGTCAAACTCAAATTGTGGCGAGAACTTCCCAAACGTTCAATAAAGAGGAATAGTGGAGAAAACCTCATAAATGGTTTGAAAACCTCGGCAAGCAACGTCTTTTGGCAACCCAGGTGCCGTTATCTTATAAAAGGGGACCACATTTGTTTTGATTATTTTTTAAGGATCGAAGAATTATTGTTACATTGAAAAGTCTGCGTCCTGATAGACTTATAACGAACTTTTTAGATTAAAACTACATTTTAGAAAGAAACCCAAACTGTAAGATTTTTAATAAAGATTGAAACAATTAAAAAAGACCCCAGTACGATGTTTAAAGTTCTTTTAAAAATCATCCTTTATATATAATCTGAGCAAAATAGTCCCAAACAGTTCCAAAATGGCCAAAAATTCACGAGTTATTTTGAAAATCGGCAAAAACTCTTGATAATTGAAGTAAGAAGAAAATGTGAAGAGGTTTTGGAAAATCGTTAAGGAATCTACGCAATATCAAATTCCTTGTGTGGTTATTCAAATAAAAGGGTTAGGAATATTTTAAGGATTAAATTAGAATTGCTGCGGAAACTTTCACTAAAAAGTAGCGGGAAAATTCGTTATAGAAAACCCCTCAAATCAGGGCAAGGAATTACTTACAATGTTCGGCTGTAAAATCCTTCTAATCTTATAAATCTCTTGGACCAGATGGAATATTTCCAGCTCCTTTGCAACTGGCACCGCATCTTATCAAAATCTTTCGCTTATGCCCAGCGGGCAACTGGCATGAAGATCTACCTAGGTAGTTTCTTCATCCCCAAGCCAGAGCGGCAATCGTATACCCAACCAAAGGCATATAGTCTTATGTCTTTTTGTTTAAAAACTATGGAAAAACTGGTAGACATGTACATTCGAGATAGAGTACTAAAAGACAATCCCCTTTATCGCAATCAACATGCTTATCAACCAGGTAAATCATGTGAATCTGCACTTCACAACCTAGTTAGTAGGATAGACGTGTTAATAACCAACAATGAAACAGCTCTAGCCGCTTTCTTGGACATATAAGGGGCGTTTCCTCCTTCGAATTCATAACTGCGGCGACCTTAAGACACGGGGTTGAAGACATCATAAACAGATTGATAAAAACCATGCGAAAGGGCCGCTAGATACAGGATATAGGCCAACCTAGGGTGAGAATCCGTACACAGGGACGACAGGGAGTCTTATTGCCTTAGCTGTGGAACCTGGTAGTGAACGATCTTGTGAGTAGACTCAATGACGAGGGGTTTTACGCCCAAGGATCATAGTCATCTTAATCAGGGCCAAAATCCGAATATCATTGCGGCCATCACGCAAAGGGAGTTAAACACTACTCAAAGATGGTGTGAAAGGATAAACCTGAAGGTAAACCGTAGAAAACAATCAATAATATCATTCACAAGGAAAAGAGAGCCTATTCAATAACCTTACAATCTTTGATGAAAGAATTCAGGCATTACCCTGGATGCAAAACTAACCTGGAACGCGCACTTGAATAACATTGCAAACATAGCAAAAATTGAAGACGCCATGTTTGGGAAAACATGGGGACTGAAATCAGAGATGGTTCAACTACACCACAGTTGTTAGACCCATGATAGCCTATGGCACCCTAGTCTGGTGGCCAAAGACAGAACAAAAAGATTCAAAGACCGGCCTGTTTGTGCGTATGTGGAGTCATGAGAAGCACTCCAACTGCACCATAGCGTCTATAGAAGCTCTTAGGATTAATACCTCTGGATATTTATCTGGAAGGAGATGCCTGGATCGGAGCACATCAGCAATTGGCACATTCACAACGAACGCTGTGGACACAAAAGAATACAGGAAGTGATCAAAGGTGAACACTGAACCAGAGTACTCTTTTGACAAACCATTCATTGTGAGATATGATCGCAATGATTGGGCTCAAGGTACCCCACCCTATCTGAAAGAGGGCCTAGTCTAGTTCACAGACGGTTCCCGCGCAACACAGGGGCAGGTATACACGGCATAAGACCAAAAGGGAACATAAGTATATCTCTTGGAACCAACGCCACAGTCTTCCAAGCTGAAATCTTTGCTATAATGCAATGTGTATAAGAGAATGTAAGACAACACATACTTAAGCATTCTGTCTAGCAGTCAAGCAGCCTTAAAAGCGCTTGAGTCAGCTCGAATTAATTCTAAATTAACAAGAAAGTGTCTGTCTCACCTAGCAACCCTATCTGAAAGGAACAAGGTTCAACTCACATGGGTAAAAGAAGAAGACATCTACAAAAAATAGGTGTATACAGAGGAGACATATTCTGCAGACTGTGTGAAGAAGAGGAGGAAACAGCGTCGCACATAATCTTTGACTGTCGTTCGCTTTACCGTAGGAGGCAGGAAATTTTCCTTGGACAGCTTTCACATCCTAAAACTCGTTAAGGGCACGGAGCTACCTCGACTGAGATAGGTTAGGGGGTCGAAGTGCATTTACTGGGCTAGTAACCTAGTGGAAACCCCGCCGACAAGGCCAAGGCCAATTCGATTTTCAAGCAACATCTTTTGACAACCTATGCGGCGCGGCGTGGCGTTATCATATAAAAGAGAACCACTATTGTTTTGATTAATTTTTAAGGATTTGAAGAATTCTTACACTGAAAACTCTTCGTCCCGATTAGATAGATTAAAATACATTTTAGAGTTGGAACCCCAACTCTATAATATACCACAATGTCAACATCTTTTGACAACCCAGGCGTCGTTATCTTATAAAAGGCGGTCAACCACTACTCTACTACTGTTTTAATTAAGGATTTAAAGAATAATTACACTGAAAAGTCTTCGTCCCGATTTTATATTTGGAACTTGGAACCCCAAACTAAGATTTTTAATAAATAATATTATTAATAAATAAATCCTCAAAATGATAAACTGGGATCCTTTGTCTTGTTCAGCTGGATACAATAAGCTCGCCGTTAAATAAGTATTCAATTCGTGTAAGAATTCTAGAACTGTATTCATGGTAAATAGAAGAAATGAATCAGTCGAGTGTAAATGAATCCGATAACCAAGCAAGTTGTAATAAAAGTACACCCACATATCATTTATATTACTGCCTTAGTACAACGCATTGTAATTGAACTATCAAACCGACCACGTTTTACTCCCAATTATCGAAACTAGAAAACTGTATAACATAACCATGTACAGTTTTAATATGTAACAGTAATCTAACATAACTTCACCTTCCGGTGAAGCTGCCACGTAATTGCTACGAAATGATAATTTATTATTTGTTGAGTTCTTCGTAAAATTACTAAATTATAGGTTTATTTTATTTTTGTACGGGTTTATTTGGTTAAAAATTGTGTATTGCTTTAGTTGGTGTATATGTTAATGTTCTTGTACACCGTTTTTAGACCTACATTTTAATATGACGTAGAGGAACAGTGCATTTTAGTGATTTACATACATTTACGAGTAAATGTGCGCTGTCCATTAGCCTCGTTTTCAATTGCTACGAGTTAATTTTAACAGTTACGACAGGAATTGTAGATTTTGCAATTTTCTTTTTTGGACGTATAAATTAGTTTATAAATGACAAAAACAACTTAAATTAAAGAGCAGAGTTGACAAACCATCGTGTTTTCGCTTAGGTTATCCACGTTTAATACAACAACAAAACTCGTAAATTTTTAAAAATAATTGATGGGTAACAGCGAACCCTGATCTTCCACGATTTTTGATATAACCATCTGTTCTTTCCCATGTCTAAAACTTTTTATGGGGTAATTACTGGTAAAACTAGTAAAAATTTGATTTTCTGACAATAATTTGTGTGTCAACTTTTGTAAATAAGGAAGCGAATAAACAAACAGGCTGAAGAATAGAGCAAATTGAACCGAACCCAAACAAAATAAATCCGAAAAACAAATTTGAAAATCCGATGTCATTTCACGCAGCATGCCAGAAAAAAATCGACGTTTATTTTTAGAAATAAGCACGGTACTAACGATGCATATTGCATATCTGTATTTATGCTGATATATACGTGGTAACAACCATGAATGGCTGCATAAAACTCCCAAGTTTATTTTTACCTGTTTATAGAATTATCCAAAAGTCATTAAACATAAAAAGTAAGGTTGTTTATCACCGCAACTGTGACAACCGAAATGTTTGTTTCTGTAATTCGGCTCTTTAAAGCCACAGTTTTCCTAATTAATGACATGTTTGTTTTAGCATTAAGATTTCACAACAATCGTTTAAAAATTTGTAAACATAAACACGCATTGCAAACCTTCGAGCTTTCGTATTTTTAAGTTGAGAAATTCACGAGTTACAAACATTTGCCTATCTAAAAATTTTGAAAAAAGGGTAGGCTGAACGAACCTGATTTTATCGAAATTCAAATTCACATAAGCGAACCAACTTCGATCGGTCTTTTACTTTGTAAAATCTTTACAAAATACAAGGTTTTACTGGTTTTTTCCCCCTATTTTCCAGGTGCTAAGTGCGGATTTCCTTTGCTTTATTTTTAATTTTAATTCTAACTTTAATCTACTATAATTAACTGTCGTTAGATTTTAAACCGAAAAAGGAAGTATAAAAATATAAAATACAATAAAAACAATATTAAAAAGGAAAGTATAAAATGTCAAACAAATAGTGAAATTCGCACGTAAAAAATTTGGTAATCGTTGAATCTAAAGGAAACCTTTCCTGAAAATTAATCCAAATTGTTACGTTGTAATTCCGGCTTTATAAAAATAATACTGGGCATTTAGTAAGCTTTCAAAATCATAACTTCCTTTTAACAAAACGCATTAATGGGAATTGCAAAAACGCAGCCTGTTATCTATTTTAAAGTGAAATCGTGCAGCTATCATATTGAAAATAAAATATGTAAAATAAGGCCGCGTAACCGGATGTTTTATTTTGATTTTAAATAAGCTTACATTACGTAATTAGGCAAAAGGTAATAATTTTCTATGAGAAGTGAACGTATTGCATGTATTTATATGAAATTTTGTTATGTGCCTGTTATTTAATAATTTAATAAATTCTACATCTGTCGCATGTTTATTTAGGTTGTTCCACCTTTTGGTAACAGGGCAGGGTTTGGGGGGAAGTGCCATTTAAAAAGCGAGACCCTTAAAAATCCTGCAATGTTTAATGCCACGTTCGTGCTTTGATGTTCGATTTTTGGTTTTATGTTATTTAAAGTAGTTTGGGAGACGAAGTGTCTGTAATCGGAATTCGACCCGCAAACTTTTGCAACGCAAAAGCCACCAAAAATCCCTTGAAAATTCCTTAAAATCAGCAACCTGTCGTTCAATACTTGAGAGTGACTATGCAAATATTTGAATGGCAGAATTTTTGTAGAAAATTTAGGCTTCATTTGATTTGGCCTGTGGAATAGTTTAACTTAGTTATCTATTTCGGGGCAAGGCCACTTGGAGGTAACATCGGGAAAGAAAATTTGACGAAATCTTTGGGTAGTACGGACCTGATAAACTCGCGAACTGCAGTAAACTTAAAAACCTATTGAAAGAGACAAAAATCTACAATCAGTGTGTTAAAGTTCTGCAAACAATTCTCATTCATATACAACCCAAACAAAAAATATCCCAAAAAGTCCCAAATTCTGCAGAAATTTTTGAAATATCCAGAAAAACTCTTCCAAGATTGAAGTATGGCGAAAATACGAAGAGCTTTGAAAAATCAAAGAAACTTTGATATGACCCAAGGAAAAACATCCCAAAAAGTCCAAAAATTGCCCAAAATTCGCGAAAGTTATTCTGAAATTCGACAGAAGTTTTTAAAATAACAACAACAAAAATTCAAAACTGAGGTATGAGGAAAATACGAAGAGCTTTGGAGAATCATCAAAGAAACTTTGATATAACCCAAGGAAGAACATTCATAATGGTCCAAAATTCGCGGGATACCTATACGTATTCTGAAAATCGATAGAAATTTTTGAAATACCCAAAAAGTCTCAGATTTGAAGTATCACGAAAATGCGATGAGCTTTGCAAAATCGTTACGGAAACTTTGATAAGTATAATCAAAGGAAAAAACATTCCAAAAAGCCCCAAAATACATGGGAGTTATTTTGAAATTCGACTAGAATTTTTGAAATATCGAAAAAATCTTAAGGTTTGAAACAAGAAGAAAATACGAAAAGCTTTGTAAGATCGTCAAGGAAAGACATACCAAAAAGTGCTATAATGGCCCAAAATTCGTAGAAGTTATTCTGAAAATCGACAGAAATTTGAAATTGAAATACCCAAAAATCTTCAAGATTGAAGTATGATGAAAATTCGAAGAGCTTTGGAAAATCATCAAAGAAACTTTGATATAACCCAAGGAAAAACATCCCAAAAAGCCCCATATTCTGAAAATCGACAGAAATTTTTGAAATACCCAAAAAAATTCAAGATTGAAGTATGATGAAAATTCGAAGAGCTTTGGAAAATCGTTAAGGAAACTTTGATATAATCCAAGGAAAAAACATCTCAAAAAGTCCCAAAATTCACGAAAGTTATTTTGAAAATCGACACACTTGAGAAATATCTCAAAAATCTTAAAAATGAAGAAAACATGAAAAGCTTTGGTAGATCGTTGAGGAAACTTTGATATAACTCAAGGAAAAAACATCCTAAAATGGCTCAAAATTCACCGAAATTTATTTTGCAAATCGACAAAGTTTTGAAATATCAAAAAAACAATTAAAATGAAGAAAATGTGAATAGCTTTGGAAGATCGTTGGGGATAAAATCCTAGAATAAACATCCCAAAAAGGTCCAAAATTCGCGGGACTTATTCTGAAAAACAAAAGAAATGTTTAAAATATCCAAAAAAATCTTCGAAATTGAAGAGCTTTGGTAAATAGCTAAGAAGGTCTTTGATATAAACCAAGGAAAAGACATCCCAAAAAGTCCCACAATTCACGAAAGTTTATTTTGAAAATCGACACTTTTAAATATCCAAAAGATTAAAATAAGAATATGAAAAGCTTTAGAAGATCGTTAAGAAAACTTTGATAGAAGCCAAGGAAAAAACATCTCAAGAAGTTTCAAAATAGTCCAAAATGAGGAAACTTTGATATAACTCAAGCAAGAAACATCGCAAAAAGTCCCAAAATAGACGGGAGTAATTCTAAAATTAAAGAAAAATTATTGAATTATCAAAAAAAATCTTCGAGATTGAAGTATGACGAAAACACGAAGAGCTTTGGAAAATCGTTAAAGAAACTTTGATATAGCTAAGACAAGGAAAAAATAACCCAAAAGTCCCAAAATAAGTAGATAGGAGTTATTCTGAAATTCGATAGAAATTTTTGAAATATCCAAAAAAAATCTCAAAGATTGAAGTTTGAAGAAAATACCAAGAGCTTTGGAAAAACGTTAAGGAAACTTTGATGTAACCCAAGGAAAAAACATCCCAAGAAGTCCCAAAATAGTCCAAAATTCACGAAAGTTATTTTGAAAATCGACAAACTTGAAATACATATCTCAAAAATCTTAAAAATGAAGAAAACATGAAAAGCTTTGGAAGATCGTTGAGGAAACTTTGATATAATTCAAGGAAAAACATCCCAAAAAGTCCCAATATGGCATATGGTCCAAAATTCACCGAAATTTATTTTGAAAATCGACAACATTTTGAAATATCCAAAAAATCTGGCAGATTGAAACGAGAATATGAAAAGCTTTAGAAGATCGTTAAGAAAACTTTGATATAACTCAAGGAAAAAACATTCCAAAATGGCCCAAAAGTCATCAAAATTTATTTTGAAAATCAACAAACTTTTGAACAAAAATCTTAAAAATGAAGAAAACACGAAAAGCTTTGGAAGATCGTTGAGGAAACTTTGATATAACTCAAACAAAAAACATCCCAAAATGATCCAAAATTCACCGAAATTTATTTTGAAAATCTCAAACTTTTACAACATCCAAAAAAACTTGAAGACTAAAGTAAGAAAAAACTACGAGGAGTTTTGGAAGATCGTTGAGGAAACTTTGATATAACCCAAGGAAAAAACATCCCAAAAGGTCCTAAAATGGCCCAAAATTCATGACATTTATTTTGAAAATCGACAAACTTTTAAAATTTAAAATGCCCAAGAAATCAAGATTGAAGTAAGAAGAAAATATGAAGCTTTGGAAGATCATTAAGGAATCTTTGATATACGCAATATCAAATTTCGTGTGCGGCGATTCAAATAAAACGGCCGGGAATATTTCAAGAAGCAAAATAATGGAAAAGTCGCTTATAAAAACCTCGGAAGTGGTTAAAAAATCTCTCAAATCAAGGCGAGGCCAACTGCGATTTGTTTGAGGAGTTTTCAAGCAACATCTTTTGATAACCCAGGCGTCGTTATCTTACACTTCCTGTGGTTTATTTGCAAAAGTTGCCTCCCCTTTGTATCCCCCATTTTCTTTAAAAGTTTAGTTTTTTTGGTTAAATTGTGGCTCAGTATCACAATAATAAAAATAAAATTATTAGCAGTAGTTGAAAGACCTCAGACTTGCTTGATCTTAGGAAGCTCAATATTTTGAAACTAATAAGTTAAAGAAACGAGTAAGTCCGGCCCTGTTCGGTACTACACGTTCAAACGGTGCACATTCGAATTCTTTCCAATGAATCATAAGTTAAAATAGTTCCCATCGCAATAAAACGGTGTTTCGCTACCATCAAACCATCTAACATTCTCGTTCTCGTTAAAAGTCGTCGGGTTTAGAGCAAAAGGCACACGTTTTTCGTGATGTCATCTTCCTACACCGCACACAACTCGATTGTTGGCTTTCTTTGCATGGTCCCGTGGAAACTTTAACGATATTCTTTTGACGTTTAAAATTCCGTGTACCAAACTAAATGTGATACGGCGGTGATGGCAGCTGCTTTTCAGTGGGAATTGGGAGTGGAACAGAATAAATACTTTCGTGTAGGTTGCTTTGCTGTTCAGAGAGACCAAATGTTATGAACACGTACTCGGGAATAATAAATGCCTGCTTCGGTTATGTTAATTATGTTTCAGCTTGTTTTTTTAAACGAAATGCAGATGTAGGTACCGAGACAAAGATCGACACCTGAACAACTTATGCCCCTTTTCACTTAAAACACTTTTTCTTCTTCCATTCCTCCACCTAACCTAACCGTCTTACGTGCAATTAATTCCTTTTCAGTAAACTAAGTTTTCCTTATTTAGGATATGATATTCAATTCAATTAAACCATTATTTGATTTAATAAACAAATCGTCATCAAATTATAGGAAGGAAATCTACGCTTAAAAAATACACGCCTGCAAAACACAGAATTTAACTTTAATTCCAGTAATTAGCAGTTATATAAAAATTAATTAAAACTTTTCACCGGATTCTTTTACACTCTTACGATCAAAGCAATCTGAAACATGAATATGCGGGAATGTTATTAAATACGCTTCATAGAAAAGAAGCCGGCCGGGGCTTGCTTACAGAGTTTTTCGTTCATTTTATATATTTCAGTTTTGCAAACAAAAGGTCTGCTTATATTTCAAAGTAACAGTTTTTAACTACGGTTTTGCAAACAAAAAGTGGCCGAAAACGTCGATTTTACGTGTGCAATTTGTTTACTTTCATTTTTTTCCATTTTCAGATATGTAGAAAATCTCTAATACAACAGTTTTTAACAACGACGACCTTATAATATTTTAATTTTAAAGAAAGTGTAAAATAACTCGTTTCTCATTTACAGTTACTAACATGTCTTGCCAAATATGTAAACAAAACTGCTGGCAAATAATACTCGAATAACACACGGTAGCGCTTAGGTTCAATGGATAATCGTTTTAAATTTATGTTTTATTCAAAACTTTAGAAAATGATGCTAAGATTTTGTAATTAATAACAGCGAGGGAAATTTATGCTAGCGTAATTAATTTATGATCGGCTAAAATCAATATTTATGATGTTTTTAATAGCTGGGAATGATTTGTTTGCCTTGCTAATTTATATTTAAAAAAATTCACCGATTTCGCTCGCAATCCTTGCAACCATCGGATACATTGGAAATGATAATGCCATATATAATATATAAAACATATAAACTTACCTCACTTACGACTTCGAAATTGTGGTAATATCACACCTCTGAGAGTAAATTAATATTTTTTTCCAAGTCTTAATAATAATAATAATAATAATAATAGAGATTTATTGCATTTTAATGTGTCAAATCTAATTATCAAAGCAACATTTTAACGTGAAGGGTGGATAAAGTGTTGCTATCAATTGTAGAATGAAAATCATGGTGCCTTTAAATTTAGGTTGCTAGGTATTGTTTAATAAAGAGATTTTATCCACTCAAAGTGTAGCAGACCTTGTCTATTCTTCTTACGCACTGTTATACGAATAATTCGTTCGGAGCTGTTCGGCGTTCTACTCTGCCCGATAACTTAGACTGTGTGCGGCGCGCATACAAAGTCCCGCATACTATTGTCGGATCATTCCTAAGACTGTGTATTGTTTACACTGTGACTTGCCCGACACTTTTGCTGTCGCGATAAACTACTAAAATTCTGGTAACTCTGTCCAATATACGAACCCATAAACATTTCCAATGTTAAAAGGGATTTAACACAACCTAAAACCGTAGTTCAAATTTTTAAGATTCCTTCTTCTTTATCTTTTCCTTGTGCCTTTCGGTGTCGGATTTGAGACGTGTACATGTGTCTTCTATCCATTTTAAGATTAAAAAAAAATCGTATGGAAAAAATTGCATATATTAAAGTTGGAAGGAAATATGAAAAGCTTTTAAAGATTGTCAAGGTAAAGTTGCAAAATGGCCCAAAATGTTTGAAAATATGTAGTTGAAAAAATGACCGATAAAATAATTTATCTATTTATCATACATAGATTAAAGTTAGATGGCAATATGAAAAAGCTTTAAGAATTGTTAATAAAAATTTGATATACCGAGCCTGGCGATTTTTGTGTGCGATTTAAAAAAATCTTATGGAAAAATTACATAGATTAAAGCTAGAAGGAAATATGAAAAGCTTTTAAAGATTGTTAAGGAAAAGTCCTAAAATGCACATTGAAAATCGGTCAGAATTTTCGAAATATCTGGGCAAAATTTTCAGAAATTAAAATTTTAAAGGCCAACCCCAAAAACTACAGGGGAATAAACCTGTTGAGCTCAGTATTAAAACTAATGACAAAGATAATAGCGGAAGAAATTGCACAAACGGGAATCAGTGAGAAACAACAGGGTTTTCGGCAGAATAGATCTACAATAGATGCCATAGCCATATTCGTACTTCGCCTTTATATGTTTTATAGATCCTACTCAGGCATTCGACAAAGTAAGACTCACTGATGTATTAGAGCTATTAAAGAAGAGAAATATAGATCACATTGTAGCAGTTATTAAGGAATTAAATACTAATAAATACAACATACATACAAACAGATACTGGATTGACAAAAAAAATACCAGTACTATCAGGCATAAGACGAGGCGATAGCATCAGCCCGATATTATTCAATGCAATCTTCTTCTTCAAGGGCTTTCGATCCTTGTGGATCATCGCCTGCTTCTAAGAAGCTTACAAAATCCATTTGATTTTGGTCACTGTGGTGGATTAGTCCACACTGATCATTAATTAATTATTCGTCAATGCAATCATGGACGAAATTATCAAGGAGGTTAGAACTGCTGGCAATGGGTACCGAATGGGAAATGAACAAATCAAAATAATATGTTACGCTGATGACGCTGCTATAATATCTGAAGACGAAGACAGCCTACAAAAACTGTTATATAAATTCAGAAAACACAATCCCTCACAGTTTCCAAGAAACCAAGAAGATGTAAACTAGCCGTATACAACCAAAGTGTGGAGCAAGTGATGAATTTTAAATACTTGGGGGCCAATATAACTAGCAATAGAAATCTAGAGGCAAAAGTAAAAGCGCAAACAACCAAAGCGGCTATGATATCAGGTTATCTATAAACACATGAGCACAAAAATCAAAGTAAGAATCTATAAGACATGCGTAAGGCCGATCTTGACATACGCTATTGAGTCAAGAGCAGAAAATGCAACCACAAAACGCCTTCTAAGAACAACCGAGATGAAAACACTGAGATTCCATAACAGACTATGCTTTAAGAGACAGACGAAGAAACATCGATGATGTTGTCAGATGGTCAAGAAAAAGGAGAAGAGAGTGGAGGGATCATGTCGATAGGATGGCTGATGATCGATTGGCAAAAATAGCTAAAGAGGGCAAACCTAAATCCAAAAGGCCCCCTGAGCGACCACTAAAGCGCTGGTATGAAAGCTGAAAAACGGTGTCACAAGACCTACTATAACGAAGATGATGATGCTGAAAATTTTAAAAATCGTTAAAGAAAATTAGACATTCTGAGCCTGGCGATTTTTTTTGTGTTTCAATAAAAAAATCAGGGGCATAATTAAGATTCAAAAGTTTCTTGAAAAGTCCTTCTTCAAACATGAGCCAACCAAAAAATGTCCCAAAAAGTTCCAAAATGGCCGAAAATGTACCTAATTATTTGAAAAGATTTTAAAACTATCTGAAAATAGATTATCCGGCAAACCTCTCATAAATTTAAGTTAAGCCGAAATATCAAAAGCGTTTAAAAACTCGTTAAGGAAAATTTGATATTCCAGACCTGGCTATTTTTTAATGTTCGAATAGGAAGGTGAGGAACTTTCTCAAACATAACCGAAAAAAAGTGCCCCAAAATACATAGAATATGTTTGAAAACAGGTAAACATTTTCGAAATCGTCGAAAAAAAATTATCTTGCAAAATTTTCATAGATTAAAGTTAGAAAGAGAATACGAAAAGCTTTTAAAAATGGTTAAGGAAACTTTGGTATTCCGGGCCTGGCAATTTTTTGTGTTTGAATAAAAAAGTCAGAAGCATAGTTAAGGTCACAAGTTTCTTGAAAAGTCCTTCCTCAAACATGAGCCAACCAAAAAAAGTCCCAAAATGGAACAAAATTCATAGGAATTGTTTGAAAATAGGCAAAAATGTAGCAAATTTCTCATAGAACGGAAATATAAAAAGCTTTTAAAGATCGCTAATGAAGGAACGGCGATTTTAAATAGATTAGGGGCGCATTTAAGCTCCAAAGTTATTTGAAATGTCCTTCTCCAAACAAATAAATGTCCCAAAATGGCCCACAATACACAGGAATGGTTTAAAAAACAAAAGAAAAACACGAAAAACTTTTAAAGACCGATAAGGAAAATTTGATATTCCGACCCTGGCTCTGGCTATTTGTTCATTGTTCTTTGTAATTTATTATGCGAGTCTGCCACTTTGACTGGGTTTAAATTTTGATACCCTACTTCTGTTTTTAGGAAATCTATTTTATATTGTTAAATAATGTAACGAGAAGCGTCAGCGGGCGGGGACAGCATGTGTGAGATCGTATGCGTCATCCACTGACAATTTGGCTATTTGTTCATTGTTCTTTGTAATTTATTATGCGAGTCTGCCACTTTGACTGGGTTTAAATTTTGATACCCTACTTCTGTTTTTAGGAAATCTATTTTATATTGTTAAATAATGTAACGAGAAGCGTCAGCGGGCGGGGACAGCATGTGTGAGATCGTATGCGTCATCCACTGACAAAAATTTCTGGAGTTACCGCGACTGTTCGATTGCATCATCATTGGAGCGTTCTCGAAGGCCACAGTTGATGTAAAAGGCGCGTTCCCTTGAGCGAACAGTCAGTCTACCAAAAGTCTACCATCGTGACATACATGTAATATAAACTGTAAAAATGAATTAGTTAGTGTTAGGGGTTCATATTCTTCTTCTTCGTTCCTGTTGGTCCTTTGGGGATCATAGGGCGTCCAAGGAACGTTTCACTGCTGGTTAGTCAAAGGAATAAGGTTGTCAGCCTTACCCTTCGGGGTTCATATTAGTGTTGTGTTTAAGTTGTTGTTTCGTGTTAATTAATACGTTGCTTAAATTTGTTAATAAATAATTCACACCACGGACCGAAGATTTATAAATAAACGTCCTAAAAACGTTACAATAGTTTTGTTTAATAGATTATAAATAGAAGTGGACTTAAACTATCCCCTTGCTTAACTCCTTTTCCCGATTTCTGTCCGTTTATACTCACTATTCCTTCTACATTTCTGTATAAGCTTTCTGCAAGCCTTATCATCTTTGTGTTCACCTCCATTTCTTCTAATATTTTGCAAAACTTGTCCCTTGATATACTATCGGATGCAGCCTTCAAATCTATAAATGCTAAGTGTCATTCCTTTCCCATTTGTATTTTCGTCTCCATTATCTTCTTTATAGTGCAAATGTGATCCTACGCCTGTCTTCTTGCTCTAAACACCGACTGTTCCTCTTCTAGTTATTTCCTCTCTTAGTCAGTTTTCTAGTAATATCACTAATATCACAATCACTTATGATAAGCAAATAGCTCTGTAATTTTTACAATCCTTTTTTGTTTTGTTGTGCTAAATTACATAATCTACAAATCCATTTCTTCGTTTCTTCTCCTCCCCCATTTTATCATTTCCAGCGTTATATTAGCCTCCCCACTTGCTTTCCCTACTTTTAATTTGTTAATTGTTTCTGCTACTTCCTCTCTTGTTATTTCTTGTTCATGCTCCTCTTCTGTTTCATTCTTTGTAGTGTTATTTTCTATATTATTTGTTTGGTTTCCAGTATTTCCTCCTTTCCTGTTATTAGCTTTCCTTCTTTAGTTTTTAACTTTGTTCCAGAAAATTCTAGGGTTTCCTCTAAAATTAGTTTGTAAGTCTTCTCCAAATTCTTCTTTGCCTGTAATACCTCTGCTTTTGCTTCATTTCTTTTCATTTTATATATAGCTCTATCTTCTACACTTTTTGTCTCGTGGTATTTTTTCCAAGCTTTTTTCTTTCCTTTTACCTTCTTTTTAACTTCCTCATTCCACCCTTGTCCTGTTTTTACTTTGATCAATTTTTCTTACTCCTCATATTTCTCTGGCACTTGCGATAATTTTTTGCTTTGGTATATTCCATATTTTTTCTAGTCCCTAACTTTTCACCAGATATTCTATTTCTCTTAGCTTAAAGGATAGAGATAGGTAAACTAAGAGACCCCGAAAGAAGAAAGCAGTATCAAGAGAAATTAGAAGGAAAGCTGGGAGAAAACAATCAATAAAATAAAAATTTATTTTATTTTGAATTTAGATAATTTTGAGGCAAGGAAATATCATTTTTAACGTGAAAGCTTCGATCCTGTTTTTACCTTAACTTACACATCTGATTAAGTATCAAAACAAAAGATCCCAACAAAATGAAAAAACAAGCACAATTGTTTTATTTTATTTTGTATTTCTCACAGTGCAAGAAAATGTCACTTTTAACGTGGATTTTCGATCCGTTTTTTTACAAAAACTTGCACATCCGATGAAGTATAAACAAATTGGTTGCTTCAACTTTAAAAAAGAAAAAGAAAAAACTTTGTTTAGTTAAAAATAACAGTAACCCGAGTTAGTGACTGATAATTTTTTTTAACCGAAATATGTGCCAAAAACAAACGAATTTCTGTTTTTCGTTAGCAAATAAAGAAATTGCCCTTCCGGAACAAAGTAGAAGAAAACGAAAACAATATTTTGGATCTTTGCTAATCATTTGAAATACGTATGGAAATTTCCACAATTAGCCCTTAATTGAGAACAACCGTAAACAAATAAACAAAGTGTAATAAATCATTCCCTTTCGTTAAAAAAGGGTTTTGAATTTGTGTTTACAAACGCAAAATGTGAAAACTCTAATAAATCCCTAAATAAAACAAAAATTAAAAATGGTTTTTATGACAGTTTACAAACCAAGAACTAGCAAAAATATGAAAGAAACATTCAAGTCAAACTCAAATTGTGGCGAGAACTTCCCCAAAACGTTCAATAAAGAGGAATGGTGGGAAAATCCCTCACCCAAAACCTCGTAAATGCTTAGAAAATCCCTCAAATCTCTGTTAATTCGCAGGACTGTAGCGGAAGGCTATCGAATGGCCACTACAGGGAAATTATAGATAAGATGTAAATTCCACAATTGGCAGATTATTTCCTCTAAAGAGTCTAAAGCAACGTGAATTCTATTTCAATGCTTTCAATCCTTGAAGAATTTACTATTCTAAACGCCTTTTATGTAAGATTAAATTTTTTACCTGGTACCAACAAAAAAAAAAGGAAGAATGAAGCAACCTTCGTGTTTTTATGTACGAACATCTGTCGATATTCCGTTTTGGTGATTGATAGAGGCCAGCTTAATTAAAGTTTAAATTCCCCCTTTTTTATTGTTGTAAACTTTCTGAGTTTCTACTGGAAGAGAAGGCAAATTATGAATTCGGCGTTAATAATTTTTTTGTAAAGCTAAACAAAGAATAAGTGGGGTGCAATTAAGATTTTTGTAATTTAAGTAATTAAATGTGATCGAGCAGAATGCACAGAGAAATGCTGAACTCGTCTGGCCTATATTAACCAACTTAATTACTAAAATACCAAGGAAATACTTGGTACATATTTTTAGCCACGGAAGTTGAGTTTAAATAAACGCAAAATCTTAACCAGTTAACCTATTTCATGTATTACTGAAGCATCATCGTAAAGGATTTTTTAAGTTGACCTAAAAAACCATCAATTTTTAATTGTTAATCAGCTAGAAAATTCGACTTTTGTGAGTTAAATATATAAAGGGAGGTTTGCCTTCTTGAAAAGGCTTTTCAATTAAAGAAACAATATTCAGGTACTTTTATTGATGATCTCAACACCTAATAAAGCCATCGAATACGATTAATTATAATTGCCAGACAATTTGGCACCTTGACAAAAAATCTACCAAGTAACAAATTCATCATACATCACTTTGTATGTAACAGGATCATAAAAAAAACACGCATGATTCAGAATTTCTTATTCACGTTTTCTGTTTAACTTTGGCACGTGTGTTTTGAAAACGTTTCAAAAATATTTCTAAATGAGAATTTGCATTTTTGGGAGTGAACCACGATATCACCACACTTAAATATACCCAAAATTATTATTTTTGGAAAGTGCTGAGGATTTGCTTTTTGTTTAAATTCAGAATTTTTATGACTGGTTAAAATACGAAATTATTTAAACCGAAAGTGAGGAAAGCCTGGAATTTTCTCTTATTTAAAAAAGGCTGCATGGTTATAACTCAGTTTTAACAAAATTCTATTTTATTTCAACGCCTCCTTTAGGAATTCCTTGGACAAAATTTACAACGTCGTAACGGACCACTGCAAATCCAGCTTTCTTAAGGAAAGTTTCAACCCAGTTCTGTTGAATCTCCAAATATAAGAGAGGTATGAACATTTCACTTAAGTTTTTCCTGGTTTATTTAAGATTAGGAGCCTCGTTTTCCCGTATGTGAAACCCAGTCCTACATTCCTTCTTTCGTTTTGAACTTAACAAAAAAAGAGCTCAACAAAGGAAAGAAAATTCGTAAGAAATTTTATTAATTAAAAATATTTGTATAAAACGATTTTTTAGTAAAAATCCATGGAACATGCTTGCCCAAAGGATCAAATCCTTACAAAATACGCAGGAATAACTTAAACATGCAGATAAAAACATTCAAGCCCAAGAATTCACGTAATGAGCTTAATGTTATTACTCAGTAATGTTAGTTAGCCGGATGAAGCGTAAATGTAGTGAAAGTATTCGAGTTGGTTTAAAAAAAAAAAAAAGAGGAAACGTGAATGATCGCGTGGGATTCTTAAAAAGAGAAAATGATTTTGTTGTAATTGACTTGTAAGAACACAAATTTGGACAATTAAATATAATTGGTTGGGTTTTTATATTTTCATCTAGTTTACGGTTTTCATTTTTTCCTCGTTCTAAAAGCTTGAAAACAATTCAAAATTCGTACCGAACTAATCACGCCAACTTCCAAGAGTAATTTTGTAAAAATCATACCAAAAACGCCATTTAAAAAATTATAAGGAATTTATGAACATTTACAGTTAAAATAATGATTACATAATTCCATCAGGTCGTTACGTTTTTACTGAAACGCTTTCACGCCTGGAAAAATTTGATAAGTATCTTAAACTGGAACAATGAGTTGCGCTTTTAAAATTCTAAACCCGGCAACAATACATGCCAGGCAAATATATAAAACTTGAAACGTATTATTTTACCCATGGATAAAGCCTCGACGAAACGCTTTGTAAACCTGACAGGGACACCTATCTTTATGTATCGTGAATACTAAGTTTAATTTTTATATTTACTGACAGTAAGTTCGTAATTAATTAAAGAGGACATCAATATCGAAAAAGCCTCTTTTTTATATTTGTTTTAATGTTATTTTGTCGATAGCAACTCTGTGCAAGCAGCAAACAGATCAAAGAAAGCACTCAGATGGGGCCCAATCTGGTGAACAAACAATACAACCATCCTGTTTATTCAGTTATTTTGACGTCTTCAACGGCCTTCTTATAAAATTTAATTCGTATACAAAATTAATAAAATCCATGATTTTATAACAGCATTGTAGGTAAAATATTAAATCTAAACCAGGTAAGATTTAATTGTCATATTGTTCGTACCCACACGACTCCCTCTTTGATACACGTACGGTTGTTAGGTTGTGATAATTTAATAATGATATAATGCCGTAAAGTTCGCCCATTGTATTATATTTTTAAAATAGCTTCGACGTGTTCCTGTTGTTAATCAGAGATTGAATATCTCCGTAACTATTAATTACGCGAATTTATTAATACGCGCAAATACAGATTCTATTATCATTGTGGTTAAATTAAATCAGGCCCTTTGTTAATTTAGTTGATCAATATCAAGGTAACACGAGCATTGTAGAAACAACAAATTTACAGAATAACTGTTCATAACGCACATGTACAGTAACAATAACGTTAAAAACAGGTAAAATTAACTGTAAAAGAATTTGGAACACATACGAATTTATTATTTTTCGGTACAATGAAATTAGTTAAATTCAATTAGCATAATTAAATAAGGGCCATAGAACACTAAGATCCATTGTTCGACAAGTTACTATGGTTACTTGGTGATATTTATGAGCCATCTTTCGGTAGTAAACGGCGCGTTTCGTTTCCGCTGCTGTTAGTTCAGCTCGTTAAACCGGTGACTGATTTCCGCCAAGTTTTTTTCTTAAGCTCTAACCTAACAACTATAAAAGCACGTTCTGATTAGGCAATCTAAAACGAGTTTCTTTGGTGGATTCAGTGATCCGGATGTTTGTTAATTATGCAGAAATAGGGATTAAGTAGCTTATTCAGAGGCAGAATGACACCCACCACAGAAAGATTTTATGAACGACTTAGGAGGCCTTAACCCTCCTTGTTGCACGCCTCTCGTGCATTTAAAAATGGAAAATAATTGTGGAAAACCTGGTAAAGTAAAAGGTAAAAATAATAATTGTCAAATGTATCTTGCAAAATTCTAATATATTAAAGTTATGGAAATTTGGATATTCCGGGCCTGACGATTTTTTTGTGTTCGAATAAGAAAGTCAGGAGCATAGTTAAGGTCAAAAGTTTCTTGAAAACTCCTTCCTCAAACATAAGCCAACCAAAAGAATGTCCCAAAATGGCTCAAAATAAATGGAAATTGTTTGAAAATAGATACAAATTTTCAAAATATCTAAAACAAAATCATGTAACAAATTTCTTATAGATTCAAGTTAGAAGGAAATACGAAAAACTTTTAAAAATTGTTAAGGAAATTTTGATATTCCGGGCCTGGCGATTTTTTTGTGTTCGAATAAAAGTCAGGAGCAAAAGTCAGAGTTCAAAAGTTTATTGAAAACTCCTTGTTCAAACGACCCAAACAATAAGTGTTCCAAAATGGCCCAAAATACATAGAAATTGTTTGAAAATAGGCAAAATTTTCGAAATATTTGAAAAAAAATCATCTGGCAAAATGTTCATAGATTAAAGTTAGAAGGAGATATGAAAAGCTTTTAAAAATTGTTAGGAAGTTTTGATTATTCCGGCCCTGGTGATTTTCTTGTGTTTGAATAAAAAAGGCAGCAGCATAGTTAAGGTCGAAAGTTTATTGAAAACTGCTTGTTCAAACAACCCAAACAATAAGTGTCCCAAAATGAACCAAAATGCATAGAAATTGTTTGAAAATGGACAGAAATTTTCGAAACCTTTGAAACCTTGCAAAATTCTCATGGATTAATAAAGTTAGAAGGAAATACGAAAAGCTTTTAAAAATTCAGGAGCATAGTTGAGGTCAAAAGTTTACTGGAAACTCCTTCCTCAAACAACCCAAACAATAAGTGGTCCAAAATGGCCCAAAATATATAGAAATTGTTTGAAAATAGGCAGAAATTTTCAAATACGAGTATCTCGCAAAATTCTCATAGATTAAAGTTAGAAGGAAATTTTGATATTTCGAGCCTGACGATTTTTTTTTGTTTGAATAAAAAAGTCAGAGCATAATTAAAAATTCGAAGACTTCCACGGTCAGTGTCAGTAATAACAAAATGTCTTCCGGATTGGGACCGCGTCATATTGTCATTATTGAGAGTTTCGCCTCTAGCGTGGTTGACACGTTGAGATATCGTGCTGTTTTAGTACTCCCTTTTCCTCCTGAAGAAGCCCCTTAAACGGTCCCAATCCGGAAGACGTTTTGTTATTAGCATAATAAAGGTTAATAGTTTCTTGAAAAGATATTCCTCAAACATAAACCAACTAAAAAAATGTTCCAAAAAGTTCCAAAATAGCTCAAAATGCATGGAAATTGTTCAAAATATCTAAAACTAAATCATGTAGCAAATTTCTTATAAATTAAAGTTAGAAGAAAATACGAAAAACTTGTTGAAGAAATTCCGGGCCTGGCGCTTTTTGTGTTTGAAAAGAAAGTCAGGAGCGTAGTTACGGTCAAAAGTTTCTCGAAAAATCCTTCCTCAAACATAAGCCAACTAAAAAAATATCACAAAAAGTCCCAAAATGGCTCAAAATGCATGGAAATTGTTTGAAAATAGGCAAAAATTTTCAAAATATCGAAAACAAAATCATTGAACAAATTTCTTATAGATTAAAGTTAGAAGGAAATACAAAAAGCTTCTAAAAATTGTTAAGGAAATTTTGATATTCCGAGCCTAGCCCTTTTTTTGTGTTTGAATAAGAACGTCAGGAGCATAATTAAGGTTAAAAGTTTCTTGAAATATAAACATAAGCCAACCAAAAAATGTCCCAAAGAGGCTCAAAATGCATGGAAATTGTTTGAAAAGAGGCAAAAATTTTCAAAATATCTAAAACAAAATCATATAGCAAATTTCTTATACATTAAAGTTAGAAGCAAATACGAAAAGCTTTCAAAAATGATTCAGGAAATTTTGATATTTCGGCCCTAACGATTTTTTTGTGTTTGAAAAGAAAGTCAGGGGCATAGTTAAGGTCAAAAGTGTCTTGAAATGTTCTTCCTCAAATATAAGCCAACCAAAGAAATGTCCCAAAGAGTCCCAAAATGGCTCAAAATGTATGGAAATTGTTTGAAAATAGGCAAAAATTTTCAAAATATCTAAAACGAAATCATGTAGCAAATTTCTCATAAATCAAAGTTAAATGGAAATATGAAACGCTTTTAAAGATCCTCAAGGAAAATTTGATATTCCGGGCCTGGCCATTTTAAAAGTTCGAATAACAAATACAGAGGCGTATTTAAGGCTCCAAATTGATAGTTATTTAAAAGGGCAGTCCGAAATTATTTTCAAAGGCCCAGAACACCCCTTGGGCAAAAGAATGTGCCATTAAACCCCGCCCGCAACGTCACAAAATTCAAAATTCCCAGCTTAAAAGTTTGTTTATGAAACTGTTTAGGAAATATAGGGTTTTTCGATAAATCAATCATTAGTAAACAGTAGAAACCAGCAAATTTTCAACAAAAAGTTCAAGTTGTGGCTTTTCACCAGAAAATTTGTGTTTAAAATAATCTTAGCATTCTACAACTATCAAGAGTAACTTCGACTGTCATTTGTTAATTTCTCAAAAACAACGAGGGAAATTCAGAGCAGAGTAAGGAAATTCCCTAAAGTAACAAAAGAAACTAGGAAATCTAGTTTTCTCCGAATTTCCATTAGTAAAGTGAAAACAAATGTGAGTAAGCGTTTCGTTCGACAACAAACATGGAAGAAAGCGACCATTACTACTTGAACCTTCAATCGATTATATACCGTGGATGAAAAGGTGATGTGCTCGTAACAGTCAGAAACCATATTAGGGAGCTGTAATTTGTAGGCTGACTGAAATTTAACGGTTCTGTCGTTTAATCGACTATAAACGTCCTTCCTAAAGGATTATTCATATCCAAAATCTATAGGAAATTAAGGATTATCCGAGATAAAGTGGAAATAAAACAGTTATTATTCATAAAATATTACCTTATTGTTTATACGGTTTTGTGATCTATATTCTGCTAATACTCCTAATAATAAAGTTTCCTCGTTGGTTAAGCCCGAAAATTAATTTTTGTCAGTCCCGAAACGAAACGTGGGCATTCATCAAAATGTTGTTACATAAAAGTTTCCCAGTTTTAGAATAGACATGGAAAATACATGAACTACCTACTGGTGAAATGTCAAAGGGTGTTTATGGGCGTGTATCAAGTTTCGGGATGCTTAAAAAAATAAGGTGATCTCCCCTCTGGCTTTTGAATATTCTCTGGAAGCCTTTGATATTTTACAAACTTGTTTATTTAAACTTTTGTAAATACCTTTGAAAAATATTTGAATGTTCGCTTTCATTTCAGTAATTTACACAAAGTTTTTATACATATTTTAATCATGTTTGGCATTTGAAGGAAAGTCCTTAAAAAAAGGTCTGAAATTTCCTAGAAATATTTCATATCATACTTGTATGGTATTGAGTAACTAAAATATTAAAAAAATAGGCTGAAAAATGTTATGTCCTGATGTTTATACGTTTTTCAAAAAGCTAAATTATTCAGCACCTCTTTCCTGTTTCATTAACTGATCTGTAAACACTAAAATACTGTCAGTTTAAAATACACAAACTAAAAGCAGATGATTATTTTAAGTTCCGAGAACCCGTTTTTAAATTCTGTAAATTTATAAATGGAGCACTGCAAATGCTTTTGGTATGTACGAGCGAGGATAGTAAAATGAATAAAGACGATGGTGACAATTTTCTGGCGGTTATTAACGACAAACCATGTTAAATTAATAGAAATCGATGTAGCTGGCGTGGAGAAACGATTACGTAATGATTTTGTTTTCATATTTTTTTAAATTCTTTTCACGTATTAAATTTGCCAAATGTTTTACGTTTTCATTAATACTGATTTGTTTGACTTTTATCAGAAACTTGGTCAGAATGTGATGTAATGACGTAATGAGCTTAAAACAGAGGTGGCCGTTCCTTCTTTCGCTTGTACCAAAACAAACGCAACTGTCATTTTGACAGTTTTAAGTCGAGGTGACATTTTAAACAAAAGCTTGGGCACCTTTGTCATAGCGTTTTGTAACACTTTTACTATTTAATCCTCTTGTTTGGTTATTTTTTATTATAACTAAAATTTCGGGTGATTTTCCTTTCTTCCTTGTTGACAAACATACCAATCTATAAGGCACGAAAAATGCGATTTTAATCAGTATCGATTTTCTTTTTTCTACTTTAATGGAGGCTTGGTAAAATTCTAACTTAAAATTATAGTAATTTCAGAACCTGACTTGATGAGCTTAAAACAGAGGTGGTCGGTCATTCATGCCTTCTTTCACCTGTATGAAAACAAACGCAACTGTTATTTTGACAGTTTTAAGTCGAGGTGACATAAACTTAAGCAAGGCCATCTTAGTCCTAACATTTTCTAACACTTTCAGTTTTTATTAATTCTTGACTAAAATTTTCAGTGATTTTCCTTCTTTTCCTGTTGATAAACATATAAACGACCTTAAAACCCAAACATGTTTGATGTTTGGGTTTTAAAATCTCGAATGGTTTTACATTTTTCTAGGGGCTTGGTAAAATTCTAACCTAAGAATTATAGTAATTTCAGAACGTGACATGATGAGCTTAAAACAGAGGTGGTTGTGTCTTCTTTCACTTGTATGAAAACAAACGCAACTGTCATTTTGGCAGTTTTAAGCCGAGGTAACATTGTAAACAAAAGCTTAGCCATAGCCACCTTTGTCCTGGCGTTTTCTAACTCTTTTACTCTTTAATCCATACAGCATGAAAAAATGAGACGAATACGTAACATTGGAAACAGAGAAATCTAAATATTAAAAATATGCACTCTCCTGCTGAGTGAGCAATGAAGGGATTTTAACCACAAACAAGAAAGCGTACTTATATAAAATGTATGACATATTCCGTACTTTACAGTGCCATGAATGTGTAGGAAGAAGCTTTTTACTGATAACTCAGCGGGAGAGAGGTTGATTCCCATTCGTAGACGTTGCTAGATTAGCATTCCACCGTTTTGGACTTCCTTGCTTCGCCAGTTTCATAAAGGAATAATTAGCGATTAGTTATAAAAATACAGAAAACGATTATGATTTATCGCCGACATCTCAGTTAGCAAACACCGAATAGCAACGACGAAAAAAATTGATGCGGTCGTTAATGTAACCGGTTTATTTTGAACTGGAAACGTGACAGGCGATTCACCTACAAGCTAATTTTAAAATTTATCTCGAATTTTCGATTTTCTTTTCTTTTGTTTTTGGTTTGATGTGTCGAATATTTGGCGATAGAACATAGAACGCTTTGCTCTCGTTTCCTGCAGAACAATATCGCCAGAGAAGCTCATAAATGTTAACTCTAATGTCATTTACAAACACAATGGCTCATAAAACACACATTGACTTAATAACTTTGACAAATCTATATTTATTGTATCTTTGACATTTCTGTTGGATCGATGAGGAAGAGCTTTAAGAAAGTTTAAAAATATAGTTTGACTGTGATGTGGAAGGGAACATGCTCAACAAAAGAACAGTATTTGATTTTATTTAATTATTCACAGGCCCTCTCTCTTTCTCTCATCCTTTGTATAGGGATGTGTAGGCTAATACTAAAATAATAAAATTTGCAGGCCCAAAATAAGTTCTGAACCAAAAAAGGTGCGTCTCAAAATGCATTAGGTACAGTTTAATTTAATATTATTTATGGCCTTTTTTAATATGAATTGGCATGTGTGAAGATGCATAGTTCATCCTAAGCCAACTTATTTATAATGAATAAATACTTAATATCCGTTAGTCAAGCACGTTGTGCTCACTTTTTTATTAATTTTATTAGCTATAATTTCCTGTTATTAAATCCACGAAATTTCTTGAAAAAACTGTTAACTGGATTTGTTAAAAAAAATTGTGATAACGATAAGTAAGCAATTTATCAATAAACCTATTTATAGATCTGTAAGCGTTACAATCAGCTGTTTTTGTTATGATTGTTACTGCTTTATTTCATTTTAAAAACTTTGAAGAATTTTAATTAGTTCAACAGATTTCCAGTGCCGACAAATCGATATTTAAAGAATCAAATTGCATTGTTTTAAACGTTTGGCTAAGCTAAAAACTAACTTTTTGGGGTAATTAACCCGAAACTCGTTAAATTCACGCACGATTCGAACGAAGTTGCACCATGTTACAGAAAGAAGGGATGCAAATTTGAATAGTTTTATGATTCATCGACAACAAAGGGCGGTGTTTTATTCCGTTATAAATACATTTAGTTGAGGGGTGAGTTTCTAATTTGTGGCTCGTACACCATGTTTTATAAAATGGTCGCTGCGACAACGCACATTTTGTTTCGGTTATAAAATATTCGATTCTTTTGATGAAAAACTAAGAAAATGATTTAAATGCACAGGAAATCTTTGATTGGGGATACATAAAATTTATTTGCTTATTTAAAACGTGTTTCTGGTAATTTAGGTTAAACGTTTCGAACTAACAAATTAGAAATGCCAGGTTATTAAATCAGATCTCTACAAAGACTAACTTTTGGATGAAATAAACAAAAGTCTGGAAAATTCTCAGCTGATTTATTCAGCAATTCCGAGTAGCTTTTGAAGATAATTTAATGTGACTGACAAACAATTAAAAATTAAAACATGACTAACATAGTCGGCTATTTTTTCCTCCAACATATGCATACAAACAAAACACGCTCTTGGACATTCAAATCGATTCAAACACTTTAAAACTTATCCATGGACGGATTGTCAGTATTACAAACTTTTAATGATTAGAAAGTAGAGAGATATTTACGTACAACGTACACATCAAATTGAATTCCTTTAAATTGCTCGCCGAACTTGCTTCTTTATATACCTACAAGAAACAATCGAAGATGTTTTCACAAAAAACAAATGAACCGCAATAATTTTCCGTGGCAGTTTTTTCTATTGTTATTGGAGACTTCTGACTAAAAATGAGTGTAAATCAGAGGTGGCCTTGTCTTCTTTCACGCAAAAAAACAAATGAACGTTTCAGGAAAAACAAACCTTCATGGCAATTCGAATTAATTTCACTTATTGTACGTTCGTGTAATCTCGTGTTATTCTAATTTTGATTCGTCAAGCAAAATTGGCGTTGCAAGCAAATTAAACCAACTTTCGCTTATCTCCATTAACAGATACCTAAATACTAAAACGTTAATGCAACGAGGATACCGAAGCTCGTTACGAACGCTATGAATTAATAATGTGATCAATTTTTAATTTTAAAAATCCTTTTCTTCACAGAAGAAAAAAGTTTGATTAAACCAGATTCTAATAATTCATAATCCAGTTTGAACTTATGACGTGTTTTAGTTGCGAAGACGTAATGGGCGTGCTTTTTCTAGAACGATTCAGAGAACGGATCTTTATAATTATAACGAATTTGTTACCTTTTACGAAGATTTTGATAAAGCAAGGAAGTATATTGTAATTTTGACCTACTCAACAACCGTTAAGTTTGTTGGCAAAACAAAAGAAAAAGAACGTGCTTCGTGTGTGTGTGTGTCTTTCTTGTTTGGGCAATTGTAGGAGGAATTTCGAAAATCTAAAAACAGCAATAAACCCCCACTTGTTAATTTTGCAAAGATAAAGCGGCCATCAAGTACACTCAGTTCCAAAATTAGAACGCCGAAACAAACGAATTCGAAAACTTATCTCGATTGTTATCTGACGTATTATTTATTGATCATAGCTCGTTTGTTTTTTTTATTTATTTTGTCATTTTTGTAACTACGATCGGAAATTTTATGATTTTGTTTTGTTGGATTCACTTATCGGAGTTGAAAGTTCTAGAATTAGAAATTTGCGTAATTTAATCGATTATAGATAGATTACGCTTGTGTTTCTGTTGTTTTTTTTCAGCGTACGATTTATTTGGATCGGTTGGAAAACGGTGAGTTCAAATGTTTTTAATAAACCTTAAGGAGCATTAGCGTTCGCAATGAAGCAATTACGGAGTCGTTAGCGAGATCTTTACGTTATAGAATTGCCATTGTACAAAAATATACCGCTAAACGTTGGTACGAACAACGTATGCACGCAGCTGTTCGATGGGAATGCATTTTGAAGAGCTTCCCGTAAGGAAAAAGAATCCGTTTTCGAGTTTCTGATAATCTTGCCGCGTTTATGTTTACAAAACGGGCGGCCGTAGTAAATATTTACTATTTTGCATCCCGAGTTATTAAAACTAAACACGCTATTTGCGGGAGTAATTTAATCGGTTTTAATTGATTAACATCGGTTTAAAGTAAGCATTATTAAATAACGATAACTGAATGAGAAGAGTATGTCATCAGCGCAAAAATACTTATAAAGAGAGATACTTACGTGCGAGCCGAAAGATAATTATCCAATGAGATCATCGAAGTGTAGGTAACAGAAGTGAATTCGAAGACGTCTACACTCACAAAAATGTTACACAAAAAGCAATTAACAATGAGCGTTATTTAAATGGGTTCTACGGCACGTACACGTGAGTTTCCGAGTGTTACGCACTCTCGGCACCGCCAGGGATGATTTGGCTCCGATTATGAGTGATTCCGGGTGCAAATTACTCGATTTCGGGGGTGTTTTACGGATCAAGAGCGCTTGCCGTCACAAGATGGCCGGACCTAGGCTTGGTGTCAGTCCGATTGCTTGCCAACCCCCCTCCCGCTGTGCACGGAACCCCCCGTAAACGTCCAAAGGTTTTCATTCTCGCTTCTCTGCCCTCTTCGTCGCACAATGTACGTGCAGTTACATCGCAGGCGGGTATACACTAGAAAAATTACGCTGATTACTCATTTTTCTGCGTGTGCTGATAAGAAACGCGATTCCGTCGTGTTTTCGGGAATAGTGCGAGAAGGACACGTGTGTTTTTTTCTTCCACGATATTTTTCAGTGTCCTCTTCCTGGTGCATAGGATGTGGGCGTTGTGATTACGCAGGATGCTGCCGCGTACATAATTAATATTATTATTATTAATTAAAAACGTTTCCGTCTCTTTAATCGGAGCACAAACCGCACTGAAAAATCTACGAATCTGCGACCTTTCCGACCAAAACACCAAGGTATGGTTTATTAGATTTCAAATGTATTTGTTTCCGAAACGAGAAACACAAACCTAATTCACTTCGCCTCTTCGCTAAATCAATTCAGTCATCCCGGATTTTAGAATTTAATAAACTCTTCGATTAAATATTCAAACGTTTCTAATAATAAACTAACCAATTATCTGTTGGGGATCGATTTACTAACTTTTTTAAAACACGTCATGTTCGTAAACTTTTGTTATTATCAAGCGATGCTCAATAATACCAGTTAAAAGATTATAATTTTGTAACAGATTTCTAGCACCGCCATGCAAAAATACGATAAACAAGCCGAATTATTGGGAAAACTCGTCGTTTTGTTTTTATCACTGATGTATAAGAGGGGAGGGGAGGAGAGAAGGTCGTTGTTACGTCTCTTTTGGAAATTTGGTTTCAGGGCGCCGAAGTGATCTTAAAACAAAAGTGCGTGAGGAGGGTGGGGAGGGGGCAGATTATTTATTTTCTACTTACAGCGCTAAATACTTAAGAGGTGTAAATATTTGTAGTATTTCAAATTGACAGGTATTTAAACGAGAATGTTGGCCTTTTTATAATTGTTAATTGTCAAACTTGCTACAACAGACTTTTAGAAGAAATAAAAAAGATTTTGTCTTATTTTTGGACAGATATAGAAATAAATAAGGGGAATCTTTTTTGATTAACTTCTGAAATTAAGTATTTCAAAGATTAGAAGAATCCTTTTAAATGAAACATCTTGCAGAATGTAAATCATATTAATTAATAAGAAAGGCCTATTTTCGAACGTGTTTTGTTGAAAATAGAATTTCTTATAAGTCAAAATTTTGAAAACAAATTCGGGCACAAACAGAGATTTTTTGAACATTCTTGAAAGCTTATTTGTAATCTTTAAAACATAAGACATAAAACATAGGTTTTTCAAATTTTCCAGAATTCGTATGAATTTTCACGAATTGAAGCCTAAACCTAATTTGTTACTTAAAATTAGGAGCTAATGCCAATTTACTAATAAATTTGCATATTTAGAAATGCGGACTCTTTAAAAACTTTTTTTGCATTTTGACAAAAAAAGTGGACTTTTTTTATTAAAAAATCATAAAGAAAGCAACACTTTTTTTAACTATTTAATTTTACATTTTGCATTAAGTAAGTATGCTTTAAATAAAATATTGTAAATTGTCAGTTTGACAACTGTAAATTCTCAAATCCTTTTTATCCTATTTTGAGGGATTTAAGATGTCAAAATGCAAAAAAATATTGTGTACAACTCGTATGAAAGCATCTTTTTTTCACTCGTTTGATTGATGCACTCCGGCTTCGCCGTCGTGCATCAAACTTCAAACTCATGAAAAAAAGTATTGCTTTCATTACTAGTTGTACAAATAACTATTGCCGATTCCAAAAAAGGTGTAAGATAGGTATTTTTATGTTATCTACCTAGCCATGAAACAAAATAGCGACGATGTTAAACAATTATTAAAAAATAGTTGTGACATTTAGAAGTAGATGTGCTGCGGTTTCTGGAGATTTGGGAAGGTTTACTCGTTTACTTCTTGATAAAATGAGTGAAATTAGGGTGGAACATCGCAGTGTCATAAAGTTCCTTACAAAAGAAGGCAATGGCCCTAAAATTATTCATGAAAGTTTGGTGGCTCTGTATGGGGAACTTGAACCATCTTATTTTCACGTTAAATTTTGGTCTAAACTCTTTCGATGGGGTAGAGAATCAATTAACGATGACCCAAAGTCCGGACGACCCGTGGAAGCTCTAACTGATGGTGCGAAAAGTCAAAAATTTGGTACTGCAAGATTGGCGTTTAAGGGTCCAATGACGTCGGTATATCCGAGTCATGACGATTTGGGTAGGAAGAAGGTGCCTGCACGGTGGATTCCCTGATTGCTTACACCCGAGCAAAAACTGTTGAGAAAAGAAATTTGTCAAGAAAATTTGGCTATGTTGCAGAGGAACAGAAATCTTTTTTCTCGAATTATCTGGGGGATGAGACCCTCTAAACAGGAATCCATGCAGTGGGTTCGTAAGGACTCCACCACTAAAAAAAGCCAAAGCACAATTTTCTGAAAAAAAGATGTCAACACTTTTCTGGGATGCTGAAGAAGTCTTGCTTATTGAATATATGCCGAGGGGGTCTACTATATCTATGGAAACACAATTCTTTCTCTTTTATTCTTATGCCCTTCTGGGCGTCGGATCTCCTTTTATCTGTCCACCCACTGTGTCTTATCTAATTGTCCTAAGTCTCGCACTCTCACCATGTGGGAGAGAGGTGTCGCGTTAACGGAACTGTCAGACAACTAATCCGAGTACTGACGAGACAACGAAGCTTAACTCTCTTGATCGCACTTAACTGGGGTAGCTAGGTAGCTACCGCAATTCGGGACCTGGAAACACAATTCAAAATTTAATGAAATCTGAAGGAAAACGATAATTTCCTGGTCTATAAGGCAAAGTTCAGCAGATGATCAATGACTGTGAATTCGTAGAGTTAAGGTATCCACCTTATAGCCCTGACCTAGCTCCGTCAGGCTTCTCTTAAAAATGCATCTCAGGGGAAAGCGTTTTTCATCTGATGAAGCACTCAAAGAAGCTGTAGAACAATATTTTGCAGAGTTGCTGAAGAATTTTTTTCTGGGGGTATGGGACATTTGGAAAAAAGATGAAATAAGTGGATAAGTGTTGAAGGGAGTTACGTAGAAAAATAGAGGGTTGTTAATGTGATATGTGTTTTTTTCATGGCTAAGTAGATAACATAAAAACACGCCCTCGTATATTTAAACAAAAAAATCCCAAAAGGCTTTTCTAAAACTTTGAAATATTTTCAAAACCTCACAAATTTTTCAAATTTTAAAGGATATTAACAATTCGTAGATACTAATTTTTACAAACAGAAACACAAATTTCCCAAAAAATATTTTTATAACCTTTAAACATTTATAAAACCTGTTTTTGAAGTTTCACAACATTCTAAAATTCGAACGAATTTCTACTGAAACTGAAATGCGTGAAATTTAAATTTTTACATAAAAATTAAGAGCTTTTAATAAATGTTTGCTCTTCAATGCCAAATTATGGATAGTTTCGGATTTACAGTTGCAGATTATTTAAAAGCTTTTTTCTAACACTAATATCTTATACTGTTTCTATGGTGCATAAGAGCTCACTTGTTATGTTTCCTTTAAAATACGCTTTCTCTATAAAATACGTCGTCAATAACAACGTATTTTATAGGCCTTTAAATACGTCGTTACCTAGCAATCTGCGCATTTTGTGCATTATGACGCGTCTCAAATAATAATTTATTAAAATTTCTAATAATATATTAGTGAAAAAAAATGTCTGATATTAGTGTTAGAAAAAATCTTGAAGACAACTCGTGTTTTATAGTTTAAAAATCTCGGTCTATCAAATCCTCGGCTCACTTCGTTCGCTCGGATTTGAACTACGACTTTGATTTTTAAACCTTCTATAAAACACTTGTTGTCTTAATAGCTATAAAAGGCCTTTTACAGCTGACGCTATTTTCCTTCTCTCGACCATCTTTTCAACTCTTGTTTGTTCTACCGGTCGCCATCTTCTACTCCTCTTTTTTACATGGCCTCATTCACCTCGTCTTTCCAGTATCTCCTCGACCTGCCTCTTTTTCTTCTTCCCATAGGATACCACTCCGTTATCCCCTTAATCCCTCTTCTGTCGTCGCTTCCTCTTAAGTATATGGCCATACCATTTCAGCTTTGATTCTTCTATTTTACTTGATATATCCTTGTCGATTCCCATTCTTGTTTCTAATCTCCTCATTTGATATTCTGTCTGTGCGTAGTTATAACTCTGCAACATCTTCGCCTATATTGTTTTCTTATAATAATTTCTTATAATAATAATATTTCTGCCCCATAGATCATAATAGTTACTCTATATCATTGCCTTGTATATTTGTTGTTTTGTATATTTTGTGATATGGTTGTCCCAGAGAATCTAGTTCAGTTGTTTTATGTATGTTCTGTTCTGGTTTGATCCAATCTGGCCCGTATTTATTCTTCCGCAGATCCATTTTTAGATATTGTAACGAGACGCGTCAGCGGTCGGTGGGAGCACTTGTGATTTCGGTCGTATGCGTTATCTGCCGATAGAAGCGATTATGTCATCGTCTGGTAAGATGTCGAATATTCCAGATTGGTGCGTTCTTGAAGGTAATAGGTGCGTTTCGTTTAGCGAGCAACCAGTCTACCTACAACAGTCTACCAGTGCGAATATGTTACGCGTAGGAAAAACTATATAACTGTTTAAATTGTTGTTTCGTGTTAGTTATTACGTTGTTTAAATTTGTTAATAAATAATTCACACCGCTGACCAAATTTTATAACCAATATTATACTCCCTAAGTATTTAAATTTGTCTGTTCCTCTAATTGTTGTATTATCATTTACTTCTAGATTTTCTATCGTATCTTCTTTTGTTGTTAGATATTCGATTTTTTGGAAATTGATGTATTCTTCCTAAAGTTTTCTAACCATGAATGCAAGGTCCTCCTCGTCTTGCGCTATAACCACCTGGTCAACCGGAAAGCTCAGGGTAGATAGTCATCTGGTACTGGGACTCCCATTCCTCCACGTTTTCTTTTCCATTGTTTAAGAATGTATTTTAAGTAAATTTTGAATAATGTTGGTTGCTTAGTCTGTGCCCTACTTTGATCGTTACTGAATTATTCTTATATAGTATTTCTACTGCCCTGATCATTTCTTTGTCCACTCCCATTTTTTCCATTGCTTTCCATAATTGTGTTTTAGGTATTACGTCATATGCTTTCGTTATATCTATGTCTAAATGCTAGATGGGCTTCTCTGTTTTTGGCTTTCTTCTTCTCTATTAATTGTCTTATTGTACATACATATATATATGTGGTCAATGCGTTAATGCAAGATTTTCCCGCAGTGAATCCTGCTTGGTCATCTCCAATTTTATCTTGTTGTATTATCTTCTATTTTTTATTATTTTTTCGTACAATCTTCCTATGGTTGAGATTATGCTGATGCCTCGGTAGTTGGAACATATTCTACGGTCGCCCTTCTTAAAGATGGAAATTATATAAGCTTCCGTTCTGTTTATAATTTTTCACCATTGAGAGCCTTCTGAAACATGTTTTTTAATATTCGGAAGATCTTTTCCGATCCGTATTTAATCAGTTCGTTAACGATCCCTCCTGGTCCCGCTGATTTATTATGTTTTAATGTTTCTATGGCCTTTTTTACATCCTCGTATTGAAGTTCCATTTGCATCTGTTCGCTGTTATTCTCTACTTTGTCGTTGTTGAATGTTGTTTTGTAACAACGGTGCTGTCAATAACTGTCGCTAGTACTCTTCCCATTCTTTTTCCTTTTTTCTGTATGCGCTTTCTCTCTTGTGTTTGCCTTTAGGGCCTTAATTATCCTCCACGATTCTGTATTTCTTGTACCTCCAATATATATTGTTCTATGTTCTTGCCATCATTCATTTTTTTACTAGTTCTTTAGTTTCTTCGTTCTTTTCTTTATATGCTAGTAGGTCCTCTTCTGTTTTCGTATTCAGCCATTTTTCTCTTTTATTACTTTCCTGGTTTGCTCACTGAAAACTGTGTATTGTTTATTTTGGGTTTCTTCTTCTCCCAGGGCTTCTAGAGCTGATTCAACATTGAAGATTCCATAAGAACTTAAAAACACTAAAGCTTAAACAAAAGAATTCCCAAAAAGCCTTCTCTACATGTTTTAGATATTTTCAAAACCTGGCATATTTTTCAAATTTTAAACATTCAAAATTCGTACTAATTTTTGTAAACAGAAACAAAATTTCCCAAATCTCGTGCTTTTAAATGCCAAGTTACATAAATACACAACACAAAACCTTTTAAAGCCTTTTTAGCTTTTCAAAGCTTTTTTTCAGAGCTTAATTTGTAAGGTTTCAAAAATATGTCTGAAATTCTTCTTTATAATTATTTAATTTCTAAACTGAAAAGTAAACCAAAACTAAAGTTGGCTTTAATTTTCAGGAGCAAACAAATATCAAAAGCTCTGCCTCGATTGTAAATCTTTATAGGGTTTTAAAAGCGTACGAAAGCTTTTGGAGCTTCTGTAGCGCTAGATTTTTAAGTTTTTCCAAATATGTTGTTTGGTTCTACAACTAAAAACTGAACCAAAACCAAAATTCGACCGAATTTTCATGTGCTAACAAATATTAAAAGCTTCGCCTGAAAACGGTTTACAAAAACCGAAAATTTCCAACAACTTTTTCAGATATCTTATCCTTATTTTGACCTATAAAGTGCAAAAAAGCTTCCAAAAGGTTTTTGTATGCTGAAGTTTCAAATTTAAATAAATTCAAAAGATTTTCAAAATTTCTTATTTGATTAGATTTGGTCGACTTCTAAATTAAATCAAAAACCAATTTTCAGGAGCAAACAAATATTAAAGATTTTGCATTGAACTTTTAGTTTTCGGTTTTCAAGCACCACAATTTTCAAAAAACTTACTGTTATTTATAAAAACATTCACAAAGATAAGAAAGTCGGAAAACCTTTACAAACTCGACTAAATTTCCAGAAATCCTCACAGCGTTCTAATTTTCACATTCCTGTTCAATATTCGAGCTCTTAAACGACCCTGAAAGTTGTTTGGACTTCACAAATCTTCCGGTATTTTCTGTTTTAACACTTTCTACGAAAGTTTAGAATGTTTTACACGTTTCATTGTTTTCAAATATCTTCTTGTAAATAATAAAGAAAAAATAATAATTTATGTAATTCGAGGTTTTTATAGCGATTCTTTTATTAGTAAATTTCCGAAATCGAAAGTTTTCGTTCATGTTCCTTAAAACCCAAAACTAATAAAAGAACAAAGCCCCAGATTTACTAAAGCTTGAACAAAGTGCACCTAATCGATGGCGCAAATATTAAGAGCTTCTATTATGAATGAAGCGCTCGAAATATAATTTTTCATTAAAGATTTCGCGTTAGCTCGTTGTTTTTTTCAAGATTGTTAAACCGAAAATCGATGTTTACGAATTGACATATCCATCTATTAATACATGCCTGTAATTATACATACATAATTTCGACTTTTAGTAATTTGCTTCGAAAGTGGTTATTTTCAGAATGTTATTTATAGATTTGTTATTTTTACTATTTTGGCTATTAATAGAACTTAAATTTGAATGTAAGATTTTGTTTCTATTTTTTAAATTTAAATACGAGTTATTTAGATTTAGGCAATGGATTGTTTTGTATTGTAAATCGTAACTTCGCCTATTTAAAGAGTTCCACAGGACAACTGATAATATTATCTGCAAGTAGATTAGATTTATATTTCTATCATATTTTATTTAATGGGTAATTGTTGATCCAACAGCTTCAAGTATTAAAATTAAAGTTTGTAAGTTTGTGCAGGCTAAATTGGTGAGTTTATTTGCAGTAATTTACATCGGTTTTGCCCATTTTCTGATTGATTTAATGAATGGACGTTAGTGTATTTAATTATTATTTAATTTAAGCTTGGATTTATACATGCAAAATACTTTTTGAAGAACTTCTTTTTTATTCCCGGGGTCGATAAATATTACATCGTTAGGGGTCGATAGAAAAATATAAGAGATCGCTGTGTGGGTAATATTTAATTCGGTTAACTTGGATTACCTTCATCCTGAATGACAACGCAATTAAGAGTGAATCGTGGGAATAGTGACATGAATAGAACCTGTAAAATGGAACTGGGTCATTAAAATAGTTACGGATGCCAATCAAGTAGACCAAAATGACGTATTTACGGGCGGCACGGCGGGAGCGAGATTGCAACACGTGCGCGGTTGCTTATTTACTTATACTTACACGTATTCGATCCCAGTCCCATTTTTGCGCATCGACATACAAAATTCATCTGTTGAAGAGTTGAGTAACTATAAAATAAACAATCTAAAAACTCACATAAGCGTCTTTTTTGCTTGTCCTATTATAAATACGTAACAGTAAAATAGAGGGGGTCGATAAAAAGTCAAGAAACTCTTGAAGGGGTCGGTGGTCAAAGAAGTTTGGCGACCCCTGCCTTAGAGTGTCCTGCTTTGGGGTATTCTGTTCACACGCGTGGATGGTTTCTTCTCAGCCATCTATTGTTTTCAGTTTTAGCAGTGGTGTATTCTAAACCCCATGTAGATTCGTGCTAGCTTATCTACTTATTCGTTGCCCTTTATACCTTGGTGTCCTGGTGCCCACACAAGGGAAAGTTTGTTGTGTTTTCCCAGTAGCATCACTAGTTTCCTATGGCATTCCAGTACAACCCTCGAATTGAGCCGGTTTGCCATCCATACTTTTAATGCTACCTGGCTCCTGACGTAATACAGATTCGCTTACCTCTGTAAGCCCTCTGTATTATCACTTGAGCACAGGTAAGGACTGCAATGATTTCGGTCTGAAATACTGTGGTATACCGTCACAGATTTATGTTTATCGCATTCTCTGGTCCTGTTTCATATATTCCTAGACCTGTACCATTGTCTGTTTTGGATCCATCTGTGTACCAGATTTCACCATTAATTTGATCGAGGAATTCTTCCTTTTCCCACTCTTCCCGTTATGGTAGGTGTATTTTGAAAGGTTTTTTAAACTCAAAAGACACTTTTGTTTTGTCTGAATTCATATGTAATGTAGAATTTTGTCTGATTATGTTAAAGATTTTCATTTCCTTGTGTTTCCAGCCGATATGCCCCCCATTTTCGCCTCCGCCTTCACCCGTAAGTGTAGTGGTGGAAGATCTAGTAGGACTTCTAATGTAGCTGTCGGAGTTGAGTTCATTGTCCCCGTTATTCCTAGACAAGCTGTCCTTTGTTTTTAATCCATTTTAGTTTTATTGATTCATTGATTCGATCGTAGGTACAATCACTCGGGTATATAACCAGTGGGCTAGAGGAGATTGTAGCCCCATGTTTTTCCAAACGTGCTTCTGCAGGGCCAGAAGGCCCAGTAGGCTTTGTTGGTTATATGTTCAATGTATGGCTTGAACTTAAGTCTGGTGTCCAAGAGAACCCCTAGATACTTAACTTTCTCTACTTTTTGAATTGGTTTACTATACAGCTTTAAGTACTTACATGAGTATTTATTCCTTCTTGTGACTGCAAGAAGTGACGTTTTTTCCGGATTGACTTGTTGCACCATCTTCCCACGGTATTCAAGACGTATGGATGTATGTAGGTGATATCATCTGCATATCCTTGTGCATAAAACCCTTTCTGATCTAGTTCTCGCAAAACCCCATTCAGCACCAGGCATCACAGTAGAGGAGACAATACTCCCTCTTGCGGATAGCCCCTAGTGGCCGACACCCATACGGTTTCTTCGTTGAGTGAGGTACCTACTTATCATTCTGCTTTTAAGCATTTTTCCTATCCATCCGCATGTCATGGAATGAATTTCCCTCTGCGTTACAGCGCGCTGGATTGATTCAAAGGAGGTGATATCCAAATCACCCTCTATATCTAGGAGAACTCCTATCCTAAAGTCTTTGAAATTATAAAAAAATATTTAAAAACCTAAGTTTGTGCTTAAAAGCATAATTTCCAGAGCCTTTATACCGTTTTTTTGAATAATTTCGCCTGTTCTGCACAATAACCGTTCATAGTATAAACTCACTTTATTGTTGTCGGAAAATCGTTATCCTCTGAGCCATCTTTTGAGGTTTGGAAACAAATGGAAGTCAGACGGGACTAAATCGGTGAGTAGGACGGATGATCCAACAATTCAAATCTGAGTTCATGGATTTTAGCCATGGAAACCGTTGACGTCCCTTCAGTTCATCATTTTTGAAAATGCTTGCACTTGCGTGATCAAACAATAACCTTACAATCCACTGAGCTGAAACTCGGCAAAGGCTCGTTTGAAGGATCTAATTTTGATTTTGATCAAACAACTCTCGGCCCCGTAATATAAAAAAAAATACACCGATTTTTTGTAGTTATTAACATTCGAAACTCTTACATTTCACTCTCAAGAAAACCCTTTAATTAATCCAACAAAAAAGAGAAAGAACATCCATCAGGTTCTTCGTACGAATTCAATTTCAAACCACTGATGCTAAAATACACAAGAGAAAACAGGAAAATACTAATCAGTTTGGAAAAGACTATATTTAATTACATAAATATAACAAGTAACAAAGTGAACCGAGATATAACAAAATGAAAGCCTTTTGATGTTGATGTTAGTCAAAGCTAAATTAGATTTGGTTTATATATCGTGAAAAAGGCTCCTTTCCTTTTCATATACTTTGTAAATGACATTAAATACTCGCCGGATCTACAAAAATTAATAAAAATATACGAAAAGTAAATCATATTTTCGTGGAGAAGCATTGAACTCTTGTTATCTGTTAATATATTTGGGGGTTGTTTATTTTTTGAAAGTATAAGAAGGGAACTTTTGAAAACAACTGAGGTGTGGGGATTACGACAGTATTTATTTATTTATTTGTTAGTTAATTTCGTTTTAGGGTTTGTCTTTGTTCGAAGTTATTCTTGATTATTATTTCTTGCAGTTGTGAATATTCTATTATATTATTATTATTATTTTTACATATAATTTCCTTTAGAAAGTCAATGATGAAGTTGTCATTTACTGATAATTAAAACAATCACTTTTTACATAAATGCAGTAATAACAAGAACGATAATAATTATAATTCTAGCACTTCTTACGTTTTTGCCATGTAAAGAAGCTGGCTTTGGCAGATTGTTATTTTATAAAAATATAGGGTGGTCGACTTGTCATTGACCAATCTGCTGTGTTTATTAAAGTACAGAGAGTTCAATAAAAAAGTTCTTTGCCTATAAATGGTCCACCATTCAGCGTTGTTAACAATTTATAGCCGCCTTTTTGTTTTCACCAACAGTATCTTTTGTTTTTTAAATGAAACACCCTGTATATTTCTAGGTAAGAGGGTTCCACATTAAATTTTGTTCATATTAATACGTTGCAAGTAAGTTTATTTATATTTAATGTATTTATTTAAGACCCAAAATCAGGCATTTGTCTCATTAAATTCATTAAATTGCATGTAAAAATTAAACACAATAAAGAAAAACGTAAGATAGAGATATAAAGCAATTAACAGAAAACAAAAGGTGGGCATAAATGCTTTTTTATAAGGACTTTTTATAAATATTTCAAATCAGACTTCAGACTCCATATCAGGTTTAAACATGTGGGTGTTCTATGTGGTAAATAATTCTTTTGGAGCATGTAGACGATGCGCTCTGAACAAGAGTGGAAGCAGAAGTATTTAGTTTTTAAAATGAAATTGTTTGAGAAAGCCAGTAAAAGATACTTAGCGTAGGCAAAGTACGTATTAAGGAGGGCTTTTCTAGGAAGGACGCCGTTGGTGCATTACCTTAACAAAGACTTGCACCTTGCACTGCGGACGCTGGAAATTCCGAAAGAAGGGTAAACAAGTACAAGAATTCTAAGGAATTTAGTAAAGTATGTGGTTAAGATGGATAGAAATAGAATAAAGAGAAAGATTATAATGAATTTACAATACATTAAATCAGGGTTGATGTGGGACACAGTAGTCCCCACAAACAAAAATTTCTTCTTAATTGTAGCCTCAATTGTAATCCTTATTTAATTAAAAAGTGTTACATTCTTGATATTTTTGAGTCTTAACAATGGACTTCTTCCAGCATTCTGCTGTGTTTCTTCGGTTGCTCTAAATTTTTGATGGAGTGCTAATATACACTGACCGGCAAAATTAACGCATAATTTTATATAACATAATATTTTATTGTAAAATTCTGATTAACAGCTATGCAAATATGACAAACAACAGAGGGTGACTTAAAACACCTAAACTGTATAACTAGTCCCGTATACACCTTCTTCTTCCACAGCGTTCCTCTTTTAATGAAAAATGTAATAACTATGATTGAACACATCAAGAAGAATCAACGGATTTAAATGAACCAGAAGCAATGTTTACTTGATTTAATATCTTGCATGCCTTCCTCGGGCTTGTATTACTGCTCGGAGACGTCGTGGCATGCTCATGATGAGATTGCGAACGAAATCTTGCTCTATGCTTTCCCATTTCTCTTGCAGCAACTCACGCAGCTCGTGCAATGAAGTAGGCCTTGGTCTTCGAGCATATAGTCGTCTCTTGACATCATCCCATACATGTTCGATTGGATTCAAGTCGGGACTACAAGCTGGCCAGTTCAAGCGATTAATTCCAACTTCATTAAGTAGGTAGTAGTGAAAACGGCGACGTGAGAACGCGCATTATCCTGCATTAACAAAAAGTTGCCTTCGATACCAGCTGAAAATGGCAACACATGATCTTGGAGAACATCTTCAATGTAGGAATGTGCGGTCACACTGGGTCTATGAAAGACGACAAGATCTGTACACGCATTCAAAGAAATGCCTCCTCAAATCATGATAGAGCCACCTCCAAAGCGGTCCCTCTCGACAATTGCACACTCGGCGTAGCGTTCACCTGTTCTCCTCCAAACCCTCTGACGTCCATCAGCACCCTTCAGTGAAAATTGGCATTCGTCTATAAAAAGAACTTTCTCCCAATCTGCTATTACCCAGTTCACATACTGTCCGGTGAAAGCTAATCGAGCGGTCCGATGTCGTCTCAAACGAACAGGGCACATAGTGGGATGTCTGCCGTGGAGATTTGCTTCTCCTAACCTTCTCCTCACTGTCCTTTTGCTTATTCGTATACCTCGCATGGTTTCAGGGTTGTCCTGAAGCTCTGGAGCCGCCAGAGTGCGGTCGCGCAGAGAATTAAGTTGCAAAAAAGCGGTCATCTACCGCCAAAGTCGTCCGCTTGCGGCCCTGTCCTCGTATTCTTCCGACTCTACCAGTCTTTCTTAGATGTCTATGAAGTCGCGAGATTGTTGACTGATGGACTCCCAGCCGTATTGCAACATACTGCTGACTTCTTCCTTCTTCCAACAACGTGGTTGCTTACTGTATTATCACGACTTAAAACTGGCATAATTATCAAGCGAACAGTAAAATCCGAAACTAATAATGACAAAAAATGGCAAAGATTACTCGACGGTCAAAGATCGAGGCTTTTCAGCGTAAAAAATCAAAGCCAATATACTGAAACGCATACACTGTAAGCCAGTACAAAAACACGATGCAATAATTAACTATGTATAACAAGCCCGTGATTGGTTTTCATTAACAGAAACAATTCTGATAGATGTCTACTTTGATATTTCTGAAACCTCTAATTGAAATTTTTAGCTGGCTGCAAGTTGTACTACATTTTATCGCAAAATATCTTGTTTTTTTAGATTATGCGTTAATTTTGCCGGTCAGTGTAGTTTACCTTTCAGGAAATACCATACAAAGAAATGAGCATCGAGCAAACTGAAAACTACAAGGTGGTCTGATAAATTTTTGCCAAACCTATTTTAGGAAAGTAATTTTCTGTTAAATAAGAATATACAGGGTGTTCTGTAACAAAGAGAAAATTTGGGTGTTTGTACAAGCATGACTTAACAGCTTCTTTAATTTAATTATTATTCAAAATTAACGAAATCTACTTATTTAATCAAAATTCGAATTTATATGGCAAATAACACATTAGTAAATAAGAACTTGATGCTGACTCTTTTGTAAACTTATCAAAGGTTTTGTGCAAGTCACCTTAAATATTAAATACAGCAAACAGTAGATTATTGACTAATAGAAAAGTCTTCGTAGCTTTCTTTATCATTTTCAATAATAAATCTGCCATGGCGGATTAATACAAAGTTGGCCCTGTATTTGCATACATGTATCGTAAAATCAGCAACTACGGAAGGCTTTGCGAAGTGTTTAGACGTTTATATTTTTATTGGTTTTGAGTAAGAAATTTAATATAGGTTTATTTGGTCTAGTGCTATAAAGGGTACAAATTTTGGTGCCAGAAAAGTAGGGTCGAACGTCAAACTTTTCGTATCTTCGGTCATAAACCTTCTCAGTACATGTTGATTGATGAAAAGTTAGCCACCCTGTATATACAGACTTCTTCACTTCTTATTAGATGAGCAAACTCGTAAAAATAACAGAGTACAATATTCCAGGTCAATTTTTACATTCCCTATTAACCCCCTTTTTTGTGTATGGGTAATATTGGATCGTTTCTTCATTTCATACTTTATTATACAAAGTTGTTAACAAATGCAAGCCATTTTTCCTAAGTTCTTTGCCATTTCTGATGTTATTCTTGTTGCTTTTCCCCTTTTTAGCTTCTTCTACTTACTTTAGCATAGAGACTTGGACGATAAAAAAGAATATAGAAAGAAAACTACAGGCTTTTGAGTTTTGGATATTCCGACGAATGCCTCGCATATCATGGTTAGACCACATCACAAACGAAGAGGTATTAAGAAGAATGGGAAGAGAAAGAGAACTATTATGCACTTTAAAAAAAAACGAAAAACATCTTATCTAGGACACGTTTATCGCAACAACAAGTATGACCTCCTACAAGTACTTATGGAGGGAAAAGTAGAAGGAAAGAGAGGACCTGGAAGAAGAAAGTGTTCGTGGCTCAAGAACACCTGAGATTGGACAAGATTGAACAGCAATGCAATAAGAGCAGCCCAAAATAGAAATGATTATGCTCAGATTGTTGCCAACCTTCATGTGTGAAGACGACACCGTTAAGAAGAAGATATTCTATATTTTCGCCTTCTTCTTCTTCTGCTTAATTTCTTGTGTTCATTTGTTCTATTTGTGCTTTTTTTTCATTGCTTCCAGCCCACCATTCTCAGTTAATATTTTTTCACCTTTTGATTTTATATACATATCTATTTTTATACATACCTATAGTTTTCCTCTTGTAAGATTTTTTAACACCTTATATGTTCCATTTTTACCCCAAAACCTTCCTAAGATTGTCGTTTCACCTCTTTTGCCATTTTTTGGCTTTTGTTCTTTGTATTTGTTGTGGTTTTCATTGTTCCTGGTACCCAAGTAGTTCTTCCATTTCTGGTTTTCCAATTTTACTTCAGCTTTTATTTCCCCGTTCCACCAACTGACTTGTTTCTTGGTATTGTTTACCTTTGTTGTTCCTTTTGCTACTTTTATTATTGTGTCTTTCTAGGGATGTATTGTTTATGTTTTCTCTAATTTTATTCATTTCAAGCTCCACTTTGTCTTTTGCCCATCCATTCCCCTAATTTTGTTTTATTACATTCGCTGTAGTTATGGCTTTCGATTCGCAGTTTTGATATCAGCAGAAAGTGGCCTGAGTAGATTTCGACCTTTCCCTTGTGCCTTTAACTTCTCTCGTGTATTTATGTATGTTTTTCTGTTGTAAGAAGATATTTATTATTATTATTAAATTGCATTATACAAAATTCAATTAAACTTAAACTGTTATAATCTTTTTGGCCTGTTTCTTCGTTCCTTAAAATCTCCCATTAATATCAGTCTGCTTTTAATATCTTCTATTATTTGTGTTAATTTTTCCGAAAAATCGTCCTTTTTTAGTTCTCATCTAATGTTATTTCTGCTTGTCCATCCATTTTCAAGTCTATTACTAGTATTCTCTCCGCGATACCTGCCCATTTTTTTACATATTTCTGGTTCATTGCTCTGACATTCTGATCTACTCAACAAAACATGACTTCCTGTTACTAACTACAATCTCTCCCTGACTAGAGGTAGGAATTTTAAGTTTTTCTAAGTTCGACTCAGCTTGGGGAAAATTCGAAACATTCTTGGCTTGGCTCAGAGAAAATGTCAAATATTCTCAGCTCGGCTTAGTTACCAAACATTGAGCTTTTCCCGAGCTTCAAACTTTTATCAAGTTTTAAACCTTTATCTGGCTTTGAGCTTTTGCCGAGGAGCACAAAGAATTTAATCGAATGTCGAACATTTACCGAACTTCAAACATTCACCGACTTTTGAGACTTTACCGAGCTTCCAGCCTGCGACGAGCGCCGAGCTTTACAAGGTTGGCTCGGCTCAGTTCAACAAATCTTAGGCTCGAGCCAAGCCGAACCGAACCAAGCTCGTTTCTCTCGTTTCGAGACTTTACCAAGCTTCCAGCCTGCGACGAGCTGCGAGCTTTACAAACAATTTAGAAAACAAGTTCGGCTCGGCTCGGTTTTACAAATCCGAGCCAAGCCGAACCGAACCAAGCTCGAGTTTCGAGGTCTCGTTTCTATTTCTTTATTTCCTTTTCGTTTCTATTATGCCCAAATTCTTCAACTAATTCATGTTCTTTTCCCACTAGCCTTCTGATGTTCCATGTTCCTAATTTTCAATTTTTTCTGGGGTTTTTATGCTTTTTTCTTTATTGAATTGTTTTCGGAACCTTTTTCTTTGCCTGGTCATCTTCGTTTAGTCCTATCCCTACATGTTGTATTAAATTTTGGTCTTCTCTTGTTTACTCAAGGATGTGTTCCATTTCCACATCTCATCTTTTACTGTTACCTGGCTAAAACCAACGTTGATTCTCTTTCCCTTCTCCTTTTCTTCTTGTGCTCTTTGTCCTATCTGTTTTTGCTAATATGTCTTGTAAGTTGCCTAGTTATTTTAAATAAGTCTTCTGACCCAGTTAACTTCCAGGTTTTCCTCAAAGTAAGTAGTCTTTGTCTCAGAGAGATTTTTGTTGTCTATAAAGTCTATTAACTTCTTCTCCCTTTTCTCTGTTTCCATGTTTTTTCAAATTATGTTATCCTTTTTCTCGGTTCTCGTTTTCATTTCTTATCATTTTTATTTCTTTTTTATATTGCGTTTGCTTTTTCCTCAACTCTATAGTATTTTATTCAACTTATCTTCACTCATTACTTTTATGAGTTTTAGGTGGAGATTTTATTGCTTTCTTTGATCGTCCTTCATCCTCATTCCTTTTATACCTACTCGTATACCCTTTTTCGTTTATCTGCTCATCCACTGACGGTTCAATCTCGTCTTCCATATATTAAACCATATATTTTTGAATTAAAGGTGTCGGAGTCGAAGCTTGCTATTTGAAAAACACGAGTTTATGTTACAACGCAAAATTTAATAAGCAAATTAAAGTTTTTAATTGTGTACTCTAAAAATTCATTCATTCATAGCTCGAAAACAAAAAAAATCGGTTTGCATTAAATTTGTCTCGTAAATTTGGTCCAAGACTTCTTCGAAACTGGTTAACTCTGTATGTTCCTGGGCGATTTTATGAGAGCGAAATTTAACTTAATCTTGAAAAGTAAAATAAACAAAGGAAAAAATGTGATCGAGCAAATTAGGTTTCGTTTGTTTATATTAATTCTTGAATGTCTTTTGTGAATGGCGAATCAAATTTAAATACGAGTTAAAAGTATTATGTATGAGTAAAGCATCTCGAATCGAAGTTCTTTCGGCTCCGGAACGCAATTAAAATAAGTACACGGTTTTCGGTTATAAATTTCGTTGTGGGCGAGGGGGGTCGAGGTGAAGAAGAAAGAGAGAAGGCGAAGAGATAAGCGGGGTCATCCGAAATCAATTAACGTTAAAGTAAATGGTAAGATAATAAAAAACAATGAAATCAAACATTAAGCGGCGTAAACCTGGCTTTATGACCCCCTCGGCCCCCAGCCCGCCGAAAGGCTCGGGCCGGTCGCTCAAACAACTGTCGTGTACTAAACCGCTCGACTCCACTATCCGTGATATTACGCTAGCATCACATAAAATGGAAGCATCCTGAGTCGATACTTGCCAGCCCACCGCCGCCGACCCGGCAGCCAGGAGAACGTCCTGGATATCTGGCAAGAGAGGCACGAAAGAAAAAAATCCGCCGAAATCCACTGGTAATGCAGGAAATGCATTTTGCGGCGTTAATGCCTAATTGATTCCCCCCAGGTCGGTGGTTACGGGCTCGGTTTGCCTTCGTCCGGGCTACTTTTGCAAAATCTTTATTTGTGTATCGAACATAGACGTATTACCCACGAATCCGTACGGAAATTTGACGTAGATTACGAATAAACAGGCGGCAGATCAATATCTGTAACCAATCGTGAGTTACAGCCTAAAACATAAAGAGACGGTGCGAGGGACAGAGTTCTCGCGCCGCAACGGCTACAATACCCACACAAAAATACTCCTTTCCCGGACAAATACATATGTATTATACACGAATTCGCACCGAAATTTACTGTAGAATACGGTGGTGCAAACGCCGAATCGATATCGTTTACTGTTACACGGAAAAAACGGCCTCCCTTACAGTTACATTAAAAAAGGGTTGACGAATTTCATTCTCTCCTCTCTCCCGACCAAAAACAACTTTTGCCATCAAGTGTTAATGTATTGCACACGAATCCGCACGGAAATTTGCTCTAGATTTCATTGCAGTAAGAATTAAATCAATATCTCCAACGATATCGCTGTTAGAGACAAAAATTCGTGTAACATCCTTGCGCAGTGGAAAAATAAATGCCAACGGAACTCCTCTTTTACGACCTCCCGAGATAGGACGCCTCTTTAACAATTTATACATAAAGTACTTATATTACACATGAAAATGGATATGGGATACGGCGTTCTGGAAAATCAAATGACGCAAAAATTACGCGCTCGCAATCGATATCTTCCGTACCATTTAAAAATAACGCTTCTTCCTTTCGGAACGTTCATAATACGATACAAAATGTGACGAATGTCTCCCCTTCGATCGATTCTACACTCGTATAATGATGTCAGCGCGATAAGACGACCTCCGAATTTAATACAATATGATGCTTTCTTGTTGCCTGGAAACCCAATCGTCTAATCGTCATTTGTTATTTGTAACAAATGCTCTCGAACAGTCTCTAATACCGTAACGGTCCTCAGCTATTCAGGATTTCCTACCGATTTTGATTTTTGATTATTTTCAAGCACCGATTAGAGAATCTTGCTGTACTAATCTTCAATATTATTTTGAACAAAATCGCATCAAATCGTTTACATACCCGTTAATGCACTTTTGTTTAATTAACCGTTGGTTGAGGGCGTTGAGAGGCTGAGACCATTACAGCCCTTAAAACCAGTAGTACCTATATGAAACGTTACTTCTAGACCAGGGAAATTGGGCGCATCTTATTATTCAAATATCGGAATTCCTTCTTATCCCGATGCAGAATTGCCTGATAAAATCGACAATAGGGCCGGGCCATACTCCCTCGCGGAGTGTAAGTGCCGTTATCTTTACCTTTACGGATTCGTTTTTGGAATATCTCAAGTTTTTAGCTTTAAGAGTTTTAGTAGTATATGCAATGTTACTTCTGGACCAGGGCAATTAGGTAGGTACGTGAAAACAATTTGGGGTGTCTTAAAATTCACCCATTTTTAGACACCCCAAAGGAATAAACCTCCCTAAGTTTTACTTCAAAAATGTAAATATTTAAAACAAAAACATTTGATATTAATTTATTTTCACTAAGCTTTACGTCACTTACGTCCTCTGGGAGGTTAATTCGTACAAGTTTCCCTTGCTGTCATGGCAACCAACAAACAACTGTGCAAATCAAGTTATTGTCTCCAAAAACGACCATATTTCACATAGTAAAGCAACTTATCAAATTAAATTATCTGTTGTTACCGTTTGAATTGCACAAATGCTTTGGCCTTTGTCTTTTCGAAAATACTCGTTCAGTCTGGACCAATAAAATAAAATAAAAGTAGAAAATTGCTAGATTGCTAGATTACCCCGAAGTGTCTTATTGGAATGCCTGAAATGATTCGAAAAGTTCCAAACTGCCTTAAAATTTTCGAATGTCGAAAATTGTCTTAAACTACTCCTAAAAATATGTATGCTTTTAATTGCATCACTGAACAACCTAAAACTGCCCAATGGTCAGGTTAAACTCTCAGTAAACTCGTAAAAGAAAAACAGAACTAATTCATTTTAATCCTTAAATTTTACATTTCTTAGTTGGATTTTTCGCCAACAATTAATTTTATTCTATTTTATCCACTGGTGGCGGAAAAACCCTGAAAAACCCAACTAGGAAATATAAAATGTCAAACTCACCACAACAAACCTGTCGAAAATAAAGGTAGGTTTTAGTTAAAATATTTTTCGTTTTGAAGTATTTTGGGTTGCCTGACTTAAAAACAGCCAAGAAAGGATTGGATCTTCTAGTATTGCTTCTACCTAACAAAACTTCAAAATTCAGTATAAGTATTTGCGAATACCGATTTTTAATCTCTTAAACCTCTTTGTAAACATTGAAAGTGATGAACAGAGTCGGTGAATGCTGGGTTGCCTATCTTTAATCAGTTTTTTTTTAAATTATAAGCAATTTTTTATAAAGTTGTTACGAAAAACTTATCAACCAGATAATAAAAAGCCATAAATAATTGTAACGCTTTATTTTATCGGACTCAATGACGGCGCAATGGCCAGGATTCAAAATAATTACAATAAAGAATTAAATATTGACTAGATATAATTACAGACTTGACAAGACTTAACACATATCATCATTTAAAAAAAATACATAAATGAAATAAAGCTGAAGGCTAAATAAGTCAATAAAATCAAAGTTACAACAGCTGAAGGCTTAATAGGGAACGCAAAGAATATCTGAAAAACAAATTCACCCCTAATGGCATAAACGTTTATCTCATAGGAATGAAATTAGTGGTAAAAAAAAACAACTAACTCATTCATTGCGGAACTTTTTTAAATATAAAGATACACATACATAAATCCAAAAATATATAGAAATATTCAAATCGAATAGCAATACAAATTCTACAATTTCAAAAGTTACATGCATTCATTCATAAATTTGGAATAGAAAGCTGAAGCAAAAAAAATTAAAATGAATGAATAAGTTAAATACTTCCTAAATTATGAATGAAACATCCACTACAAATATTGAAATATGAAAATAATTAAATAAAACAAGAAACGGGATATGGCACAAAATAATAATAATAATAATAATAATAATAATAATAATAATAATATATATTAAAGGCCCAACAGTATTACACCAAAACAGGACACACATAATATTATATAAACTTTGCATGCACTAATGAATATAACTTACTAATCTATTTACTTGTATATAATAAAGAACATTTTACATTAATTACATTAATTACACATACCAAACTGTATAATATATATATTTAGAAAAACACAAAAGGGAATTACCTAATAATATTTAATAATATTTATTGCACGCGTATTATTTGTCTTCTAAAAAGGACAAGATATAATTTAAACAATCATTGTTAACATCACATAAATGTGAGATAGCATTGAAGTTATTACACATAATATGTACAGGCGATTTAACCAAGATACAATGTAACCATACTACTTTTATATCACTTTTATATCACTGAACTAAGTGATTCAAAGATAATACAATAATTAATAAAAATAAAAATTACACATGTCCTAAAAACCAGTTGTTGAAATCAGAATGAATGGCAGGCAGGTGTAGAATGAATTCAAAATGGTGGTCCTCCACGTGCTTCGAACATCCAATTCAACGCAAATTGGAAAATGCAATCACACAGCAATAATTAAGACACCAAAGACCTCCAGACAAGAAAATGGATAATTAATAAATTAAGCCTCGTAAAGCCCCGTGAAACCGCTGTAAGATTCAATTAAATGAAAATTTGAAAGTAAAACTTACCTCATATTACAAAATGTGCGAAAATATAAAGAATTTAAATGAACTGCCAGAAAACATATCCAAGCATCGGACCACTTTATAAACAATAGATTCCATTCAAAGGAACATAATTCAATAAAAATTGTACGTTGAAATTAACGTTGCAAAATTGGTAGTCACTTCAAGAAAGTTCAATGGCAAAGAGAGCGAGTCCCAATCAATGCGCAAACACTAGCTAACAAAACTCCACTCCCACCAAATTTACAATGCAATTCCAGCGGCATAACTATTAGGCGGAAAATTGACTGTGAAAGCGAAATAATGACACAAAGGATTTACACAACACAGAAAAATTTAAACAAGAAAAATGAGAAATTTTCGAGAAAATAAAAAAATAAAGCGAAACAAGCACAACATACAATCTTAATACCTAGACAACACTGGCATTCGGCAAAAAAATGATACAATTTAGTTTTGAGCAAAAAAATTGTAACAAAGTCAAATAAAGATTACGCCAAAATTATAGAAATTTGCAAAAGGGTCGATACATGCATAGGAAGATAATATTGAAACCCACCTCGCGACATGCAAAAATCAATACATTGTTGATGGATGTCTTGTGTAAGTCCCTTTTTGTCAGTTTTACATAATATACCATAATTTAATTACTATATTAAAATTGGTCATTACGGCTTTGTTGCGTATGAAGGAAAGGTCAAAAATTTTAATTCATACCCGCCCTTCTTTTCAACTGTCATTATTTAACCGTACCGTTATTTTAAAATTACACAATTTTCAGCGCGTAAACATGCTACTAAAACCCACCCTTAAAAATTCAAAAATAACTCAATACAAACTACTTAAAATAAAATTCCACACAAACCAGTAAATAAAATTAAAGCGAATTCCATTATTAATTTTAGAGCCACTCGAGCGAAGCGTTAACGATTTTAATTTACTTTGAATATTTTTGATGAAACTGCAGCAAGCACAAAACAAAAAACTAAATGCGTTAAAAAGTAAGTAATTTAAAAATTTCGATTTGGTGCTACTAAAACACAGCTTAGAAGCGATTCTCAGACTGAAAATTTGCTACATTTTTTGCTGTTTTATTGTCCACGAAATTACTAGGAAAATTAGGTAACCCAAATCGTAAGAGAAAATGTAATTTTATTAACAGAAACCGAAGTAATCGGTGATTAAAACAAACGTGCATCAAATTTCAATCGTTTATATAGAGTGATTGTAAACGACTTACCGGAAAAGCTCGGCTTGAAAATACGAATCCCTTTATCAACCAACAACATCATTTCGTTGCTCACTTTGTACGACGAGGTAACCAAAAAGAACCAGAAAGCGGCCCATTTTCTTTATAGTCTGTTATTTACGATCACCCGGTAGCAGTTAATGTATGAGCAAACAAAATCTACTGGGATTTTGTTCGGTAATCCTCGATTAAATTAATTCTGGTGAAAACAAGCCCGGCGTTTTATAAACGGCTGATAATTTCTAGTTTTATCGATTAATTAATTACATTTTCTTCATACAATTAATTTAAATAAATATTCAAAAAATATGGGGGTTCTTAAAGAATTTCAGAAAGTAATTTTCGTTAAAAAATGGAAATTGAATCGATTAGGTTATGTCTTTGATTCAGAAGATGACGAATACTGCAAATTTAAGGTTTTGCAAAAATTATGGAGTAAGATGGATTATATTATTCAAATATCGGAATTACTTCTGATTCCGGTGCGGAATTGCCTGATAAAATCGACAACGCGGATTCCTTATCGGAATATCGGAAGTTTTTTAGTATGTTATTTCTGGACCAGGGCAATTGAGCACGTGAATAAATGATTGAAAAATCATCAAAAAAGGCTCTAAAAATCCTTTAAAATTTCCCCATTTTTAGGCACCCCAAAACAAACACAACAGAATAAACCTCCGTAAGTTTAGGCACATCAAAAAACAGTTCAAAAATCACGGAAAAAGCCTCAAAATTTTATTTAAAAACCCTAATTTTTTAGACACCCCAAAATGGTTTTCAATTGCTGGATCAGGGTACATGAAAAAAAATCCCCAAAATAGGCCCAAAATCCTTTAAAATCTCCTCATTTTTAGACACCCCAAAAATGCCTTAAGATCCACATGAAAAATCGTTGAAAAGGGCTCAAAAAACCATTAGAGACAACATTTTTTATTGATCATGCAGGGAATTTTTCTTTTTAGTATACCGGGTGTGGCCTGACATGTGAGACATAGGAGAAATGCATGGGAAATTGAACATATGTGAATATTATCTTCTTGGCTAACTGTTGCTTACGTTGTAGCTATTCATCGAAAAGTACTTTTTTTTCAGTCGATTAGAGTACAAAATTTATCTGAAATGAATGAGAAATCGTATTTTTTCCTGATTATTGGACGGATATTAATTCTACAAAAATTTGAGCAACTAGACTTGTTCTGATGAGCTGCAGCATCACTATGGAAATTTCAGAATTTAGTACGAACAAATGAAGTGTGACTTTTTATTTAAAATATTTATCTGCTTTATTTTACGTTGAGGAGCTAAATTTTCCTAATTAGTTAAGAATCAATTGCTTAATAGCATATTCATCCGGTATATCGCCTATTTGTACTTTTAAAAAGAACGCTTCAACGCATTGTTTTGCCCTATATGTAGGCAACCAACTATACACTAAATTTTAAATTTTAATTTTTTAAGAATAAAATGGCAAGCTGTGGCAAAGAAATAATCACTTACAATACCACGAGTGGTCAAAGAATGGTCGATTATTTTCATCACGAATGTTCCTTGTGCTTGCATATGAATACCACGAGTGCCCAGCACGAGTGGTATTCGCAATCACAAGGAACACGAGTGATTTTACAGCAAAAACTGACAGATGAAAACCTTAGTAACCAAAGGCAAACCGATATTTTATTGAAATTGCAAACACTACAAATTAAATTTATCAAACAACTTTGGGAGTGGAAAAAACATTATAAACAATTCGGGAAGTAAGTAATTGACTAGTCTCGGACTTTATTGCTAGCCCTCGCCTTCGATCGGGCGCAAAAACGTCCTCGACTGGTAACTATAACTTACTTCCCTTAATGTAAATAACTATTATGTCAAAAATTAGTCTTTATTTATAGTGTTTTATTGATTTTTTTGAAACAACCCTGTACGAAAATTTAAAATTGTTACATCAAAATGGTAACAGCTTAAGGACTGTGAGAGACTTATTTTCAACAAAATAAATATCCAGAAAGGCATATTCCTTGCATTAGAACTATACAAAACATTATTAGAAAATTTAAATCAAAAGGCTGTGTAATAAATTCTTGGCCAGAACTTGGATGGATGACCGCTCTGTGGCTCAGTGTGTTCAGCCCCCTCAACACTGTAAAGATATAAGAGGGTAAAAGAGAAGGGAAGAAAGAAAGAACGCTACGTTGAAGAAAACCCCATAGTATCACTTCGCGAAATAGTTTCACATTTTAATGTTTCTAAAACCTTAAACATGAAGACATTTTAAATAAGATAGTTTTTAGTGATGAAGCAACTTTCACAATAAATGTTGAAGTCAATTCACAAAATTTCCGGTGTGAATTATATTCCTCCTTTATCCATTTTATCTTGCTAACCTCATTCCTTCTTATTCCTTAGATATTGGTCCCGCACTAACGACCAGTTACAAAACTTAACTCACACTCAATACACTGGGAAAGTTAATGTATGGCTAGGAATAGTTGAAAATAGGCTTATCGGTCAATATTTTATTGGCGGAAATCTCACTACAGCCATATTTTGGAGTTGTTAGTTGTTAATAAACGATATCATTTCGGCAATAGAAAATTTAAACATCGATGATCCGTGGTTTCAGACGGATGGAGCCCCTCCACATTCCAGAAATGCTGTTACTTATTACAAACTTTTTAAACAACAGGTTTCCAGGACGCTGGATAGGGAGATTCGGTCCCGTACCGTGCCCATCGCGGTCTCATTTCCTTTGTTTGGGGCCACCTGAAGTCAAAAATTTACACAAAAATTAAAAGATCGCATACGTACCGAATGCAATAGGTTGAATCCTGACTTTCTCACGAATGCTATGCGTGCTTTTCGAAACCGCTAAGAACACTTGTTGCGAGCTTGCTAACTGTTATCGTGTTGATAGTTTATGTTTTAGAATAATCGTCGAATTAAAATTATTTTGATTTATTTACCAACACCACATCGAACATAAGCTTTACACACACAAAAAACTAAAAACTAGGGTCCCTAACTGTTGATAATGCGCAACCACAGCGACGTTTAGTGTATAGTTGGTTGCCTAGTTACATACAGAGTAAAATAATGCTTTGATGCGTTCTTTTTAAAAGTATACATAGGCGATAATACTAAAAGAAAAATTCCCTGTAGAATCTTATGGTTCTCAAAGTTAATTTTTATAATATATTTTTGCTACTAATTGAATTTCTTGGCCTCTTGCAATTTGAAGATACGAATACCTATTAAAATGTCAATTCCATATGAACGATAAACAACGAATCTGAAAGAAAGAAAAAAACATGAATTCACGTATTTAAATCAATTTACCAAATAAGAAAACAGCACATTTCGTGGACATGAATAAAACTTGTTATAAACGTTATAAACAAATTATAGTTTTTACAAGACATACCTAAAATGACCTTTATGTTTTAATAATATAAGTAATCGCATTCTAGGCAAAATTACAAAATTGCATAGATTATAGATTTTAGATTTAGAACTCAAACTTTTTTCCAAAGATTTACACGTTTTTACCTACCTACATTTAACAATAAAACCTAATACGTCCGATCGCTGATAGATAAATTTTGAGCGTTTTTGCGTTCGGCACAAATAGCGTCGTCGTGAGCGCTCTAAAAGCGCTCCTTGCGATGAAGACCGTATCCGTGAATTTAAAAGCAAAACAATTTTAAGTTTATTGATAGAAAACGAATTAGTTAAAAAGTTTTTTTTTCAATAATGTATGTAGATTGTTTTTGTTCAGCTAAATAAAAATTGTCAATTTTTAGGTGGTTTTGTATAATTAAATAAATATGATATCACGACCTAACTGTTATGTTTTTCCATCATTATTCGAAAATATTTTATATTTTCGACATGAATAAATAATTAAAGGTTTTAAATTTTAAAAAGTTTCTGCTGGCGCCACCTAGAGATAAAGCAACGTATTAGTAGGTGACTCACTCTGTGTTGCACGTTTAGTGTTTGTTTTGTTTTGTGATTTGTGTAGAAGAAGATTTGTGCAGTAGAAGACGGTAAGGAAGTAATAATTGGTGTTAGGTTAATCGCTTAAGAGCCTATTCTGTTTGTAACAAATTGATTTATTTTACTAACGGTAAAGCTATTCTGTAACATGTAACATCACAAAGCCTAATTTGTAGTACCTAAGAGAATTATAAACGAACGAGCTAAAGACTAAAAAGCATAATATCATTGTGGTTTTTAACTCTTTGATGGAATAAATGAAATGAATGTACCTAAGAGAATTATAAACGAACGAACTAAAAATTAAAAAGCATAATATCATTGTGGTTTTTAACTCTGATGGAATAAATGAAATTAATAAAATGTTTTCAACTCTGGTTGTAGAAACAAAAGATAATAATCCATTATCAACATACGTGAACAAAACAATTAAAAAAGATATATGAAATTCCACATGACGACTTCAAACCAATTTTTTCTAAAGAAGGAAATTCAAGCTTAAACTAAGGAAGAATTGCAAAATACTAGTATGGGACTAATTTTAGAGACATCAACCTATGTATTACAATTAATTCTATTGATCCACGAGGATCTGCTCCATGTCAATTGATGATGATGATGATGATGCACCAATTGATGGTGCGCATATAATTACAAAGAAAATGTAAGAGATTCATAGCTCATCCAAAGGATAGTGCTACTTTCCTTAACTTGCTTAAGCTTGTTCTGAAATTGTTTTCTTCTTAGTCGGAATCTTCTTCTATCGGTATAATCCAGTGTAGAGGTAACGCTCGATTCAAACTTCTCAGTTCGCAGTTCGTACTTTAACTACATCTTTTCAACTTCAAATTGAGGCTAATCGTTTTCAAATTGAGACAAAACTATCTGAAATCGATTAAACACATTCATATTGAAAATAAACACAATCAAATTGAGAATAAACATATTAAAATTGAGAACAATCAATTTAAAATTGATTAAACATATTAAAATCAGAACAGACACCTTCAGACTGAAAATAAAGGCATCAAAATTGGGTCTAAATAACTTCAAATTGGGAAATAACAACTGCAAATTACTGTTACTGTTAGGTTAGTGAAGTTGATACGAAGGTGGATTTCATTCTCGTCAGCTAAAAAAACATTCAGATTGTCTACTCTTAAAACTGAGTAACATAGAGCCTGATATTAAAAAATTATGTTTTGAAAAACAAGCTCAAGGTTCTTATAAATTTTAATTAAAAAGTTTTTCATAATATTTTAGTTGTTTTTTTTTATACATTTTTTTTAAATTTTATTTAATAATGTTGGAAATGTTAGTAATAATCAGTGGCGTAAAAAATCACATGCCCGCAAACCCCCCACGGCGGGGGGGGGGGGGGCTTTGGGGGGTCAATTTTCGTATAAAAATACTTTAAAAATGGAAATTTTGAAAGTATTGATTTTCGGATATTAAGGATTCAGTTTCAAATTGAAACTACTCCAATAATTTTCTTGATTTTATGTTTTCATTGCAGCTAATTGATGGGGTTCAAAATATTTACACGATTGAACCTACGCAGCGTCTATAATATTTATCTACATATGTTTTTTTTTTTTTTTAATATAATAGACTTATTAGCAAAATATGTCTTTGTAATGAGGATTCATTTGCAGAAAGATTTAACTAATATTTAAGTCTCTTTTTTGTTTGGTTATTACGGATACGACCAGTTGGTGGAGACTGATTATTCGGTACATAACCATAATTATTGATAACTGTGATGGGGAAGAACGGCTAAATATCAGTGAATCTTTACTTGGATTCGAAAAGTCACTGATCAGACTTACAGAGATTTAAAAAAAAAGGCTTAAAGTATCAGAGATGGGAATCAACATAAAAAGTGTAGGGGACAGAGCTACGCCCGATGAATACATGAAACAATATTATCAGGCTAGTTACATCTATTTATTTATTTATTTTTATGAGGGGCCCGTAGTATATTCTGGAGTTTTCTGCTACGCCACTGGTAATAATATTTAATACATATTCTTTTTTATAAAGGGTGGTGGTACGGAGAAATTTTGATATTCTTTGAGTAGTACGCTGGACTATGATGTTTTTCTTATCTAATTTTGCCCTTCTTGCAACGCCCTCTAATACTAAGTTAAATATTGTTGGGGATATTGGCTTCCCTTATTTCACCCATTTATTTAATCCAATTGAGTCTGTTGTTGTTCCTTGGAATCTCACCTTGGCTCTTGTGTTTTTTAAGCTCATTTCTAGTATTATTCTTAATTTTTTGAGTATTGCTAATATTTTCAGCCCTTTTAACATTTCTTTCCGGTTGACTGTGTCGAAAGCGTTTTTGAAGTCGATGAAAATTACGTATATTTCTTCATTGTGCTCCCATGTCTTTTTAAATATTTGCTCCGATATATGTATTGCATTTATGCATCCGCTGAGCCCAGTAAAGTAATACGCAATTTATTGATAAAAAAACATTTATTTATAATTTTTTAAAGTATTCCCCTCTACAGTCAATGCATTTTTGCATCCGTAAAAACCAATCTTCAAAACATTTTCTCCAATCTTCCCGCGTTAGGTTCTTCGCTTCTTCGGCCGATGTAAAACGTAAACCCCGTAACTTCTTCTTTACACGTGGAAATAAAAATTGATCATTAGGTGCCAGGTCTGGACTATACGGCGAATGAGCCATTATTTCAATGTTCTTGGCATTCAGATACTCACTCGTTCGAGCAGCCATGTGTGGCCGAGCATTATCTTGATGCAAGATGATCCTTCCTCTTGGACGCTTTTCGCGAACATGTTGGAGAACTTGAGGCAAACACACTGCAGTGTACCATTCGGCATTAACAGTGCGGCGATCCTCTAGTGCTGCAGTGGGAACATGTCCAGTTTTATGTACAGACGTAAAACAAAACACATACACACACACTACAATAATCCCTTCAAAATATTACTGTTTATACACAAAATCTAGTCTTCTGTCTTTCTGAGAAACAAAATGTGCGATAACTTTTTCGTCAAAATTGTTTATGTTTTTCCTCTAATTCTAATGGAAGAGTTTTAAAATTCACTTTCAGAATACACTCTATATTATTTTCGGTCATTTTCTACCATCTAAAACTGAGGACACCGTAATAACTAATTCGAATACAAGTCTCAAGCTGACGAACAACTAAACCGTAAACGCAGTAAATTTTCACGAGTTGAATTGCTATCAAAATAATATTTATACTTCATTCTCAGTCAAAACATATCAAATACCTACGCCCAAACGGACTAATATACACTAAACCTACTGTGTAAATAAAATATAAATAGTTTTGGTAATTCGAAGCCATCGAAGCCAAAACTCAAACAATGTTTAGATTTTACTGAAGAGTAAATAAATTTTAAGGGAATAAATACCACTTTATGTTTAGCTTTATTTTAATTTTATTATACATAGTAATGTTTGTGTGTTTTCTTTTAAATACCTATATTTTTATAATTTTATGTTTTTATTTAAACTGTTCTTGAACACCGAATATTGTAATGATATACAAATTGAAATAAACAATTTCATTTTAATGCACAAAATCGTCTTTCTGTTACAAATTTAAAGTTCTAAAAGTCTCACTAGTTATTTTTTATTTCTTGCGGTAAAAAATATATCTACTAATAATTATGTTTATTATGAAATAAATCTGTAACACGCTTCTCAATAAACAGGGTTCGAATAGCAACGAATGCGAATCTTTCCGGTGCTCTCATACTGGCTCCAAAATCGGGAGCCTTCGGGTAACTTAAGAAAGCAATAGAGCATCCGCAATCGGCAATTTCCGACATTTCCGTTCACGGTTAGTTCTTACATATATTTCTTATGCGGACGAAGGCTGAGCCCTAACGATTTAAAATATAGGCAGCCGTCGCGTCGCAGGCGGATAATAATAGGTATGTGTTATACATTAGTAATGCTTTATATAGATATGCAAAATTTGCATTGTAATAATTAACAATAAATTGTATCTTATAATTAAATAAGTAAATTACTTTTACTCTTTTCTAAGAATGGTTTTGGGAGGCTCGAGCCCTTGGGCCCCTATGGAGCAGCCGCCACTGCATTTAGATTTAGTTCATTTTTTGTAGTAAAATAAAAGCAAACACTTCAAATACAATAAGTTCCTTTAACACAAATAGATTTGCTGCAATTTCATGAAAAATATTCCCAGTAAATTAAAATCGTTAACGCTGCGCTCGAGTGGCTCTAAAATTAATAATGCAATTCTGCATTGTTTCGAAAGTTAGGAATTACTCGCTTTAGTTTTATTTTCTGGTTTGTATGGAATTTTATTGTAGTTTATATGGAGTTCTTTTTGATACAAAAAGTTTTAGATTTTTTAATTTTAAGGATTAAATATTTTCTAAAGGTTTGGTATGACAAGTTTGGCATTTTATATTTCTTAGTTGAGTTTTTCATCATCAGTTGATAAAATAGAATCAGATTAATTGTTGGTGGAAAACCCAACTAAGAAATATCAAATTTAAGGATTACAAATGCATTAGTTTTGCTTTTCTTTTATGAGTATACTGAGGGTTTTACCTGATCACTGGACTGGGTATTTTGATGCTTTTAAGACAGTTTGGGAGGGACTTTTTGAATAGTTGCAAGAGTTCCAATAAGGCACTTCGGGACAGTCTAGCAATTTTCTATTTTTATTTTGCTTTATTGGCACAATCTAACTGATATTTAATAGACAATAGCGTGTATTTTCGAAATGGCAAATGCCAAAGCAGGCTTTCGGGCAGTAGCGTAACCAGAAACGTAGTTTGTAGGGGGCCCAGTCAACTGTTTTAACAATTGTGTCAGAAATACATATGCATTCGACGGGACCCAACGTAATACACTCACCCTGCATTTTTGGTCACGTATTCAAGACTGTTTTGATTAATAACTTTGATCTTGAGGGGGGCCTGGGCCCCCCTTGGTTACGCCACTGCTTTCAGGCAATTCAAACGGTACAGAGAGCAATCTTTTGGTAACAACAAATAATTTGATTTGATAAGATGTTTAGAGGTGATTCTTACGGTTGTTTCTTGGTTACCATGACAGTGCGAATTAACCTCCCAAGGGGCGTAAGTGAAGTAAAGCTTAGTGGTTAGTGACAATTAATATCAAATTTTTGATCTTAATTATTTAGATTTTTTGTGGCTGTTTTTGTCGATAAATAATGAAATCTCCTATATTTTGCCTTTTACGTATTTGTTTATTTAGTGGGCAGGCTTGTTGAATAAAATTAAGGTAAAATATTTTAATTATGCCTTGTTGTAAAATACATAGGATGTTCTCTTTCCGCTGGGAATACAGCTTAGGTACCTTCAAATGTTTGTGTAAAATGGTGTTAATTGCTTTCACACCAATCTTTAGAGTTGCTTGAATACTCCTTACAGTAACATGCCGGTCCTCTTCAATCATCTTCCGAACAAGACCAATATTCTTTTTGGTAACGGCTGTTTTTGGCTTAGGAGCTCGAAAACTGTCATTTAAGGAAAGTCGACCACGTTGAAATTCATTGTACCACCGCTTTATGGTAGCTAAACAACACGACTTTTCACCAAATACTCCATTGATTTCCTCAAAACATTGTTTACGGCTTAAGCCACATTTGAAATTGTAAAAAATCACAGCTCGATAATGTTCTCTGGTTAATTCCATGATTTCTTGCGAAAAGGATTACTTTAAGCTTATGTATTTTAAAATATAAACCGTCACCATCATTAAACTTGTAAAGAACTAGCTTTCATTGTCAAACAAAATTTGTTGCACATTTTTATGGCCCTAATAGATAGGCTCAACGGAAAGAGAACAGCCCTCGTAGTTACATTGAAAACCAACGAATTAACCCTAAGAGACAAATTAATAACAACAATAAAAATAGGACAAATTATTAAGTAAACATTAAAATATAAGGAGAAAGTGACGTGTGTAAGCTATTTACGTACATGAAATTGATAATTCTTAAAACTGTCCGGTGTGTACCGGATCGATTTTGTACAGAAATTATTTGACCTGCTCGTAAATATCATATTGAAGGTCAAAGTATGAAGAGGTTGTCATTATAAAAAGCACGAATTAATCAAATTGGAAAACACTTAAGCTCCTCATAACCTCTAGTGTTTAGACTAGTATAGAAGCTTTTCAAACTTCCAAATTTGTTGAAAGTACCAAAGTAACTTAAAGTTTTATCATAAAAAAACATTAAATATAAAACAGGTTAGGGCGTAGTTATAATACGATTTATTTTAATAATAATAAAGAAAAAGTACGATTGATGTTAATAATAATAAAGAGAAAGTCGTTAATAAATAATAAAAGTTTATTTCTTGCGTTTGACGTAATTGCCGTCTCTTCAGTGTTTTGAAAAATGTTTCGATCGAAATTGGTTTGGAAACGGACACGTGTCGAACCTATTATTTTACTGTGGCAATCTTAAATTCGTGTACAAATTACACCCTGTAAGTTCGCCCCAAAACCGTTTAAACGACTATTAAGGCACTTGATCTAAATATAATAGCTACCTAATAATAGCCCCTACTTTTTTAAATAATAAACAACTTAATTAAAGTACGAAATATCTCACGTATTGTAGGTCGGGAATAAATAAATTGGGCAGTTAAGCTTTAGATTTTTTTACCTAATTTATTCTATATAAATATAATCAAACCCATTCCTTATTAAAATTATAAAAATTTATATTCTTACGCGTACAGTTTTATTATCATTAATTTTTTCAACCTTGTTAGCTTTACGATGTTGTAGGTTTTATGACTTTTATTTAATGGACGAACTTTGGTATGAAATTGATATCTCGTTACATAAGGAACAAAGTAAAAGTTACTTATTGAGCTCTTCCGGTGTAAGTTCACGAATTATATTTAAATGTCAAAGAATTAATTTTTGATTGACTGGAAATAAATAATTTAATTAATTTTAATCTGCCTTTTTATGCTTTTACTGTGTACATTTTGATTAGCTTTAAGTTTGTAGATTATTCATATCGGGTTACTTCATTCAAATCATGTTACTTGGAACTTTGTTAAAACAAACTTTTGAGAAATTAATATTGAAAATTTCCTCTTTGTTTCGAACCACCCTGTATATAAATAACTTAATTCGTTCCAATTAAATAATCAGCAAAATAAATCAGAAATTTTAAGGACGTCACGTGTTTTGTGCCTTAAAAGAAAAACCATTAAATGGATTTTAGATGTAAAATAAATTAAAATAGTTTACTTCTAAAATTAGATTGTAACTTTGTAAAATCGAATTAGTGGTGACATTTTCCATCGGTAAATTCCCTCGCGTTTAGCATGCGAACACTCGTTTTCTATTCCCTTGGCAAATCTTAAAAGAAAACTAAACTTGGGGTGGTTTTAATTATGCTTTTTTATCATACATGTTTGGGGGTTTTCCGTTTGTTTTTTCGTAGCCCATTTCGAGCTGTCTATTTTAAACAGTTACTGAAGAAAATGAGTCTGTTAAGTTAATTAATAATCAATGAATTTTGATTCGATTTTGTGTTTCATATTATTGTTTGATTGTATACTTTGAAGAGAAAATTTAGATGTTTACGTGCCAAAAGTTATTTTGGCATTTAATAAAATATTTGTTTTCAGTTATAATCCACACAGTGCGATGCAATGGGCACGGTTCCAACATCAAAAGATGAATTGGCGTTTGGATACACCATCGAACCTTCGGATAAGTCCCCTGTTTACGACTTTGTAAGAATTTTAAATTTTTATTTTTATTTAATTTGGCGAGTTTTTTACAGTTATCGCCGTTTCTCACTTCCTAGTTTTCATTGCTTGCGATGATTCCAATCGCCTTCTTGCAGACCTTTTGCGTTCTTAGCATCATATACTCTGCTACACCAGCACTAGGCGTAGATATCAATTGTTATCCGGAGGTGATAACACTAAATAAACGGGCGTGAGGTTCCTAAAAGAAAATAGTAGTGCTCACTAAATACCTAAACTAAAGATGTTCCTTGGGCGCCAGGTCCTTATAACGTAAACGTCTTCAGTCGGACCTCATGAAGAATATACCTCCAAAGTCAATTGACTTGATAATAAAACGCAAGGCTTTGTAATTAACGAAATAGAATATATTAACTCATAAGCAAAATGACACATATACAAAATTGAAATTGAAAATTAATAATGAAGTTATCATTCAAATAAACTAATAAAGAAATTACTAAGATCGTAATCAAACGTAAGTCTTAATGTAATATTTCTAACAACGAGATCTAATTAAACAAACAAAAAAAAAACTATAGGGAATGTTCAAAATAACGAAGTTCGTAACTAAACGAAAGAAAAATGTAAGGTTTAAATTAACCCAAATCGTACGTAGACTCTCTGAGGGTTCGCAAGGATAATTCTTAAACTAAATTATTAAATACGCATACGCAGAATTGAGCTCAGTTCATCGTGACCTGCGATTATAGATAACAATAATCCATAGTACATAAATAATAATATCTTGCAAAACCGGTCGGTACCAAAATTCAATTACGATATAATATAAATTAAAAGAAATAATAAATGACTAAGTTTAAACACGTAAATTGAATATTCCTTTACAAAATCAAAAAAATAAATACAATTTATAAACTTACGTTGCTGTGACTGCAACCACAATTTTGTTTAATCGTATAGAAATACGAATTACTAAATTGACATTAAGAGTTTTGCAAATCGGTGAATTTACAAATATTTATACGGTAAATATTTCTAATAAATGCTTCTGATCAAATTTCTAATAACACAACTAAATACCGCATCAAATCTACTAATATGTTTGAATGTTTTTCAAATTTAACTTCAACACAAGATAACCTCAAAATCAAACCTTAACCTTGAGTCTTAGAACGTTTAGATAACGAAGTTGAACTCGGGAAAATTCCAGTTAATTGCCTTCTAATTATCACGGGGTGGACGATTTCTTCGGATCACAAATTCCAAACCAAACCAACAACACGTGGAATACAGATGTCGAACTAATAGGTGGTTTTACGAACAGGAAAAACAGCAACAACCACAAAATGTACTAAAGAGTACTAGAAAGTACTAGAACGTACTAAAACGTACTAAAAGAAGGGCTGAAATACAACGAATACCGTAAAATATCTTCAAATAAAACCAATGCATTACATACCCAAAAGTTCTTAAATGCCCTTCGAAATGCTTCTATCAAAATGGTCCTCGAATAGTTAAAATCCCAATAAAGGTTTAAAAATGCTTAAAATCCAAAAATACCAACGTTTTAAATTCACTAAAGGCCCAAAAGGCAAATTAAATAGCATTTTAAATATGTCGTACCTCGGATGATCAAACTAATTTTGGAAAACCAAATACTAAAACCAAAGTAAACGACGTCTATCCGCGACGGTGTTTGAGTACAGAAGAGGTTAACTAAAAATTTGCAACAGAATTTCCTAAAGAAAACCAACCTAAAGACTTACGAATTCCCTAAAGATTCTAAACCCATTAGTGACTAAATTCATAGTAAGAGAAGCGTGACGTATGCATTATTGTATGCAACCATGCAATCCTAACGGAATTGGGAAAGTCTAAAGAAAATAATATACAACCAGTGCAAGCGAGTGATTTCTACTGTAACAACTCCTTCTTTCCAACGCCATTGTGGTCGACCGCATTTTCTCCTTCCTTTGGGAATCCACTTCCAAATTTTCTTGGCCCATCTCTTATCGCAGATCCGTTGTAAATTGCCGAACCATGTAAGTGGCTTTGCTTCTGTAGTATCGATGATTGATCCTGCAACCTCCATGTTTTTCTTTATAATTTCAATTCTTACATGATCCATCCTCGACAAACCACTATTTCCCCTCCAAAAATCCATTTCTAAAGCAATGAGTATACTTTCAGCCCATATACTATAACTATAGTTTTGTAGAGTGCCCGCGATTTGTAAACTACATACCTACGTCATCTAACCAATGACGTCACAACATCGCGCATAGGCTTCACAAAGGGGTTTGGTATTATGTGCATGACGTCATGTCGACGTAGGTATGTTTTACAAAACGCGGGCACCCTAAATGGTTTACTTTGTTTTTGTTTTGTAATCTTGTTGTTCCATAATATATAATTCAGATATTCCTCCCTTCAAATCCAACAGCTTCCCCATCGTATTGATTAGACAGATAGGTCTGTACGCCTTTCTATCTGCTTCTCCTTCTTTTTCTAACAGTATTGGATCGGCTTGTTTCCATATCTCTGGGAAGGAGCCGTTCTCTATCGATTTATTTAGTATGTTTAACATTTCTTCTCCCACTTCTCTTACTGTAATTTCGATAACTTCATTTGGAATGCCGTCTGGCCCTGGGGTCTTTTTCTTCTTCAACTTTATCGTTGCTGCCCTTAATTCCTCCATTGTGAAGGGGACAAAACTATCTTCTTCCATCTCCAGTCGCTCTACAGTATCCGCTGGCTTTTGCGGGAATAGTTCCGTGGCAATCTCCAATCGTAGTTCCGCCATAAGTTCCATATTGGGTTTTTCCTCAATTTCTTGCAGGCAATCTTATATCCTGTACCCCAAATGTCCCTCTGACTCATATTTATGCAAGTGCATCTTTAGTTAGTAAACAGATTTAATGATCCTTACTTTGTAATGATTGCGAAACTTTGTTATATCAGAACACACCTAAATGCCAACTTATTTAATTCATTTCTTATGGCGATGCTTTATATTATTTATTAATTAACCCACTACCTTACAATATCTGCATGGTTTATGATGAAGAAAAAGACCTCAACAAACATATAAAATGCCTTTCTCAAGCTTATTACTGGTAAAAATGTTTTTAAATGGCTTAAAATAACGTTCCTGGTTAAAAAAACCTTCTATTTGATATACAGTGTGTCCCCGGATGGAGTTGACAATAGGTATGATTTACCAAAAATTTTCGAATTGGATTTTCATATTTTGGGATTAATTCCTGCTCGGTCTGAAACTTATTTTTAGTTCACTTTCGATTTTTTTAAATCAAGTAGGCCTTTACTGTTGAGCAAAAACTCTTTTCATTTTAGGTAAAGTACCTTTTCCGTTCACAGTACGCCAATGTGTTACTAAGAAAAGTTGTTCAGAATGAAAAGATATGGTGTTATGCAAATTTTCAGAACGATCGGACTACTTTGATAAAATTCATTATTAGTCAATTTAGTTTCAGGTAAAGTACTGTTTCCGTTCACAGTACGCCAATGTGTTGCTAAGAAAAGTTGTTCAGAATGAAAAGTTATGGCGTTATGCAAATTTTCAGAATGATCGGCCTACTTTGATAATAGAAATTGACAATAGGAGAAGAATCTTTATTATTAATTTTACGACGATAAGTCATTCTTTATTAAAAATTCTGAAAATTTGCATAACACCATAACTTTTCATTCTGAACAACTTTTCTTAGTAACACATTGGTGTACTGTGAACGGAAACAGTACTTTACCTGAATCGAAATTGACTAATAATGAATTTTGTCAAAGTAGGCCGATCGTTCTGAAAATTTGCATAACGCCATAACTTTTCATTCTGAACAACTTTTCTTAGTAACATATTGGCATACTGTGAACGGAAAAGGTACTTTACCTGAATCGAAAAGAGTTTTTGCTCAACTGTAAAGGTCTACTTGATTTTAAAAAATCGAAAGTGAACTAAAAATAAGTTTCATACCGAGCAGGGATTAATCTCAAAATATGAAAATCCAATTCGAAAATTTTTGGTCCATCATACCTATTGTCAACTCCATCCGGGGACACACTGTATATTTGAAGATAATCAGAGCAATATAATATGCATTTTATAGATTTCCAGAGGAATTCCAAGATGGTGGCCAATGTGGCGGCTTTCCCATACTTAGATTTTTCTAGACTTTTGATATGTTGTTGGGAATATTATTCCAAATCTAAAAAACCTTACTTTATTTCTTTTACAATTAGTTTGATGTTCGTTCACCTAAAATGACTGGACTACATTTGATATAGAAATCTTGTCGAGTCGTCGTTCAAACCTTCTAGATTATATCTAGTCATGTCATTATTTTTATCCTTTTCAACCAGGTATTGTCGGAATTCTTTACTATGTTTGTAAGGGAAGTGGTCTGTGCCGCCACATTCGGCCCCTCTTATCACTTTCACATCTCTTATTGCAAATTGAGATTTTTGCTTAAGTATTAAGTAATCTATTATTGTTTTTTGATTTAGGCTTCTTCTTTTCCATGTACATATATCATATATATAATGTGTAGGTGTTAATGTTCGTACCAACCACTTGCGATTTTAAGTTCAAATTGCTTACATATTTTAATCGTTCTCTTTCCGTTGTCATTTACTATCCCCTCGCCAAATTGTCCTACTATTAAATCGTTTATTTCCCTTCTGGTTCTACTGTTTAGATCACCGAGAATTAAAATTTCCTTTCGATTACTAATTGTATCTAGCAACCTCGTCAATCATTAATAAAATTCATTTTTTCCTCATTTTTTGCATCTTCATCCGGGGTATAAAGACCAATTATGATGACATCATGAACTTTCAGATTAATATTTGCTTGTATTATGTACCGTTTATACTTCTTTTTTATTGCTATCATTGCTCCTCTTTTAGCTTTGGGAACTACATGTCTATTCAAATATTCGTGTTTTTCTTCTATGCCTTGTTCTTTTTCCTTAGTCTCAGTTAGAATGGCTATATCTGTTTTGTATTGATTTAACTCTCTCATAACTTCTTCGTACTTATTACTGATTCTCTGGACGTTCGAGGTATTAATTCTCATAGTCCGTTTTCTTGTCTGAATTCGTCTTTTATTATTTCCGTCCGGCGCGGCGTATCTTTACTAGGATTGTTAACAATTTTAACACTTCTTACAGGAGTTGGGATGCTGGTCCTATGTCTCTAAATTCCCAACCTGGAGAACCAGGTTATTTTATTTTGGAGTTTTCTTCCCCTAGCCTTTGGTGAACCAACACCTCACTACAAGGCAGTAGTACAGTTTATCCTGGCAGGCTATCAGCCGGGCCAGTTGAACCCAGGTTGTTACTCCTCCCCCTCCTCCTTTTCCATCCTGGCGTGGGACAGGCAATGTCGGAGTTATTTAAAAAAAAATTAAACATTTTTGCTTTTGCCCGAAAGGAAGCCAACTAGTTTTTATAAAAAAAAACTAAAATTTTTGATTTAAGTTCGGATAACTTTTGACCCAGGCTTTAATCACCAGAAAAGTAAATAAAAGCGAAGGTGGATTCCTTTATGGGCCAATCCGGAAACACGAATAACCCGGAATTAATCATTAATTACCTTTTTATTTTTGGTTTTCCTTTGAACTTTTAATGTAGGCGTTTAAAATAAGTTCTTCGAGTTAAAATAATTCGCCAGTCTTTTTAGTAAAAGATTGCTTTCTCATCGTCTCGTTTAATTATTGAAAATCTTAAATAAAATATCGGCCAAATCGGAAACTGATTAAATTAGAAATATAGACGTAGATAGATTCTACAGACCTACATTAGGACAATAGTATATAATTATTGTACGCCACGTCATGATAGTTGACCAATCGATATGAAAAGAACGTTTGATAAACCCATATTTTTCCTTTAACAATATTATATTAACCGATGTACTAAAGTTGTTTTCATTAGTTGTCATAGAGATGTTGGCTTTCATACAACGATATGAATTGTTGCATTAGCATTACTGAGCACACCTGTAGTGACTTTAATGTGTGCAGCTCTTGTTTGTGTTTTGAATAATACCGAGTTTTAAATAATAACGAGCGATTATGTAATAAAACAACATGTGAACTCGGTTCTTATTGTTATTCACGTAGATCTTTATTGAATTTGGCGCCAAAACAATATAAGAACTAACAAGAGTCAAAAAGGTATGTTTACTTTTTGATTTGTCAAATTTTGCTTTAGTTTGATTATTGGAACCTTGACAGATTTATATCGAGTTGAAAACAGAATCACAAGTTTTGAAAAATTATGTTAATGTATAACATTCAGGTCGTTTTGCTGTAAAATTTTAATTAGAAACGAATCAGCATTTTTTTTTGAAGCATTATTAACAACGCAAAGCCTTAAATAAGTTTAGGGCCTTCAAATTAATATAAAATATCTGCATATTCTTTGGGTTAGGCAGGCATTTATAACTTAATTCTTCTGGTTTTACCTTCTTTAAAATTATTATAGCAACAGTTTTGTGAGTTTATTTTGTGACCTTCAAATTTTTGAAAATAAAATGCCTGCAAAGTCTTTTCAGTTAAGCAGACATTTAAATAATTAAAAATTCTTCTGGTTTTGCCTTGTCGTTTAAAATTATTAGCAACAACTTTTTGAGGTTAATTTGCACCTTCAAATTTTTTGAAATACATAAAAATTTTGAGCTGCGAGAACGTTTTCAGAAACAAAAATTTCTTTGATTTTGTATTTTGAAATTCTAATTTTAAGCAGCATCTATTTATTACATAAATTTAGGGTCAGCTGTTTAAACTAACTGGGTGGTCTTTTTTTGTGAATAAAATTTCAATTGAAAACGTCCAAGAATTTAAAAATGATAAATCGTTTGTGGAAACAAACTTTTTACAAAGCCTTTCACAATGGTAAAGAAGGATATCAAACTTCTGTTTTGCTACAAATTATTTGTGAAGTAACCAATAGCTTGAATTCCTGAAAATATAATGCCAGCAGTGCTTTTCGGTTACGAAGATATTTAAACAATTAAAAATGCTCTCGTTGTTTGTTTTTAAACGTTTTGTAAAATTATCAGCAACAACTGTTTATATTTTTCCAAAGTTTTGTGACCTTCAAATTTATTAAAACATTATTTGGGGGGGGGGGGGGGTTTCAGCCACGAAAACGTTTGAAGAGTATCAAATTTAATATTCGATTGTCTTTGCTTTTTTGTAAAATTATTAGCAAAAGATTTTTAAACATATCTGGTGACCTTTAAAATTTTGCAAAAATTTCAACAATTTCTTATTCTGGTAAATTCCTTATAGAATTATTAATAATGGCTTTCTGCATACAGCTGGAGCAAAATCGATTGCGGCCTTCAAATTTTTTGCAAAGGCTTTACCTAATTGCCAAAAAGGTTCCAAACTTTTGTGTTGCCAGAAATCTTTGTGAAATAATCCAAAACCCTTGAAATCTCACCGAAGTTAAATCATTCAGTGGCCTTCAATTTTTGAAAATAAAATTGCTTTTTGTAACTGTAAAATAGGGATCCAAAATTTTGTGTTGCCAGGAATCTTTGGGCAATAATCCAAAATCATTTAAATCTCACCGAAGTTAAATCATTCAGTGTCCTTCAAATTTTTGAAAATAAAATTTTTTAAACGGTTTTTGGTCGTCAAAATGTGTAAAGAATCAAAAATGTTTTTACGTTTGTTTTTTTGATTTTATTTGTGAAATTTTTGATACGATGGTCTTCAAATTTTTGAAAATAAAATACCTGCAAAATCTTTTAGTTACGCTGACAATTATGTAACTAAATTCTGCTGCTTTTTGCCTTGTCGTTCAAAACTATTAGCAATAGCTTTTGAAACTTATTTTGTGACCTTCAAATTTTTGAAGATAAAATTCCAGCAGAGACACTGCGACTTTCATTTTTTTTCATTTTATATTTGTAGATACGAAAAAATGTGCATAGAAACAAAAATTTCTAATACGTTTGCTTTTTGAAATTCTTATAAAATTTCAAGCAACAACTGTTTAAACTCATCCTTTAAAATTTTGACTGAAAACGTCCAAGAACTCAAGAATTTTGTTTTCATAAATATTTCGTATAAAATTATTGACAGTAGTGTGTTACGTACAGCTAGAAGAAATAAATTGTGTATGGCCTTGAAATTTTCGAAAGTTAACTTTTGCAAAGACTCACAATTGTTGAAGAGGATTCCAAAATGTTGTTTTGCCCGAAGTTCCTTGTGAAGTAATTAATAGCTTGAACTAAGTCGTTTATGACCCCGAAATTCAGAAAATAAAATGCTTTCAATGCCTTTCGGTTACGAAGGCATCTAAACAATTAAAAATACTTTGGTTGTTCGCTTCATAAATGTTTTATAAATAATCAACAACAGCTGTTTAATTTTTCCCAAAGTTAAATCGATGTGCGACCTTCGAATTTTATAAAACAAAATTTTGGTGGGGTTTTTAGCGAGGAAACCATTTCGAGCCTCAAATATTCTATTTGCAAAATTATTAGCAACATTTTTTAAACTTCTTTATAGCCAGTTGTAAATAGATTTGTGACCTTCGAATTTTCGAGAACAACTTTCACAATTGCGAATTGTTTTTTGTTAGAAATTCTTTGTGAAGTAATCAATAGTTTGAGGTATATCGTTTTATGGCCTTCGAATTTCTGAAAAACTGCCCACAGTGCCTTCAGGTTACGCAGAAGAATTGTAACGTTTTTAAAACGTTTAGTTAAAACTTCGGTCCGTGGTGTGAATTATTTATTAACAAATTTATACAACGTAATAATTAACACGAAACACAACACTAATATTAACCCGTACCACGAACTAATTTATTTATATTTACGAATTCGTACTTAATCTGCGCACATTTATATTAACCGACCACTTGATCGCGACGATAGCTTTTGGTAGACTGGTCGTTCGCCAAAGGAAAGGTGCCTTGTATACCATTGCGGCATCTGGAATCCAATCCGGAACGATCGAGACGATGACATAATCCAACAGTCTCGACACGATGACGCAATCGTCGACCAGTCTGGAAGTCTGTCTGCAGATGACGTATACGAGCGAAATGATTCACGCTCCCGCCGACAACAGACGCGTCTCGTTACACAGTTAAAAACGCTTACGCTTTTCAGTTTTAGAACTTTTTATAAAATTCTGTTTAAATTGTTTCGAAGTTCTGTGATCTCTTCAAATTTGTTAAAAGAAAATAACGTTTAAAGAGTCTCAAATATTATACGCGGATAAACGCGTGTAAAAGGCCTCGGTCTCTCACGTAGGCATCTTAGGTTCGATTCGACCGGCGATATCCTCGCCGGAACTTATAAGGTCGTAGGCTTCTCCGTGTTTCGGAGGGCACGTTAAGCCGGCTGTCCCGGTTATCATACTAACACCTTTGATAACCGTTAACCTCGCAACACTGCGGGTCGATCTTCTTCACCTCCCTCGATAAGTTAGGTTAGCCTCCTGCCCAGCATGCGTGCAAAGAGGCTATTGGCCTAGGCTTCGGCCATAAGAGGAAGGAGAAGAAATATTTTACTGCGTTTGCTTTTTTAAAAATTATTAACAAAAGTATTTAAAGTATTTAAAATATTTTAACAAAAACTCTTTCCTTTAAATTCTTTGTAAATTTATTAACAAATAGCCTTGTGCATACAGCTGGGACTAAATCATTGCGGCCTTCAAATTTTTGAAAACAGAACGCTTTTGTAATTGTGAAGAAAGAATCCAAAATCTTTAAATTTCACCAAAGGTGATTCATTAAGTGACCTTCAAGTTGAAAGGTGTTTAATCCCCAGGACGTTTGAAGAATCAAAAATCCTTGTGCGTTTGCTTTTACGATTTTTTTGCGAAGTTTAGCAACAGCTCCTGTTCGGTTGCCTTCAATTTGTTGATAACAAAATTCTTGTAAATGCTTTCTTAATTTGCAAAGTAAGAATTCAAAACTTGTATATTAGAAATTCTTTGTGAAACAATTAATACCCTTTTAAACTTAGCTTTAAATAAATCATTTTATGGCATTTAATTTTTGAACATAAAATGTCTACAGAACCTTTTGAATACGTAAAAAAGTTTTTGTATATTAGAAAGTTTGTGTAAAATTATGAATCACAGTTGTTTAGCCTTCCCTGAAGGCAAATCATTTTATGACCTTTAATTTTTAGAAATGAAATTCAACAAAAACTCTTTCTTCTAAATTCTTTAGAAAATTATTAGCAAGCCTTTTGCATACAGCTGGAGCTAAATCGTGTGTGGCCTTCAAATGTTTGAAAACAAAACTTTTGGAAAAGCTTTCGTAGTTGCGAAGAAGAATTACAAAATTTTGTTTTACGAGAAATCTTTGGGAAATAGTCAAAAATCTCTATTTAAATCTTGCCAAAGTTAAATCGTTTGTTTTTCTTTTTGTAAAATTTGTGAATTTGTTGGCCTTCAAATTTTTGAAAATAAAATTCTTGCAAAGCCTTTTGATTAAGTAAACATTTAAATAACTAAATTCTTCTGGTTTTGTTTAAAATTAATAAACGATATGTTGTAGCCTTCAAATTTTTGAAAACAACAAGTTTTCCAAGGCTTTCGCAGTTGCCAACAAATAACCCAAAATTTTGTTTCACAATTTGTTAAATTACTAGTAACGTAACAACTTTTGAAACTGATATAATGGCCTTCAAATTTTTAAAAACAAAATGGCTCAAAATCCTTTCATAACTGCAAAATAGGAATTGAAAATCTTGTTTTATCAGAAATTAATTTTATGGCTTTCAGTTTTTGTATATAAAATTTCGGTAAAGCCTTTAAATACGTAAAAAAAATTATCTGTTTTTGTGTATTAGGCATTTTGTATAAATTTAATAATAACAGTTGTTTAGACATTATTGGAAGTAAATCGTTTTGCGACCTTCAATTTTTGAAAATGAAAATCAACAAAAATTCTTCTAAATTATTTATAAAATTATTAATAGCTCTTTGCATACAGCTGAAGCTAAATCATGTGTGGCCTTCAAATTTTTGAGAACAAAACTTTTGTAAAAGCCTTTGCAGTGTAAGAATTCAAAATCTTGTTTTATCAGAAATTCATTTTACAGCTTTCAGTTTTTGAATAGAAAACTTCTGTGAAGCCTTTTGAATGCGTAAAAAGATCCTCTGATTTTGTAAATTAGAAATTTTGTATAAAATTAATAATAACAGTAGTTGGTTAGGCTTTATTGGAAGAAAATCGTGTGACCTTTAATTTTCGAAAACAAAATTCAGCAAAAACTCTTTCTTTTAAATTCTTTATAAAATTATTAACAACAGCCTTTTGTATATTCGTTTGTGCCCTTCAAATTTTGGACAAAAAAATTGCAGAGGCTTTCGTAATTGCCAAAAAGGAAGTCAGAATTTTGTTGTACCAGAAAGCTTGGGGAATAATCGCAAATCCCTCTTTAAACCTCGCTGAAGTTAAATCGTTCAATGATCTTCAAATTTTTGAATATACTTTTTTTAAAGGTTTTTAATCGTCAAGACATTTGAAGAGGCAAACATCTTTTTAAGTTTGGTCCTTCGATTTTTTTGGGAAATCACTAGCAACAACACCTTCTTCTTCTTCTTTCTCCTTTACCCCCTTACACCTTTACAGTGTCGAGGGGACCGGGCACACCGAGCCAAAGAGTGGTCCACCCGGGTCCACCCATTCTCGTTCAGTCCAAGCAGGCTCCTGCTTAACTTTTCTATATGTCAGTATTACTTGCACTCCCACTATGCCGTACTGCCAGTTCTTCAGATTTTTAAAAACAACATTTCTGTAAATGCTTTCAAAGCTGCAAAGTACCAATTCAGAATCCTGTTTTATCATAAGTTCATTTAATGGCTTTCAGCTTTTGAACTAAAACTGCTGCAAAGCGTTTTGTATACTTTTGTACATTAGAAATTTTGTGTAAAAACAGCCGTTTAGGCTTCCTTAGAGGTAAAACAATTTTTGAAAATAAAATTTCATAATTACAAAGACGTAAAAAAATTAGACTGGAATTTTTTACCAATTAATTATCAGCAGATCTTAATTGGGACAGAACTTAATTGAAGGTAGTGCAAGTTGAAACCTTCAGATTTTTGAAAATAAGATTCTACGAAGCCTTTTCGAGTTCTAAGGCCTTTCAAAATTAAAATTTGCTTTCCTGAAATTTCTTATGAAAGAATTATTACGAGCTTTTTACATTTCCTTGAAATTAAATCATTCTGTAACCTTAAAAAGGGCTTTAAATGAATCAAAAATTCTGTTTTTTTAGTTATATTTCTAGAATTTTTGTACAAAATTTCAGCAACAGTTTTTGAATCTTAGTTGAAGGTAAATCGTTAGAAATAAAATTCCTTGAAAGGCAATTAATCTTCAACAAATTCGCTTATTTGGGAATTTTGTATTAAAAGACATTTCATTTACTGTAATGATGGCTGGTGATATTCAATTACGACGCAGTAATTGTCGACAGTTTCACCTACGTCAGGTTTTAATCTTAGATTTTTATCAGGAAAGGTGAATGCCTTGTTTGCGTTGGTATTTCTGCAATTAATTATTATTAATTTGTTCGATTAATATTAGCTAGTCAGTTAGTTTGTTTATTGTATTTCACGATTAAATTTGCCATTTTTTAAGTCCCTTTTTAATTTTTATTATGCTCCATCAAGAGTAATTAATATTGCTTCTAAGTTATTTGGTATCCATTGCGTGTTTAATGCCGACCAAGCTACTTACATCACTCCCTATTTATCGCTATTTTTATCTTTAAATTAGGAATACATTTCGGGAAACTCATGTCGAATTAGTCTGGACACTTTTTCTTTAGTAAAAACCACTTGTTATTTGTAATAAAACGGCCTTCAAGGAAATTATGAATAAAATCATATTGAAAAGTTATAGAAAAGACCTTTTATTGATAACTTTTCCTTGATTAGTATCGACAGTGTGCCTTAAAAAAACTGTAATTTCCTACATTTTCCACGTCGATTTTGAAACGTAGGTAGCCACCTTTATTTATAACTGTTTAACATCATTACTTTACCCTTAGAAATAATGTAAAAACAGTTTTTGATCTGCTGGTAACCGGTCGTTAAGCGTAGTTGCGATATTAATGATTAATAGAAACGATCACGCTATCGTCTGTTCTTTTCTACCCTTTGAAAACGACGCATTTTACATCTTTCCATATAATAAAGCTAACAAATTTCCAGTTTACGTTTAATAATCACCTATTAAAGTTTGAGAGTCGGAACATTAAACGAAATTGATTAACTTTTAAAGAATTGTTTCTAATTTTAGATACAAATTATTTTAGCGGATTTTAATTAGGGTGGTTGGTCTAATGTGACGCAAAATGGGGGTGCACAATTAAAAGGATTATGCCGGACTTGTGCCGTTGTTCCATTAGTTTTAATTTGAGTTCGGTGAAACTTGCTGATTTAATTTAAAATACACTTTAAAGTTTATTATTGTTGGTTTGGGATGTAAGTATTGTAATTTCGAGAGATAAGGTAAAATATCAGGTAATTTACAAATCTAAAAATGTCGAAATAAGTTGGCGTTGTTTTTAAAGTTTAGAGGGTGTCATTAACAAAATAGCATCCCAGAAGAGATTTTTCCGAATTTTTAAACACCTGCTTATTGTATTCATGGTAGGTTCCTTCTTTGCAGAGCAGAGCTGAACATATTTGATAGCTTTAACATCGTAGGTAAACTGGGACAGTTAATGTGCGCCCAACATAATTAACTAATAACGAGATAACGACTTCATCGACATCCCTGCTGCACTCTTGTAGATAGTTCGGGCTTGAAATTGTTAACAATATGAGCTTCTTTACATCGATAATCCTTTGCTAGAAGTACTTGAACTTAATTAAAATCATGATTTGAATAACAAATTACTTTAAATTGCATATTAGTTGGCTTTGTTCCGCTGTTTATTTTAACTCATATTCTGAGCTATTTTTGGAAATTAAAGTTTAAGGGTAAGTACTTTCGCGTAGGTACTAAAATAAATCGAGGGTTAAGGGCGTTTAAACCTAAAATGAAATGTAAAAATTGCGTAGTTCCTAACATAAAAGACCTTGAAAAGTGTAAAATACGATTAAGTATTAATACAATTAAATATTGAGCCAGCAACGAACCAGTTGTTGCCATCAATACACTCATGAATGAATAATCCGTAAATTACCTTGCCTGAATTTGTTTTTATAAGGTTTAATATTTTAAAGGTTTTAAATATTTGGTAAAGGTCTGGAATTGAATTGTTTTAAATTATTTACAAAGTGTTTTGCATTTTATTGATTTATTTCAAAAGATTTTTGTTAAACTATAATTATGAAAATTAAACAAAAAATCTTTGGTAAGCAACAAATCTTCGAGCTTGCATTTTACATAGTTAAGTAGGAATGTGATAAATAATTCAAAACGGAAACGAAACAGGAAACCCAAAAATCTATGGATTTTTAATAGAACTTTGACGTAATAATTTCCCCTCTGACGTCATAAGCACGTTCTAACGGAGTTAATTCATAATTTTCAAAGCAAGAAGGTACAAGGAAATCGATAAAAGTAATTACTTTTTTTAAATCATTCTTAGTTTAGTTTGAACTTCCAAAATTTGATTCGTAACCGGTTACCATATTGCTTTAGCTAACTCGCGTGTGGCCTTCATTTTCGGAAACAAAATATTTTTTGCAAAGGCCTTCGCAATTACCAAAAAGGGATTTAAAATTTTGTTTTATCAGATCTTTCTTCTTTTCTTTATCTGTTATTTTACAATTTTTCTGATAGCAATACGGAAGGTGACTTATTACCGTACGGTGGTTGCTAGCACATTCTAGTGTTTGTGTATGTTTGTACAAGGTGTTCATAACAACATACTCATGATCCCTACAAAAGTTGATAAGTAGTTCCGTTATCATTTATTTCATCTTCGCCGAAACATCCTATATTCAGGGCGCCTCTGATAACTTCTTTTGTTTTGAGTTTGTTTTTATGAAATCACTTAGTTGTTTAAAGAAATTGTATTTTACTTCTCTAGAGGCATTGTCGTTCATTGCATATATCCCTATAATTAATCCTGTAGGTTGTCCGTAAATGTTTATATCAATTCTAACAATTCTTTCATTGTATTGCTCAAATGAGGTTATACCAAAGAATACGCTTTTTCCACTTATTTCTAATAAAGTAATAAGTATGAAGACTCCGCTCTTAGCTTGTTCATGTTTTAGTACTTCACTACAAATACGGTAGTAACTGTCCAGTTGTTCTTCTCCTGTCCCCTTCTTCTTGGTCTCACTGAGGATTACAATATCTGTCTTCAGTTTTTTCAATTTCTGTTTTGTACGTAGACCTTGTTCCATGTCCCTGTGGTCACAGTTATTTTCTTTCGCCATTGTTGTTGTTTCTTTAGTTTGTTACTTTTCTTTGTTTAGTATTTTTCTTATGTGAATCTTTGCCTCCCCAGAATCCTTGGGGTTCCTATGATCACACTTCTTTTCTTTCGCCATTGTTGTTGTTTCTTTAGTTTGTTATTTTTTCTTTGTTTAGTAATTAGTATCTTTCTTATGTGAATCTTTGCCTCCCCCAGAATCTTAACAATGCGAGATTCTGAGGTATCTCCTCTACTCACCTGGGGTAATATCGTTTTAAAATTCACTTGCATGTTTTGGAAGTAGAAATTTGCTTGTTTTAGGTTTTCTTTCTGTGTGTTAGGTAGCTATCCCTAACGCCACAATCCTCTTCCTTTCTTCGGGCTTGGGACCGGCAGGGAAGGCAAATGAGCTGCTCAATCCACCCATCAACCTTTCCAAACAGAGTTTTACCAGAAATCTTTCAGGAATAATCAAAGAGCCCTCTTTACATCTCGCCGTGATATTAAATAAAAAATGTTGAAATGTTTTTAATCGCCAAGATTTGAAGAACCAAAAATGTTTCGGTGTTTGCTTTTTGATTTTGTTTTGTAAAATTACTAGCAACAGCCCCTGAAACTTATTCGATGACCTTCAAATGTAGCGGCAATTGCTTTTATAACTGCAGAATAAGAATTCGAAATCTTGTTTTATCAGAACTTTTTTGTTAAATAAATAATTAAACTTAGTTTTAAGTAAATCTTTTTACGGCTTTCAACAGAAGAGTTCTGCAAATCCTGTTGAATATGTAAAAGCTCCCGCTTTTGTATGTTTGAGATTTTGTTTAAAATTATTAATAACAATTGTTTAAGCTTCTTTGGAGATAAATCCTTTTGTGACCTTTTATTTTTGAAAATAAAATTCAACAAAAACTCTTTCTTTTAAATTCTTAGTAAAATTATTAACAACGGCCTTCTGTATAAATCGTTTGTGACCTTTAAATTTTGGGGGAAAAAAATACAAGCTTTTGCACTTGCCAAAACAGAATCCAAACTTTTGTTTTACCAGAAATCTTCGGGGAATAATCAAAAATTTAAATTGTTCGGCGACCTTCAAATTTTTGAAAACAAATTTTTTACTAAGCCTTTTGTAACTGCTAAGAAGGAATCTAAAATTTTGTTTTACAGAAATCTTTGGGGAATAAGTAAATCATTTCGTGGCCTTTGATTTTTTTACCGATTAAGTATCAGCAGGCCTTAGCTTGGCATTAACTGGAGGTAATACCTGTTGTGCCTTTCAGATTTTTGAAAATAAAATTCTACCAAGCCTTTTCAGGTTCTAAGACCTTTAATAATCAAAACTTGTCTTTTCGAAATTTCGTATAAAAGAATTAAAAATCATTCTGTAAACTTTCAAAGGAAATTAAAAGGATTTCATATTTCTTCTAGAAGTGGCGTGCCCTTTACAGGGCGTTGCCGATCTTCTTTCCATATGTCTGTGGTGTGCGTGTCAAGTAGCCCACAGACATAGGGGACCTACAGCTTAACGTGGGCTCCGAAACACGGAAGTGCTTGCACTTCTACTCCAGAGAGGACTTACTAGGCAGAAATACCTCGGTGGTTTGCCATTGCCTTCCGAGGGAAACAGTCGGGTGTTTTCGGTGTATATGTGACCCTGGGAATCGAACCCGGGCCATTTCAGTGGTCAGCCGCACGCTGCACCAACTGAGCCACGACCATGTTTACAAAGGCTTTAATGCTTTAAAGTAGTCAAAAATTCTATATTTTTAGAAAGAGCCTTCTGTATAAATCGTTTGTGGCATTCTAATTTTGGCAAAAAAAATTTCAAAGGTTTTCGTAATTGCCAAGAAGGAATCTCAAATTTAGTTTCGCCAGAAATCTTAAAGGAATGATCAAAGAGCCCTCGTTAAATCTCGTCCAAGTTAAACAGCTTTTCGATGGTTTTCAAATTTTTGAAAACGAAATTTCTGCAAATTCCTTCCAAATTGCAATGTACAAATTCAAAATCTTCTTTTATTAGAAATTCATGTCATGGCTTGCTGTTTTTGAATATAAAGTCTCTGCAAAACCTTTTAAATACGTAAGAAATCCGTCTGCTTGTTGTTTAAGCTTCCTTGGAGGTAAATCATTTTGCGAACTTTTGATTTTTGAAAATGTTTTGAAGCGGAAATATTTTACTGATTAATTATCAGCAGATCTTAACTGGAGCAAAACTTAACTGAAGGCAATACCTTCAGATCATTGAAAATAAAAATCCACCAACTCTTTTCAAGTACTACGATCTTTAATAATCAGAATTTGCGTTTATGAAATTTCGTATGAAAGAATTAGTCCGTCTGTAACCTTAAATTTTTTGAAGGCGAATTAAAAGGCTTTACAAAGGCTTTAAATAAATGGAATCATAATTGAAGGTAAATAAAGTGGTGTTATTTTCAAATAAAAAATAAAAGAAAACGATTATGTGTCCGTAGGCGTTTACTTTCGAAGATTAATATACTGTAAATGGCAACTTGTAGTTGTTATTTATTCTTTATTTTGGTGTAAGTGGGATGTACTATTGAAAAGACATTAGAGAAGCAAATTATACCGACTACATTTTCTTTAATCGTTTTATTTTTACCTTTTGCGTTGTGAAACTACGTTTACAGACAAAGAATTATTATTCATACATTACTTAACCTCTGAACATTTTATCACTTTTAAAAGTTTCAAAATCTTACCATCAACTGAAATAACTTTTTTTTTGTTTCAGTATACTATGGCATTTAATATCTTACCAGAAAATGTGAAAATTCTACAAAGTTTAAAAATACATAGAAGTGATGTAACATGCTGTGATTTTGCACCTAATTTTACACTAATAACGGGTTCAAGGTATGTTTTTAAGATTTAAGTTTAACACGTGACATGCCTCATTCAACTTTCAGTGATAAAACAGTGAGAGTATGGAAATGGCTTCCCGGTTCGGGTTATACCGAACACACCTATTCCCCACTTAGGGGCCATAAATATGGGGTAACTTGTGTTAGAGTTTCCCCTCAAGGATCCATGTTGGCCTCAACTTCTATCGATGGTACTGCTGTTTTGTGGAATTTACATTCCGGTACTAAAATTCATACCATGGTTCAAATGAATGGGGATGCCATTCGAGTTTGCAGGTATCAAATATGTTTTTTTATAAAGCTTTTTTCTCATGTAATTCCTTTTCAGATTTGCACCCGATAGCTCGGTGTTGGTTACGGCTGGGGATAATGGGGCAATCTGCATTTGGGACTTGGTTCATCGAAGCTTGATTAGGTACGTATTACGTCCACTGTTTAATTTCTAATTACGTTATTGAATTTTTTTCAGGACAATTTTCCATCACGAAGGAACAACACAAGCTCTCGCATTTACACCGGATTCTCAATATCTAATAAGTGCCTGTTCCTTAGAAATAATAAGTGTGTGGTACGTGCAGGATTTAGTCGATACTGTTGCAGACAACGCATTTTCCGCTGTTGCTGTTATCGATAATGCTCATGATTTAGGAATTTTGTGCATGGATGTTTCGAGTGTTATTATGACCCATGGTACGATCATTATTAATTTTAACCTATTTTCCTATAACCTCTCATTTTAGAAAACGACCCTTTAACAAAATACTATACGTTAGTAACAAGTGGTAACAGTCACGACATCAAAACCTGGACAATAACCTCTCGTACAACACCAAAGCATAAGATGTCACGTAACGAAGTATCTTTGGAGAATACGGGTTCGTTTATTGGGCACAAGTCTGCAGTCACTTGTGTCAAATATAACAGTAATGGTGCCTATTTAATATCGTCAAGTTTGGATAAATACGTTAAAATTTGGGACAGTAATGGTGCTTGTATTGCTAGTTTAAAAGGCCATACCAGATACATTAACAGCGTTTCGTTTTCAAGGGATGGTAGTTTAGTAGCATCAGGTGTGTGTCACTGCTTATAAATTCTATTTACGATTAATATACCTACATTTAAAAGGTTCCGCAGGTTCAAACGATAAAACCGTCTTAATATGGGATTTAACGGGTAACATCACATTGGAGTCTTCGCTTGTTAAATCCTTCGCTCTTATTGGGAATGCCTTACATAACTTACAAGAAATGCAAGTCGTTAAGAATGCCGAAAGTTCGGAAACTTTTGAACTTATAGAAAAAATCGACGACGTCTCGGAAGGTGCCATTAATTCTTGTAATTTCTTTGGTAACAATCTTTTAGCCACTGGATCTAGGTAAGTTGAATGGATGTTTATGTGCCTAAATTTGGCAATATGTGCGGTTTTTTTAGTGATAAAATGGTTAAATTATTGAAAATAGAAGAAAACAACAATATTGAAGAAACAAGCTCTTCGCCTTTAGATGGCCATACTTACTGTGTTAATCATGTTGAATTTTCAAAAGACGGTAGTCAATTGGCCACGTGTTCTTTGGACGGATGTACTATTATCTGGGATCCTATGGTACGTTTTAATATACCTACAATAATCCTGTCCTCTTCTACCTTTCAGTGTCGTGGCTTGTAATGTCAGGGTTATTGGGCAATTGGCTTGGTTTGGTTTTCGCAGAGGTTCTTCCATGCTTTCCTATCTTTCGCGATTGTTCTTGCTCTTCCCCATGAAATGCCTCTTTCCTGGAGTACTTTGGCAACTATGTTGTTCCATGATCTTCCTCGTCTTTTCTTATCATCTGAACCCATTTCCCAGATCTTTTTCGTAATTTGGTAACCTTTCATTCTTGTTAAATGACCAAACTATCATAGCTGGTTTCTCTGGATGTAATTATATAATTCAATCTTCTCCTAATTTCTTCATTCCTGATCTTATTTTTTCTGGTAACTCCGTCTATTCTTCGCAGCACAAGCATTTTGCAAGCTTGTAGTTTTTTTTTTAGGAGAAATCTTCAAAAGGCACCAATGTACCCGTGCGCAATAGCGTGCGGGATTTTTACCCGCTAAAACTCCCCCTCTTCGCCACGTAATAGGCACCTGGGATTATTAAGTGTAACAAGCGTTGGATGTTCTGGCGGTCCAGAACACCCAACCATCTACAGGCCTTGTCTTCTGATGCGCTCGTCTGCCTCCTTCTTCATTATCTTCCTAATGAAGGTGTGCGTCCTCGGTCCTTTCCCAATTTTCTTTACTCATTATCATGTTTTGCACTATATTTTCTGCTGTTAATCTAACTCCTAATTCTGTCTCCAGCTGTAGTCGCTCTGCCTTCTTTATGATTTGCATTACGTGCTCTTCAAATCTTAGTCTCTCGTCAAGCCATATTCCCAAATATTTTACTGTTCTGGGTGGTGTTATGGTCGCCCCTCCCACTTCAAACAATGCGTTGTCTCTTTTCCTCGTTTTATTTGGCGCCATTTTTAGAGCATTTGCCTCCGTCCACTGCTGTATGGCCTGTAGTGACTCATCTGCAAATACATGAGGGTCTCCTTATCATTAGCTTTCACAGTTAGGACCATATCATCCGCATACGCAGTCATGTCACATCCTGGCGGCAATTCTAGTCTCAACACTGTATCATACAAGACATTCCACAGGGTCGGACCAAGCACCGAACCCTGTGGCACCCCCTGAGTAATATACCTCTTCACACTTCCGATTTCTATCTCCCTGTAGCCCTGGTAGCTGTTTATGGTATTAATCAAATATTTACTGATTCCGATCTCATTTAATCTTTCAACGATCCTACTCCAGGTAGCCGTGCTGAAGGCATTCTTGATGTCGGTGAGGACAATAGCACCCCACTTCGTCCTACTGTCTGATGCACATTTGATTACATGTTTAATTGCATTCGCCGTCGACCTCCCTTCCTGAAACCATATTGACAACTAGATATTCCATCTTTTTCTTCCAGTACGATCTCCAGTCTACTCTTTAGTAGATGTTCATGTAATTTGCCCATTATATCTAGGAGGCATATGGGCTTAAAAGTCTGTACCTACCTTGTCGTTATTCCCCGTGCCCTTCGGGATTAAACACACCCTCGCTTTTTTCCAAGGTTTTGGGAAACTTTGGGAGTTTAACAGATCGTTCATTATTTTTAATACTTCGTCCGGTATTATTGTAACTGCCTCCTTTACGGATTCTGCAGTCACTCTATCTGGTCCAGGAGCTTTCCCTATTTTTAATTTGTCACCTGCCACAATCAGTTCTTCCCTACTAATTAAATGGTTGCACACTTTCCACTCTCTCTACCCTTTTTCGGCGATCTTTTTTATCAGGGAGTAGATGGGTTTCCTCCCCCTCCCCCCCCAAATATCGTTTTCCAGTTGGTCACATATGTTTTTCCAGTGATGTCTTTTGGATCTACGAGTACTTATGCTATTCCTACATTCTTTCCTCTCTGTTTTGTATTGGTCCTCGAGATTTTCTATCAGTATTGTGTCCCTTCCTTGCACTCTGGCTCGTGTAAGCTTCCTTCTTGTATGATTGCATCTTCCTCGCTTGTCTTCAATATCGTCGTTCCACCAATATGGTTGTCCTACCGTCTGTTTCCTTACTATTCTCGTGGAAGAGAGGTCTTGCACAGACTTAATAATATCAGCAATATTGGTGCTATTTACGTCTTTATTCTCCGTCATTAGCGGAAGTGCGTCTTTGAAGGCATCTTTATTGAAATTTGTCCTGTTTTTGACCATGTCTAACACCCTTCCTTGTTACAAATTCTTGTTACGAATTCCCTCGTATTGTTATTTCCTGTTCTCACTAAGTTCCTGGTCTCGTCATATACACTTTTTATTGTTTTTATCAGATAACCGTTCACACCTCTTTCATCTAGTAGTAGTAGTCGATCCCGTTATTCCCTGATGGGATAAAGGGTGTTTATGTATTTGTTCCATTCTTTTTTATTTGCTGCTATCGGTCTAAGCTGCGCTATAGTCTTCTTAGTTTCATCTTCCACCGTTCTCCTCCAGGTTGTGTTCGGAATTTCGGATGCTCTATCTTCCTGCTCCCTTGTGGATTCCATTCCAGCACTCGTCTACATATTTCTTTGTTGCCCTTCCTCAAGCTATGTCCCAAACATCCATACTTTCTCCTCTTGATTTCCATGTTTACATCCTTCTGACCTGTTCTTTCCCATAATTATTGAATATTGTTTCCGGCCATCAGATTTTCAAAATTGTCCGCAAGTGTGTAATATGTTTGTTACCAACCATATCTCTGAACCATACAATAGTACTGGTTTTACCATAGCCTTAAAAACTTTTACTTTTGTTCTTAAAGTAATGTGGTTAGTACTCCAAATATTTCTCAGCCTGATGAACACACTTCTAGCTTTATTAATTCTAGCTTTAGAGCACTCTCCTTATCCGACGCTACACTACTGAGGTAAGTAAATTCATCCACTTTCTGCACCAGCTCGCCTGCTATTTTCAGCTGTTTTGGTTCTTCAACGTTTACACACATCATTTTAGTTTTCCCAATATTTATTTTCAGTCCAACTTTTCCTGACTCTTCCTTTAAAAGATTTAAGTTCAAAACTGAAAACTTCCCGCGTGAACGCCCGACAGCGCGATCAACGTCACGTCGATGGACATGACGTCACCGGCCATATAACTGTTCCACAGTTCGTATGGTTTATTACGTGTTTCCTATGGTATTTGTTCGCCTTTTTGTAAAGTAATTCAGTCGTTTTTATTTACATTCAACACAAATGGAGAGTAAGCAAAAAAGTGGTGTTTTGTGCCAGCTTACACAAGTACTTCTGTGAGTACACCAGAAAAAAAAAAATGTGACGGTGCCAAAGGATTACGCACGCACAGTGGCGTGTCTAGAGCCTCACGAAAGGGGAAGCTGAAGGGTAAAATAAAGCCGCAGACAAAAAGTTTTTGATGCAAAAAAGACATTTTTTTACAAATCATAATAAAATCTTACCTTACTTAAAATAAAGTGCCATACCTCTATTTTCTTTTGCAAACTCATCTACTTATAACGTCATCATAAAAACTTTTTTTACGAGAATATTCTTGCACTAATTCCGTTTCAATTGATATTAATCCCAAAGCAGAAAGTCTTTCTTGTTCTGTAGAATTCCTAACAAAACTTTTGGTTCGTTTAAGCGCGAAAAAGGAACGTTCTGTAGGCTCACTTGAGGCGGAGATAGTGAATGTAATCTGCCGGGTTACAGCTTACACAAGACTATTTTTAGTTCGATTTTCAAACGAAATTATGTGTAAAAACGAAAGATTTTTGCATTGATACGATATTTGTATTGTTTATATATTAATATGTAACTAATTTCACGTTCATATACTTTTTAATTCAACAGTAAAACTGTAAAACAGTATTTATTTTATTACTTAATATTCTTGCACACGCTCTTGCTATCGAGCTCAGCAAATAAAACAGTATACTGACGGTAAGCTGTGAACTCGTAGCTTATAAAGCCGTTTCGGGTTATGTCGTGTTTTTCGTCGTTCGTATTTATGCGGCAGCCGGCAGTTGAATCAAGTTCGAGCTTCGATTAGTATTGAAAAATATTGAAAATAATTATACATATTCGGGTCAACAGGATAATATATAATATTACATTTTTAAGGTATATTAATTTAATTATACGCTGTAGGTATTTAGTTTGCATAGGGGAAGCTGTGCTTCCCTAGCTTCCATGGTAAACACGCCACTGCGCACGCAGAAAAATGTGGTTTAAAGTATAGCAAGTTTACGAATTCACATCGAGAGAGTAATTCGCAGAGTTCGCGAATACGAATATTTAAAACCACATTCAGTTGTTAATTATAGTTTAATTGATAATACTGATAGCGTAATTATTGTAATTAGTATAACTTGCTCACTTATAAATTTGCAATGTCCAATTATAAGACAAGAATGATTAAAAAATTAAAGTTTTTTGCTTTATTATTCTAAAAAAAAATTAAAGGATTGGGCAAAACTTGGGTTTTTGTGTCAGTAAAGTAGAAGACGATCACTTTTAAATTAGAATTAGCTGGTATTTAAAATGTATTTTTAAAAATAGTTATAGACAGTTATACAATAATCTTATAAGTAAACAAAACACTAAAACAAGAATTAGGTACTCCTGCATAGCCTAACTAACTTATAGGTAATATACCTACCAAACCAGTAAAAATTACTCTTGTTTATTTTCTAAATAAATACCGTTCAATAATAGTAACTTTAATAATTACATTATATTCCAACAGTAACATAAAATACTTACGCAGTAGCCTTTGCTCTCCTTAGTTCTGTTGCATTAAACCGCTCATTATTTTTGATGAATTCCATCACCATAAACATATCTACAGATGGTAAATTGTTGGATGAGGCTTTCACAAAACCAACTGATGCCTGATGCCATTTTTTACTCAAAAAATTCGCAAACGCCGAAATAAGACACAGATACGATCTTATTTACGTTGAAACCACGTTAAAACAAGGTAGTAGACGCCATTTATATGGCCGGTAACGTCACGACAGTCATAGCCAATAAGATTGCGTTTCGGAAGCGGGTTGGAAATAGCCAATTTTAAGGAATTTTCTAAAGCGATTTTTGCCAAAAAAAACTCAATAAACATGCTTTTAATATGTTTAGGCCGTTAGTGGCATATGTTTCTGCATGTAAACATGAATATAACGAAAATTGAAAGAAATGGAAAATACCCAATTGTTATCTTCAATTTTGCGTATGTCGTAAAGTACTTTTTTATAGTGATTGTATTTTACTTTTGGTTGCTTCTTTCATCTAAAGTTATCCAAATTTTTCCCAGGATAGGTTGTCAAAGGCTTTTTCTATATCAATGAAGCAGGCATATTGTATGCCAATATCTTCTCGTACGTACTTCTACCTAGTCTGAACCCATATTGTGTATTATTAAGTGAGTTTTCTATTTTTCTCTTTAACCTTTTTTCGGATAGCCGCATGTAAAAGGCCTCGGTCTCTCACGTAGGCATCTTGGGTTCGATTCCTGAGACCGGCGATATCTTCGCCGGAATTTAGAAGGTCGTACGCTTCTCCGTGGTTTGGCCGGCTGTCCCTGTTATCATACTAACACCTTTGATAACCCTTAACCTCGCAACACTGCGGGTCGGTCTTCTTCACCTCTCTAGATGGGTTAGGTTAGCCCAGCATACGTGCTAAGAGGGCTTACAGAACTCGTTCTTACGAGTTTCTAACAGGCCATCGGCCTAGGATTCGGCCATAAAAGGAAGAGAAGAACCTTTTTTCTAAAATTTTTACTCGGTATGCTGAGCAGTCATATGCCTCTAGGTATAATTGTCACATACACTACGATCGCCTTTTTTGTTACCACTGTCCAATCTTCTGGTAGGATTTTTGTTTTTCAGATTTTTAGCACTAATTAATGCAATACCTTATGGACTCTTTCTCCCATGTTCTTCAATATCTCGTCTATACCCGCCGATTTTTCCGTCTTCATACTATTTATTGCATTAACAACTTCTTCTAAAGTTATATCCTCTCCCATTTCTTCACTTGCTTCTTCTGCATTATTCGGATTCATCGTGTTAGTTGCATAACCATCTAATCTCCATTTTTGTCTTTTAATCCTCTCCTATAATCTTTCTTTTCTTTATTTAATCTTTTTAGTGTTCTGTACAACATCTTGGCATTTCCCTTACCATCGCTCTCCAAATTGTTCTCACGCTCTCTTTTTAGCTTACAAACTATCTCTTTCACTTTTCGTCTTCTACTTTGTACTTTTTATAGCTCTCTTCGTCCTTCTTTGTCTAAATATTTTCTCCATCATTCCTTCTTCTTCTTTACTTCCCTTTTCACATTCTCATTCCACCAAGCAGTTTGTTTATTTCTTTGTTTGCACCTTGATACTCTGCATACGTCCTTGGCATGTGTAATTATTACTTCTTTCAGTTTATTCCGCATCGTCTCAACCACCCCTCCGTCTAATATATTGTAACGAAGTGGCTTTTTGATTATTTGCTTATGATGGTAGAGACTTATAGCAACTTCATTACGTGTGTTAAATGCTTTGCGCTTGCAAGAGGTTATATCAAAATACACGGTTAAGTAACAACAAATATATTGGTATTAATTTAGATACAAACATTATTTAAACTGGTCTACAAATATGAAATCCAAAACACTTAACAAGTTCTAAGTCTGATGGACTTAAGACAAGATACAAAATCTTAACATTACTATCTACTTACATGAATAACACATCTTGGTAACAATGTAAAGAATGTTTCACCCCAACCCTTGGCTGAAGGCCAGGGGTTTGAGTAAGGGCCTCTCGTCTGATCTTAACTAGACATCGTAGTGAGGCTCTCGAGAAGAGACTAACTTTACTATGAAAATGCTCACGTATTTATACTGTCAAGATGTGTTCTTTCTCTCTTACAACTAAACATCTGCTTATGTTAGAACAAGGATTCCATTCATTCTTACATTGTATGAATATAGGTCACGACGTACAACCCACACAAAGTTAATATCAACAAATGCAACATTGTAACACAATGGTATGATTGTGCAATACAACCAGCTGCATCGCCTGACTCATATTTATACAAGTACATCTTTATTAGTAAACAGAATTAACGATCCTTACTCTCTATTAAAATTATGAAACTTGAAACTTGTCATATCAAGTACAACCAAACACTAACTTATTTAAGACATTTCTGATGGAAATGTTTAAAGTTATTTATCAATTAATCTACTATATTACAATATATACAAAAGTGAGGTTATGGAAAATAAATAATGATGGAATGCCTTAATTGTAGTAATAAGGAAGTTGAAGAAAAAAGTATTGGAGACAAGTGTTTTGCTTGTGATGGCTGTAAAAGAGTTTTGTGTGGGAAATGTTCAGATGAAAAGTTTACGACATCGGAAACAAGAGTATTACAATTAAAAAAGGAAAGGGCACTCAAATATTTTTGTAAAGAATGTCTTAATAAATTACAAGATGATTTAGAAAAAAATATACTAAAGAAAGTAGATTTATTATTACACCAGCATGGTAAGAAAATGCAACAAGAGAATGTAGATATACTGAACGTAAAGATGAATGAAGTGAAAGAAGAAGTAATGAAAATTGCGGGATTGAATCAAGCTGTAGGGAAGGTTATGGAGGAGGTGAAAAAAAACAATAGAGAATGTGAAGGTAACAAAAACGGAGGTGAAAATAGCTATGCACAAAAACTAAGGACAGGAAAGTATGAAACGCTTGTAGTACAACCAAAAGAGAAAAAAGGGGACAATGGAGATAAAACTAAGGAAGTAGTTAAACAAAAAATTAGTCTTTCAGATCTACAAATAGGTATAGCGAATGTTAAAACTTTTAAGAACGGGAATATTGCAATAAATTGTGAAAAAAGTGCTGATCGAGACAGGTTAAGAAAAGAAATTGATACGAAATTAGGCGAAAAGTACGAAACACATACAGTAGTAAGAAGAAGACCGTGTATTAAAATTATAGGTTTAGCTGATAATTACAAGAATGAGGATTTAAAAGGTTATATACAGAAGCAAAATGCCGATTTAGTACAGGAGGACGAGTTAATAGTTAAAGCTGTTAAAAAAATGAGGACTAGATATATGGCTATAGTGGAAGTAGACTCTGAGCTTTTTAATAGAATAATGAATGTTGGAAGATTAAAAATTGAGTGGGAAATATGTAAAGTTTTCGAACACATCTCTGTACTACGCTGTTATAATTGCTGGAAATTTAATCATAAGGCTGAAAGGTGTAAAAACAAAGTACGTTGTGCTAAATGTGGAGAGGAAGGGCATAAGGCTACAGATTGTAAAGACGATGTTATTAGATGCGGAAGCTGTAAGGAAGCAAAAATCAGGATCGATAAGGATATAAATGATGAACACAGCATTTTTGACATGAAGTGCCCAACATTATTAAGACGCTTGAATAGTGAAAGAGCTAAAATAAACTACAATGCATAGCAATTAATAAATGGAAGGGAATATATTAAAGAACAGTTAAATGGTGTATGCGGAATGAGTGAGAAAAAAGAACATAAAGAATACCAGTGTTATAGGATTTATTACCAAAACGTGAGAGGTTTGAGGACTAAAACAAACGTATTTAAAAACCAGGTCACTAGTGTGAGGCCAGATATAGTTTTATTATCCGAAACTTGGCTTAATAACACAATTTATGACAGTGAAATATTTGGACAGGATTACATAGTGTTTAGGAAAGATAGAAACTATGCAACAGAGGGTGTCACAAGAGGAGGTGGAGTACTCATCGCCGTTAAAACAAAATACAGAGTAAGTGAAATTGCTGAAGTAAATAATGACTTGGAAAGTATATGGATTCAATTAAAGCTAGATAATGAAATGCATACATTTGGTGTGATTTACATTAAACCCAATTCTACTTTGGCTGTCTATGAAAGGTATGCAGAAAGTCTGAATAGAATTGAACAGAAACTATTGAATTCAAATGTTCATATATTTGGTGACTTTAATCTTCCTATGATAAATGGTGCTGGTTTTAATTTAATGCAGTGCAATCAAAAGTGCAAAATATTGGGACAGATAGCAGCTTATTATAACCTCGAAATGAAAAATACGGTGTTGAACAACCAGGGAGCTACACTAGATTTAATATTATCAAATAGTGATATGGAACTTAGGCGTGATCCAGAACCATTGGTTGTGGAAGATGACTACCATCCTGCTATAGAAATAGGAATAAAGCGTAAAAAGAAAGGGGAGAGTTGTAGCATTAATATAATAAAGTATGATTTTCAAAATGCGGATTTCCATAAATTGTATAACTTACTTAACCAAGTAAAATGGGAGGATATAGTATTAAAAAATGCTGTAGGAGTAGATGATGCAGTGGCTAACTTCTACAGTGAAATTTATAAAGCTTTTGATAAGTGTATTCCCAAAAGAAGATTCAAGGGTACATGCAAATACCCCAAATGGTTTACAACAGAAATTAAAAAAAAGGTAAAATTGAAGAAGCATTATCGTAAATTGGCCAAATCGAATCTAAACAATAAGAATTCATACAACGAAAAATTTAGGGCCATTAGAGCTGAACTCAAGTTGCTGATTGACAATGCTTTTAAGAATTATGTAGCTAATTGTGAAGAGGAGATAAGCATAAATTCCAATAAGTTCTGGGAGTATATATCAAATCAGAGGGGAAACTCTATGTATCCGTCTGAAATGACATATAATAATACGAAATACGTGGATCATGAAGAAAAACTAAATGCTTTCGCTGTATTTTTTAAGTCAGTATATGAGCCTTCTATTAAGGGGAAAGTAAGAAGTAATGAAGATAACATAGCGGTAACAGTTACGTTGAAAAACATTGATGATAATGAAATAATACAAGCAATAAAAGAATTAAAACCGAGATCGGCAGTTGGACTGGATAATATTCCAGCATACTTGATTAAAGGCTGTGCACATCTGCTTGTTAAACCCTTAAAGATATTATTTAACTTGACAGCAAGTGAAAACCGATTTCCGGCGATCTGGAAAAGATCCAGAATTACACCATTGCATAAATCAGGTAAGAAAAATGTAATTGAAAATTACCGGCCTGTAACGATCATATCATCAATAGCAAAAGTCTTTGAAAAAATTATGTATAATCGTATTTCAATTGGAATACGGCACTTAATAACTGATGAACAACATGGGTTTACCAGGAAGAAGTCAACGGTTACTAATTTGATGAATTTTATGCATTATACCTCTAAAATATTGGAGAAACGTGGACAAGTTGACTGTATATATACAGACTTCAGTAAAGCCTTCGACAAGGTTTGTCACAGTGTGCTATTGGGTAAACTAGCTGCATTTGGTCTGCACAAGAATTTAATAGAATTGTTAGAATCGTATCTATCTCAAAGAGAAATGTTTGTTCAAATTAATGGATATGCCTCAAAACCATTTGTTCCTACGTCGGGGGTTCCGCAGGGTACAACACTAGGTCCGCTGTTATTTCTAATGTTAGTAAATGATATACCAAGTTTATCGCGTAATTCAGAAGTTTTATTATTTGCTGATGACTTGAAACTGTTTAAAGAAATAAAATGTGTAAGTGACTGCGAACTGCTACAAAGAGATGTAACCATACTCTTGAAGTGGTGTGAAGATAATTATCTTTTTTTGAACTTTTCAAAGTGTAAAATAGTATCATTTAGAAGAAAACAACAATGGGAAGAATATGTCTACAGAATGCAAGACAATCAACTAAAACGGGAAAATTCGGTGAAAGATTTAGGAGTAAAATTTAAATATGATCTAACTTTTTGTGATCACATTAGTAATATCGTGAATGATAGCTATAGAAATTTAGGTTTTATTTTAAGAAACGCTAAATGCTTTAGTTCAATAAAAACATACTACATTTTGTATTGCTCTTATGTTCGCTCAAAGCTGGAGTATGCAGTGAATGTTTGGTCACCGCATAATTATTATTTAAGTAATCTTATAGAAAAGGTACAGAGAAAATTTGTACGTGTTTTATATACTAAATGTACAGGCACTTTTCCATTTCGAATTTCGTACAAGGATCAATTACAGTATCTGCTAGATGAAAGGGGTACAGCAATTTTAAAGATGTCAAACAGAAGAGAACTGGCTAATTTAACATTTCTTTACAATGTGTTAAATGATAATGTGAATGTTCCCTATTTATTAGCGGAAATACTAATTAAAGTACAGGATGTTAGGTTAAGGAGGACACCCAACATCTTCTCAGTACCAGGAAACAGCTCGCCTTTGTATAGAATACTGTTGTTAGCCAACAGATTGAATAAAGATTGTCAATGGGATTTTTTTAATATGACTAAGAGGGAAATGATAAATGAATATGTTAAGAAATATGGGCAATAACTTAAGTTTAAGTTTATAATATTAAGTTTAAGTTTATATTTATATTTAAAGTACTGTTGAATTAAGGTTAATTTTTGTAAGTTCATTTGAGAAGTTATGTATCCAGCATTATGTAATTGGAGATTTCTGTTTAATTGCTGGTTAAATAAATAAATAAGAAATCATTGGCTTCTTGAATTCTTTCTTCTATGCACTTTCTTGTATCTATTCTTCACTTCTTCCTTTTGTAGTTTATAGGTTTTTCCTTGCCTACCTTGTTATCCCTTTATTTTTACTGATACTAAGTGGTGATCAGTGCTTATTTCTTGGTACTCTTTTGACCTTTAACTTTTCACCACCTTTTAAATAAGCAGTTAAAATGTTTAATGAGATTTAATGTTCATTTTAGACAGGGGAAAAAATATCGGAACTTGTCCAAAGTAGCCTTGCAATACGTGATTGTAGATTTTCACCAGATGGATCGTTATTGGTTACAGCAGGAGACGATGAAAAGGCTAATATATGGGACATTGAAACTGGAGATTCAATAGCGTAGGTGCTTTATAAAATTTTAATTGAAAATAGGATAAGATTTTCATTGATTTTAGTACCTTCGAAGGCCACACGGATACTGTTACATCGGCATGCTTCTCACCTGACGGTAAAATAATTGCGACAACATGCAACAATGCAGATTTTCGTATTTGGATGTTAGACGGCACTAATATTTACATTCACGATGATGCGCATGATTTAGGAATACAAAACTGTGATTTTTCTCAAAACTTAGAGCCTATACCGCTTTTAGCGGTGAATAACAAACAAAACTATTTATTAGGTACTTGTGGTAACGACAGCTTTGTAAAAATGTGGAGAATTTCAGTACCAAGAGTAAGCTTTATATATCTTAAATTAAAGTTGGTGAGTTAATCGTTATTAATTTAGGACGACGACGGAGATTATAAATATGAAAATGTCGAAGTGAAAATGTGGCGCCTTTTACAAGGACATGGTGGAAGTGTTATAAGCGTAAGGTTTTCTCCGGAGTCTGGAGAAATCGCTTGTTCTACGGCTACGGATAGGCAAGCCAGGTTATGGTCCGTTTACAGTGCTGAATGTTTGTACGTACTCGACCACGATTCAATCGTAACGTCTTGTTCGTTTAGTGCGGACTGTTCTTTGTTAGCAACAGGATCTGTAGATAAAACGTTGTGGATATGGAAACTACCACGCCAATTAGTAAGGTAATGATTTTCACTGCGTACCTGTGTTTTTAAGAAAATTCTTGCAGGCTATACAGTCAACTTTAGTTAATAAAATAACAGGATATCGCCGAAAACAAATAATCAACTGGACAACGGAAGACGTTGTAAAATGGTTGCACGAAATTGATTTCGATGATATCGGAACAAACGTTATTAATTCTGGATTAGACGGTCAAAGAATTTTAACGATCCCAGAGGAACGAATTTGTTCAGGATTAGATTTAGGTAACTAAGAATTTATTCAAATTTCCAACATTTTGTTATTACGTAAATTATAGATGACGGCAAGGTAGAAAGATTGACGCAAGAATTAAAATGGTTGAAATTAGACGAGCTTCAACCGGCTAATTTATCAGAAAGTCAAAGTACAGAAGTTCCTGCCGAATTTTTATGCCCGATAACTCAAGAAATTATGCGAGAACCTGTAACATGTAGCGACGGTTTTACTTATGAAAAACAAGCGATAACCGAATGGTTCATGTCAGGTAAATATACAAGTCCTATGACCAACGAAACTCTAACTAGTACTGACTACAAAATGAATCAGGAATTGAGAAACGCCATACACATGTTCTTATATAAGGATATGTGAAAATTTAGAATTACTTTTTTAACAGTTTACTTTTCATGGTTTTGTTGATTATATACACTTGTATTTGATCACTTTTTATTTACAATGGTTAGCAGTTATTAGGATGAACATTTTATCAGATAAGAGAAATTGGTATTAAAATGTTAGTCTGTTAGTAGTCTGACAGTACAACAAAACAAACATTGCAAATCTTAATAATAGCTACTTAGACTTAGAATATCATAAAAAATTAATGTTCAAATAAACAGACTGGTAAATTATTTAGCACAGCATCTGTTATGCCAAAAATCTTCACTACACGTCGTCACTAATTTAGTTATTGATTAGCATTGGTTAAATAATCTATTGTTAGCTGAAGAAAATTAAATGTCTATTATAAGTAGGAACTCAGGCAGCTCGATCGTGTCAATCGTCCACGACCATCAAGCATATCAGAAACATCATACTAAGCCAATCGATCACTCGACTGACTAAAAATTTGATCGATCTAATCGAAGTGGTGTCGACGGTAAGTGAGGTTATATGTAAGTTATTTTATTAAATTCCTCCTCCAGTATTGGATATAATCCCTCATCTATCATTCCATAAATTACAATCCCTTGTTATCTTGTCCATTGTTTTCCAACAATCAATCTAATGTCGTCGTCCCATCTCTTCAGTGATCGGCCGACGCTCCTTCGTCCCTCTCGTGGTCTCCAGTACAAAACCCTATTTGTCCATCTATCCTCTGCTCTCATAAGATGTCCTGCTTAGCTCCATTTATATTTGGCTACTTTGCTCACGATATCTGTTATTTCATTTTTTTGCCTTATTCTTTCATTCCGCTGCCGTTCCTAGGTTAACCTCCCTGACTACCCTGATACCTTGTACTGCATATTGTATTTTCACAATTCTGTAGTAATTTTAGAACATTTTCTTTCCTTTCGTCACTCCATAAGTTAGAGCGTTAAACAAAATATCCTCCTGGCCTTCTCGTCTTAAGAAAATGTTACGAACCCACGTATTCCGAATTAATTTTTTTCTCTTGTATAACACATATATTATTTGAACTTCTTTCTTAGATTCAGTACAATCACTCGTTGTGTTGAACAATTTTTACGAAGCAAAACAAACAATAACTTACGTTTTAATAAAGTGAGGTTATCTCTAAGTTTCAAAAAATATGAGGCATTTATGTAATGTTTTGATGGCAACAACTCGATCGATGCTGTGTGGTTACTATTTCAAAAACAGTCATGTACGGTCGTGGACGATCTGAGTTCTTCCCCCTAATCGTATTCAATCTCCATATCTCTTACGGGAACATACCGTTTTATTTGGGAAAATCAGTACTCTCATAGAATTCGTCGTTCTAGTTCTATATTTTTTTAAGCTTTCAAACTAAATTATATCGAGCATTCTACTGGTTTTCCATAAAACTAAAAGCAATTGCCTTTAATCAAAATTTCAAACTATTTTTCAGTGTTCTAAACTAGTGCCTTTGTGACGTTAGTATTAAAAATGGTTGTATCTATTTACAAAATTTTATTGTTGCTTATGTTAATTGTTACATAATAACAGTTTGATAGTAAATAGATTAGTAATCATTGGTGTCTGTAATCTTAGTACGACTACTTAATATTACTGTTTCTCTCTGCCGCAGACTTTATTAATGAACTGAACGATTAATATTAATATTACGTAAGTCAATTCAATCAACATCAAAGTTACATATTACGAATACTGTAACAAAACTTTAATGAACTGCACTGTGATAAGTTTTATTAAGTGATAAAAATGTATTAAATATATCATTAACAGGTAGCTATATAAAATACGTATGAAAATCTGTATAAAATTAGATGGATTAGTGATTAGAACCGTATTAACGATAGTGATACATTTAGCAGTTGCATAAATGAAACATTCTACCTTTTTAAAACTAAATTTGGGTCTTAATTTAAATGTTTAAATTAAGGAGTGATTAGTTTGTAAGCACATTACACTTTTTGTGTATAATTCAGTACTTTGTGATATCTTATTGTTATCTGCCAAGGTGTTAAGACTGCTCGTCAGAATTACAGAACAACTATTTCTCGCTAAATAAAGTTATGACAAAGTAAAAATCAAAGTTTACCAAGGAATATGTATTCCTTTAATTTGATGGACAGTCTTACGAAGTAAACTATCTTTGTCGTCGCAATATTAAATTTTTTGCACTCTTTACAGAAGTTTCATAATAAAGATTTTTAAGTCGTTGATTTAATATTCTCCTCACCTACTCTTTATCCCCGTATATCCTGCAAGGAATCTAATGCCGGGTTTCCACCAAGCGGACAAACAAAAACAAAACACGAACTGTCCGTTTGATACAAAACTTGGACAGTTTTGTTTCTCGCAAACTGTTCTTAAACAGTTGTGTTTTGATAGGACTCTTATTTACAGCAAATGAACAAAATTGGTTTCTGTTTTGTCTACGTTTTAGTTCAGTTTAAACTAAATGGACAGAGTAAAAGTTTCGTATAATGAATCTTTCTTTCTTTGTCCGGTAAAGTCCCGTATTACCCTTTAGGGTGTCGGGTATTGGTTTTTAATAAATTTTATCCATTCAATTTTATTCATGGTCAGTTTATCCGCTTCTCTCTTTGTTATTCCGGTCTCTTTGATTAGTTCCTCTATTCTCTTTTCCCAAGTTTTTGATGGTCGTCCCACTTTTTTCTTTTTGTCGCTCCTTGCTATTATTAGTTGTTTCGTTTTTCTCTCTATGCTCATCCTACTTATATGACCGTACCATAATAATTGTTTCTTCTTGAGCTTGTTTATAATTTTATCTTGCTTTAGTTCCTCGTATATGGCATCGTTTCTGATTCTATCAAATTTGGTGAAATGAATAAAAGTAAAAATGTTGCTAGCAAGAATTGCAGAAGAAGACGAAAATTTATTTTTAATGGGTATATCGTATATTTTGTTAAAAAGAAACAAAAGTAGCCGTCGATATTGGGTAAAACCTTACAACAGAGGATAAACAATGTTACTGAAAAGTTATTGGCTTGAGTGGTGAATTAAGATCTAGTTTTAAAAACTTTTTAAGGATGTCTAATAGTAGGTACCGATTGTGAAAATCTGTTGTGTTTAATTGGTCCAATCATTAGTAAGAAAAACACCAACTACAGGGATTGCATTGTGGTACAACAGCGGTTTGTTCTTACCTTAGAATACAAAACTACAGGCATGAGTGTATCGCTCTAGTAGCTATACAAAAAGTGCGACGGAAGTCGCCATTTTGAGAATCTATGTATGTCTCATTTGTAGTCAATTCGACTTTCGAGGTTATAATCTCAATATCAATGAAAAGAGAGTGAATATCATAGGCGTCACATACATATTTTATATAGATTAGAACTTTGCAAACTATATATTTAAAAAACTATTTTAACCGTCAGTATTACAATATTTTATTTCTTGCAGTTTCTAATTTTTGTTCATTCATACTTTGTAACGCCCTACTTTAGGGTAATGGCCCTGGGTAGCTCGGTTTGGGCCGGGGTTGTGTCCCAGCTCTAATAGCATATGCTAAAACAAAGGAAGATTTAATAGATGCAATACTAAGACTGATCAAAGAAGCCGATATAGATAAACAACCAAAATCAAAGTACATGAACTTCAGAAGGAATAACACTATGGATAGACCTTTAACAATAAACAAGTATACCTTCGAAAATGTAACGTCATTGAACTACTTAGGAGTAGTGATAGGAAACATAAAAGAAAGAGTTAAGGAAAGAATCCAGAAAGGAATTAAATCATATAGCATCAACAGACCTTTATTAAAAAATAAGAATCTAACTAAAACAACAAAAATCAAAATCTATAAAACGCTGATTAGACCAACAATCGCTTATGCAATGGAAACTATAGCACTTAGCATACTGGAGGAAGAACAGCAAAAAAGACTAGAAGGAAGAATAATGAGGACAATACTGGACCCAAACGTGACAGAAGGAGAAAGAACAGCAAAGACGAATCAGGAGATTGAAGAAATAATGTAAGGAGAAAATATAGTGCGACACATAAAAGCACAACGCCTAAAATGGGTAGGGCATTTTATGAGAAGAGGAAGAGGTAGGCCAAGAATAAGATGGTGGGACGACATAGAGAATTGGAAGAATGTGTGTAAAAACAGGAAACAATGGAAGGAAGTAGTTAGAAAAGCCAGGACACACAAGAGCTTATAATGGGAACAGTCGAGGAATGATCCACCTCAGGAAAGGGATCGCATCTCTCTGTAACTAGTGGGGAGATGAAGCCATAATCCGATGGATTGGGAAGGCTCGATGATGATGATGATGAATACAATTATGGTTCTAATAAGAACCGTTTTTTAAAATTATGTAGGTCCAGGTGTTGCAATTACAGAAGTAGAATTTTCACACCAATTGAAAGTGATCTGCAAGATAATTTAATAGCTATTAAGACAACAAGTATTTTATAGAAGGTTTAAAAATCAAGGTCGTAGTTCAAATCCGAGCGAACAAAGTGAGCCGAGGATTTGATAGACCGAGATTTTTAAACTATAAAACACGAGTTGTCTTCAAGATTTTTTCTAACACTAATATCAGACAATTTCTTTCACTAATATATTATTAGAAATTTTAATAAATTATTATTTGAGACGCATCACAATACACAAAATACGAAGATTGCTAGGCAACGACGTATTTAAAAGTCTATAAAATACGTTGTCATTGATGACGTATTTTATATAGAAAGCGTATTTTAAAGGAAACATAACAAGTGAGCTCTTATGCACCATAGAAACAGTATAAGATATTAGTGTTAGAAAAAAATGTATAAATAAAACCTAACACAAATTATATTAAATTCCATTGTTAAATAACAACTGCAAAAGTATAATTTACAAAACATTAATAGCAATTAGATACCTATATTGTTTTCAAATAAATGAAAGTATAAAGTAAAATTAGATTATCAGTTATGACTAGCGTAATTATCAAATATTTTTGTTATGAATTGTTTGAAATTTTACCATAAATTACGAACATTAGGTACCTATTAATCACTGTTTTCATCTTTTAAACTTTCTTCACCAAGGTTAATTACTAGTTTCTATAGGGCTTCGAGCTCGAAGTGAATTTGAAATTTAGTTTTATTTAAACTTTATACAATGTTGTTCTTTTGAACTTTGGTAACTGGTCATCTTTATTTACCACCCGTAAAATTTTATCGATGTTAGGAATTTCATTACGATAAAAAAATTCATGAAACTAAGCAAAAAAAAACAATTAGCTGCTAAATTCGCATGTATACTTGCGGCCAACATTTTCTTTATCTAGTAACTTTTATTTAAAAAAGTTCTACGTTTAAAACATACAACAAAGAATACTAGATAAAGAAAGTGTTGCATATTGTTTGGCCGCAAGCATTAAAATAGTATATTGTGTAACAAGTACGTGAAGCTGACTTTTTTACACGAGTTTGCAGTTTGCGACATGAGCTGTAAGGCGAGTGTCACAAGCACATGAGTGTGAAAAAGGCTTCACGTATGTGTTGCACACTATACTTTTTCTACGACCTCAAACTTAAAAAATGAGTTAAATTAGCAAACGTTCACTTCACTTGACAGTTCTCACAAATTCGTCGTTCAAACAAAAAACAAGCACACCAATCTATTCAAATGTTTACCCGTGTCGAAAAGTGTATAGGATCTTATGGCAGAAATGCGTAAAATAAACTCCATAAGAAATGCATTGCACTTCACGCATCGATATAAAAAATAAGATCGCAGTACGTGAAACTACTACTTTATACATGGGAGTAGAAAAAATCATTACTTTATATTACATGCCATTTTCAAAAATAAAAGCAAAACAAATCAAGATCGGCATCTTCAATTTGATCCACAATGGTCGCTCGCTCTTTCGTTGTTTTAGGAGGTGCAAGAGTTTTATTTTCCCGATATTCTTCTAGAAGGTGTTAGAGGCCAAGCTTTGAAAATCCTGCAATCATATTTTGATGACAGGAAACAAGCAGTTTATGTGAACGAAACACTAAGTAGACTTCAAGGCCTTGAACATGGAGTTCCACAGGGATCCATTGTTGGCCCTTTGCTATTCTGCCTATACATGAATGACCTACCACAAAATCTTTCCGCTCATACAGCCCTATACGCCGACGACACCACGATCATCTGTCGAGGGGCCAACAAGCAAGAATTACAACAAAAAATACAAGCAGCGGTAAATGAAGCCACTTCTTGGTTCACAGCAAACCGGCTCTGTCTAAATGATGAAAAGACCACAAATATTTTCTTCACGTCCAAGCGGAATCACAACACGATCGTGAAGGGATCTGCAAAGCTACTAGGGGTAACTCTAGACACAAGATTGACTTGGGGAGATCATATCAGTGATCTCTCTTCCAAGCTATCATCAACACTCTATGCCATAAGGAGAATCAGAGATATAGCAGACCAACAGACATCAATAATTGCCTACCATGCGCTCTTTCACTCAAGGATGAGCTACGGCATCCAACTATGGGGTGAATCAGCCCATGCAGACAATATCTTTGTTCTGCAGAAAAAGGCAATAAGGGCCATTGCTAAAGTGGATCAAAGAACCCACTGCAAACTGCTATTTATTAAACATGGCATAATGACGCTGGCAGCAGTATATATCTATAAACAGTTGGTGAGGGCGCATGGTGAACTGGCACAAGTGAAGAGGAAAGGGACTGATATGTATCTTGGCCTGAGGTCAAATTATCAAGTGAACATAACTTCCCACAGGATAAATACTACTGCAGCTCAACATCGACACTTAACACTTCTCAACCAAATGCCGTCGGAGTGGATGGGAAAGACACAGCTAGAGTTCAGGAAGAACATTAAATGTTTATTGCTGCAAGACGGTTTCTATAGCGTTGCCGAGTTTATCGAAACATGAAGGAACTCGGAAGATCCAAGTAGTCGACACATGTAAACGAATGCGATATATATTTTCTTTGATCCTTAATTGAATTCATTTAATTTTGTTTTGACCTTACCTCTGTATCTAGCGATAAGACGGTATAATAAAGATTATTATTATTATTATTATTATAATATTATGGATCTAGCGTTCAGTTCCGCCGGCATATCGGATAAGGAAACTTTCTCCAGTATACAATCAATCACAGCCCCCATTTCGACCTCGTGGTTGTCAACCAGCACGTAGGTTTGTTTTGGGGATTTGCATGTTATATTCGCGATACTGTCAGTTTGTAAAAACTCCAAGTTCGGACTAAATTGTTTCAAAACTGTAACCAGGAGCCCTGGGACTGTTACAAACAAACTGAGTCCACGTTTTGTTTGTCCACTTGGTGGAAACCCAGCATAATAAAATGTTAGAGTTGTTACATTTTCTCGTGGACCGCGAAATGCGCAGAGCGGAGAAAGAGACGACTATAGAAAAAAGAAGACCAATATACTTAAAAGTGAAACCTGAAAACATCGAACTCTCTTGCGCGGCAAATTTAAAAGTTTTTAGAAGCCCCAAGGTCAAGACAGATAGTTAAACACAACGACAACTCAAAACAAACGCACGTGCTAACCCAAGATGGACGCAATGACAATAATAAACGAATGGCGATGTTTTTAAGATGGCCTGTAACCGCCATAAACACAATTTCTCTTCCGCACAGTAGTTCACAAGAAAATGTAACCACTCTAGTTGTTCGTCAAGTAGCGTTCCATAAAAAGAAAAATACCTGTAATTGATTTTTAAGGATTTATTCGAATTATATTTTTCAACATTGTTATAATTTAAAAGATTCTATTCTACTAAAATCTTAACACAATCAGGAATTATGGGAATATACAATTCATAAATTTCAATTTCGCAATTGAAAAATTAACAAAACTAGACAAACACATTTGTTACCAATTTAAATAAGTCAAATATAAAATCTTTGTACGACAAACTTTACACATTATAACCGGAACATTCGAATGTAAATTATTTTTATATTTCTTCAAATATCATATTTTAAAAAATAAATCAAAATGTCCAATTACAAAATGCAACACGTACGAATTGTACTTTCTAATAATAAAATTAAAATAGTATTATGTAGCCTGTAGCGTATTCTACATATTGCAAATAATATCGATTAACATAGGTTTAATTAATTGAAGCCAATTCTCAGCCTTTTGGATGAAGAATGCAAGGTAAGTTTACATAATTTTAACAGATGCCTTCTGGAAAAAAATTGAGATACCATAACGGAAGAACAAATTTCTGTGATAAAATACAGTGAAAACGAGTTTGTTTGAAGACTGTTCTGCGAAGATCCCAATAAGCTTTCGGTACCCGGACGTAAGTTAAAAATTGTATCGGCAAAACCCGCAGTTGGTACTCAAAAAACCCACAAAAAGGCAGTCGAATCGCAGTTTCGTGATTCCCTAAATTTTGTAATGAGCACTCTAAACGCCACGACACCACATTATGTGCGATGTATTAACCAAACGACATTCGAATATGTTCCACAAAGAGTTATTCAGGAGTTACGTGCTTGCGGAGTTTTAGAAACGATTTGTATTTCACCCATAGGCTTCTTTGGCCGTTACCGAGTGCTTTGCAAATTTAAGGACATAAATAGAAATTCACATGCAAGACATTAAAATAATACATAAAAGTTCCCGATATGTATCAATTTCGTAAAACTTTACATGCTATAACTGCAACATTCAAACGTAAATTAATTTTATATTTCTTCAATTATCAAATTTTAAAAAAATAAATCAAAACGTTCAATTATAAAAGCAACACGGTACTTTCTAATAATAAAATTAAAATAGTATTGTGTGGTGTATTCTACATATTGAAAACTATATCGATTAATCTGCACCAAACAGCTTAAAAAGACGGAAAAAACTTCTGAAAATTACGCAGTTTTAATTTTTCTCAAACTGTTTCTTCTTGGCCCGTCTTACGGATCGTTTCTGATCTGCTTTAACACTACCAGCCAACTGACCCTGTTTCCTCATAGCTTGCAATTTCAAATTTTTAGCTTTAATTTCGCCTTTCTGTTTATCACTATTTTTCTTTCCGCCTTGCGTGTAGAGGACATTAATGCGACGGCCACCAACGTATGTGTTATGAAGTGATAAAGCTTTCTGCAAAACAAAAAACACATTATTATTCATAAATTTTATTTTACATTTGTACACATACCTGATAAGATTCTGGATTCGTAAGCTCGACATAAGCGAAGCCCTTAGATTTGTTACCTTCGCCAGGTATTCTTATATCAGTTATTTCACCTACTTTCTTAAAATGTTCAGTTAGTTCTGGTTTTGTGACAGTATATGGGAGATTTCCTACAAAAACGACGTATCTTGATTTGTTCTTTCCAGCAGGATCATTATTTGCAGAATTGCCTAAAGCTTTTTCTTGTGCTTTGTTTTTATTTGTGGCCTGCATCTGCTGATTCTTGTTAGGCGGTTGATTAACTTTTTGTAAGTTATTTGCCGATACGTCCTCATCCTCATCTTCTGATTCATCATCATCGTCGTCTTCTGAATCTTCTTCATCGCTGGCTTCTTCTTCGTCTTCTTGATCGGATGCTTCTTCGTCTTCTTGATCGGATGCTTCTTCCCCAGAAACCTCTTCCTCTTCTCCAGAAGCTTCTTCATCAGAAGCCCCTTCTTCATCAGAAGCCTCTTCTTCATCAGAAGCCTCTTCTTCATCATCGTCATCTGAATCAGCCTCAACTTTAGGCATTTTTAATGCCACTTCCTGTGGTTCTTTCTTCACAACCAGTTCTTTCTTCACAACCAGTTCTTTCTTCACAACCAGTTCTTTCTTCACAACCGGTTCTTTCTTTATTTTTTGTTGTAGTTGCTGAACAGGGGCGCTACTTTTAGCTTGTTTATTAACAATCGCTTTTGTTGATTGATTCTTGTGTTGCTTAGGCACAGCATGTTTATTTGGTGATGTCGAAAATTTTTTCAACCATATCAATTTTTTTTCAGAAGTTTTGCTTTTTTGAGGTGCATTCTCAAGCAACTTTATTTTTTCCTCCACTTCGCGTATAGCTTCTGCATCACCTTGTTGTGCCTTATGTACTAAGTCCATTTCTTTTTGTTTATTTTCCTTCCTCCTGTGCTTTCTAGTCTCACGCCTGCGTTTGTGCCTGTTAAGTGTTGAATCAGCCGCATTACCTTCGTTTAACTGTGTTTTTCCTGCATCCCCGTTAGTTACTTTTTTAATATTTGCGATGGAAGAATCTAAGCCAGTAGTTCCCTTGAACATTTTAAGTTTTGGCGATTGAGCATTCCCAGGGGATTTTGGTGGAAACGGTTTCTTATTAGCTTGTTTCTTATTTTGTGAGCCCGGAGAAGTCTTTAATGCACCTTGTTGTTGCTGTTTACCAGGAGTCGTTTGTGGGGTACCAGTATTTGGCATTTTCCCAGGTTTAAACTTTTTTGCGGACTGTGGAGACTCATTCTTATTATTAAACGATTTACGTTTATTAGGAGTAGACGCCAACATATTCTAGAACACATATACAAACAGTTTTACAACCAAATTACTTCAAAGTACTATGCACCAATGCACCATGCTTTACTTTTTTGACAAATAATTAAATTAATTACTTATAGCTGTTCCGGTTCTACGATTCCGACTAGAAACTAAAAAGAAAAAATAGCTTTTATTTTCACTTACCGTTTATTTAAGCTATACTTTGTAGAATAATCACACGTGGATAAGCTTCTAGAAGCACATTTCTTTACGAAAGAATGAGGTTAAGTATGTAAACGAAGGAAAATGGCTTTGTTATAGAGAGCGCCACTTATTTTGCACTAATTCAGCGATTATTCGGGCGCTAAATTCAAATATTCTTTAACGTAAAGTTTATGTGTAAGTGCTGTATGTTTTATCCTTTTATCATGGGAAGAACTCTGTGTTCTAGAGTTGATTAAAATTTTAATTTTAACATTAAATACTTTGTCATTAATTTAAATTTTTCAAATTGAAATTCAAAACGCCCTACAATACTGTCGATATTACAGCTATCTATATTGAAAGTGCTTAAAGTTCAACCGTATATGGATAGGTGGCATCAACACGCAAATCTTTTGTTTTGTTGTTTTTAGAGCGGTTTCAAAACGAAACTTTTGGTTATTCTTAAGAAAACTTTTAAAAAACTTACATTTTCAGCAGTTTCTAAATAAAGTGCATTATTTCTGAGTAGTATTACTAATTGACAGTGATTTTAGTTTTTGTTCGTGTAAATTTCATGTGCTGTAAATGGTTTACAGAGTTAAAATTGGTAAGTTTAGTAGCCTTCTTATTTTATTAGTGATATGTAAATGATTAATTACGTTTTATTACTGTTGCCATTGTAAGTAAGCCACTATTGCTTTAATTTATTGATTATAAGTTGAATACACTGTTTATGTTTTGTTTACTATAAACAGCAATCAGGGCTGCAACTTTTCGCACTTAAAAATCTACCAAAGGCCCTTGATATTCAAATAACTAGCATAGAAACTTATTACTACATTTATTCATAAATACGACAAATCTTGATGCTAATTTTTTAACCCTAAAAACTGTATAAAGTAGTTTCCTTTGATACTGAATCTTACGCCTGAAAAATACGCTTAGAAATTTGTGGAAAATATATTGTTCAGTTAAAATTTATAAACTCTTTTACCGTTCAAATCGTTGGTATTCAAATCGCAGCGTGATTTTTTTGGTTTCATTTGGCGAGGTTTTTTTTTTCTTCTATATAGACCAGAGTCTTAGGAACAGTACCTGGTATTACAACCAATTAGCTATTTTAACGCTAACTTAAATTACTAAAGGGTTCTTAAATCAAACTTTCACCAACTGGTTCCAGTCAGTTTCAGTTGTCCGTTGTCTTGCTGGTTGCAATCACACTAATTTCCACAGTGTTTTAAACTGCTACACATGATGTTCCGCAGCACTTTGTTTTCGAACTTTTGAATCGACTTAACATTTGCTGACATATTGCACCCCCACAGATGGATGCCGTAGGTCCACACAGGTTTTAAAATTTGCCTATACAGCAATACTTTGTTGTAGGTGGAAAGAATATAAGTATAACTTCCTGTATTTTAGTTGTAATGCTGACTGTTTTTTCTCCTTCCATGTGAGCTTCCCATCCAATGATATTCCTAAATACTTGGCTGAGTTGCAGTGGGGAATTTATTTAAGATGGTCTTATCGTTCGGATTTCTAGTATTCTGCCATTTCTTATTTTGCTATTAATTTCCGAATTTAAATCTCTTTGTCAGATGGTGAAGCGGCCCATGCTGCTTCTTGCAATACGTCGACAAAATTATCAGGGGTTTTGAGCGAGACATTCAACTGAATATTGCTTTCTAAGTACAACTGGAGTTTTTTCCAATCAGTCTGTCAGAGTTAGATTTTCTTATTTTCTAATGATATTTTCGCTGAGTGACAAAACTGCGGGAGAGTGATCTGAACTCAAAACGAATTCATCACTGGTCTCGATGTAATTTGATGAGATGTTCTTAGATATAAAGAAATCTAATGTTTGTATCAGCTGCTTAGGATTTTAAAAACCTCATACTGTTGGATGTGCTGCTTGATGACGACAGCACTTCCACCCTTTGCTGTATTGAGGGGATGCTTAGTATGATAGCAGCAAAAGCCTTTTAGGTTCAGAAAGTCTTCTTTTGTATAGTGTGTGTCAGATATGCCCCTTAGCATTCCGCATCATTATATGTAGATTTACCATTTTGAGTTTTTGAAATAGCCCCCCGAGTAATCGGCTTCTCAAGGTTTTCCAACCGTTGTTCGATGGCTTTGTTTTCCTCTTCTTGGCGATTTAGTTTTGCGAGTATTGTCTGGAATTTTGACTCGATGCTGTTTAATACAGGTGGTTGTTGTTTAGTCACTGATTCTTCTGTTGTCTGTTGTGCCTTCTGGATTTTTGTTGACTTATTAGTAGCTTTGTTGTGCAATTTTTGCAGCTCTTTGAGCACTTCACACCCCCTATAGTTTTCAGGGTGTAACTTGCCACAGTTATAGTACTTTGGCTTTTCATCATTTGGTCTTTGGCAGTCAGCTGTTTGATGTTCTTCTGCACGTCTGACTCAGCTCGGAACTCTCCGGCAGAATCTTCTAGTGGGACCCCACGCCTGGCAGGGGCTCAATATTGACTCTAACTCCCTGAATGGTTTTGTTTTCGTAAATCCTTTCTAACGAAACCACTCCTGAACATAGATAAAGGTTTCTTGGTTTTTTGTTGGAAAATATAGGACACTTTCACAGTTGGCAGCCTTGTTATTTGTAATTCGGGTTATGTCATAGCTTTCAGGCAAATTTAACTTTCAGAGGGCATGATTGTTTATTTTCGTAGGTCAACTACTCCACCTTCGTTTGGTTCGGAAATCTTGTAGCTTCCCTGTATGTTTCTTCTGTTTCTGTGTTTCGTTTAAAGGTTGTTCCATTTCCCTCTCTGGTAATCTAAAATTTTGTTATATGCTTAACATAAATTTGCATATAATAACTGATAATTCTCTACGCCACATATCATAATTGGTGAAGCTTTCGGAACTTTTTTCTACTTTGGTAGTGCTGTTTTTGATGCTGTTCTCTGTGGCAAAGGCGTTGTTGCTGTATCCGTTTTATTCTTCCTCTTTTGCACTATCCACTCAGTCTCACTTGAAATATCGACGAATGTTGCATTCGCCAGTTCATCGTCATCTGTTTCACACTGCACATGAACCAATGACGATTGAAGTTTGCTTTGAATTTATTTATTTATTTATTTATAGCAGCAGCTCAAGCTGTCATACACATATCTAGCACCATTCATGCATGGTTCAGTTATACATACAGTTCATACCGCAGTTCAATATCGCAGTTACAATGTACCGGGTGGCCATAAATATCTGTTATCACATTACCTTTGGAATCTACATCGCTTAATAAAATTGAGGAATTCAACTACGTAACCTAACCTACAAACGTCATTTGTATTGTCACAACTGCCATTACTGATTTGATTGAGCTATCAATTAAATTAATTGACCAATTATAAACAAAATGGCGGTATCAAGTGCCCGTATTCTACATCCAGCGGAACTAATTATGCCCTACAATACATATATTCGAGTAAAAACTTTCTAATTGCAAGAAGCAAATGTTCATTATTTAAATCTAGCTAAAACAATATATACTACATCTTACGTCCCTTCAAGTCAACTGCTTCCGTTAGTTTCATCTATCTGCTATCACACACCATCGTGTGGAGCAGCTCGGGGACAATATCGCGGTTTTTATTCCCCGAAGGCGTCAAACCGTGATAAACCATTTCTAGCTCGACTCAAATAGGTCGTGTGGGGTATCAATCGACGCGTCCCGACGCCAGCAGGCATGGCGGGTGATCATTGTCTGGAGTGTATGGAGCACTCCATACCTCGGAAATGTCTGTGTATGGAATTCCACACCTCAAAAAGTTAAAAATATTGTTGTAGCATTTTATTGGCGCGCGTCCTTTTACGAGTGAACAGGTAGTACTACAATTCACCACCAGTTTAAAGCGCAACGACTGATAGACTACATCACTGAAAAATTATATATTGTATTTCTATCTATAGATGTAAAGAAGATTACTTGGTATGGACAAGTACCGTGAGTTCAAAAGTTTTTACATAAGGGTTGGCTATGAGACACAAAAATAATGTCAATTGCAAGATTTAGAATTTATTAACTGTCATCATTATGTTGCTGGCATAATACTGTTGTGCAAATTTCAATAAAATTGTAAAAACGAAGGTTCTAAATGTTGCAGTAGACATTACTTTTGTGTCTCATGGCCAACCTTTATGTAAAAACTTTTTGAACTCACGGGATATAATAAGAGGCTCGCAACCTTTTAACACAAAAATAAATAATAAAGATGAGGAGCAAAACAAAACAGTTGGTGAGGCTGCATCACAAGGAGAGAATGTTCACCTAACTATTAACTAACAAACTAACCTCACTATATATTTAACGCCACCACTCCCACTCCTCTGACTGCCCCCTTAACATTTTCAACGTTTATTCATCTACTCAATACGTCAGCAAATTTTACTTCGCCGGCCCTGCCAGCAGGACGACGCGACGATAACTACTACACAAATCACTAATTGAATTTGGGACAGTTATTTGCGAATAATGAAAACACAGGGATTTTGTACTATTCCTCCTCTTCCACCACCACTCGTTAGCAATTCGGAGAGCAGCATCGGATTTTCGGGCTATAAATACGTTCGAAAAATCCAGCTCAACCTCGACATCTCGGTGTGCTTGATCCAGTTCGACATCTCGGTGCGCTTGATCAAGATCAACATCTCGGTGCACGTTAGATCGTCATAAGCGCCTTCACACTCTGCTGGAACCGCTCGTCGCCGCCAGACGCTGTCCATTCCCAGCCACCTCAACGCTGGAACTTCCCGTCGCCGCCTACGTTGCCCGTTCCCAGCCACCTCCACACTCTGCTGGAACCGTTCGCCGCCGCCTACGCCATCGGACGCTGCCTATTCACAACCGCCTCTAACGCCGCCCTGTACTACTGAGGCCATACCATTACCCACGTCGCCCGACGCCGCCATCTCGCCACCTTCGGCACACTTCTCGCCAGGTCAAGCTCAGGTTCGCTATCGTCGCCGCTTCCCCGACGTCGTGCGCCCTCGTCGCACCATCCCTCATTGTCGACGCCCCGCCGCCGTTTTAGCCTTTACCGCCGCCCTCACAGTCGCTGCCGCCTTCGCCGTCGCCGGCACGCTGGTCTAGGGCCACCATCGTCGCCGCCCGTAACGCCACGAAGCCTAGTTTTTGCTATCATTACTACGATTTTCGAATTCAATTGTGTACAGACATTCTATTTTTTTTGTTAGTAATAAATAATTATTTTCGGCCTCTTGTCATTAATTACTGAGATAGCCAATTTGAACACAGCGCCCGTTAACAAGCAGGGCCTAGTTTGTGTCACCCTGATTGCTCAATATTCACGGGACACCCCTGTGAGATCCCTTCCAGTAATTTCACTTTTTATTTCAACAGAAACTTGGCATCGCTGGCGCTTCTCATTACTAGGGCTGCGCGATATGAAAACAAATATCGAAAATATCGATATGGAAAAAGTATAGATATTTTTCGATATATCGATTTATTCGATATATCGATTGAATCGACTTATGGAATATATCAATAGCTATATCGAATATATTGATAACTGATATATAGAATAAATCGATATATCGATTAAATGTTTTCTTTTAATCACCTTTCGGTGTTACAATTCGGTGGCCAAATATTAAATATTTAATGAGGAAACACAAATATAAATATGGAATTAGAATTAAGCAAGTTTTGTTGTCGCAAAACCCGTGAGGTATCTGCTTCTTTTATCCACGAAATATTCTTGTCCGACAATAAGGCGTCAGTTTATTCACACTAAAAACAATAAAATCAATAAAACGTGCTCAAACACTAAATTCTTACATCGGTAATCCAACACGTAGAAACTTTGATGCGTTTGCTAATGAAATATAAACTCTATGACGTCATTCCATAAAACTGCAAATAAAAATAATATCGATATTTTAAAGTATCGATTTATTCGATGTATCGATGATAATTAATTCGATATATCGATACTTCGATATGTCGATATTTTTAGAATTCCATAATAATAATAATAATAATAAACTTTATTTTACCTTTTAGCAGTACATCAGATACATATAAAATAACATATTGTGTATTGTAGAGGTAATGTCAAAATACATGTAGGTAAGTAGGTACATATGTAATACATTTTTTAAATTTGTTTAACACATTGTTCAAACTCATTTACTGTATAGAAACAATTCTGTATCAAGAATAGTTTAACCAGATTTTTAAATTCTTTAAATGGTTTTTCTATCCATTCTAGTGGTAGCTGATTCAATAATTCTAAGTGTCTATGCTGGTTGGAAGTTGCTGCTATTCTATGGCCTGGAACAAGTACCTGGTAGTTTGAACGTAGATGGTGCTTTGTTGTAGATCCTTTTCTTTTTAATTGTGGAAGCTCTGTTTTGGCTCTAAGCAGCTGCTTTAAGATGTACGAAGATGGAAGAGACATTATTTTATTCTTTATAAATAATGGTTTGCAGTGTGTGCGTTGTTTCACTTGTTCTATTATGCGTAAGGCCTTTTTCTGTAGTATAAAGATGTCAATGGCATGTGCTGATTCACCCCATAGTTGAATTCCGTAGGTCATACGTGAATGAAAAAGTGCATGATATACTACGATTGTTGTTTGTTTATCCGTAATTTGCCTAATTCTTCTGATAGCATATAATGCCGATGATAATTTTCCTGACAGTGCATTAATATGCTCCTTCCAAGTCAGTCTGGTATCTACTGTTATTCCTAAAAGCTTAGCAAAACCAGCATTCCTTGGCGTTATATTTCGTTTACTTGTCAGAGGCAACTGAACAGTCTTTTCTTCATTAAGAAGAAGTTTGTTACATGAAAACCAAGTTGTGGCTTCTTCTAAGATTTTTTCTGTTTGTAGCGTAAGTTGTTGTTCATTTTTACCTCTGCACAAGAAAGTAGTGTCATCTGCATAAAGCACTGTATAGGACGTGATGTTGTGTGGAAGATCATTCACGTACAGGCAAAATAATAAAGGGCCTAAAAGCGACCCTTGGGCTATACCATGTGTGATATGTTGTAACTCACTTTGTTCTCCATTCAGATATACTGCTTGCATGCGGTTTGACATGTAAGAATGTAAAAGCTCTGAAACTTTACCCCTTATCCCGTATCGTTCTATTTTCTGGAGAAGAAATTCTCTTTGTAAGCAGTCAAAAGCTTTGGAGAGGTCACACATTAACATCCTACACTCCTCACCTTCTTCAAAAGCGTCCCATGTAAAATTCAGTATGGATATGATAGCATCAATAGTTGTTCTGCCAGTGCGAAATCCAAATTGTTGTTCAGAAAGGATTCCATATTTAACCAGAAAAGATACTAATCGTGACAATATAGCTGCTTCTAATACTTTTGCGAGAGTTGGCAGTACTGAGATGGGCCTATAGTTATTTGGAGTTTTAGTATCTCCGGATTTATGAACAGGAGTTACTTTGGCTATTTTCATTTTTTGGGGCACAAACCCTTGTTGGAAGCATGCATTGATCAAATCAGCCAATGGTTGTGACAATGAATCAGAACATTTTTTGAGCATTTTTGTGTTCATCCCATATATATCCAATGAGTCTTTTGCTTTGACTCTGTGAATTATTTTTTCCACTTCCTCAGTTGTTACTGGTGCCAAGAAACATGTATGATTATTTAGTTGGACGTTGTTAATAAATTTCATATGATCGCCTTTACCTCCTTATATATCGATATAATATATATCGATATATCGAAAAAAATTCCCAGCCCTACTCATTACTACCTTCACTGGCAGTCGGGAGTTAGCCATTGGATTCAATATCTAACCATATGTTACCTTCTCTCGAGATTTCTTCTAACCCTTCTGCTTCTTCAAAAATCCTTGTGACTTCCCAGAGGTCCCCATCCTGTCGTTGTCTTGTACTATACCTACTTTCTTTTCGAATTCCTGGACGCGGGTCTGCTAAGTTCGAACTTTTTGAGCGCTCTGGTAATTTTAGTGAGGTTTTGATCGTTTTTGTCTTTTACTTATTTGATAAAGCTTGGAGTTAACGATCTAATTGCTGGCTATGATTTATTTAGCGTATTGCATTTGTATTTGTAGCCAGGAGATCACGTAGTGACGGTTTGGCTGCCAGTTGAGGGGATCAAAGCCACATCTGGCTATGATAATGTCTACGCATAGAGAGATTACAACAGATGCGAAATTAATTAAGTTTATTCCTTTAATACATAACAATTCTAAGTACTTACATTTGAAGATCATTATTAACTTACAATAAAATATCACCAATTATAACAATAATCCAATAAATTCTTTAAATATCAACAAACACAATTTTAAGGTTTAACGATTAACTAGTGGGTAACTCCACGTCTACAATTTTATACCAATTCGTAATTATTTGCTTTACGTATTTAAGCGAGTTAGATTATTTAGAATTTTCGAAACAGATAACGTTTGATAAACGTCTAACAAAAGTTTGCGCGGATGATTCTATAGAACTTTGGAATTCTAAATATTTGTAAGAAGTCGTAAGGTAGAAGAATTACTTGTTATAAAACTGTAGAAGTTTCTATATCTGGTAAAAATTAAATGAGCGTACCCGACCTATATACTTTCTTGCCTAAGACAGCTTGACATTAAAGCACTTAATTATTGACAAACAGATATGTAAAATAATACTTCAGCTCGTGAACACTACTGTATAGGTGTAATATGTTTATTTGCTAAGGCATTGCAGTACCTAACTATTCTGTTCCCTTTGATTATACGTTCTTTTTATTTATATTTATTTCGATTTGTCAAAATAATTATGTATTCATCATTTATACCACTATAATTTAACACCTGTACAGATTTGATTTCCTAACAATTTACAACTATCTCGATCAAACATTTTACAATATTTACCGAGCACATTTCCTAGTAACTTATCAGAAATCACACATCACAACAAAAATTGAGTTGAACGTCTGTAAAATAGGCCTCCTTTATTTTTAAGTTTTTATGTTGATTGTTTATTTCACCGATCTTTTAACCATGTTTAGTACCGCGATTATTTTCTGAATAAAAAACTGCTACGATCTAATCTAATCGGATATAATTAATTCAAATTAAAAATATTGTGCATTTTGTTGTAAACTTCCTTACATTTGGAAATGTAAAATAGGAATGCAAGAGACTTATCTATAAAAATAAAGGCTATGTACATAAATAACAATACTACAAACTTCTACAATTACGAAAATAAAAACTTTAATTAGCTAGTGTGATGTGAATATCTTACTATTATTTACTAACGTTAAGTTATATGTACATTTAGATTTTCTACCGTCAAGAAATTATTTCATTATTTGCATTGCACAAAACCATACTTGTAAATCCAGCTACATAATATGATACTAACACAAATTTACGAAGAAACTACATCTAAATAATTTTTTAAGCTACCTACTAATACGATTACACTTTGTACACAAAATAATTTATTAATGAGCGTAATAATTTAAAGTTTTTCTAACATTGGTAACTTTAGAACTTCTGGTACTTCGATATCTTCTAAGCATATAACAGACGGGTTAAATGGAAATCGTATTGGGAAGATAAATTTAATGTCCATTAGTAACGTCTGAAATATAAAAAACGTAAATACATAAATAAAAACATACGAATTTAAAGATTAAATAAGATATACTTAGTGTAGAGGAACTAGAACAGATTAAAATAGTTAAACCACCGGAATCAGTGATAAGAAAAATAAATAATTTAAACATAATATATAAAGATTCCAAAGAAAATAAACAAAAAAAGTTAAGACAAGAAGGTAATAACTTAAAATATGGAAACAGGAAATGTAACAAGCAACAAAGGCGAAAAACAAAATAATAAAATAGTTTACAAGACACAATACGTTACCAAAAATCCACAGTCAACGACAAAGATAAAATCAGAACAACAATAAATATTAAAACAGGCTTTAATGTAGGGTCCTGGAACATAAAATAAAAAGAAAATGGAAAGGAAGAACATACATTATTCAGGAAGGGAATTTCAAGAATAGGTCCAAAGAAGCAGTAGCAATAATAGTGAATAAAGAAATGGCAAGGATGTCACATGGTTTTGCAATTGGGAAGTTTTAGAGTTATTTTGAATTTTTGGTAAATCCTTTAGTACGGCCCTGTTCTTTCAATTCTGATCCCGTGTTAATTGTATTATTCTTGGCTGCAGTTTAATTCCACTTTAGTCTGTAGGACATCCAAGGTTATGCCAACTCAGCGCGTTTTCCTTAAAGTTCTACGAAATCGTCAAGTCATTTCAATATATTTCGTCTTTGTAAAAGTTCCCTGTGTTCAGAATCCCAAGGTGACCTAAATTCACGTGTATTTAGTCGAGGCATGATCTCATCTTGGTTCAGTTATTGAATCCCCTGTACGTTAGGCCGCGTCAGCTGTTCTGTGGCGTCCTTTCGATTCTTCTATACACCCCTCTTTCTTAGTGCGTGACAGTTAGTCAACCATATCGGACGTCTTTTGCGACGTGGTGCGAGTTTATCGTTTGCCGCTTGGGTCCTTAAATAAACCGGAAGGCTTCTATTACCGGTAACCCTCCGGGAGGGTTACAATTAGCGACTTGGTCGGATTCATAAAAAGAGTACCATGTACTCCGGAGAGATATAGAATATAGTTTTGTGTGAGAAGTTTAGTGATTGTTGAAGAGTACTGTTCCACACAATTTCCTCCTTGAGGCATTCAGAAAACCCATAGCCATTGGATTATTCTTCGTCGTCTTGCACCCGTCCTGGAGGAAAGAGCATCACAGCTCTTCCAGTCACGTCCGTCACGTCACTCCCTGGCTTATCGTACCGACATCTTGTCAGGTCCTGCTTTGCCGTTTATGTTTTTAACGTGAGTTTTGATTTCTGCGTTGCCTCTTGCCGGCAGGCCTTCATCAATGTTAATTAGTTGTTTTGAAGTTTAATAAGTACCGCCTTTTTAGTATTTTTGTGTTCAAGTTTCGTGACCAGAGAGTGAAAAGTTAGAGGAAGAACAAAGAGAAAAGGCGGAAAATCAAGATGAACAAATAAATCATGATTCACATATAACCGGCATTCACGGACAGGACCGCCAAAATATTAAACAATGATATTATATTACGAAATTCATGTTGGACCATCCGTCATCGTACACGCATGCACAATGCTGACCACCACCGTCCGGCATTCTTTAGAAGAATGTTTGGCGGTGGCGGTCACGTATTTACGTGACTGTATGGCAGATTTTGTTACTTTTGGCAGCTTGCTGTTCTGTAATCGGTCGGTATTTGTCGTTTAGATGTGAACTACTGGTGAATTTGTTCCATACGCCGCGGCGCGGTGCTGGCCTGTAAATGCCGTATACATGTGAAGCAAGCTTAAGAGTCGATGAGGTCTAAGAAGCAATCACGAAAATAAAAACCGAAAAAGCTGGAGGTTCAAACGGAATAGCACCAGAAATGGTAAAATATAGCGGAGAGTCAATTGTAACATGGATACAAGATATGGGAAACAAATACAATTCCTAGAGAATGGGAAATAAATGCAATACTTCCAATACACAAAAAGGGTGATCCCACAGATTGCAATAATTACAGACCAATAACATTATTGTCAATAATACTTAAGGTAGAGCAAGCACAAAACGAGAAGGATATGTACGTCATCAACGATCTGCGCGGCGGAAAAATTCCAGTGGCGTAACACAAGATTTTTAACTTATAACCTCAAACTTACCACGTGCAATTGAATGCAGTTTCTTCTGAATATACCGTGTAAATAACATAATCGCGACGTAGATAACAAACTTAGATTCAGTTCTGAAAAGAACTGATTTGGAAGAGACTTGAGAACGAAAATAAAGCTAAACACGAAACGAACGGAGCAAACACCACGAACGCCAAAATGACAAACAACAAAGTACGCTTTCTGGTCTACGGCGCATAGTCACGTGAGTGCTGTTCTCGTTTCGATTCTACTCTATACACCAAAATTATAGAAAAAAGACTAAGAACTAAAGTACTACATCAGTTAGAAGCCGAGCAAGGAGCGTATTGGGAAGTTAAACAAGCCACAGGTCCATGTTATAAGAAAACTAATAGATTCGGCTCTAGAAAGTGAGAGAAACTTATATCTAACATTCATTGACTTGAAGGCAGCGTTCGACAACGTAGATAGGGATCAAATATGGAAATGCCTAGAAGAAAAAGCCACTGGAAGCAAAATAACACGAATAATTAAAAGTACGAGGAGCGTTCAAATTTAAGTTATAATTTCATAATTATTGGAAAAATAACATTAACAAACTAAAGTGACTAGTGCCACTTTTCAACGTAGTCCCCCTCCCTTTCAATGCACTGGCGCCACCTTTCCGGCAACTTCCGTATCCCTCGGGAAAACAATTCTTTTGGCTGCAGATGCACCCATTCTCGAACATGACTTCCTCGTTGCAGCTAAACTTTCTTCCTCCTAGACACTCTTTTAAGGGCCCAAACAAATGGAAATCTGATGGGACAAGGTCTGGGCTATAAGGAGTGTTCAAATTTAAGTTATAATTTCATAATTATTGGAAAAATAACATCAACAAACTAAAGTGTCTAAGTGTCACTTTTCAACGTAGTCCCCCTCCCTTTCAAAACACTGGCGCCACCTTTCTGGCAACTTCCGTATCCCCCAAGAAAACAATTCTTTTGGCTGCAGATGCACCCATTCTCGAACATGACTTCCTCATTGCAGCTAAACTTTCTTCCTCCTAGACACTCTTTTAAGGGCCCAAACAAATGGAAATCTGATGGGGCTATCTGGGCTATCTGGGCTATAAGGCGGATAGGGAAGAAGACAAGATGGGGATTTAACACCTTCTTTACTAAGAAATTTAACAATAATGCATTGTTCCGCGCTTGAATGCACTTTTCCTTCACTCATGCTTCTTACATGTACCCAACTGTAGGCTGGTGCGTCAACTGACCAAATCAAGATAGATAGCACTGATTTCGGAGTATCAGTTAGTAAACAAAACTTCAATTGTTGGTTGTTTCTTTTGGCGGGAAATTCAAATTATAATTTAACTCCTCGTATATAAAATAATGAGAAGAGTCCAAAATCTCAATTAGGATATTTAAATATGAGTCCAGTAACAATAGAAGCCCTCATGGATGATATAGTAGCCTATTCATATCATTAATAACAACTAAATATATGAGAAGAAGAAATCAAGAAGATGGGAATGGAAATTAATAACACAAAAACAGAGGTACTGGTTCTAGAAAAAGAAAATGAAGAAAAATCGAGGATCAAAATAAAATGCAACTGACAAAAGCTAAAAAGAGATAACGACAGTAGAATATCTGGGTACCATAATAGCAAACGACGGGAAGTTAGAAACGGAGATATCACACAAAATAAAGAAAGCAACAAATATTATATGATAAACAAAACAATTTTAAGGAAAAGGGAAATTAACAGAGAAACAAAGAAAATAATTTACAATACCCAACTCTACTATACATGTAACATATAAGTACTACCCACCCAACCAAAGCATGAAAAGAAGCTGAGACCTATAGAAATGAAATTCATGATAATAGGGATAAGGAAATGAAACTCGATAGATAGTGAATAGAAGAAATATATGATGAATAAAAGTGAAGAAAAAACAGTTAAACTGGTTTGGACATATATCAAGTATGAACACAGAAAGGAAAACAATATATAGAAGCAAAACACAGTCAAATAAAATAGGACCTGAGAAAACTTGGGAAAAAAAGATCGAGGAAATCGCTAAGGGAAATGGGAAAATGATAGAGGAACTAAGAAAAGAGTGGAAAACTTGGTTGAACACCCAATACCCGGTGCCATAACAGGCAAGAGGGGAAGAAGAAAGAAAGAATAATTCAATTTATAAAACCCTAGTCGCAAGTGTTCGGTGCAAAAAAAAAAAAAAAATTACCTGTTGGTCTTGAGAAGACGATCGTTCTTGCAACTTCGCTTGTACTTCTCTAATGAATGAAGCGGGAACCCTTTGTTCGTATTCATCGACGGGTGTATACAAATTTAATATTTTACAAATTTGCAACGGTGTTAAAGCACTGCACATTTCGCAGATGCTATCTACGTCTTCTTTAGTTTTCCTTGCCTGTAGAAGATGTGCGGCTTGAATAATCGGTTGTAAAGTCGCTTGAATTCCTTGTTCCTACAATCATAAATTAACTCATGTATATTTAACATTAAATTAAAAGTGATTTACAGGAACGACTAATAGGCGCATTACTTACGTCTAATTGCTTTTCGCGTGTCCACATCTCAAAATGTGATAAGTTATGCCTAATTTGAAAGCCCCTGGACCAATGGCACAATTCTTTACGTAAGAGTAAATTATTAAGACTAGATGCACATAAAAAGTAGAAGACTTGCTTAAATATTTGCGATATTATATCGGGATCGACTCCGTAAAACGTTAATATCTGGAAGAATAATTAAATTGTACCTTAGATTTTATTTTATAAATTAAATTTTACCTTATAATGACTTGTTAGTTCTTGTAATAAAGCATCCGTTGGTTTTTGTTTCGCACCGGGACTATCCAAGTCCCTTAAACTACTTTGTCGACCTCGAAAACCGCTCATTTTATTTCCACCGATACCTGGAATTTCTTCATGTTCCAGGATAGCCGGTACAATTAGAGGTTGTACTTTTTCTGATGTAAATCTTACGACACCTGTAAACGTATTCAAATTGTATTTATGTTAAAATTACCAATTTTCTATGTAAATTATATGTCTGTAATATTGTCACTCAGGCCATTTTCTAGTAGGAATACAAATAAAACAAATCATACCATTAATAGAATGAAAGGAACGAAAAGGAATAGAAAGCATTAATTTTCAAGGAGAAAAGGACTTCGAGTGTGATGGCGAGCTGGACGGCATAGAAGAAAAAGTACCTAATTGAAGCACTTTTAAAGTAATTGGAGCACTTTTAAAGTAATTGAATTACTTTTACAGTAGTAATTGAAGTCCTTAAAACTGCTTGAAGCACACCAACGCGTTTCCAAATACGTCTATTTCTACATTGATCTAGACCAGTGTTGCTCAAAGTGTGTTCCATCAGTACTTGGCAAGGGTTCTGCGCAAAGTCCCGCAAAATACAAAACAATATTTTTTAGTTTCAAGTTTCAACCATATATTTATGTAATGACGTTATTACTAATTGTTTTGTAAGTTGGAAAATTGGCCTTTACTGATTGTTACTTTCTACCCGGGTGGAAAGTGATTAGCTGATTACTTTCCACCCAGCCACGCCCACTGTCCTCAAATGACAGCTTGTTTGTTCAAAATATTAATTATTATTATAAATGATTCATATTAATTTATATGTTTGGTTGAAAATAAAATAGTATACAAACCTTGGTAAAAAGTTTCATTACTGTCTCGAGATATAGTAAACCTCGACGCTTCGCGTCTCGGTTAACTATAATTATAATTATCTGTCAACACTAATGAACTACTTTCCACCTCGGTATGTAATGTACTATTGTTAGGTACAGTATTGCAACGAAATCTAATGTACGGTCGTGACGTCAGATTCTGGAATGCATCGGGCCAGGTTCCATACAACTTGCATTTACAAAAAAGTGTTCCACGTGAAAAAAAGTTTGAGAAACACTGAATCTAGACAAACAAATCTCAGCATGAAAATTCAATGAGTACTTGAAACCCTTAAAGGGCTTCAAATACTTTTCAATAAGTATTTGGTGCTTGGTGCTTTATTTTTCAAATACTGTGCTTGGTAATTGAAGCACTTTTAAAAATGAAAGTATTTGGTAATTTATACTTTAAAGCACTTTAACAAAGTGCTTGGTGGTTGGTAATTGAAGCACTTTGCAAAAGTGCTTTACCCAGCTCTGCTTACGATACATAGTAACATAAAAAGGGCAATAAACAAACAGACTAGAAGGCAACCTACTAAGAAAATTAATGATTGGACAAGGAATGCGAAAAAGAAGTAAAAGAAAAAGAAAAAGAGAGAAATAAAATGCTACAAGAGCAAGAGCAAACAGGTAATATACAGGGAACAGAAAAGAAGATGCCAGACGAGAATGTTAGAAGATAGAAGAAAAATACAAAAATAAAGAAATAAGAATTTTTTTCCAGGGAGTGAAAAATCTAAGGAGGTTATGAATACAAGACAACAATGTATAAGGATAAACAAGAAAATCTGTTAGGTGACAAGGAAGAAATTACAGAAACAAACAAAATAATGTTGGGACATTAAATAATGAAGATATATACGAGGAAGTAGGAAACATTATCAAACAGCTAAAGAACAACAGGGCCTTGGGAGCAGACGAAATAAAAGCGGAACTGATCAAATATGGTGGGAGAGGCTTACATGAGAAGTTGTTCCAGCTTATACAGGAAATATGGGAAATATAAGAGATGCCCAAAATATGGAGAGATGCCATCACATGCCCAATAGGTATATAAGAAAGGGGATAAGCAAGAATGTGAAAGTTACAGAAGAATATCACTGCTTAATAGTTATGGTCATCCCATAAGTCCATTTTTTTAGTATTGCAAAATAGGACGCGATGTGTACAGGTTCATGCATGTATACACCGAAACACGCATCACAGAATGCGTTGATGATTCATTTGTTCATAAGCAGTGTTTAACGTGTGTTAAAACGAGAAGAATATGTACGTCATCAGCAATCTGCGCGGCGGGAAAATTCCAGTGGGGCGGGGGGGGGGGGGGGTGCGAACGAAACAAATACAACAAACACTACGAACGCCAATGCAAACAACAAAGAGCCTCCCGAACAGTTTCTGTTCTACGGCGCATGATGACGTACATGTTCTTCTCAAAGGACCATATTCGACATGTAATGCTTTATGCTTTATGAATTAAAAAAATAATATAAAGCAAGTGTAGCAACACGAAATATTCAGGAAATTTATGGCAGGGGTGCTTTGAATGAGAGAAACTGTCGGTGATGGTGTGAAAAATTTAGATCTGGTAATTACAGCTTACAAGATGAAGTGCGTTCAGGCCATTCTTTTGAATTTGATAATGACCTCCTGGTTTCTGACTTGATGAAAATCCTTCCGGAACAGTCGACGAACTTGTAAGAAAACTTGGTTCCAGAAAGTCAACTGTCCATCGTCACTTACAAGAGTTGGGGAAAGTGTGTAAATACGGAAAATGGAACAAGCTATCAAGATAAGCTGCAGGCGTATATACCATGAGATCAAAAAAAAGATGATTCTGAGCAGGCCTTGACTAGCATTCTAGAACCAGTGTAGCCAATCGTGTTGTACTAGTCAAGGCCTGCTCAGAATAATTTTTGTTTCGATCTCATGGTACTATTCATATACTACAAGCAGGCATATGACAGTATCAAAAGAGAACAGCTCTACATAGCAGTGGAAAAGCTAGAAGTACCCACTAAGCTGATTAAACTAGTAAAAATGACGCTGCAAGGGACAACCAACTGAACCAACAGAGTTAAAGTAAATGGCGAACTATCAAGAGAATTTAAGGTTATAAGCGGCCTAAGACAGGGTGATCCATTGCCTGCGGTGTTATTTAATGTAGCACTGGAGTTAGTCATAAGGGGAATCCGTATAAATAGACAAGGGACCCTCCACCTACGGTAATCGTAATCAATGCCTAGCATTTGCTGATGATTCGGTAATTGTGGTAAGATCCGAATATGAAATAAATAACGCTGTAAAAAATATCACAAAATCTGCAGAGGGAACGGGACTAGTAATCAATGAAGCAAAAACAAAATTTATGACATGGAACGATCGACCAATATCCCCGGTAGCAAACTACACATTAAAGTGGACCAGAACAAGGAGTTTAGATTCGAGAAAGTAGAGTCATTTACATAAAATAAATTATCTGGGCATGCAAATAAACAACACAAATAATATAAGCAAGGAAATTGAGGCAAGGATACAAGCTGGAAACAAGGCATTTTACGCAAATAGAACAATATTAAACAACAAAAGCATTAGTAAATATGCAAAGATGCATTTTTTTTAATCCACACTTTGCTGGCGTGCAGTGAAGTTGATGGGTCCATTTTTGGACTTGCATCACGCTCCAACTAGCTTTCATTCACGACACACCTTAAACCTAAGCCTTAACTAACGAATTCGATGAATCAGAAAACTGATAATCAAGCGCATAATTACAGGACCAGTAAAAATAAGTGACGATGAGCCTAGAAGAAAAATGAAATAGATCAAGATCTAAAGGGGCAGGACATAGTAAGATTTACAAAATCATAAAGGATCAGGTGGTTAGGACATATTACCAGAAGTAAAACAGAAAGAGCAATAAAGGCCGTAACACAATGGAATCTGATGGAGACAAGAAAAATAGGAATACACAAATCAAGATGGATGAATGAGGTAATAGAAGACTTAAGATTAATGGAAAAAAACAACTGGAGAGAAAAGATGACAGATATATTAAAATGGAGACGTGTGGTAGAAGCAGCCAAGTCGCATATTAAGTTATAAAGGAGGGATATGGGAGCTAATCCGTCCCAAATACGGATTACAAGAGTCCCTTAAAGGACGGCCATAACCCGTATGGTTGTAGCGCCAATAAAGAAGAAGAAGAAGAATCATTAACATACATACATAGAGACGACAGTGAACAGAAAATCGAGAATTAATGAGGAAATAAAGGCAAGAATAACAGCGGGAACCAGAAGTGTCTTCACACTGAGCAACCTAATAACCGGGAAGTGAAATTACGGGTGTTCAAAACGATAATTAGGCTGGTGAAATATGGACCCTAAGAAAGTAGGAACAATTAATGTTAGATGTATGGAAGCAAAAACCGCTAAGAAGAATTTTTGTAGCCAAAAGAACTGAAAACGGATGGGAGAGAAGGTCAAGCCAAAAAATAAGAACCCTATATGAGGACGCGGATATAGTAAGCTTCATCAAAGCGCAGAGAATTAAGCGGGTAGGGCATGTTATATGTATAAGTAAAGAAAGAATTCCAACTAAAATTTGGGGCACAGAAATAGGAGGAAGACAAAGGAAAAGGAAGACCCAAAACACAGTGGAAGTAGAGCAAGATTTACAACAATTGCAGATCAGGGACTGAAGAAACAAGGCCAGAAATAGAAAGGAATGGGCAAAGATCGCACAACAAGCCATGAGCATACAAGACCCGTAACGCTAATTGTATATACAGGATGGTCCACGGGAAATGGATATTTTTGGAATGGGTGGTATTCGGCTAGTAGGACTAGAGGGAGCCTGCGGCAGGTGTCTACGGACTCCCCATACGATGCCGTTGAGTGAAGGGGACAATCAACAACGCCTCACATTTGCTCAAACAATGATTGACATGTTTGAAGAAAACGAAGATTTGACCATCATCATGAGCGATGAAGCTCATTTCCATTTAAATGGGTTAGTTAATATACAAAATTGCAGATACTGGGCCTTAGAAAATCCCCGTGGATTGCACCAGAGACCACTACACACTCCAAAAGTAACGATGTGGTATGGCATTGGCAAGTGCGAGATTTTCGGGCCATTTTTTTTTTTCGAAGAAGATGGAGCCACAATAACCGTTAATTCAACTCGCTACGTAAACTTTTTCGAACCAGAATTTCGGAGACGAGGAATCAACAGGAGGGATGTATGGTTTCAACTGCTCATACGGCCAGAGCTTCCATGAATGCTGTTCGCTAATCAGGCAATTTCTCGCTTTGGCGATATCCCGTAGCCTTTCCATGTGTGATTTTTATCTTTGGGGGTATCTGAAATCACGCGTGTATGAAGGTAAGCCTCGCACACTGGAAGAATTGAACACCGCTATACGTTATCGAATTGAAAAAATCGATGAAGAAACGTTGGAAAGAGTGGAGGTAAACTTTCGAGAACGGCTCCAAACGTGTGTTCGTGAAAATGGCCATCACTTGAATGACATTATTTCCGCACTTAAGCATTTGAAAATGGCATGTTATTAGAGTTGTAAAAAAACGGTTTTTTTTCAGAGCCCGTTTGAAAAAAAACGGTTTTTTTTTAATAATTTGGTTTTTTATCGGTTTTTTACTGGAAAAAAAAACCGTTTTTTTCATTGAAAAAAAACAGGCTCTGAAAAAAAACCGCTTTTTTACAACTCTACATGTTATACTGATTATTTCTATGGTAATAAATATTTTTTTCACTCCCGGGCGTAAAGTGACTACTTTTCGCCCGCAAAGAAGGCCGTAAAGTTCATTATTGCAGACCTCGGGTGCACTTTTCGCTCGCGACAAATTAATTTGAAATATCACAAAAATACCTTAGTTACAATACAATTTTTATAAAATCACTCTTTCCGTGAATGCGTCAATTTGACATTTTTAAAAATGGCATTAGAAAAATTTTATTATAAATCAAAAAATTTAGATAAAATCTCCGTTCGTGCAAAAAATATTGTATGTACCACAGGCGTAATAAGCGACTTTGGCCTTTGGCGTGTTATAACCCTCGGCTAAAGCCTCGGGTTATAATATTCACGCCGCAGGCCAAAATCGCCTTCTTTACGCCCTTGATACATAAATAACTATTATTTACAAATAATGAAGTAATGGTTCTTTAAAAAAACGTCCGTTTCCCGTAGATCACCTTGTATAATATTATCATCACGGAAACTAATTTATATTTCCGGTGAATTAGCCCAAAATCAACTATGAACAATTCAAATAATGCGCCAAATTATCAAAAATAATATGCCGATATTACAGGTTGCTTTTACCACACTAAAGTTCAAGCGTTGTACGGCAGATGGCGCAAGCTTGGTCATTTGTTTTTGTTTTTAAAGAGCGGTTTCAAAGCTAAACTTTTGGTTATTCATGCACAATCTTTTAAAAAAGTTGTACTTTTTGAATAAAGTGCACTGATTGTGATTAGTATCAATAATTGAGAGTGATTTTTGTGTTTGTTCGTACAAATTTCGTGTGTGATAATTGTTCTGCCTGTTAATATTGGTAAGTTTGGTGGTTCAGTTGCTTTAGTCATTGCAACTAATTTAATGCCTTATTTTACGTTAGTTTTTAATTAAAATGCTTAGGATGCACCTAGAATTTACTATTAATTCCACAGTCAACGCTTAACCTGTTGACGATCTTGTCTGTGCCTCCGTTCGTATATACTTTCGCTCACACAAACACGCATAACTATGTGTTCTATCGTTAAAAAAAAAAATGTTTGACATACCTTGGAAAATCCACACGGCTGTATCGGATAACAGTTGTCTATATTCGGAGAGATCAAAATTTCTTAAAGTTTGACTATTTTGTTTCGGTGTATTTTTGCCTTGGAACGCTTTGTCCCCACTATATTGTTTCATGGTATTTATCAGCCTAAAATAATTCAATAGTTAAATAAAAACGGCATCAGCTAAATAAACCGAAGTAACAAACATACCTTAATGCGTTAGAAAGCCACAACACCATCGATTCGAAATCTTCATGTCGTTTTTTGATTACTTTTTTAATGGAATTTATGAAGGTTGATAATAATACTCGAACCTTATCTTCATCGTTTATGTAATCTGTATGTCGAATACACATAAATACTATGTAAGAGGGTAAGCCGGGAAGTAATGTTACTGCCGTTCGTGGTTTCAGTTCTATAATAATTTGAATATTTTAATAATTAGATGTTTATCACTAATGGTCTGCCTTCTTACCTATGACTAGTTGTTTCATTATTACATTTTCTTCGCCGGTCTTGAAGGAGAACATACCAAGATAATCTTTTTCTTTTTTCCTGACGCTAGGAAGCCGATTATGGGAACCAAGATTGTCCTCCTTTTTATCATCGCCTTTGATGATAACATCCGTAATTGTATCGTCAAAATCTAATCCGCCTTCTTTTAATCGTTTAGTTAACATTTTAACTTGCTTCTTAAGTTTTCGCTCAGATTCGTGTAACGTTTCATTTTTATCGTGCAACTCCAAATTCTCCGTTGTTAATCTCGTAATTTCTTGATGCATGAAAGCTTCATTTTGCGATTGAGGCGTCGTTGATAAATTCGCCGATAGCAGCCTTTGTTGCCGTTCATTATCTTCGCGTAGTTTTTCAATTTCTAATTTAAGTTCCTTTTCGTATGCTTTATATTTCGTTTTTTCATCTTGAAGTTCAAGTTCTAACTGCTTATTTATAGTCTTTTGGGTTTCGTAAGCCAAGCTGAGTTCTCCGTCTTCATTTATATATTCGCCTAAAATATACTATAAATATTAAAGAATATCAACTGAGTATTAGAACTAACCGGTTTTCGATCGACAACTAACGATAGACTTCATGTTATCCGTTTGATTTGCTAAGACACCTTTAAGTTGCATAATTTCCTCGTTGCGTCTGTCTAATTCTTGCTGAAGGTCTTTTAATACGGTTGTTAACTGGTTCTTCCCGTTTCCGTCTTCGATACTGTTGGTTAATTCGAATAATTGCGTTTTTAGGGTGGAATTTCCAACTTCAAGTTGAGCGATACGAATTGCATCTTGCGCGGCATTTTCTGCCTTTTCAGATTTCGGTGATAATTCAAATTCGTCTAAACGCTTTTGAAGCCGGGTTCGTTCTCGTTCGCTGTCTGCAAGTTTATGTTGAAGTTGTAGGACCAACCCGACGTCTTGTTTTGCATCATTAATTGGTTTGACTTCGACGCTGTTATTATCATTTGTACCTGGAATTAACAATTTTAAATATTTGTAAAATAACATATTAAAAATAATGTCGTACTTCCGTTAAAATCGATGTTCTCCAATTTTCCTCTAGCTGCGGAACCGCCGCTAGTCGTGGATCTAACAGAACCGTAACCGTGGTCTTCACCGATATCTGCTATCGAAATCGAACTTTCATCACTAACATCACTGACAGTTCGCACATGTGTGTTTAAACGATGCTGATTGCTTATTTGTTCTTGCAACGACTCGCAATGTAATTCCAACGAATGATATTCTTGCAAAAGTTTTTGATAAGCGTGACGATCGGAGTCGTGTTCGCTTATCAGAAGAATCTTCTCGTGTTCCAGTTGAACTTTGAGGTTTTCTTCCGCACCTTTCTGGTTCATAAGAGCGATTTCGTTCATGTTATCGATTTCTTTACGTAATTTACTTGTTTCTTGCGTCCATAATTCTTGTTTCATTTCAGTATCCGTTCTGTACTTCTCTTGTTCTTGTACCAAATCCATCTTTTCGTCTCTTTCTGTTTTAACATCGTCTTCTAATTTTCCTATCAATTTGTTCTTTTCTATGAGCAAATTATTGAGATTCCTAATTTCTATCTCGAATGCCTTAAATGTCACTAATTTATTGCTAAAAAAAGTAAGAAGCGTTATGAACGATGCAAATTTTTTCTAGGGAATTCTTACCGTAATTCGACAGCTTCATTGTGGTATGGTTTAAGTTCACCGATGTGTTTGTTAAGTTCTTCGATCTTTTGTTGTAAGCTGATAATTTTATTTTCAAGACCTTTGTTGAGCTTCTTAACATGTTCGATAGATCTGGCCTCGATTCTGAGTTTCTTATACTGTCGTTTGGCCAAGAATCGTCGAATTGCCGCCTGACAAATAATAACGTGGTGGATTTGCTTTCGATGGTGTTTCCTTGCCAGCCAGCCACGGATGTATTTCTGGATGATAATCGCCTGAAATTATTAAATTGTATAATATATAATTAAATTGGTCATTAGGGGACCAAGAGATCATACCCCCTCCAAACACTAAAAAATACGAAGAAATTCATATCGGAACATTAAATGTAAGAAAATTACTAGGAAAAGAAAGGATGATTGAGCTAGAAGAAGCACTCAAGAAGACCAAATGGGACATAATAGGATTGGCGGAAAACGTAGATTTGGAAAAAAAAATACAGAGAGTAGAAATGGAATACTGTTATATCATATCGGAGAGACAAAAGGGCAGAAAGGAGTTGGATTTATACCAAACAAACATTTTAAAAATAAAATCCAAAGTATTAAAGGCTTCTCAGAGAGAATAGCAGTGATGCAAATCAAATTAAACATTATCCAAGCATATTGTCACGTGGTTTTGCAATTCCATGTTATTTTGGGAAGTCTAGAGTCATTTTAAATTTTTGGTGAAATTCTTTAGTACGGTCCTGTCCTTTTAATTTTAATTTCGTGCTTTATTACGTTATTTTTGCTACAGTTTAAATTCATGTTAGTCTGTAGGGCATCCAAGGTTACGCCAATTCTCAGTCACCCCCAATGTTTCGCCGTTGTAGAAATTTTCCTTTGTTAAAAATCCCAAGGTGACCCAATTCACGTGTATTTCATCGAGACATGATGTCATATTGTTCCAGTTGATACAGCTTCTCGTGATACGGTTCGGGGAGTCCCCTGGACGTGAGGCTATGTCAGGTGACATGGCTTAGCGTCGCCCGTACGTTCCACTCCCCTCCGCAGTACGTGGCAACTTCTAGATCATATCGGACGTCTTTGACTGCTCCGGTTTAAGACGGGTGTGTAAGTTCATTATTCCGAGTTTGGGTATTTACCCCACCGGGAGGGCCCCTATTACCGTTAGTTTTCAGGGAAAACTAAAATTACGACGAAAGGTCGGATTCACCTAAAGGATGTCCTACAACCTCGGAGTAACATAGTGTTGTGTGAAAGTTGTGAAGTTTAGTGGAAATTGGATCACGCAAATTCATTATATTTGGATTAAGAAAATCCATAACCTAAGGAATATTCTTCGTTTGTCTTGCACCCGCTCCGGGAAAAGTCCCTAAAGAACGCCCCTTTGAAGATTTCTGGGCAATTTTAAGTCAAAAAGTATACGAAAATGGTTGATCTGCAAAAACTACAGACAAATTGTCGAGAAGAATTGGAAAGAAAATTAAAGAAGCAGCGGTCTCTGTCATCTAGAAGATGATTGAAGACATTGTAAGAAAATTAAGACGAATGGAAGATGGTGAACCACATGCAATCCTGCAACAAAGTAACAAAGAGTCGTAAGAAGGGATATACGAAAATATAAAAAGATGTTACTAGAAACATCTTAGAGACAAAACACTCCACTAAACAAGTTATAAAAGAATTAGCCGCAGGGAAGCAGTGGATGCAGTCAATAAAAAACCCTCTCAACAATAGAAGGGCATATGATAGAAGGAAAATCCTTCAAATAATAACAAATTACTACCGAGATTTGTACAAAAGCAATGTAAATAAACTGGGAAAGATGAAAGAAACATAGGAATGAGCAATGAACCTGAAACTGCACCGGAAATAAAAAAACACGAAATAAGAAAAGCAATAGCTAAATTAAAAAATGAAAAAACCCCAGGGGATAATAAGATAACCAATGAAATGTTGAAATTGGGAGGGGAAACCAACCAAATATAACAGATGAAGTCAAAGCGCAGAGATTAAGGATGGCTTGGGCATGCCGAAAGGTTAAATAAAGGAAAGAACAACAAAAAAAGTGCCACATGGGAGGTTACTGGAAAATAAAAGACGAGGAAGACCAAGGAAAAGGTGGTTGGACAGTGCCAAAAACGACTTACAGACACTAGGTGTAACAAACTGGCTAATAAAGGTAAAAGGAAAGAGTGGAGACTAATTGTAGAAAAAGCACTGGGCCATAAATGCGTCTGAAATAGTCGTTATTTAAATTAGCACTTAAAACATACCTTTGCATTGTATTTCATCGCCATAAATCGTCTTCGTGCCAGATAACCTCTGGCATATGATTGCAATGACTGTACGGTTCGTGACAGCCTCTTGTATTGCGTTCTCTTTATCCATCCCCTTATGTAACGTTGTATCGTAGTAGCTGCCTTGTTTCTACGCAAGTTATTCGCAAGCCTAAGAAATATTATTGTTAAGAATGATTCAAAGACGTTCAAACAATGAATACATTTACCTTCTAGCCAAACAACCCCTGCCGTATCTTTGAATATTGTAAACGGATCTCTTGATTTTCAAATACTTTTTCCTGTAGATAAAAGCTCGAACCGTACTTTGCATAACAATACAACATCGTTTTAATTTGTCGGCCCTAAGTTTTTCCAAGTAAGCCACCTGTCCGGCTCGGAAAAAGATTTTCGTTTTACCAAACTGATACATGTCTGGAACCTTTATATATTGTTTTAATATTCTTTCGCAAGTGAGTTTCATATCGTTTCTGTTTATGTCTTTAAATTTGCATAGCACTCGGTAACGGTAAAAGAAGTCGATGTAAGCCCATCTGCCGGGGAAGCCTGCGGATGAAATACGAATCGTTTCTAAAACTCCGCAAGCACGTAACTGCTGAACAGCTCTTTGTGGAACGTATTCGAAAGCTGTTTTGTTGTCATTTGGTTTAATACATCTCACGTAATGTGGTGTGGTAGCGTTTAAAGTGCTCATTAATAAATTGAGGGAATCACGGAACTGTGATCCGACTGTCTTTTTGTGGGTTTTTTGAGTACCAACGGCGGGTTTTGCCGATACAATTTTTAACTTGGGTCCGGGTACCGAAAGTTTATTAGGATCCTCACAGAACAGTCTTCGAACAAAATCGTTTTCACTGTATTTTATCACAGAAATTTGTTCTTCCATTACGGTGTCGCGATTCTTCTCTAGAAAGCCACTACTTTCGTACTGTACTTTATCGGCAAAATGGTTTATGACAAATGCGGAGGTTCCAAAGCGTGCTTTCGCAAAGTGTTGGTATTGTTTACATTTTAAATATAACTTTTCCGTCCATGATCCGTCAGATCCTTTGGGCATCTGTTAAAGTAAGTAGTAAGTCACGTGTTAAGCAAGAATTATTTAAACTTACCTTGCATTCCTCATCCAAAAGGCTGAGAACTCCCAATTTGGCTTCAATTAAATCTATACACGGTTGATTATCGTAAAAATCAATCATCTTCCATTCAATTTCCTCTTTAATATATTCCTCCTGCTCCAATTTAAATACGTGCAAATTAAACTGTTGTTGTAATTTTTCGTTTGCGTAATTAATACAAAATTGTTCGAACGAATTTATTTCGAAAGTTTCAAATCCGTAAATATCCAGAACTCCGATGAACTTATGCCTTGGAACATCAGTCTCAAGAGCCTTATTAATTATAGCAACAATCCAGTTGAAAAGTTCCGCATAAATATGTTTGGCTAAAGCGTCTCTCGACATCGTTGCTTGTTCGACTGACATCGGTTTTAAGATGGTGTCCCTCATCGATACAATTTTCTTCATACATAACCACCGACGTATTTGGTCTTTATTTATTTGTAGTAAATTTGCAACGAGCTCTAAACTTTTATCGGTGTCCTGTTTGAGAAATTAGCGTGTTTAAATGCGGTTAGAAGTAAACGCTTTGAAATACTTACAGGAATCCCACAACCTTCTTGATCTTGTTCATTTTCAGTAGAAATAATTGCTTCCGCAAACTCTACGTTACCAAGGTGTAAAATGGCGGCTAATATATGAAACATTTCGTTTTGTTCGCCTTCAGTAAATCCAAGCTGTGTTAAAGCGTTAACTGTCTCTTCGAACGATTCTAAATCACTTACACCATCGATATTTGGGTTGTTACCTTGATTAAGATAAGCGAACTGATTTTGTTGTTCTGAAATTTTAGTTAAAATTAATTTACTCCCCGAACTAATAACGTTTGTAAACCTACTCAGACACAGGTGGGGTAGTTTGTCCCGTGCCGCACATAACTGGTAAAAAATATGATAATTTCGTTCGTCTGGGGCTTGGAAAACCACTCTAGATTTTTCCAAAAGATACGTTCTCATGGAAGCTCCGATTATATGATACTGTTTACTAAACTGAAGTTCGATGAATTTGCCAAACCTTGAACTGTTGTCGTTTCTTGTTGTTTTCGCATTACCGATGGCCTAAAACATAAATCATTGTTAAACTCTTAAAATTAATTTAAAGGGAAAAAGTACCTCCATAATTGGACTGCTTGCTAAAACTTTTTTCTCAATTTGTGTTTCCGTCGAACTTCCTCCGACGGTTGCAAAATATCGCATGGCATATTTAGCCGATACTGTTTTACCAGCACCACTTTCGCCTGAAACTATTATACTTTGATCCCTTTGTTCTCGTTCTAATTTTGTGAATGCCTCTTCTGCTACTGCGAAAATATGTGGATCCAAATCACCCATTGCTTGACCTCTGTATGTTTGTATCGTGCCTGTATCTAATTGAAGAAAAGATATTTTAAAGGTTGTTTTAACCACGCTTACATCATAAAATGTTATTTCTATGCAAATGAAGGGATTTATCAACATACTTAATCCTAATAATAATAATAAAGTAGTTAGGAAATAAGAAATGCTGTAAACAGTAGAATAACAGAAATAAAGAGCGAACGTTGAAGAAAATTCATAAGCAATATGAAACACCATTTGTATGGGAGCCAAAAGAAGATATGGAAGATGCTGAGAGGAATAAAAAAGCCTACGAGGTTTGGCAATTTTATTCCATGTTTTAATCACACTTTTATCAAGAAGGCTTGGCTCATAGAAACAGCGCAAGACGCTAGTTCGCAAATCGTGTTTCTGTCAGTCATCATGGAGCAACGAATTAATATTAAGTTTTGTTGTAAATTAGGAAAAACTGCGACAGAAACTTATGAAATGTTAAAAAGTGCGTACGGTGATAGCACCTTAGATCGTACTACTGCGTTTGAATGGTTTAAACATTTCAAAGATGGTCGTACGGATGTTCAAGATGACGCTAGAACCGGGCGTCCGTTAGCCGCTCGACAAAGACAAAGGAAAAGAGCCAGCTGGCAAAAATACTGTGGGGAGCTCAGCACCATATCAGAATCTGCCAGACTGATGAAAATCTTAAGCAACGAAACAAGGCAAACTATAGGAACTCTAAAAAAGGCAGACGGTACATGGACTGCATCCAGGGAGGAGTCACTGCGCTATCTCCTGGAGGTTCATTTCCCGGGTGACGGCACCGTCCAAAGAGTATCCATGGCAGAACAACATGAAGTTCTTGATGAGAACTGGTTGTTCGCTGAGGATATAATAACGGAGGGTGCAGTCACATGGGCGGTGAATGAGTTCGAACCCTATAAATCTGCTGGGCCAGACGGAATTTTCCCCGTACTGTTACAAAGAGGCCTAGGGGTCCTTCTTCCAACGGTCGTAAGGATATACAGGGCCAGTGTAGCAATGGGGCACGTTCCGCAACAATGGAGAGCAGCCAGAGTGGTCTTTATCCCCAAACCGGGCAAGAAAGACTACACGGCTGCAAAATCCTTCAGGCCCATTAGTCTGACGTCCTTCCTATTAAAAACTTTGGAAAGGATTATCGATAGGTACCTTGTGGAGAGGGTAGCAGTAGTATACCCATTTCACAAACACCAGCACGCATATAGACGTGGAAGATCCACTGAAACCGCACTCCACGCTATCGTGCATAAGGTAGAGATGACTCTTTATTACAAAGAAGTAGCCCTAGCAGTTCTATTTGACATTGAAGGTGCATTCGATAAGGCAAGACTAGCCACAATAGATCAAGCCCTACAGGCCAGGGAAACCTCTCCCATGGTGGTCAGATGGGTACGATCGGGGCTAGAAGAAAGAACCGTAACCGCTGCCCTAGGGGATTGTTCGGTTGAGGTTGGGGTGAGAGGAGGATGTCCACAGGGCAGCTGCCTTTCACCCCATCTGTGGTGCCTCATAATGGATGATTTATTGCGGCAGCTAACGGTAGAAGGCTTTTATGCTCAAGCATACGCAGATGATGGGCTGGTGCTAGTAACCGGCAAATTCCTGAACATCGTCTGTAATAGAATGCAAGTAGCCTGCAGGATAATTGAAGGATGGTGTGAGGAGAAGGGTCTCTCAGTCAATCCACACAAGACCGAGATGATTCTCTTCACCAAAAGAAGAAAACTGGATAGATTTAGGGCGCCCATTATGTACGGCAGACCTCTAGCACCAACGCGGGAGGTTAAGTACTTAGGGGTAACCCTAGATAGCAAGTTAAGCTGGACGTTGCATGTCGACAAGGTTGTCACCAAGTCAATAGCAACACTGGCAGTTACGCCGAGCGGTGGGCAAAAATTGGGGGATAAATCCTCAAATTTTGTACTGGCTCTACACAATGGTAATCAGACCCAGAATCCAACATGGTTCAGTGGTATGGTGGCCTAGTGTAGATAGACCTTCCATCTCAGCCAAGCTGGCTAAAATCCAAAGATTGGCCTGCGTAGGTATCACTGGGGCAATGAGAACAACCCCTACAACCGCACTAAAAGTTCTTTTAGGATTTCCAGGTCTCGACACCTGGATAAAAAAGGAGGCCGTGGCAGCTCACCTTCGAATGCGAGATGCAGGGATGTGGAGCAGTCAAGGAGTATGCACTGGCCACGCTAGGGTTGCTGAAGCGGTGACAAAGGAGCTAGCTCTTTCAAGCTGCAAGGTGACCGAAGCAGAAGACCGGCTAAGATTGAATAGGAAGTACACTCTCACAATCCCTACTAGAGACCAGTGGGAGCAGGATCAGGTTAGCTTTCAGCCAGGGGCCTTAGTGTGTTACACGGATGGCTCAAGGCTGACGGAAGAACGACGCTCCGGGACAGGAATCTATGTAGAAAACCGAGGCATACAAGAAAGCGCAGCTTTAGGAATGCACACCACGGTGTTTCAGGCAGAGGTTTTTGCGATTTTATCGGTAGCTACAAAGGAGGAAATACGAAGGTCGACAGAACAAAAAATTTACATTTGTTCTGACAGCCAAGCGGCACTAAGGGCAATCTGCAGAAAACGCCAGAGATCCACCTCAGTTCATTGTGTCCCAAGCTTCTGCTGGCTTGGGAAATGCAGTTGCAGCTAAGTTGCCATCCGTTAACAATATTAAGCGGACCGTTAGGAATGTGAGGGTGAGAAAAAACGTTGCACCGGCAATACCAAGACTTCGGGAGGAGATCATTTTTCCAGAAGAGTTTACAGTTACTGAAAACGGCGACCATTTTCTATTGTACGATTCAGGACCAATAAATGATCGAATTCTCATTTTTTCAACCGCGCGTAACATCAACGTTCTGGCAACGGCCCAACACTGGTATGCGGACGGTACTTTTAAAGTAGTTCCACCGCTTTTTCTACAACTCTACACCATACACGGAATACAAGACAATGTGGCTATACCTTTAATCTATGCTCTCCTACCAAATAAGACGGAGCAAACCTACTTAACTCTTCTTCAAGAAATAAAAAACCTACTTCCCGATGGCGTCGCACAATCACAGACCATCATGACAGATTTTGAAGTAGCAATGATAAATGCCATACGAATTGAGTTTCCGCAAACCGTACAACGTGGATGCTTCTTTCACCTCTGTCAAAGTATTTTCCGCCACATTCAGGAAAACGGCTTAAAACGGGAATACGAGACAAATCCAGAAGTTGCGTTGACGTTAAAACTGCTTCCAGCCTTGGCATTCGTTCCAACGCAAGATGTAGTTGATGCTTTTGAGAACCTTTGCGAGCAAAATATTTTTTCCCCTGAACTGCAAGTTATTGTAGACTATTTCGAGGATACGTGGATCGGCCACCCTCAACGGCGAGGGCGGCAGCGGCGCCCGCCCCTTTTCGCGCTCAACATGTGGAATTGCTTCGACGGTGTACAACATGAACTTCCGAAAACAAACAATTCAGTGGAAGGGTGGCATCGAAGTTTCCAAATGCAACTGTCTGCAGAACACCCAAACATCTGGAAATTTATTTCGGCATTAAAGAGGGAGCAGAGTTTGAACGAATTACGGATAGAACAATATGTCAGCTGTCAACAACCCACCATCAGTCGAAGAATATATCGTGATAGTGCACAGAGACTTTTAAGATTAGTGAATAATTATAGACATGACAGAAATATATATGATTATGTCCGTGGAATAGCACACAACACATCATACCTATTAAAAACATGTAATATTTGTTTTTAATAATTTTGAACTTGATCACATACCGATACCTATACGTATTAATAATTTGTAATTTGTGTTTTTGTACATTTGATAGTAACTGATTCGAGTTAAGGCTATTTCACAACTTTGTTTTTTTCGAGCAACAGATAATCGAGAAATTGCTGTTCGGGAAATTTGTATTTCGAGAAAAGTTACATTTGAGCAATTGAGTTTCGAGCAATTCGTTTTTGAGCAATTGCATTCGAGCAATTTACCTAGAACCCAGGATAATACATGAAACCATGAACAGGTCTTAGACCTAGAAACAAGTCGAAGAAGAAGAAAGTAGTTACTTAAAAGAACAGTTAAAAAATAATTCCCATGAGATTAACTAAATTTGCAAGTAAGTAATGCAGCTTTGAATATAAAAAAGGTGGATTATTTATCCAAATTTCCAAAAACAGTGCTGTGTATTCAGAGGTGTACCCAATCCCATCTGTGTTAGTTTTACTTAAAAGAAACTGAGAGGTTAGTGACATTAAATTCTTCAAGTTTTTGCTATAAGTTCTAACAATGTAAATTTCTGTAACCAAAAGTTGAAACAATTGCGATTCAAAGAATCAAAAAAATTAAATATTTGTTCCTTAGAAATGTGAGACATGTTGCAAAGGTTTCTAAAATTAGGTAAAAGATTGTTATCCAAATATTTAAAATCTGTTAATAATAATGAGTCATTATTATTGCCAGAGGATGCTCCAGAAATAAGTATTTAAGATAACAGATATTAATATTTGTCATCATTATCTTACACTATCGTTATCAAACATACGATTTCAAAACGCAGGTTACATTAATTATTTTACTAGGACTTAGTATTTCTCACTATTGTACCGAATAGATTCTCACGTTAAGTGAATGTAACACTTTCTTGCTTTTACTTTATTTATTCATGTCTGCCCGACTCAAAGATTTCGTAATAAGTTTTAGCTTAATGAATCGACTTAAATCTAATGAAGCCATTAATTTAACAATAGACGAGGCGTATTTTCCACATATTCCTCTGCCGGTCCATTAAAATAATTGCAACTTTCTATTTTTTTTTTTTTAATAAAACATTTTAAAATTTACCATAAATAGGAAGATCATCGTAGGGATTAATGGCGACCAAAACAATGCCACAATAAGTGTAAATATCCTTCTGTTGACAGAATCGTACTTGTAAATTATATAATACAGCAGGTTCGTGCAAATAAGATAAAGATGTGAGGTCATTTTCGCCAATTAAAATGGAAGGATTTCTTAAATGGGGTAGGTCGGATTCAGACTTGATGTTTAACGTTTTCTCTTGTTTTGTTTCATCCGTTTTCACTTTTAATGTAGGCCGGGTTGGCGAATAGTCTTCTATTAGTTCTGCGCCTTCCCATACTTTTTCCGAATGGGGGATCCATACTTGGGCACCCTGAAAATAAACAGTGTTTTAATTTTTGCTTTAATCGGTACCTACCTACCTACACTCCGCGAGGGAGCATGGCCGGCAACATGGAGGGATAAGGCCTTAAAAATAAATTTTCAGTTACATAGAATCCTTCTCTACGCTCGAAGTTGAAACTATACTAAAAAAGGAAATACATCCAAAAAAAGCCCCGGGCTTTGATTTAATAACAGGAAAAATTCTGCAAGAGGTCTCCGAAAAATGTGTCACGCTTATAACTTACATATTTAATGCCATTCTGCGAGTGGAATATTTCCCCTGTCAATGGAAGGTTGCACAGATCGTTATGATCAATAAACCAGGAAAAGACCCTACAGACGTCACTTCTTACAGACCGATAAGTCTACTACCAGTACTCTCCAAGGCATTCGAGAAACTCCTCCTGAAGCGAATGCAACCACTACTGGATGAACACAATGTAATACCGAATCACCAGTTCGGGTTCAGACGCATGCATAGCACTACAGAACAAGTTCACAGAGTAGTCAGCAAAATTAACCGAGACTTGGAAGGAAAACGTTATTGTTCAGCGGTATTTCTGGACCTTTCCCAGGCATTTGATAAGGTCTGGCATAGGGGGTTGCGTTACAAAATCAAGCGATATCTACCACACAATATATACCTCATCCTAAGCTCCTACCTAACAGACAGACACTTTTATGTCAAACATCAAGAAGTACACACTAAATTATACTCAATACACTCAGGTGTACCTCAAGGAAGCATTTTAGGACCAGTACTATACCTTATATATACGTCAGACATTCCGACAAACAGAATGACAGAAATGGCCACTTATGCCGACGATACTGCTATTCTGGCATCCCACATCAATCCAGAAAGTGCCTCCCGCAACCTACAAATTCATCTAAATAAACTCCAAAAATGGTTCAGACGATGGAAACTTAAGATAAACGAGTCTAAGTCAGTACACGTTACATTCACCATGAAACGAGAAACCTGTCCAGCAGTAACGATGAATGGAATTCTGATACCGCAAGAGAATGACACTAAATACTTAGGTATACATCTAGATAGGAGACTGACTTGGCGCAAGCATATTTTCACCAAGCGCAAACAATTAGGACTAAAGTTTCGGCAGATGTATTGGTTACTCGGCAGACATTCACCATTAAAACTGGAAAGTAAACTCCTAATCTATAAGATGATACTCAAACCCATATGGACATATGGAATCCCGCTATGGGGGGCAGCCAGCAGTTCTAATATAGAAATTCTGCAACGTTTCCAGAACAAAGTGCTGCGTGCTTTAGTGAACGCGCCGTGGTATGTGCCAAATGTAGTGTTACACAAAGATCTAAATATTCAAGGAGTGCGGGAAGTGATCACGAAGCTAAGCGTAAAATATAGTGATAGAATTCAAAATCATCCCAATGAACTGACGACCGTATTGTTTGAAGAAGGAAACAGAAGACTGAAAAGATTTAAAACATCAGATTTATCTACTAGGTTTACATAAGCTATCTAATTTTGCCCTATTAAGTAACTACCATTGAAGTAGTTTTATGTTATTAAGAGAGTATTCACTGGAATATCTCTCATCATGTCAATATACATAGACATTGTAATACTTAAAACACACCATGTACTCATTACCCACCTAACTGGGTAGATTGTACGAATATTGGAGATATTTAAAAAAAAAAAAAAAAAAAAAAAAAAAAAAAAAAAAAAAAAAAAAAAAAAAAAGTTACATAGGAATAACATTATTTTTTATAAAGTTATATCTTTCAATACTCAAGCACACAATGCAAAGGCATTTAAGCAAATAAAAACGCTTTGTTAGGATTAATGACAGGATAAAAGGTTTTTGCAATGGTTTTCATGTTGATTTCATAAGAATGGAAGATATGCAAGTAATTATGTAAAGTTGTTCCTATAATTTATTAGCGGTTTTGAATCCCCTTAACCAGTGGCGGTTGCTCCATAAGGCCGCGCGGCCGCGCGCCCCTCCTAAGAAATGCCAAGGAACACACAATTTTTTTCTAAATTATTAATATTTATTTTACATACATTCTATGACTAAGTTCAAATTTCAACAAAAAATTCAACTCTATCCAAACATCCGCTCCCATCTCTAATTGTCCGTCCTCGTTGAGATCTCTAATTATCCGCGTCCTCAACCAACGGCCGCGGAAAATCTGCGGCCTTTAACAAACATTATACATTGCCGCCGAACGACTCCGGAGACTAGCCGATAATAGCCGATTGTATAAGTTACAGCAGGCCGCGATTTTAGCGCGGCCTGCTGTAACTTATTGTTGGAGCAATGAATCTTCTTTCATTTAATCGGAGCATCGCAAAGATTCGTACTCGTCTACTCGTAGCTATTCAAATCCTGTTATTTTATTAAGAAACGTTTTACAGAATTATTTCATAATAAATGCAATTAGTAGATATATTTTTTACTGCAAGAAATAAAAAATAACTAGTGAGCCTTTTAGAACTTTAAATTTGTAACAAAAAGATGGTTTTCTTTCAGTTACATGAAATTGTTTGTTTCAATTTGTATATCATTACAATATTCGGTGTTCAAGAACATTTAAAGAAAAATATCATATTATGAAAATATAGGTATTTAAAAAAAAAACAAACTAAAATATGTACGATTGCTTAGATAACTAAAAATATTTACAATTTTATTTACAGTCGATTTAAAATATCTAAAAAAGTGGGTAAAGAAGGATATATTCAAATCTAAATATTGTTTGGGTTTCAGCTTCGATAAATTACGCAATAACCGTCATGCAGTCTAATATTTGTTATGACTGAGAATAAAGTAATCGATACCTAATTATTTTGAAAGCAATTATTAGAACTCGTGAAAGGCCGAGTAAAACAACCTAGAATGATAATAGTAACTAATCACTAGAAGTACCGAATACATTTATTAGCGGTTATAATATTTACTTAAATGTGTCAATTTTCAGATTTGTATTTATGTAAATTGGTTCGGAAAATAAAGAGACAAATTTTCCCGTAACTTTTGGTAGGTTATTTGGTGTTTGACTTCTGGTGCGCCCCTCCAAACTCAAACCCCACGACACGCCACTGCCCTTAACTTTTGTTGCTGCTTTAGTCTAAGCGTTAAAAATCTTCGCGTGACTTACTTTTCAGACTTTCCCCTTCAGGTTTGAACACACGATATTCTCATTTCACGTTGCTGGAAGGCAAATGCGTTATCGACACCCACACGATGTGTTATTGTTGCAAAGTCATTTATACGTGTGCTGTATCCAGCTTTAAAATTTATTTCGTTTTTACAGTTGTTGTTAAAATTCGAGCTGATGGATTTTTTGACTATTTTTAACCAGAGCCAATTAATTTAAATTACTTAACGGTTAACTGAATCAATATTTTGAGGTATCTTAATGAAAATAAATATAATAAATTATTGAGGTATAATAAAAACCTGAATGCCCCTGAAATAGCTCAAGTTATTTCATAGCACAATAGCTGGAACAAAATGTGCATTTCTATTGTTGTGTTTGAATGCCTCTCTATCGTAAGATTGTTAGTAAAAATAGGAAGTGAATGTTCAACGAGGCACTGGCCTTTGATAACTTTTCCGGTTTGACTTTTTTTTAGAATCGAACTTGCGAGTTGTATGTTAGTTTTGGTTTGCAATTACATACATCATTAAAAAACCTATTAAAAAAATTGTGATAATAAAATAAACTAAAAATGTTATGTTTTCCAAATGCGCCTTTTTATAATAAAAATTAAAGATATTTTATTTGTACTTTGTACGGGAAACTTGAACGATCCACTATCAGAATAAATAAAATCAGCATACTGTGCTTCATTGAAGCATGAAATAATATAAACAGTTATGGCCCATCTACAATATTAATTCGTTTGAATGTAACAATCGGGTATTGGAAAGGTAGAGTTTATTGTAATCTTGGAGGCAAATTTTTCAAAATTGGTTTTAAAAATTTATTTACATATATTCTTTTCTGAATTCTTGTTATAATCATCGATTTTGTTTTCATTTGTTGCTTTTCATTTCGGTTTTTTATTTTTCTCATTGTTGCCATTTTTTTTCCATTAATTTACGGACTTCTGTTTTCACACTCCATTTTGTAATAAATTATCCTCCCTTTTTGGATCATTTGATTACGTTCCTCCTCTCTTTATGTTATTTTTCGTTTATTTTATAGTTTTTTTTTATTTTTCTATTCGTTTTCGTAAAATTGATTGGAGGTTGCGACTTTATTAGTTTTCTATTGTGATATTGACGCAATTTTTTGTTATACTTGACTTTTTATTAAAGTATGTTTTTCCTTCACTTTCTCATTTCTTCAATTTTCTCTCTCTTGTAACGTTCGAATAAAATTAAAATTGTCTAAAGTTAACTTTTAATTAATCCCTCTTCTTATTCGTTTTCCTTTCTGTTTTTGGTTTTTCTGTTTTCCTCTCGCTTCTTCTTTGTTGAATGCTATCGACCATTTTTCGTTTTTCCCCCGGAAGAAGCTCTGAACCAAAGAGCGAAAGCTGATTAAATTAGAAAAACCGTAGCTACCTAGAAGGTGTCGCCACCACCATGCCTTTCATGGCAACCCCGTAGCAAGGAAATTAGCAGCAGAATCGGGAAACAAGCGGTGGTCGTAACAGCAGCCTTTGATGGAAACAAATCTTTCGAGGTTTTCGGTGCCAAACCTCTTCAAAGGATTGTTAAAAACATGTGCTCAGTGGTGATACAAGAACTGGTGAAGCAATACATCGAACACGTGTCACTTGTTAGAAAGCATAGTACTTTCTTATTCGAGTTACTTCTTCGTACTGTTAAAAAATCAAGTCAACAGCTTAAGCCATCAGATAAAACGTGAACTAGATAACTACCGAATATTTACATATAGAAAGAATATCGAAACTTTGGAACCTACTAGCACAAAACTATGGCAAGTCACAAAGCATACCACAAGAATAGAAGAAATTATTCACATTATAAAAACGCGAAATGGTATTTACTCATCCGACGAAAATAAATGTTCGCAGAATTCCTGTAATCTACATTTACACCCACCATTATGGATGAAAATAGAACTCACTCGCTCAGAACAATATCATACGTCGAAACACACATACCTAACCCCTCAGACTTAAACAAGCCTACCTCTCCGGTCGAACTCAAAAATCATATACAGCTATCGTCATTGAAGAAATCGCCTGGTCACGACTGCATGCCCAACGTCGTTTTAAAAAACTTACTTAGTCATAGTCTTTAATGCCTGCCTGAGAATGGGATATTTCCCGACAACATGGAAATATGCTCATATCCTCGTGTTCCCCAAACCCGGCAAGAAAAAGGATCATTGCAATTCCTTCTCGAAAGAGTGATTCTTGAACGTCTTAATTTTGCCCTCGACGAACAACAGGTTATACCATCCTTCCAATTTGGATTTGGATTCCGTAAGGGTTACTCAGCAGTTCAACAACTCCACAGGATTGTCGAAATTATTGAGTGCGGATTTGAGAACAAACATTATACAGCAGCCGCCTTCCTAGACATTACTAAGGCGTTCAACAAAGTGTGGATAGAAGTCTTAAAATACAAACTTCTTCACCTCCCTCTACCGAAATATATAACAACTATCATCTTCTCCTTCCTGGAGGACAGAACGTTCGCAGTTAGAACAAACAGTACAATATCAAATGCTAAACACATCTACCCTGGAGTCCTACAGGGAAGCGTTCTCGGGCCCACATTATTTAACATATTCATTAATGACATTCCCAAAATAGAACCAATAATATGGCTCTATTTGCTGATGACACCGCTGTTTTTTAAGGTTCTTTAAAGAGCATTGTTAAAATTGAGGACGGATTATTGTTTTTCGTCCCAAGAAAGGCAATTTACCCAATTTTCACATCAATATTTCGAAACCTTTTAAAACTACAGCAAAAAATTAAAATTAAAATTTCGACTTTGACACCCTGTATCTCCCTAAATATTAACTTTTGGACTAAGGTAATTTTAGGTAAATCGTAATATTTTGTACTAGAGAACACATCCCTAAAATAGTGCCGTGCAATTATGAAACACCCTGTATACACAGATTTTTTTACAGCTGTCGCCGTCTCTCCGCTCCCAGTTTCCAGTTAATTCTGTCGAAACAATCTTCTTCCTCGAGGTTTCTTGTTCTCATGGCTTCGTTTATATCGTTTTTCCAACTACGTCTCGGTCTTCCCCTCTTGAACCTTTCTGGTGGTATCCATTTTAGTACCTTTTTTGGCCATCTTGTATCATCCGTCGTATTCGTATGTCCAAACCACACTAAACTGCCGCTTTTGCACTTCGTCCGCAATGCCTGTTGCCATTTCTATCATCTCCCTTATTGTCTCGTTTCGTACTCCGTCCAACCTCGTCTTCCTACAACTTCTTATTAAATAGTCCATTTCAGTGGCAATGTAATTTATTTCTATTTCTTTTGTTCACATCCCACGCTTCTGGTCCATATGTAATTACGCTCTGGATCATTGTTTTATGTATTATTTTCTTGGTTGTTTTCCTTAAGTTTCTATCCCATAAGATGAACTTAATTAATAGATCTGTTAATATTTCTACCTTTGTTTGCTCTACTCGTTACTTCTTGGCTGCTGTTGCGACCCTTATTGAATATAAGTCCCAAGTATTTACATTTTTTCTACTATCTTCATATGTTCGTGTTCTAGATGCAGGTTTTCTATTTCTTTGTTTCCAGTTACTATGTAGATATTCACATTTATCTTTGTTCATTGTTAGACTTGCTTGTATGTTTCTTGCAGTTTCCTGACCATGTAGCTTTGATCGTCTTTGTCCTCTGCAATAACTACTTAATCATCAGCAAAGTATAAAGTGTACTGGATGTCTTCCCCTATCTTTAGTTCCATATTTCTACATTTATTTTATCACCCTTGCAGAGCTCTGTTCAGGTATATTTTAAACAAAATAGGGGATAGAGAATACCCTTGCCTTAGACCTTTTGTTGTACCTACTAAACTTGTCTGTTAAACTTTTATAGTACCTAGTTTTATTCTTGCGTAATTATGTTCGTAAAGCTTAGCTGTTGATTGGTTATTAGTGGTGGAGCTGTCCAATAGGTACACTGTCGTACGCTTTTTCCAGGTCTATTAGTGCGATGTGGGTCTCTCTATCTCCTTGTAGTTGTTTTTCTAATACTAGTTTTAACGTAAGTAATTACATTATGTTATCAATAGTGAATCTACCCACTCGAAACCCTGATTGCTCCTCAGCTTGTTTGCCGCGTATGTCATTTTCTATTACATTTTTCAGGATTTTAGAGTAAATTCTACCAATTGTGCAGATCACAGCTATTCCTCCATAATTCTTTGGATCACTTAAAGAACCTTTCTTGTGTATTGGAGTTATACAGGGTGTCTCAGACATGACTCCCCAGGCCTATAACTTTGTTATTTTCAAAAATAACTATAATAAACTATATATATTCGTAAATGGGAGTAAATTCTCTATAAGATGGGAAAAGAAAATGTTAGAAAATCTGTACTCATATTATGGCAGCGATAGTCAACTTTTTTTTTCAAATAGCACACTATGCTTTTTTTCGGTCATTATGATAGCACTCTTTATTCTCTTTATAGTCATCTAAACTAATATGGGTCTTACATAAGAAAATTTTTGAGAAAAATGGAAATAACTGATTTTTGTAATTTTTATCTAGCTGGCTATGAAAACAATACCGTAATTTAAAAAAATTACCTATTTATTATTTTTATACAATATTAACTTAATTAACTGAATGCTAATAACAAATTAATTATAATTACAAAAATTGTTCAAAATTCTCTCGGTTTTCAGTTGCGCAACATTCCTTTTCAGAATTAGTGTAATTATTCATTTCTAATACTTCTATGATTTTAAACAAGAACATACAAATACAGAAAGAGTACCTGTCATTCTTTTCAACGTAAATTGCAATTGTTTTACAGCTACTTATACGCTATTGTTTTCATCGCCGACGAGTACAAATTACAAAAATCAGTTGTTTCCATGGCAAACATAGACTTCAACTTTCAATCGTATTTTTTTTCGAGAATTTTCTTATGCAAGACCCATATTGGTTTACATGGTTATAAAGAGAATAAAGAGTACTATCAGAATGACCGAAAAAAAGCATAGTGTGCAATTTGAAAAAAAAAAAAGTTGAATATCGCTGCCATAATATAAGTACAGATTTTCTAACATTTTATTTTCCCATCTTATAGATAATTTTCTCCCATTTACGAATATACACTGCTCAAAATCGTACAGGGATATTTTAATAATTAAATGTAAAATGAAAACTATAAATTATATTCAAATATTTGTTAGAAAAATAATACGTATAAGCTATTCTCATATTATATTTTTACCAATGACACGATGTTCTTTTGTTTTCTTCATTTGTTTAATATTTGTTATAATAACGCGTCTTATGTTTTTCATTTAACTGTAGAAAAATGTCAGTTTTTTCATCATTGTTTTACAGATTTAAATTCTGTGTGTAAATTTAAGTTTTCTTACCAATGGAAAGGCGACATTTATCACGAGAACTAATGTTACGGCACGTTGGTATGTTACAAGCTGGGCGACGTCAAATTGAAGTTGCAGCCGAATTTAAAGTTGGACAAAGTGTCGTAAGTCGGTTATGGCGGCGTTATAGGGAAACTGGTGATGTACGTAACCAACATCATGGCAACGCACGGATTACGAGCGCAGTGCAAGACCGTTACATCCAACTTAGTGCTCGACGAAATCCAACCTGTACTGCTCGCCAACTTCAAAATCAGTTGAATAGGACACATGGCGTACTGGTTAGCGATCAAACTGTAGGCAATAGGTTACACGAGGTACAGTTAAGATCCAGACGACCCATTAGAGTCCCACCTCTAACGGTAGGGAATCGCAGAGAGCGCCTTTTATGGGCACAAGAACACCAACATTTTACAAATGAGCAATGGTCATATGTAATGTTCACCGATGAATCCAGATATGGTATTTACAGCGATTCAAGAAGAATCCTAGTATGGAGGCAGCCAGGCTGCTTAAATCGCTTGAATACATTCCAGGAAGTCCATTCTTTTAGAGGTGGTACAATCATGGTGTGGGCTGGCATAAGCATTGGAGGAAAAACGCATCTCGTTTTGATTCAAGGCAATATGACAAGTCAAATTTACATTGAACGGGTCATTTTACCTGTCGTAGTGCCATATGCAGGTGCGGTGGGCGAAAATTTTATTTTGATGCAGGATAACGCACGTCCACATTCTGCCCTAATTGTAGTGAATGAGTTAGATCAACAGCAAATTTCATTGTTACCATGGGCTCCTCAGTCTCCGGATATGAATCCCTTGGAACATGCATGGGATATGTTGCAGAGAAGGGTGACAAATGCAAATGACCATATTAATAATCTCCGAGACCTTTTCACAGTTCTTCAAAGAGAGTGGAGAGCAATACCACAAGAAGACATTGGCCATTTAATTTTAAGCATGCCTAACCGTATTAGGGCGGTGTTAAATAATCGTGGAGGTCATACTAGTTACTAGAAAATTTATTAGCTACCGTTTATAGGATTTCTTTTCCATTTAATCATCTTAGATTTTAGGCTGTTTCTTTGTTAACATAATTTATAATTAAATACTTAAGTCTAACTGATTTTTCAAGTCCCTCTTTTTGATTTTTGTACCATTTTAGCTAAATCATATTGTAAATAATCTAATTAGGCTAATAAATATATTTAAAAATAGAAAATAATCTTAATACTTTTAATTATGTAAAATATCCCTGTACGATTTTGAGCAGTGTATATACTTTATTATAGTTATTTTTAAAAATAACAAAGTTATATGCCTGGGGAGTCATGTCTGAGATACACTGTATATGAGGGGATCTGTGCATCTTTGATATAACTTCCTCGGCATTTCCTTTAGTTCTGTGAGACCATATTTTACTAATTCTGGAGGAATTCCTCCTGGGCCTGGGGATTTTCTTATTTTGGTGGTTTTCAAAGCTTCTTCCACTTGTTGTAGTGTCAGCTTTATCTTTTCCTGAGATTGTCTATCATACTGTCTCTCAGTAAACTGTGGCCTTCGTTCTTCTAATAGTCCCTCGAAGTACTTCATCCAGTCATTTTGAGGTACGTTTATTAAATTGGCTTTGTTTTGATACATTTTAAAGTCTTCCATGCTTCGGAGCTCTTGGTGCCTCCAATACATTGATCGACATATTTCCATTTGTTTATCCATAAAGCATTCTTTTTGTTTATGATTTCCTGTTTTACTTGTCTATTTAGTGTTTTATATGCCTGTTTATTAGTGTCGTTCTTGTTCTGCAAGTATTTTAAGTATAATTATTTTTTTCTCTTCATTTTCCCTTCCAACTCTTTGTCTCACCAATACGGCTTAGTTTTTTGTTTGCTGTTTCTGTTGTTTCTGTTGCAGCGTCTTTCAAACAATTTGTATGCGATTATATTCCTCTTCTGTTGTTTGTTCTATCTGTTATTATTAATTTGTTTTGTAACCTTTTTTGATATAGGTAGACCGTAATTTCATTTTGTAGACCGTCTAACTCCAAATTATAACTTGACGTCTCTACCTTCAATAACTTTGTAGTTTTTGCTGCTGTGTTGCTGTTGTTATTTATATACGGAATATACAGATTGTCCGAAAATCAAACTAAACATACAATAATTAATGAGTGCAACAAAGAAGACATAAACAATATGGATAGTACACAAAGATAGAATGCAATCATGGCTAGGTAAATTTTTAAACTAAAGATCCCTCTCCAATAACAATATGTTTAGATTGATTTTCGGACAATCTGTATATTTTTGCTGTTAGAAAACAGTGATCACTTCCGCAGTCTGCACTACGCTTTACTCCAACGTCTTGTACTTTTATGTTGAACTTGTGCTTTACTATAAGGTAATCTATTAGACTTTAGGCCCCTGGTATTTTGGTACCAAGTGTACTTATGGATGTCCTTATGAGCGAAGAAGGTGTTCGTTATTTTCAGTTTATATTGATCGCATATGTCTAGTTGTTTACGTTGTTTTCTCCGTGTATTCCGCCTACTGGACTGTTTCTCTGCTTACCTACTCTACTGTTCATGCCTCCCGCCATAATAATTTCACGTTGGTTAAGTGTTTGTTCTATGGCAGACTTCTCTGCAGTCACTCTCGAAACAGTCTGTAATGGTTACTGGGGCCTCATCATTTGGTGCTAAAACCGCTATAATTACCATGGTTTGGCCTCTCATTAGCTTCATTATACGTTCATTTATAGCCTCCCACGCTTTAGCGTACTTTTTTAATGTTTTATTAATCAGCAGTGGCTAAAGTTTTTGAAATCTTCACTACCAGTTCCCCTCTTTTTCGTTTCTGATAGTGTAGCTAACACGTGGGCACTAGAAATCTGCACACATATCTCGGAGCCGCTGTGCGTTGTGTATTTCTTTGATCGGCTGAACAAGTCCTGAAACGCTTACGCTGATGTGTCGGGAATCAGGTGAAATTGCTGCTCCTTGCGTAATTCGGTAATATCACTAGCGATGCCTTCGAACGAAGACGTGTCACGTGCACGAGTGTACAAGTTTTATGAAAACAATATTCATCATGGAAAAACGTTTACCGTTAATCAATTTGTTCAAGAAAATGTACCGAGACGCACTATTTATAGCATCTTACAACGATTTACCAATAGTGTATCAGCAAAAAGAAAACTCGGCACTGTACGAAAAGCAATTTTGATGCCCAAAAGAAGGAAGGATGCATTGAAGAGGCATTTCAACAATCATGATGGTGTATCTCAGTCAATGCAGAAGTCTACAAAAATCACTGCATTAAGGAGAGATTGATTCCTTACATCAGACAGCATTACAAAAATAAGGAGTACGTTTTCTGGCCTGATTTGGCGAGCTCTCATTATGCCAGAATTGTAGTGGACTGTCTCAACGAGGAAAAAAATTGAATTTGTGCCTAAAGATTGCAATCCCGCAAATGTCCCGGGCGTATTTAAAAAGGAAACTGTACACTAATGGCTGGAAAGCAACTAACACGAAGGCGTTGAAAAGACGAATCGGACTTTGCCTCAGAAATATGGATATGGATGTTGTACAGCGACTGACTCAACAATTGCAAGAATAGACAAAGTCCTTCGGAATTGAGTTATTGAGACCCAATGAATATGTTTTTTTTTCTGTAAAATGCTGTAGTTATTCATAAAAAAATAATTGATTGGAGAATGGTTGTAGAGATTTCTAGTGCCCACGTGTAATATCATTTTTTCTTTGTGTCATATCTGCTATATATACTACTATAACCTCTTGTTGCTTATTTCTAAGTCTTTGAACATTCCAAACAAATAAATTCAAAGTCCATTTTATTTGCATTTGTCGTCGTCAGTTATGTCCGTCCGCCATCCGAGGTGTATTTAAACTGGATTTTTTAGAATTTACGGTTTTTACGTAGGCGAGGTGCTGGCGCGCTGCTACAACTTAAAGGACCAGGGCATCTCTCTTAGTCTCACCTCTCCCCCGAAACCTGTCCGGCAAGGGTGACCCTACCAGTAGCTAAGCTACCGCGGCATAGCTTCCAAGTTCCTCAAGATATACAAGCCTCACCACCCGTTATAAGATACCTTCGTAAAGGTGGAGATACCAATCTTTCTTCTAACGTTATGTAATGTTTTTAAAACGTTTATTAAAAACTTTGGTTCGTGGTGTGAATTATTTATTAACAAATTTAAACAACTTGATAATTAACACGAAACAACAACTTAAAACAATAAAAGCACAACACTAATATTAAACCGAAACACTTCTTCTTCTTCTTAGTCGTATATTAAGCCATTGGCTTGTATTTCAATAACAGCCTATTGCTCTTGGGATATGGATGTCCAACTATCCCTCCACCTCTTATACGGTCTCCCTCTTTCTCTGGGCCCTGTTGGATTTTGGGTCATTGTTATATGTGCAATTCTTGTTGTTTCCATACGTTGCACATGGTCTCTCCAACCTCTTCTTCTTTTGGATTTGGCATTGTTCTCTAATGATTTCGATCCTTACCCTCTCTCTTCGTGTCTTTCCCGCTAGCATTCGTAGGATTTTCATTTCGTTTACTCGTAACAGTTGTTTTATAACATTCGTCTCTGCTCTCGTTTGGATGACATAGGTCATTACTGGTCTAACCGATGTTTTGTATATTCTGACTTTGCTTTCTACATTCCTGTCTGGTTTCCTCCATATAAGATCCTTCAGTGCTCCAGATATGCGTGCGGCCTTTGTTATATGTTCCGCTACCTCTTTTCTCAGATTTCCTTCAGTCGATATAATGGTCCCTAAATAACTGAATTCCATTATCTGTTCTATTGGTTCATTGTTAACAACTAGCTTATATCTAACCGGCTATTTGCTAGTGACTAGGCACTTTGTTTTTTGTGTATTAATTTTCATGTTGTACCGAAACACTAACTAATTTATTTATTTTCACTTATTCGTACTTAATCCGCGTACATTTATATTAACCGAGCACTTGGCGCGACGATAGCTTTTGGTAGGTTCTTGGTAGACTGAGGTTCGCTCAAGAGAATGCGCCTTTTATGTATAAGCTACGGTGTTCCAGAATCCACATTCGAAGTCTAGAAGCGATGAGTAATAAAACAATCGCGAGACAATCGGCGAATGATCTGGAACAGCTAACGCATACAGGGGAAATGATTCGCGTCCCGGCTGACAGCTGACGCGTCTCGTTACAGTTAGAATAAAATTGAAATTTTCTAATGTTCACCTTGAATATTAATCTCCTCTTTTTGTTCGTTTGTCTGTTTTTCAATTTTTCTTAGTTTAATTTTGCCGATCAACTCATTATGCTCTCTTCCACTTAGTTGTTCATTTCTTGCCGCATGATATAAAACAGGTTCAAAATTTTCCAACCTTTATCTTCTGTTTTCGATAACAGTTTCTTCGTAATGTGCGTTTTGTTGGTTATTTCCGTCGACTTGCTTCTGTTTTTTCAATTGTTATCGTCTACCTTCACAACACTTCTGTTTGATTTAACACAGTTTTAAAGTAAAATTAATTGAAGCCGATTGCTTTATGTAAAGCTCAGCTTTGTTTTCCTGATTTTTACATTTTTTTATTGGTATTTCGCAATAACAAACGTTCGGCTTATTTTATTTTTTGTTATAATTAGCAACTTTTAATTTCTTCTTTCCTTGCATTCTTTTATCTATTTAAATATACAGCGAAATGTACATACTTAAATTCTGTGTATCAAGCTTGATTAAATTTATGTATAATTTTGGCCGTTAATAATTACTTACATGGGCTTTTGGCCCCATGACCTTAGCGTTTTCTACTCTTTCTACTGCAAAAAAGTATAAATCCTACCAAGTCTTAATAATAATAATAAATTACAATATACTTGGCGTGTTTTTCGAACCTTAGAAACGAATTTTAAAATCTCTAATAAATAAATAAAAATAAGCACTTGAAAGTTAACGAAGGTATTTGTATTAATTGATCCGAGTTTGATTTTTTTATCGGTGCATGTAATTAAAAATATCGTTTAATTAACTTTAATTAAATGCGATATGGAAATCTTACAGAAGTAGGCCGGATAATAAAATGCATTAAAGATTTTATCGAAAACTAAGAGGTAAACGAATCAGTTATGATAGCAAAAACGTTTCATTTGTCCTTTTCTTACTGCCTGTGAATTCGTAAAAAATATTGTTGAATCAATAGCTTCCAAACAAAAGAAATGTTTAACCTTTACATAACGATTTCTCTGTCCATTCACCCAACTATCTAACTATTAAACTGATGGAAAACATTTCTAAATCTCATCCTGGTCCCATAAGAACGCTGGTGTTAGTCACGAATGACATTAAGAGGAATGTTAACTAACTCCGGAAATATCAAAGTTTAAATATTAAACAAATTTAAACAAAGGCTGTTGGTTATAAAGTAAACAGAACCGTGGCAGTTACAAAATAGGTTAATGCACAACACATCGATTTTGGATATAATCCAAATGGTTTTTGGTGTATTGCGGGTTAACTTTTATGCAACAACAGTATGAATTTTGTTTTGTTTCTTGACCGTGAGATGCCATCAATTAAATTTAAGGAAAATCACACGTTTTCAACTAACGAAAAAGGATCGATCGATTCCTAATTAAAAATGCCAAATTCGGTATAATTACTTAATCAACTTCTAAACGTAATTCTGCTGCATTCTTGGTCTTAGTTACTAAAAATTCAAAAAATGCGAATACGTTTAAATTGGCCAGAACAACGTTGCACATAAAAATTACGTAAACCTTTCGATAAAGCTTAATGTATCAATATGGAAATTTTTTGTGTTGTACGTGTTACAAATTTGTGCAAAATAGCTGTTTTTTGTTACGTAATACCTTTGCAATTATTGGAATTTTCTAACTTGTAAAGTTAAAAAAGAGGCGTGCTGTGTGGAATATTTTCAGCAGATTTAGATTTATCTGCTATTCGTGACTGCACAGGTTATTACATTTAAATAAAACTATTAAGAGAACGAACCATGGCTTTTTGAACGTTTAAAAACTGTTAAATCAAGTTTTGAAACCAACTTGGACTTGCCCTTTTTCACTTTTGTTGTTTTAATCAGTTTAGCAAAAATAAAAATAAATAAACCATCAAAAAACAATGCAACGTCAATATTTTCTTTGTCAACGCCAACATTGATTTATGTAGAAATGTAGGCAGGACCTTGGTATTATTATTTCTCCAGCTGATCAAGTTCATTTAAATTTAAGGTTAGATGTCAACAAAATGAATTGTTGACCGGACATTTTAACATTTCAAGCAACGCCTTAAATAAATAAATAATCGAACCAACGAAATAGCTCTTGTACGGCCGTAGATCTTTTACAATAAATACAAGAAGGTGTGCATAACAACAATAATAATTTTACGGTGTCGTAAGTTGTGGTATTTACTATGAATGCCATTTTAGAAGTTCGCTAAGCTGCGTTGGCGTTTGTTGTTACGAAAGTGCTCGAATTTATTTACAAAGCCTAAAAGGCAAGTCAAGATTTTTTAAGGTGCAAATTTATTGACACAAGCAAGAGTTTACAATTGTGGTTGTAATTTGTAATTTTGCTATACAAATAATTGGGATTTTCTATATTTAAACTTGGGATTACTCAAGTGCCCATCTTTTTATTATATCAAAACCTGTTTAACCTCGTGGACTGCAAATTCCCTTGTTTCTAGAAAGCAGTTAATTTTTGACCTTAAGATGCTTGTAACTTGTAAGCTAAGACGGTATTAAAGGTCATTTATAAATACATGATAGTTTAAAAACTAGCAACACTTAAGTTGTAATATCAAAATTAAACAAGTTTTATTAAACACTACTTTGCGCTTTTTTTCCAAAAATGACGGAAAAGAACGATGATTAGGGAAATTCGTAGCATGAAATTCAACAAATGGCTAGATTTATTTAAAAAATTAATTATCAGAGCCAAACAGGCGGAAAACATAGACAAACAGGCAAACTAGGTTGGAGGAATTGCTTAACAAAATTATTGCATTTCTCGACTTTCAGTGGTCTCTTTTTACAGTTCGTATGTAGTATTTTAAGCCCTAAAATCATCATCCAAAGCAATTTACGTGTGGTTATCACGTTAAACCCATTGTCACTTAAAGGTGACCTCAGTTAAGACCAGCCTAGTTGGCACAGGTGAACAAACTTAAATAAATTGTTTACTTTCAAACAATCTCTGTTATTTAAACTATAATTTTGCAGTCCTGTCGCAATCCTTAATTCAACTCTGCAAATTTCCTTTTTGTAACGAATCGAGTTACTTTTTTTAAATAATAAACTTAGAAAGTATGCATTTTTTGTTTATTAATCGTTAAAATGGGAAATGTGCGATAAACGTGTGCGTTTCACCAACCAAATTAGGCGTGTCTATTTATCAAACGCATGTTAACATGTAGAAAAGTAATTTATAACCGCTCTTTGTTGCCTCTTTAAAAGTTCGGACAACTAACTGTAAATCCATTAAACACCTACTTGAAAATTACGCATTTTTTCGGTGTTTTTGGGTGGGTGTGTTTTTCCTTTAGGTTGCATAAATACAACTAACTATTATCAAGTTTTAGTAATAGAATGTTGCAACCATTTGCATAAAACGTAACATATCAAACATGCATGCATAATTAGCGAAACAGGAAGCTTTACTGTCCTAGTATTATTTTATAAAAATGTGTTCGTTTTGCTTCCTGAATGTTTAACAAAAAAAAGGCGAACAGAAAACGTTCTAATTGTATGAAGAACTTTTTTTTTTCTTTTTAACACAGCGCCTTTTGGCATATTTTCAAAATAAAATTCCAACGTTATTAAATGGTAAGTTAATTAAAAAAGAAAAACAGATAATTTTTGAAGTATTTTTCAAAATGCCAACCAGAAAATTAGTAGGTTATCAGAGTTTAAATATTTCCCAGCATAAATTCGCCGCAAGAAGTAAAATTGCTTCCTATTCCGCTCATAAATTTTATTCATTTTATTAATGAATTTTAATTTAATCTGAGCACAATTTATAGCTCAAAGGAAATTGTCTCGGGGCCTTTAGGAAACTGCGACCTGTTGCGTAATTGTAGGCTTTTATGCTGCCAACCAAAGCCATCTTAAATGCTCACTTCGCCTTTGCAATGTCTTTCGTTTTATAATTTTCGCGACGAGGGGCGAAAGGAAGGTTCTTTTAATATACAGAAAATTGTTTAATAGATTTATGTTCATATATATTTAATAGTTTAATACGTTGCATGAAATTCATCAAATCGCCGAATTTATTTAAGGAATCTATAGAAACAGGCGGAGAAACAAACAAACCGATGGAACTACTAACAATCGGGTAGATAAACACATAGTCAGAGAGACAAACAAGCAGGCAGATAATAGATGGACAGGTAGAGAGACGAACAGGCAGGCAAACAGAGAGACGGACAATGGTAGATAGCCAGTAGAAAGAAAGAGACCAACAATCAAACACGCAAGTAGATAAACAGATTGATATACAAACATAGATACAAACAGAGAAGCGAACAATTCGGCAGAAAACAAACAAACAGACGGGCGGTCAGCTAAAGGCAGATAAACATGTATACAGACAGGCAGAGATGCAAACGGACATGCAAACAGGACATAAATAGGTCGACTGATGGAGAGACGAACAATCAGACAAATAAACACATAGTCAGACACAGAGACAAACAAACAGGTAGGTACTAGATGAGTGGAGAGAGAAAGAAAGAGACGAACAGGCAGGCAGGTAAACAGAAAGATGGACAGTTAGGCAGATAACAGCTGAAAGAAAAGAGACCAACAATCAAACACGCAAGAAGGTAAACAGATCGATGTACAAACACAGATACAGCCAGAAAGGTGAATAATTAAACAGAGAGATAAATAGAGGCAGATAAATAATAGGTAGGCAAACAAACAGACACGCAGGCAAACAGAATAAATATACACAAAAGGAGGCACATAAGCAGATCCACAGATAGGCTTACAGAAAACATACATAAACATGGAGACAAACAGACAAATAAATAATAAGTTGTTAGACAGTCAAATAGACACGCAGAAACGCAGAGGATAACTAAATATATAAACAGGCAACATAAACCGATCGACAGATAGACGTAGAGATGAACAAACAGGTAGATAACAGATCGACAAATAAAAAGACAGACGGACGAATAATTAGGCAAATAAACAGGTAAATAGATAATAATAAATTGTTAGGCACCAAACAAATAGGCAAACGGAGGATAAATAATAGTTAGAAAGCCAAATAAGGAAACAGGCAGGCAGGCAGAGGTTAAATAAACATGCAAACAGGCAGATAACAGACAGGCAGAGGTCCAAACGGGCATGTAAAGAGGCACACAAACAGGCAGATAAATAATAAGCAGTTAGACAGCTAAACAAACAAAAAGGCAGGCAAGACAGAGGTTAAATAAACATACAAACAGGCAGATAACAGACAGGTAAACAGACAGGCAGAGGTGGAAACGAATAAGGAAACAGGCACATAAACAGATCGATAGACAGACGTGGGGATGAATAAACAGACAGATAAATAATAGGTAGTTAAACAGCCAAACAAACAAACAGGCCGACAGACAGAGGTTAAATGCAAACAGGCACATAACAGACAGGTAAACAGACAGGCAGAGGTGTAAACGGACATGTAGAGAGGTACATCAACAGATGGACAGATAGACGTAGAGATGAATAAACAGACAGATAAATAATAGGTAGTTAAACAGCCAAACAAACATTCAGAAAGACAGAGGTTAAATAAACGTGAAAACAGGCAGATAACAGACAGGTAAACAGATAGGCTAGGGTACAAACGGACATGCAAACAGACACATAAACAGACTGACAAACAGAGAGCTGAACAGACAAGCAGATAAACAGACAGGCAGGGAAACAAATACACAGAGGCCAACAAACAGATAGGCAAACAGGCAGATACACAAACGAACAAATATCCAAACAGACGACAGTCAGGCAATTCCTCAGAAGTCAAATTTATTTTTCAATTTAGCAATTTATTAAAGCAAAGTTTGAACTTTAGAGTTGTAAATTTAACGAACAGTTTATTATCGTTTGGTTTATTAATTTTTAAAAATAACGTTTGTTGGTATATTTTCAAATTTTCTAAAGCAAGTTTGGTTTTTAACCTATACAAGTCAACCTAAAAATTATTGCGGGGTCTTTACTGAGGTGTTGTATGTACTTTTTGGTGACGATGACGTAAGCGTCAGATTTCTTGGAACAAAAGCCGCTTTTTCTTAAACGACACATTTCAAAACATACCTGAGTTAGAGTTTTTAAAATTGGGCAATTCATTATGGTTAATAGTTCCGATGCAGGTTAGAATCTAAGGGGAAGTCGGTCACGGGACGCATTGACGTACAGATGTGTTTACTAATACAAAAAGGCCAAGTTTGTGTGTGGTGCGTAGAATGTGAATTATTGGTGCAAGATGCATTTCTGGATAACTAGTAACGCAAAGTTGAGAAGCTGGTCGGCAATTATGTAATTATATGCTGAGATTATTGATGAAATAATTGCTGTTATTGTTGCTATTATTGTTATATGTATATTATTGTTGGGGCATTTTGTGTGAGAGGCTCGTTGTTGGTTATTGGAGCATGAGGCTCCGGGACGCTTTAGCCGGCTATTTGCCTGGGAACTTGGTATTTCGACGTGGTTATCAAGGACCCTGGACCTGGCTGCATTTATGCAATGCAGTGACTCCCGGACTATGCCCCCCGAGTGGACAGTTACACCCGCCTCCGCATCTCCTTTGTTCCGTTGGGTCATCTAGGATGGATGGAACATCGACATGGGTGGATCTCCCATTGGTTGACTATGTTCCGTCATAGATGGCTTGCAGCACATTTCTGCCTGATTGCAGGTTTATAACTAGCTGAAGGTGCACCCATCATCATCACTTCTCAACATCCCCGAGGGTTTTCTACCAGGTGCAACGTGGGATTCCACAGGGCCCTTTCCCGTGTAAATAACACTATCTGAATCTATATTGCTAAATGTAATGGAAACCGCAAACCGCAACCGTCCGCCTCGTACTACAGAGGGTTCAAAAATACCAAAAATTAAAAGAACTGCCTGATTTATAAAATTTGGGGGGTTTTCCTGTACTTATCGGTTTTCGATTTAGTCGAAACACCTGATTAGATATATTTTTAACCTACAAAGATCTCGTTTATATCATAATCTCTGTTGATATTTCCCTCGTTCTACCTTGATGCAGGAAACATAAATGCTAGAGCAAACTTGGTGTTAAAGCAACAAAAAGATTTATTGTCCGTTAAAGACGAAAATCCGAAGCACAGGAAAGGCTCTTTAGTTAACAACTTTCCATAGGTGAAATTAAAACCAAATTAATAACACGATTTTGATCTAAAGGAGAATGGTTATTAATGGGTCGTCGAACATAATAGAAACAGGAAGTAAACTAAGCGTTACGTTTACAGAAAGTGCGAATAGTTTTGCATAAAAACTGCATTCAGCCTCATAAATGTCACTTTTTTTTAAGTTTCAATTCGTTTATTTGTTATAGAATGACGGATGGGGTCTTACTAATAATTATTATTTAATGCATTCTTGTTAAACTGGCGTTTTGTTTAATTTAACGGATTGTTAACTTTGACAAACAATGGTTTTGAACGTAACATGTTTCAAGCTAGTGGAATTAAAATTACTTAATCAAATAATTACAAAATCCAAAAATTTGCAAAGCAATTTTTAATCAGTGTAGGCCCTAATTTGTAGTAACACAACCAAACCAAACAAACTAGGAAAGTTTTGATTGTTAGTAACAAAAGGAACAAAACAAGCTCTCAAAGTTGTAAAACAAGGTAAATTAGGTTTTTGTAATACTTCCTGGAAAACTGGAAGATCGAGTAATTACAGTGTGAGACAACCTTTTTTCTTCTGAATGAAAGATATAACGAAGTAAGCCATTTTATTTAACAGATTTTACGGTTTAAATTTATTTCCAATTATAACAATGAGATAGCACAAGGCGTTTATTACCACATAAAATTGCGAAGATACTAAGGCTAGATTTGAAACAATAATATTTTGAGTTATGGTTAATCATTTTCAAATTCACAAATTCTTTGTTTATTTTGGGGTTAATTATAGTTAATTATGTAAACGATTTTTATTGTTTGTTTGTTTATTTATTTATTGGGCGAAATCCAAGCTTGTGAATGTCAAGGATCTCTTGTACGTTTAAAGTTTCCTTTAGTTTTTGCATTCAAGGCCTCTAAGTTTATCAGGAATTCAAAATAGCTGGAAAATTCCAGAATTCCCGAAGCATCAAAGCTTAAGCAGTGTTATGATGACACATTTTGTTGAATTTATTTATGCAGATTTTTGCTGATTGTACGTTTGAATTCTTGTACATATTTTTAAATTTAAGTCCACTACATTTATCAGAAATTCAAAATAGCTGGGAAATCTTAGAATTTCCGAATGAATGCCTAAAACATTAAAGCTTAAACAGTGCTAATTTGAACATTTTGTTTTAAAACGCTCTGTTGAACAAGAATTTAATGAGATTACAATCGTCTTTGAATTTGAATTTTCTACCCGAATTGAGTAATATTTGGAAAAAATGTGCAGAAAATATCGTATTTAAATAATTTAAAACCAGTGAGGCTAATATGGGCTGAGAAGAAGATTTGCCCATAAAACCATAAAAGTAGCAGTCGTGCGTGCATTGTTGAAATATTTCTGGGACTTCGACGTCTCATCGGATAAAAATCTCAAAATTAGCATTAATTTCCAACTTGGGCAAAATAACAGTTTTATAATAATATGTTTACATTTGAATATTGTTCTTAAGGTAACAAAATACCGTAATGTACGTTGCCTAAATTGCAAATTGTGCGACGACAACAAATTACATTGTATTGTTTCAGTTTGAAACAGTAATTTTTTTCAAATTCTTTGCTTTTTTGGACAGGGTTTTATGTACATATCAGTTTTGCTTCGGCCAAAAAATAACGAATATTTGGTCAAAAAGGAAATTTAGAAACGGTTTCGGTATCTAATCACTTTTGGAATGTTTACTTTCGGTGATTCATATCTTAATTATCACCAAGTCTCGTTCAGGAGATAAAGAATTCTAAGCTTAAAATCGACAAAATTGCAATAAAAAATATCAAAACCCTTCTAGTTCTCCCAATTTGCTTATACCAAAGTGTCTTCAGCAATTTGATATTTTCTAGCTTTGTAAACCGAAATAGCAACATTAATAGCATTTTTATTGATTCTGATTAAATAAGATTTACAGCATAATTATAGTCAAAGTCAAACATAAAATGCACTCTGAAAATCAAAGCAGGTCATGCCAATTAAAGCTCCTACCTACTCTTCCAAATTATGCATTATAATTATCAGTTCAGGCTGATTCGGCGAGCAAACGCAAAATTAAACAGGATTGTTTATTAGCGCGAAACAACAAACCTTGTTATCCTGGAATGTGAAAATACTTGAGCTTACAACGCAATTTTCATCCTAAACCAACCCCCTTGGTAACAATCCCAAAATGAAGTCAAAGGTTTTACCCGTCTGTCCCCTCGGAGAATAGAATTTTGCATAACTAAATCTGCATAAAAATCCTTGCTTAAGCCTTTAGGATAATCCAGGTAAAAATTATACAGCAGGTTGTCCGACACAATGGATCAAGGACTTTCAGAACCAGTTTGTCCTGCGTTCCTTCGTGAATTTTTGAGCGCAATCTTGAATGAAATATACGAAATTATATTAGGACATTACCTTAGTGTACAATTCGACTGTTGTCATTTTGGTGGAAGTTCTGAAGGGTGAATTTTTAAATTTTCAAAAAAACCAGCTGCGGACTCCAGGATAAAAACAAAAACAAATTAAAGCCTTTTGGCTAATGAAATAATTCGCGACATTAGAACTAATTCGTTAATTAATAAGTTAACTTTATCGGTTTTTGTACTATTTATATCTTATCACAGAGTAAAACAGTCATATATAATGCCGCGTGAAACGTTGTCACGAACGAAACTACAAAAGATTACACGACCTGCGCCTACACTGCGCACCATGTCGTACTACACTTTTGGCGCAGCCTGTGCAAATGCCATGTGTAAAAGTAAAGATTAAAAGGGAGGTCGATATTCGATCGAAGAACCCAAGAAACCATTTCGAATTCGAAGAGAATTCTTTAATTTTGTGTTGTACTTTTACTACCATCCACGAGATGGCGCGAACTGTCATCCATCATTCTATCACCAGGTGTTGCGCTAATACTTGAAACACACCTGTAATAAAGTTAAGGCTGGCTTTTAAAAGTCGTTGAACGTAAAAAATCATTAATAATATAGATTTTTTTTCAGTAATACCTGTGATTAAACTTTAAACTTTTCCTCATGCAGGAAATTAGAAGACAAAAACTTATATTTTATGGAAGCGCTTGGATCTTTTGTTTTGGCTATCAGAAAGCTCAAATTTAGAAGTTTTTAAAAATCTTAGGTAAACTTTAATGGTGTGTGATTATACATTCAGTGATGTTTTCACACGTAACATTAAAATTCGTTTCGACATGTACTCTTCTTAAATCAGAGAAGCGGATTTTACAAGAAATTAATTTTTAGTTCATTTTTTAATAAGTTTTGATTAAATTAAATTAGTTTGCTTTGGTAAAATTTGATCAGGTATTTATACTGAAAAGCGATCATCACTCAAACCTTTTATTTAAATTACTGATGCACTCAGTGTGCTAAATAAAATAAATCAAAATTATTAGAAAATTCGTTTCTCATATTTCCTGAAAGATTAATCAGAACTGGATTATCAAAGAAACTGAAATAGGGTTAACCACAACTAAGAAACTTTCTGCGCATAGCAATTAATTTAAGGATTATATAAAACGTAAGGCAATTTCTGTGTAGTGAATTTGTTAACTTATAACTAGTGATCAAAAAGAAATAAAAGAGTCGAACAATAATTTTCGAAGCGAATTGCTTCGTATGCTTTGTACCCGATTTGATCTTTTTTATCTGTTCGTTTTTCTTTGTAACCATGTATTATCATGCTTTTCGTTTTCTGTACTTTCGTTAGCTTCTTCTGCCTTCACCATTTTGCTTTTGGGAATGTCTTCTATCTTCTCCTTTTCTTTGGTCTGTTATTCCTTAATTCTTTATAGATTTACAACTACATGGTATATAAAATTAATTTGGCATTTATTTTTGATTGCTGGTTGTTTTTAAGTTCATTCCTTTTTTCTTTTTCCTGTAACTTTGCCTTTAACATTTTGTTTGGTGTTTATTAATCCCCTATTTTTTCTGTTGCTTTTCTACTTCTTTCCCAAAGATTTTACAAATTATTATTGTTACAAAAATTATTTATGCTAATTTTAATTAAATCTTTTAATTGGAAGTCAAAAATATGTTGTGTACTATACAGGGTGATTCAAAAAGTATTGCTCAATAAATCATGTATCGCACTAAACGTTAAGCCCCAAAAAAAATATTAAAAAGATCAATACAAACATTGGTTGGGAGTCACTGGAATAGGTGCGTTCTGTTTACATTAAAAAACCTAAATTTTAATTTATCAAACGCCTTTCTTGTTCGTACTGATAAGAGAGTCCAGATATGTGTACGTAGGGCAATGTAAGTTCATTATATAATTGTGTAATGTTTCATTTATTTTTGCAGGGTCAAATTTCTATCGCAGGTTTTTTAAATGCACATTAGCCAGGGTTCTCAAACGTGTGTAACAAAATTTAAAATAAACAAAAATCGCGATAAGCTTTCAATTTATGCTGTAATGTACTTCTATTAAGGTCAGCATATACCCATTTATTTTAATACGATACTATTGAATCGCCCTGTATAAATATCTACCTCATCTATAGAAAGGATCAAATAACCCTTTAGGACTAGAAATATTAATTTATATTCAATTTTAACATTAATAGCTCTTTCTTAACTTTTTCTTTTCGTTCTTCCTTTGTCATTTGTTTTGTCTTTTTTCGGTGCTTTTGGCAATGTTTTCTTTCATCTGCTTTGTTTTGGTCAATCGTTCGTTAATTCTTTATAGATTTCTAAAATTCTTTTAATTTATTTCTAAAATTAATTGAACATTCGTTTTTGACTGCTGCTTTTCTCTCTCGTTTTTTGTTTTTCTTGGAACGGTGCTGCAAATTTGCTTTTTTACGTTGATTTTCTTGCCTTTCGGTTGTTACTACTTTAATGCCGGATGTATTATTAATAATTAATTTAAATCTGAATTTCTCAACATTTGTTTATTTTTTTAAAATTAATTTAAACTTTTACTAATCTTCTATACAGGGTGTTTATGAAACATACGGCAAAAATTCAAGGATGATTCGTTGGGTTATTTTATGAATAATTATATCTTTGATGATTTTTCAAAATTCACTGTGTTTCTAAGATACAGGGTTATAAAGATTTTCAAGAAACACAATATATTTATTACATGTAGAGTTTGTTAATATACAAGAACTGCTGAAAATGACTACCACCAGATAGTATGCAGGATCTCTTCTCCTCATTGACTGACGGACTCTTTCGAAAACACCAGAAGTATTATTTCTTATTGCATTACATCCATCGACTATTCGATTCCTTAAGTCATCTTCAGTTTCCACTGGGGTGTTATAAACTAATAATTTCAACTAGCCATAGGAAAAAAAAATCTATGGGATTTAAGTCCGGAGATCGAGCAGGCCATAGATGACCAACCCAGCGATCTTGATATATTGCATTAATCGCTTATTATCATGTAGATAAGGAAATTATTTCGATAACGATGCAGATTCTTACTTGAACGCAAATACATATTCGAAAAATATTGTGTTTCTTGAAAATCTTTATAACTATGTATCTTAGAAACGAAGCGTTTTTTTGAAAAATCATCAAAGATATAATTATTCATAAAATATCCCAAGGAATCATTCCTTGAATTTTTGCCGTATGTTTAACAAACACCCTGTATATTAATTTTCATACTCTGTTTTTGTATTTCATTTTCTCTCTTCTACTTCTTTTTAATCGTCTATTTTTTCTCGTCCTTTTCTATTTCATTCTCAACAGTTTACTAATTATTTTCTACTTTTGTTTTCTTCTTTTTCTTCCTTTGCTCTTATTGTTCGTATTGCCGGTAGTTTGTTCTTCCTGTGCCATTTGTTTTGCTATTTTTCAGATTTCTTCCTGTGCTTTTGGAAAGTCCTTTCTCTTCTGCTTTGTTTTGGTCAATTGTTCGTTAATTCTTTATAGATTTCTGGAATTCTTTCTTTTTTCTTTTTCTTCGATTACGTCTTTTTTTTTGATTTTCAACAACTTGTTAAATTAATTTGACATTCATTTTGTCTGATGATTTTTTTAAAGTTAATTCTTTTCCTCTCTCGTTTCTTTCTTCTCTTTCTTGGAACTTTGGTGTAAATTGGACTTTTCTACATTTCATTTTGTTTTCCCGTTGTTATTGTATGTCCTAGGTATTTGTACATTTTTCCAATTCTATCTGTTGATCATTGAGAGTCATTGTTCCTTCTATATCGTGTTCACTTGTTATGTAGTTTGTTTTATTAAATTTCATATCTAGTCCTACATCCTTAGTTGTTCTACCGATGTCATTAACCATACTTTCTAGTTCACTCTTTGTTTGTCCGCACACAATTACATCATCGGCGAACGGTAGGTGTGTCAACTTGTCTCCATTGATATTAATGCCCCTGTTTCCCCAGTCTATCTGTCTCATTGCATGCTCTAAAGCAAGCGTAAACAGCTTGGGTGACATAGAGCCACCTTGTCGGACTCCTCTTTTAACATCAATTTTCCTGGATGTTTCGTGCATCTGAATTTGGAGCGTTGCGTTGTTGTATATGCTGTTAACTATACTTATGTACTGACTGTCTATTTGTGCCTTCTTTAAGGCTCGTTCTATAGCCCAAATTTCTTCCACGGTATCAAAGGCCTTCTTGAAGTCAGTAAAGGCGATCGATATTGGAATATTTTATTCGGTGTACTTCTCAATCAAATTTCTTGCCGTTTGTAGATGTTCAGTGGCACTGTATCCTGCTCGGAATCCAGCTTGTTCTATCGGCTGGAAGGAGTCAAGTTTTGTTCGTGAGTAGGTTTTATACGAGACTGATGGGTCTATAGTTTTCTACATCTTTGGGGTCACCTTTTTTATAGATCAAGATGACTAAAGCATTTTTCCAGTCATCAGGTACGTCTTCCTGATTTAGACATTTGTCAAACAGTTCTTCTAGTTGTTGTACTAATGTTTCTCCTCCCTGTTTCATCATTTCCGCCAGGATATATACCATCGTCTCCACTGGCCTTCCCATTTTTCAGTTGTTTAACGGCTTCTCTGATTTCGTCTTTGCTTATCAGTGGCATATCCTCTGGGATGGGTAATTAATATAAATCTGATTTTTTCAGCAGTCGTTTATTTAATATTTTTTTGGATTAATTTAAACTTGTATTATTCTTCGATTTATTTTTTAGACTCTGTTCTTCCATTTCATTCTCTCTCTTTTACTTATTCGTAATCACCTATTTTTTCTCGTCCTTTTTTTTCTTTCCCAAATATTTTACAGATTATTTCCTACTTCTGTTAACTTGTTTTTTCTCGTTCTTCCATTGCTCTAATTTTATTGTATTTTTGTTGTGTTGTCGGTAGTTGTTTTTCTGTTGCCATTTGTATTGCCTTTTTTCTGACTTTACCCGGTACTTTTGACAATGTCTTCTCTCTTCCATTTTGTTTTGGTCAATTGTTCGTTGATTCTTATTAGATTTCTGCAATTCGTTCTTCTGCTTTTTTCTTCTGTTCTTCTTTTTGATTTACAACATGTAAAATTAATTTGACATTCATTTTTGATTGCTGCTTTTTCTCCCGTTTCTTTCTACTCTTTGTCTTTGAATTGGATTGTTTACATTTCATTTTGTTTTTCTTTGCCATTTTCTTGTTACTGCTTTAACATCAGATATATGATGCATAATTAATAATAAATCTAATTTTTTAAACCTTTTTCTTCTTGTTCTTCCTTTGCTCTTATTTTTCGTGTTATTGTTAGTTTGTTCTTCTTTTGTGATTTGTTTTATCTTTTCCGATTTCACCCTGTGTTTTTGGTAACGTCTTCTCTTTTCTGGTTTGTTTTGGTCGGTTATTCGTTAATTCCTTGTAGATTAGAATTCTTTGTTTTGTCTTGTTTTGTCTGTTATCTCTTTTTCTAATTTACAACATGTAAAATTAATTTTGGCATTCATTTTTGGCGACTGCTTTTTCTTTGAACTGTCCTGTAAAGTGAACTTTCTAATATTTCGTTTTGTTTTTCTGTGCCATTCTTCTTCTTTCGGCGGTGCGAAGTAAGTATTTGCACTCGAGCCCTAGGCTCATTGTGTATCCGCCACAAATTAAGGGATGCCTTATAGAGACCGCCAAGATCCGCGCTCCGTGTATTATTCGGGCTCTAGAAGCCTGCACCAAATAGACGATGCCTTAGAAGAAGTAGTCTGGGGCATCGTAAAAGGAAGTTTCAAAATCTGCAACGTGGATCCTCAGAGACATTCATCAGATGCAAATGTCTTTTAAAGAGGTCATAGCCCGTAAGGTGCTTCCTACTGAACCTACGAAGCTGTTCGGACCTAGTTTTTGAAGGTCTGTGGACAGGGATGGGCAAAATACTTTGTGCTGTGTATTTGAAATACAAAATACTTATCCACAGTATATTTGCAATACAAAATACCCTGTCTAAAGATATGCATTTAAAATATAAAATACATTTCTAAAATTTCTGAACTTTCGCTCAAATTGATAAAATTTTTATTACCTTTTAGAAATAGTAACGTTTTAAATGTTTTATCTGATAAACGTCCCCTTACAGGTGAATGTATAAAGCCTGATGCAAATGAATATAGGCGTTCAATAGGTGCAGAAGAGCACAAACTTGTATTGAATCTTATAAAGTGAGATTTAACTAGCGGTCATTTAAAAATGTGACAAATTCTCATTCTGCATGTGCGCATGATTTTTCTTCTGTTTCATCGTCAACATACTCATGCGTAAAAAGTGAGTTAAGTAAACAATGCGCTGGCAGCACTGTCTACTTACCTATTGTCGATTAGACCTACTTCCTATGTACTTAACGTAATGTTGTTGTAAAATTTACTGTGGTAGTCAAGTTACAAAAATCAGGATGTTTAAAATACAAAATACGTCTTTGCTAGTATATAAACTACAATGAGCTGAGCCCAATATGAGATGAGCCCAATATGAGATGAACTGAGAGTGAGTCCATATTGCTTGCTGAATGGTTGCTTTAAGTAGGCGAATGGCCGGTTCAGGGCCTAAAAAGGGTTCAAAGGAGCCCTCCTTGACGAGGTGGTCGACCTCCTCATTGCTTGGAATGTTACTGTGACCGGCCACCAGATTAGTCGAACCCAGTTGGTTGATCCGAGCCTTTCCAGAGCCACTTGACATTCCTTCACCAGTTTTGATTTGGTTTTTACAGAACTCAATCCTCGGCACAAACTAAGATTGCCTCAGTTTGGAAAACGGTAGGAAACTTGCCTAGTGCGAGAGACAGTCTCATTCTAGGTCGGTGATGTGGTGATCATCTAATCATAAATGCCAGCACTGGAGCCTGCATCTGTTTTCGATCCATCTGCGAACCACACTAGATCAAAAGATCTGACACGGTCCCTGAGCAATGGTGAGCATTCGTCCCTTGCAGGGATACATAGTTATCTCGTAATTTCTGATGAAAGAATAGCAGGGGGACACTACATCGCTGCGGGTCAGATTCTATCAAACGAGACAGAATCAGAACGTGTGCCTTCAGCCTCCCATCACCCTTCCAAAGACCTTACCTTTTTTCTTCTCGTTCTTCCTTTGATCTTATTTTCCAAATTGTTGTTAGTTTGTTCTTTCTGTGTGATTTGTTTTATCTTTTTTCTGGTTTCAACCTGTGTTTTTGGTAACGTTTCTCTTTTCTGGTTTGTTTTGGTCGGTTATTCGTTAATTCTTTGTAGATTGGAATTCTTTGTTTTGTCTTTTTCTTCTGTTATCTCTTCTTTCTGATTTACCAAGTATAAAATTAATTTGACATTCATTTTTGGCTACTGCTTTTTTTAAGATCATTGCTTTTCCCTCTATTTGTTTGAACTGTCCTGTAAATTGGACTTTCTAATATTTATTTTTATCTTTCTGTACCATTCTCCTCTTGTTTCTAATTTAACCTTGAGTGTTTGATTAACATTTAATTTAAATTTGATTTCTCCAAATTCGTGTCTAATTTTTTTATATTAATTTAGACTTTTATTAATCCTTTATTTATTAATTTTCGTACTCTGTTCTTCCATTTCATTCTCTTTCTTTGACTTTTTGGTAATTCCATAAGTTTCTCGTTCTTTTCTGTTTCTGTCTCTAACAAATATTTTCTATTTTTGTTAACTTTTTTTCTTCTCGTTCTTCGTTTGCTCTTATTTTGTTGTTTTTTTTTTGACTTCGTCTTCTCTTTTCTGGTTTTTTTTTGTCTATTGTTCGTTAATTCTTTATAGCTGTCTAGAATTCTTTCTTTTGTCGTTTTCTTCTGTTACTTCTTTCTGATTTACAACAGGAACATTTCATTTTATTTTTTGTTTTTCCTTTGTTTCTAATTATTGTCCACCGGATTTATGATTCATAGTTAATTTAAATCTACACTAGTACATCTATTTTTTTTAAATTAATTTAAGCTTTGGTCATTCTTCTGTTTTAATTCATATTGATACTCTGTTTTTCCATTTCACTTCCTCTTTTCCGCTTATTCTTATTCGCCTACTTTTCGTCATTGTCCATTTCTTTCTTAAACATTTTACCAGTTATTTATACTTCTGGTTTCGTCTACTCGCACTTTATTTTCTGATATAAATAATGTAACCTCAGTGTGTAATTGTCGCAATGACCGAGTGGTTAAGGTATTCGACTACAGCGCGGATGGCCTCCGGATCAAACCCGAGTCGGGCTCGGCGGGTGGCCTATCCAGTCACTCAAAAGTCTAAGGCGCGGTGCTTACCTCTTCACCTCGTACGCGTAGCGTGCGAGACAACCGGGTATGAAAGCGACTTGGGGGCTTTAACCCTCCATATTGCTGGTTATATTCCCTCGCGGAGTGTATGTCCCAATACCTTTACCAGTGTGTGTTTAACTAAAAGAGCAAATCTCTAAAAAATGTTCTCCAAATGTAGCATTCATTTAAAATTGATTTTATTCAACATTCATATTTTACTCTTCTCCGCCATCTTCTTTTATTCGATTTTTTTCTAATTTTTTGCACTGTGTTTTTAGCTTCATCAACAGCTATTTGTGCGACATTTTTATTATTTTTCTGTTTTATGCGTATCTATTTACTCATACTGCGCACCGACATTTTTTTAAATCACCTTTGAATCCCAAATTTCTGACGAAGTAATTCCTAGCCCAAAAATGCTTTTATTCACAGAGATATTAGAAAATCAAATTATTCACAGAGATATTAGAAAACCAAAGCCAATTTATAGTTTAGTAAAGAATTGCTTACAGGCTCCAGGCATTTAGGGCGACCAACCTAGAATGAGACTGTCTCTCGCACTAGGCAAGTTTCCTACCGTTTTCCAGACTAAAGTCTTTGCAATCTTAGCCTCCGATAGTCAAGCAGCACTCAAAGCTTTGAGTTCTGTAAAAACCCAAATCAAAATTGGCCAAGGAATGTTGAGTGGCCGGTGGCCCTAGAAAGGTTCGAATCAACCAACTGGGTTCGACTAATCTGGGTGCCCGGTCACAGTAACATTCCAGGCAATAAGGAGGCGACCGCCTGGTCAAGGAGGGCTCCTCGGAACCCTTTTTAGGCCCTGAACCGGCCCTCAGCCTACCTAAAGCAATTAGAGAGTGGACTCACTCTCAGTTCATCTCATATTATATTGGGTCCAGCGCCCTGGGCTGCGACAAGCGAAGCTACTCATCCACATACCTTCAAAAACTAGGTCCGAACAGCTTCTTAGATGCAGTAGGAAGCAACTCAGGATAGTCACAGGCATCCTTAAGGCCATGGCCTCTTTAAACGATATCTACATCTGATGAACGTCTCTGAGGACCCACGTTGCAGATTTTGCAAATTTTTAAATAGGATTGAAGGCTGTGTGAATTTTTAATTCGCTTTAATATTCATATCTGGAATTATTAAAGGGTTTCTCGTAATTTATTTAAGTAATGAGGAAGTTAGGGGGTTAAATGACTCTTTCGGAATGAGCTGGACATGGATTCGATTCTTATTTTCTGAGTTTTTACATGGAATTTTTTACTCAACCCAGGTTTCCACTCTGTCTTTCTTGTCCTATTTTTCCTTTCCGATTTCATTTGTTTTTCCGTATCTTCCATTCCTTTCTCATTTGCTTTTCGTTTAGTTTATTCCATAGCCGAGTAATGTCACGTTCCTTCTGAGTTACCTCTTCCCACCTTCGTTTTGTTTTCCTATTCTTTTCTTTGTCCTTCTCCTTCTTATTATTTTTTTATTTTCTTCTTCGTCTCGTTTTTGGTTCTTTGGCTTTGATTTGCTTTGATAATCTTGTTTTGAAAATAATTTGAGCAAATTTTGCGAATTTTTTTAAGTTATCATTTTGTGTATTTTATATCCTTGTTGGCATGTTCCTTAGTACGTTCACCTATTTTTATCATTTTTTTCCCTAGCCTTACCACAACATTAATGTATTCAAACTAATTCTTCCCTTCGTTTTTACGTTTTTACCCTTCAAATTCTTGATCTGCGAGTCTTTGTCCAATTTTTGCTTTTATTTATTTCGTAAACTTCCGAAAGTGATGTCCAATAAAAACATTGAAGGCCTTTAAAATCAAAAAATTGAAATTATTTGTTATTACTTTATTGGAAAATAATTTAAATGCAAAAAGAAATTAATGAATAATTCACCCCTCGCTTTATTAATTTTGCATTACATAGCAGTAGTTGTTTAACATTTTTCAAAATAATTTTTTTGTTGCTACAGTTTCCACCGCGTCAGATTTAAGGCTCCATTTTGGTTTAATTAGAAAAAAGTTCAATGAAGTAGAGGAGATATTGAAAGGAGTGAAGAAGGTAGGAAAAAAAGGGAGAGAGGCTGAAAGGAAGGAGACAAGAAGAAAGAAGTGGAAAGATGACGAGACAAGAGGAAAGGAAAAGGATCAAAAAAGAAAACTTCAGATAAAAGGTAGGATCAGTGTCCATTTTCTTAAGTTGTTTTCATTAAATTTTAAAGCTTGGTTCAAATAAAAAAATCGGTGATTTGAGAATCATTATTTTCAGCTTAAATCATATTCAAAAATTAAATAAATTCAGCACTAATAGCACAATTTTTTTTAAATTTTCCCTTAAAAACAATTGGATTTAAAAGTGATTATCTTAGCTACTTGGAAAATTCTTAAATTAAACGCTCTTGAAGGTAATTTTCAGAGAATGTTCTTTGAAAATTTGTTATGCGTTAGTTATTTAATTTTTTAGAAATAATTTGTGTAGATTTTCAACCGATGAGTCCTTAACCCTCCATGTTGCCGGCCATACTCCCTCGCGGAGCAGCGTAAGTGCCGTTACTTTTAGCTTTACCTATTTATGTGTTGCATCTACAGTGTGGTACAAAAGTATGGAACAAATTCAATATCTACTGAAATAATTGTTTTTTGGAAAACGCTCGGACAGGTATAGCGATTTAAATTACGGTGCATCTTTTAAGAGGAATCGAATTTTTTTTGCGACAGTCATTTTTCTACGGTGACGTTATCGCCCTTTTTTTTAAATAGGAACTTGCATATTTGACAATTGCAGTAGATAGTCCTTTTTTTTCTCTTTCTAACCGTGCAAAAGTTTTATACCCTCACATAAGATTTTTTTTGAGATATGGTCCTTCGAAAATGCCAAAATCGACTTTTTCGTAGAAGGTTGAAATTCGGATTAGGGGGTAATGAGACCCTCCTAATGACGTTTCCGTGGTCGGTTGTCCCTTCGCGTGCGTAATTTCGAAGATACGGCCGTTCCCACCTATCAAAAGTGGTGGGGGAAATTTTTTAAAACCCGTTTTTTCGTGTCCGGGGGGTCGCTTTGGGGATTCAGAAAGAGAGGGGTCGATTTAGGAGAGAACAATTTTTTATCCGAAACATTTTGGATTCGAAATGCCCGAATGGCAGGGTCGATTTTTCGTATACGTGTCTATTGTTATCCCACCCATGCGGAACGTGAGCTGGGTCTAGTACCCCAAAGCGACCCTGCCGGACACGAAAAAACTGGTTTTAAAAAATTTCCCCCACCACTTTTGATAGGTGGGAACGGCCGTATCTTCGAAATTACGCACGCTAAGGGACAACCGACCACGGAAACGTCATTAGGAGGGTCTCATTACCCCCTAATCCGAATTTCAACCTTCTACGAAAAAGTCGATTTTGGCATTTTCGAAGGACCATATCTCAAAAAACTCTTATGTGAGGGTATAAAACTTTTGCACGGTTAGAAAGAGAAAAAAAAGGACTATCTACTGCAATTGTCAAATATGCAAGTTCCTATTTAAAAAGAAGGGCGATAACGTCACCGTAGAAAAATGACTGTCGCAAAAAAAATTCGATTCCTCTTAAAATATGCACTGTAATTTAAATCGCTATACCTGTCCGAGCGTTTTTCCAAAAAACAATTATTTCAGTAGATATTGAATTTGTTCCATACTTTTGTACCACACTGTATAATGACACATTGAAAAATTTTGTTATTAAAAAAACTTACAAAACTGATTAACCTTGCGTGATTTGTAGCTTTCGTTCGCGCCGTGTTTTTAGTTGGAAGTAATATTTAAAAATTATTTATAGTGGCCGTTAAACCGTACGATTTTAATCTTTAGAAACGGGAGAGCATTTCTCTAAATCTCATAGAGAAAAAACTGGATAAGTGTTGGAGAATTTCAAATCCGAAACGATCATCTAATGTGAAAGGCATCAATTAAAAAATGTAAAAGTCGTGTCGATTACAGTTAACGTGGACGTTAACTAATCGTATTATTCGAAACTTTCGGTAGAGCGTTAGGATTCTAACTAACATGGCCGAACGAAAAATTCTTGTTATCTTCTTTATTAAGTAAATATGTTTAACAAATCATCCTGTCAGAACCTTTTTGAATTGATTAATAATATTTTTCGCGCGATTTACATAACAGACGGTCGCTAACCGTGAAAATGCAAAAAATTAAGATTAAGACTTACACGTGTTTCTTTGACACCCAGCAAGCCAGATTGTTCGTGCAAAATACGAAAAAATACAAACGAAGAATTGTTATTAGAATAACAGAACGCTAAAATACGGTGCTTTATTAATTGCTCCGCGACTTAATTAACATACTCATGAAAACACAATTTACAACGGTAATAACATAAAAACTAAAGTTATTATTGGATAAAAAGTCGTTGAACCGCATTGTGCATTGGAAATTATAAAAAAATAATTAAGCCTTTGGAATTCGTACCGCTATTATGTTATGTTATATGAAATAGTATATAGGAAACATTTGTTTAACGGTTGTAATTCGGCTCTATTCCGGTTTTTCGATGAGCTGGCTACTATTTTTGTTATTAACATTTTGCTTTGCTAACAATGAAACGTCAGCTTGCGGATTTTTTTACAGAGGCTCTTTAACATGGGTTTGAATTTTCGTTTTGTTATAAAGTTTATTACAAAATATTAAAAGCAAAAATTTGACAAAGACTCGCAGATGAAGAATTTGAAGGGAAAAAACGTAAAAACGAAGAGAAAAAGTTAATGTGGTGGTAAACTAAGAAAACAATAATAAAAATAGGCGAATGTCGACAAAGATATGAAATACACAAACCACAAAAATTACTGAATTATTTTCGAAGCAAGATTACCAAAGCAAATCAAAGCCGAAGAATGAAAAATGAGACGAAGAAGAACCGAAAAAATAAGAAGAAAGAGAATGACAAAAAAGAATAGGCAAACAAAAAGAAAGTGGAAAGAGGTAAATCACAAGGAACGTGGCATTACTCAGCTGTGGAATAAACTAAAAGAAAGGCAAATGAGAAAGGACTGAAAGATAGGGATAAATTAAAAGAAAAACAAATGAGATAGGAAAGGAAAAATCAATAAATAAGGGAAGGAAGGTACAGTGGAAAGCTGAGGTGAGTAAAAAATCTCACGTAAAGACTCAGAAAAGAAGAGAAATCGGTTCGAATCCATGTCCAGCTCATTCCAAAAGAGTCGCTTAACACCCAACTTTCCTCATTACTTAAATAAATTACGAGGGACCCTTTAATAATTCCAGATATTAATTCAATTCCGCTGGGTTTTCGAAATAAAAAATTTTAATCCAAAAGAATTTCTGTACCGTGGGTAGTTAAAACCGTAGCATAATGTCGAGTACAATGAATGAAACTCGTTCATTCAGGTATAAACATAAGAAATCCGGAACATCATGGCCGTTGAAAAGTAATAGGAATGATTAAACCGAAGTTCATGTATTTTTAAAATTTATTTTGTAAAGATGACATGTTGCAAAATATTAGGCAAGGCTTCCTGGGAAGTGCAGGTTGTAGCTATTCATCGAGATGTAGAAATCACACGGGTCAACCTGGGGCACTTGGGTCACCGTACTCCTCGACGTTTACGGTAATCAAACATTAAAAGCGTTTAAACACACATTGTTTTACGCGTAAATTAACGGCTTACCACTTAAAGAACTTGATTTTAGTAGTAATTTCGTTGTGTTGTTGTTGTAAATTAAAATGCACTTTTCGGACTTTTACTGTTTACGTTTTAACTTCCGTTTATTTAAAAGTTTCGGCTGTTAATTTGTTAACTTTTGGATTTTTATTACGAACCATGATTTTCAAAAATTACTCTTCAAGCTGTTAAAATGTAATTAACTAAGCTAGTATTTCAGGTTTATTCAGTCCGTATGCATGTTATTTTTATTAACTCATCTGTAAAATAACCAGAAAAACAAAAAACGCAAATTTATATATTTTTATATTCACGCTAATTTCCTAAAACTTAGTTATTTTATGCAACTTATAATAGGACATAAAAATTCGAACGTCTCATGTATCTCTTTATTAAAACTTGGGGAATAATAAATATACAGTTACAAACGAATAACAAAACGAAAATGCATAAATATTTTGTTTTGGTTCCCATCGTTTTATCTTTCTGTCATTGTATTAAATTTTGTATTCGTACTTGTTTTTAAAGTTTGTGTTTTGAATTCGAAATGAATTGTTGACAAAATAAGTGGAGTAAAAATAGCAGGATTTTGTAAGAAATTGAACAATTACATCTGTTGGTTTAAAGAGAATACTTGGAGTTTAAAAAAATTAAACTGACAAAATAAAATTTAAAAATTCCCAAACCAGTCAGAAATTAATAAATAATCTTAGTAAAAACAATAAATTTGGTCAAAATATTAGATTCTCATTTACAAACGTTAAAAACCATAAAATTACAAAATAAGGTGTTTATACATAAATCCTTGCAATTAGTAGACAATGTGATATTTTGAAGTCTCTACAGTTATTTTTTAATAATGTCCCGCAGTTTTGGTTTTTTTTTGTAACAGATTATGTTCCTACTATCTTTTATCGTTTTTCTTTAATTGGTTTTTCTGTTTTCATAATCGAAATTTTGATATTTTTTGTTGTTTGCTTGTTTGTTTAAGTATTTATAGTACAATATTTACATGAATTTACTTTTAATTGCGATTACGGGCCGGCAGAGTGGGAGCGGAGCGCACGTAGTACCGCAATATACAAAGTTAAGCAAGAGCCTGCTTGGCCAGAACTTGAATGGGCGACCGCTCTGCGGCTCGGTGTGTCCCAAGGTGTGTCCGCCCCCCTCGACACTGTAAAGGTATAAGACGGTAAAAGGAAAAGAAAGAAAGAATTGCCCTTACGATGCAAACGGTCATTCGTCAATTACAATAAAACAAGGCTAGTTTTAACAAAGAATTGAAAAGAAAGGATAAGGCTAATTGTATCATACGAGAGGGTATCTTCCAGCAAAACGTAACCGCCATGTTTCAGGCAACTCAAACTAAAAGGTAGATAATATTTGGAGATTTCAAAGACCGATCGAGTACGAAACTTGCTCTAATAATTTTTCGAAATTTATTGCAATTGTCCGACCTTGCCCTAATTTTTCAAAACTTCAAATCTTTCGAAATTTGCACCGATTTTCCAAGCTTCATCTAATTTTTCAAAATTTCAAATCTTTCGAAATCTGCACCGATTTTCCAAGCTTCATCTACTTTTTCAAAATTTCAAATCTTACGAGATTGGCTGTGATTTTCCAACCTTACCCTAATTTATCAAAATTTAGGTTTGTTAAAATTTGCACCGATTTTCCAGCCTTGCCCTAATTTTTCAAAATTGTAAATCCTTTGACATTTGTACCGATTTACTGACCTTGTCCTAATTGTTTTAAATTTCAGATCTTGAAATTTACATCGATTTTCCAACCTTGCTCTAATTTTTTTAAATGTCAAATTTTTCGAAATTTACGCCAAGTTTCCAACCTTGCCCTAATTTTTCAAAATTTCCATTTTTCTAAAAGTATGGATCATAACTCATAAATTACATATTTTTATCAGTGCTACATAATTTCTAAATAAAAAAAGATGGCCAGAAATCCTAGGTTTTTAAAAATCATGCAGAAATAAATTAGCTTAGTTAAACTAATTTTTTCACTGGAATCTCAAATCGCAAAAATATTAAAAGTATTTATGTTAGCTAAATAACAGAATAAAAAAAAAGATAAATGAGTTTGAACTCTGATATACGTACAGATAGGATCAGAGCCGGCCTACTCTACAAAGGGAACTTTTTGGGACTCTAAAATTTTTTTCAAGGTTTAAAATAACAGTATTAAAAAAAACTATATAGGTACCTACTCGGAATTTCGTTTTTCTCAAAAAATCTTTATTTATTCATCAATCTTAATTTTGTCCCCTTCAAAGTAATCCCCATTAGATACTGCTACACCAGCACTAGGTGAAGATCTCAGATGTTATCCGGAGATGATAACGCTAAATAAACCCGCTACTCGGTTGCGTGGGCGTGAGGTTCCTATAAGAAAAATAGTAGTGCTCACTAAATAACTAAACTAACGATGATGTTCCTTGGGCGCCAGATCCTTTCTTAAGTAACAGTCTTCAGTCGGATCTCCTGAAGAATAAACCTCCAAAGTGAATTGACTTGATAATAAAACGCAAGACTTTGTAATTAACGAATAGGATATATTAACTTGTAAACAAAAAAAAGACACATACACAATTGAAATTGAAAATTCATAATGAAGTTATCGTTCAAATATACAAATAAAGAAATTTATTAAAATCGTAATCAAACGTAAGTCTAAATGACATGTAAAGTTCAAACGACAAGATCTAATTGAACAAAACAAAAAAACTATATGGAATGTTCAAAGTAAAGCACTATCGTAGCTAAACGAAAGAAAAAAAAATGTAAGGTTCAAATTAACCCAAATCGTAATTAAACGAACGCAGACCCTCTGAGGGTTCGCAAGGATAATTCTTAAACTAAATTATTAAATACGCATACATAGAATTGAGCTCAGTTCGTCGTGACTTGCGATTATAAATAACATAATAACACAATAAATAATAATAACGTCCTGCGAAACCTGTCCGGTAACCACAATATTCAATTACGACTTAATATAAATTAAAAGAAATAAATAATTGACTAAGTTGAAACTACAAAATTTGAATATTCTTTTACAAAATAATAATACAATTCATAAATGCACGTTGCCGTGAAAGCAACCACTATATTAATTACTTGCACTGAAATACGATTTACTAAATTGACGATTGAAAGTTTTGCAAACAAAATACTTTAAAATACAATGAAATTTCTAATCAAATTACTAATAACAATAATTAAATACCAAAATTATCAGGCTAATCAAATATGTTTAAATGTTTTTAAATTTAACTTTAACACAAGATAACCTCAAAATCAAATCAAGTTTATCTGACCTTAAACCTTGAGTAAAAAAAAACTTGTAGGATACGAAGTTGAACTTAGGAAAATTCCAGTTAATTCCAGGGTAATTGCCTTCTAATTAAGCACGGGATGGACGATTTCTGCCGATAGACAAATTCCAACCAAAACGTGGTGTCGAACAACACGTGGATAACAGATGTTTTCTAACAGGTGGTTTGTACACGTCATACACGAAAAACAAGAAGTGCAGCAAGTACTAAAAAGTACTACAAGAAGAAGGTACTAGAAAGTACTAGAAGGGCTGAAATACAACGAATACCGTAAGAAATCTTCACATAAAACCAATGCATTACATACCAACAGATGTAAAACGCCCTTTTGAAATGCTTCTATCAAAATGGTCGACGAACAGATTAAATCCAAATTAATGTATGAAAATGGCTTAAAATTCAAAACTACTAACGTTTTAATTTCACTAAAGGCCTAAAGGCTAACTAAATACCATTTTCAATATGTCGAACCTCAAGATGATTAAATTAATTTTGGGAAACCAAAAACTAAAACCAAGGTTACGACGTCTGTCCGCGACGGAGCAACTCCTGAGCAATATCCATTAGGCACTGCTTTTGGTTGAAATTCAACAATTTCGGAACAAATTTTGCTACCACACGTGTCATGCCCAAAACGTCCGAAAAAATTGCTTGGCATGAGCCAAATGATATGCCAACATCATCAGCAGCCTCTCTGATAGTGATTTGGCGATTGTCCATCATTTTCTTCACCTTTTCGACGTTGTCATCGGTTATTGATGTGCTTCGGCGTCCAGGGCGCTCATCATCTTCAACGTCTTCATGGCCTTCTTGTTTTAATCATAGAAGACTCACCAAAAGTCACATTCAACATTTTCAATACGGTACTGCACTTTATTCGATTCTTAAAGCAAAATTTATTGCAAATTCTTTGTTCCATTTTTTCCACAAGTAAAAAATCGCCGAGCGCACAAAACACGTGTCGGCAGCCAATAATAAAGTAAGCATCCAATATGGCTACAATTGTCAATATACAGCAGTGACAAGTGTACCAACACAACAACAAAAAATTGTGACAATTGGACGTATACAGCCCGCGAAATTTTTTGATCAAGCCTCGTATGTATTTATTTAAACATGTGATTTTTTGGCCGTGTCAATAATCGTATTAGAAAAATTAGAATTTTTAGTAATTCCCTTCTCGATACTTGTTGAGTGTATACTATCCCTCCACTCAACCAAGAGGGTGACTCCTGACGTCCTGACTCAGCCACCCGAGCACAGCGCACAAGGTTTTACTTACCACATTCAGTATTAAACTCACTTTAAGCAAAGCAAGTTGTTTTTTTTTTTTTTAATATACTTTGACAAACCTAGCGACCAGTGTGGTCCATCCACAAACAATTTGTGCTAGCGACCATTGTGATCCACTAATAATTAAACATCTTATAAATAAGCAAACATTTTATTAACACCAAAAATAATTTGATATTATCAATAAATATTGGTCCATCGAGCCGAATATCAATCATGTAACAACATTCAGTGGTCGTTCGATGAGCTGGATGTATTAACAACAAACATATTAACAACATCAAACATATATTGGTCCTATTGAGCAATTAACAATACTTGATATACGAGTAGGAAATGCGTTTAACTTTAAGTGTTCTTCACACATAATTTGCTAAAAGAACGCTCTTCACTTGCTTTAGTAACTGGCAACGTAATGAAAATGTTGTTATTTATTTTTTTAGTCTCTTTGGGGGGCCCTATAAGCGTGAGCCCGGGTACCTTACATCCGCTGCACCACCCCTATGGCCGGCCCTGGGTAGGATTAGGGTAGGATTATTATCCTGAAAATGGAAATTTTATTTAATCAGCAAATTTTTCAAAAAAATACAATCGCCTGGTTTTTCATTATATTTACTTAACTTTGTTAAAGATTTCTCTGTAGTAAAGCAGCTGCACCTGATGTCAAGTGATCTAATTTAAAGTCATCCTCGGAAGGCCACGAGTCTTGTACCTAATAGATTTAGGAAATGTTGTATCAGTTTTTTTGACATGCATTCTAAATAAAAGTGTTTAAAGCTGACGAAATTTTAGCAGAAGCTCAGGAAATTCTAAATATCGCACTTGAATTAGCAGGTAACCTTCAAGCGATACCCAGTATGCCCCGTATGAACGCAGTAATTAAAAAGTTTGAGATTATGTGTTATTTATTTTGCATCTTCTCAGCGTGACATTTGCTGAATCCAGCTAAGATATCACTTTTAATTCTATAACCATCTGAGGATGTTTTTAAATTTGATCACTTAATACCACGACTTGTTCGATTTTACGAGCTATCATCTCTCTACTGCCGGGGCGTTTTTTATTTTCACTTATAATCTCACAAGAGCATTAATTCTTTCCGAAAATTTTTAGGTGTGCATTTCAACAACGTATTGTTGAAATGCACTACTAAAAATTTCCCGGACATGAATTAATGCTCGAGTGCAGATTCGGTAAGAAAATCGTAACGACTTGCTACTTGTCATATTTGACATAAAAATTTCCAGTTTTTAATTTCGCCTAGGTTGGTCTAGCTATAAACAAAAAATTTCCAAGAATTTTGGACGTTGCCGTGGTAACTAGGCTCAATATTACGTTTCTATTGGTCGTTAATTAGTGTCGTACGATTTTCCATATAATCCTTGATTCTGACAAAACGTCAATTTTCGCCGCATTAGCGCTAGTTACCCACAATGACAATTACATGTAGCAGTTAAATATTTTAGGTTAATAATCAATAAAACTACTTTAAGATAAGTTTAGTTTTTAAAAATATGGTTTAAAATATGCAAACTTTGTAACAGTTGGGCATTTTAGAGGTACAAAAAATAACATCGTCAAAAATTATAATTTACAGCATGGTGATGAAGATTACTCATCTGCTTAAATGTTTTGCAACTTTAGTTTTTTTCTAGATAGTGGTTTAGACAGTGGCGGCTCGTGAGTTTTAGGAGTAAGGGCTGCAGAAAAAATAACTCTAAATTAATGAAAAAATCTTACCTTAATTTTATTAATGGCGTAAAATAAAGTCCATGCGACGATTTTTATAACTCACAAACTTGTCTATAACTTCAGAATTAAAGTTTTTAATATTTTGAATCAAATCCTTTTCTGTTGATAACATAGCTAAAGCATTTAACCGTTCTTGCGACATAATGTTTCTTGAGAATGTTGAAAACTCCGTCTTGAAAAGGAAATTTTTAAATCAACGGAATTCATATTGAATTTAGGTAATTCCACAACGATATATAAAACACTACGTAAACACACAGCTTACGTGCATTATTAGAAGTAAGAAAAGTATACATGGTGAATAAAAAGTAACGCAATATCGCTATAACTCTTTTATTGTCGACTTTTAGAAATAGTATATTGTGTTATTAGGAGTAAAAGTGTCATTTTGTGTGCCGAGCATGACGTTTGAACGACGAGCGCTAGCGAGTCGGACATTCGTGCGAGGCACACAAAATCACTTTTACTCCGAATAACACATGTTATTTTTTCTTCAAACGCATAAATTAAAAGCAATTCAGCAAGAAAATTTAAAAAAAGTCAAAAATGAACGTCATACCAGCTGTCGTTGCTTTGTTATAAAAAATAAAAATTACGAGTTGCCATTGGCTCATTAAGTGTCACTTTTACTCCTAGGAGTAAAAGTGAATGTTTATGTCACTTTTACTCCTAGGAGTAAAAGTGAATGTTTAACTGTGTGTATCCAAGGACACAAAGTCGTGTTTTTCTGACGTTTGAAGAAAAAAGTATTTTTTACAAAAGTTGTTAGATGGTAAGTACTCCATATATATGTGGCCTTGAATTTGTCTTACGTAAGTACAGGGGCATGCAACTTTACTTTTTTAAATGGTAACTTATGATTTTATTACATTTCTGGAATCGTCAGATTTTTCTGCTTCTGACAGCATACAAATTTTAGTAGGTTGCATTAGTAAACTTTTGGAAAAAGTTTAAGTAACTGTATAGCAACTTGTTTGCTAAATAAATGTTTATATTATTATTATCACCACTACGTAAACACAGCTCACAGAAAGCATAACACCGTTCGAGACAAAACATTCTCTCTAAACACCGGCGAGTAACTCCCGCGCGGTTTAAACGTAAATCTTAATGCTTTCAACTACAATCGGGTATTTCCGCACGTTGTTCGGTAATTTAAACCGTTCAAGAAATTTCTCCGCCCGGAAGTTTTGAACTCATGTATTTATTTCTGTAATTAATGTCTAAGTTGAAAATAATTAATACATAAATGAAATTAAATTTAGCATCCTATAAAACCGTATTTATAGGTTAAGTTGCCGCTTTCAAAGATAATCAGTACTAAAATTTGTTTCTTTAAATTTCGCGCAATTCAAAAGGTGTTTACTAGCGCCATGCGGAGAACACTTAAACTGAGCATATGCCCAGACTGTATAGAGGTGTCAGCTCGTAAAATCAAGAAGGTTGTGCGTGATTACTAATTACCGTCAAAAACAAAAGGAGCGCTAGTATACGTAAGCAGATTATGACGACACGTCAGGCTTATCCGACCTAAACTATATTTAAGCGGAATTTTCTGATGTTGTTGTTAAAACAGCATCTGCATAACGAAGTTAGAGTGTTTTAAGGTAATTTTTTGTTAAGTTAACTTGGCAAGAGATGCAATCTTCTACTGTTTTTTACACTTTTATTTAATCTTTCTCAAGTTTAACTAAGTAGAAGAATCTACTCTGTCTTAGAAAGATTTGTTCCCTTTGCATGAAATCCTTCCAATTTCTTCAGATTTAATATCAAGGCCTGCTTCTTTTTAATTGGAGGGGCTGGTGAATATCTTAATTTACTATTAATTATGCGGATCACCAGTGACCTTCACGACTGTTTTTGATCAAAGCAGGCTGTTTTTTACTCTGAGGGACGCAAGGTGGCCCTGCTAGTTTCCGGGCATAACCAGGTCATTCTAGCCCTCCATTAAGCTATTTACGTGTCTTCAAAATAACGAGTAACTTTCAAGCAATGCCCAGAAACCCCCGACAAGTCGTACAAGCTAATTGAAGATTTTGAGGTTGTGTTATTTATTTTCTATCTGCTCAACATGATATTTGCTGAATTCAGCTAAGACATTAAGTTTAAATTTATTCATGGCCATCCCAGGATGACTTTAAATTGGATCCCTTGATATATCAGGTTCTAATTCTAATTCTTGAGTTGTGACAACTCAAACTTTTGTACTTTTAATAAGTATTTAATTGAATGCTCTTCAATACATATACAGCTAACAACAAGGTTTACAATGAGTAAAACGGGTAAAGGGATGGCTCCCTTTACAAAGATATTATGTTGAAGAGCTTGAGTTTCCCCTTCTTTTCGTTTATATAGCACCATGAAAATTTTACACAGATAAATTTTCTATATAGAAAAAATATACCATAAAGGTATAAATATTTATTGTTTGTCGAAGGAGACGTTTTCAAACCACAATAAAGTTCTTCGGCTTCAAAAATGAACACTTTTTTTAAGAATTGTGATATGAATGCTACAGATATTATGTTTGTAGTATTATGGGAATATCTCCACAGGTAGAAAGAAGTTCACTGATCAGTATCAATATGCCATTCAAGGTGTTAGTACATTTGATATGCATCAATGCAGCTCTTATTTTGCGTTTCCCTCTTCCTTCTGGTCCTTCCTTCCTTTGTTCATTTTGCTTTTGTTTTTGGATTAGGCGTAACCTAACAGATCCATATTAGATTTTTAAAAGGTATCACGGATTGCTCATAGTGGAGACTGAAGACTGCCTTTTTGTACACTGCTTCGACTTCCTTTTGCCAGAGATTAGTAGAAATAAGCCAAGCTGCTTGAAAAAAACAAAAGAAATTGCTATAGATAGCCCCAAGTTCCTCTAAATTCTCAATTGCTTTAAAATACGCCTCCAACTGCCTCAGCTACAGAATGTTGCCTTGGATCTTAAATTGCCCTTTGCCCTTAGACAGTCTTGTTGAGGATTAAGGAACAAGGAACTGCCTTAGTGGTCAACGGTTCGAGAGGACTTTGATCATCACAATTATGATAATCATTGTCGTCATCAGCAACAGCAACAGAGTATCAATATTATCATCATTTTCATCATCAATAACAATATGAAAATATCATAACTGGAAATCAAAAATGGAAACGACATTTAACTAAAATGGAGGCTCAGCATGATCTGCCTGTTGGTTGTCGACACCAATTCAAAATATTCCTCGTCGCCCATCTGTGCACCTCCATGGAAAACGTTAGCAAGCGTATATTTAAGGAATAACATGAATAAGTACGAAAGTGTTGACACAAATTCAGATAACAAAGCATGGGTGTTGTTGGTATTCTTTGTTTGCAATGTGAGAAGGTAAACAGTAGAACGGAGAAGCGGCCACCAGCGCAGCATGAGTTAACGATGACCAACAAAAAGCGTCCATCACCGTTGATCGTGACATCAACAGTTGCAGCAGCTTCTTCTGGCGCGGCGATAATCGAGGAGTCGTGGAGACTCCGATGAGACGTAGTGACGTTAGCGCATACACACGGTCCTGTAAGTTAACTGCTCTTGTACCGCTAGTCCGCGTTCCGTTAGCCGGCGGTGTGTCAGTGACCTCCGTTACCTTCTCACCTGGCCCGCTCAGTCTCTGGCGCACCGCGCAACAACAGGTGCGTTTTGGACCAGTGTGGATCTAGTGGTTTAAACATTTTTCAAAAAATTTGTGTTTCTCTCCTAAAAATATTTGTTTTGTTAGTGGTGGGTGAATTTGGACCCCTTTTTTGTTTGTTTGTTCGTTTGGGATTGCGGTGGTACAACCGGAAAAGCTGTTGCGCAAGGGGTTGTTGCTTCCAGTTAAACGAGAGGATCCAATCGTGATCGGAAAGTAAGAAAAAAGAACCGAGTAATTGCATACAAAGGAAGTCGACTCTCGATTTATAATCTCAAGCCAGCAGTTTTTTTTTTTTTATTCATAATAGTATTGTTTTCAACCCCCTTCTTACCGTACTTTGGACTAAGTGCATCCCCTCGTGATCGAAACTTCGAGTCAGAAGCATAAACGTTTCGGGCTAAATTAAAAGTTGCAAACTTATGCAAAGTAGAGTTACCTTGCAGAGGCTGCGAACTCGAGTCAAGTCCAAGTTCAATGTCTTGAATTCCCTTGCTTTAGTTATCTCGAAGTTCACTTTAAGTTAACTGGAAAAGGAAACCGTTTTCAAATATCAGCTGTAATCACTGTGTCAACGGATTTTTATTATTTCATTTAATTATCGTTCTGTGTGATTCATACATCGTTTTGATATTCGAAAAGGTGAGACAAAGCACACGTTTAGAAACTATTAATAAGTTCACATGTTTATGGTCAAGCGATTTTTGAAAAGTTTTCAAAGCCTTTTGATTTAATTTAATAAAATTTTCATTGTCAAAGAAAGCGTTTCGAATATAACTTAAACAAAGTAACGCATTCGATTTGTCTAAAACATTTAATTTTGAATTTAGGGTAATTTATTTAATAACTAACATTTTGCATGCACTTAACTGATAATTTGAATTTTATATAAACCGTAATATTTACCATGTTCATTAATTCAACAGCTACAAAAGGTTGTAGACGAGTAACGTTATAAAACCGTTCAATTTCCAGTTGTCCTGACAATAAATCAAAATTTCCAATTGTCCCTCGTTGTTAAAACACTTTGGAATCTTAACAATTATCCCCACATAAGTTTAACAAATTTTCGATTATTGCTTAACCATTTTTTGTGTTGGTGCAATGACTTTAAAAATTGTGGCTTTTTTAAGTCTCTTTTTTGAGTTTTTTGCGCCAATTTGTATTACAAATTTTCGTGTTTGTGTAACGGTTTGTGAAATTGCGGCCTTTTAAATTCATTTTCCAAATTTCATTACATAAAATTGCGAGGCTAATTAACCGAAAATTTACGTACGTGTTTTCTTTGAAAAGCAAGCCGAATGCCTTTTCTAATAAATATGTAAGTTCGTCGCCTCTGCACGATCTTAATTAAAAAGCATTGTATCGAGTCATTTAGCAGTTTTCAATTAAAGTTCAATTAAATACAAGCATTCCGCTATACATAATAATGAAAACATTAAATGCGAGTTATTTTTAAAAATAAACCTGATTGCTTGTGGTGTATAACTGCAGATGTCATCTACTCCGTAATGTCAATGCACTTAGCATAAGTATGGTAATACTGAATCATAAATTAATAACTGCTTGGTCTTTATTTCGTGCAGGAACGTGCTTTTTATTATGAAGATGCTTGGATGACAACCACACGATTTTTATAAACATGTTCCGAGGAACTTTTGGGACTTTCAAGAAGAAAAAATAAGGACTATTGTGGACTTTTAAGTGACTCGCGAATTTATTTAAATTATTTAAATTAAAGATTAGCGCTAAGCGACCGTACTAATTTAAAAGTTATTTTATATAATCGTGTATTCTCTTTTAATCTCTACGTACCTGTAATAATATCAAGTATTTAATCGTACATAATAATATAACCGTCCATTTTTTAAACAATTAAGCGAAGCTATAAGTTTTAGTTTTTTAAGCCGATAATTAAAAAAATTATCGTTAAATAAAAGTGTCGTCATCGTTAGACCGAAAGAATTTGACAATTTTGCATTACAATAAAAGTGCAAGCGAGCGTTGAATTGGAAACCAGTTTTGATATTATTCGTATGAGGAAATGCTACGATGCCCAGCACGATAAGAGGTGAGTTTTTATCAAAATTTAATTCCTCTCAGTTATTTTTCCCAAATGTGTAAAACAAACAGTTCTATTTTTGCATTTATATCATTTTGAGGGTGGATTCGTAATCGCTTTTCTTTGCGAACACGCGCATTTTTTAAACCTCCAAGTTTCCAGTTATCAAATAAAAAAGAGAAACGTGTGTGGTATTTATTTGCCGATGAACATTGTGCATTAAAGTTGTTGTGGTTAACGGTATATAATCGTAGGTTACAAGATACGGCGGTATTTTGAAAGGGTCGTATAAATTCGGATGCGCTCGTACCTAACGGGTTATCCGTATTTTGGTACTTTTTTAAGGTAGGAGGTACCGTTTTGGAATTTGTATAGCTGTAAGCAGACACACCTTTATGTCCGGTGTAAATCTGAGCTTGTTTTTAATGATGGCCAAGGAAGGTTTACTATCTTTAAAACGAGATTTTGTTTCCTTGATTTTCTTCATCTTTAGATCTTTAAAGTTGTAGTATTTGCACGATTTTGGCGATTATTTAGACAGATGAAAGATTTATGTTAAGAAGGACAGATACAAGTTCCAATTATGTATTAAAAATGCGGCTATAAGAAACATGTTTTTAAACCTAAGATTTGTTGACATTTTTCAAGCTTATTTGTGGTAAAAACTTTAAAAATTCTGATGAAACAAAGTAGTGGAAAAGAAATTTACAGCAAGGAAAATTGATTCGGCACCGGATTTTCACATTTCATTGGAATTCCATGTGAATTTGCCAGAATTCTAGAGGGTTTTACTGATTCTATCGTTTCACCCTTTGCTTGGACAAATTTCCAAACAATTCCACGCAGTTCCACTTAATTTCAACATAACCTGAGTTCCTAACCTAAAAGTTCACGTAATTTCTGCCTTGATCTGTATAAATTCCTAAAAATTCCATGTAATTGCAGAAAATTCCACGGAATTCTGTTTGGTTTTCCCTCGATTTCAGCAATTTCGAGGAAATTTCACAGAATTCTGTGTAATTTCTCCCTCGATTTCGGCATTTCAGGAACATTCTATTTAGGGAATTCTTCCTCGGCTTCAGCAATTTGCAGGAAATTTCATGCAATTCCAATTAAATTTCAAATAACTACAGGAAATTCTGGAAAATTCCTTTAGTTTATCCTTTTGTGTGCATAATTTCCTAGGCAATTTCACGCAATTCGACCTATTTTTCACGAATCTTTAGGAAATTCCACTTAGTTTCTGCCCTGATGTGAACAAATCCTCACGGAATTCCGCTTAGTTTCTTCCTCGGTTTTAGCAATTTCAAGAAAATTCCATTTAAATTTCGCATAGCTGTAGGGAATTCTGGAAAATTCCTTTAGTTTTTCCTTTTGGGTGAATAATTTTCTACGAAATTTCACACAATTCGACCTGTTTTTCACTCATCTTTAGGAAATTCCACTTAGTTTCTGTCCTGATGTGAATAAATTCTCAATAATTCCGCGGAATTACGCTTAGTTTTTCCCTCGGTTTCAGCAATTTCGAGAAAATTCCATTTGAGTTTCGCCTAACTTCAGAGAAAATCCTTTGGTTTTTCGTTTTGTGTAAAAGTTTCCTCTTGTAATTCCACCAGAATTCTATATAATTGTAGGAAATTCTATAACCAATTCCCAAAAATTCTAAATAACTGCAGAATTCTATTTAGTTTCTCTTTCTGTTTCAGCAATTCCCATAAAATTTCAGGAAATTCCATGTGAATTTAAGTAACTTTAGCAAATTACAGGAACGAATTTCCAGAAAATTTTACCTAGTTTCATTTAACTGCATGAAATTATAGAAAATGTTACTTGGTTCCTGTTGTGATGTGAACAAATTTCCAAAAATTCCTTGTAATTGCAGAGAATTCCACGGAATTCTTTTTAATTTTTTCTTAGTTTCCAACAGTTTCCCAAAAATTGCACCTACGTAACTTCAGCGAATTCCAGTAATATGTAGTAGCTCCTTGAGGAAATTTCACAAAATTCCACTTGTTTTCCATATTTAACTTCAGCAAATTGTAAGAAATTCTGTTTAATTTCTTCATTGATGTGAATCAATTCCTAAAAATTCCATGCAATTGCAGGGAATTTTATTTGATTTCCGCTTACGGTTTCAGCAATTTTCACAAAATTTCAGGAAATTTCGCGTGAATTTAAGTGACTAAGTAAATTAGGAACTTGGTGTGAATGAATTTCCAGGTAATTTCGCGCAATTTCATCCAACTGCATTAACTGCATGAATTTATAGAAAATTTTACTTAGTTACCGCCTTGATGCGAACGAATTTCCAAAAATTGCTTGTATGGAATTCTGTTTCATTTTTCCTTCGTTTTCAACAGTTTCCCAAAAATTCCACGTGAATCCTAGGCAACTTCAGTGAATTCCAGGAATATCATTTAGTTGTTCCCCATCGTGAGCAAATTCCCATTTAACTTCAGCAAAGTTTCCCAAGAATTCCATAGAATTGCAGAGAATTTCACGAAAATCTGTTTAGTTTTTTCTTCGGTTTCAGCGTGAATTCTACTTTAACGAATTCCAGGAATGTGTACTAGCTTCTTGCTGTGAACGAATTCCTAGGAAATTTCAGGCAATTCCACCTACTTCCTATTACTTCAGGAAATTATAGAAAATTCTATTGAATTTCTGCTTTGATGTGGAGAAATTCCCAAAAATTCCTTGTAACTGCAAAGAATTGCGCGGAATTTTATTTGGGTTCCTCTTTCGGTTTCAGCAATTTTCATGAAATTTCAGGAAATTCCACATGAATTTTACGTAACTTTAGCAAATTCCAGGAATTTTCTTTGGTAGCTTTCTGGGTATGAACAAATCCCCTGTAAATTTTGTACAATTTCATAGATTTTCAAGAAATTTAATGTAATTATGCGGTTTATCCTTCGGCAGTTTAATGCAATTTTTAGGTCACAAATTGTGAGTTTATAAAACAAAGTTTTGTTAATATTTCTGGAATTTTCGAAAACTGATTATATATCTGGCAGTGTACCTACCAAACACATCTTGATTAAATTTTGAAATATTACGTACAACCCCGTTCCGCAAACATGACCAACTATAACCAGAGTAAATACTTACGAATGTGAATTTATTTAAAACGTACGTAAAAGTACAAGCTTTCCGCTGGAATTATGTTATCTTTGTTATAATCTTAACCGATTACTTAAACCAGGTTATTAAAATTAGTGTTTAAAATTTTCCCTCCTGATTATGTACCTAATAAAACACGGAAAACTCCTGTTATAAATTTAACCTGGGCGTAAATTTAAAGCAGACTCTCCGTGTTGACAATATCGCTTTCCGATATTTAAAATGCGTGAAACCACCCGCAAAGTTCTTTTTGTTAGAGGTACTGACCTTTTATCTGGCCCGGAACACTTTTACTACTTCCGGGCGGCGAAAATGGAACTACATCGACTCTACGATATGAACTCTAAATGCAAATTATAACAAGCCGTTTGATGATAAATAAACCGAAAAAAATACCAGAATAAAGCAAGGAAAGGTAAATCACCAACCGCATGTTAATTGTTTACCTGCGAATGCCCTTTTTTTTAAATCCTAAAATCAAAACGTGAGGTTGACAAGCCGCTTATTACTTATTTAATAAAAATACGAGAGGTATATTTTCGTTGAATTTTTAAATAATTCATTTTACGCTTTGGAATTCGTACCTATTTTTGATGGGCTTTAATTTTTCAACGGTTTGGGGTATTTTTATTCGCGAACCGTACGGAAACAGGTGGTTCTTAAAAATTCGTCTCGTAATTTTTTTATTAATACGGCATAACGGAAAAACGAAACGGGCCAAAAATCGACGTTAATTGCGTTTGAACGGCGTACGCATTATTTAATTGAAAACTCACTCGTACCTGGCAACTGAGCCTTAAGAAAACGCTTAATAGAACTTCTCCAAAAGAAGAGAAGGCTAATCAAAAGGGGGGTTTATTCATTTCGAGGAGGTCAACGAACGGTCGATCGAGTATTAACCAACAGCTTATTAATTAAGCATCATCTTATAGTAAACGGTGAGTATCTGTATTTTAATGTATGGATATTATTGCCGGCACATACCACGCACGATCGAATATTATAACCTTCGATTAGTTAGCTTCGTTTTTTTTTATTCGATCATCATCGCGAAATAATTTGATGAAGTCTTGTACAAAAGGGGATCATCTATTTATAGTTTATTGATTGGGTTTATCATACCAGGACATTCCTTTTTGTGAGCTCTTTTCTGTTTTTGGAAAAATTTGGGAAATTTGGGCAATCAATAAAAGAGAAAAAGTGAGGTTATAAAGGAGATTAAAGTATAGAAAAGAGAAAAACAAACCAATTGACTTAGAAAAATAGGAAGAACGAGGTGATAATAGAAGAGGCTGAGAGAAATGCCATAAAAGAGGTAATGATTTTTGAGGTCACGTAAAACAGTATAGGATTAGTTCCGAATACGTATTCCGACAATCAAGTGCACTAATTGGCAAAAGTAAAAAAGAAAAGTCCTTCAGCTTTCATATATGACACCACCACCCCCATGCTTTTTCTAAAATTTCAGAATAACCCCCCGTATTGGGTCGATTTCAATGTATAGGGAACGACTCAACCCGGAAGTCGTAGCGTCTGCCTCTTATTGGAAGTTTCTCGTTTTCTGAAGAAGCAAAACCATACATACGAAGTGTAAATTATGTTAATCGTAAGTTAAGGGCAAGAAGGGAATGAGCTTGATGAGTGGCTTTTACAAGATGGGACATAAAAGGCAGTTGAGCGACCTCATTACAGATGCGGTGGAAGGTGTGAGTGGCCGATGTGTGCGTGTTGGGCTGTTATTTCGGCGGTGTGGCCGGTCGGTGACCCTAGACCGGTGTGGTGTCTACCGGGGTTTGTTGTTATCGCAGGGCCACCGTTGTTATCCAACACCATGAGGTTGATCCTACCGCACGGCCGTACGCCGGCCCCTGTCCACAACCCCAGATAACGCGATGTGACGTGTCGCCCGCTTTTCCATACCGGACCTTATTCGAAAGTATTCTATTATTCAAAAATAATTAGCCTCCACTTCCGATTGCCCCAAATTCGACGGGGGTCGCGAACGATTCCGTGTCGTTCAAGTTTCATTTTTGCTAATGAATAATAAAACGCGAGAAATTTATAACAAAATACCTTCAGGAAAAAATTGTTTAACCTCCGGATAGAAAAAAATAAGGAGGACGGAGCTCCATTTACGTGGCCTCAACTTAACTATTTCAGAATCATGTTACAAATATAACGAGGCGAAAATGCGAAACTTTCTCAAACCTACCTTTGTTACTCTCTCTACTGATCAATTCTTGTTTCTGGCTTACGTATCAGGACACTGTGAACGTAGATCAAGGAGTGATAAACTGATAAACCACAGAAAAATTTTGAACACTGGAATTTTCCACTTAATGGAATTCCATGAGATGTCCTTAGGCGTAAACTTCCAGGAAAATGTTCAAGAAATTCCGAAGAATTAATCATAATTACAAGGAAATTCCGCGGAATTCCACACAATGGTTTACCCCCTGTAAAGTGCTCTCCGCATCTATCTACGAGAATTCTCTTGCGGTTGATCCTAATTGCCCTAATTTCTTCGGAACTCCACGCATCCCTGGAAATTTCAACGAGCACTTATGGAAATTCTAGGAAAATTCTATGTAATTCGCCAAAAATTCCACATAAATTTATGAACATTTGGTGTCCTTGTAATCTCTGAAAATCCCAGAAAATTCCATTGGGATTTTAGGTATTTTCTTGGAGTTTCTAAAACATTTCGACCAATTAAACTGAGGTTTAAACTACTAGCAAAATTGTGCGCGCTGGAAATTACACTTTGAGTATAAATTCCGGCGTATCTCAGAGGAATTCCATTAGAATTTAATGGGATTTTATTCAGTTTCCCTGGAATTTTCCATTTCGGGTAGGAGTTCCACAAGATTTTATTGAAAATCCGTAAAATTTGCAGAGAATTCCATTGAGTTTGCCATTGGTGCAACTTCTAGGTATTTCCATTAAATTTCACGTCTGAATTCCAAGGGAATTCTACGGAAGTCCACTCAGTTGCATATCGTAACTCCACTGTGATTTACCCCTGTGAATTTCTTATCCGCTGTACTTTAATTCGAGCGAAACTCCATTGGATTTATACACGATTTCTAAGAAATTCCACGGGGAATTTCACGTGATCCTAGGGAATTCCACTGAGCCCTAACGGAAATTTGCGTTACTCTGCGAAAATTCTATGTACCTAATTCGCCAAAAATTCCACATAAATTTTTGAAAGTTTGGTGTAACTCCAAGGAAGTGTTTGTAATCCCTGAAAATCCCATTGGTGTTTTAGGAGTTTTCTTGAAATTTTTACGGAATTCCATTCAGTTCTTCTCTCTTGAATCAACAGCTAAACTGAGGGGTAAACTGCCCACAAAAATGTGTGCAGTGAAATTTACACTTAGAATTTGATTCTGCGATATTTCAGTGGAATTCCATTAGAATTCGGTGGAATTTTATTCAGTTTCCCTGGAATTTTCACGAAAATTTTGTCAGTTACGAGTATATTTACATCAAAGTTCCTCCGTAATTTATTGTCAGATTGTCAGTAGGCACGAAATTCCAAGGATTCCAGGAACCTTAATCCCAAGAGAATTTCCAAGTATGCACTTCTTTATAAGTTCCACTAAAATTCATGAGAGTTTCTTGTAATTCCAAGGAAGTTCTAAAATTTACACTTTAAATTTGAATTCCGCGATATCTCAGGGGATTGCATTAGAATTCGGTACTTTTATTAACTTTTCCTGAAATTTTCACGAATCCAGTTATATTTACATTAAAGTTCCTCTGGAATTTCTTGTCAGTACGCACGAAATTCCAGGAATTCCGAGAATTGCACCTAGTTTTTTAAATAATCCTGGGGGTTTTACGTAATCCCAAGAGAATTTCCATGTAATTCTTCATAAATTCCACTAAAATCCATGGTAGTTTCCCGTTATTCCAAGGTGGTCCTGGTAAACCCGGGAAACTTCACAGGAATTTTAGATGGAATTTGCACGGAATTTCTTTCATTCATTATGTTCTATTATTAATAATATTAATGTGTTGTGTTTCTCTCGTACGTCAGTGATTAAGTGTTTCAGAGAAACCGATTCGTTCCCTAAACTTCCTGACAAATCCAGCATTTTTAATATAATATAAAGCCTCCAGATCCAGATGCAGCCCAAATAAAGGAAAGTAATTTAAGTCCTGATATCTGATTACCCTTTTTCAACACGAGCGTCCGTCCATAGCATGTAGAAATTTCAAGCTATCAACATATTTTAGTCCCCGAAAAAAATTGAAAAAAATTATGGAAGTTTGTAGTCGTCCTATTTAATGCTAAAACATCAAAAAATTTATAAAACTTCAAGAAATTTGCTAGAAACAACTTAGTTGGATTTTCCCGGATCCACCCGAAGTTTCCCGGAAAAATCCGGGACCACTATTTTTTGTTAAGATATGTATTGAATCGCTCAGAAAATCCAAGAATTTCCCTTGAGAAAAGCCGGTATTTCCTTTGTCTTGATGGAAACACAAAAAATCCTTGGTTTTATTGTGTTCAAAGCAATTTTTGCTTTTGATCCAATAAAAGTTTGGCCTAAACTTCCTGAAATTCCCTGGTAAACCCAAACATTTTTAATATAATGTAAAGTATAGCGATGTGGTGCAAATGAAGTAAAGCAATTTAAGTCCATATATCTGATTACCCTTTTTCGAAACGACCACCGTCCGGGCGTCGAACGTCCCCAAGTACAAATTATCGTGCGTTATTTTTTTAATTGCGCTTCCGAATTAGCGCTATAAAAATTATGTTAATTAAAGATTGTCTACACGAAACGAAAGATCGATCCGTCTGGTCACTTTGCCCTATGTTGACCTTTCTGAAATGAGACATATTTAGGTTAACACCCGAAAGCAAAAGTTGTGTTCGAGATTTGTGTGAAAAGGAGATCACACAAAAGGAAAACAAGGGCAACTCATAGATTTCACTCTCTTCCTGATTCGCGACTGGGACAGTACGAAATTGATATTGTAGTTTAACGAGGATTTTTTTTAAGCGTTCTTCTTCCGTTTTTTCCATCTTTTTCGTTTTACTTATTCACATGCGTGTTTTCAATTATCTTGCGCTAATTCTTCCGGAGTCACTGAACTCATTGATTATCAATGACCAACCGTTACAATGAAAAAAAGAACGTGACGTGGGGTGATACACTAAATATAGTAATATCAATAAACCATTTTTATTTTTTATATAGAAAATATAATCTTTCGTTTGGCTACAAACCGTTTTTTCTTTAATTCTGCAGTTCAGATGTTAATTAACATTTATTTAGAAAAAAATAAGTTTTCGCCATTTTTGAGTTGTAAGGTCGTAAATTAAACTTCGCTCCTTAAATTACCTGCACAGCTTAAGTTAATTTGAGGCTTCATGGTTTCTTCTTCCTCATTAATAGCTGGTCTTTTCAGATGCAAATCAAAAATATTTTGTAATAGCTTCTTTAATCATGTCCAGAAGGTTTATTAGAAAAATTTTATTCTTCACTGACGACGATAAATACTTTTTTTTAACTGTTTTATGTTTGAATAGAAGGAAGAAGTAAATATTTAATTGTATTTATGTGCAATGTTGTGTAACGTTGATTAGCAAAAACGTTATTCGATTCGGATTCCTCTGCGTTGTTGTGAATCATTTTACCTAAAATTTGGATAGCAACCGTTAAACTACCAGGTTGAACGAACTGAATGTTTAGGTGTAACGAAAAATTTTCGATTTTTGTTTTCTGTGGGCTTTTATTGATATTTGAAATTACGTAAATATTTTTACTGGTCAAAGTATTTGTAGAAAAGAACTAATCTGTAACTGAACTTGTTATAAAAACTGTTTGGATCATGGGCGGCGAGTTTTAAGGCCCCAATATCCCCACCCATTCGGAGACCATGGTTGAACTGTTGTAATTTCGAAAAATGTCAATTGTCAATGTGTAATTTTGGACAATTTCATTTGCTTGCAGGATATTCTAATTTAACCCTTGTTAATAAATATCTAAAACCCGAATTACATTTTTTCTAAGAATTTTTTACTGCTGTTTTATTCTTATTAACATTAAAAACCATCCAAACTTAGTATCTAAAAGGTAGCAATTTCCTCCTGAACACATTGTCTCGGGGACTAATCCAAAAGTGCTGTCAATTTCGTCTTCTTTATGTATTTTCCATTCAGTGTAAGCTTCCTAAAATATCGAATTGCAGGGGTTTTTTATGTGTGGAAGTTCAAAGACCTATAAATTAAATATTTTTTTTATAGCACTAAGGTATTTGGTTGCTCTCCCACGCTTGATGCAATATCTTCAGGTATATAAAGTTCCTGGCAGATGCTTCTAAGATCGTATAACACGCATTATAACATTTACAGTTAGGTCTGATGCAACCCTGTTTGCCAACCATAAGGGTGGAACGTGTTTGAGATGTTCCGTATGCATCCTTACGGTTATATGCGAATCGTTTTAACTGTTTATGTGGGCGCCTTTAACATGACAATGAAGAAGTGGGTGGAAATTGTTTAGCTTTATTGTTGTAAGTAGGCACTTTAAAAATTGAAGTGCGCGTGGAAGTTTGTTTGGGGGCCTTTTCATTTAATGCGGGAACATCTTTGATTCTTAAGTAAGCAACGTTTATAAATTGATAAACTTTTTGCAATCAAATTACTGTATTTGTAGTATTTTGGGTATCTCCAAGCGGTTAAAATCCCCAAAGTTTCAAGCTATCGACTTATTCCGGTCTCTGAAAGAATTGTACAATTATTAGTATGATCGTCTTGTCCGATGTTAAAACGCCAAAAAGACACAAAATTTTAACAAACCGCTTCCCGGATTTTTCTGGAAAAATCCCGGACCTCCATTAAAATACGTGTTAAATCTCCGAAAACGTCAAAAAATCTCCCAATTTTCCTTAAAAAAAAAACGGTATTATCATCGAAACTGTCAAAATATTCTGATTTTCTTTTAAAAAACGGTATTTTCTTTATCTTAAAAGAAAGGCAAAAGATCCTTTAAAACGTTAAAATTAGGGCGAATTTGTATTTGTACTTGTACTTGGTTTTAAAAACAATAACAAACCGTTTGATTCTGTGGAACTTTGGGCAATTTTAACCACTATGAACAAAGCAAGAATAGACTCCAGATATAGAAATACGTGGAAAGTGGAAACATACAAGTTAAAATTACGGAAGACCTCATAACAAACAAAATTAGCGCTAAACGCGGAGTACGACAGGGAGATACAATCTCCTCAAAATGGTTAACCCTTGCCCTCGAAGACGCGTTTAAAAAATTGAATTGGTAAAGAATGCGTGAACATCGACGGCCGATTCCTCATCTTCGTTTCGCAGACGATATCGTTCTGATTCTTCTAATTAGTACCAAGCCTGAAGAACTACAAGTGATGTTAAGTGAACCTAGAACGGTATCCGAAGAATATAGGAAAGACAAAAGTTATGTCTCCAGAAACATGTCTCAACGGCTCTTAGCGAATGGGCCTTCGGGACATCTAAGAAAGGGAAAGGAACAGAGGCTGTCGACAGGCTAAAGACCACATAGCAGGATTTGAATTGCAAAAGTCAACTTGGCTACTGGGAAAAAGCCGAAAAGGCCACTGTAAACTAAGAAGACACCTATCTTTGATAGGAGTAGAGCAGAACCCCGAATGCCCGAGATGTGGAAGGGCTGAGGGGACGTCCCTTCACTATTTGGGAGAATGGGAAGCATGCATATGGGCGGTGCGTTACGCTTCAGAAGGAAGAGTTGCGCTCCCTGGCATGGACTGATATCCTAATTTTCATTAGAGAATCTAGGAGGTTCACAGAGGGAGATGAGGCAAATGAGGTATACTTGCTAGACTTAGGTCTCCCCACAATTACTACTACTACTACTATGTCTCCAAAAAACACAATACTCAGACTTGGCAATGGCATCTTAGAAAATGTAGAAGAATGAATATATCTATTTAGGCCACACATTAAAACTTGGTAAAGAAAACCAAACTGCCGAAGTAAGCAGAAGAATTCGGATGACATGGGCAGCCACTGGTAAACTAGGATTCATACAAGAGAAGTATTTAACATGTGTGTGCTTCCGGTGTTGACGTATGGTGTCGAAGCCATGTCGCTAACTATAAAATCAGCGGGCAATAGAACCCATCATGTTACGAATAAGCCTAAGAGATAAAATTACAAACGAAGAAATTAGACGACGAACCAAAGTAGATGTCATAGAAAAAATTGCGAAGGCAAAGTGGAGATGGGTAGGACGTCTAGCCAGATAGGAAGAAACAAAATGGACATACATATTCTTCAATGGAGACCAAGAGTGCACAAATGTAGCGTAGGTGGGTGGACGATATTAAGGAGAAAGCTGGGAAAAACTGGCTACAGGCAGCACAAAACAAAACATAGGCATACGTTCAGGAGTGGACAGTTAAATGCTGAAAAAGAAGAGAAGACTTGGTTGTATCGGTTTGGAAGTTTGCTTTTGGTTTATTAGTCATGTCATAAACGTCAGGCAAATTCGTTCCCTAAACTTCCTGAAATTCCCTGGTAAACCCAACATTTTCAATATAATTTAAAGTATAGCGCCGTGTTGTTGTAAACCAAGCAAAGTAATTGAAACCCGGACTTAGCAAGTTTCCAACTTATTCCGGTTGCCAAAAGAATAGTAAAATTATAAAAGTTTGTAATCGCCGAGTCTGTTGTTAAAACGCAAAAAAAACACAAAATTTGAACGAATTTGCTTGTAACACCATACAGGGTGAAGATTCTGAGCTACCCGGATTTTTCCGGAATCGTCCGGATTTTTCCGGAAAAATCCGGGACCACCATTTTTTGCTAAAATGGGTGCCAAATCATCGAAAAAGTCACATAAAACCCCCAATTTCCATTTAAATATCCAGATTTCCAGATATTTCCTTTATCTTAATAAAAAAGCAGAAAATTAGGGCGAATTTGTATGTATTTGTGCTTGGTTTTATGGTCTTAGAAGCAATTTTTGCTTTGAGTTTATTAGTCATAAACGTAGAAAATTCTGAAAGAGTCTTTGTAAGGTGCAGTTTGGCACGTCTTTACCCACTTCGTTTCAAATGCATCGCACGTATTATGGGTTACGTTTAGAGTCTGGGGTCACATTATGTTTACTGTTGTTGTTATGCAGGAGTTGTTTAGAACCATACGATCGTACCGCACCTTTTGCTATTTATATTATTACGTTAATAGAATTATTAAATTCGTAAACGTTCTTTACTGACGAATGTGGGTCGTGTAAAAACGCATAACTCGTAACTTTTGAATGTGTATTTAAAGCTGTTGCTAGGATTAACAGTTTTCTTTGTTAATATGAAGAGGAGTCATTTAAAAGATGTAAGAAAATGAAGAAGGCGTTGTATTTCGTTGCCTAATCGGTTTTAGTAGCAACAACGCACAATTTACAAATTTTCAAGTCTTCAGAACTTCAGGAAACTTTACAAAAGTTTCATAAAAGTTTATTTAGATCCTGCTGAAAATGTATAAACAAAAATCCTTCACATTTTTTAAGCAAAACTTTTTAATAAATTGGTTAAAACCAAATTTTTGTTTTTTTTTTCGGGAACATAATTCGCAGTTACAAAAGACAGTATTGTTTCGCAACAGCTTCCTTTCGTTCTAAATAGTCCTTAATCCTCTGTTTAATGTTTGCGTGTGTACTTAACTCTGATTAAACTTCGCGTGCTCCCCTTGTAGAATTTAAATCACCTACAAATACATATAAGAATTTTCGTTCTTGGCAATGCTATTCCATAAAACCCATAAATCAAAATGTCTGAAATTTCGGGACAAGTTAAAGGGTACATTTTTAAGTTACAAAAAAGGTAAATAATGAATTTGATTACATTTTGGTTTTTGCACTAATCCTTGAAGGTTATCCTGACCTGCATGTTGGTTCAAATTTTTAAAGAATTTTTTTGTTTTGTGCAAGGGTTACGATTATCTTAGCCCCAATTTTTGATTTTGGTTTTGTTTTTTAGTTGTGGAAAAGTCCAAAAAATGTCTACTCTGCGTGAATTGCAAACCGCGATAAGGAATTAATTATCCTAAATTTTGAACAATTCCCCCCCCGCGAGTCTATTTTTAAAATTCCCCCCCTCTTTGCATTTTGTTTAATGATACGTTTTCGCTCAAATGGAACCGCGTTATCCTTTTGCAAAGGAGAGTTCGATGACCTTTCGTTTCCGTAAACAAATATTAATTTTACATATAAGAATTTCGTAAAAATGGAAAGTGTAATCTCGTTAAGAAAAGGTAGAAAAATTAATTTTAGTAAATAGATTGCGTGCGCACTGACGGAACGGGAAGTTTTTCTTCCATCCTTATTTTGTTTTCTTTCTTATCCTACTATGTCGTATTCGCATATCTCAAAACTCTCTTTAGGCTTTGCAGTAGAATGAAACAAGTTACTCATCCGGACAGGTAAACCCAAAACGAAAATCGAATCTTTTTATTTTTGACTACAATCGAACTTCAACCCTTTTTAAATAATTGATGTGCCAACAGCGAATTTGTTCAAAAGCTGTTAATAGCGGGAACTTGTCGGGTTTAAATGAATGATTAAACCTTTCTGTTATCACTTTGTCCTAACAGGTAAATGCCAACAACTACCCCCGATCGAAATTCGCGGATTCACCCCCATTTTAGGCGCCTGCGTAGGGGGAGGAATGTTCACACTGGAAAATATTTGGGATTTACGCTTTTTAGAAGCCCCAGTTTTTATATTTAAATAATTAAGCTTTATAATTTTTTTATGCTACTATTTACATGTTATCCTTGTTAAAAACAGGCTGGGAGTTACTTTCTTGCAATTTAGATTTTTATTTGGCACGTTTAAGTTGGTTAAAGCCTTATAAAAAGGCCTTGATTTTGCCTTCGATTCACCCATAAACAATTCTGTTTTTTTATTTATTAATTAGCTTTGAAAATGTTTGTTAATTTGTTGGGTAAGTTTTTTCCTGCGGATGTGTCGGGAAAATTTTGCTGCTTTTTCTAGGTATTTAGTGTTTGGGGACTTTAAAATTCGAGTTGGAGCCGTTTTGGTAATAAAAAAAAATAAAGTAGGTGAAAATTTTCGAAATGATTTTTCAAGTGGAAAGCTGGGAAACTTTCCCATTGTGAATTGTTCTTTACCGCAGCGCTGTAACGGCGTAGTATCGAAGTATACTACGGTGTTTTACAAATAGACTCTGATTATAAATACCATTTAAACACATAATATTCAATAAATCGAACAATAAACAAATGAAACAGTGAATAATTTTTAACGGGGAATTCAAAAACGTGTAAAAGCCGTACAGAATAAATGCTCAGTTAATGCTGCATTGGAATCGATTCAAAAATATTGATTAAAACCAAAATAATTCGTGGTGTGTTTACAAATTTTTACGTTTTAATCTGGAAGTTCTAAACCCTAGTGTGTTCTACATTTTGTGATGTAAAATTTAGTGTTTCCACTTAGCGTTTAAGAATGTTTAATGCTCGTTACGTGTATTTATTATAAAAAAACATAGTTTATTCGTGTTGCTTTTCTAAATTTTAACGTAATTATTATATCTACATACATACTTACATAATCTATTTATATATATATTTAAAGCTGTTTATGTAGCACCTGCAGTTCAAATTTAAAAAGCATTCTAATTTCAAACAACCGACAGTTTAGCTGGTGGCCCTTCTTTATTTATTTATTTGTTCGGTTCTAACGTAGTAAGAGCGAGCGAGACAGAGAGAGGCCTTGTACATAATATTTCATCTTTCTCGATTAAGGTTACGGAGTAACATTAAAACCATTATAAAAATACGTACGAAACTTTGTTATTTTAAAAGAAATAATCAATCGTAACGCCATTCAACCACCAATAAATACATTAACAAACAAAGCAATACCCCATCGTCGTTGGAGTAAATAAAAAAATCACGCAAACAAAAAAGATAACTTAAAGACTGGGACAGACTGAATTCGACTGAGCCATCTTTCATTTCTCAATCTGACTGAACTGACTGAACACCAATCTTGGTATCGAATCAGTTCGATTTTGGTGTATTACTTTTAAAAAATCGAAACTCAAACCAGACTGCTGATTTTTTCAATAATAAATCGATGTGTTTTAAATAAGCTGTTGGCTCTTTAATGTACGTAAATTCGATGTTTTTGTATACCGACGTATTTATAACGGGCCGTTTTTAGAATTTACGCGTTTTTCTACTTTCTTATTAATTGTGAATATTCGTCGTAATTGAAATAAGAATAGATGTTAACATAGGCCGAAACGTTCTTTTAACTTCTTCAACGACCCATTAAAAACGCATTAAAAGTACGAATAAACAAAAAGTTTCGTTTTGGTGTTTCTTCAATATTTCGAAACTGGAAACTCAAGAGATTATAACGGTAGACCTGCAGGAGGTGGAAGATGGTTCGCCACCTCCTGAAACGCGTGTTGAAAACCGCGTGGAGACCACCCCCAGTACGAAATCGCAACCACCTCCACCATCACCCTCGCCCTCGCATTCGGTCATGACAGGTAAAGGTAAACACTACAAAACATTAACATATTGTTGTGTTATTTGTCTGCTCGCTTTTATTTATTTATTCTTTTCGTTGTGCGTGTGTGTGTGCCAGAGAGAGCTGAGCTTGGTTTACCACCGATTGCATGCCTTGTTGGACGAATGAATATATTAAATATCGAATAAAATAGAAATCGTGAAAAAACTATTTCGTGTTCCATAAATCGAAACGTTTAAGTTTAAATTATTGAAAATGTTGGGTATCAAATTGTACGAAAATAGAAAAATCTATAAATTAGAATGATATGAATAGAGTTTCGCATTTAGCTTATGTTCATTCAGCAGATGTTAATTTTTCTGACGAAGAACGTGTGTTACTTATTGTTTTATTTGTTGGGAAATATTAAGACTTTCTAATCAAATTAAATGATGTAATTTGGTAAGTATGTTAATACAAACGTCGTAGTTTTTATTCGCAATAAAATAGTTGTGGATTCTTCTGTTCCTGAATTCAAAGATTTATCTGCCACAAGATATTTTTTAACAAGTAACCAAAATCAAGTAACTGGGGAAGCAACCCCAGAAGTAAGCTCTTAACTAAATTATTCCAGAGGTCGAAATACGTATTTGGAATTTCGATTTTAATGCCTCTCAGATCCGAAGTTGAGAAATTTCAATCAATTCGCAGAAAGTCTGATTAATTTACAATCGGATTCTCTGGCATTTTTCAATTAATCCTCATCTTTAATTTATCTGTCGTGTGAATCTGAAACTGAAAAGGAAGAAAAGAATTTAGTTTTAAGGTTTTTAAATCGTAACGCCTGAGCAAACCTTTGAAAAAGTACTTTTTGTTCTGTCTTAAACCTTACAGCTTAGGAATTTTATACAGTTATAGAACATCAGGTATTTTCTGAATGCTCTTTGTGTATACTTTTTATATTTAAATTTTCAGGAATAGGTGGTGAATTACTCATAAAAAACTAAGATTCTAAAAATCAGTTGACGAGCACCATTCAGACTTTCGCGAACCTCCAATAATTACAAATTTTTATATTTTTAATGAATCTGAATTAATTAAAACTAATATTCTTAAAATCACGAAACTTTGCAATTTGAACTTTGAATTACAAATTTTTCGAAATAAAATAGTAATGTTTCAGAAATGGACATACATGTTTTCTAAAAGGGGGGCTTTCGGGAAAATTAAATGGGTGCTTTATGGAAATTTTAAAAAATTTGTTCTTCTTAGAAAAAGGTAAAGATATCGGCGGCCGGCAACATGGAGAGTCAAGGCCTCCCATAAGTCGTTCTCGTACCCGGTTATCTCGCACCCCACCACTGTGTTTCGGTAGATTCCCAATTATTTTCAGTGACTGGGTAGGCCACCCGCTGAGCATCCGACTCGGGTTTGACCTCGAGATCGCCCGCGCCGTAGTCGAATGCCTTAACCACTCGGCCACTCCGGTGATTCCTAGTGAAGGTTGTTTAAAATATTTGAAATTTTTTTATTTTTTCCTTCTTATCTTTTGATAGCAAAAAATAGAATTTCCGGAACAAAATGAAAATTTGAATGAATCTACAGAAATTATAAATTTTGTATGATTCTGAATTCTTGCTGATGTTTCAGAAATGTGTGCTTTATATAAATTTTTCAAAATTCATTCTTTCTAGTTGTTTTGAAAGTGATTAAAACTTTTATTTATTTATTTTTTGGAAGTCTGCTTTCAGAAATTGGCATACATCTCGTTCTTATGGAATGCACTTTTCGTGAATTCTTTGTTTGCTCTTTTTCCTATCCATTGGTGATAAAACTACGTAGAAAACTAAAAATTTAGAATTTCAGTAACAAATGCCATTGAGAGCTAATTTAAAAGTGAAACCTTGAAATTTAATCTTTGAATTACAACTCTTTCAAAGTAAAATAGTAAAATTTTTCAGCAACGAACACAACTACTTTTGGGGAAATTAAGTATGTGTTTTATAGAAATTTTTCAAAATTCGTTCTTTCTAGAAAATGTTCTTGTTTCAAAGTATGTGAAGGGGACGAACACTTATTATTATTTTTTTAAAAGCCTTTTGGTCGAAAGTTGTAGTACATTTTCTTTTCATGGAAGGCTTTTTATGGGTTTATCTTTCCTGAATTCTCTAAATTTGATGACAAAATACGTAATAAACAAAAAGTTTCCAGAATTTTGGAAACAAACACTATTCAAAGTTATCTTGAATGAATCTGCAGAAAATATAAAATTATACATTATTTTATGATATGGAATTAATTAAAAATATGTCCTGAATGGAACGAATCCTTGATGATGTTTAGCAATGGGTGCAATAATTGAGGATAATTTGGGGTTAAGAAATTGGCATACGTTTTCATTGCAAGGAAGACTTTTTATGGGTTTCCTTTTCCTGGATTCTCTGGAGTTTGCTGTTTTTCTTATATCTTGATGACAAAATACGAAAAAAAAAACAAGAAGTTTCCAGAATTTTAGAAACAGATATTATTCAGAGTTATGCCCCAATGAAGCGAATCCTTGATAATGTTTCAGAAATGCGCGTAAATGTTCTCTAAATAATTCCCAAAATTAAATGGATTTTCAGGATTCATTTTTCTTTAAAAAACTGTTGTTTAAAATTGTTTGAAATGAACGAAAAAATCGTTTTCTCGAAAGTCCTTCTATTCAGGAGTCGACAGACTTTTCTTTTTATGTAAGGCTTTTTATGAGTTTGTTTCTTGAATTCTCTGAAGTCTATTGTACATCCTTTGATGGCGAAATATGTAAAAAGAAACTTAAAAACTTAAGAACTTCAGTTAGGAATGCTGTTCACCGCTATCTTGAATGAAACTACAGTAATTGTAAATTCATAAATTTTTGATGATTTTGAATTAATTAAAAAATATATCCTCGGTGGAGCGAACCCTTGACGATTTTTCAAAAATGGGACATATATTTTATAAATAATGCTGAAAATTAAATGGATTTTTAATATTCTTTAAAATTGTTTGAAACAGACAAAAATTTGTTTCGCGAAATTTACAGATTGGTATTTATTTTCTTCTCACATAAGGCTTTTTGCCGGTTTCTTTTTCCTGTATTCTCTGATTTTTGCTGATTTTTTACCTTTAAGAAAGGGACTGGCCATTGAAGCAGTCTCTTTATGTTTTAATTATTTGCTAAAATAATAAATAATAATTGGTATCTTAAGTCTTTTGTTCCTCAATGGAGCAATCTAGAAGTTTACTTAAGGATATTTCAGGCAGATCTAAGGCAGTGTAAAGTACCTTGAAACAGGGTATGCAAATTCCCTTTTTACCCTTTTTGATCACAATCATCACTGTAAAATCAGTTTATTAATAATCCTTTCCCCCTTGGGACTTATTCGTTGTGAATTCCAATAAATTTAAAAAAAGTCCGTACATATTAGGTGGTTATGAAAGTGATACTATCTGTAGATAGATTTTCCAAACTTCGTAAAAAAATTAAAAAATCATGTTTTATTAAAAAATCGAACCAATTTTAAAGACCTTTTAAAGGCCATCGGTCCAGTCTTTTGTTTGTTAATGAATCATTTTAGCAGAACAATTTTGGGATAGATAGTTTTGAATATTGTGTTGATTTTTAATGGGTTAGACGAGGGAATTTCTTATGAACAGTTTCAGCACACAGAGCCCAGAAATTTCAGGAGCAATTCGGGGGCTTTTAAGGCGTTCGAAGACAATTCCGGGCATTTTACAAATAAATCTTTCATTTCTTTGGAAGCAGCCTGTCCGATATTAACGATTATTTTTTAATATTCATAAAGGTGTCTTTAGGAGGGCCAAGAAGACAAGTTTTCAAAGATTTAATCCTAATCAGGCAATGATTTTTTAGAGAATTTTATAATGATTGAAAATCTCAAGGAACAAAACAAATTAGCTATTTTAAACTACAGAATAAGTCAACCGAATATTTAAGAATAAGTTCATGGATTAAATTAAAACGGAATCTGTGGTCTGATCTAATAGAACGCCCCCAGTTGATAAAAAGTACCTGAAAGGTACAATAAAATTATAACCAACCAATTTCACTGGAAAAAAAATCCTTGGCAAAATTGGATGAGGTGAAATTCCTTTGATAACTAGGTGAAGAAGTTTCTTCTGGAAATGTCTTTGAGCCAACTATATTGCTGTAGTTTGGTGAAGAGAGACGTTTGGTTTTCGTAAAGAGGGAGTATAGACCAAATTTATAAAATTGTAAAAGAAAGAAAAAAGGTGAAAAGCAAGCTCTTAGCTAATATTTCTGTGGCAGTTTTAATTGTTGAGAATTCTTTTGAAAATATCTCTCTTGAACAGAAATTCATCACGAAACTTTTTCATTTTACTTGTAGAAGATACTTTGAAAGCTAAATAAATAAAATGAAATGTTGAAGGAGCTCGTTTGAAAGATAGAGATGTTTTTTTTTTTTTTTTGTTTTTAATAAGCTCTTTCAACCATCATTTTGTATTATTTACTTATTTTAATATCAACTGGAACTTCTGAAACTTTTCCTAATATGAAGGGGCAGTTTAAGGTCAAAAAAATGTAAATTTCGATTAGATATCCCTGGATAACTGTTTAAACGACTTTAAAATAATTTCGTCGATTTTCATTCGGGAAATATTTGTGATTGAACGTGCGGCCTTTAATTGGGCATTAATTACACCACCTGTTGTTGTAATTCATCGGAAAGTAGTCCAAAAAAGAAAAATAGTCAACGTTATTCGCTAAAAGCGATGGGTGCAGTCCGTCTGTCGAGTGGCTTCTTCGTATTAATAAAACGACGAAGGTGTGTGTGGAACGAACAAGCATGCCGTAGATGATCCAACCTAACGGTACCTGCATAAGGCGAATGTGTGGTGATTGCGTACACTCACTCACAACCGAGCCGAGTCGACATAACATCAACATCCTAAACACGGCATGGCTGAAGAAGAAGTAACGGGTTCGAACGGATAACTGTACCATGACGCTGCTAACCCAGTGCCGGATGGTCCCGCTATCCAGCCGCGGATCCGCATCGAGCGCGTGCTTCCCATATGGACGAAGCCTTCGTCGGAATTATTATTCTTTACTGTTATACCTTGTAGCGTTCTTCTAAAAGCGTAAACACCGGTATCGTGGTTAACTATCCGCACGGTGCAATTAACGTTTTACGTCTTTGATATCTTAATTAAACAATCATTCGGATTTTTTTAATTTCCAAAATAAGTTTTGGAATTGTTAGATTTTATTCTATTGTTGGGGGGACAAATTGTTTTGAATTTTCAGAACTTTCGGCTGTTTCCTTGGATCAGGCCATGGGATTCGTTTTTGGGGGCAAATTTCATGTTTTGGAAAACCACAACTAAGTGTTTTCGACCATCACCTGGAAACCTTCCTTATTAAAGTTGGCTGAAATTGCCTTTGAAGCAATGCGTCCTTTGCTGAAGATATTCTCTTTTTTAAATACCAAGAGCATAGTTGCTTCAGGCAGAATTCCGAAAAAGTTATTCTCAAAATCCTCAGCCAACTTAACTTTTTGTAATTTGGTGAGGAGGAAATCTTTAGAAGTGAACTTCAGTCAACTTCGTTGAACAAGTCTTTAACTGAGGATGGCCAAAATATTTGGTTTTTTATTACCTACTTTGGTTGGTTTTTATGCTTTTCGGCGTTCCATTGCAACAGATAACAAGCTTCGTTACAAGTTTAATTCGTGCTTCTGTTTTGGGCAAAAGGAATTTGCCCAATTGCAATTAATTAAGGCATCTAATTTAAACCTGAAAGCTTCTGATGGTTCTTTGTTAATTTTTGGTAAAAGAATTTTTTCCTTTTCTTAATTCTGGAAAATCTGAAAACCGGGAAAAGACGTTAAATTTCTTCTTTTTTTATTTTGTTCAGGGAAATCGGGGAAAGTTAGGGAAATAAAACATCTAACTTCAGTGGGCACCCTGTAATTCTTTTTTCCGGTTTTTGAATGTCCATATAGTTAGTGAAAATCAGTTTCTTCATAGTCTTTACGTCACACTATCCATTTTTTTTTCTTGGTATTTCGTCACCATTTGTTAAAATAAAACTTATTTCAGTAAAACTGTAAAAATATCGAACGTTTAATTTAATTTTATTTTAGCAGATGATGGGTAAATACCAAGAAGAAAAAATTTGCCACAACAAACTTTCAGAAAATATTAAACCCAGCAAATCAAATCCAAGACTTCACGGATCATATAAATTCGATCATTAATTTCATAAATTTATTCGTTAACAATCTCCAAATAATTTTCTTCGGAAATTAACTTTAAAATAGCAGGATATAAGCGATTATGATTTCCTAAAATTAGCTACGTAAGTAGAGGACGATACCTCATAAAACTGTAATGCGAATCCGTTCACACAGTTTAACTGTAAAGTTCGTAATTGCAATTACGCTTTTTTCTCACTAGTGAGTGTCAAAACTGTAAATATAAAATGAGTATTTTAACAAGATGCAATAAAAAAAAAACCTGTTAACCGGCGTTCGAAAAGCAAATATCCCCGCGTATTGTGAGTTAACTAACGTACAGTTTAAAAGTTCTAATAGATTCTTTTAACGTTCAAATAATAAAAATAAATCTAGCCTTTGGATAACTGTACTGCCTTCTACTGTCGAAATTACTACGTAAAAAGCTGAGCTGAAACTCGCTGGATTTCCTAATTGTAGCTTCTGCTGCTGCTGCTGCTGCTGCTGTTAAAGGTTCAACGTCATCATCGATTTAAATTTAATTAACATTTTTTTAACTGATACTTAATCGATGGTTATTTTTGATAATTAAGATGTTTGAGTGTATTGGCAATTTTGAAAAGGCCAAGCGACTTGCTTATTAGGCAGGTATTTGCATATTGTGGCATGTTTTGGAATTAAAGTGCATTTAGGCAATATAAAACAATTTTAAACGACAATATTTTCAAGGAAAAATCATTGAAAATCTATTTAATTTTCAGAATTATTTGCGCCCATTTTTGAAACATCGCCAAGATTTATTTTTAATTAATTCGAAATAATAAAAAATGTAGAATTTTATAATTACTGCCGGTTCATTCTAGACAGGTTTGAATAGCGTTTGTTGGTGAAATAGGAAATTTTTAGGGTTATTTAAGCAGCTTGCCATCAAAATCTAGGAAAAACAGCAAACTTTAGAGAATTCAGGAAATATAAATTCATAAAAAACCTCAATTGAAAAGGAAATGTATATCAATTTCTGAACAAAAGGGCTTTAAAAAATTAGATAAATACAAGTTTTTTTTCAAATAATTTCAAACAACCTTTTCTAGGAAGAACGAATTTTGAAAAATTTATATAAAGCACTCATTTAGAAAACATTTCCGCCCATTTATGAAACATTATTAAAGATTCATCCATTGGGGACGTATTTTTAATTAATACAACATCATAAAGAATTTTATTCAAGATAACTCTGAAAAGCATTTGTAACTGAGGTTCAAAATTTTCAGCTTTTTTTACGTATTTTTTCTACAGAAGGTAGGAAAAACAGCAAACTTCAGAGAATTCAGGAAAAAGAAACTTACAAGTGAGAAAGAAATGTATGCCAATTTCTTAACAAAAAATGACAGTTTGCATCCCTTTCAAATAATTTCAAACAACCTTTTCTAGGAAAAATGAATTTTGAAAAATTTATAGAAAGCACCCATTTGTGAAACATTATGATTTACTCTATTGAGGATATATTTGCAATTAATGCAAAATAAAGTTTATTATTACTGCAAATTCATCTAAGGTAGCTCTGAATAGCATTTCTTGCTGAAGTTCTAATTTTTTTTTTTCGTATTTTGCCATTTACAAAGATAGGAAAAACAGCACCTCAGAAAATTCAAGAAAAATAAACCCATAAAAAGCCTTCAATGAGAAGAAAATGTATGGCACAAAAGTGCTTTAAAAAAATAAAAGCTTTCTAAATTTTTTTTCGTATTTTGCCATTATTTAAAAAGATAGGGAAAAACAGCACTTCAGAAAAATAAACCCATAGAAAGCCGTCCATGAGAAGAAAATGTAGGCAATTTCTGAACAAAAGTGCTTTAAAAAAATAGAAGCTTTCATCCCTTTCAAATAATTTCAAACAACAACCTTTTCTAGGAAGAATAAATTTTGAAAAAGATATAGAAAGCACCCATTTCTGAAACATTCTCAATAAATAACTCCATTGCGGATATATTTTTAATTAATTTCATATCATAAAAAAAATTATAATTTTATAATTACTGCAGATTCATCCACGATAGCCCTGAATAGCATTTGTTACTAAAGTTCTTAATTTTTTGAAGCAGTTAGCCATCACAAGCTAGGAAAAAACAGCAAACTTCAGAGAATTCAGGAAAAATGAAGCCATAAAGAGCCTTTTATGGGTAGAAAATGAAGGCCCTGAATTGCTCCTGAAAATTCTGGTCTGTCTGCCCTGAAAATGCTCATACGAAATTCCCTTGCTTACCCCATAAAAATCAACAGACTGCTCCAGAATTTTCAGAACTACCCTAAAACTGTCTACAAAATGGTTCTTCCAAACTGATTCATTAACAAACAAGAGTGGTTCGATGGTCATGCCTTTAATATCGGTTCATTTTTTTCAGAATGTTAGGCGAAAATAAGACATGATTTTTTTATGAATTTTGGAAAACCTGTTTATCATTTCTGCAAGTACCCAGTATTTTTTAAAATTGATTGGAATTAATGAATTTTACAATGGCGATTATTATTAAAAATCGGTTGAATTTTCTCCAACAGCAAAGTAAAATACCTCGGATTTTCGTAACCTGTCTTTACAATATCTTAGAATTGCCTGAAATTGTCCTGAAGTAAATTTCCGACTGCTCCATTGAGAAATAAAAGACTTTTAAGGTGCCAATTATTATCCATAATTTTAGTATGGTGTAGTAAATAATAATGACTTGAGTTTATATTATTCTTTATTATGCACTTGGAGCGTGTCCATGATGTACTCTGAAGTGAAATAGTTTTAAAATGAAGTTGTGGAAGAAAGCTAGGTAGCCATTGTAGCCAATAAAAGATAATAGCGTAGACAAAGTATAGATTAAGGAGAGTTTCTAGGAAGGGCGCTCTTGGTGCATTATCTTAACAAAGACTTTGCCTTGCATTGCCAACGCTGGAATTTCCGAAAGAATTAGTCATGCTTGAGAAGATTAGAAAAGTACAAGAATTTTAAAGGATTCAGTAAAGTGTGATAGTTCCGAGAACATAAGTTTTAAACAACAATCTTTATAAGGATAAATGAATATTGAAAATCCATTTAATTTAAAAAAAAACATTAATTTGCGCCCATTTCTACAATCAAGATATATTTTAATTAATTCAAAATTCATTCAAGATAGCTCTGAATAGCATTTGTTATTGATAGTCTAAATTTTCAGTTTTTTACGTATTTTGCCATCGAAAGAAACATATGTCAGCTAAAAGAAACCCAGAAAAATCCTTCCATTAGAAGGAAGTCCAAAGCCTTTCTACCTTTCAGTGTAAAGCTGTGTAGGTTGAGTAGTGGTTGTGATGGGTTCGGGCTTGTCTTGCTTATTTCTCTCCATATCTTCCTGTCTTTTGCTTTGTGCTTACTGCTTTCCACTTTATGTTTCCTGCTTCTGTTGCCTGCTTTACTTCTTCTTTCTATGTTTTCTTCGGCCTACCTTTTTTGTTCTTCTCTTTTGGCCTTGTTTCGTACTCTTTTTTACTATTTTGTCCTTGTCCCTTCGTATTAAATGTCCAATGTATTGCACATTGCGCATGTATTTTTATCGCATTCGTTTTTAACTTGTCCCGGATAATATGTGGTTCCTTTTTGTTTGTCACCTATTGTAATTAGGAATCTCATCTCGATCTCTATTTACATAAATTTCAAATAATTTCAAAGAACAACCTTTGCTAGAAAGAACGAATTTTAAAAATGTCTATAGTTCACACATTTAATTTTCCCAAAATGACCCATTTAGAAATTGCCCATTGCTGAGACATTACTATTCTACTTTGAACGATTTGTAGTTCAAAGATTAAAATTCAACTTTTCGCATTTAAGTTAGCTCTGAATGGCATTTGTTACTGAAGTCCTAAATTTTCATAATATATTTATCATCAAAGGAAAGGAAAAACAGCAAACTTCAGAGAATTTTAGAAAGAGAGCTAATTTTGGAAATTTTTTAGAAAACAGCTGCGCACATTTCAGAAACATCTACAAGCATTTACTTCATTGAGGAAATATTTTTTATTAATTCATAATCACACAAAATTCATAATCTTATAATTTTTGCAGATTCGTTCAAATTAGCTCTGAATAGCATTTGATATTGAAATTCTAAATTTTTGTTTTATTACGTATTTTGCTACCTATCGAAGGATAGGAATACAACAAACTTCAAAGAATTCAGGAAATAGAAACCCATAAAAAGCCTTCCACGCGAAGAGGAGCTTTCAAGAAAAAAATATCTTTCAGGCTTTTAGACAACCTTTACTAGGAACAACCAATTTTGAAAAATTTCTATAAAGAAATTTAATTTTCTCAAAAGTCGCCGTTTAGAAAACATTTGTGCCCATTTTTTAATTCAAAGATCAAATTGCAAGGTTTCGCAATTTTGAGGATATAATTTTAATTAATTTAAATTCATAAAAAATATAAAAATTTTTAATTATTGGAGGTTTGCTAAAGACAAGTCTGAATAGTGTTAGTCTACTGATGTTTTAGAATTTTGATTATATGTTTTGCCTTCTAAAGATAGGAAAAGCAACAAATTATAGAATTCGGGAAAAAGAAATCCATAAAAAGGCTTGCGCGAGAGGAAAATGTATTAGGCAGATGTTTGCATATTTTGGCATGTTATTGGAGTTGAAGTGCCTTTAGGCGATGAAAAACTGATGATTTGTTGAAAAATTCCAAAAATTTGTCCTCCTCACTTTAAAAAATGTTTGTAATTTTCAAAATTAAAAGAAGAGTAGGATTTTCATTCTGTTAGGACGCAGCCATATTGTGAATATCGTAAAAATCCAAACCCAAACTCATTAAATCTAATAATATTTGCTGCTTAGAAAAATGATAGAATTCATTTGATATTTTCACCGCTGAAAGAAATTTCATTTATCATCGGAATTCTTTCAGAAGTCATTTCTAAATTATTTATACGTTGCAAAAATCTTCGCTTTGTATAAAATGATATATTTTATGTTAGTCGACACCACGTAATCCGTCACCGAATTAATCCCATAAAATATGGTGACGTGATGTATGTCCCACGACATATTTCAGCTTTTTTCTCGTTTTTATTTGTTACATTCGCCCGAAACAACTTTGCGCTGTTTTTAAATGGAAGGCCACTCATTTATTATTATTATCATTATTTTCACACGACAAAACTCGGTGCCCAAATGGGAAATATTACCATAAAATATTTGTATTCTTTAAAGTAATATTTAAACTAAATTTGTTTATTTCCGTGTTTTCTTATGTTTGTATATTTGAACTAAGTAGGCATTGACAGGGAAATACCGCCTTAATTGTGTTATTATTATTATTATTATTATTTCTTCTTTGTTGTTTTTTTTTTTATATTTTCTGCTCTTTTCAGGTTCAATTTTCATCTATTTTTTTAACACCAATTTACCGCATTGATTATTATTAAAAACTGTTAAAAGTTTTTTGAAGAATTTTAATTCTAAAATTTCATATTTTTTAAAAATTCTCTTAAACGTCATGCTTGTTGCAAGAAAATTATACAAAATTAAACTTGTCTTCGGGTGATTTAGTGGCTTAGTGCTCCGATTCGCAATACCGAGACGCAAGTTTCAACCCCGCTTGTGTCCAAATGTTTAAAACAAATCGGTTGATTCCGAATCCCTTTAGCTAAATTAGACCAAATTGGTATATCCAACGTAATAAATTATTCGATTCCAAACTGGAAGTTTTCCTTTGAACCGAACAAACTAAGAAATTACGAGATAATTTCGTCCTTGATGAGCTCTGTTTTTAAATATTTCTTATAAACAGTATCCTTATCAGCGACACACGAAAAAAAAATCGTAACACAAAACAGAAACATGGCAATTTATCTGTTTGATACGTATAATGGTTGGAAGTGGGGCAACATAAAGCGGAGATGGTCAGTCGAGGACGGGATGTGACCGCATTATAATTAGGTAGAGCACGTGTTCTTATTTTATCTAAATCTCATTATCGCAGTTATTTCGTATTACTTATCTTAAAATAAAATATTCGCGAACACTTCGTACCGATGCATGTGTTGATACGTGAATTACGCAGTTAAAACGACGTGTTTCGTGTGATCGTATTTAGTAGCAGACCTTGAATTGTAGAGGCAGTGTTTTGTTGTCATTTGCAGTGGGTTTTACTTCGGTTTTTGCTTACAATATGTTCCTCGAAATGTTTCCTTATCGATTTTTTAACAGTTTTTGTTATCGTCGGGATAGTTTTGGTGTTTTTCTTTGTGTTGCCCTAGAAAGGCCAGGATAAGTGTTGAATTTTGTTGTTTTGGATAGCTTATGTAAGTATTAAGAGAAATGTGTTGGAATTTTTGGGGTTAAAATTAGGCAAGGGGTTTATTTGCGTTAAAATATGTTTAAAATAAGAATGGGTAGCAACAGGAGTCAAATAATTCGCTCGAGCAGTCTAGCAGCGTTGGTTAACCTTGGCCATAGACTACAGAAAAACCTATATTTAACTTCAGTGTAATAATTCTAACTCGTTATTACTCCTTTCAAATGTAAGCATTACATGCAGTTCTTAAATTTTTTAAGGTGGAGTTTTGTTAAATTCTACAAGAAATCTAAACTTTAAAAATAAATCTGAAGAATGAAACACTTGGGAATTTGTTGATTAAATCAGATTCTTCAGGTATTTTGCACATTTGGGACTTTGACGCCTTTTTTGTCGAATGTAGGTTATCAAAGGAAAACTAGGAAGCAAAAGTGTTGAATTACCTAAGATTTTGATATATTTTTTGCCTTTTTAAACCCAAATCAATCCAAAGAAATTATCTCGGTGTTTCCTTAGATATTTTAAAGCTAAAGAAATTTTCTTCTGATTTGTCAAAAAATACTTTAAATTAGTTCAACGATTTGTTAATGAATGATTAGTTGCTATTAATTTTACAGTCTGAATTTTGCTAATATGCAACTCTCCCACCCACTGGAATTCAGTTAAACTTACCAATAAAAATTGAACATAATTTTGCTGTAAAAATACATGAAACCCCTAAAAATTACGTAGAAAGTCTTCGTCTTCTTCCTCTTATGGCCGAAGCTTAGGCCGATGGCCTGTCAGAAACTCATAAGAACGTTCTGTGAGCCCTCTTTGCACGTATGCTGGGCAGGAGGCTAACCTAAACCTAACCCATCGAGAGAGGTGAAGAAGAAAGTCTTATTTTTTGGAGTTTTTAGTTCCTACTTTTCAAATTGGTGATTATCTGATTATAAAAATAATAAACTAAATCTAAAAATGACTAAATATTAAAGATTATCAGCCCTGAAAATTGACTCAAAAACTACTTACATCAAATGTTAAAGATCTTCTGCCCTGGAAATTGACTGAAAGCCTGAATCAAATGTTAAAGATTTGCAACACTAGAAATCGATTGAAACACCGGATCAAATGTTAACGATTTTATCAGCCCTGAAAATTGACTCAAAAACTACATCAAATGTTAAAGATTTGCAGCCTTGGAAATTAACTGAAAAACTGAATGAATTCTTAAAAATTTTCAACTCTAGAAATTGATTTAAAAACCAAATCAAATGTTAACGATTATCAGCCCTGAAAATTGATTGAAAAACTGCATCAAAATGTTAAAGATTTTCAGCCCTTGAAATTGATTGAAAAATTACATCAAAAGTTAAAGATTATCAGCCCTGAAAATTGGCTGTAAAACTACATCAAGTGTTAAAGATTTGCCGCCCTAGAAATTGACTGAAAAACTGAATCAAATGTTAAAAGATTATCAGCCCTAAAAATTGGCTGAATACTACATCAAGTGTTGAGGATTTTAAGCCTTGGAAATTGACTGGAAGCCTGAATCAAGTGTTAAAGATTTGCAACCCTAGAAATTGATTGAAAAACCGAACCAAATGTTAAAGATTATCAACCCTGAAAAATCGATTGAAAAACTGCATCAAATGTTAAAGATTATCAGCCCTGAAAATTGACTGAAAACCTAAATCAAATGTTAAAGATTTTCAGCCCTGGAAACTTGACTGAAAAATTGAACATGATGGGCTGAGGGGATAATTCAAGGCTTAACTTATTTATTTATAAAGTTGCTTTGTAAAAACGGCGCCCATAATGAATTGTTCAAAATTATCTTAAACATACGCATGATTTACATTTTTTCTCTTAAAATTGAATGCCTTCTTCAATAATATTGAATTATACATGTACAAGATAAGTTTAAGTTATGTTTTTGATTTGCAGGTTAAGCCAATCTTTTTAACTGAAATTTAAATTCGACAATTAAATCTCAGTAAACAAATGTATTTAAAAATATTGTTGATGATATGTTTCCTATTTTTCCAGCTTAATTCTTAACATTTTCAAGTAATTTTCGTTCAGAATAGGCTCAAATATTTTCTGATCGTGGGTTTTGGTGTATTTGAAATTTACTAATTTTTAGTTTTTAACAATTGATGGCGAAAACCCCCAAGAAATATAAATAGAATAAGTTAAATTTTACTTAGGGCAAAATGCATGTTAATTACAATCCAAAATCTACAAAATTTTCAAAATATTTCTAATAATAATTATAGTCCATTAAATAAGTACATGTTACCTTGCAAAAGGTCGGGTAGAAGATTTTTTTTTTTTTTACTTGTATATATTTGGGCCAACATTGGAAAACCAAGTTTTCCAATTCGGCTGACCTTGGGGCAACTTTCTGTGGCCAAAAAACCATGAAATTTTAGGACTGTTCTTGGTTTTTTCAAGATATCTCAGATGTGGTTCGGTCTAGCGCTTTCCTTCTTCTTGTCTTTCGTAAAGAGGACAAAATTTCCAACAAATTTCATTATTACTACTTTTTTCTAAACCCAATACCAAGCGCGTTACATCATCCGATATATTGAAATATTTTCCCAATTTTGGCGAAAATAGCACCTTATTAAAAAGAATAAAGTGTGCTATTTTCATCAAGTTGGGAAAAAAATTCAATATATCGGATGCTGTAGCGCGCTTGTTACTGGGTTTAGAAAAAAGTCGTAAGAATAAAATTTGTTAGAAATTTTGGCCCCTCTAAGAAAGATGAGAAGAAAGAAAGCGCTAGACCGAACCACGTCTGAGATATCTTGAAAAAACCAAGAACAGTCTTAAAATTTCGTGGTTTTTTGGCCACAGAAAGTTGCCCCAAGGCCAGCCGAATTGGAAAACTTGGGTTTTCAATGTTGGCCCTAATATATACAAGTAGAAAAAAGAAAATCTTCTACCCGACCTTTTGCAAGGTAACGACCTTTTTACGAACCTAGCGACTGGACTATTACCTAAAGCAAGTTTTAAATTAAATTTCACCTTCTTTAAATTTTCTTTAAAATCTACGTTTTCCTATTTTGTATAAAAATATTCCACCTATGTAACATAAGTTCAAATAAAAAATAAATAAATATGCATCGCATCAGTAACAAATCATTAAAAAGTAATTTCAGGATAATTAAATCAGTTTATCTAACCCATTTTCGTTTAATACCTTCCTTAAAACCTGCGATTTCCAGTTTTGTATAAAAACAAGCCACCTATGTCACGTACGTTCAAATAAAAAAATACACCACAAGACCTAATTATCGGATCATTTAAAAGTAATTTCAGGATAAGTAAATCAGTTAACTTAACCCTTTTCGTTTTCCAATTTTGTATCAAAACATGCGACGTATCTAACGTACGTTCAAATAAAAATATATGCACAGAGATTATTAACAAAACCTGCAAAAAATCAAAGGTATGCCTTTAAATTTAAAGTCTCAAGAATTTTCAGATTTTGATATAAAAACTAATTTTCCAGTTAATGCTTGAAATTTTACAAAATTTGTTTATTTTTCCCTTTGATTCAATTAATTCCGGTATTGGACTTCAGTACAAATTTACTTTAAAATCCCCGAAACTTAAACAAAATTTAAGACTTGGTTAAATTAATATCTTGAAAATTCTTTAGATCTTTGTTAAAAAAAATCGTTTCGTTAAAGCAAAGACTTGCTTGGTCAGAACTTGAATGGGTGACCACTCTGCGGCTCGGTGTGTTCGGCCCCCTCGATACTGTAAAGGTATAAGAAGGTAAAAGGCAAAGAACTTTTTTCAAAATTTCAGGAAGTACTAAACTTCAGCAGATGAAACTTTTAAACCACGACTTAAAACGCATGCTTTTAGATTTTGAATTTTGTTCAAAGTTTTGTAAAAAAACTGTTTTTCGACATGTTTTTCCCATTCCTCGGCATATAAAACTGTCAAATCCTTCAATCAATTAATTTAATAATGTCAAAACTTGCCTTTAGATTTTGAAAATTTTCAATTTTTCACATAAAACGCTGAGTTATTAATAGCTATTTATGCAACGAGTTGCAAAATGATGGACTTTTTATCACCAGGCGTGAAATTGTTCGTCGAGGCGAAGCCTGTTTAAATTCCCTGTAATAAATTCAAGGCATTTACCCTTTGGAGCTCGCTTTAGAGAATTTTTAAAAATTTGTTAAAAAGCTAAGAAACAAATTTTTCCAATTCCTCAAGCTTCCCTCTGAAATCCCTGAAACCTACACAAAGGTAAAGACTTGGCTTTAAATTTATTTAAAAATGTTACAAAACGGAAAATGTCTTAAAATTCTTTTGCAAAATTTCAGGCATTTTTCTTCTAATTGAATTACACAATTAAACGTCAGTAGATGAAACTTTCAAATGCATCAAACTTAAAATAAAATTAAAACGACTTGGTCTTGCTTATTTTTAAAGCATTGTTGATAGGTATCAGGACCTACAGTAGGTCCTGTAGGTATTCAACGTTTGAAACTTTCAAATCCCCGAAACCTAGAATAAATTCAAGGATTACCTTGGTTTTTAAAAATTATAAAAAGAGTAAATATTTGTAACCTATTTTTTTAAAAGTATTTTCCAAAATTTTCAATTCCTTATGCAAAATTTCAGACGGTTTCTTTCTGACCGAATTGTGCTATTAAACTTCAGCATTTGAAACTTTCGAGTCTATAAACCTTAAAATAAATTTAATAAAATTAGATTTTGAAATTTTTCAGTTTTTCAAAAAACAAGTGAAAACTTATATTCGACTTTTTTAAATTATTTTTCAGAATTCCAGGGAGTTGCTACCTGGTTGAATTACGTTATTTAACTATTATTATGGCTTTAAAATTACTGAAACCTACAAAAAATCAAAAATATGACTTTAAATTTTGAAGAATTTTCAAAATGTTAAAAAATTTTTAATAAGTTCCTCTCTGATTGAATTATGATATTAAACTTCAGCACATGGTACCTTAAAATTTCCGAAATCTACACTAAAATTAAGCCTTATATTTTGAAAAAAATTTAGAACCGAAAATCCGTAATTTATTTCTTAAAATTATTTATGTCAGGAAGTATTAAACTTCATTCAGCACATGAAACTTTAAAATCTCTCAAATTTAATAAAATTTGCCCTTAAATTTTAGAAATTTTCAGTTTTCCAAAAAGAAAGCGTAAAAGTTATTAAAAATATTTTTCAATATTTTAAAGAGTTGCCACCTAACCGATTTACGTTATTAAGCTATTATTATGGCTCTTGAAAATTCCTGAAATCTACAAAATATCAAAAATATGCCTTTAAACGCTGTAAACTTTCAAAATTTTGATTTCCCTTTGGTTGAACTACGTTGTGACAATCTCTCAAACTTAAAATTAATTTAATTAGATTTGCCCTTAGATTTTGACAATTTTCAGTTTTTCAAACGACAGGAAGCTGAAAAGTTATGCCAAAACGCCAAAACCAAACCTAATCTAAAAAATTATAAACTGATTTCGTAAATTTAGCAGCTGAAATTCACAATACTTTTATTGTTTATACTCAAGCCTGGTATTTTTTTAATTGAACGCATGATATGTTGGCTTAAATTTGCCAAAAGGGTAAAGTTTAGCCTTTTCAAAGATGCATCGTACTGGGAACAATTCCAAAGTCGTCCCACGAGAACTTTAGCATATTTCTTGTTTTCTTTCTTATTCTCTAGATAAACGAGCAATTTTTTCCTAGATTAAACTATTTTATAGGTCAGCCATTTTACTGAATTTGCCCTTTTTTGTTTCTTGCCAAATTCTAAAGGATTTTCCAAATTTTCTTTGTTTATTTATAAAATTACCGGATTAAGTAAGACAAAAAAATACATAAATCAAGTGTTGAAGCTCGCCCAAGCGTAACAAATCACTAAACAAAGTCAGCCGGTGTTGATTGTAGGATATTTCCATCGCACTCGTGTATAAATCGACACGTGAGTCAGATTCGTCTGTAGTGCGGGTTGCTAACAAACCGTAGTCGATGATCCTGGTTGCGACGTCATCGCTTCCGGGTACGTCACATGGGTCAATAAACTGCCTTGAAAGGTCGCGAGTTCGTCTGTAGTTATGCTATCCACTATCGTGTGGCGCTTGCATGTGGCGGCCATGCTTCGTTGGAACTGTTTTGACTTGACTGCCTTCGAACGGGGCATGCAAAACCCGTTCACCCGGCTCTCCTACGGATTTATACAGTTTTTAGCAACAGATGGAGCATATCGTTTATGCAAAAAATATGCAACTACTTCTTGCGCAAAAATAACCCCGGTGAAATGTCTGAAACATTTGTTTTACTACGTCTTTAAAGATTTTTGTATGATTATGTTGTTTGTGCTTTAAATAGATTAAATTGAACGAACCGCCTTGTATGCTCCGATTGTGGAAGGGGGTGGGGGTGCGATTGTACGTTGTAGCGATTATATGTTATACCCTTATAATTTGTTCAGTTCTGCTGTAAACAATTTTAAAAAAATCCAAAAAGTGTTAACCCAAAACTGAAATTCCTTAACGAGTTACACAACGTAAAATTCCCCACTTGCCGTAATTTTTATTTATATATTCAAACCTGATTCTTGTTCGTCATTAATATTCAAAACGTCCACTTCAGTTTATAAGTACAGTTTACAGTAATTAGAAAACGATGTTAAAATAACGAACAACTGTGTAACATTTAACTTTTAATAAAGTAAACAGTCTCGTTTTGCATCATTTGTGCATACATATATGTTTTTTTCGTATAAAAATTCTCATAAACCATGTACGAAGGTCGCGTTGCTCTTTTCGTATGAGAATGTGATGTTGAAAGGACCAATGAAATTTTGACAAAAGTGTAATAAATTAGTTGACACGAGATCAAATGTTAATCAGTTGATGTGTGAAAGTAATACCGATTTTGTTTTTAATTTTTACCTTCCTTTTGGGACTTTGTTTTTAAATTGGCATTTGAATAGCAAACTTTAATTTTTAAAAGCTGGGAGATTGTCTTTTTTCAGAAGCTCTAGTTTCAAAGATCACAACTTCAAATAACAGGATACTTCTTGAAATTCAAAAATACTTGAAACTGTTCTGAAACTTGAAGAATTTGTAAAAGATTTTAGTGAATCCAAAAACAAATGAATAAATGAATATAAATTTCGAGAAACTTTCAAGAACCCCAAACAAATGTATTTTTTATATGAGAGACTTTAAAGTTGTGTAAGCCGAAGCTTAATAAATTCAGTCAGATGAAAATCTGCATTTCGAAAAATAAATTAGGAAACAAATGAAGATTTGCGGTTGTTTAACAAAATTCTAAAAAATGTAAAGCCAAATCTTTAATTTTGTGTAAGTTTTCGTGAGTTAATGTACCTTGTGCTGACGTATAATAATGTAATGTAATCAGAAGGAAATTTACTAAAATTTTGGAAAATTAACTGAAGTTTGAAAATGCATATTTTTGATTTATTGTAGCTTCCAGAAATTTTAACGAACCATAATAATGATTTAATAACGTAATAATTCTGTCTGGTGGAAACTCTCAAATTTTTAAAAATAATTGTAAGAAAATTAATAACGACATTCCAGTTTTCTTTTTGAAAAACTGAAAATTTTCCGTATCTAAGGGCAAATATTATTAAATTTTTGCAACTTTGAGGATTTTTAAGTTTCATGACTGAAATATAATATCATAATTTAATCAGAATGAAACTGCCTGAAATTTTGAAAAAAGAATTAAAAAATTAAGTTAAAAACTGTCAATGTTTTTTTCAAAAATTCGAACAAAAATTAAAAGTTACTAATTTGCTGTAAGTTGTTGGAGTTTTAAAGTTTCCTGTGTTGAAGCATACTACTGTCTAAAATTTTAAGAAACAAGTCGAAGACTTTCGGTTTTTCTACAACTCCTAAAAAAATTCTAAAGTCTAATATCGTAATAAAATCAGAGCGAAATTTATTAATACATATTTTGAAAAATTTCAAAAAATAATTTTTAGTTTTTTTAATAAAGTTTAAATGTCTTTGACTTCTTCGAGCATATTTTAAACAGGCATACTAATAGTTTAATAACGTAATTAAGTTACATAGATGGGAAACTTCTGAAATTTTGAACAATAATTTTAAGAAATAAATTGCAGATTCTCAGTTTTTCAACAAAGTCCTAAAACATCTTCAAAATGTGAAGAAAGCCAAGTGTTTTAAGTTTGAATAGGTTTTGGTTTGCACCGAAGTCTAATATCGTAATAAAATCAGAGGAAAACTTATTAAAAGATTGAAAATGTTCAAAAAATAATATTAAAATTTTGAAAATTCTTCAAAGTTCAAAGTCAAGTATTTGATTTATTATAGGTTCAGGGATTTTAAAGAGCCATAATAATAGTTCAATAACGTAATTCAGATAGGTGGAGACACTCTGGACTTTTGGAAAATAATAATAAATAAAAAATAGATCATACTTTTCACCTTTTTTTTGAAAATACTGAAAATTTTCAAAATTTTAAAATAAATATTATTAGGTTTATGGATTTGAAAGTTGCAAATGCTGAAATTTAAAAGCGCAATTAAATCGGAAAGAAACTACCTAAAATTTTGAAAAAGGAATTAAAAAAATAAATTGAAAATCTTGAACGTTTTTTTTACAAAATTTTGACAAAATACTCTGCCTGGAATTTTTGAAAAAAGAAATTGAAACCCTTCGTTTTTATTTTAGATGTTTCAAAGATTCATGTCCTAAAGTTTAATACTTCCGGAGATTTTGGAAAATAATTTTCAAAAAATAGATTACAAATTTTCATTTCTTTTGATCATTTTCAAAAACCGAAGTTCTGGAAGTCATTCTAGGTTTCGAGATTTGAGTTGCAACCGTTGAAGTTGAATAACGTATAATGACAATCGAATGAAGCTATTCTAAAAAATAATTTTAAGAAAGTAGATCACAACCTGTGACCTTTTTTTTTGTAAGGTCAAAAATTGCCAAAATGTAAGCAAGGGAAAATCTTCTTAAATTTGTGTTTAGTTTGAGGAATTTTAAAGTTTCATCTGCTGATGTTTAATTGTGTAATTCAGTGGGAAGAATTCTGTCTGAAATTTTAAAAAAGGATATTGAGAAAATAAGTTAAAAATCTTTTTTAACAAAATTTAAAATCTAAAAGCAAATTTCTGATTTGTTTTAAGTTGTAGAGAGCTTTTCAGTTTTTTACTAGACTTCTAAAACATTTCCAAAATATAAAACCAAGTCTTAAATTTGATGTAGATTTTGGTAGTAGCATGTAGTTGAAGTCTAATAACGAATAATTAAATCAGAATGAAATAAGTATATTAAAATTTTGAAAATTCTTCAAAGTTTAAAGAAATTGATTCATCGAAGGTTTCCGGGAATTTAACAAGCCATAATAATATGTAGTTTACTAACGTAATTTGGTTAGGTAGAATTCTGCAAAGTAATTGTAATAGCTTGTCAGCTATTTTTTTAAACTACCTGAAAAAATGAAAAGGAAATAAAAAACAAGTTGAAAACCTTTTATGGTTTTTAAAAATTTTGGACGAAATTTAAAATCTAAAAGCAAGTCTCTGATATCTTTTAAACTTTTAAAGTGTAGGATTTTTTAAAGTTTCATCTGCTAGTTTAGTACTTTCTGAAATTCTGTCAAATAATTTTACATCAAATTACAGGTTTTCGGTTTTTTTACGAAGTTTTAAAACATTTTTAAAATATAAAACCAAGCCTTAAATTTATTTTCAGTTTCAGGGAACTTGGTTTTTTTAACAAAATTTTGAAAATTCTTCATAGCTTAAAAGCATTCCTTTGATTGATTGCAGGTTTCAGGGATTTTAAATAGGAATGAACACCAATAGTTTAATAACGTATTTCAGTTAGGTGGAAACTGAATAAGAATGTACATCATTCATTTCACTTTTTTTTTTGAAAACTAAAAATTTTCAAAATCCAAAGGCAAATCTAATTAAATTTGTTTCAAGTTTGAGGAATTTTAAAAATTCTTATGCTGAAGTTTGGCAGCTAAATTCGGTCGCAAGGAAACTGCCTGAAATGTTGGCAAATGAATTAAAAAAATCTTTTTTCTTTTCAAAATTTTGAGCGAAACTCAAAATTTAAAAGCAAATTCTGATTTATTTTAAGTTGTAGGCGATTTTAAAGTTTCATGTGCCGAAGCATAATAATTTTTTTAATTTTGGAAGATAATTTTAAGAAACAAATCGCAGATTTTCGATGTTTAGACAAAGTCCTAAAAAATTTCAAGATGTGAAAGCCAAGTCTTTAATTTGGAGTTGGTTTCAGGGATTTTAAAGTATTTGTACTGAAGTGCAAAGTAATAAAATTAGAGGAAATTTTCCAAAAAATTCTTCAAAGTTTAAATGCCTTTGATTTATTGCAGGTTTCAGGGATTCTAAACAGGCATAATAGTTTAATAACGTGATTGAATTAGGTGGAAACATTCTGATATTTTTGAAAAACAATTTTAAGAAAGTAGATCATATTTTTCTTTTTGAAAACTGAGAATTTTCAAAATCCAAAGGCAAATCTAATTAAATTAATTTAAGGAGGAATTTGAAGGTGTCACAACTAAAGCTTATTAGCTAAATTCCGTCAGAAGGAAACTGCCTGAAATGTTGAAAAATAATTTGAAAAATAAATTAAAACTTTCAATGTCTTTAACAAAATCCAAAATCTAAAAGCAAGACTGATTTGTTTTAAGTTGTAGGGGTTTTCAAGTTTCATGAGACAAAATTTAATACTTTATGAAATTTTCAAAAAAAGGGTTACAACTTTTTACTTCTTTTTATAATTTTCAAAGGCAATCCTTGAATTTATTCTAGGTTTCGGAGATTGGAAAGTTTCAAACGTTGAAGTTCAATAACGCTTTTAATGACAATCAAATGAAGCTATTCTGAATTTTGAAAAATAGATCATAACCTTTTAGTTTTTTTTTTTGAAGACCAGGGAAAATCTTATTAAATTTATTTTAGGTTTGAGAGATTTCTAAGTTTCATATAATTCGGTCAGAAGAAAGCTGTGTGAAATTTTGAAAAGTAATTTGAAAAAAATCCTTTTAATAAAACTTTGAACAAAATTCAAAATCTGATTTGTTTTAAACTGTAGGAGTGTAAGAAGTTTCTTGTGTTAAAATTTAATACTTTTTTTATACTTTAGACTTAGAGCATAATTTTATGAAACAAATTACAAATTTTCAGTTTTTTTAATAGACTTCTAAAAATTTCTAAAATGTAAAGCTAAGACTTAGATTTTATTAAATTTTAACGTACTATGCGCGGAAGTCCAATAAAGTAACTCGATCAGAAGGAATCCTATTAAAATTTTGAAAAACTCTTTAATTTATTTTAGGTTTCAGGGATTTTAGCGAGTCAAAATAATAGTTTAATAATTGTCTTCAATCAGGTAGAAACTCCCTAGAATGTCAGAAAAAAAAAATAAATAAATCATGACTTTTCAGCTTTGAAAAACTGGGAGTTTAAGGGATTTGAAGGTTTCAAATACTGAGGTTTAGCAGGGCAATTCAGTCAAACGTTTGAAGTTGAAAATCTTCAATTAAAAATTTTAAACAAAATTTAAAATCTAAGACAAGTGTCTGTTTTGTTTTAGTTGTAGGGGTTTTAAAATTCCATGTGTTGAAGTTTAATCCTTCTTGAAATTTTGGAAATGAATTTTAAGGAACAAGTTGCAGATTTTCGATTTTTCAACAAAGTCCCAAAAAAATTTTTAAAATGTGAGCCAAGTCTTTAATTTTGAATACGTTTTAAGGTTTTTTAAAGTACATTTGTACTAAAGTCTAATATCGAACTAAAATCAGAGGAATTATTGGAAATTTTCAAAAAAGAATTGGAAATTTTGAAAGTTTAAAGTCAGATCTTTGATTTATTGTGGGTTTTAGGGATTTTAAAGAGCCATAATAATAGTTCAATAATGTAATTCAGTTAAGTGGAAACTCTCTGGACTTTTGGAAAATTATTTTAAAAAAGTAGATCATACTTTTCAGCTTTTTTTTTGAAAAACTGAAAATTTTCAAAATCTAAGGGCAAATCTTATGAAATTTATTTTAAGGTTTATGGATTTGAAAGTTGCAAATGCTGAAGTTCACTCGGGAAGAAATTGCCTGAAATTGGAATTGAAAAAATAAATTAAAAATCTTGTCTTTTTTACAAAATTTTGTCTGGAATTTTTGAAAAATAATTAGAAAAAAGAAATCAAAAACCTTCGTTTTTTAAAGATTCTAAAAGCAAGCCTCCGATTTAATTTTTATGTGTTTGAAAGGACGAAAGGTTCATGTGCTGAACTTTAATACTTTCTGAAATTTTGGAACATAATTTTCAAGTCTTAAATGTTGTGTAGATTTCGGAAATTTTAAAGGGTGCTGAATGAAGTCTAATAATTAACTCGATCAGAGGGAAACTTAGTAACATTTTTAAATTTCAAAACATTTTTAGTTTTTCTAACAAAATTTTTACAACTCTTCAAAGTTTAAAGGCAGATCTTTGATTTATTGTAGGTTTAAGGCATTTTAAAGAGCCATAATAATAGTTAAGAGGTTAAGACACGTAATTCAGGTAGGCGGAAACTCTCTGGAATTTTGAAAAATAATTTTAAGAAAGTAGATCAAAAGTTTTTTAACAAAAATTTGAAGAGAATTCAAACTCTAAAAGCAAGTTTCTTATTTGTTTTAAGTTGTAGGAGTTTAAGAAGTTTCATATGCTGAAGTTTAATACTTTCTCCAATTTTGGAATATAATTTTAAGAAAGAAATTACAGATTCTAAAATGTAAAGCCCAGTCTTTTAATTTCAGCGATTTTAAAGTAGATTTGTGCTGAAGTCTAATAACGTACTAGTCCAATCAAGGAAAACTTATCAAAATTTTGAATTAAATAAATGGAAAATGTTTAATGTTTTAACAAAACTTTGAAAATCCTTGAACATTTAAAGTCATATTTTGATATTTTGTAGGTTTCGGGAAATTTACAGAGCCATAATACTTAATAGCTTAATAACGTAAATCGGTTAGGTGGAAATTCTCTAGAATGCTGAAAAATAAAGATTACGATTTCTTTTTGGAAAACTGAAAATGTTTAAAATCCAAGGACAAACCTTTTTAAAATTTTTATTGTTTGAAGGATATTAAAGTTTCAAGTTTCATGTGTTGAAGTTTAATACTTTCTAAAATTTTGAGAAAATATTTTAAAGAAACAAATTGCAGATTTCTGGGTTTTTAACGAAGTGCTAAATTTTTTTCAAAATGTAAAGCTTAACTTTTATTCAGATTTCGAGAATTTTAAGGTACCATGTGCTGAAGGTTAATATCGTCATTTAATCACAGGGAAACTTATTAAAAATTGTTTAAAGTTTGAAAATTCTGAAAAGTTTAAAGGCATATCTTTAATTTATTATAGGTTTCAGGCCATAATAATACTTCAATAACGTAATTCGCTCTTTGGAATTTTGCAAAATAGCTTTAATAACTTTTCAGCTATTTTTTGAAAACTGAAAGTTTTCAGAATTTATTTATGTTTTAGGGTTTCGAAGTTTCATACAGCATAATTCCGTCAAAAGGAAAAACAGCCTGATAATTTAAAAAACTAATTAAAAAATAAATCGAAAACCTTCAACAATGTTTTTTTTTTTACAAATTGTAGGGTTTTAAAGTTTCATGTTCTGAAGTTTAATGCTTTCTAAAATTTTGGAAAATAATTTTAAAAAAATAAGTTACAAATTATTATTTATTTCTTTTGGTAATTTTCAACCAAATGCAATTCTCGAATTTATTTTTGGTTTCAGGGGGTTTCTTTTTAGTTTTCTTTCTCTCTTTTTTATTCCTTTCTGCAAAATATTAATGTTTAATTAATTACATTTAGTAACGCTCTTATGGAAACATTTTTAAAATATAAATCGAAAATTCTCAGTTTTTAACAGTGTTTTAGCAATATCTTGATGATCTACAAAAATCAATCGAATAAATTTGTGGTTTAAATTTTCCAAAATTAAAATTAATAACCAAATTGTGCAGAATCAAAAATTATCTTTCCACTTTCCAAATTTGGTTTTACTGTTGCAAGAATATTATTTAGTTATCTTTAAAACTCATTCAAATTAATAATCAAATCAGCAGCTGATACAAAAACAATTTGTATTTGTCGAAAATTAACAATTAGAAACTGGCCAATTAAAACATGCTGCCAGTTACATTTTCTACGCAAATAACTCTCATTTTCCACCACCGAACTTAGTAACAACTATAAAAGTTATGACAAATCGCCTACCTTTTATGGCAGACACCGCTTTGCTGATATTGTGTAATAGGTTTAAATAAATAACCTTGATTAATTGAATAACTTTCTTGTTAATTTGTATATAAGTTACTAGAAAATATTTTGTTTATTTATTTAATTTTTGATTTATTATTTATCTACAGGATTTTCTATTTTATTTAATTATTTGTTGATGTTTGATCGATGGCTTGTTTAAGTTTTTTTTATGTTTGAATACATTTACATGTAAATCGCTCCGTGTTTAGCAAACTGAAAATTAAAAATGTTAGGTGCACAGGTGTTGCTTTTAATTATTTGTTTGTATCTGAATTTATTTTCCAGTTACGCAATTCATTTTTAAAAGTTGATTGAAACCTGTATAATTACAATAATTGCCAGGAAAAATTTACCAACTGCGCCTACTTCGACCTATCTAACAACTCTGACTTGAATTAAAAATTTAATAAAATAATAGATATCAAATTTAACAATCGATTACCGGATTTCCAAATGTCTAAAACTGAAGAAACAAGAAATGCAACGTAGCCGTAGCTCTTGCAGCAAGCACGATTTGCATAAAAGAAAATTTCGTAGTAAAAGTGTTAAGTAACAATTACTGCCTCAAAAAAAAAGTTGCATAAACAATGAGCGCCGTACAGAGCAACGAACTATTATAGGGTAATAACAGTTTTTTTGTCTATTGAATAAAGTGATAGATTGGCATGTGGTTGCCAAAAAAAGCGAACAATGTTACAAGTATCATCCGCCAGAAGCTAATAACATGTTTTCTTTTTCAGGTAAGCGAATAATGTTCGAGTGCAGAACCGTTTAACCGTTAAATTGCGAAATTTTGAACTCAAACGACACAGAAAGGTAAAGTAATTTTATGCCATTTTTCTTTGATTTTCCATATTTTTGCAATACTTGCGAAATGTTACTTTTATTTTGATGTGTTTCTGGTTAAGAAGGCTAAATTCCATAGATTTTGGAATTGTTTTTGGTGACAGAAAGGCTTAGGTGATTTAGAAATTTCCGTGTTTAAGAAAGTAATGCTGTCAAGGTGTCAAGTAAGTTAATAAATTTGTGCGTCGACAATAAACTTATTCTTTGAAGGAAGTTTGAAACTTTGAATGCGAATGCACAAACCCTGCGATCAATAAACTATGCCATCAAGTAGACCAGGCTTTCCAAAACATAAGCCAGTGTGAATTCTCCAGCATTGCTGAACGCAACCATTAATAACATTTGAGGTTAAGTTAACCAGTTTCCAGAAGTTGGTGGTTTAATTTTTACATTTCGCATCGAAGTTTGGTGTTTAAAAAGTTCTCCATTTTGTATTCGCGCCATTTAATCACTAAACTTGAACCAACTGCAATGTAGAATCGGGCGACAACCTCAAAATGTCATTCTGGTTGCATTCAGCGATTCGAGAGACCCAATCGAACTAACATGGCCGACTAGAGGTGAAATTTTGTTGAATAAATTATAGCGAGATGTTTTCAGCGCATAAATTGGTGCAGTTAATTTGATCAAGCAATACTTAAAATATCAAATCTCTGCAAACATTAATGTTTTTTTGTACTACGTAATTATCATAAACCTGTTGATAACGTTTGCTTAAAATTCCCCATTAACTTAATTGATTGACTTTCTACTATATAAATATGACTCACTGATTGCATAAAGAAATAAAAGTTCTTCACGTGATACGAACTGAGATCATATTTCTTCTTCGACTTTTATTGAGTGTAAGTCCAGGTAATTAAATTAAATCTGCTGATTTTTCCAACATTTTGAATTTTATGTATTTAAATTGAAAACCGCCTTCGTGTCAAATAAAAATGATTTTAATTTACTTATAAAAAGGTGGCTTGAGTAACGAACTCGCAATTCTTAAGTGAAGTGGTTAAAACGTTTTGAATTTAGCCCAAATTTTAAATTAGTTTAGCCCACTCCTGCAGTTTTAAGATTAGATTAAATGAAATCAGTGTCTTTTACAAAATCTCAAATTTTACTTTCTGAGATACAAATCTACAATCATTGATTTTTCTTCTTTTTTAAGCTTTTGGCTATTATTTGGTTCCGAAAACTCATTGATTTTTGAGACCAAAAAAATGTATTGAAGCAGCCATGGTCTGTCAAAATAAAAAAAATGGGGCTTCGAAAATGACTAACAAAAAGATGCACTTACAAAATACACACACACACAATACTTTATTACAAATTAACTGTATGTACAGTAGGTTGTATACTACTACCGTTCTATAATTAGGTGTTAAGTGGGCAAAATAATCCTACGCAACACCGACTGTTAAAATAAGAAAACAATACTCCACCAATTACAATTAACGATTTCATTCTTTACTTTCTTAATTAAACTTTGAAAAGCGATATCAGTCTGAAATTTAATTTCGAATTCTGCGATTTAAATGAAAATTTTTCAGAAACTTCGAAAATATTCTGAATTGTTATAAAAATCCTTCGAAAGATGGCTTGCTTTGCGCGTGGATGACACAAGTTCAAATCTCGACAGAGAAATGCGAATGTGGTTAGTTAGGTTCAGTTTTGCCAAATAACTAAGCACTCAGTGCCACTAACTAAGAAAAAGAAATCCTTGAAGTCTTTTACTGGCATTACTGGATAAATGCAAGAAAATTCGAACGAAAATTAATTACAGTTGTTTGCCTTTGCTTCGATTTTTCGAAAATTGTTCGTTTAAAATCTTGGGCTACATAAAACAAAAACTATCTCTGAAAATCTTTAATTAAATTCAGAAAAATACAAAACAATTTTGTTAAGATTCGAACGAAATCGAAAAATTGTTTGTTTCTTCGGCCATCTAAAGCAAAAGACGATAGCTAACTCCTGATTTTTTTTATTAAATTTAGAAAAAAACAAAAATTTTTCGAAAAATTCGATCGAAAATAAATTATTTTTTTGTTTGTATTTCCTTCAATTGTTCGAAAATTGATTTCTGTGGCCTCAAATTATGTTCTCTTTGCCCAGTTAAAATAAACAGACAAGTTTAAAATTAAATTTGTAAAAATACAAAACGGAAAAATTCGAACGAAAGTACATTATAACATTACAATTGTTTGCTTTTGTTTTGCTTTTGTTTCAAAAATTGTCTGTCTAAAGTCTGAACTAACATTTTCTTCGAATATGAAAAATATAAGGCAACAGCAATTTCTGAAAATTTTTAATTAAATTTAGGAAAATACAAACAATTCGAACAGAAATAAATTACAGTCTGTCTTGGCCTCGATTTTTGGAAAATTGTTTGTTTAAAACCTACAACTACATGTTTTTGGACTAATTAAAACAAAAGACAATCGGCAATCTTTGAAAATTTTTTATTAAATTTAGTAGAAAAATGCAAAATAATTTGGATAAGATTCGAACGAAAATAAATCAGAGTTTAACTCAGATTTGCTTTTTTGAAAAAATTGCCTTAAGTCTGGAACTGTATTTTATTCCGCCATTCAAAATAAAAGACGATCGGTAACCCCTGAAATTTTTTAATTAAATTTAGGAATAACCAAAAACATTTTCGCAAAATTCGAACGAAAACAAATTACCAGTATTTTTTCATAGCTTCGAGTTTTCGTAAAGTGTTTGTTTAAAATCTGAAATTATTCATTTTCATGAACTACTTAAAACAAAAGACAATCGAAAATTTTTGAAAATGAAATTTTGTAATTTAGAAAGATACAAAACAATTTTGATAGCATTCGAACGAAAATAATTCAGAGTATAACTCTGCTTTGCTTTTTTTAAAAAAATGTTTTCGAATTAAGTTTGAAATTGCATTTTCTTCCGCTATTTAAAACAAAATACGATCGCTACCCATGAAATTTTTTTATTCAATTTAGAAAAAACCAAAAACCTTTTTCAAAAATTTGAACGACAATAAATTGCAGTTGTTTTCTTTGCTTTTTGATTTTTCGAAAATTATTTGCTTAAAGCCTGCGACTATCCTTGGGCTATTTAAAACAAAAGACAATCGACAATCTCTGAAAATCTTTAATTAAATTTAGTAGAAAAATGCAAAATAATTTTTATAAGATTCGAACGAAAATAAATCGGAGTTTAACTCTGTTTTGATTTTTTGGAAAAATCGTTCATCTTAAGTCTGAAACTGTATTTTCTTCCGCCATTTAAAACAAAAGACGATCACTAATTCCTGAAATTAGTTAGTTAAATTTAGGAATAACCAAAAACCGTTTCGAAAAATTCGAACGCAAATAAATTACAATTATTTTTCATTGTTTCTAGTTTTTGTAAAGTGTTTGTTTAAAATCTGAAATTATATTTTCTTGAACTACTTAAAACGAAAGACAAAATGAAAATCTTTAATCAAATTTTGAAATTTAGAAAAATCAAAACAATTTCGATCGAAAATAAATTATAATCGTGTAACTGGTTAACTTTGTTTTTCGAAAAATGGTTGGCTTAAGTCTGATTATTTTTTCTTCGGCCGTTTGAAACAAAGCACGATCACTAACACTTGACATCTTTTTTTTTTTTTAATTAAATTTAGGAAAAACCGAAAACCTTTTCGAAAAATTTGAAGGATAATAAATTATAGTTTGTCTTTGCTTCGATTTTTCGAAAATTGATTTCTGTTGCCTCAAATTATATTCTCTTTTGAAAAATGCAAAATTAAATTACAGTTGTTTAACTTTGTTTTGCTTTTTTCGCAAAATTATTTGTCTTAAGTCTGAAATTATATTTTCTTCGGCCATTTAAAACAAAAGACGACCGCTAACGGCGCTAACCTCTGTAATTTTTATATTAAATTTAGAAAAAATCAAAAACCTTTTCGAAAAATTCGAACGATAAGAAATTATAGTTTGTCTTTGCTTCGATTTTCCGATAATTAATTTATGTGGTCTCAAATTATGTCCTCTTTGCCTATTTAAAACAATTGACAGTCGATGACCTCTGGAAACTTTTATTTAAATTCATAAAAATATAAAAAAGATTGGAAAAATTCGATCGAACGAAAATACACTACAGTTGTTGGTCTGAAATAACATTTTTTTCGACTATCAGAAACAAAAGACAATAGCAATTTCTGAACGTTTTCAATTAAATTTGAGAAAATACATTTTCATAAAAATTCGAACGGAAATAAATACAGTTGTGTTCCTTTGCTGTGATTTTTCGAAGATTGTTTAAAGCCTGCAAATATATTTTCTTGGACTATTTAAAACAAAAACCGCTCTCTGAAAAATCTCTTAATTACACTTAGAAAAATGCAAAACAATTTTGATAACATCCGAAGGAAAATAAATTACAACTTTGTTTTTGCTTTGATTTTTTCGAAAAACTGTTTATCTTAGGTCTAAAATTATATTTTCTTCGGCAATTTGAAACAAAAGGCGATCGCTAACCGCCGAAATTTTTTAATTAAATTTAGAAAAAACCAAAAACCTTTTCGGAAAATTCGAACGATAATAAATTATAGCTTGTCTTTTGATTTTTTGATAATTGATTTCAGTAGTTTCAATTATCTTTGCCTATTTAAAACAAACGACAATCGATGACCTGTGGAAATTTTTATTTAAATTCATAAAAATGCAAAAACAAATACGGAAAAATTCGAACGAAAATTATTGCCTTTGTTTTGCCTTTTTCAAAAATTGTTTGTCTAAATTACAGTCGTTCATCGTTGCCTCGATTTCTTGGATATAGTTGTTTAAACCCTGCAACTATTTGTCTTGGACTATTTAAAATATGTAAAAGACAATCGGCACTCTGAAGAATCTTAAATTAAATTTTGAAAAATGTAAAACAATTTTGATAACTTTGGAAAGAACATAAATTACAGTTGTTTACCTTTGTTTTGCTTTTTTTGGATAATTGTTTGTCTTCAGTCTAAAATTATAAATTATATTTTGTTCCGGCATTTCAAACAAAAGACAATCGCTAACATCTGTAATTTTTTTTTATTAAATTTAAAAATTCGATCCATTGGTTTCTGTGGCCTCAAATTATGTTATCCTTGCCTATTTAAAACAAATGCCTGTCGATAACATATGGAAAATTTTAATTAAATTTAGAACATACAAAAAAATTCGAACGAAAAAGTCTAAAATAATAATTTTAAATTGGTCAAATGGATAAATGCAACAAAATTCGAAAGAAGATAAATTACAGTTGTTTTCCTTTGCTTTGATTTTTCGAAAATTGTTTGTCTAAAGCCGGAAACTATATTTTCTTCAGATATTTAAAACAAAAGACAATCGACAATTTCTGAACATGTTTTACTAAACCTAAAAAAATTAAACTTTGCTTTAATTTTTCGAAAATTGTTTGCCTAAAGCCGGAAATACTTTATGAAAATAGTTAATTAATTTTTGAAAAATACAAAAAAGTATGATGAAATGCTTTTGTTTTCGAACTGTCAGTCCAGAGTAAATAATTAATTCTAATGTGTTTTTCGAGAATTATTTCACAAATGTTCTTTGTTTTTTGTAAAATCTTTTTATTTGGGAAAAATGCAAACTCCAAATTAAAAAAAAAAAAGTTTAAGTCCCAAAGCTTTCTGGCGGGTTAAAAATTAGTTTTAGAACTTGGAAGTCCGTTGGTTTAAAAATTAATATTTTTGTTTGTTTAGAAAACTGACTTTGAAGCTCGCTTTAAACCGAACACATTTATAATAAATTGCAGTAAAAATTCACAGAGTTTTGATCAGTTTTGCTTTAATTTTTTGACAATTCTCTATTTAAAGCCGGAAATTATGTTTTCTTGGGCTATTTAAAACGAAAGATAATGGACAAACTCTAAAAATGTTTGTGAAATTTCAACAAACAAAACAAAATAAGAAATTCCAGCAAAAACGACTGTTTTTCTTGGCTTCAATTTTTCGAAAATCGATTAAAGTATGAAATTAGCTTTTTCTTCGATTATTTAGAACTGTGATTTTAATTAATTTCTAAAAACTTCGAAAATATTACAAATTTTATAAAAGTCTCTCGAAGAGGACTTGCTTGGTGGCGCAAGAACTCGATTTGGGCATGAATGATATAGGTTCGAATCTAGTCGGGGCGTGAAACTTTTTTGAAACATGAATCTTGCCATTTAAATTTAAGTTATATTAGATTAAGTTTGATCCAATAACCAAGCCATTAACTAAGGAAAAAAAGATCCTTCGAGAATTTTACTGGAAATACTGCAAAAAATAATTAATTAACGAAAACGCCCAGCAACCGAATATTCCAAAGAATGCAAGCACCATGTCAAAACGAATGCAATTTCTGCAACATTCATAAATCTGTTTATAAAAGAATAATGCATAAATTAAACAGGGCCTAATGTATTTTTCGCCAGTGCTATATATTAAACATACATTAGCGCTAATTTATCGCGTTAACATATTTAAATTCTCAGGATTCTATTCGCGTGCATCAACGTCCCACGCGTTATTTTTAGCCCTGGATGCACTTTTTTCTTTTCGGTGCGAAGACGAAATGTGTTCTTTCATGCTTTTGTACCTCATTTTTCTTGGCTCGGAACGTGTTCGATACTTTCACGCTTTTTATGCACGGCTTGATCTTGGATAAGAAGATATTTATTATTTATTACTTAAATTTCTTTATCCCGGGCTGTATTTGCAACATTTTCGTTGACCTCTTTTTGGTCGATGGAAACAGTAAAAGGTGTGATGGGAAACTAACAATTTCATGCATTTGTGCAAGTACACAGCAGAAAACGTAAACATCTAATAACGAATTAATCCGATTCAAACGAATGAACCGGCCGATTATCACGTTACTAATTAAAACCGATTCTAAATAATTTATAAAGCGAATGTGCAATTTCGTAATTCATTGAAGAATAATTTGCAGGTGCGAGCAATTCATGAAAAGCACGTGCGAAATTATCGCAATCGCGTGGATAAAATAAATAAAACAATTTTTAATCCCTTTAGATCTGTCTCGGATAAGTACGAAAGTGGTTTATTTACATGTAAGTCCGAAACGGTTACGGTTTTACTAGCTTTCCGTATATAAAAGGCCCCATAAAACAAGCGGAGAAATTCAAATTTTGCGTGACTATTTTTAACTAACGTTGCCCGCGTGTTATTTAAGCTTAATTAATTGAAGTTTGGCGAACGAAACTGCAGTTAAGAAAACGCCATGAAGGGATATAATCTAAAAATAAAAATGGGGGTTTTTAGTCTTCCTAAAGTTTGCAAAATCGACTGTTTTTCTTCACACGTTTCTGAAGGTCATTCAGATATCCTTTTGACGGCCCTGGTGGTTTTTGGTTCTTCCTCAGGGATTTATTGTTAAAACAGTTGCTGCTAAATGTTAATTTTGAATTCTAACTCGAGATATTATTTACAAATGCCTTTTTATCTTAAAATTCGATGACCTGTTACAACTAAATCATAAATTATTGGCACCATTTTCAAACTACCACCGATAAATAACAGATCAGCTTATTTTACTATCCTATCTGGTGCATTGTCCATGCAATTTACAACATATTGGTCTATTTTAAATAATTTATTACATTTTAGTATTGCAATTCCCGTATTACATTCGCCATAAACCTGCATTACTTTATATTGTTATTGTTATTTACTCTTTATATCTTAACAGTATCGTTGCCGAATTTTTGAAAGTATTGTTTTGTTGATTAATTGATCTAGGCATGTGGATAACAGGTATCTCAAGATTTTTACTTTTACGTAGAATAATGTTTACTAAATGGTTTTTTGTATCATTTTAGAGTAATTGGTCTGATCTATGTTTTGTTTCGCCGCTGTCTTGATTTAGCAATAAAAAACCTAAAAATCGTTATTTCTCCTAGGTCAACTATGGTTTCCATATCAAAAATACAACTTTGACCAATACTCGAAAATGAAACAGTTATCAAAAAAACATTTAGCCAACATATTTCTACGTAAAAAGTTGTTCAAAAAGTGTTTGAAGCATATTTTTTCCCGCAAATTAGATCATCGCCAGGGGTCGCCAAAGTGGTCGATATCGACCCCCAGGGGTCGATATAACATTGTTAAGGGTCGATAGAAAAATATAAGATATTTACCTCCATCCTGAATGACAACGCAATTAAGAGTGAATCGTGGGAACAGTAACAAGAATAGGACCTGTAAAATAGATGGAACGAGGCCATGAAAATAGTTACGGAGACCAATCAAGTAGGTCAAAATGACGTATTTACCAATAAACGGATGTCGGTGGTTCCCACCCGGCCGGGGCGGTTGGAGCGAGATTTCAACACGTGCGCGGTTGCTTATTTACTTATACTTACACGTATCCGATCCCAGACAAATGGTCCGTCAAGTTTTCTTAGATGTGGTGTTCTTTCGAGAAGGAGGTAATATAGTGTGAGAAAGCCAGAGTTTCTTGCAGTTGTTACGGCGTTGTGCAGTTTTCTTCTTAAGCTGTTGAAGTTTATCAGCGTTTTTTCGTTGCCGTTGCCATCTGCTTCGTGCTCTACATTTTTCACTTACCAGCTCGCGTATATGGAGAGGAATGTTTTCTATTTGCTTTTCTTCTCTTGTTGAATTGGGTGTCCAATGCCAGGCTGCTTCTTGTATTAACGTTGTAAAGTACTGCCATCCAATTCTTCGGTTTGTTTTATTCTTATATTCAAGGTTATGTGTTCTTCTATGTATGGACGAAAGATGTCCCGTTTTTTTTTCTTTTGTGGTAAGTGTCAGAACAGATTGAAGTATGATTCGACGATCTCGTAATTAGATTCTATCTGAATGTAGTTTGCTGATATGCCGTTGAGTACAAGGAAATCTAATAAATCTGAAATTTTGTTGACGTCAGCTGGTCAATACGTCGGTTCGCCGGTAGTAAGGTATTCGCAGTTTTGTCTGGTTATAGCTTATAAAAGATCTTCCTTTTGTTGTTATGAGTCTTAACTCTGCAATCCGTATATTTAGCGTTCTAATCCCTTTCTACGAGACATTTGGATCCTTGTGACTAGAAAACCGTTAGGTACTCTTCAGTCGATAAAGCGTGTCTTGGAGGACAGTAAATTGCAAATATTATAAATGGTCGAGGGTCAACGTCAATTTGAACATTGGCGATTTGGATTTTGTCTGTCTGGTAGTGAATTAATTCGTGGCGAATAACTGTATTTCGAATTATAACTGAGTGAATTTCATAATATTGTGAGTTGGGGCTGTATTATAGCAATAGTTAAATAAAATACGTTAATTAAATAATGATGGTAGAGACTTTGACCCAACTCCATTACGTGGGGTTTACTTAGCAGTACGAGAGGTTTTAATTCAAAGTCAAGTTAAACTAACAATCATGTATTTCCTATACGTGCTTTTAGTTTACAAAACAATATAAATTAATGTTTCCAAGTCCCAGTTCGAAGTACATTGATGTAAATGATTACAAGTCCAGCTTCAAAGTGAACAAATTTAAATTACTCTAAGTTCTGATTATATTTTAACGTTATACAAAATTACGCTAAGTCTCAATCACATTTAAAACGACTAAGTGCATGAAATGAATTTAAACAATTTACACAAACACGGAATTACATTTAAACGACTAAGTCCATTGAATGAGTTTAACTAATTTAACACAAATATTTTACAAGTCCAGAATAGTAATTTAAGTTAACATAAAACAATCTTACATGTATTCACATCTTGAAGGGTGTCGATTTACCGCAGGTACTGCTTGGTTGATGGCTGTGTATAAACCCATACTGTAATGTGTTTCCGTTAAGCTTTTATACAGTAAATTGACCCCCTTCTTCCGATATTCCTTATCTTATCTAATGCGCGTGGCAAGTATCAGATTACATGAGTACGATGCACTACATACGTGACTAACTTGAATTTTTTAAGAGGTGGAACTTTGCCACGTGCCTTCGTCAGTGGAATGACCCGATCAAATGACGCCATATCAACACTCGTGTACTAGTTAACTGAACAACTTGAATGCAATTCAAGCTTTGGTTAATATTTTAATATTCGTCTTTGTTACAATATTATTAGCAACTATCTACAACAGCATGCTCATATTATCATACTACCCTCTAATGTGGACATTTGCACAGATTCGCTTACATTCGTAAGCCTTAAAAACCTGTCAACGAAGTGAGCTCATACCATCCGATAAGCTTATCGCCTATAACATCTAAATTGTTCGAAAAACTGTTAATGAAAAGAATCAGACAAGATGCAGACTTATCAACTATATTATTCCGGATTACCAATTTAGATTTAGAGAGCGTCACTCTACAATGCAACAAACACGTAGAGTTGTAAATAAGATCACATCGATGTCGTCTAAAGTGTGGCATACGTCTTTCCAGCTCCATATTATTTACTACCTCACCGAAAGATGCTTCCAAACGAACCACAATACGACATACTACAACTGCTATCCAGTGAAATCAGTGTGCCACAAGGAAGTGCTGAGTCCCCTGCTTTACTTAGTATATTCTGCAGACTTACACACAACAAACAGCACTACCATCGCAACTGTTGCGGACAACACAGCCCTGCTGGCAACACACAGCGATCCAGTTGTAGCATCACAACAACTCCAGCACCACCTAGATCACTTCAACTTGGTTAGACAAATGGAGAATCAAAATCCATCTAACAAAGTCAGTGCAAGTGATATTGACCACAAAACACGTAATTTGCCCACAAGTTGAAATCAACAACGGTCCAATACTTGTCCACCTCTCTCTTAATCATCAATCTTCTCGATTGGTTTGCTTAATCACTGTTTTGCAACTTTGTCTATCTTGGGCTAGCCTTCTTAGGTTTGTATATGTTTGGCAGTTCATGTCCTGAATTATCTGGTTTATGTATTGCAGTCTTGACCGTCCTGGAGCGTTTTTCCCTTCTATCATACCTTCCATAATTGTTTTAAATATATCTTCATGTCTTAGTATGTGCCCTATTAGTGCGCCTGTTCTTTCAATTATGTTCTTCCAGAAGGTTCCCTCTTCTTTGGCTCTTGCTAGTACTTCTTCATTGCTAATTCTGTCAACCCATCTAATTTTCTTGTCCATATCGAGACGAAATGTCTGGGCTTACACCTCGACCAAAAATTAACCTGGCAAAAACATACTTATTACAAAACGATACCAGTTAAACTTAAAACTGTGCCGGCCACTCAAACACGCCTCTGACTACTAATTCAGTAGTACCCCGTGCAGGGGGCACCCTGTATACAGTTGAAGTTGCTTATAGCGAACCACCGGATATAACGACCATTTCCCAAAGGTCTTGCCGAACTAAACGTAAGCTCCCTACATGCAGCAAATTCGCAGGTACAATATTTCACGAAATTATTTTTGTTTTTTTCCTTTATAGAAGGATAAATCATTTATAAAATTTTAGGTATTAATTGAAGTCGAAGCTGCGCATAAATGCTTCCAAAACCTTCGTTTTCTCCGAAATTTTGTTGCCCTTTCCAATGTTCTGATTTACTTCTGAAACTCAATTGCTCAATTGGTAAAATGCTGGCTCATAAAGCCAAAACCAGTGGTTCAAATGCCTGTGAACGTGCCATTTTGCCGTACACATACATTTCAAATACGTTTTCAAAACTAATCTTTAAAGTCCTAGCGTTTATTACAATCTTCGGATATAACGAACTCTTCCTACAAACCCCTTGCGGTTCGTTATAACAGACTCTTGTCGTATATCTAGTACGAACACAAATCATGTTTACAATTTTACTGAAAATCCATAATTTCCCCGTCAGATTTATAGCAGTAACACAGTAATTTTCGGTACGTAAATAATATCAAATTATCTGGATGTAAAATTGCGGCATGTTCGTAATATGCCAGAAGTAATTAATGCAGTTAAACATTTGCGAATTAGGATGTACGTAGGAAATGCACGTTAAAACGGACCTTTGCATCGTTGGGGTTTTCGAAATTGTTGTTTCGCATAATGTGTCGCATCGTCATATAAAACATATGTGCAGATATATCTTCCATTTAACAACACATGGTGCAATAGAGGCGTCGCATCGGGTAGACGTCTTCGCGAATATGGGTCACTAAGCTAAAATTAAATCACTTTTACCTGGGTTAACTACCTCCGCTAATTATAAATATTACTCTGACATGCGGGCTGCTGAAAACTGTCGCATTTACATTAACAAACGCCGTGGGCTGATTGCGTCTATTTATTTTATCTTTGAATAATGTTTCGCTCCGCGATACATAACTTCATTTATATTAATCGTGATTTACTGGCACACATTTTATACCGGTAAGGTTTCGTGTTCGTTTATATTCATCCGGAGTTATTAAATATTAAAAATTCTTTTAATTTGTTGCTTTCCTTGTAAATCGCCTATATAATATTACAGGAACGTTTCGAAGTACTCGAAATTATTTGAAAAATTGCCAAAATTCTAAATATCAACCTTTAAGTTAATTTATTTATTTTTCATAATTTTCTCAGCTTATTTTATTTGTATATTTACTGGACGATGTGTAGGGTTACGGATTCCATTAAAATACTTTGAGAAATCGCAAAGCATAGTAGACAAAATTATACCCTGAAACAAATTGTAATATATTCTTTGATAACGTCAGAAAATTCAACAAATTCTGACTAAAACCTTGTCTCAAAAAACAGAATTTTTCAACAGGTAAGAGACTTTCAGAAATTTTCAAAATGACGCAGAAAATAGCCCCAAACTTATCTGAAACTCGCATTACTTTAGATAATGATTAAAATATTTAGGAACCATTCAACTAACTTCTTAGCTATTAAAAAAAACAACAAACCTGAAATGGAACCCATTTCCAAAGTAATTTTCACGCTAATAAAAGAAACAAAATTCAAAACCCGCCTGTGAAATATAAATAAATTTCAGTATTTTTCAGAAAGAAGTTTACTGCAATTTAAATTCGGAATCAAACCAAAAACCTAGTTTTTCAATTCATATTAAAATGTTTCCATAAAAAATCAGATATTCAGTACCAAATCATCTGAAACTTTCACACGAAAATGTAAATTCAAAATATATCGATTGAAAATACATACATTGCTTTACTTGAAACCTGCCTGAAAGAAACGTATTACGTTTGAAATTCAGTGCGAAAATAAAAATTTAACCCAAAAAACATAGTGTATTGCAAATCCTTCAAAATCACTTCTTCAGAATTGTGGAAATTCACAAAAACATTGATAATGAATTAAATTTGAAGGACTTAAATAATTGTTAAAACCAACACAATATTTTTATCATTTTAAAGAATACTTTCAGCAAGTTTTTTCTGAAAACACCCAAACTATAATTTATGTCATAATCATTCTGATACGAAAACAGAGGTTTTTAAACGGGAGTTTCCCTGAAGTGTTTTCAGCACAGAAACTTTGACGGAGTAAACTTTCAGAATCTCAGAACTACCTTCAGGTTTTTCTAAAGTCGAACAAAAATTAAGCCAACATTCCAATACTGACGAATAAATTTGAAAATAATAGTATATTACGTGCCAAGGGCAGAAAAGTGGATTTTTACTAGACGAGTATGGCAAGTTTGAGTACGAGCGTATACTATTTTTTCGCATTTAAGAAAAAATAAAAAAAAATAGCTATTTGTATTACAAGTGAGGAAAGTGTAAGATCGCCTCCCGCAGAGCACGAGCGAGCGTTGATATGTAGTAAAGTGTTGCTATGTAGTAAAATGCCACTTTAATAGATGATTTTAAATGCAATAATATGGCATATTACTGTATAAAATTCGAAAAACATAATTATTTTGAATTCCAGGAGTTTAACAACAGAGAAGATACCAAACTATCGTCGTAAAATACAAATTTCAGCAGGGTTGAAAGGACGAAAGGACCTAAAACAAACGTATTAATTTTGAAATTCAGCTGAAATTTAATACTAAAATGCACTCTTTTATTAGAAGTTCTTTTTCGAAGTTATCTTTTCAGGCTGGAATTTTGGAAATTCGGAAATAGCAAAGACATAATATGTGCTTTGAATCATTCTCAAGAATGTTTCGGCAGATTTTCTTTTTTTAAATATGTGAAACAAATCTACGTCAAAAATTAATTTTAACTTTTAATAACAATTAATGCTGGAAAATTGAAATTTTCAGCACAGACGTGAAACCTTCACAGTGGTGAAACCTTCACAGCTTCACAGTGCAATTTCTAAATTTCAGAACTACATTTGGATTAAAAAAATAATTTGCTCTAGATTGCTCTAAAGTCGTCCAAAAATATGATGATAAATAACATGTTTTGAAAGTTCAGAAATTCGAGCAGAGCTCGTTTTGAAATATAAATTTCTGTGGGCTTTTTGAAACTATCTGCGCTGAAAAATTTTATGAACTCTGGTTAGGACATAACCTAAAATATTAAAATTTTTCATGGCGTGATAATGTGATACTGTAAGGCCACTGGTTTACATTTCATGGATTTTCTTAAGGACTGAGTTTTTCAAAAATTCCAACACGAAAAATTAAAAAAATTCTTCACAGCTAAGATAAGAATTTTTACTTTAATTTAATGTGGATATTTCATAATCAGTTGCAGAAAATTAAAACAAAACTGGAACTTTCAAAGCATTCACCAAAAACCCCAGTATTTGTTAAGAGTTTTTCTGCGAAAATTCACGATCATTTTGACAATGATGTAATCGTGATTTGGTTCTCTAAAGTTGGAATTTTAATGCACAAGTTTTAAAAATTTTGTCAAAGTTTCTAATTCTACCAATTTGACCCATATTAATTAGCCAAGGAATTTGCTTAGTTTTTTTCCGCAATTTTCATGACCAGATTCTGACCCAAAAAGGGGTAAATAAATTATACGTATATATGTAGCCTTTCAGAAGAGTTCGAATTTCTGTGATTAACACAACTCAAAACTTGGTTTAACTTAACAATAATTTCAAAATGATTCCCGCACTTCAATTTTTTTAAATTTTTAATACATCGGAATTCGATAAGAGGGCGGGCGGTGCTTTCTACTTTTTCTTCGCCCTGTATATACATATAATACGTGCAGGTTGTCTGTGAGGAAAGCTTGAATATTGTTTCAATCAGGATAGGCTTGACCAGATTTATCTCAAAATATGTCAAAATTTCCTTTTTTGTTTTAATTTATTTTATGCAGATTTTTCTTGTTATTTGAAACAGGCTACTACATCAGAACTAGGCTTTGGGTATTGTTATTAAAAGCGAATATTTGCAGCAGTTATTTTAAGTACGAAGTATTTCGAGGGTTTTCCCCAAAACATGAGAACACCACCCTAAGATTTTGGTGCTACTACAGCTTATTTCGTTTAAAACTTTGTTTTAAGAGTTACTGGGGATTTGGGAAATCTACTGTGAGGAGATGAAAGGCCTCCATTTTCTTATCAAATTTCATCCAAAAATTTTTGGAAATTTCTTCTAAAAAATCGGGGGTGTTTGAGGTATTAGTATTTTGGTTGTAATTTTCACAAGTTATTTTATTTAAGGGGCATGTAACTCGTTAAAAATTCAACGTGTTTGTTAAATGAGATATTATAAAGTATAATGGGCATCCTGTATAGTTGCAAAATTAAATCACACAGAAGTTAATTAAAATTACACGTGTATTCGTGTCGTTTTACAAATATTCGCAAGAAATACCTTCGTTGGAGCTGTGGAGATGTCGAAAACAATCAAACCATTTTTGGAACGGTTTTAACTGACTTCTATTTATAGGAATTTCACTCTTTACCGTCCAAAAGAAGTAAACATGCCCGACGTGTTTGTGAATCCCGTCTGTTCTGATATATTTCAACGGTATGTACAAATATCCGTTTATATTCGACAAGTGGCGTACGATTTCAAAACTCCAAAACAATAAACAATAGGGATCCGCTGGAAATGTCGTGTTTTTTTCTCAGATTTACAATCTCACATTTGCACATATGCATTACTTATTGTGTAAAGTATTAGAGTTGCAACTACAATAGGAATTGGAATATATTTAATGTTGCTGAAACACAGCTACAAGCGCAGTTAACACCTTTTTTCTCATGACACTTGAATATAATCGCTTAACGAGTTGCTAAATTTTATAGCAGCTCGTTTAAATGGTTTTTTTTAATTGAAAATAACGCAAAGTTGGATTTCAATCTGTTACTCAGAGTTTGCGCTTTCGAAACTAACGTGTGATCAAAAAAATTTGTGTTTCGGTTGACACACGTCACGCAACAAAACAAAACACACAACTGGCGAATCAACTGTCAATGTCAAATTAGGTTAGTTTAATTTACGTTAGGTTTAGGTTAGGTTAACTATCAAATGAAAGTTTGTATTAATAAATGCTGTATAGATCATAGCTCTCCAAGATTGGCAGTTTTTTTTTTATCGCGCTATTTCAGCACGTTTATACGAATTTTTGTTTCCGAAATCGCGAATTTAATTAAAATTCTAAAGTTCATTTCAAAAATAAAAATACCAATTTCGGGGGTTTTCGGTCTTTGAAAATTAAGAAAATTCATCAAAATCATCACTGCAGGGTTTTGAGAATATACCATTTTTTCAGTCTAAAGAGAGGTTTTTAGTAAGAAATGAAACATTACAGAAACAAAAGTCGTAATTTAGAGAGGTTTTGGTCTACAAGACCAAAGAAAATTTATCAAAATCGACTGCATGGTTTTGAGAATATTCTGTTTTGGTCTAAAAAGGGGGTTTTTAGTAAGAAGTTTGTGTTTATGTGTGATCAAAAAAATGTATTTGTTTCTTCTTACGTCACAACAAAACAAGTCAAGTGTCACTGTCAACTTAAATCGTTGGTTGGCTGAAGAATGATTTCGAAAACAAGAAAAGGGGCCAACCTTTGAGTGTTCTTCATTCAATTTATTTTGAATAATTTTTGCGTTTATGTGACATCTAGGCATTAGGTTTGGTTAGATGAGGTTATGTTATGTTAGGTTAACTAATAACAAATGAAAGTGTGTATTAATAAATGGTTCGTAAACCATGGCTGCTCAAGATTTAAAGTTTTGTTGATCACATGCTATTGTAAAACGTTTTTACTAATATTTATTTCCGAAATAAGAATTTCTAAGTTTCTTAAAGTGAGACATTTCAGAAGTAAAAATTGCAATTTTGAGGATTTCTGATCGCTGAGAATTCAGAAGATCTATTTAAATCGATAAAAATAGCATTTTCGAAGGTTTCTGGTCTTCGAGAATTTAAAACAAATGATCAAAATCGGCTACATGGTTTTGAGAATATGCCATTTCGATTTAAAAGGACGAAGTTTGTGCTTTCGAAACTAACATGTGATCAAAAAGAAATACAGTTTCGATTGCTTTTGGACGAGTAATTTATGTTTAAATGTCTACTGAACGTTTTAGTGATCTTCGTAAATTTATTTTGAGCAATTTTGGCGTTTATGTGGCTTCGAGCGTTTGATTAGGTTAGGTTTAGGCTAGGCTGGGCTAACTAATCACGAAAGTGTGTATTACTAAATGTATAAATCATGCCCGTCCAAGATTAAAAGTTTTTTTAATTTTATTTCAGAACGATTGTTATTGAAAACGCTATTTAATAAGTTTCTTATGTCCATTTCAGAAATAAAAATAAGAATTTCGAAGGTCTCTGGTCTCTGAAAATCAAGAAACTTTATCAAAATTATCTGCATGGTTTTGAGAGTACTCCATTTTGGTCTAAAAGAGGGGGCTTCTAGTAAGAAGTTTCGGAATGCTATCTAATCTGAAGTCTGTTAAACGAAATTACATAATCCTTTTGTACTAATATTCGAGAAAATTTAATACTAATTAAAATGCCGTCTGGTAACGGTCGTAATTCTAAATCTAAGCGTTCAAACAGAACCGCTCCGTGGCGGTTCCTGCTCGAGTTCGCAAAAGCCCAAGGGTAAACTAAAACAGAAAGTGAAATTTCAAAGCATAAATCTTTCAGAACATTGAATTAGCGAGATACCAAACTGTATCATAAGAGACGCGAGTCAACAAACGATAACCAAAGATCGTAAAACGAGCTCTTTTAACTTGATTCCTTCGTAAGAGGAATTTGCTCGTAGTTCGTAGCACCGTAGGTGCAAAAGAAACAGACTTACCCGACACAAAGAAATTGCCAAGCAAGTGGTAAGCATATACTTACTTGCGTCGGTTATATAACAAACTTGATTTTGGCTGCTCATTATTTTCATCTGCTACTTTCACCTTTCGACCAACTTCCTAGAGCAAGAAAACTGCAAAAAGTTAATCTCGCGTACGATTACCGTCGAGCTTGCTTGCCCGAAAAAAAAAAGTTAAACCGAGAGATAATTACGAAATACCGCAACCCCTCGCTACGTATTTAAAGAATTTTCGCCCAAGTTCCCGAAAAAGGACGCTCCCGGTTTTATATTGCGTCATAAATTCGCCTGGGAAATATTATTAAAGTCTTAGCAAATTTTGATCTTTTCTACCCCCATACTTTTTATTATTTTATAATAAAAGTCGGCCATTGTGTTTTTTATTTTGTTTTAAATTTTTTTCTTGGGTTTTTTGATGTTTCGAAATGAAATAAATTAATTAAACGTTGTCAGTAGAAAATATTTTTAGCTTTTTTTTTGCAAGGAAGAACAGTTTGCTGCGAATTTTTGACGGACGACAACTGTGGCCTCATTGCGAATAAATATAACGTGGTTCTTAAATAATAATAAGTTTGGCAAACGTTTTGTTGTGCCTCCGATCTGTCTAGCTAATAATACATAAAAATAAATGACAGGATTGTAAAGACATTTTGTTTCTGTAAAACTAGAACATATTTTTTACATTTCGTACATGAAACAATTAGGTCCTTTGTAAAGTGAAAATCTTTTGATTTTTTTCTTTTACTAATATTTTGGCGATTGTTAAAGAAATGTCTCTAAAGTCTAAAATTTTGACGAGCTAATTTCTAACTAGCAAACCCAAGGTCCACCGAAGACTCTTCGCCATTTATTATTTTAGAAACCGGCCAAGTTTTGCAGTTTCCCATCAGTATGGCTGGCACTTTTTAATTCTCTACGCCTATCACGAGCCACTTAAAACACGAAAAGAAATTTCATCCGTTAATTAATAAAATAACAACCCGTCCAAACGCAGTTTAGTTAATTTAAATTTGAAAGGTAGCTAATTTACGTAAAATCGGGAAATCGTATAAATCAAACCTATCAGTCTCTTTCTTAATTTATTTAACTTTAATTTTCTCTCCGGCTAGTATTTTAGTTTGCCAGGAGCTAGTTTTAGAATTTTCAAAGTTTATTGGTGTCCGAAGGCAGAATGGTAATAAAAACGGATTTTGTTCGATCGGTATCGAAACAAATTTAATTCAAATGCGCCTATATTTGGTATAAGTTAACTTGTCAGTATTTGATTAAAGAGACTGCTTATAAAAGTTGTTTTGTTGCCCGATGAAAGTAGTTATAAACGAATGTCGAATGTTAATATGCGCAGGTGATGTAACACGAGCGTATTTGAATTATAAATCAGATTGTACATGTGAGAATTTTTGAAGCTGGCCAACTACGTGAATATACGGTTCTTATGATATTTATTTTTACAAACCGTCCATTAGATTTGGATAAGCGATTATTTCATTACTTTTTTCTATATTATTGCGTAATCAAAGAGATAGGTAGGACTCTTGGTATTTCGCATTCGTTATTGGTTATCGATGCCGGCATTTTTGTTTTTGATTATAATTACGTTTGAATTTTTCCTTAATATTTCTACTTTCATATTATTTTTGTATTTTTTATACGATTATGAAATATTAGATTTTTTTATTGATTATATTAAATTAACTAAAATATCCCAGATTGTAGAGTTTCAGTTAAAGCAGAAAACTCTACGATTTTCGGAAAAAAGCCGAAGCTAAAATTTATTTAAAAAATGGAGGAATCTTCGAAATTTCTTTGTATACAGAAAGATATCAAATCGTCTGTAAAAAATTATCCCAAAACATACAAACAAATTCAGCAATATTCTATTTTAAGCCTGAAATATAAAAAGCTAATTAAAAATCGCAATTTTTTTGGAAACTTCTGTGTTGCCCAGAAAGATATTAAATCGATCTTTCGCCTGAAAATCATAAATAAATCCTACAAATTCTATTTTGGGTCTGAAAAATAAAAAACTTTATTAAAAATCCAAAACTTCGAAATTGCTTTGTTATCTAGAAAGACATTAAATCGTTTTTGTCTGAAAAACATTAATCCAAAATATACCAAATAAATTCCATTTTGGGGCTGAAAAATAAAAAGCTTTAATAAAATAGAAAATTTTCGAATTTCTGGGTTGTCCAGAAAGATATTGAATTGTTCTTTCGCCTTAAAAAAATCAGCCCAAAACATACCAAATAAATTCAGCAAATTCCATTTTGGAGCTGAAAAATAAAAAGCTTTAACTGAAAATAGAAAATCTTTGGAAGTTCCTTTGTTGTCCAGAAAGATACTGAATTGTTCTTTCGACTGAAAAAAAAATCGGCAAAAAACATACCAAATAAATTCAGTAAATTCCATTTTGGAGCTGAAAAATAAAAAGCTTTAACTGAAAATCGAAAATCTTTGGAACTGCCTTTGTTGTCCAGAAAGATACTGAATTGTTCTTTCGACTGAAAAAAATCGGCAAACAACATACCAAATAAATTCAGTAAATTCCATTTTAGGCCTGAAAAATAAAAAGCTTAATTAAAAATCAAAAATTTTAGAAATTTCTGGGTTGTCCAGAAAGATATTGAATTATTCTTTCGTCTGTCAAAAAATCAGACCGAAACGTCCAAATAAATTCAGCAAATTCTATCTTGAGCCTGAAAAATAAAAAGCTTTGACTAAAAATCGTAAATTTTCGGCATTTCTTTGCTGTTTAGAAAGATATTAAGTCGTTCTTGCGTCTGTAAAAGTCTACCCAAAACATACAAATAAATCAGGAAAATTCCATTTTAAACCTGAAAAGCTTTAACCAAAAGTCGAAAATGTTTGAAATTTTTTTGTTGTCCAGAAAAATATTCGTTTATTCTTTCGTCTGTAAACAAATCAGCTCAAAACATTCCAAATAAATTCCGCAAAATTTAATTTTGAATCTGAAAAATGAAAAGCTTACATTAGAAATTGAAAACATTCGAATTAAAAGATATTCGTTTATTCTTCTTTCTGTACAAAATCAGCCCAAAACATACAAATAAATTCAGCAAGTCCTATTTTAAGTTTGAAAAATGAAAAGCTTTAATTAAAAATTGAAAATTTTCGAAATTTCTTTGTTATGCTGAAAGATATTCGTTTATTCTTTCGTCTGTAAAAAATCAGCCCAAAACATACAAATAAATTCAGCAAATTTTATTTTAATTTCGAAAAATAAAAAGTTTTAATTAAAAATCGAAAATTTTCGACATTACTGTGTTGTGCCGAAAGATATTAAAGCGTTCTTTCGTTTGTAAAAGAATCAGCCCAAAATATACAAACATATTCAGCAAAATTCAATTATAAGTCTGAAAAACGAAAAGCTTTAATTAAAAATCGAAAATTTTCTAAATTTCTTTGTTGTCCTGAAAGTTATTCCTTTATTCTTCTCTCTGTAGAAAACTCAGTCAAAAACATACAAATAAATTCAGCAACATTCTATTTTAAGCCTGAAACATAAAAAGCTTTATTAAAAATTGAAAAATTTAGTAATTCCTTTGTTGCCCAGAATGACATTAAATCGTTCTTTAATCTGTAAAAAAATCAGCCCAAAACATACAACCATATTCAGCAAAAATAAATTTTAAGCCTGAAAAATAAAAAGCTTTAATTAAAAATCGAAAATTTTTGGGAAATTTCTGGGTTGCCCAGAAGGATATTAAATCGTTCTTTCGCCTGTAAAACAAACAGCCCAAAACATAAGAAATAAATTCTATTTTGGGTCTGAAAAACAAAAAACTTTAAAAGCTTTAACTAAAAATTGAAATTTCTTTATTGTCCACAAAGATATTCATTTATTCCTGCGTCTGTAAAGCTACCAGCCCAAAATATGCAAACAAATTCAGCAAATTATATTTTGGGCCTAATAAATAAAAAGCTTTAATCAAAAATCGCAAATTTTCGAAATTTCTTTTTTGTCCTGAAAAATATTAAATGGTCATTTTGTCTGTCAAAAAATTAGCCCAAAACATACAAATAAATGCAACAAAATTCCATTTTAAGTCTAAAACATAAGACTTTTACTGAAAACCAAACATTTTCGAAATTTATTTGTTGCCCCAAAAAATATTCGTTTGTTCTTTAATCTATAAAATCAGTCTGACACATGCAAACAAATTCAACAAATTATATTTTGAGTCTGAAAAATAAAAAGCTTTAACTAAAAATTGAAAATGTTCGAAATCCCTTGGTTGTTCACAAATATATTCATTTATTCCTTCGTCTGTAAAGCAACCAGCCCAAAACATGCAAACAAATTCAGCAAATTATATTTTGGGCCTGAAGAATGAAAAGCTTTAACTAAAAATCGTAAATGTTCTAAATTTCTATGTTGTCGCAATATTCGTTTGTAAAAAATCAGCCCAAAACATACAAATTCAGCAAATTCGATTTTGGCCTTAAAATCGAAAATGTTCGAAATTTTTCAAACAAAACTAAGTAGGTCAAATTCACAAAAAAAAGCAACGCAGCAACATCTTTCTTTCATCTGTTTTAATTACATTCCTGGCGTAATTCAAATTTGAATTAAATCGAGTTTAATACGGCCCTTCTTAATTAAGACATTTTGTACGGCTTTCGCACAATTTCAGTTCGAATTCTCTGCTCGATCTATTTTGTCATTTTGCGGTAAACTCGAAGGGAATAAGATAGCGCAATGGGTTACCCTTTTAATCAAGCGCAGTGCAATTTTACACATTCTTCAACGAATCGAGCCCGATCCAAAGCACCACTCCTAACTAGGTTTGGTCAAGATGCTCTTGCTTTTTTTATTTTCCCTTTATTTTAACATCCCCAAACGCATCTTAATTATTCTTTTGTTTTAATCCCTAAACTTATCAGAATTTTTGATAAAATTCCCCCCTAAAAGGGATTTTCAAGAAGAATATCCGAAAGGTTGTTTTGATGCCTAGAAATTCGAATAAGATTACAGATAAACAGTGGCGAAAATGTTTACATCCCATCTAAAATCCGGCGTCCTTAGTTCTAAAGCGTCCCGCACGGCGCCGTTGGCGTTGTCATAGCGACGCCATGTTTTCGCGTATGACGCAGTTTATTGCGTCAATATAGACCTACGCTTTTACTGCTGCAGTTCTCCTTTTGCACAATTGGATGGATGCACTTTTTAAATTTCCATTCATAAACTGAAGGTTGAACTGGTTCATGGAAAACAGTTTTAGCATCGTTATCAGGGACGAATTGCTTGTTTTTGATTAGCTATTTTCATTTATTTAAAGTTGTTTCAGTCTGATGCAGAGTTTCTAAATTTTTATATTCAAAAAGGCAAGATTTTGAAGCTTCAAAAATTCGATTTAAATTAGGGAAATTTAGTGGAAATGAATTAATTTAAATATATTTTTTTAAGATTTATTTTAAGTAAAGTTATCAGGTACGAATTGTTTGATTTTAATTAGTTATTTTCAGTCTGATTCGGGTATTTTTAATGAATTTTCCAAAATTTTCGTATTCAAAAAGACACATTTTAAGGCAATTTTAAGTTCTGGAACTACATTGCACCACTTACAAATTATACATATATTTAATCAAACCCAGTTACAAAGTACAAAATGCTGAATTTCGCTTTAAACCTACGAAACTAAGTTAGTTGCAAATTGCTTTCTTCCATTTATGAAATTGTCCAACCCGAAATGACTTTTAAGCTTTCGAGGCAATAAAACCCTAAAAGTGGTCAAAAAGCAAAAATTTTGGCATAATAAATATTTACAACGTCCAGCCAGCCATTGATTAACCGAAAAATATTCAAAACATACCGATTGTAGGGGTAACAATTTAAACAGGGTTTACAAGGGTATTGTAAAGCATTTAGGTACCGCAAAGTGGTTGTAAACAGTGGTTCAAGGGCTGCCGACAGGTAGTAAGCCTCCCCCTTTTTCTTTATAGAAAAATATCTCCACCCGAACAAACCTTAAAATGTACAGTTAGGTAAGGTGGTGAGCCAACCATATGGTTCTTTTATCATATCATAAAAACGGGGAGCGTAGGATTGCCTACTGCATTTTTCTACTTTCATTATAATTGCTGGGCGTCGTGGGAATTCGTAATTTTATTTTATACAAGCATATATAACAAATGTTACAGTTATTATTTCGGAAGAGATGACGATCACATATGCGATATAAGAACGAGCTCTTATTATTAAACATCCACTCATTCTTTTACTCTGGCTTGGCGGAAGTGAAACGCTGCTATTCCTTCATCCCGCGAGGAAATTAGAAAACAGTATACAGGCCAGGCCGTCTACCAGTTTACGTATTACTATTACGAAATTTAACAGGAAATCGATTTGGAAACTAAATAATCGAAATTATTATAGTTTTTGAAAATTTGCAATGGGTTCCAAAGCCTAAATAGAACTGGGATTTTTTACTTAACTTCAATTTTGGATTAAAATATTTAGACCTTGAATCGAAATTTTGAGACTGCCTTAAAATCGAATAAATCGTAGCAGGACTTTGTAAACAAATATGAAAATTTTGTTTTAGCCACGATTTCAGTTCAACTTTGAATTGAATTTGATCCCACCTTGACTGAAATTCCGATTAAATCGCAATAATTGCCTTGTGTTAATTTGAATTAACATGTTAAATAAATTGATTAGATTTATCTCAAAATTGGGAATCTGAACCACAAATGAAAGAACTTTGTCTTTTCCCAATTATTTAATTATTTAATAATTGGGAAAAGACAAAGTTTTTTTCTTTTATTACATGCTAAATATTTAGAAATTGTATTTATTTATCCCGAAACAGTATAAATTTGTGATCAAAATAAACTTGAAATTTTACTACAAAATTTATTTAACAAATGAACTATTTGCCATCAAGATTAACAGGAATTTCGTTAACAAGAAAATCAACGAAATATCATTAAAAATTGAAAATACAGTTGTTTGAAGAATAAATTGGAAATGTTCATATTTAATGGCTGATGTAAGCAAACAAATCAATGAAGAGGTCAAAGGTTTCTAATAAATGATCAGTCTGCTATTTTATTACGTTGTACACATCAGATTCCTCATTTACGCATACTTTGTACTTTGTTTAACAGTAAACCTCGATATTTTGAGGTTTGCTTTGCCTCACTCGAAATTTAACAATTTTTGGAGATTTATTACGCACTCGAAAAGTGAAAAAGAAAATTGGACGAGAAAATCATGAGTTTATTATAAACATTTTGATATGTTAACATAAAGCAAAAATGTTGAAAAATTATTTATTCAAATTTAAGTTAGTGGAATAATTTGGTATTTCAAGCCCAAAAGTGCTCATCGGGTATTAAAATTAATTAATTCGAAAAACAGATAAAATAGATTTTTGAAACTTCTCCTTTTTGTAAGTTAGGTAAGTACTTAATTAAACTTTTCCACTAAATTTCCCCAATTTAGAAATCGAATTTTTAAGGCTTCAAAGCCTCGCCTTTTTGAATACACAAATTTTAGAAAATTCTGCGTCAGACTGAAATCATTTTAAATAATTGGAAATAACTAATCAAAAACGAGCAATTCGTCCGTGATAACGGTGATAAAACCGTGGTCGTTTTTCAATGAAAGCAGTTTTGATTCGTAGGTTTTTTCTCTTCATAAGAAATCCAAATTTAGCATTTTATACATTTTTAATTAGGTCTAATTAGATACACTTATAATTTGTACGTGGCGCGATTTAATTCCAGAACTTAAAATTAAAGTATTTGCATAGCAAGAGGGGTTACTCTTGTGAGCATGGAAGACTGCAGTGCGAGCGTAGCGAGAACCCTACCTACAACCATGCATGACGGAGTCTTCTTCTTCTTCTGCATTCTTTCTTATGTAGGCTGTTAGCCTGTTTTTATACAAAGGAGCGACACACTTTTCCTCGGTCTTCCTACTTGTCTTTCCCTCGTGGTTTATTGTCTCTTATTATCTTGACAATGTGTGATTATTCCATTCTCTTCGACGTGATACTATCCATTCCGATATTGCATCGACTTTATGGGCTTGTCTTATCTTAGTATTTCTTTCCCTGTCTACGTAGTAATGTCTTGTTGGCTACTTTACGTAATACTCATATTTCTGATACATTCATTGATTTGTTGCTGTGTTCTTTTTGTGTCGCTCCTTGTTTCCGCTGCATAAGCAAGTATGGGTCTAATTACTGTTTTATATATTTTAACTTTAGATTCTTGCCTTAAGTATTTATTATACAAGATCAGCGGCGGCCCATCTGATGGCACAGGTGAAGCGCTGCTTCACCTATATTTTTTGGTTAAATGTTTTTTTTTTTAAAATTCAAAATCCGAAATTATTTAAGCTTTTTTCATTTTTTTTACTTCAGTTGATATAGCCAAAAAATAATGAAATAATTACTTCCATTCCTAATTATTAGTAGCTATATGTCGCACCGCAGAACACGATGTTTTTAATTTTGTTTTTTCAGTTGATATAGAAAAGAATTCTAATATAATATGTGTTTTATGCACGGCGCGCGGTACATCGTACAGCAAGCCCCTGCAGGTTATGCCGCTTCACAGTACATATTGCAGACCACAAGCGTTCAACTGAAGCAGGTTCGCTTATACAGGAATAGTGCGTCAATTCTCTTATGTCTGCAAATGAATTTGTACGGAGAAGTGAAACAGATTCTAGACCTGCGTCAGTCACAACCTGCCTTCTGGTTTCGGTGTTACATATTTTGGTTTGTTGTTCATTTTAACGGGCAGACCACGCGAATTTTTATACAATGTTCCCATCAAACGATCCGGTATGTGTTTTATTAGAAACGCAATTTTCGAGGTGGAATGACAATGATAAGAAAGACTTCTTAAGTTCTGAGAAACCTATATCTTTATTAAATGTTAATAAAGTCGTAAAAATCTCCAAAATATATAATTTTTAGTTTTACTTTAAGCGAACCCGGGTTGCATCATCAAAATTTTAAGTTGTAAGAAAGCGAATGACCTTGAACTTTAAACAACCGGGGTCTGCCCCTGCAGCTCAACTCTCAGCTTCGCCCATTCCTAAAGTCACGAGCCGCCACTGTATCAGATGGAATGAATTAAGCAGCCTGCTATTCTTTCAACTTTTGTTATTTGTTGTTTTATTTCGATTGAGGACATTCCACAACTCGTAATTGCTATGCCTAGAGACCTCATTTGCATCACCTGTTCTATTGGTTTGTCAGTTACTGCTAGTTTACATCTTAATGGATGCTTTGCAATCGTCATGCACTTTGTCTTTTCTAATGATAACTTCAGGTTGAGGTTTTGGCAGATTTTATAAAATTGAAACAGAAGACGGAGGAAATCACTTCATTTCTATGGCGTGTACCGTGACAACCAGAAAAAAGACGAGCAGCTTAATGTAAGATTAAGTTATTGCAAAAAGTAACAACAGTAACCATAGAATCGTTAAACCCATAGCAACGAAAAAACCCCGAACTAAGCAGCGCAAAAAATACCCAGAAGTCCAAGAGTTGTTTCGGTATTTCTGGTCTCCAAACTATTTTTTCTATTGTCTACAAAAGCTTGCCTTAACTAATTGATACGAATTGTCACTAAATAAATCGTTCATGTTACTTCCCTAGGGAGGTAAACTTGCGCTTACTTCTGCACTATTACGTGGTACAATAAACAAATGCTAAAACCAACCTGTGCCCTTTAAATATGACGAAGTTTTGCATCATAGGTGCAGCTTACTAAATCAGCAGTCTAAAATCAATTTTTAAATTAATTGAACGACGAATTCAAAGATCCATGGCTTGCTTTGCCCATTGATATTTATTTAATCACACAATACATTCGTCTGAAACGCTTTTAAATCCCTCGCTCAATTTAATTTCTTTGTTTTTACAATCTAAATTTTTAAGGATTCGTTCCTTTGGGGAAATACTTTCAATGCATTTTAATGACTTGTGAAATATAACTTGTTAATATAAGCTGAGATAATATATAAATTTTGTTAAAATTGGAAATGTTTATAATGCACATTGTATGTAAACTACTACAAAAGTATTTTAGTTTTTAGTTTTAGTTTTCAGAGCTTCCAATTTTTATGTTATAGCATAGATCATGGAATGCTATAATTTTTTGGTTTTTGTTTTGTTTTTTGTTTTTTTCTTTTAGTTTTAATTCTTGTTAAACCACGCTGTGAACAGGTGCATACACACCTCTGCAGAATGCAGTACTAATAGCGCAATGTTATTGTATCTGTATTGTTACTATTTCTGTAACCTGGTCTTAAATAAATTTAAAAAAAATAAATAGAAATTTCTATAGATAGAAAAATATCGTCTCCGAAGAACAGTGGTTCAAATCCTTGCGGAGGTGATATGTATCTACGTGGAATTTTCATAATTCTTTCAAAAAGACATTCACTCTTTGGCATCTGATTTTTAAAAAAGGTATTTTGTGGTTCTACAAAATATTCGGTTTTTGTTAATTTTGGTGCAATTTTCCGAAAGGCTTAGTTCTATGTTAAGCGATAAAAACGTTACAAATCAGAGTGTTCTTAGTTCCAACTCAAAAAACAGGCAGTAAACTACATTGACGTGAAATCACTCCATCACATCGACCACCCTAAATTCTATATGGGAAAACCTAACTAAAATATGTGATATGTTCTAAGTAATGGGAACTTACTTAAATTGTAAACAGGACCGTAACGAAAAATTGTAGATTATGTTGAGTTCTTTTTTACGTGAGTTTTAAACGTTAATTGATTCGTTCATTTATTCCTTAATCCAACAATAAGAATAAATAAAACATGAGAAAAAATTATAACAAATAAATCATTCGGTGATCTACCGTGTTAAATAAAAGAATAATATTAATAAATAAAATACGAAGAAAAATCAGAAAATAATAAACCAATCGCTGATCTATCGTGTTAAAAAATAAAATAATAATAATAATAAATAAATGCGAATTGGCCACAAGTGCCTGATCATTTAAAAATTAAAGCAAATTTAGTTAATTTTGCCTTGAAATTTTGAAGAAATCTCAAAATTTTGCATTTTTATAAAAGTAATAAATTGAAGGAAATCCAAAACGCAAACAGGTGTGATTAGTAAATAAATTTCAAATTATGGCAGGCGTTGCAAATATTGAATATGTATGTTATTAGTTATTAGTTATTACCATAAAAGAAAACTTTTACAGAAATTTAAATTAATCACAGTATTTATAACTTCTAAATTGAAATTTAGTTAAATCGACGATATATTATAATGCATTCATCATTGTTTTAGGCCACAAACGTCATATTAGGAATACAGTTTAGTTTGTGTTCTTGGTCTAAGCCTCTCCTGTTAACGAAATTGAATCGATTTTAATGTTGTGGTTTACTAAGGCCAGTTGCAGCAACCTAACATCCAACAGTCAAAAATAATTAAAATTTTGATGTATTTTCATGAAATCTGTATTTGTAAAAACATGACCTCGGTGGGATTTGAATCCCTGATGTTATCTAAAATAATTCAAGTTTTATCTTAAACTAAAATCATGGCCTACCATGAGCTAAAAACAACGTAAACGAATCATATACTACCCAAGTATAATTTAAAATAAATTTTCGACCATTCAAATTGATTTATTTTTAAAAAGCCTTTTTTTTAAATTTTGGTAACAGCAATACTTTGAATCGTCGCAATAAAATAGATATTCCGGTGAGATTTATAAGGGTACGCCTCTGCTTTGTAGAAATCGCGAGGGTCGTTATTACGGTCCTGAGTCGAAGACAAATTGCAATGTTTAAAGTGATGTATGAACGAGTACATTTGATCTTTTACTCGAAAACGTGTTTAAGTGAGTGTGTAATCGAAGAAAGGTATGAGCTTTATGTAACTTTTTAAGATGTCTATTTTTTCGAAAGTGTTACGCAAGGCTTAAACGTTTTTAAAAAGTTAAGTACGCTATTTACTGTAATTAACGTTGTGATTTTTTTTCACTCTGGTTCGTAACGTTATTGATGTGATGAGTTAAAACTTTTATTATTTTTATTAAAACTGCAGATTGTGTGTGTATTAAGTAATCATAGCGCCCAATATCCAAGGAAAACATTTTCGTATACGCACAACGTACTTAACTTGCGTAACCTGATCGAAAAATTGTCCAATACCAGTCTAATTTGTTAGTTTAATTCAGCAATTAACGTCTAACTGGACTTAAAATTCGTTCGCAATGACTTTTTGACCACCGTCGAACCGATTAAATGTGCAAATTAATAGTTTTTAAATAACGAAACTTTAATGAATTGAGAAATATAATCATTTTTTCCACCGTAATTTATGCCAATTAAAATATTACTGTAACTGTAAAAATTCCTCTACACAGTTACCGTAAAACATTTGGTATCTTCGTGTTTCGACTGCATATCGAAAGCGGTAATTTTAATTAATTAAATTAACAAAGCGAGCAATTTAGTTAGTTGTGTTTGAAATCGATGAAAACCGGATTTTCTGCTATTGACGGGATGTTAAAACTGAAAAATTGCCAAGCTTTATCGAACTACGTATATTTTTAAGGCACCTATTATTAACTTATTAAGTGTTTATGCTTGGTTTAATTGGATAATTATTTTTTTACGGCAAGACAGTTGTTCGATTGAGGTATTACTTTTAAGTTGGTCGAAGATTTGTGGACGTTTTTAGTTGCAAAAGTTATAATTGGAAATTATAGTCGACTACAGTCTAGAAAAACAAAATATTTTAAACTTTAATTACAGACAGTATAAATGTAATTATTTGTTGATTAAGAAAGCTAGCATATTTGCCTTGTAAACCAGAGATCTAGGGTTCGATTACCAGTTCAGGTCGATGAGATTTTTTAATGCGGAAGTAGGCCCTCTTTCGAATAGGAGGTAAAACTGTAGGTCTCGTGCCAATGCGATAAAAATCCTTTCCAGGAGTGGAAGTACCATGAGTTCGGCAAAATACCAGAGGGGTAGTGCCAACGAGCATAGCAGTCGACGCACGTTGAAATTTTTGGCACGCGCAAACCCTTAGATTTTGCCCAATAAATAAACAAACAAACAGGACCTTAAAAAGGGTATAAAACGACATTCAAAATTTTGTAAATACCCAAAACTGTAGAACATTCTTAATTATTTTGCATTTGTTGCTTTATTATAAACATTCGTTAAGAGTAATTCAAATACTGAATTGTGGGAGCAACTGCAGTTCACAGATCAAATAATACTTGAGAAATTCATGCTTGAGAAATATAAAACAGCTGAAGTTATCTTCAAAATCGTTAATTCTGCATTTTAGTTGTTTAAAATTGCCTAAAATAAATAACTAACATAACGGTGCAGTTAAATTGTGCAAGAACTTTGATGTTTCTGAAGTTATGTATGTTTTACGTTTTACAAGGTGGCAAATTCGAATTTTGATGAATAAAATTAATGAACACGATTGACATTTACTGTGGATTTTGCTAAACTGTTTTGAATTTCTCCCTTTTTTTGGTTCGTCAAAGATTTGCTGTAATATTAGATATTAATATTGTAAGGATTTGATTAGTCGCACTTGGGTTCTGTGTGATTTGTTTTTGTTAAACTAAACAGTTGCAGTAACACTTATTTGCTAATTTATGAAACTATAATTAATGAAACTGAACATTAAAGTACGAAATTAGATTTTCTTCGACTGAAAAAAAAAAATCGAATGAAAATAAATTACGATTGTTTGTCTCTACCTCGATTTTTTGAAAATTGTTTGTTTCTTCGAGTATGAAAAACAAAAGACAATCGAAACTCTCGAAAAGCTTTAATCAAATTTAGAAAGCTGCAAAAACTAAGAAAATTCAAACAAACATAAATTATTTGTCTGAAGCCGGAAATTACGTTTTCTTTGAATAGTTAAAACAAAAGACAATCGATAGACCCTGAATTTTTTTAATTAAATTTATGAAAATACTAGAAATTTTCAATAAAAATTCGAACCAAAATAAATTAAGTTGCTGGCCTTTGTTTTACTTTTTTCGAAAAATTGTTTATCTGAAGCCTGAACCTCTGAACAATTTAAATTAAATTTAGGAAAATACAAAAAAAATCAAAAAAATTCGTTTGCCTTTGTTTTACTTTCTTCAACAAATGGTTCGCTTAAAGCCTACAATTATATTTTCTCGAATTATTTAAAACAAAAGATACTCGATAATCTCAAAAAATTTTTAATTAAATTTAGAAAAATGCAAAACAATTTTGATAACATTCGGATGAAAATAAATTACAGTTGTTTTTTACCTTTTTTTGGTTTTTTCGAAAAATTGTTTGTGTGAAGCCTGAAATTACATTTTCTTTGGGTACTTATATTCAAAAGACAATCGATAACCCCTGAAAATTTTAATTAAATTTAGAAAAATACAAAAAAAATTCAAAAAAATTCGAACGAAAATAAATTACGTTGCTTGCCTGTTTGCCTTTGTTTTACTTTTTTCGAAAAATTGTTTGTCTGAAGCCTGAAATTACGTTTTCTTTGGAGAGTTAAAACAAAAGACCATCGATAGACCCTGAAATGTTTAATTAAATTTAAGAAAATACTAAAAAAAATTTAAAATATTCGAACCACCTTGGATTTACTTTTTTCGAAAAGTTGTTTGGCCGAGGCCTGAAATTATATTTTCTTTGGATATTTAAAACAAAAGCCAATCGATAACCCCTGAAAATTTGTAATAAAATTTACGAAAATACAAAATAATTTCAACAAAATTCGAACGAAAATAAATTGCAGTTGTTTACTTTATTTTACTGTTTCGAAAAACTGAAGCCCGAAATTACATTTTCTTTGGATAGTTAAAACAAAAGACAATCGATAGACCCTGAAAATATTTAATTAAATTTAGGAAAATACTAAAAATTTTTTAAAAAAATTCGTACTACATACCTTGGATTTACTTTCTTCGAAAAGTTGTTTATCTGAAGCCTGAAATTATATTTTCTTTGGATATTTAAAACAAGAGACTATCGAAAACCCCTGAAAATTTGTAATACAATTTACGAAAATACAAAATAATTTCAACAAAATTCGAACGAAAATAAATTGCAGTTGTTTACTTTTGTTTTACTGTTTCGAAAAACTGTTTGACTGAAGCCTGAAATTACGTTTTCTTTTGGTATTTAAGACAAAAGACAATCGATGCTCCCTGAAAATTTTTAATAAAATTTAGGAAAATACAAAAAAATTTCGTAAAGATTCGAACGAAAATAAACTAAGATGTTTGTCTTTGTTTTATTTTTTTGTTTGTCTGAAGCCCGAAATTATATTTTCTTTGGATATTTAAAACAAAGAACGATGACCGCCCCCTGAAAAACTTTACTAAATTTGGAAAAACCAAAAATCTTCGACAAATTTGGCCGGCAATAAATTACAGTTGTTTTCCTTTGCTTTGATTTTTCGAAAAGTATTTGTCTAAATTCGGAAACTATATTTTCTTTGGCTGTTTAAAACAAAAGACCGCCGACAATCTCTGATAATGTTTAAAACAAATGACAATAATTTATGTAAATTTTTAATTAATATTTGAAAAATACAAAAAAGTCTGATGAATTGCTTTTGTTTTCGTACTTTAATGTATTTATATCACTGACATTTAGAGTTCTGTGTATGCTTGCTGACTGCCCGCTCTTGCCGGGACGTATTTTTATGTATATGCGGCCGTTGATTATTCTCGAATACGGTTGAAACTCCAACGTTTTCTGGGTGTTCGCTATTCATAACATGTTTTCCGATGCGGATTCCGTTACAATATTTTTAGCTAGTTGGAATGCTTTATATTAATGGAAATTTTCTAAAATCCGCTCATAAATAAAATTCTTGATTCGACAGAGTTTTGTTAATAATCAAGGCTTGTTTGTCTGTATTTGTTTAAAATTTAAGCGCGATTTAATCTAAAAAAAATCATGAAAATATCGTGGAGTAAACTAAGTTTAAAGCGTTTAAGAATAGGATGGTGCAAATGGCCTTAAATAATTATTATATTTATATCCGAGTTTATACCGCCGGTCGCGGCTTTCCGGTTCTCAAACGCCATAGCTTTCAGTCTTGGTCATCTTCATTTTGTAGTTCATATGTATTCATTGCTTCCCTGATTCCATTGTTTCAGGATCTTCGTGCTCTGCCTATTTTACGTTTCCCTGGTGGTGTCCATTTAAAGATTTTTTTCGGCCATCTCTGATCGTCCATCCTTAACAAATGACCGAACCATTTGAGCCCTCTTCTATCGATCCTATCTGTTACTTTATCGTGGGCTTCGATTCTGTTTCGGATTTCCTCATTTGTGACATGCTCTAGTTTTGAGATTCTGAGACTTCTTCTTAGGTAATCCATTTCTATTGTTTGCAACTTACGTTGGTACTATTTTTTGATGGTCCATGTCTCGCAGCCGTAGCATAGAACCGATTCTACCATTGTTTTTCCAATGTGTTTCTTTACGTTGTTTGATAAATGTCGATCCCACTATATAGAGTTTAGGCATCCTATTATTTTCCGGCTACTTTCAATCCTGGACTTTCTTGGTAATTGTTGTCCCTAGGTATTTAAATCTTTCTATTTGTTTTAGTTCTTGTTGGTTTGTTGGTTACTAATGAGTATTTGAAATTGAGCATCGGTGTTTACTGCCAGATATTCCGTTTTATCTATATTGATAGTTAGGCCCCATTCTTCATATTCTGCAAGGAGTTTGTTAACCATATATTCTAAGTCGTAAGAATCTTGTGCGATTACAACTTGATCGTCAGCAAAATTTAGTGTGAATAGGTGTTTATCATTCACGGGTACTCCCATACCACGCAGTTTCTTCTTCCATGGTTCCAGGACTACTTCCAAATATGAGTTAAATAGCAGTGGAGATAGGCTGCATCCTTGTCTCAGACCTTTAGTTGGAGTGAAAGGTTCCGCAAGTTCATTACCATTTTTAACGTAGGCTTTGTTGTCTCGGTACATTTCTTTTATTATATTTAAGAGTTCTTGATCTATGTTCATGACGTTTAATGCTTCCCATAATTTATTTTGGGGAACCGAATCATAAGCTTTCTTTAGGTCAATAAAAGCTAGATGAGTTTCTTCTCCCACTGCTGTTCTTTTCTCTGTCAGTTGTTGTAGCACAAAGATGTTGTCAACACCGGTCTAGGACATTTAACCGCGGCCACTTCGGCGCGGCGGTTTAACCGCGGCCGTTTCGACGCAAACATGCTTGGACGCAGGGACACTACGCCATAGGGACAAAATGACGCAGTAAACTTGGCCGCGAGAATTTAGGGCGCAGAAACATTAGGACGTAGGGACATTAAGCCGCAAAGTAGGGAAGCAACCAATTCAGTTAACTCTAAGATTTAGTGTTATATTTATATTTATTATTATATTTAAATTATATTGGGTGTTCCAACGAGTGGAACTTCTCAATGATTTTCTAATTATTTTAGATATTAGATCCAACTAGTATTAACGATAATTTATAAAACAGCAACTTACGTATTTTAAAAATGTTGTTTTAAATATATGTGTTTCTTAAAAGGTTAGGAACATAATCTTAATATACCTTTTTTTATATTTTTAACTGTTAATTTAGTTATTAGAATTGTAGGAGCCTCGACTAGCGTTTCGGGCTCAAAATCACGTCTCAGACCTTAAAAGCATCTTTACGCCCTTGGTACATAAATAACTATTACGGTTTTCGTTTAAAGTAATTAAAATTCGTATTGTGCATGAAGCAATTCAGGACCATGTACCGGGTGGCCATAAATATCTGTTATCACATTACCTTTGGAATCTACACCGCTTTATAAAAATGATAACTGTAGTAGTTGTGATGACATGAATGACATTTGACATTTAGGTTAGTTGGATTAATCATTTTTATAAAGCGGTGTAGATTCCAAAGGTAATGTGATAACAGATATTTATGGCCACCCGGTAGAATACCCATTTGCAATGGAATTCTCGAAAGCAGAGCTTAGACGTTTAACATCTGTTTTCAAAAATGAAGCTTTCTTTTGTCGATTGACATATTTATGTATCCGTTAACACATTTGGACTTTTGTATTAGATGATGATTAGTGTCTTATGCATTTGTATGTACGTGTATGACAACTCAACTATTTAGAGACTGATTAAATATAAAATCAATATTAGTTAGTGGATTTTTTATGTAAAACTAAGTTACAACAGCAGAACAAAATATACCTGTAAGAGTTTAGTTTCAAAAATTGGATTCTTTAAGAAACATAGACATTTATACTTTAAATTTGTTTTTACACAGAAAGTAATTGAGTAAAATCAGTAAAATATAAAAAGGGGCGAATTGGAAATTTTCGGTTATTTAGAAAATAAAAATAAAATATATTGTAGATAACCCATAAATTTAAATCCTGTTATTTACTCTGAAAAATACAATTTTAGGAAAATAAATTACAAATATTCATATGGTAAGCAATAATTTGAAAATAGTCGTCTTTGTAACGTTTATTCCGAAGATAATCTTCGGTAGGCAGTTTATCCCTTTTTGAAGTGACTACCTACTAAGGGTTTAGGACCTTTTAAGTCGTTTTGTTTCTATCTTACATTCAATACCATCCTACTATGTTTATCTCCGTCTTACGAATATAGTTAAATTTGTGACATTTAGTGAAAATGGTTGATAAATATGTCTCTCATTACAATTACAGGTCTTTAAAAATCACTATTTAACGATATACGAGTGTAAAGATATGCCTAAAATTACTCTTAATATTTTTAATTCGCAAAATTGTTAGGTAAAAATAACTTAGCGTTTATTTAATTTAGTATTTTGTAAACCCAATTATTATGCACTTTCAACTATTCTATTTAATTTTTTATTTCTAGTTTTAAATCGTTTATTGTACAGGGTATCCTAAGCTTTACAGATAATTTTTTTTAGCGGAACAATTAAAAACCGACCACTAGGAACTTATAGTTATTAAAATTCAAATAGAATTCGTTTAATTTTAGCAAGTACAAAGAAAATAATAAACTCTGTATTGTACAGAAAACTGTTGAAAAATTTTGTTTGTAATTAGTAACAGCATTTTTTTGTTTCTCACAGTTTTTCCATAATTACAAGATTAATAATTGCTAATAATTGTTAAGATCTCAATAAGGACTTTCATTTAAATATACAGCCACGTATTTTATTTTGTATGGGTAATTACATTTACATTTTACAGCGTAAAGCCTAAAGAAAGGTCAGTTGTTAAAATAACACAACTGCACGCGTCTTAGTGTCTCTGCGCCTTAACGTCTTTGCGTCCTACTGTTTCGCGTCTTAATGTCTCTGCGGCCTTTTCCCCTGCGTCTTAGTGTCCCTGCGTCCAAGTAGGTCTGCGGTTAAACGGCCGCGGTGAAACCGCCGCGCCGAAATGGCCGCGGCTAAACGTCCGGCTCCGTGTCAACACAGGATCTGCCCTTAGTAAAGCCACTTTGTTCGTCACTAATCTTATTTTGTAAATTAGCTTGCAGTTTGCTGTTTATACTCAGACCTCTATAATTATTAGGCTCTTTTCTTGAGCCCTTTTTGTAGATAGATATAATATACGATTCCTTCCATTGGGCAGGTACTTTATTTTGTCGCAGACAGTTATTAAAGTGAGCTGTTAACCTTGTGTTTAAGGTATGTCCTCCGTATTTGAGCAATTCAGCTGGTATAGCTCCTGGGCCCGGTGCTCTTCCGTTCTTCATCGATTTTAGGGCTGATTCCACTTCTTCTTCGGTGATTCTGATGTTAGTTTATTATTATTATCAATAAGTTATAATCATTTTAGATCGTTTTTGGATATAAGTTGGCCATGCTTGGGTTTCCTAGTTGCACGTTAATTCGCTTGTTGTCAGAATAAAAGCCTTCTTGCCTATTATGTGCTTGTAATTGGTGCCTTTTTTCCTACAGATTAGCAAAACCTTTTATTGTTCGTAAACCTAAGCTTTTGTTTTCAAGCCTAAATCACGTAGCGCAATTTCAGTCTACATATTAATTCGTTCGTTCTTAACTGATGATTGTGTTTTGCAAAATGGGCTTTTATAGCTATATTAAAGGTTATGTAATATCATTGCTACCCAGCTTCAAACAAAGTATGAACGGAGTATACATATACAAGTCATTTTTGGGGAACTTTTTAGAATTTTGGTTTTTACTGGAGAAAGTTCAAGTGTAATCAGAAATTTGAGATAAATTTGAGAAAAATCGAAAAAATTGAAGGAAGTTACGTTAAAATGTGTAAAAACGTAACGTTTATCATAATGTAAATACGTTCAGGATTTTGTTGGCTATCGTTAAATATAAAATTTTGATTATAATGGCTGCTTTTTGTATTTAGGTCAAGGAGAATATGGTTAAAGCATTGCAAAATGACTGAATTTATTAAATTTGTTTTTTTTGTCACAACTTTTATTATTTTCGTGCATCGTTTTATAAACATATTACAAAAGGAAAGCGGTTCCGTTCCCAAGTTACAAGTTATTTTTTCTCGTCGGTGTTATTACGGTGTCGTGTTTGATTCAGCAATTGACGAGAGCCTGTTTAGGTGTTTTCTTCTTTATTCCGCTACTCGTCAACGAGTATTGTGTATTACAGCACAAAGACATAAAAATGAACCGTACCATCATATGTTGTGTGCAAAAGTACAGTTACATTACCGACTTAACGTAGCATGCGCCGCACAAAACTTAATGCCTACTTTCTACTGTACACTTCGATGGTGGTTGAGTTTAGTGCCAGCTTAGAGATCGTACAGGGAACATACCGAATTCAAAGTCTTAAGTGGACTTAGTTTAAGTTCACTTACGGCCCTCGTCGAGTTAATTAATCGCCGTCCCGCGGATTTACATCCCCGGTTTCGATGGGGAAAAATCGGTGGTGCTTTCGAAATTACCCTTCAGGCCCTTTTTGTTCTTTTTGAAATTAGTGTGCAATACAGACTGATTTAATTTAATTTTTTCTACAAATTAAGAAAAGTTAACCTTGTGTGATAATTTGTAAGAGTATTTATTTACGAACTGTCAGTGCGCACGTGTTTTACTCCCTCTTGGAAAATGGATTTTCACAGGAAGTTTATTATTAAATGCGCGGTTTGTGAACACGACGAAGTTTTTCAGTTCTTCTGAAAAGTCTGAAAGTGAAATAAGAACATCGGGATTCACTGTGGATGTTTATATATTTTACGGTAGTTATTTTCTTAGGTTAGTTTTCCTTTGGGTTTTCCTCCATTCTTGTATGTGATTTGTGATTATCTGCGGTTTAATAATTCATAAAAAAATTTATGAAAAGGGTGGCCATAAAAAGCTACAAGTTAATAATAAGATTATAAAATGTTGGTGCATATTTAAAGGCCGTTATATAACCGTTATTGCATAATATCGCAACAATTATAAAACTTATTTTGTGTTTGTTTGCGTATACGCTTTTGGATAATTTAATATATAATTGCATTTATTACAAACAATAAATTATGTGTAGTTAATAACGATCCGCAGGCGTAAATTAATATCACTAAAAACGTCCACCTTTGCACATTTTGACAATTTTCAACGCTTGCAAATTGTTTTTCCATAGTTTTCCGTGCTCTTCTGACTTTTTATTAATATTCATGTTGATGAGACGCCTTTGACCGTACAAATCTAAATTTAAGCAAGCCGAAATTCCGTTATATTTTTGTTTATGCAACTTTTTAACGTCGGTCATTAATAATCATTTTAATGCCGGTCCAATTTCCCCGATGATTTTCGTTTTACTGTTACTCGTTATCGATGTTTATCTTAAAAAAGATTCTTCTCAGCGTGCGGCTTACAATTTTTTTTTTGCAATCTGGCCGCCTTCTACTCACATGTAGATGCACATAGAGAGTTGAGAGAATCAATACTATGCACTTTAAAGAAGATAGGACGGAACGCGCGGCTTCTTCTCGGCTCTTACGTAATGGATGTTGCATTGTTGGTCCTGCCAGTTATTTCCGCACTAGCTGCTGTATAAATACTAACTCATTCTATTAGAATGTTTAAGTTGGCTCCTTACAGTTTAAATATTTTCCAGACGAATTTCTTAAGTTAGTAGTTTGTCTCGTCTTTTCAGATTTTTCGAGGCTATTTTTAAAACTTCCCATGTTTTACTTCCTTATTTTCTCGGGAGATTCCGATCTGATCCGACAAATTCTCCTTAAAAATTTTAATAGGATTTTTTTTTGAATTTGAACCACGTGAGAATTGATTGTTTACGCTATGCAAGTGCAAAGGGTTGTTAAAAGTAATTATTTTGATTGTCAATTTGCGTGGGCAAAATGAGTAAGTAAGAGTAACATTTAAGGCTGTAAAATAACAAAATCATTAAAGCGAAAAGTTGCTGTGATTTTCTGAAGTTTAGTATGTATGTCAACGAGTTGGTCGTTGAGACAGTATTTACACTTTTCATTGTTTTTATGTTTTTGACACACCGATCAGTAAACTCAGGTACAAATAAAATTTCTATAATCACATGTTCGTTGCTCAACCTTTTTCGTGTGACTCATTTTGAATTTTAAACCTTTACAATTCATTTTCAAACAACTTCAGCAAGTCCTGAAGCCTTTGTAAAGTACAAAAAAATTTTGATTTTTCAAAGCTTTCTATTGGGTCTTATTTTATTCGTTTAACAATATATTACAAGGATTTTTGTTGAGAATTAGAAGCCCAGAATTTTTCCCTCAAAACACATTCCATTTTCAAACAACTTCAGCAAGTCCCGAAGCCTTTTTGTAAAGTATAAAAAATTTTGATTTCTCAAAGTTTCTATTCGGTCTTATTTTATTAGTTTAACAATATATTACAAGGATTTTTGTTGAGAATTAGAAGCCCAGAATTTTTCCCTCAAAACACATTCCTTCATGTAAAAAAATTCTTATTGCTTTTCCAGTCTTTCACAAGCAAATAACAATACTAAATAAACATCCAAATTGAAGGGCAATCCCCATCAGGTTTTGCAAAACGTAAGTACATATCAGGTATAAAAAATTTCGATAAAAATAAACAAAACAGAAAAATCGTTAGGTTTTAGAACAGATTTTTCCTAATCTCGTTTTGAATGATTAGTTTGATGGGTGTTTCGTGGACCGGTTTTTACAAAAAAATGTCCCTTTTGTATTCGTAATGGTATGATTTTTTAAACATCTGCGGAATATCTCAGGCTCACCTGTTCATGTTTACATACGAATTTTTACTTTAATTTCCGAAAATTCCAGAAAATCCTAAGATTCTTCCTGTTGTTGGCTGTTTCTTATTTAATTATATGTTTGTTGGTTTATTTGTTTGTTTGGGTATTCGTTTATTTATGATTATATTTATTTTATTTTGTTTTGGCCTGATATTCATCAAAAATTAATTAATTAATTTGTTCTAAAGTTATTCCTTTTATAACAATAACGCCTGTTGGTATCGATTTGAGCATGGTTTAATCGAAAGAAAAGTCATAGAAACACTATAGCTTAAATTAAGCTTAAAACTTTAATCGTAATCCATGTTTACGTGCATATTTCTTTAATTGCCAAAAAAGAATTTTTTAAAATTTAATTATGCTTTTCCTTTATTTGTTTATTAGTGTATTCATTTGCTGGTTTATTTATGGATTATATTTTATTTTTAATTTGCTGTATTTCAGATTCTATTTGCCTAAAATGCACCAAAAAGTCTTTTTTGCGGTTTTAATTTGTTTCTTTGTCGTACATACAGTTATAAAATCACAGATTGTATTTGCAGCAATTCTGTTGTAAATGTATAAAAATTAAACTGCAACAAATTAGAAAGGCATAAAATCAGTGTTAATTTATAAGTTCCAAAAATCCCAATTTACCTCTTTGAATGAAATGCTGAATGAAGTTAATCGATTGTTTCAAAGGGATTTTTTGTAATTTTATTTCCAATCAATTAGTCAGGTATTAGGAAACATCCCAAATATTCACAAGAAAATAAAAAATTAAAATATAATTAATGCAGTATGTATACTCAGTACACATTTTATTTAACTTCGATTCGTCCATGATTTGTTCTTTTCCAAAGTTATATTTGCTAGACCTTTACGTCTGATTATTCATTATTTAGCCCTGGAAATTATTAAATGCTTGCCAAACAATACAAAAATGTAGAAAATAAATAAATAAATGCGACAGAAATTGCCAAAGTTCTGAAGCTTAAAAGGCCAAATTAAAGGCTAAATCTGTCCAAAGAAATGATGGCCAACAAGCAACCAATTAAAGCGTGAATGGGTTGTATGCCACATCAACGTTAATTAATATTAAATACAAAATTTTTATAAATTTTGCTTCGTTTCTCCCTTAATAAAATATATAAAAAGTAAAAAAAACAGCCCAGATAATCACAAATCACAGCTTCCCTAATAAAAAATGCAAATAAAAATAGTTTGGTTATTCAAAAGAAAAAGGACGTGAAGTTGGTGCATCAATTGGAAGATCGCAACGAATTGAAATGGTTGAATTTAAAATGTGCAAACCAAAAGATCTAGCATGAAAACATGGAGGATATATTGTTTCAAACGTACAAAGAACAGGGTTGATATGGATGCGCCCCCATTGCCCCACATCGGACTTGGTTAAGTTAATTAATTTTCATTAAATAAATCGCCGAACGCACTTAGATGTAAATACCTGGACCAGCACTTACTTCATTACTTTGTGTTTTATGCTACATACATGAGAGTGTGCTTTTTTCTCTTTAAACACTAATAAATTGTGATGTTTAATAAACAAACTTAAAATGGCGTGCAAAATAAAAACCGAGCTTTAAGACTTGGTTTCACCACGAAAACTTAAGAGATTTTTAACAGTAAAAATGTTTGATATGTGGAATAATGTTAGTTCGAAATTGGAACAAGTGCAGCAGTCCCAAAATCAGGCTCAACAACCCCATACTTCCAGTGGATCTATTAAAGGTACCTTTTTTGCATTCACATTAATACCAGTGAAGCTTTTGTGGCTAAGCTTTAAGCTCTAGTTTATCGATTACATTAAGAGAATCCCTTCATACCTGAAGATTTACAGAAGTTCAGCTTGATTTGCGTTTTAATCTTCAAAAGTTTTCTTTGGGGAGCTTAATTTATATTATTTATAATCATAAAGTGTAATTTAAAAAAACTCTTTTAAAGCTTCTTTTATATATAAAAGTTTTTCAGTCAGGCCAGAAGCGCTTTTTAATAATCATTATACTTTCTGAGTCTAAATTGGCCTTTTAAAATAACTTCGTACCGATTAAAACTTTAAAACGTACGTTTCGATATATTTAGTAACGGTAAATTAACTCTTATAAAATATGTTACAAAAAGTAAATGAAAGCCGTGTACGATTCTCGTAATTCAGTCGACAAACACTTAACAATGATTTGCAGTATTGTAGATAAAAAGAAAATGTAGGTTAGACGATAAAAAATAATTAGGAAATGCAGCCATTGTGCAATCTTTCTATCATATATCGTTGTGTGTTGTTTTTTACATATTTTTAACATCGTTTATGGTGGTTCAAAGTACTCTTGTTTTATTTGATTTGACACTCATTAAACATTTTGCTTTATTCTTGCAAGTATAACTTATGGTATGGATTAATGAGATGATACTGTAACGTAGTCGATTTGATCGTGCTGTGGGTACGGTGTGATCAAATAAATTTCTAATCAGAGACTGTGATTTTGTTACGCAGTTGTTTGGGGAGGGGCTACAAACTGTCAGATTTGAGGTTAGGTTTTTAGACACTTCATATTTGATTGCTTCAAACCACCAAAAGCGAAAAACTGATCGTATTTCAAAGTACTTTAACGCTAACCTTAAATCCTATGAATTATTATCAATAATTAACGTCAAAACTTAATTGAGGATTAATTTGAAATTAAATCGATTCTTTTGTTATTTTATTATGGTTAATAAATATAAAGTGGCAGAGATGCGAGTCTTGGTTTTCTACTTTGTTTATGAATTATTGCAACTTCAAAAGTGTTTTGGTAGTTTTGCAAGTTTAGTTTGAAAGAGAAAAATGCGAAGCAGGTTTGAAAATTGTAATTCCCTCCCGATGTCTTACGTGTATGGAGATTATATGCAAAAACTTCAGAGAAAACTTAATTAATGATTTTAGTGTTTGTTTGATGCTAAGTGTGTGACGCACATTGGTTACATTGTTGAATCGATTCAGGGCTTTGTTGTTAATTTCTGGCAAAAATTGATTTTGTCTTTAAATCATTTGTATTCTAATTGTACTGTAACTCTGTGATGTTTTGTATATTTAATATTAAGTTTTAAGCCTCAAATTTTTGAATATAGATTTAAATACAAAGGAAGATTTGAGAATATAAAAAAATATATAAATAATAGTGCCAAATAGAGTGTCTTGTGCTTATAATTAATTAAACTTTTATGCTGTTTAATCGAATAAAATTAATAAAGAATGTTAACTAATTTGAAGTTTAAGTCATGGCATCTATCAAACCTTGAAGTTATTCGGTTTAACCAGACTCTGGTTAATTTGGGTCCTTTTAGGAATTTATTAAGGGCCGAAATTAAGAATTCCAATTAAGAATTTCAAAAACTGAAAAGAAATATGATAATGTTAATTTAACTAATTTTAAAGTTTAAGGTAAAAATCACAAAAGTTTTGGTTTATACAAACTTTTATTAATCCTTTCTTTAATGCTGCCCCGTCCTTTCATTAAAAATATTGTAGATAGTAAAAATTTTATGTATGTTGAACTGTTTATATTGTCAAACTTTCGTGTTATTTAATTAAAATTGTTAATTTTTCTTAGACAAGGTGTAAAACGTAGACGTTAGAAATTGCGTAAGAAAGGAAATCTGTGCGTCTGGAATCATCGCGTAAACTTTCCGTTATCTTACGTGAATAATGAGGTTTTATGTGTTTTTTAATTTCTTGAGTAATTCTTATCTTTTGTAGTTTATTGAACTGTCAATATGTGGGTCAGAGAGATACAAGTCTTATGGCAAAAGTAAATTTCTGGTTTTCGCGGAGTTCATTTTAGTCCAACACTCTTATTATTTGTTTTTCCCTGGAAAAGTAATCTAAATGAAATCTTTCCTTGAAAATGGACTTTTTGTTGTTATAATTTCGTTTATTCTTTTTTTTCTATTTTATGCATGAGGTAGAAAAGCATCCTTGATAACGAAACACTCCGGTTTGCATAACTTTATGGAGAAAGCGTCGGTAATTAGAAATACTGATTCTTTTTAACTCCTTTAACTCCATTGTAGTTGTGTGTATTTCAATGATAAATAGAATTGTAAATCGGCTGGGTACGTGCCGGACTTATTAGAAAATAATTCGCACCGTTTTTTTTATCGCCCAATAATATCTAATCGTAAAGCATTTGAACGTTTAAAATATTTTAAAAATGCCGCCCGGTTAAAAAATTGTTGTTTAGATACTCGTTAAAATAATATTTTTGTAACCTTTGTAGCCTTTTCTGACCTAATTTTTTTTGTTCACGTTTTTATCTTTGGTGTTACAGAAAGTTGCAACTATATGAACAACATAACTTGATAAATTATTGTTATTTAATTTCGGAATTTCTATTTTTAACAGTTCGTACGTTTATTAATAAGAACAATTATTTATTTTTATGTTTATAATTGTCCCGCTGGCATTTACTTGACAAACTTAACAGGTGCGCGTTTTCCTTTATTCAGTCTGAAACTTCGCAAAATTCTGTATATCGTGATGTTAAAGGAATTCTTTATTTAAATAAAAAAGCTCTCATCTTGCTGTACTGCATAGTTACAGAGAAAGGAATCGTACATTGTTACCAGAGATTAAGAAATGTTAAGATCTAAACGATAAACGATAGCATTTAAAAAGTTATTTTTTTAAATTTTATTCATGATATATTTTATATGTTAAAATGTTCGGTTAATAGTCCTACGATTTTAGATTGTACGACGTAACTCGTTGGCGGTGAAGCTTTGTTAAGGAACGCTGTGAAAAGATTTATTATTTACATATTTCGTAATTTTATGGAAAAAGTTTAAGGTTGCAATTGTTACATACGTTCAAATAAATTAATGCAAGGGTTAGCCATGCTTGAATCCAAGTTGGCGCAGGTGTAATTAGTTAAAACGTACTTCTATTTGCCTTAGTAATTTTGACTTCAAACATTTTCGAAAATAAATCGTCCTGAAACCTTCTTGGACTTTCTAAACTTCCAACTATGAAATATTTATAACGCCCCATAAAATCCCCATTATAAAACGGTTTTAAGAGACCTCAGCAACGATGGACAAAAGTTTACGCTCCCGTAAATATTACTTATCCTAACCCAGAATTGCTACCGTCCTGTCAAAACTGAATTTCAGTGGTAAATCTTAAAAATGATGGGTTTATTTGGGTTGGAACTTCGTGCGTTTGCTTGGTAGGAAAGCAGGTCTTTTTGCTTGCTTCGTTTGTTTAGTTTTGGCATGATTTTTAGTAAGCAGTGGGCAGTGAATAACAAAAATTTTTGGGCTTAGCTTGCTTGTTTTGTGAATTACTACTATTACTAGGACTGTGGTTCAAACTCTGCATAGATTTTTCAGAATTCGTTAAAAAGCATCCCCAAACAAATCTTTAAAATTTAACCAGGAAAATTGATGTTGTTTGAATTATATTTATGAATATACAGGGTGTCCTAGTTTATTTCTTTAATAATACGCAATTTGTTTAATATTTTATGCTAATATTGTGTGCTCTTCTTTTTCTGCACATATATTCCTGTCTGTGTTTTGTTTCATGACTGTCTTGATTTAGTAAGAAAAGACCCAAAACTCGTTATTTCTCTTATTTTTTCCAATTAAACATACGACTTACGTTACATGGATGAAACAAAAAAAATTGACTACGATCCCCTTTAAGAAAAGGGGGCTCGACAATGATAACAGTTATCAAAAAAACATTTAGCCAAAATTATTCTATGTAAAAGGTTGTTTTAAAAATATTTGAAACATATCTTTCTAATTGTAAAAATAAATGAACTACGTGGGATAATAGAAAAAGCGTTCGTTGATACTTTTTTAACCACATCTCGTATAATATATCAAATTTCTTCATTCATTTAATTTCCCATAAAAAGTGAGACTATGCCTCTTTAACCGTTTCTCTAGCTTTATAATTAAAACAGTTGCCCATTGAAAGTTCAAGAAATAGGACACCCTGTATAGTATGTACGATCAAATAATTTTCTATTCAAGGCAAGATGAAAATGCAGGGTACATTTGTGATTAATTTAAAAATGGTAGACTTTGTGATGGTTTCTAAGCTAATTGGATTAATCAAAGACATGACTTCACATTTTTCAAGCTTAATGAAATTAAACAAACCATATTTTACTAAGATGAGAATGGCGCTTTTCGCGATATTTTCACGACTTGCTGTTTTTATTTTATATTTGATCGTCCGACAGTTAACAATGTTTTTGAGTTGTTTCTTCAGAGTTAAGAAAAAGTGATGAAACCAAACCACTTTGGCTCAACAGTTTATTCGAAAAGCAACCATTAAAATGTGTGTTTTTCGATTTTCAACAACAAACCCAATGAATGAATGAATGTTTTATTTAAGGTGTTCGTTGTTTAGAAACGTTTAATTTAATTAATCAATTGTTCTAAATGTTTGTTTATATTTTTTGCATATTTATCTGTTTATTTATTTGGTTATTAAATTATATTGTATTTGTTTCTGTTTAAAATTATAAATTGCGCCGCACCAATCACGTAACTCGCGGAGATGGGGCGAATTGTGCATTGCACCCGTAGAACCTCATACATTAACGCACCAGCCTCGACACCGAAAGGTATAAGAGGTTACAGACAATACTAAAGATATAGCTTCATCGGTGTAAACAAGGCTTTTGTTATTAATCTGTCTTTCCGCAAAAGCGACTTTTAAGGTTATATTTCGCACATTGCCACGTGTGGAGTATGATTCTGTTGATTCGAGTTAGTTTGTTTTTCTTCTCTTTAGAACTCCAGACTTTGCTAATGTTATTTGTACGTTTATGCCACATTTTAGGCGAACAGTGCGGCTGAAAGCCAAAAGCTTTCAGGGCGGAAATCTTTGGATTTTGCAAAACTGTAAGAGATACTTGGAACCCGCAAGCTTCGATCTCACCCCGTGAATAAATAAACAAAACAATACCAATGAAATAACCTAAAATCGTGACCTACTGTAGTTTCAAAGCTCCTAAGTGGATTGTAGGTACATGAAACGAGGAACTTTTCAGCCAGTTTTGTATGGTTTTTAAAAAGTATTTTCAAATGCTCTGTGCTAACTTTGAGATTGTACGATACGAGTGGTGTAGAGTTCGTGATTTTGCTTAAAACTTAAAACTAAAGAAAAATCTTGCCAACATTTTGATATATTTATTATACCATATGAACAAAAATTATTTAGATAAAGGGTGGCTTTGGAATTCTGAACGTACCTATCATGTAGAACCAACAACAAACTGAACCAATCAAAGGCAGTGATTTTGTTCACCATGGCCATCCCTTATCTAAATAATTTTTGTTCATATGGTACATACTTTATATATTTATTTGAAGTTTGTTGACATTGTTTTTTAGTTAAGAAAAACTGATAAAACCAAACGTTTGCTCCACGGTTGCGAATTTGAAAAGAAACTTGTGTGATTTTTGATTTTTAATAATGGAAATGTGAATTTTTCACCTTCTTCACCAAAATTTTTAAAATTAGCTCAAAATAATTTTGAAAATGTATTTTGTAGTAAACTCATAGTTAAGCTTATGCCCTGAATTTACTATTAACAATTGTAGATTAAAATATTTAATTATCCTGCAGATTTGATGATTGGAAAACCTAGTTAAATCAGTATTTATAACTACATATTTCGTAGCAACAGAACCTTTTTCCCCAAAGGAGTACATCAAATTTTGTAGTTTCAGAAATTACCGTAACCCCTCAAGATACACCCAATAAACAAATAAGCAAAACAATACCAATGGAACAAACTAAAAAAACAAATAAGCAAAACAATACCAATGGAACAAACTAAAATCATGGCCTACTGTGGTTTAAAAGATCCTGAATGGATTGTACATTAAACGAGAAACTTTTCAGCCAGTTTTGTATGGTTTTTAAAAAGTTGAAGCAGTATTTTCAACTTGTAGAGGTACTACATTTTAATACAGGAAGGCGTTAAAGTCCAACACCCTCGTGCAGAAAATCACATTCGCAATTACCAGCATCGATCGATCGATCGATCGTAGGTTTTGGGTATCGTAAAAAAGCATGTTGTAATTGAACATTCAAGATATAAAAATACATGTGCGTATTATAAAAGTCATTGAAAAAGAACTCTCTTGAACTTTCGTAAACAAATTTGTTTACGTTTAGAGCGTTGAATAGAAACGAAACTTTCGACAGTAGAAAAATCCTTCGCACGTACGGTTTACTACGAGCACGGGATTCTGGAAAAAACCGATTTTGTCATTCTCGTTCGTCGACTGCGAAACTGAAATTTCTTTGAATTATCCCCCTCTTTGGTAATTGGCAAGTGCATAATGCCCTATCAGTATGCACGCATTGCTTTGATAACCGAGCGTTGTTGCAGCAGTAGAGAAGTGAAGGAAGGTGCACTCAACAAAAACGCATAGGAAAACCGAAGTGTTTACCTTTTGCGCATATTGCATGACTCTTACATGGCATATGTGCCTCTTATGTCACAATAGTTGTGATTATTTTGAACGTGTTTATGCCGAGCGGATTAAAAATACACGGGACGTTGACGTGCACCTTCTACTTGCCGCTTTATTCTTAGCATGATCAAAGTTTAGCAGTGTGTAAGTAGGCCAGAAGTTGAAAGACTTATACCAAGGACATCGGGGTCCGCAAATGTACGATTCACCGTAGTCTCACAGATACAGTTTGGTATAATTATATAGGAATTAATTGCAGGTATTTGAGGTATATGACGGCAATCTTAAGCGGTTACTTTTAAACATTTCTACGATTTTCGGCTTCGTTTTTTGACACTACGGATTTTTTCCTTTGCGTTACGTAATCACCAATCACTTATCAGAAGTTTACGAATTGACACGGGGATATTTTGAATTTTTTCCACTTGCTTAAAATGCTACTTTACATGGAGGTATTTTCTTGGGCAATTGAGCAAGTTCGGAAGCATTTAGTTTTTTAATCCCTTATGTGGAAATTTCGCATGTTTGAATCATAAATTTATGCAGACGTGTAGCTTGTTGCTATGGGAGTGCACTTTATCGAATACTTTGCAGATTTTCTTTGAATTTTGTACGTTTTCAAAGCATTAAAGTACGATTTTTTTGAAAAATTAACCTTAGGGCTTATCCATGCAAAAAAGTAAGTAACGCCCAAATAGTAGTACTAAGTTTGCTTACATTTTCAAAAAGAAAATAAATTTATGATGTAATTTTTTCGCTAAAACTCAAAATTATCCCATGACTTTGTTAAAAATAATCATTCATTTTTTAAAATTTATTTAGTATATTCGTTGTTAAGCCTATGCGGATCTAGCATTAAAATTTTTAATTACCTATCCTGAAACTAGCCCAAAATGATTTACTTAAAAACACATTTTTAAATTTATTTTGTAGTTCATCGTTAAACCCATGCGTGAATTTACTAAATAATAATAATTTTATATTAAAATTTTATTATCCTAATATAAAAGTTTTTTACTAAAATTTTTAAAACAAGCCCTAAACGACTTTGCTTAAAAAATCACACATTTTTTGGTAGTAAATTCGTCGTTAAGCCTTGGGTTTGCGATTAAAATGTTTTTTATATACTGAAACTAATAGTCTAAAATGATTTTGTTTAAATTTATTTGGTAGTAAACACATCGTTAAGCCTGAATTTGTTAATAATAATTCTAAATCCTTTTGTGAAAGTTTGATAATTCGAAAACTTAGTTAAATCAAAAATTTGCAGCTATTTATTTCGTAGCAACAAAACTTTAAATCTATCGCTTTGTAGTGGTTTTCCCGACCAATTTTTCGTAATTTGTAATTTCAGAAATTACCGTAATTTGTAGGACTGTGATTCAAATACTTGGTAGGAAAAGCAGGTCCTTTTACTTCGTTTGTTAATTTTCACAGGGTTTTAGGACAAGACTTTTAGTAAATTAATAGGCGAATAACAAAAATGTTGGGCTTAGCTTGTTTGATGTCGGTGGTTGTTCTACGAAATTTTTCTGTGCACAGATTTGCACAATTCTTTCAAATGTTTTGCGAATCATCCCCGAAACAAATCAGAAAAAATTGATATGGGTAGATGGATTTTCATTAAAGCAGTAGGCGATGAAAAGCAAATATTTTTGGCCTTGGCTTTCTTGATATTGGTGGTTGTTTTATGAATTTGAAGGATGATATTATTCTATGCACAGATTTTCAAAATTCATTGAAATTGAAATTCATTAAAAATCATACCAAAAGCAAATTTCTAAAATTTAATCTGAAAAATTGATGTCAAATTATATTCACGAATGTATAGCAGGATAAAATAAATTTATATTCAGGGCAGGCCATGGAAGTACGGAATACGTGTGTGATTAACTGCAGAATAGTGCTTTCTAACCTAAGTTATTGGAATTAATCAAAGAATACATATTTGGCTTTCTATCAGAACGACCCTTTTCACAATATTTTAAATTTTTATCTGATCGCACGATAGTTAACATTGTTTTTTGGTTGTTCCTTTAGATTTCAGAAAAAGTGCAAATCCAACCACTGTTGCTCGCTCCACTGTTGTTTATTTGAAAAGAAATCATCACAGATGTACCTTTTTCAATTTTCAAAAGTTTAAATAATTTATTTGTTTGTTTCTATTTTTGCTTATTTATTTATTTGTTTATTTAATTATTAAACTAGATATTTATTTAAAATTTGCCAGGTTTTTAGGGCAGGATGTTTATTAGGGTTGTAGGCAAAACAATTTTTGGCTTTAACATGCTTGATTTCAGGGGCTGTTTTATAAATTTGTAGGACTGTGGTTCAAATCCTACATAAGTGATGATATTTTTCTACCTACGGAATTCCAAAATTCATTAATCATCCTCAAAGCAAACAAAGTTCTTTATCTTTCTTTTCCTTTTGCCCTCTTATACCTTTACAGCGTCGAGCGGGCCGACCACACCGAACCGCAGAGTGGTCACCCATTCAAGTTCCGACCAAGCAGGTCTTTGCTCAACTTTATATATTGTAGGTATTAACCTCCCAAATTAAATATGAAAAATTGAAACCGAATTCTATTCACGAATGTATAGTACGATCAAATAAAATACAATGCAATGTTTTTAGTTGTTCCTTCAGAGTCCAGGAAAAGTGAAAACGAAACTATTTTTGCTCCACAGTTGTTTATTTGAACAGAAATCATCATGCTCCTTGTTTCATAACGTTTTGTTTAAATAATTTACTAATTAATGTATTTATTTGTTTATCGTTTTGCTTATTCTTCTATTTATTTGTTTATTTTCTTATAAAATTGCATACATTTATTTGAAATTTGTCAGGTTTTTTAGGGCAAGCATGCTTGGCGTCGGTGGTTGTTTTACGAATTTGTAGGACTGTGGCTCAAATTCTGCATAAGTGGCGACATTTTTATACAGACAGATTTCCAAAATTCTTTGAACTTTATTAAAAATCATCCTCAACGCAAATTTTGAAAATTTAACCTGAAGAAATGATTATATTCACGAATGTATAGTACGATCGACTACATAAATGTATATTCAGGGCCAACGATGGATTATAGAGTACGTTTGTGATAGTTTCTAACCCAAGTTATTTGCATTAATCAACCACCCGATCCGATCGGCTTTATATTTTTCAAACTTAATGAAAAATATACCAGTATAGTATGATCAAATAACTTTATGTTCAGGGCAAGCCGTGGAATAGTATATTACATACCGAGGTGGAAAGTAGTTCATTACTGTCGAGAGATAATTATAGTTAACCGAGACGCGAAACGTCGAGGTTTACTATATCTCGAGACAGTAATGAAACTTTTCACCAATGTTTGTACACTATCTTATTTTCAACCATACATATAAATTAATATGAATGATTTATAATAATAATTAATATTTTTAACAAACAAGCTGTCATTTAATGACAGTGGGCGTGGGTAGAAAGTAACAGTCAACTTACAAAACAGTTAGTAATAACGTCATTACATATATGGTTGAAAATAAATGTAGATTACGTTTGTGATTAACTTCAGAATAGTATGCTTTGATTGCTTTGTGATAACTTCTAATCTAAGATATTTCAATTAATAAAAATCACTGCTTCACATTTTCAAGTTTAATTAATTAATGAAAATTTTGTCTTTTATGAGAATATGAGAATGGCGCTTTTCATGATATTTTCATAATTTACTATTTTTCATTTTTATTTGATCGTACGATAGTTAACAATATGTTTTATTTTTTCCTTCCGACTTGAGAAAAAGTGATAAAATTCAACTATTTTTGTTCCACATTTGTTTATTTGAAGAAAATCATCAACGATGTGTTTTTCAATTTTCAAAAGTTTAAACGAAAAGGATGTTTTATTTCAGATGTTTGCTGTTTTTTAACGTTTTGCTTAATTAATTAATTAATTTGTTTGTTGATAGTTTTGCTTGTTTATCTGTTTATTTGATTATTTGGTTATTGATTTATATAAAGGTAGAGAGAGGTATCGGCAGTTATACTCCGCGAGGGAGTATGGCTGGCAACATGTAGTCGCTTTCATACCTGGTTATCTCGCACGCTATGCGTACTTGGTGATGTGGTAAGCACCACGCCTCCCTACTCCACCACTGTGTTTCGGTACCGCATTATTTGCAATGACTGGATAGGCCACCCGCCGAGTATCCGACTCGGGTTTGATCCCGAGAGACCGAGGCCTTATTTATTTACTTATTCATTCAGAATTAAGAAACAATGATAAAACAAAACAATTTTATGCTCCAATCCACCATTAAAATGTGTATGATTTTAGAGTTTCAGAATATAGAAATATTGTTGGGGATTTTTTACAAACATTTTCCAAACTGGCCCAATATGATTTTGCTTAAAAAACATACATTTTGTTTTTAGAAAGGCCTATGCCTCGATTTATTAATAATAATTTATAATTAAAATTTTTAATTATCCGGTAGGTTTGATGATCGGAAAATTTAGTTAAATCAAAAATTGTAGTTTTAAACTTTTTCTTACTTGTCTTATTTTTAAGTTTTCCGAGCTAATTTTTTAAAGATATTTTCACAAGGGTCACTGATCCTTAATACGAGTGAGTACATCAGATTAATTCGTAATTTAAGAAATTACCGTAAACCCCTCAAGATACAAACCGTATCTCTGGATATGACTGTTGATAAAATTGCTTTTCCAAATTTTGCGCTCAGGCTTTCAAAGGAAACAAAGTTAACTGACACAGGTTAAACTCCGGAGGAAATTTAAACAAATTAATTGAAAAATTTGTTTATACCAAGCCATTTTTCCAAGCATTTTCTTATTAAAGGAAAGTGATCCAACATTTGTTAATGCACAACTTCGTAGTTTTTAGAAATTCAACATTAAGTCGTATTCTATTCCTTTTAAATCAAACAAAATGGCACAAAAAGGGCATGAGAAAATTACGGTATTGTTCATAAGTTCAAGTCTTGACAAATCAACGAGTTCTGTTTAAGTAAATAATTATGTATTGTTTGGATTTCAAAAATCAGAATTCACCGAATCACTAAAGCTTTTTTAGTATACAGAATTTTTTTTAGCAGTTAGCCTTAAATTTAAAAGAGAAAAACTACATTCAAACATATGAAATTACCAGAAAATAAATACAGTTGTTAAGGTTTCAAAAATGCTTGACAAATTTTAATTTGTTAAATAAAACATTTGACATGTTTTCGATGAATTCAAGAATTTCACTTGTTGTTGCTGAAACAGGAATGTAAAAATTTTTAGAATGCTTTCTCTGTTACGTTGTTTTCTTTAACGATCTGTAAATTACTAAAACTCCAATTCTGTCCAGATTTATCTCTCTGATTAACCAGGCAATTAAAATTTTGTCCTTTTTATTTTTAAAAATGAAATTTGTTCTTATGCAAAAATTTTACATAACCAAATTACGCAATTGTCTTAACGAGTAGCTAAAAATAATGTTTTTGTAAACCTGTTTTCGAGATTAAATTTGCCAAATTAGTTCGATCGGTCCTCTTTTAATTTTTTTTCTGTAAGTTTGGCCATCTTACATTTCCGTTATTATGTAATTACATACACGTATGAATCAATTATGGGATAATCATAAATTAAAACATAAAAATAAAAATAATAAACATAATCAGTTCAATGTCTCAGTTAATTTATGATCGTGTGCATGTAGGAAACTCATCAAACTGTATGAGAATTTCTATTAGCGGAATGTAGTTATGTTAACTTAACCAACAGGCGTTCCCGGATTCAGATTTATACAGACATGAAAATATATAAACGATCAATTGGAATCGATTTGATATAATATCAGTAATACCCCGCCTATTAAATGTTTAGATTGCAAACTTGTGTTATCTCAGTTTTAAATAAAAATACGTTTGAGAATGGGAAACTCCTCCGTGTCGTTTGAAATTTGATTAAATAACTACTTTCTCGACTATTTTGCATTAGTTCGAATTGGATTTATTGCGTGTTATTAAAATACGCGTTTCCTGCTTGTGGACATTTTGATTCTGGATTTAGTTGTTTGGGCGTTGGTTTAATGGGAAAATTGCGTTACGTATTCGAAAAATCTGGTTATGTTTTGTGCGCTTTTATAAGCGACGCCATTATTCTTTAATCAGTTGTTTTTAATTAAAGTAGTTAATCAAAGGATAACCAGATTTTTCGAATAAAGGTAAAGGTAAGTGTCGATACCTTTATCTTTATTCGAAAAATCTGGTTATGCTTTGGTAATTTTTTATGTGCTCTTGTTAGCTTAACGTGACCTCGTTGTTATCTACTCACTTGTTTTAATTAAGTTGAAGAAGAAAAATAAGCCATGGTGTTGATTACTAAGGTCAAGAGGCGCATATTCTGACTTGAAGGATTTGCACCTTTTGAGATTTGAGTTCGAACTTGCGTCCTTTAACTTGTAAAGTACCTATGCTTTTATGCGCTACGCCCATGGAAGGAGATTTGGTCGTTTTGTACAGTCTAAGCACTTTATAAAACGAAAGTTGTGCCCATTGTAAAAGCAATAATTGCAATAGTTTTAGCCAAAAAACAAAAGAAGGGCTGGTATTCGTAAGCAGATAATGACGTCACGTCAGTCTTCTACGGGCTAGTTTTCAGTAAGTTCGCAGAACGGTACGATCTTCAAATATTTCTGTGCTTTTTTTAATCACTTTGACATTTAGCATATAATATAGCATTAGTAGGTCTATATGTCCCAGCCTATAGGACAAGACAACGTGAGGTACTATTTGTTCCACCTTTTCGTACAAACATAAGAGTAAATTCGCGTGAGAATGCTTACGTGTGCCAATCGCGTGCTCTCTGAGAATGATGATATTAATATCTTTAATACACGTTTTATTCATTTTAAGAAACAAATTACAAAAATATACCTAACCAAATATTTATCCTAATATTAATATTTAAACTAAGTTGGTACTTGTTCGGATTTGGTTGTCTTCTTCAGTTTGTTGTTAGTAATATAGATTGTTTATTTGCAATTCTCTATAGTACGTACTATGTTTATTTATTATATTATATCTATATGTAGGAATAATGGCATTTGTAATTGGGCCTGTGCCCGTTTATGCCAGTACATTAAATTAGATTAAAATAAATAATAGTAGAAGTAGTGGAATCTCTTCTGCTTTGAAGAAATTATAAAGGATCAAGTCGGATTTTTCCTTTCCATGAAATTCTCCCTTTTTCTTTTTTTTTATATCAAGTGATCCAATTTCAAACCATCCTTAGAATGCCATGAAATCTTCTACCTAGATTCAGGAAATATTGCATGAGTTTGTTTTTGACGGGTATAAAAATGTTTAAAGCTGAGAAAGTTTTGGTAAAAACGTAGAAAATTCAAAATATGACTCAAAAACAAAAGAGTATACGTGAGCAGATTATGACGTCACGATAGTCTTATACTAGCTGAACTACTTCAAGTTTTTAAATCCTTGTTTTAAGTGAAATTTTCTTATGTGATTTTTAAAACAATATCTGCACAGAGAATGTAAAATATTTTAAGGTAGTTTTTAGTAAGCTGGCAGGAAAATACGATCTTCAAATGTTTCCTTGGCTTTTATTTAATCCCTCCGAAGTTTAACATAGCAGAAGTGGAGGTATTTGCTCTGCCTTGGAGAAACCAAGTCGGATTTTTACCTTTCCAAGAAATCCTCCCTTTTTTATGTCAAGTGATTCAATTTAAAGTCATCCTCAGTAGGCCCTGAAATGAAATGAAAGCCATGTCGTACCTAGATTCAGGAAATATTACATGCGTTTGTTTTGACAGGTATAAAAATGTTTAAAGCCTAGGAAGTTTTAGCAGAAGCTTAGGGAATTCAAAATATAACTATCAAAAACTGGTATACGTCAGTAAGTTATGACGTCACGTTCGTCTTACACGAGCTGAACTATATTTAAATTCTTAAATCTTTTGTTTTAACTGGTAGTACGGCAGGGTGGGAGTGCACGTAACACTGAAATATACAAAGTTAAGCAAGAGCGTGATTGACCAGAACTTGGATAGGTGACCGCTCTGCGGCTCGGGGTGTCCGGCCCCCTTGACACCAGAAAGGTATAAGAGGGTAAAAGGAAAAGAGATAAATCTTTATTTTAGTGGAATTTTCTGATGTGGTATATTAAAACAATTGTAAGTTGGCACGATGTTCAAATGTTTTTTGAGCACATCGGAAGTAGGGGTCTGCTCTATCGTCAGGTCAGGTCTTCTTCTTTGTTCCCATTTTGTTTATATTTAAATATCAAATTATCCAGTTTAAAGTCATCCTGAGGAGGCTATAAAATTAAAAGTGATGTCTTAGTTAGATTCAGAAAATATCACTTATGTTTGCTTTGATGGGCATTCCAATTAAAAATGTTAAAGCTGAGGAAGTTTTGACGGAAGCTTAGGAACGAAACGTACCTTATATACCAACTGCGGACTGCGGCCTTCGAATTCAATCCAGAACGTACCAGAGTACTCGACGTGATCGAACAGTTGAGAAATACTTGCGAGCTTCTGTCGGCAGATGACGCATACGACTGAAATCATTGGCGCGTCTCGTTACAATATGAAGTATTTTAAAGGTAATTTTTTGCAAGTTGGCACGATCTTCAAATGTTTTCTTAGTGCTTCTGAAGATTAGCATATCAGAAGTAGAGGAATCTGCTGCCTCGGAAAAATCTTCAAGTCAGATTCCTTCTTTTGCATGAGATTCCTCCATTTTTTTTAGATTTAATTTCAAGTGATACAATATGAAGTCATCCTCAGAAGGTCGTGAAATTAAAAGACATGTGTGGTACCTAGATTCAGGAAATATTACATCCATTTGTATTGATAGGTATTCCAAATAAAAATGTTAAAACTGAGGAAGTTTTGACAGAAGCTTAGGGAATTTAAAATATCGAACTTGATTTAGCAGGGCGACGACACCGGTAAACTCTATGAATTTTGAGGTTAAGATTTATTTTGTATCTTGTCAACCTGACATTTGCTGAATCTAGCTAAACATGGCTCTCAGTTCCATAGTCCTCTAAGGATGACTTTAAGTTACATGGCTTGATAGCAGTTACCGGCAACAACAAAAGGAGCCCTGGTGTACGTAAGCAGTCTATGACGCCACGTCTGTCTTATATGAGCTGAACTATATCTAAGTTTTTAAATCCTCGTTTTAAGTGGAATTTTCTGATGTGGTTGTTGGTAGAGTGTTTTAAGGTAATTTTTTGTAAGTTAACATGGCAGAAAATACAATCTTCTGTGCTTTTATTTTATCGTTCTCTAGTTTAACATAGCAGAAGTAGAAGAAGTTGTTTTGCCTTAGAAAAATTAAAGAGCTTCAAATCCGATTTTTTCCTTTGCATGAAATTCGCCCAATTTTTCAGATTTAATTTTTTAAAGGATGAGACGATAGGCTGGTAAACGTCTTAATTAACCAATAATTACGTGTGATGCCAGTGAAAGTCACGGAATTCTTTAGGTCAAAGAAGGCCAAGATCTTTATTTTGTGTCTCTACGGAGCCACAGGGCTGGCTGGCTAACTTTTGGGTGCCTCAGGCCCTTTTCGTGTGTTTTGTTACCTTTTCCGAAGAGTACTCGAACTTCTTTATTTGCTTCCGCCTTGTAACTAAAATCAACACAAATTTTCAGAAAATTCCGGATTCCCATCGTGTTTATACTTGAAAATCGATTCTAAATGAAAACAAGCGGCAACCAAATATTAGTAATTGATAATTTTGCAAGTGATTTACACAGTTGGTTAAACATAATGAGATAATGAACGTGATAGTCTCGTACTCATATAAATTATATTAATTAGTATGAAACGAGCGGCTCGTCAGAAACAGAACCATCTGGACGAGAACTTAACAATCGTTCGAATACTTACGCCCTCGTCACGAAAACATCTATATTATATCAGAGAAACCGCGCCTCGCCATTGTATATTAACTAAAGATTAGCATAAAACTTCTTTCTAACACGCCACTAATACTCTGTAAAAGATTTGATTTATCCGAACTATTTTCACTCTTACTTCGTACCTACGTATCACATGGGTGTCTTGGTGACGTCGTCAATGTTTGAACGTTGCAACATTTTTTTTTCTTCGAAGTTTTTAACATACGGTTATGCAACCGAAGGGAATTAGCGGGACATTTTTGCGGTTCATGAAAGCTTTTAAAGTGAGATGTGGCATTTTATTCCGCAATATTGCTGAAAAGTTTTAATTGAACCGGATCATAAAAGCTACGTCGATAATTTTAAATGCGCTCGTTTAATTCACGAAATTAATACGGTTCCGGCGTCCTTTTTTTTAATAACTGCCAGTTTAAATCTAGATTAATGTAAGGATCGACAGGTTCTATTCAATCACTGAGTGATTAATGTGCTGTATAAATGAGAAATTATTTGAGGACTTTTAGGTTAAAAGAAACTCAACTCGAATAACTGTTGATTATATTTTAAATTAGTGGACATAGGCGCCGGGTTTTTAGGGTAATTGAGGGGGGTACGGCTAAACGGCCTAGCTGCATTCCAAATCCAGGAAGAATGTCGTTTGTCGAGAAAAACAGTTACTTTTAGGGGAATGTTGAAAAACGACCTCTTCTTGTTTAGTTACCAATTATTTTGCTATTTTCTTTTAGGTTAAGTTAGGTTATGTTAAGCTAAGTTCTGTGCCACCATGAAGTGCCCCTTTTTTAAAATAATTTTTATAAAATATCCGTTCAAAATTTGAGAGCTTCCTAAGATTAATAAACCTTTGACTTACAGATTTTCCTTGATAACCTTTGTTAATATCTGAGAGTTTTATCAGAAAATTTGACCGAATATTTGCTAAAGCCTACGTCACCTATTCTAATTGATTTTATTATTTCCTAAATGCACAGAGCATTAAAAGTATGTAAATGATAAATTTGATAATCTGTAATAAATTACAGCCAACCTAAGTTTGTTGTAATTTGTTTATATAAAAAAGCTTCATTTTGGAACGTCCATTAATTAATTAATTAATTGATAGGTTTGGCATTTCATATCTGATGAATTTTTTCACCTTACGAAGGATGTTTTAAAAGCTTGCATATTTCATTTTTTATTCGTGTGAATAGAAATTATGATTAATTATTCGTAATAAAAATATGTATACCGGATGTTAACGAAACCTGGGGCACCCCCATAATTTTTTGTTTTTTAAGATATCAAAATGAAATTTGGTATATGTAATATGCTCTTTAAATGGCATTTGTTGACATAGGAAACAAGTTTCTGTGACTTCCGGTTTCGCCGAAATTGACATCAACTTTGTTATTTTAAATGGAACACCCTATATATTTATACAGTTTTGGAATCCTCATTCAATTTTACGTATGGTAGTATCAAGTTCGAAACATTTTGATGACAAAGTAAATTTTTGCAGAAATTAATCTAGAGTGCCATGACTTACGTAAAATGAAAGTCAAGGTACCCCAACACTCGAGACAAATTGTTTTGGCACTTCAACTATTTTCGTTGCTGTTTTAGAATGACCTAAAGTTGGCAAAAATGCTTTTTTGAGAATAACTATTAAAACAAATGAAATGCGCAAAAAAAGTGACAGACTTGCTATAGTTGAAGTGCTAGAAGAATTTGTTTTGAGTGTCGTAGCACCCTGACTTCCATTTTACGTAGGTCATGGCACCCTAGATTAATAATTGAACTCTTCTGTAACTATTTACTTTGTCATCAAAATATTTCAAACTTGATATAACATACGTAAAATGAAATGGAAATTCCAAAAATGTATAAATATACAGGGTGTTCCATTTAAAATAACAAAATGGGGGGTAATTCCGGCGAAACCGGAAGTGACAGAAACATGTGTTCTATGTCAAAAAATGCCATTTAAGCAGTATATTACGTATACCAAATTTCATTTTGATATCTTAAAATATAATATAAAAAATAGGGGTGCCCCAGGTTTCATTGACACCCGGTATATTTAGTGCTTTAACAAGGGATTAAATCGTGAAACAAATTATCATTTAAATGATTTCCAAGTATTGGTTTTACTCCCGTGATTTGTGATGGTTATTTACATACCACCATGGGAGGTAAGTGAAATTTATTTAGACTGTGGAGTAAATCTCACTTACCGCTCATTTGAATTTTTAACATTATTAAACACTGACTGTCTGCAAGTTGCAAGTTAATTTATGTAAAACTTCGACGTGATACTCATAGTAGATACAAGCAAAATAATTCAAAAAATCCTCAGTTAAATGAATTCAGGGACACCCTGTATATCATTACGTAGTTAAACAGGTAACTATCTTCTCCGCTTATAATTAATAACCACCGAACGGGGTTGGTTATTGGTTTATTTTACGGTTATCGCATTATCGGTAATCGGCCGTTGATGAAACAACCCGGAGGATGTAACTTTTTAAAAAGTGAAAGCTAGGATGATGGATACTTGCTTATTTATTTATCATTATAATATATAAATATATATAAACGGGATGGTTACGTAACCGAAAATATGGTGTTTTAATTGAATGCGTACTGAGGAAATGCCAGAGTGCATGTTGCAGTTCTTTTTTTACGTGAATTATTGTTATTAGGAGCTAATTTACTCTGTAATTTATCAAATTTATTAATATATTTTGAGTGTCTGTCATTACCAATCAGTTTACCTAACAAATGAATAACATAAGAGCTGTGTTTAGTTACGTATTAACGTTAAGATTTGTTTTGCCGAAGTGAAAAAGCTGATATTTTTTGAATTTTGAATTAAACTAAATTAAAATATTATTTTCTGCCTTTTTAAACTCCTTCAAAAATTTTGTTTTAATCAACGTTATTCCAGGCTTTTTCAGTGAAAAAATTCAGGCTTCTTTTACAACCAATTAATTGTTTTACTTAATTCTAATTATTTAAGTATAAGTATTTTCACAATCGAGTAAAAATAAAGTTATCAGTTGACCTGTTCCGCGTGTACCTTAAAAAAATACTTTTCGCAAGCCAACAGGTTGGTGAAGCAAAAGAAAGTTGCCCGGTGCCTTGAATTACGAAATTCGCGACTTGATATGCCGTTCGTATATACAACACAGAATTCTTAAACGATAGCGAATTAAAAAATATCTTACATAACACCCTAAACCGTTTATTATAATTTCGTTGCTTGTTTCCTGCATGAAATATTTCGGGTTTGTATTAGGAAGTTTATTTTTTTTTACTAACTTGTCGGTTTAACCTAATTTATTTGGCTTAATCGTGCGAAAATCTAAGAATTTCTTGTGGATCTTCTGATTGAGTTTTTTGGAAAATCGGTAATTTTTTAAGGCAGGATTTTGGAAGAATTATGGAAAGACGTGTATTTGATGATTGACGAAACTAAAATCCTGTTTTAGCACTAAATGTTTGCGTCACACAGCACGTTGATGCAATTAGGATGTGATTTTAACCTTTTAAAGTGCATATTTGTTATTTTTGTTGAATTATTTGAGATTTGGCCTTAAAAGGGGGCAGATTTTTAAACACACTGAATAATCGGCTCTCATTAGGCATTCAATCCGATTTTATTTATTTATTTTTTATTAATTTGTATTAAGTCCCAAGACGTGTAAGTGGTTAAAATTCTTGTCTCGTAATTAGCGGTTCAAACCCCAATAACATCAGCTGAACTTGCACAAAATCAAAGGCATGCTGATTTATAAACAGCATTTTTGTTAGGCAGTTCACCCGGTTTTATTTTATTTTTTATAATTTGTATTAAGTGTCAAGATGTGTAAGTGGCTAAAATTCCAGTTTCGTAATCAACAGAACCCACGTTCAAACCCCAGTAACAGCTGAACTTCCACAAAATCAAAGACAGGCTGATGTTATAACAATAATTTTATTAGGCGTTTCACCCGGTTTATTTCATATTATTTTTTATTAATTTGTATCAAGCACCAAGACGTGTAAGTTATATAAATTACCACCTCGTAATCAGTAAGACTCACGTTAAAACCCTGGAAACGGCTGAACTTGCAGAGAATCAAAGGCAGACTGATGATTTGTAAACAGCGTTTTTATTAGGCGTTTTATTTATTTATTTTATTTCTTATTAATTTGTACTGAGCCCCAAAACGTGTAAGTGGTTTAAATTACCGCCTCGCAATCAACAAGACGTTCAAACCCTGGCAAGGGCTGAACTTGCAGAAAATCAAAGGCAGACTGATGATTTGTGAACAGCATTTTTATTAGCCGTTTCACCCGGTTTTATTAATTTATTTTATTTTTTATTAATTTGTACTGAGTCCCAAGACGTGTAAGTGGCTAAAATTCCTGTCTCATAAGCGCCAGGACCCAAGTTCAAACCTGAGCAACAGCTGAACTTGCACAAAATTTGTAAACAGCTTTTTTGTTAGACATTTTTTATTTATTTATTTAATTTACTTTTTATTTTTGTACTCAGTCTCAAAGACATGTAAGTGGTTTAAATTCTCGCCTCGTAGTCGGCAGGATCCGCGTTCAAACCTCAGCAATTGCACAAAATCAAAAGCAGGTTGATTATTTATAAACAGCATTTTGTTAGATATTTTACCTGTTTTTATTTATTAATTTGTATTTAGTCCTAAGACGGGTAAAGTGGCTAAATTTTCCGCCTCGTAGTCAACAGGTTCTGCGTTCAAACCCCAGCAATTGCACAAAATCAAAAGCAGGCTGATTATTAAATTTGTAAACGTTATTTTGTTGACATTTTACCGGTTTTATTTGTTTATTTAATTTTTTATTAATTTGAAATGGGCCCCACGACGTGTAAGTGGCTAAAATTTCCGTCTCGTAATCAAGAGGATTCGCGTTCAAACCCCAGCAATTGCACACAGTCAAAGGGGAGGCTGATTATTTCTGAACAGCATTTTTATTAAGCATTTCACCCAGTTTTATTTATTAATTTATATTTTAGTAATTTGTATTGAGTACCAAGATGTATAAGTGGCTAAATTTTCCGTCTCGTAATCAACAGGATCAACAAACCCCAGCAATTGCACACAATCAAAGGGAGGCTGATTATTTGCAAAGAGCACTTTTATGACGCATTTTACCTGGTTTTATTTGTTTATTTAATTTTTTATTAATTTGTACCGAGCCCCAAGACGTGTAAGTGTCTTAAATTCCCGACTCGGAATCAACAAGACCCACATTCAAACTCCAGCAAATTGCACAAAATCAAAGACAAGGCTAGACCGATGATCTTAGTTGGCCATTTGTAGGACTATAAAACTACACCTTTAATTATGTTGGTACCCTCTACCTCGGCACCTTATCGTTCAAATCGAAGAAATTTTTGTTTTTTAGACCGGTGATTATGTCATTCTGTTGCAAAGTTAATTGGGGCCCTTTTGAATGAACCTAAAAGCGACCTTTGCACGTGTCAGCTAAACGTTTAACTTCAAAATAGGCAAATTTAACCCGTTTTTTTTTCTTTCTTTTCTTTATTGAAGAGTTACCGTCGAAGTTCTGTAGTTAATTAAACTTAATTAAGTGATTTAAACCTGTTTAAACCTTGGCGTATTTTATTTTACATATCTGTGCGTTTATATTAGAAAATTACACAAATAAACGTAAGAATTACACCGTTGGTAATTAAATGTAAAATTGTTTATTTTCAGTGGTAATTGACAGTATTTCTAACTTGTTTTATTTTTTTCAGGTGAGTTGCACACGCCGGACTAGCATAGCAAATTTTGGTAAGCTTAGATTATGCAAAACTCCACCGAAGGCGTAAGTTTCCCTAATTTTTCTTTTTATTTCGTACTTTTTGACAACCAGAGGATATAATTAGTTTTTCTCTGTTAACCTTTTCGGGATTATCCTGTCTTCTATTTAGTTAACAACCCATCACTTATTTCATACAGTTCAAAATGAGACACAAATTAATTAATTAATTAATCTACACCCAGAACAGTGGCGGACTAAATATTTTCGCAGTTTAAAAATAGGAATGTTTTTACAAGCACGAAAAAGAAAACCTAAAACGGTAGTTCTGTACCGTGGGGCCCACCTAAGGTGGAGCCCCGTAACTGTGTGTTAACCTGCAGCTCTTCCCCCTTAGTCCTGTACTGGTTGTTGTTAGGTTGTTAAACGATTCATTGGCTAATGTTAAAATATCAAAACTGGGACATCCTGTGAATATTCTTAACCATATACAGAAGCTCTAAAAAATTGCCGGTAGCTACAATTGTCATGCGAAAAATTCCGAACCTCTACGAGTTTTAGTAGGTCAAAATGCCGCTAGACAGAATAATGTTACCTGTCGAACGGAACTCAACTTTAAAGTATACATTACGTTGGCGATAATGTTCTTAACTATTTTATTTCGCTTTAACTTTTACACCTGTTTAGTTTAATCGAGTTGGTCTTGGAAATATTTCAACAATCTTCGTCGATAATGCGAAAACAATCACGGTATTTGTGGATGAAAACTATATGAGACTTTGAAGACGTTTAATTTGTTTTTTGAAAAGGGGTTTTTGGAATGAATTTTTTGATAAAACCTTGCAGCAGCAAGAAATTCCGCAATTTCTTTCGATACGTTTTTCTGGGTTTATTAAAGCGTTGATAATAACGGAAGGAAAAGGGGGTAGGGGGAATCCCTGAAATCCGGTTTAAGAAATTAAAAGTCAAAAACATTTATGTATACAGAAAATCAGTTCAAAATCTTTTTTGGATTCAGTAAGGCATGGTTAATAATGGCAGGAGAGAAGCTTTTTCCTTTTTTTGGGGGAACCACCGAAATACGGTAAAAAGTGAGTTTGTTTAATAGCGTTGGAAAATATTTCATAATCCCCCTGAAGGAACGCAAAATAGTCAAAAATATTTGCAGAGAAAGCCATTTCAAAACCTTTTTTTGTGTTCAGTAAGGCATCGTTAATAAAGGCAGAAAAAAGCTTTCTTCTTTTTTGGGTGAATCCCCAACTTCTTAAGGGTGCGAAGACACGTTAAGCTTGAGTTGATCTCGGAAATATTCCAACAATCCTCATGGATAATTCGAACACGAACACGATATTTGCAGTGAAAAAAAAACATGAAACTTTAAAGCAGTTTTTTGTTTTTTGAAAAAGGGGTTTTTGGGATGAATTATTTGATAAATCGTTGCAGCAGCAAAAAATTCTGCAAAATTCGTTTCTTTTGATAGGGTTTTTCTACGTTTTTTAAAGCATCGGTAATAAGGAAAGGAAAAGGGGTGGAAATAAACTTACGTTTTTTAGGGGAACCCCCGAAATCCGGTTAGAAAAGAGAACGTATTAAAAGAGTTTGTTTAATACTGTTGGAAATATTTCAAATGAAAAATGAAAAATAGTCAAAAATATTTGCAAGGAAACCATTACTTTACAGGGTAATATTTATGAACGCTTCTTGTTTTATTGTTTTATTTCAAAAGAAGTGGTTTTTTGGACGAATTATTTATTTACTCGTTTAAGCAGAAAGAAACCCTGAAGATTTTGTTTCTTTTAATGTTTTTGTAAGTTCGATAAAGCATCATTAATAAGAGGAGGCAATAAACTTTTTTCTTTTGGGGAATCCCCAAAATCTGGTTAGAAAAGAGAGCGTATTAAGTGAGTTTGTTTAAACGAATCTTGTAAAGATTAATATTTCACAAAAAAATAATCAAATGCTTGTTAACAAAGGCCATTTAAGAACTTTTGAAGAAGTTCATTTGTTTCAAATACTCATTGTTGCTATATTGCACCGAAAAAAAGGGGGGTTTGAATAAATAACTTGAAAAATCGAATCAGAAGGAAGGCTTTGAGAATTCATTTCTGGCAGTATGTTTTTCTGCAATAAGCAAAAAGCAAAGAGTCATTAATAAAGGGAGGAAATAAGCTTGCATCTGTTTTGGGGGAATCCCCGACTTCTTAAGGGTTGGTTAGAAGGCGCGTTAAGCGCGAGTTTGTTCAATTGAAACTTGAAAATATTTAAAAAATCCTGCTCAACAAATCCAAATTATCAAAATGCTTGTTAAAAAAGCCATTTAAGAACTTTTGAAGAAGTTCGTTTGTTTCGAATACTCATTGTTGCTGCATTGCACCTCTGTTTTGGGGAATCCCCGACTTCTTAAGGGTTAGAAGGCGTGGTGTGTTAAGCGTGAGTTTGTTTAATCGAATCTTGGAAATATTTCAATGATCTTGCTGAACAAATCTACATTAATCAAAATGCTTAAGTCATTTAATCACTTTTGAAAAAGATTAATTGTTGCAAATATCCATCGTTACTATATTGTACCAAGTTTTTGAATGAATTACTTGAAAAATCGTTTAATCTAAGTGAGGGCTTTGAGAGTTCGTTTCTTGCAATATGTTATGCTGCAATAAACAAAGAATCATCAATGAGGGGAGGAAATAAACGTTCGTCTGTTTTGGGAAGCCCCGACTTCTTAAGGGTTTGTTGTTTGTGACTACCACACTACGGCCTGTAAAGGCCTTTTGTGCGGGGAGTACCTTAACTATATTTAAATCTAAGAGTATGCTAAGACGCATTGAGGGAACGGCGGTTTGAACCCGAACCAGAACACACCAATACATCTGTCGACCCCGGCTCCAAGCGGGAATACTACTCCGCCACCGAGGTCGCCCTTCTTAAGGGTTAGAAGGCGCGTTAAGCGTCAGTTTGTTTAATCGAAACTTGAAAATATTTCAAAAATCCTGCTGAACAAATCCGAATTATCAAAATGCTTGTTAAAAAAACAATTTAAGAACTTTTGAAGAAGTTCAATTGTTTCGAATACTCATTGTAGTTGGTTGCATTGTACCTAAAAACAGATTTTTCGAGTGAATTCGACTCAGTTAGGTTTTTCTGAATTTAATAGGACGTCGTTAATAAGGCGAGGAAATCAACACGCTGTTTTGGGGAATCCCCGAAATCTTAACTGGTAGGGGTGTTAAATTTGAATTTGTTTATTGGGGGTGGTCTTGTAAACGCTCAATAGTCCAATGATCCTTCTGGACATTTGGAAAACAATTAAAACACTAATAATAACAGCTATGTAAAAAACCTCAATTTTTCGCGCAGCCATTGTTAAAATTTTTTTAAATTGTTTTTCGTACAACTCAGGTGTTAAATTATTAAAATAGAAACGTACATTCAGCTGTAGAAAACCCGTACATATTTATTTTCTACATGTAATAAAGCGTCGTTGATAGAGAGGCGGAGTAATCATCCCCTGTTTTAGGGGAATTCCCTGTTAGAGGGCGAGTTAAAAAGGCAGGCATTTCGAATTTCAAAGTACCGTTTTGTAATTAATTTCGTAAATTTGGATAATAACAAGCCATTTGCATAAATTATGTGTAAAACTGTTATCATTGTGTGCGTACCAAGCCAGTTTGTTCATGGGAAATGCCAAAAAAAAGGTGCCCGCCCATCCTGTAATAACTCCTCGCAAGCGGTAGCGTACAAAAATACTGATCCAAGTAGGTGTCGAAAAAAATACTTTTATATAAATCTGGCAGATCGATCGCGTCCATGTTTCGTGAGCGGTGCCAGAGCGGCATCGCCAACTACAGGCGACTCAAAGTCCGGCAAGGCAAACAGCAGGCACTCTACAGTGCATTGACCGAAAGCGAGTCAGAGTCTCAGTGACCCACTTATAAGAACATGTGTGAGTTCGGCAACCTTCGACATTTTTCGTTCGCACGAACCTGTACACGCACGCTTTGTTTATTATTATCACGAGCGCTTTTTGCACATGCAATTCGTTTTGATTGTTTTATTGATTTCTCACACGGTTTTATACCGGAAACCCGCAATTTTTCTAATTTCACGTGGCAAAATTTCGAAATCAAACCCGTTTACCGATACGGGACAGAAAACGTTACGGTATCCATCCGTAGCCAACTTGGTTTTGATGTTTGCCAAAATTTTGTGAATTTTTTTTAATGAAATTTTAAATTTAAATTTTCTTTGGTAAATTTAAAAAAAAAGTATTTCCAAAATGGCCGAAATTTAAATTTTCACAGCTTTGTTGACTCGGATTTGAAAAGTTCTTAGTTTTTGGCATTTTTGGACATTTACTATCTTCAAAGAAATCCCAATTTAATAATGCCCAAAGGACGTTTGAACACTAAATATAATTTCATTATTTATACAAAAATAGCGAAGCATTGAAAACAAAGTTGCTTCATTTAAATTTACAGAATTAAATTAGATTTCTGATAATGGTTATTTTTAATTTTTATGGAAACAAGTGAACTTAGCAAAATGTGAATCCTTCCTGAAAATTCGTAAATATTTTTTCTATGTTCCATCTTGACTTAAGATAAGCGTTGGTTCTTAATTGTTGTTGTAAAAGTTGTAATTTTCCACTCTCGGGAATTTTTTCATGTTTAAAGTTCGGAAACCGGCTAATTTTGTTATTATTTTGGATTTAATAGTCCTGAAATTTGGCTTGTAAAAATCCTGAAATCCCGAATTATAACGCTTTTCAATTTCTGGAATTTGATAATTGTTTTGGTCGATTTTTCGTAGCTTCCTCACAAAATGAACAAATGCCTTTTTGTTTACTTCCTCGTGGTGACGCATTTTTTATTTTTGTTTTCATTAATAAAAATTAATGGCCGCTGTTAACCTTTCGTGCGTAGTAATCTACAAGCGTAGGTGCATTTTTGGCATTTTTCATTTGTTTATTTAACTAATGTTATCTGTAAATAAATCGAGTATTAAAGTTATAGACGAAAATCATTGAATGATAAGCAGCTCTAGATAATTTTAGGCAAATTCTATCCGCTTCAACAGGCGTGTGAGTTATGTTTAAAAATATGTTTTGGTGAGGTCATTAAACTCTTTTTGTTTTCGGAATTTATTTAGGCGTCGTTCAGTTGTTGCATACTTGCAGCTGATAGTGTAGCTCGATTTTTTTTTCGCCACTCAAACTTGGTTTTTTCACCTTCCGTAATTCGATATTATGGGTATTTGTTCGAGTTTTATTTAATTATCGCGACCGGCTACGTTCTTATCATCGCTAACAAACAGTCGCGCACACCTGCCGTGTAAAAGCCCTCCTCGTTTGTTTTATTTCCTGGTTTCTGAGCTTTCGGGCACGGGGCGTTTTTCGAATAGAATTTTCACTTATTTTCCGAACACGAGGGGTTTAATTAAGGGAAAAAATTGGCGTTCGAAAAATCGCGAACCGCGTCGATAATTTCCGATCGGGTCCGAAGGGTCCTTATAATCATCATCATAGTATAGGAGGGTCGTTGAACTCTCCCAGAGTGGGGATACCCCTACGTCACGACTCCGGGGCTACGACGTACGTATGCTTTTCGTTGCTCGTACGGGAATCCAGCAGGAACCGTACGAGATAAGGATATAACGTTTACGAGACGTCTCAGCCTCAAGTACATTCCCGTATTACTACACAGATACATGGACAATTTGCTGCGACAAGACTTTCTTAAAAAATGCCCAAAATATGTGCTGAATTTTCCGGGATAACGTACGCACTGCGTCCTGGCAAATGACTCCTGGTATTTGTGTGGATTATTGGGCCGGATAGTGTTGGGATGTGGGATGTGAGTTATTGTGAAATATGTGATGTTGATTAACAAAGAGTGATTGTTGTTGTTGTTATTTTCTTTTCTTTTTTAAATTATACATTTCGATAAGTGCCTGAAGGTGGTGCCGGTTACCGTTTCCTGTAAATGTAACGTCTCGTTTTTTAAGTTTTTAAGCCATAGGTTTTACATTTTTAAGGTACAACATTATCGACTTTTGCAATATGAAATTTTAACGCTTTAATCCAGTCGATAAATAAAATATAAATCGGTTCGGTGTCGCGGGGGATTACATAAACGTCGTTTATCGCGGTGCCCCTTTTTTTACACAGTGGATACGAAAAAGTAGGAAACTCGATTTAAAATGCACATAATACGAGAGTAATCATTACGAAATCGCGTATTTCGAGAACGTCGGAATACTTTTTGTAAATATTATTATTACAATTCACGTGCTATTGTAGTAATATCCGATAAGAAAGAGTAAAGGAATTCGTAAGAAAAGTGAATTTGCCTGAATTAGTGGCGCCTGCCGTTATTTTTGCTCGAGTGCTTTGCTCTTGTTTACTAAATATTTAATATGTAATTAGTTGTCTAAATTTTGAAGAGATAAGTGTGTATTGTTGTTTCTTTTATCGTACGTCGGTCATTGACATTTATCTAAAAATAAATGTTTATAATAATCGTTTTTATGAGGAATTACAGAAATTAAATTTTTTTTTTAAAACCCGATCGATCCGTTCGCCAATCGGAGGATTTAGTTTATTTATTTTTTAAATAAATTTCGGTACGTTACGGTGTTTTGTACGAGATGAATCGATTTCGAATTTGGTAACCGGAATTCCCCGTCCGAAACCTTACCTTAGTTAGTGTTAGTACGGTTATCGCAGGCCGTTTTTCTTAGACGACCACGGTAATACGAAAAAAATAAATTTTCGGGATAACTTCGCTAATTATAAATCCATAAATATACATATATTCGCTCGCTCAACGCGGTTATAACGATTGCATCTTTCGTTGAGCCATATTCGGCGGTGAACAACCTCGAGTTCAATGGCTTTGCCGCGCCTCCAAACAGAAACCGCTTAGGTGCCCTGTGGTTTGAACTAAATAAACATTTAATACGGCCTTGTGTGCCGCTCTTTCCATGTGCCCATCGTGCTATACCAAATGACACATGATATTTTTAAAATGCGTGGATTTTAAGATGCCCGGCTTTTTATTTTCCTTTTTGATTGACGTGAATGAGTTCATGTGTTGGTGTTAAGTTACGAATTGCCGAAAAGGTGGTTTTTTTACGTTCGCCCTTTTTATTTGGACACCTTTTTTTATTGTATTCCGGTTTATAAAAGAAAATTAGGATTTCTAGTATTGCTAATTTCCACAATTTATCTAAAAGTTTAAAAATGTAACTTGGGAGAAGCCCAGAAATTTATTTAAGCAGAACTAAACAGAATAATTAAATATTTAGAAAAGCCTACCAAACAGGCAGTTTTTATTGGATACTTTTTCTGGTATTGTTTGGCTTGGAGAAGAAATAAATAAAAATCTTGAATTTGTTGGAAAGTTTTTACATAAAAAGAAAATTAGAATTTCCAGTATTGCTCAAAATTTAGCTAAATGTTTAATAACTTGGTGAGGACCTGAAACTCATTTAAGCAAAACCATTTATTATAGTAATCTTCAAACAATTTTGGAGTAAAAAGCCGCTTATTTCGTAGCAATTTTTTATTAATACTTTTTTAAAGGTTGATACCCCACAACCATTACATTTATCGTAATAAAGTGGCATGTATTATTTTCAAACTTAAGTAAACTCATTTCTTTTTTATAGAACTCATTGTCGTTAATCAGAAATCAATACGAATTTACGAGAACATTGTTTTACAACGAGCACACTTTTGAAATACCATTTTATGGTGGTTTTATAATTTTATTCGTACACCGAACAAAAGTTTTCATTTTGCTATTTATCGACTTGGCAATATCTACATAAAACTGCCAAAGAAATTGTTATTTTTACACCAGTTTTGTTATTCTGTGAGTTATTAAAAGTAGTTGTTATTAAGAGAATTTTGTGTATACCGTGTTGTAAAAAGTCCCCACTCAGGCTCATAACCGTGAGAAAAATACTCGTACAATTTTTCCACATTTCACATTTTAATTGAAAAACTTTTAAAAAGTATTCCATGAAATTAATCGTTTGTCAGCCATCTTCTACAAAAATTTGTGTATTTACAGCCGGGTTTGTTGACCTCTCAAATTAAATTTTTCCCTGAAATTTCAGGAAGTTTACTTTTGAAACGTTACTTTTTTTATTATAAAAGTTATTTTCTGTTGTTATTTAATTCAGTCTTTGGTTACCTATCTTATCGTGTTTGTCTTTGTAGGTACTTGAATAATATAAACGAATGCGAATTTGCCCAACATTATCTGCGATTTATTCAGGAGATAAACCTTAGATAAACTAAACTCCCGTAGACTGAGGCTGTAACTTTCCCTTCTGATATGCAAAATTAGAACTAAATTGACCCTTCTTGTACAGATTGTACGATTAATTTTCGCAATGACCTATCGTCTTATCAACGAGTAAAAAGTCGTGTACAAAAGCATCCTAAATTGATTAACACCAACACACGTTTTACAATCGTGAATCCATATAACAACGCGATAGTTCTGTGTGGGCTTCATAAAGAGCGGCACATAGGTTGTATTTAAGACAATTCTGTGCTTTCGTGAATGTTTCTAAATCGTTTTCAGGTTAGAATGGAGATCGACGTATACGAATCCATATTAGTTTTTAAATATATCCAAGAACATAACAAAAAGCACACGAGTTCCTGCGTTACATAAATTCGATGTACCTGTTGGCAAAGACTGAAAAAGCCTAAAAACCTTTCGAAGCAGAATCCGTCCTAATATTATCTTTTTGAAATCAGACGATTTTTAGTGTACTTAAAACTTTGTTAAAAGAAAAGTGCGTTTACTGTCGGCCATTTGGGCCGCCTGGCCATGAAACGTTCTACTACAATAAGTGGCGCTTACGTACGAACGTTAGTGGTGTTGTACAATGGACTCTTTCCAAGAGTTGTTCAGGGGCGAGGATAATTGGTCAGCTGGTTCGGGAAGAGATATCCGGAGTGGTGGCGATATTTCTTCGTCTGATTCAACTACGCCACCTCCGCAACCACAACAGCAACCTCAACAACAGCAACAACCCCAAACGCAACAACAACCGTTGCAACAACAGCAACAGCAACAAGGAGAGGACAGGGCTAGAAATTCTATTAGAGGTTCGTTTGTTTGTTGGTTGGTTGGTTGATACAAGAAGCTGATTTTTAATCGGCTTCTAAAAATTCTGTATTCATTAATAACAACGATGTTGACAGACTTCGAACTAATTCACTCAAAAAATTAGATGTTGATATTTAAATTAGGAAATTTTCGCGCTCCGCTGGAAGAGTGGGGTTAAAGTTTGCCGCAGTACCCATTACGTATTGTAAAAATTATGGGGCAGCGATTGGCTCGTTTACCCCATTGAAGTCCGCCACTGTCCTTTTTAATTAAGTTTCCGAACGGTGCCTAGTTTATTTTAAATCGACGTACAATCGCAAATTATTTACTAATTAATAATTGGTAAGTTTCCCACCAACTACGCCACTGTTAATCATCAAAGCACATTCGTAATCAATCAAATTATTACTGTGATTATCACAGGAGTTTTATTAGTGGGGCTTTTAAAGGCAAATTACGATTTAAAATTTTAATACATTAGAAACGAGGTTTCCCAATTCCCAAAACGAATTTCCCAACATTTTCGCACTTTCGTTTAATGTAACAATCAATATATTACACAAGCATCTACATAAAAACAAAAATAAATGCTTGTTTTTCACGTTAATGGGTTTCAATGCGGGGTTTGTGTCTTGATCTACCGTTGAAGTCTCCTGTTGCCGATTTAATAGCTTTATGTTTATAATAATCAGATCGAGAGAAATATAGAAAGTGATTTTATTGATTAATAAAAAATTAAAATATCTACTCCTTGCTGCTTTGTATTTCCTGTGAAACCAGTGGCGCCGCCTTAAAATCCTGATATATACGTAATATCCTGCCACTTATGAAAAACTATCATGGACGTGTTAATGTAATCGAATTGTTATATATTTTGCAATTATTACGTGGACCACTTAAGATTTCACTGGAATTTTTATCTTAATTTGTTTATTTATCGCTTAGTAAATTGCGAGAAAGGATAATGCTCGGATTTTAGGTACATAAAAATACGTTTGTTTTGAAAGTTGAAACCTTGCCAATTTTAATTAAGTCCTTTTTTAAATATAATTATATCCTCTGGGTTTATTTTTAAATAATTTTTTTGGTTAAAAATTTTGACATGAAAAGTAAATTCAGGCACAAAAGTACTAGTTTTCATCTGACTCGCATTGCTTTTTTAAATTTTCAGCTCAAATAGAGATAATACCGTGCAAGGTATGCGGAGACAAAAGCAGTGGTGTACATTACGGTGTGATAACTTGCGAAGGATGCAAAGGATTCTTCAGGAGATCGCAGAGCTCTGTTGTCAATTACCAATGTCCCCGTAACAAGAACTGCGTTGTCGATAGAGTCAATCGTAATCGCTGCCAATACTGTCGCCTTCAGAAATGCCTTCGGCTAGGAATGAGTCGAGATGGTGAGTAATCCATATTTTTTTTATAAGCTTTCATTAAAAGATTTTTAAAATATTTATATTACTTCTAAAGTAATAAAGTCACAATAAATTGTTAAATATTTAATGAGTCAAAATCGGTACGTTATTTAATACATTTTAGGTCAAACAATTAATTTATTGAGTCAGATTTAACCTCCGTTATAGCTACGGTTCTGCCCTTTCTCAACCTAGCGGATCCTTTAAAAAATTCACAGGAGCTGTTTAGGTGTTTCCTAAAAATAGTTTCTTATCTTTCGAATGTTAAATAATCCTTTCGGTGACTTAATTTGTAAAATTTGAAAACAGTTGAGCATCGATTTTTTTTCAATTGTATTTCTTTATATTACCATTCATTATGTACGTACAAGCTGTGACATTTGAAGTTACACCTTTGTATTTTGCAAATAATTTACAATCAATAACACAATCGATGCAGAAAAGTCAATTTCTACCGTTGAATAATTAATTTTACATTTACTTCCAAACCGTTTTACCTATTGTTGCGGTATTAATTTAAGTCATGTGTCACGTGCTTATTCTGCACTACGACATTGAAATGGGGATGTCGAATCCGGGATGCACTCGGCTAGACTGCAGTGGAGAAGGGGAGTTCGTAACACTTATTAACCCTTTAAGGGGATGATCGTAAACGGTAATTAGGGCGCCACCATGATTGAAACCACCCTAAGATCTAAAAGAAGGAAACCCATCATGGAAGATTCCCAAGGGCTCGGCTGCACCCTGCGCAAGATATGACTTACCTTGCTTGACTGAAAATTACTTTCCTTTACTGCAAAACTCTAAATCTTGTAGACAGGCTAATACTTACACATAAATCTTTAACAAACCCTGAAACTCAAAATGGTAACGGGGAGCACTGAACACAAATAACAAGGCCAACTAAATTGACAATGAATTATTTAATGAATCAAACGCACAAAAATGAATACAAAAACATTACACAAAGGACAATCAAAATATTACGTTAAAACAAATCACAAATGTTAAGCTTACTTTAAAGGAACGAAAATTGAGGGTGCTAGATTTGCTTTAAGTTCGGCAAAGATATTCACAAGCTAAGCCCCCTTAATTCCATACAAAGATAGGAAGACACAAATAATAATACATTAACAAGTTCAATAAGCACCAAATAACTAACTTGACATAAAACTTGAACTGTAATCTGAACACTAAAACCCTTTACTTTACAAACACAAAATATTAAATACAAAGGCGGTCCTTATTGACTTCAAAACGACTAATTAAACTTGATGAAGGCCTGCCAGCAAAAGGCAATTGATAATCAAACTGACGTTAAAACACAAACGAAGACAGCAGGAGCAGCATAAAGAGAAGACAGTTTTTACCTGGCGAGATGTTTGTTCTTAAAAACCAGGGAGTGACGTGACGAACGGACGAGCTAAGAGGTTCTTCCTTCTAAGACCGGTGCAAAACGACGATAAATCCAATGGCAATGGGGTTTTCAGAACCCCTTCACGAGGAAATTGTGTAGAATGGCACTCGACAACACTGTCACTAAACTTCTCACACAAGTCTATTTCTTTCCGGAATTTTAATGGCGTTCCTTAAGTGAATCCGACTATGTCGTTAATTGTGATCCTCCACGAGGTAACCCCAGCGGTAAACGATAAATTCGCACACGTCTTAGAAGACGTCCACCATGGTTGAGATGTTGTCACGCACTGAAGCGGGGAGCGGAAAAAGAAGTTGAAAGAATGCTGAAACAATCAGCTGACGCGCCGAACGTACAGGGGGTTCCCCGCACCGTACCACGGGACGTTGCAACAACGGAAGAAAGATGACAAACGCGTGAAATTAGGTCACCTTGTGATTTTGAACAAAGGGACCTCTTATAAAAAAGAAACATATTGAAGTGACTTTAAGAATTCCTAGAACTGCAGAGGAAGAACGTGCCAAATTACGCTTAACCTTTTATGTCCTCCAGACTAAATGAATTTAAACTGTAGCAAAATAAAATAATTAACACGAAATCAAACTTAGAGGACAGGACCGTACTAAAAAATCTTAACAATAATTTAAAATTACTCAAAAATTACAAAATAACACGGGATTGCAAAATCACGTGACACATGCTTTAAATATGTATCGACGTTTATTACTGTCTTGTTCCGAGGTATTCTTCAATTGCTTTTCAAAATGCTTAACATTTTAATCTTTAAATTCAAATGAAAAACCGACGACAAATGTTGTGTCGCAGTATAAAATGTGTATTAATACTATTAATCAAAGTTTACGATTACAGCTGTGAAATTTGGTCGAATGTCAAAAAAGCAAAGAGAAAAAGTAGAAGATGAAGTTAGATTTCACAGAGCACAACTCAGAGCACAGAACGATTCTGCGCCCGACAGTTCTGTATTCGAACAACAAACACCCTCTAGCAGTGACCAGCTACATCATAGTTATAATGGAGGGTGAGTTAATCTTTGTCACCATTTTGAGTTATTCTTCTTCTTTTTTTATCTAATCCGTTATGTCCATGTATTCTGTTTCCTTAAGTCTCTTCCGTATTATAATAATAATATCCGGGTTTAGATCGCCCTCCGACGTTGTACGGGTCCGGTCTCCATCTATTACGATCCGTCCAATCTCCCTCTTGTAAGTTTCGTTCGTACATTGTTTTTCAAATATTTCCCGTCCATGTATTCCTTGGCCTTCCGTGCCTTCGACTCTCTCGGAAGTCCAATTGTTTCGTATTATAATTCTTAAAATTTTTAGGTATGCGTATAACAGTGAGGTTGGTACGTATACACCGACGTATTACACAAGTACAACTCAAGTGCCAGCAAATTCCATGGGGTACGATATATCTGCGGATTACGTAGATAGTACAACAACGTACGATCCACGGCCAGGCGGTCTGGACGCGTTAAACGATACAGGAAGCCTAATGGCTAATGTCGTAACAACAGGTATATATCTTTTTTTAATTCGTTAATTGGTTGCTAAAATTTTCTAACCCCCCCCCGTAAAGAAGCATTTGAATATTGTAATTTGTTTAAATATTGCTTGGTGAACCATTTTCTGTTCGCCTGGATGTTCCTCCTATTGCTGTGTTGGTTGTTGTGTTTTAAATTGTTAAGACAGGTATGAATCTAACGGCAAGTTAATGGTATAGGGAATACTAACACAAATAATGGCGGTGGTGGTGGTGGAGGAGGTGGCGGCGGCGGAAAACAAACATTGTCCATGTCAGATACGCGTGCTTTCAAACGGGTAACACAAACCTCTTCAAATGCAACGTTATCAGGTGGAACGATGGTGTCCGTTAAGCAGGAGGGTACACTGCAAGAAAATTTAGTGCCCAGTTATGTAGATAGTACCACATTTCTTAACTCCCCTAATGTACAGCAACAAACAAACGTAAGGCAGCAGAGTAATACCCAAAGTGTACAGCAGAGAAGTGGTGACGATTGCGAACCCGTTTCATTACCCAGTAAGTCAGGTTGACGTGTTTATTTTCTATTTGTCTTTGCATTTGTGGTTTTCCCTTTACAAATCGCCAGATCATTGCATTTCGTAGTCAAATTGTGAGTGCTAAACGGGCAAAAATAAAAAAATCTTAGTTCTATAATAAATACCTGGTGCTTTCTGTACACAAGTTGTTTCATTTTTTCTTATTACCTTTTTGCGAAATATCGAAATTGTTGCTGTGAGTTATCCGTTTGGAATTTAATTTCTCTGTTTTGGCATTAAAATGGCATGCTTTTTGATGTTAGAATGAGCTGCATTCTTAAACGATTTTTGGTGACTTTGTTTCCAGAAATTGGTAAGCTGCAGGTTATTTATTCATTGCTAGGCAACAAAAATGTCAAATGTCAAACTTCAGATGTTAGCTGTTCAAACATAAGTTACTGTCACCAACCTAACTATTTTATAAAACTTTTCCCGAATGAAAGCCGAAACAGAGAAAACACTCGTTACAAAAGGCATTACGCGGCTCGTGTCTGAATTTCAGAGGCACACGAAAAGGTTGCCTTCTGTAACTGGTATTTTAATATATTATTTCGGCGTTACTATTCTGCTGCTTTATTTGATTTTATATAAGCTTTAAGCATGTTATTTTAGTTGTATTTGTGTAAACTGTAGTTTAAAAAAACATTATGCGTAGATCCCAGCCAAATATCAGAATTGCTAGCGAAGACAATATCAGACGCACATGCCCGCACATGTCTTTATTCCCTCGAACATATACACGAGATGTTCCGTAAACCAAACGACCTCTCACGGCTGCTATACTATAAGAATATGGCACACGAAGAATTGTGGCTCGAATGCGCTCAGAAGCTTACGACGGTAATACAACAAATCATCGAGTTTGCCAAAATGGTGCCTGGATTTATGAAATTATCGCAGGACGATCAAATAGTCCTTCTTAAAGCAGGTAAAATCGCAATTTATATATATGTATTTTAGGGTGTAAATTTCGTTTTGTTCAACAGGCAGCTTCGAACTAGCAATTTTGCGGATGTCGAGATATTTGGATTTGTCACAGAACTGCGTGTTATATGGAGACACGATGCTGCCACAAGACGCCTTTTTCACGTCAGACACAGCCGAAATGAAATTAGTAACATGTGTGTTCGAAATGTCTAAAAGTGTAGCTGAACTTAAATTAACAGAGACTGAACTTGCCCTTTATTCTGCTTGTGTTCTTCTTTCACCGGGTAAGTTTTACGCAAAAGAACCGAGATTTAATATTTGATGTTTCGTTAATTTTTAGATCGACCAGGGTTAAAAGGAGTAGGTGAAATCAGTCGACTCAGTCAGGCGGTTATACGGGCCTTAAGAATAGAGCTCGAGAAAAACCATTCACTTCCAATCAAAGGCGATGTTACTGTTTGTGATGCCTTGTTGACTAAGATACCTACATTACGGTAAACAGTTGTTCATGCTTATGTAAAATGTTAACCTAATTTTTCCCAATATGTATATAAATATTTTTTTCAGAGAGATAAGTATGTTGCATATGGACGCGTTAGGGAAGTTGAAGAGATCCGCTCCCCATCTAGAATTCCCTGCACTTCATAAAGAACTTTTTAGTGTAGATAGTTGAGAAATTTCATCTTCATCTCCTGAACTGTAGAAAAGCAGCCTTGCGCAGACACGGTGAGTGTTATTTAAGACAAGAATACAATTTTATAAACTACATGTAAAATAAATGTGGGAATTATCACTGCATTGTTTTATTTTTAATGGCTATATATGGTAGTCGTTAGCTGTAGATTTACGTATTTTCATAAAAATCTTTTATATAAATGTTAGTCGTAGGAATTTTGAAATTCACAAGAATGTAAAGATTAATTGTGCAACTCAAAGGCAGATTACTCTTACGAATAATTTAAGAACGAAGCGTTCCGTTAATTAAGGGAACGATTTGTACGGTTTGTAACTTAAAAAACTGGACGCATTTAGGATGGTGGCGTTTCTTAAAAGAATTTCGAAATGGCATCGGAAATTGAATGAATCACGTTATTTTTTGTATATTCTGTAAGAAACGCTCGTGTTATAAAAGTAGCCGTTTTTTATATAATAGTATGAAGTATACCGGGTGGCAATGAAACCTGGAGCAACCCTATTTTTTTAAAATATCCAAATGAAATTTGGCATATGTAATATACTTTTAACACGTAGAACATAAGTTTCTATCACGTCTGGTTTCAGCGGAATTAGCTTCAAATTTGTTATTTTAAATGAAACATCCTGTATATTTATATATCTTTGAAATTTCCATTTAATTGTACGTATTTTGGTATCAAGTTTGAAACATTTTGAGGACAAAATAAATTCTTGGAAAGATTTGTTAATGTAGAAGGCATAAAAACATTTGTTTTGTGCATTTCATATGTTTCAATTGTTTCCTTCGTCTTTTTCCAGTGCCAACCCTATGCAGTGTGTAGACTTTCATTCTGCCATTTTTAGTTTATATGGAAAAACAGGCAAAGCCTAAATACAGTGGAAGAAGAAGAATATACAGTCTTCTGCCACCTTTCTGACTCCACACTAATTCTTGAATGTTATTTCTTCTTCCTTCTATTTTTTTTTTCCCCATTAAAAGTAGTCTTAATATTTTATACTTGTTGCCTCTAAGGATGTGTCCCAAGTAGGAGACTTTTCATTGTCTTGCATATACATATAGTTCACGTTCAGTGTTGTGACATGATCTCTACCCAGGGGATTCGTAATAGTTTTCGGATTGTCCACATTTTAAAAGCTTCTATTCAGTTCAGTGATCTTAATTTGAGCGACCACGTTTCAGTCCTGTAAGTTATTATGGGCCATATCTGTATCTGCAACCTCTTTAACCTTTCGGTGTCGAGGCTGGTGCGTTGCTATATGTGGTTTTACAGGTGCAATGCACAACCTGGCCCGTCTCTGGGAGTTACGTGGTTTGTGCAATGTTTTACCTACATACTGCACCATGTGTATAGTGTAATGTATATGTATGTGTGAAACCTTGTTACTCTACCTCTTAGGCCTGTATGCTGAGAAGAGCGTCGTTAATTTGGTGCCTAATGACAAATAGTCACCAGGATTGATGTAATGCTAGCCACTGCGCCACCCTATTAAAGGCCATATATATTTAGTATTTAATCATTCGAAATCTTAAACTTTCTCAACGGCATAGGTATTTACTAAAATTGACCAAATCTGTTCTTGCTATCACCTTATTTCCATGTCGTCAAGTTGTCAAGTTTATTGTTTATTATGCATCCAAGGTACTTGAATTTCTGGAAATTCTGGAAAATAATTAAAAGTTTAAAAAATAATAATAATATGCAAATATGGAATATAGAAGACAATAACAAAGTACTCAGAACAGAAACAAAAGAGATAGTAGAAGTATGGTGCAAATACTACGAAGAAAAATTTAAGGATAAGAGGAGTCGAGATACGGATGGAGAGGCAGAGATAAATACAGAAAGTAAAACAGAGAAGGCAATGACACAAGAAGAAGTAGCAGAAGTGATAAAATCTATAAAAACAGGAAAAGCAACAGGCAGCGACGAAATAGCACCGGAACTTATAAAATGGGGTGGAGAAGAAATTCAAAAGTGGATAACATGGCTATTTAGTAAAGCGTGGACAGAGAACACAATACCTAAAGAATGGGAGATAAACGTAATTATACCACTACACAAAAAGGGAAATAAAATTAAATGCGAAAATTATAGGGCTATTTGCTTAGCATCGACCATGTATAAAATGTACACGAAAATATTAGAAAAAAAGCTAAGAAAAGAATTAGAAGGGAAGCTGGAACAAGAGCAGGCAGCATTCACAAAAGGAAAACAAACACAGGATCACATAAGTATAATTAGAAAAGTAATAGAGAGAGTAAATGAGGCACAGAGAGAATTATACTTAGTGTTCGTAGATCTAAAATCTGCCTTCGATACAGTCTCAAGAGAAAAATTGTGGAACTGTCTAAAAGAACTAAAAGTATCGACAAAGCTCAGGCAAGTGATCGAAAGTGTTTATGCAAGAGTAAAAGGGGAAGTGCGGATAAAAGGCATAAGATCTAGGGAATTCGAAATACAAAGAGGAATTAAACAAGGCGATAGTCTGAGCCCCTTTTTGTTTAACATATACATGGACAACATTCTAAAGACATGCAAAAGAAATTTGCCAAAGGTAACCATTGGCTACAAAGATTTAGTACCAGTACAGCTACAAAGTCTTCTTTACGCAGACGACATAATATTAATGGGAGATAGTCGAGGAAATATACAAAAAATAATAGATCAGTGGGATAAGACAATACAACAAATGGACATGGAAGTAAACACAGGGAAAACAAAAGTGATGAAAATTAATGGAACAGAAGAACAACAAGATATCAGGTGGGGAAAAGACATAATAGAACAAGTTTCAACATTCGAATACTTAGGAACAACAATAAGTAAAGATGGAAAAATAGATTTAGAAATCTTGAACAGAGTAAGAAAAGCCACGCAAGTGTATTACCAACTAAATAAAACTATCTTCGGAAAGAAAGAAATAAGTACCTCAACAAAAACTAGAATATATAATGCGGTTGCGGTACCAACAATGATTTATGGCAGCGAAACCTGGCCATTAACTATAAAGCAGGAAGACAAGATAGCTGCAACGGAAATGAAGTATCTTAGAAAAATAGCAGGAAAAACCCTAAGAGATAAATGTAAAAATCAAGAAATAAGAGAAAAAGTACAACAAAAACCAATTAACGTAACAATAGAAGAAAAACAATTAAAATGGTACGGGCATGTTCAGAGAATGTCGCCAGAAGCATTAACTAAGAGAGTAGCTGAAGCAAAAAGGATAGGAAGAAGAAAGAAAGGTAGACCGAGGAAGAGTATGGAATCGAGATTGGAAGAACTAGCACGAAAAAGGGGGAAAACAACCAACGAATTAAAAAACATGTCTACGGATAGGAAAAAATGGAAGAAATGGGTCGACACACCAATCCAGCCAACGCCATAAAGGCATAAGGCTTTAGTTAAAGAAGAAGAAGAAGAAGGTACTTGAATTTGTTGACTTTTTCTAGAGATTTGCTGTCAACTAATAATTGGGCTTGCGATTATGGTCTGAGCCGATGTCCACTTCTGCGTACGTAGCTACTCTTGTAATGTTATTTTGGAAGCGTTTTTTAATGTGAAAGTAATCTATTTGCAGGAGAGTTGTCTTGTGGTGACTTTCATATGTACAGGTGTCTTGGGTGTAGCTCATAATACCTACATATTTTTAATGGTTAGATTTTCTTCTGTGCAGAATTGTATTAATCTTTATTAATCTCATAAAGCCTTCCACTTCTTGCCTCCGCCTTACTTTTACGTTGAAGTCTCCGATCACCATTGTTATTTCTTGTGGTTTAAATGATCGAAGTACTTCATGCGGATTATCATAAAATTCTTCAATTTTGTGATCTGCTTTATCTATAGGTTTGTACGATATTGATGTGAAGTGGTTTTCCGACCAGTTGCATTACGATTGTCCGTTCTGAGTATGCTGTTACACTTAGAACTGATTTATTTGTTCACTTATTAAGATACCCACTACATGTCTATGTTGTGGGTCATTATTTGTTGATTCCGAATAGTACATTGTTGTACCCATTCTTTGCACCCTTGGGTGATCTAACACTTGCCCGGGATTGAGGCCATCTTTTTCTGTTTTCCTGACATAATACTTACTTACTTAATCCTTATGCCTTTCTACCCTTTCGGGTGTAAGGCTGGGTAGTTCGTTGTCTGTCTTTTCCATGCCTCTCTCCATCGACCCCTATCTTGCGTCATTGGTCTTATCTCCTCCCACTTTATCTCTCTCCTCTCTGCTGCATTCTTTACCTCTTTATTCCATATTTTTCTAGGTCTTCCCTTTCCTTTCTTTTTCCTTGTTCTTGCTTCGAATACCTTCCTCGTCGTTCTTTCCTCTCCCATTCTCATTACGTGGCCGAACCATCTCATTTGTGCCTCTTCTATCTTTGTTTCTATTGGCTTTATTTCCAGTTTCTCTCGGTATGCTGTGTCCATAATCATTTTTCCCTCTATCTTCCGTAGGAATCTTATATCGGTACTGCTTAGCTTGTTTCGCTGTCTTTCCGCTGTTGTCCATGATTCTGAGCCGTATGTTATTATTGGTACTGCTATTTTTTTGTATATTTGTCCTTTTGTTTCGCTTGGTATTTCTTTGTTTCCTAGGAATGTGTACTTGATACTGTTAAAGAGTCTTTCTGCTGCTCCTCTTCTTTCTTTTATTTCTTCGTCTAGTCTTCCGTCCTGTGAAAATACTGAGCCTAGATATTTAAATCTGCACACTTGCTTCCAGCACTATTTCATGTTTTGTTTCTTCTGTACTTATTACCATGGTTTTTGTTTTACTGCTGTTGATTTTCATGTTTATATTTTCCAGTTGTCTTTGTAAATGCTCTATATTTTTGTTTAAAGTTTCTTCGTTCTTCGCTATGATTATCATATCATCGGCATAACATATCTCTAAAATTCTTATAGTTTCCATTCTCTAATTTCCTACTTCGTAGAATTTTGTCTCCTTTCTTGTTTTCTTGATAGACTAGTGAAAAATGTTGGCAACTGGAATTTCCAGGTGACTCTAATACAGTGGTTCTTAATCCTTTTGAAACCATGGAACACTTTTGATTGTAAAAAACAATTATGGAGCACTCACTTACTAAATCATTAAGGTCATTAAACAAACAATAAAAATATGAAAACATGTTTTTTTATTGAAAACTACAGATTACTCATTAAATAACAGTCAAATAGTAACAAAAATATATATATTCATAAAAGCCTAATCAACATAATTCGTAAAAAAAAACTTTAAATCAAGTTTAATGTGACGCATGAGCTTGTCAGCTTTTGCAGATTTTAGCCATATCGGGCCTAATATGTGATACAGCTACCCTCATTTCTTCATCAATATTCTTTCATGTTTTTTAGTTTTTATGTTCGTAAATGTTGAAAAGCCCAGTTCACACAAATATGATGTCGAAAACTGTAGCAAAATTGTCAGTGCTTTTGTAGAAAGAATTGAGTACTCAGCTTGCCTACAAATCCAAAATTCCTGAAGAGCCAGTTCAGAAAATTTCAATTTTCGAGTACTATCCGTCGACGAGTTAACCAACCATTCTTCTTCTTGTAACCTTCTTCTTTTCTAATCCTTAATGCCCTTTCGGGCGTCGGATGCTTCTTGTAACCAAAATTCATAATTCGACCATAGCGCCAGGAAATGGATTTCGAATCCGATGAAATTGAATTGTATTATTATTTCGCGAAACACCAGTGTTCCGAGGAACACCGGTTAAGAACCACTGATTTAATATCAAATGTATCATCGTAGTTTTCCGTTACTTTCGACTTGTGGAATTACATTTGCTTAATTCCAGTTCTCTCAATTATACCACTGATACTCAGTCGTCAGAGCCTCGTTAGTACTCTAGCAGGGTGCATTGGGTGATCGGAATCGCCATTCTGACAAGTGAGGTTGGCATTTGGGTCGATGGTCGATAAGATGTCGTGTCCAACCCTTTATACCTCTGTCTACATTTAACACGTTAGCCGCCGCGCGAAGCACACGTGCTTCGCCGCTAGCCTATAGCTACGGGCCGCGTGAGCCAACTTTGCTTCGCGCTCTATGTTTGTATTCGGAGCCACGTCGCTCAGGTTTGCTTCGCACTGCAGGCTTCTATTTATGCATACTTCAGGACAGTGGCCTGGTGAACAAAAATTTTTCCTTAGCCTCCCAAAATTGTGTTGTGGTTGCCTATAGGGCAGGGATTTTGCTGACTATATAAGGAAGGGTGGATATTGTACCAAAAACTTTATGCACCTGAATAATGGAGCAAATAAAACTGATATTTTTTGTTTATTAGCTACTATAAAGAGCTGAACAAACGCAGAATTTAACTTAATCAATTAAAAACTAGCTACTAAAAATTACATACAGCATACGAATAAAAGATGTTACGTTGAGTTTGAAATTCAAAAATTATATAACCTATATGACACAAACGCGTAAAAGGTAAAAACTATATAAAATATCCTATAAACAAGTAAAATATTTTATAAATAACACTGGTTTACATTCGTAAAATAGGTAAAATTGCATTCTCAGGCCGCGCGAAGCACACTTGCTTCGCGGAGGAAAACTGCCCACGGAAATGCATTTACCCTTATTTTCAAAAAGAATTGTGCAAACAACAGTAAAATTTATCATTATAAACCAAAATCTTGACGTGGCCTGAGGAAAATTAAAAATTACTAACATTGCGGCGGTTAACGTGTTAAATGTCCAAAATGTTCAGCATTATTCCAAATTAATGCTATGTTATTGTATTGTATTGGCCTTGGCGCTTGCTCCTGTTCTGCTTTGGCTGTGGTTACTATTTTCCTCCACTCTTTTCTGACTTTTTTATGACTTCTATTATTTGATCTTTCTATCTCTTTCTGGGTCTGCCTCTTGGTCTGTCCTCCATTGGTCTCCAGCTTGTAATTATTTTTATCGCCAACCGTCAGTAAAGCCATGCATTACCATAGCGATTTTCGGAAGTAAACAAACACTTTATCTTACTGTATAAATCAAGCATTTTACCTGCTGCTAATGTTAATCAACATAACCATGACTGTATGACATTAAACAAAAATCGTTTGTTGCTGTCACAGCTCCAACAGTAAAAGTTTTGTCGCCAGTTATTTATAGAAAATAATGGAAGTTATTTTTTTCAATTATACATTTTTACGGTTGGCGATAAAATTTTGTATGCACCACGTCAGTAAAGCGTCTTTATCGAACTCGCCTGTTACTCGCCTCGCTCGCTCGGCTCATAATCTCAGACTCGTTCGATAAAGAATCACTTTACTGACTTGGTACATAAATAACTATTATTAGCTCTCCAGTATCTCTTCTTTGTATGTGCCCAAACCAACTTATTCTGTTGGCTTTGATGACCCTAACGATTAGGGATGGGCGATGTTCATCGATGTTCTAAAAACATCGATGTTTTTCTTTCGATATTCGATGTTTTTACATCGATGGTTACATTCCCTAACATCGATGTTTCAATCGATGTTTCAGAAACATCGATGACGAATGCAGCTGCGATTTTATGTGTCCCGTCAGCGCTGACTCAGCGGCGCGCCGAAATCAAAACATTACACAGTTTTTTTTTTATGGGAATTTCGTAGAACACCAGAACGCCAACGCTATTATATTTTTCGTTATCAGGATCGTGCCAGACAAGAATATTGTTTTTGTTATTTCTATTGCTCTACACTGTTTTATATTCGTATTTTTGTTACCACCACTTACTGCTTATTATTAGTACTTCACTTTTCACTTACCACTCGCAATTAAAGAGCGTTGTTGAGAAAACATCGATGTTGATTAAACATCGATGTGTTCTTACCGATATTTTCTGAGTATCGATGTCCAGCTTCGATGTTGACATCGATGTTCAACATCGATGTTTCTTATCGATGTCCCATCCCTACTAACGATATCTTCTTCTTCCATTTCATTGTCTGTTCTTGTTCTCACTATTCTTCTTACTACTTTTCTTTCGAATGCACATTGTTTCTGATGCATAGCATACTACTGTCTGATTGCAGCTCTGTAGATTTTCGGTTTAGTATTCCTGCTTAAATTTCTATCCTTCATTAATTTTAGGTAGCTCCAAAAGGTTCTGCACCCTGCTTTTATTCCTCCCATTTACCAGCACTCCTAGGTATTTAAAAATTCACCATCTTTTCAAATTTGCATTCTCCAATCTTAATTTCCTTTATATGGTTTGTGTCTTCTCTGCTGTTTAGCAAATATTTAATTTTATTTTCGTTGACTACCAAGCCTCTCTTTTTTTGCCACATTTGCTAGTTTTAGTAATGTCTCCTTCAGGCTTTTTTGTCTCTTCCTACCAAGGCAATGTCATCTGAATAAGCAACCAGCCGGCATGAGCTTTGTGTGACTGTTTTCATTGTTTCCACCGCTTACTGTTCCCTCTACTGCCGTGTTGAACGTCGTGGTCGACAGCCTCATCCCGTAATACCCTGTTCCGTTATGACTTGTGCAGTGAATCTTTCCATAATGTTGATATCTCCCATCTCTTTAAATTACATTATTATTATTAGCCCATTAATGCCGTAGTCGGGCAAAGGCCTCCCCTTCTCTCTTCCATGTTGTTCTATTAACTGCTTTTGCTTTCCATGTTGGTCCTGCGGCTTTTATCAAGTCATCTTTCCACCTTCTAATTGGGTGGCATCCAGTCAGTCGTGATCATCGCCCATTTATCTTCCTTCGTTCTGGCTACTAACGGTTTGCATACGTCTTCTGATTGTTATTTGTAATTTATATTATTGGTATCAATTAAATTCTTGAAAAACTCTAATTTTTATTATCAATATCAATGGTGTCCCCAATTATTTTAGACCAAAAGTGCAAGTATGTTTTTTGTAGAGAAAGAAGTACCCAATCCAATGATGCTATTTTCCAGTTCTTCAATTTTTCCATAACAGAAAAACTGTGGAAATTAATTCTTGCACTTTCATAAAAATCACTGATGCCTTGGAATTACTGAAACAATCTGGCTTGTCAGTTAGTTACACTTGTTAAAATTGTTACATAATAGTATATTAAAACACAAGTTACAGAAGGCATCGTTCTCGCCCACGAGTCCGAAATTTGGACACGAGCCGTATAGCAGCGAGTGGCCGAACGGACGAGTGCTCGAATTGCCTTCTGTAACGAGTTTTTTATACTATTTTCTCTGTTTCGGCTTCCATTTACATTATGTCTTTTTATAAAAATACTTGACAATTTCGAGTTGGGGCAATTTGGTTAAATAGTTACGTTGGTATTGTTAGTAATAGTGATTTTTGCTTGACAGTTGACAAAAGTTTGACACATGACGTTTTTGTTGCCTAGCAACTGACTGGTTGCCTAGCAACTGAATGGTTGCCTAGGTATTTTGTGTATTATTTAATACAGTATCACCAATTACTGAAAACACAATGTCACCAAAAATCGTTTAATAATGAAGTTCATTAAAGCATGAAAATGCGTGCTAGAAGGATGTCATTCTAGTGCCGAAACAGAGAAAATAATTTTATTTTCCGTTAAGTTTGTTTTAAAAAGTAATTTCCCTTCCTGTTGAATTTGTTGAATAATGGTTATTTGTTTACCAAGGCCAAAAAGTTACATTTTTCGTATTGAAAAATAATTTCAAACTGTCATTTATGACAGAGGGGTGGAGCTATAACAGTGTCATAGCTCCACCCCTCTGTTTAAAAAATTTCATGGCTTTAGTGATTTTTGTCAAAGTGCAAGAATTAATCCACACAGTTCTTCTGTTACACGAAACTCGAAAATTGTGTAGAATAGCATCAATTGATGCAGTATTTTTTTCTCTACAAAAAACTTCATTACACTTTTGGTCTAAAATAATTAGGGAAGCAAATAATTACATATTAAAAAATTACCATTGAAATCCCTAATGTGCGTGAGGCAACGCACCACTCGGTATGTAAAATTAAATGGAGATTCCAAAAATGGGGTTAATTCCGGCAAATCTGGAAGTGACAGAAACTTGTGTTCTATGTCAAATAATGCAGTTTTAACAGTGTATACCTACACCAAATTTTATTGTGATATCTTGAAATACAATATTACAAAAATAGGAGTGTTTCATTGATGAATATATTGTTGAAAGAGAATAAGTAAATAAAGATTAAAAAGTGATATTTTGTTGCAGATTCCTTCAAACTGAATGTATCGGCCTTAATATATAAATAATATAAACTACGTTAATATGAAATAAATTTTATTGTTGTGACATAGCGATTAACTTAAGAATTGCAGATCTCTATTAGTATCGTTTAAGAAACCGCGGAGGCTCTAGAACCAGGCCCTGATTTCAAAGTACAACTATTTGTTTGTTGTTTGTTATGCCTATTCAATGTGTTGTTGTGGTTCTCTCGGTTTTTGAATCCTTGGTGCTGTTTATGTTGACGAACTCGAAAATCTGCGGTTTCTCAAATGACGCGTTTACCTATCGTAATCTGCCACTTAACATTAAACAAAAAAAAGCTATACACATAAGAGTTAAAATCTATACACTATAAATATTATATATAAATATAAAAGAAGAAAACACTGTCATAAAAATTAGCGTAATCGAGCAATTTTAGGGTTATATAACATAGCTTTAGACTGTGTCTATATACGTAAGTATACCGAAATATATAATGTCACTTTAGTTTTTAGATTCTCCCTAGCTAACATATACAATATAGAAGACTGTATGCTTAAATAAGAAAAGTTACGCTATTTTTTATAACAGTGCCTTTAGTTAAGTTTTACTTGGTGACACATGGTTTTATAAATAAATATTATATAAAGAGATGTATATGTATAAAGTATATGAGAAATAGAACATAGAGTATTTATGAAATAGAAATATATATATGAAATATATCTTTATTATGTTCCGTTTTTTTTTTTTTTAAACTTCATCGACTCATTTATAGTTAACCATCAAAACAACACTAAATTCGAGTAATTTGTTACATTTTTATTTCGAACTTAAAACAATGTACTATTAATAAACGCTATTATATTAACAATTCTGTCAGATATTTCTAGCAAGTACCTGAAAAGTATTCTCCTCATTCTAAGCATTTAACTGCATTTTTATAGTATTAAAATAATTAAACGTGATCGAATTTTCTTCTAAACGTCTTTAAATTAGTCTCGGGTAAAGATAGATCTGTGTCATTCGTTATCGGTTTCAAAAACCTTTGCCATCTTTGGTTGTAGTTTTATAAAAAACATAATAAAATATAAAACCGGAGAGTGTTCAAGTCGGTTATATAAATATCAGGCGTGACAGAATTGTTGTATAATGTTTAAAAAATGCACCCAGAAAATGCCAGGATTAAACTAGTTTTAGTTAGTTTCTAGTGCTTGTTCTTTGTTAACCATTGTTAAAATTTACTGAACAAATTTTTAATGTTAGTGTTAAGTGTAACCCGGTGTTATAAAAAAACTTTGATCATGACGTCAGTGTTAATTAATTTAACATCACAGTTTATTTTGTACAAAGGTATTTCTATTTTAACGATGGTTAACATATTTTTTTTTAACAGTAAGGCTATAAGTTGATTTGTATTTAACAATCCATGTATGTTCGGATACATGGCCGTGTTACATACAGAGTAACTATTTACGATTTGTAGCCTACCCTGCGATGTTAACTTTTTGTTAAATAAAGTTTGTTATTTAAATTAAGTTTATAATGTACGGATTGGTGCTTGTAGTGTATTTTGACTGTCAATTTTTTATCTCTCTCTCTATGTGTTCAAAGAGAGAACCAACCATTGCCTGTTGATTATTGTAGCGACCAACATTTTATACAAATATACGTTTCGAAAAAAATTTAACGAAAAGTTGACATAAATTGTTGGTGGTGAGTTATGACTTGTAAATTAGCCATATTTGTAAATTGAGGGTATGGTAAGAAGGGTAATGGTAATGCTATTGTTAATCATTAATCGATTAAAAATGTTTTAAAAACATGTTTCAAGTGTACCTTGGGCTACAAAACTGTATATTATATTAATTTATTAGACTCTCATAATTTTTTTTTCAGTACTACTGGCTAATTTTTTTTTAATAGATGTTGCTAACGTTTGTTTATATATTTTATTTCTGTTCGTTGTTTGACGGTTTGTTATATTTGTTGATATAAAAATAGCGTCGTACATTTTTTATTTTTATATTTATAAGTTCGGTTAGTTGGTTCCAGTATCTCATAAAATGCAGTTAACACGAAACGTTCATATTTTCGTTATCACCTCGCGCTATCTTCATATCTACAAATATAATAAACCGGTCCGTAGAACCAGAAATTATATATTTTTTGTAATTTATTTTCTTTTTATTACATTTTTAAGAAATGTCTAGCATTCCCATCCTTTATAAGATAAAAATTATGTTTTAGCTTTATCGGATGAGAAAATAATATAATTCTCATTTTTTATGTCAATGATACAGTACTAATTTCTTTTTTACTTGTGAATATGTTTGTTATAGGTGTTGAATTTTGTAAATCCGAACGGGTGCTCAGGTTTTATTTTGCCTTTTTAAACTCATTCGTCGATCTCGATAGTAATGTAACTTTCATTTGTTATTAGGTGGGAGTTCTGGAACTGTTAAAATCGAAAAAACTAAAGAATTTACTGTTGGGCGCACATCGAGAAAAAATAGGAATAAATTACGGTGTGTTCGATGATGTAGACTCGCCAATGAGTCTCCAGAACGGTAAGAAATACAGTGCTGGTCAAATAGGAAAATAACGTTTTATCCCAAATTTAAATAGTAGGCGGGTTAAACAAAAAAAAAGCTAGTAAGTCATGGATAATTTCCAGAAAATAACTGAACATCTGAGGTGCTCGTTTAAAGGTGTGGTTTTATTCGTATTTGATCACCGTTGTATCTTTTACCGTCCTAAAATATCAATTTCGAACACGTTGTAAATGAAGAATGCAGCACAAAATTGGGGACTTAGAATTAGAGCAAGTAGTGGGAGAAAAATGACCTTTAATTGTACGAGAAAGTGTGTTACGTTTAAGCAAAAGTTCCAGATTTCCTGATAGTAAGTTGTTAATTTTATAAAAATTTTATAGTCCAGAATTAATTTGAAACGTGTTCAAATACCTGAGTACCTTTAATCAACGTCTGTGGTATTTATAAACGGTTTTTAAGTAATTTTGATAAATAAAAGGTGCAGGTTTTCGATCGATGTTGTCGATAAGTTAGAGAACACGGAAAGACTGGCTAAGGTAAGGTTCGCAAATAATAAACTGTGGAGATTATGGAAAACTTGAAACTTTTTAAAAGGGCAAAAATTAGTGTAGTATCATTTTTCTGTAAATAATAAAAACTTTATATGCAAATGTTTTATTTGTTTTCATGATATTATTTGAAAGTATCCATCTTTCCCGTAGGTTTTTGTTTTCATTTCTCCAAAGTTTATAATCCCAGTTGTTTTAGTGCATACCTTGAAGTTCTGAGGGCAATCGTTTCTGATGTTTATTTATAGTCCAAACGTGGTAAGGTTTTTGCAGTTCGAACATATAAGGTCAGATAATTTTGGTTATTGGTGTGACCGTTTAATAAAACTTGAAATGTGGCTAGTCGTAAGACCTTAACGAAATTAAGAAATGTTTTATTTCAAGCATGGTGCCCTTTTTTGTTTAATGCGAAGTTAAATAAAGAATCCACGAACGTTTGAAGTTTCAAAATTTAATTTATTTGTTAAGTGGCAGTACAGAGGTTGTTTGACTAATTCTAATGATAACATTCGATGTGCTGACATTTTTAAACATGATTGGTATTCAAGCATTTGCACTGTCCTTCAACTGCAAAACATAGTACCTATCTTTCTGTATGTTAAATACGCTCTCATAGTACCAGCTAAAACAGTTTTGTGTATAGCAATTTTAGGTCGAGGTATTTTGGTAATATTTTCGAAAGATTGTGGTGAGTTTGGGTTTTGGTTACCAGTTGCTAAAATAAACATTAAATTAATGAACCGTTAGCTTACTAAATGTAACGTAACTACAAACACAGCGATGCGTTTAAGCATAGGCGCGTGCCTAGGGCCACCGATTTTTGGGGCCCCAAATTTTAAAAATATATTATTCCAGCATCTTTTAAACACGTGGATTTGTTTTGACAGTTGAATGTATACTATGTATGTATAGAAGAAGAAACCAAATAGTTATCCATAGTTTTCTAACAAAAGTCCGCATACCCGTAGCTAAATAGTATCTAAAATCCGTAGATCTACAGATAAATCACATAAGTAACGCATAAAAACTTACTCGCGAAATTCTGTTGGGCAAGAGCGACTTGCAAATTTAGCTATTCTGCATATACAGGGTGAGGAAAAAGTAACGCAATATCACTATAATTCTTTTATTGTCAACTTTAAGAAAAAATATTTTTAATAAAACTTGTTAGATGGTAAGTACACCATATATCTGTGGCCTAGAATTTGTCTTACGTCATCACGTGTAACTACAAGGGCATACAACTTTACTTTTTTAAATGGCAACTTCTGATTTTTTTACATTTCTGAAATCGTCAGATTTTTCAGCTTCTGGCAGCATAAAATGTTTAGTAGGTTGCAGTAGTAAAATTTTGGGAAAAGTTTAAATAACATTTCAAGTCCAATAAAGCTTACAACTGTGTTTTATACAAAAAGAACTTTATTTGGAAAGGTTAAACAAAAACACTTAATTCAATAAATGTTCATTGGTAATTGGAACACATGAGTTAAGAACGGTAAGTTTGGCTTTGTCTTTCAGCCCAAAATTGATAATTTGGCGCACTCGAAAACGAACTTTTGGTAATAGGAACACATGAGCTACGAAGGGTAAGTTTGGCTTTGTATTTCAGTCCAACATTAATAATCTTTCATACTCGAAAACGAACTTTTGGTAATAGGAACACATGAGTTAAGAAGGGTAAGTTGGGATTTGTATTTCAGTCTAAAATTTATAATGTTTCGCACTCGAAACCCAAATGTTTGTAACAGGAACACATGAGCTGAGAAGGGTAAGTTTGGCTGTGTATTTCAGTCCAAAATTGATAATTTGTCGCTCCTGAAAACGAACTTTTGGTAATAGGAACACATGAGTTAAGAAGGGTAAGTTTGGCTTTGTATTTCAGCCTAAAATTAATAATTTGTCGCACTCGAAAACGAACTTTTAGTAATAGGAACACATGAGTTAAGGGGGGTTAGTTTGGCTTTGTATTTCAGTCCAAAATTAATAATTTGGCGCACTCGAAAACGAACTTTTAGTAATAGGAACACATGAGTTAAGGAGGGTTAGTTTGGCTTTGTATTTCAGTCCAAAATTGATAATTTGTCGCTCCTGAAAACGAACTTTTGGTAATAGGAACACATGAGTTAAGAAGGGTAAGTTTGGCTTTGTATTTCAGCCCAAAATTAATAATTTGGCGCACTCGAAAACGAACTTTTAGTAATAGGAACACATGAGTTAAGGAGGGTTAGTTTGGCTTTGTATTTCAGTCCAAAATTGATAATTTGTCGCTCCTGAAAACGAACTTTTGGTAATAGGAACACATGAGTTAAGAAGGGTAAGTTTGGCTTTGTATTTCAGCCCAAAATTAATAATTTGGCGCACTCGAAAACGAACTTTTAGTAATAGGAACACATGAGTTAATAAGGGTTAGTTTGGCTTTGTATTTCAGCCTAAAATTGATAATTTGGCGCACTCGAAAACGAACTTTTGGTAATAGGAACACATGAGTTAAGAAGGGTTAGTTTGGCTTTGTATTTCAGTCCAAAATTGATAATTTGTCGCTCCTGAAAACGAACTTTTGGTAATAGGAACACATGAGTTAAGAAGGGTAAGTTTGGCTTTGTATTTCAGCCTAAAATTAATAATTTGTCGCACTCGAAAACGAACTTTTAGTAATAGGAACACATGAGTTAAGGGGGGTTAGTTTGGCTTTGTATTTCAGTCCAAAATTAATAATTTGGCGCACTCGAAAACGAACTTTTAGTAATAGGAACACATGAGTTAAGGAGGGTTAGTTTGGCTTTGTATTTCAGTCCAAAATTGATAATTTGTCGCTCCTGAAAACGAACTTTTGGTAATAGGAACACATGAGTTAAGAAGGGTAAGTTTGGCTTTGTATTTCAGCCCAAAATTAATAATTTGGCGCACTCGAAAACGAACTTTTAGTAATAGGAACACATGAGTTAAGGAGGGTTAGTTTGGCTTTGTATTTCAGTCCAAAATTGATAATTTGTCGCTCCTGAAAACGAACTTTTGGTAATAGGAACACATGAGTTAAGAAGGGTTAGTTTGGCTTTGTATTTCAGTCCAAAATTGATAATTTGTCGCTCCTGAAAACGAACTTTTGGTAATAGGAACACATGAGTTAAGAAGGGTAAGTTTGGCTTTGTATTTCAGCCTAAAATTAATAATTTGTCGCACTCGAAAACGAACTTTTAGTAATAGGAACACATGAGTTAAGGGGGGTTAGTTTGGCTTTGTATTTCAGTCCAAAATTAATAATTTGGCGCACTCGAAAACGAACTTTTAGTAATAGGAACACATGAGTTAAGGAGGGTTAGTTTGGCTTTGTATTTCAGCCCAAAATTAATAATTTGGCGCACTCGAAAACGAACTTTTAGTAATAGGAACACATGAGTTAATAAGGGTTAGTTTGGCTTTGTATTTCAGCCTAAAATTGATAATTTGGCGCACTCGAAAACGAACTTTTGGTAATAGGAACACATGAGTTAAGAAGGGTTAGTTTGGCTTTGTATTTCAGTCCAAAATTGATAATTTGTCGCTCCTGAAAACGAACTTTTGGTAATAGGAACACATGAGTTAAGAAGGGTAAGTTTGGCTTTGTATTTCAGCCTAAAATTAATAATTTGTCGCACTCGAAAACGAACTTTTAGTAATAGGAACACATGAGTTAAGGGGGGTTAGTTTGGCTTTGTATTTCAGTCCAAAATTAATAATTTGGCGCACTCGAAAACGAACTTTTAGTAATAGGAACACATGAGTTAAGGAGGGTTAGTTTGGCTTTGTATTTCAGTCCAAAATTGATAATTTGTCGCTCCTGAAAACGAACTTTTGGTAATAGGAACACATGAGTTAAGAAGGGTAAGTTTGGCTTTGTATTTCAGCCCAAAATTAATAATTTGGCGCACTCGAAAACGAACTTTTAGTAATAGGAACACATGAGTTAAGGAGGGTTAGTTTGGCTTTGTATTTCAGTCCAAAATTGATAATTTGTCGCTCCTGAAAACGAACTTTTGGTAATAGGAACACATGAGTTAAGAAGGGTAAGTTTGGCTTTGTATTTCAGCCCAAAATTAATAATTTGGCGCACTCGAAAACGAACTTTTAGTAATAGGAACACATGAGTTAAGGAGGGTTAGTTTGGCTTTGTATTTCAGTCCAAAATTGATAATTTGTCGCTCCTGAAAACGAACTTTTGGTAATAGGAACACATGAGTTAAGAAGGGTAAGTTTGGCTTTGTATTTCAGCCCAAAATTAATAATTTGGCGCACTCGAAAACGAACTTTTAGTAATAGGAACACATGAGTTAATAAGGGTTAGTTTGGCTTTGTATTTCAGCCTAAAATTGATAATTTGGCGCACTCGAAAACGAACTTTTGGTAATAGGAACACATGAGTTAAGAAGGGTTAGTTTGGCTTTGTATTTCAGTCCAAAATTGATAATTTGTCGCTCCTGAAAACGAACTTTTGGTAATAGGAACACATGAGTTAAGAAGGGTAAGTTTGGCTTTGTATTTCAGCCTAAAATTAATAATTTGTCGCACTCGAAAACGAACTTTTAGTAATAGGAACACATGAGTTAAGGGGGGTTAGTTTGGCTTTGTATTTCAGTCCAAAATTAATAATTTGGCGCACTCGAAAACGAACTTTTAGTAATAGGAACACATGAGTTAAGGAGGGTTAGTTTGGCTTTGTATTTCAGTCCAAAATTGATAATTTGTCGCTCCTGAAAACGAACTTTTGGTAATAGGAACACATGAGTTAAGAAGGGTAAGTTTGGCTTTGTATTTCAGCCCAAAATTAATAATTTGGCGCACTCGAAAACGAACTTTTAGTAATAGGAACACATGAGTTAAGGAGGGTTAGTTTGGCTTTGTATTTCAGTCCAAAATTGATAATTTGTCGCTCCTGAAAACGAACTTTTGGTAATAGGAACACATGAGTTAAGAAGGGTTAGTTTGGCTTTGTATTTCAGTCCAAAATTGATAATTTGTCGCTCCTGAAAACGAACTTTTGGTAATAGGAACACATGAGTTAAGAAGGGTAAGTTTGGCTTTGTATTTCAGCCTAAAATTAATAATTTGTCGCACTCGAAAACGAACTTTTAGTAATAGGAACACATGAGTTAAGGGGGGTTAGTTTGGCTTTGTATTTCAGTCCAAAATTAATAATTTGGCGCACTCGAAAACGAACTTTTAGTAATAGGAACACATGAGTTAAGGAGGGTTAGTTTGGCTTTGTATTTCAGCCCAAAATTAATAATTTGGCGCACTCGAAAACGAACTTTTAGTAATAGGAACACATGAGTTAATAAGGGTTAGTTTGGCTTTGTATTTCAGCCTAAAATTGATAATTTGGCGCACTCGAAAACGAACTTTTGGTAATAGGAACACATGAGTTAAGAAGGGTTAGTTTGGCTTTGTATTTCAGTCCAAAATTGATAATTTGTCGCTCCTGAAAACGAACTTTTGGTAATAGGAACACATGAGTTAAGAAGGGTAAGTTTGGCTTTGTATTTCAGCCTAAAATTAATAATTTGTCGCACTCGAAAACGAACTTTTAGTAATAGGAACACATGAGTTAAGGGGGGTTAGTTTGGCTTTGTATTTCAGTCCAAAATTAATAATTTGGCGCACTCGAAAACGAACTTTTAGTAATAGGAACACATGAGTTAAGGAGGGTTAGTTTGGCTTTGTATTTCAGTCCAAAATTGATAATTTGTCGCTCCTGAAAACGAACTTTTGGTAATAGGAACACATGAGTTAAGAAGGGTAAGTTTGGCTTTGTATTTCAGCCCAAAATTAATAATTTGGCGCACTCGAAAACGAACTTTTAGTAATAGGAACACATGAGTTAAGGAGGGTTAGTTTGGCTTTGTATTTCAGTCCAAAATTGATAATTTGTCGCTCCTGAAAACGAACTTTTGGTAATAGGAACACATGAGTTAAGAAGGGTTAGTTTGGCTTTGTATTTCAGTCCAAAATTGATAATTTGTCGCTCCTGAAAACGAACTTTTGGTAATAGGAACACATGAGTTAAGAAGGGTAAGTTTGGCTTTGTATTTCAGCCTAAAATTAATAATTTGTCGCACTCGAAAACGAACTTTTAGTAATAGGAACACATGAGTTAAGGGGGGTTAGTTTGGCTTTGTATTTCAGTCCAAAATTAATAATTTGGCGCACTCGAAAACGAACTTTTAGTAATAGGAACACATGAGTTAAGGAGGGTTAGTTTGGCTTTGTATTTCAGTCCAAAATTGATAATTTGTCGCTCCTGAAAACGAACTTTTGGTAATAGGAACACATGAGTTAAGAAGGGTAAGTTTGGCTTTGTATTTCAGCCCAAAATTAATAATTTGGCGCACTCGAAAACGAACTTTTAGTAATAGGAACACATGAGTTAAGGAGGGTTAGTTTGGCTTTGTATTTCAGTCCAAAATTGATAATTTGTCGCTCCTGAAAACGAACTTTTGGTAATAGGAACACATGAGTTAAGAAGGGTAAGTTTGGCTTTGTATTTCAGCCCAAAATTAATAATTTGGCGCACTCGAAAACGAACTTTTAGTAATAGGAACACATGAGTTAAGGAGGGTTAGTTTGGCTTTGTATTTCAGTCCAAAATTGATAATTTGTCGCTCCTGAAAACGAACTTTTGGTAATAGGAACACATGAGTTAAGAAGGGTAAGTTTGGCTTTGTATTTCAGCCCAAAATTAATAATTTGGCGCACTCGAAAACGAACTTTTAGTAATAGGAACACATGAGTTAATAAGGGTTAGTTTGGCTTTGTATTTCAGACTAAAATTGATAATTTGGCGCACTCGAAAACGAACTTTTGGTAATAGGAACACATGAGTTAAGAAGGGTTAGTTTGGCTTTGTATTTCAGTCCAAAATTGATAATTTGTCGCTCCTGAAAACGAACTTTTGGTAATAGGAACACATGAGTTAAGAAGGGTAAGTTTGGCTTTGTATTTCAGCCTAAAATTAATAATTTGTCGCACTCGAAAACGAACTTTTAGTAATAGGAACACATGAGTTAAGGGGGGTTAGTTTGGCTTTGTATTTCAGTCCAAAATTAATAATTTGGCGCACTCGAAAACGAACTTTTAGTAATAGGAACACATGAGTTAAGGAGGGTTAGTTTGGCTTTGTATTTCAGTCCAAAATTGATAATTTGTCGCTCCTGAAAACGAACTTTTGGTAATAGGAACACATGAGTTAAGAAGGGTAAGTTTGGCTTTGTATTTCAGCCCAAAATTAATAATTTGGCGCACTCGAAAACGAACTTTTAGTAATAGGAACACATGAGTTAAGGAGGGTTAGTTTGGCTTTGTATTTCAGTCCAAAATTGATAATTTGTCGCTCCTGAAAACGAACTTTTGGTAATAGGAACACATGAGTTAAGAAGGGTTAGTTTGGCTTTGTATTTCAGTCCAAAATTGATAATTTGTCGCTCCTGAAAACGAACTTTTGGTAATAGGAACACATGAGTTAAGAAGGGTAAGTTTGGCTTTGTATTTCAGCCTAAAATTAATAATTTGTCGCACTCGAAAACGAACTTTTAGTAATAGGAACACATGAGTTAAGGGGGGTTAGTTTGGCTTTGTATTTCAGTCCAAAATTAATAATTTGGCGCACTCGAAAACGAACTTTTAGTAATAGGAACACATGAGTTAAGGAGGGTTAGTTTGGCTTTGTATTTCAGTCCAAAATTGATAATTTGTCGCTCCTGAAAACGAACTTTTGGTAATAGGAACACATGAGTTAAGAAGGGTAAGTTTGGCTTTGTATTTCAGCCCAAAATTAATAATTTGGCGCACTCGAAAACGAACTTTTAGTAATAGGAACACATGAGTTAAGGAGGGTTAGTTTGGCTTTGTATTTCAGTCCAAAATTGATAATTTGTCGCTCCTGAAAACGAACTTTTGGTAATAGGAACACATGAGTTAAGAAGGGTAAGTTTGGCTTTGTATTTCAGCCCAAAATTAATAATTTGGCGCACTCGAAAACGAACTTTTAGTAATAGGAACACATGAGTTAATAAGGGTTAGTTTGGCTTTGTATTTCAGCCTAAAATTGATAATTTGGCGCACTCGAAAACGAACTTTTGGTAATAGGAACACATGAGTTAAGAAGGGTTAGTTTGGCTTTGTATTTCAGTCCAAAATTGATAATTTGTCGCTCCTGAAAACGAACTTTTGGTAATAGGAACACATGAGTTAAGAAGGGTAAGTTTGGCTTTGTATTTCAGCCCAAAATTAATAATTTGGCGCACTCGAAAACGAACTTTTAGTAATAGGAACACATGAGTTAATAAGGGTTAGTTTGGCTTTGTATTTCAGCCTAAAATTGATAATTTGGCGCACTCGAAAACGAACTTTTAGTAATAGGAACACATGAGTTAAGAAGGGTAAGTTTGGCTTTGTATTTCAGCCCAAAATTAATAATTTGGCGCACTCGAAAACGAACTTTTAGTAATAGGAACACATGAGTTAATAAGGGTTAGTTTGGCTTTGTATTTCAGCCTAAAATTGATAATTTGGCGCACTCGAAAACGAACTTTTAGTAATAGGAACACATGAGTTAAGAAGGGTAAGTTTGGCTTTGTATTTCAGCCCAAAATTAATAATTTGGCGCACTCGAAAACGAACTTTTAGTAATAGGAACACATGAGTTAAGGAGGGTTAGTTTGGCTTTGTATTTCAGTCCAAAATTGATAATTTGTCGCTCCTGAAAACGAACTTTTGGTAATAGGAACACATGAGTTAAGAAGGGTAAGTTTGGCTTTGTATTTCAGCCCAAAATTAATAATTTGGCGCACTCGAAAACGAACTTTTAGTAATAGGAACACATGAGTTAATAAGGGTTAGTTTGGCTTTGTATTTCAGCCTAAAATTGATAATTTGGCGCACTCGAAAACGAACTTTTGGTAATAGGAACACATGAGTTAAGAAGGGTTAGTTTGGCTTCGTATTTCAGTCCAAAATTGATAATTAGTCGCTCCTGAAAACGAACTTTTAGTAATAGGAACACATGAGTTAAGAAGGGTTAGTTTGGCTTTGTATTTCAGCCCAAAATTGATAATTTGGCGCACTCGAAAACGAACTTTTGGTAATAGGAACACATGAGTTAAGAAGGGTAAGTTTGGCTTTGTATTTCAGCCTAAAATTAATAATTTGTCGCACTCGAAAACGAACTTTTAGTAATAGGAACACATGAGTTAAGGAGGGTTAGTTTGGCTTTGTATTTCAGTCCAAAATTGATAATTTGTCGCTCCTGAAAACGAACTTTTGGTAATAGGAACACATGAGTTAAGAAGGGTAAGTTTGGCTTTGTATTTCAGCCTAAAATTAATAATTAGTCGCACTCGAAAACGAACTTTTAGTAATAGGAACACATGAGTTAAGGAGGGTTAGTTTGGCTTTGTATTTCAGTCCAAAATTGATAATTTGTCGCTCCTGAAAACGAACTTTTGGTAATAGGAACACATGAGTTAAGAAGGGTAAGTTTGGCTTTGTATTTCAGCCTAAAATTAATAATTTGTCGCACTCGAAAACGAACTTTTAGTAATAGGAACACATGAGTTAAGGAGGGTTAGTTTGGCTTTGTATTTCAGTCCAAAATTAATAATTTGGCGCACTCGAAAACGAACTTTTAGTAATAGGAACACATGAGTTAAGGAGGGTTAGTTTGGCTTTGTATTTCAGTCCAAAATTGATAATTTGTCGCTCCTGAAAACGAACTTTTGGTAATAGGAACACATGAGTTAAGAAGGGTAAGTTTGGCTTTGTATTTCAGCCCAAAATTAATAATTTGGCGCACTCGAAAACGAACTTTTAGTAATAGGAACACATGAGTTAATAAGGGTTAGTTTGGCTTTGTATTTCAGCCTAAAATTGATAATTTGGCGCACTCGAAAACGAACTTTTGGTAATAGGAACACATGAGTTAAGAAGGGTTAGTTTGGCTTCGTATTTCAGTCCAAAATTGATAATTAGTCGCTCCTGAAAACGAACTTTTAGTAATAGGAACACATGAGTTAAGAAGGGTTAGTTTGGCTTTGTATTTCAGCCCAAAATTGATAATTTGGCGCACTCGAAAACGAACTTTTGGTAATAGGAACACATGAGTTAATAAGGGTTAGTTTGGCTTTGTATTTCAGCCTAAAATTGATAATTTGGCGCACTCGAAAACGAACTTTTAGTAATAGGAACACATGAGTTAATAAGGGTTAGTTTGGCTTTGTATTTCAGCCTAAAATTGATAATTTGGCGCACTCGAAAACGAACTTTTGGTAATAGGAACACATGAGTTAAGAAGGGTTAGTTTGGCTTCGTATTTCAGTCCAAAATTGATAATTAGTCGCTCCTGAAAACGAACTTTTAGTAATAGGAACACATGAGTTAAGAAGGGTTAGTTTGGCTTTGTATTTCAGCCCAAAATTGATAATTTGGCGCACTCGAAAACGAACTTTTGGTAATAGGAACACATGAGTTAAGAAGGGTAAGTTTGGCTTTGTATTTCAGCCTAAAATTAATAATTTGTCGCACTCGAAAACGAACTTTTAGTAATAGGAACACATGAGTTAAGGAGGGTTAGTTTGGCTTTGTATTTCAGTCCAAAATTAATAATTTGGCGCACTCGAAAACGAACTTTTAGTAATAGGAACACATGAGTTAAGGAGGGTTAGTTTGGCTTTGTATTTCAGTCCAAAATTGATAATTTGTCGCTCCTGAAAACGAACTTTTGGTAATAGGAACACATGAGTTAAGAAGGGTAAGTTTGGCTTTGTATTTCAGCCCAAAATTAATAATTTGGCGCACTCGAAAACGAACTTTTAGTAATAGGAACACATGAGTTAAGGAGGGTTAGTTTGGCTTTGTATTTCAGTCCAAAATTGATAATTTGTCGCTCCTGAAAACGAACTTTTGGTAATAGGAACACATGAGTTAAGAAGGGTAAGTTTGGCTTTGTATTTCAGCCTAAAATTAATAATTTGTCGCACTCGAAAACGAACTTTTAGTAATAGGAACACATGAGTTAAGGAGGGTTAGTTTGGCTTTGTATTTCAGTCCAAAATTGATAATTTGTCGCTCCTGAAAACGAAATTTTGGTAATAGGAACACATGAGTTAAGAAGGGTAAGTTTGGCTTTGTATTTCAGCCCAAAATTAATAATTTGGCGCACTCGAAAACGAACTTTTAGTAATAGGAACACATGAGTTAATAAGGGTTAGTTTGGCTTTGTATTTCAGCCTAAAATTGATAATTTGGCGCACTCGAAAACGAACTTTTAGTAATAGGAACACATGAGTTAAGGAGGGTTAGTTTGGCTTTGTATTTCAGTCCAAAATTGATAATTTGTCGCTCCTGAAAACGAAATTTTGGTAATAGGAACACATGAGTTAAGAAGGGTAAGTTTGGCTTTGTATTTCAGCCTAAAATTGATAATTTGGCGCACTCGAAAACGAACTTTTAGTAATAGGAACACATGAGTTAATAAGGGTTAGTTTGGCTTTGTATTTCAGCCTAAAATTGATAATTTGGCGCACTCGAAAACGAACTTTTAGTAATAGGAACACATGAGTTAATAAGGGTTAGTTTGGCTTTGTATTTCAGCCTAAAATTGATAATTTGGCGCACTCGAAAACGAACTTTTGGTAATAGGAACACATGAGTTAAGAAGGGTTAGTTTGGCTTCGTATTTCAGTCCAAAATTGATAATTAGTCGCTCCTGAAAACGAACTTTTAGTAATAGGAACACATGAGTTAAGAAGGGTTAGTTTGGCTTCGTATTTCAGTCCAAAATTGATAATTAGTCGCTCCTGAAAACGAACTTTTAGTAATAGGAACACATGAGTTAAGAAGGGTAAGTTTGGCTTTGTATTTCAGCCTAAAATTAATAATTTGTCGCACTCGAAAACGAACTTTTAGTAATAGGAACACATGAGTTAAGGAGGGTTAGTTTGGCTTTGTATTTCAGTCCAAAATTAATAATTTGGCGCACTCGAAAACGAACTTTTAGTAATAGGAACACATGAGTTAAGGAGGGTTAGTTTGGCTTTGTATTTCAGTCCAAAATTGATAATTTGTCGCTCCTGAAAACGAACTTTTGGTAATAGGAACACATGAGTTAAGAAGGGTAAGTTTGGCTTTGTATTTCAGCCCAAAATTAATAATTTGGCGCACTCGAAAACGAACTTTTAGTAATAGGAACACATGAGTTAAGGAGGGTTAGTTTGGCTTTGTATTTCAGTCCAAAATTGATAATTTGTCGCTCCTGAAAACGAACTTTTGGTAATAGGAACACATGAGTTAAGAAGGGTAAGTTTGGCTTTGTATTTCAGCCTAAAATTAATAATTTGTCGCACTCGAAAACGAACTTTTAGTAATAGGAACACATGAGTTAAGGAGGGTTAGTTTGGCTTTGTATTTCAGTCCAAAATTGATAATTTGTCGCTCCTGAAAACGAAATTTTGGTAATAGGAACACATGAGTTAAGAAGGGTAAGTTTGGCTTTGTATTTCAGCCCAAAATTAATAATTTGGCGCACTCGAAAACGAACTTTTAGTAATAGGAACACATGAGTTAATAAGGGTTAGTTTGGCTTTGTATTTCAGCCTAAAATTGATAATTTGGCGCACTCGAAAACGAACTTTTAGTAATAGGAACACATGAGTTAAGGAGGGTTAGTTTGGCTTTGTATTTCAGTCCAAAATTGATAATTTGTCGCTCCTGAAAACGAAATTTTGGTAATAGGAACACATGAGTTAAGAAGGGTAAGTTTGGCTTTGTATTTCAGCCCAAAATTAATAATTTGGCGCACTCGAAAACGAACTTTTAGTAATAGGAACACATGAGTTAATAAGGGTTAGTTTGGCTTTGTATTTCAGCCTAAAATTGATAATTTGGCGCACTCGAAAACGAACTTTTGGTAATAGGAACACATGAGTTAAGAAGGGTTAGTTTGGCTTCGTATTTCAGTCCAAAATTGATAATTAGTCGCTCCTGAAAACGAACTTTTAGTAATAGGAACACATGAGTTAAGAAGGGTTAGTTTGGCTTTGTATTTCAGCCCAAAATTGATAATTTGGCGCACTCGAAAACGAACTTTTGGTAATAGGAACACATGAGTTAAGAAGGGTAAGTTTGGCTTTGTATTTCAGCCTAAAATTAATAATTTGTCGCACTCGAAAACGAACTTTTAGTAATAGGAACACATGAGTTAAGGAGGGTTAGTTTGGCTTTGTATTTCAGTCCAAAATTAATAATTTGGCGCACTCGAAAACGAACTTTTAGTAATAGGAACACATGAGTTAAGGAGGGTTAGTTTGGCTTTGTATTTCAGTCAAAAATTGATAATTTGTCGCTCCTGAAAACGAACTTTTGGTAATAGGAACACATGAGTTAAGAAGGGTAAGTTTGGCTTTGTATTTCAGCCTAAAATTAATAATTTGTCGCACTCGAAAACGAACTTTTAGTAATAGGAACACATGAGTTAAGGAGGGTTAGTTTGGCTTTGTATTTCAGTCCAAAATTAATAATTTGGCGCACTCGAAAACGAACTTTTAGTAATAGGAACACATGAGTTAAGGAGGGTTAGTTTGGCTTTGTATTTCAGTCAAAAATTGATAATTTGTCGCTCCTGAAAACGAACTTTTGGTAATAGGAACACATGAGTTAAGAAGGGTAAGTTTGGCTTTGTATTTCAGCCTAAAATTAATAATTTGTCGCACTCGAAAACGAACTTTTAGTAATAGGAACACATGAGTTAAGGAGGGTTAGTTTGGCTTTGTATTTCAGTCCAAAATTAATAATTTGGCGCACTCGAAAACGAACTTTTAGTAATAGGAACACATGAGTTAAGGAGGGTTAGTTTGGCTTTGTATTTCAGTCCAAAATTGATAATTTGTCGCTCCTGAAAACGAACTTTTGGTAATAGGAACACATGAGTTAAGAAGGGTAAGTTTGGCTTTGTATTTCAGCCTAAAATTAATAATTAGTCGCACTCGAAAACGAACTTTTAGTAATAGGAACACATGAGTTAAGGAGGGTTAGTTTGGCTTTGTATTTCAGTCCAAAATTGATAATTTGTCGCTCCTGAAAACGAACTTTTGGTAATAGGAACACATGAGTTAAGAAGGGTAAGTTTGGCTTTGTATTTCAGCCTAAAATTAATAATTTGTCGCACTCGAAAACGAACTTTTAGTAATAGGAACACATGAGTTAAGGGGGGTTAGTTTGGCTTTGTATTTCAGTCCAAAATTAATAATTTGGCGCACTCGAAAACGAACTTTTAGTAATAGGAACACATGAGTTAAGGAGGGTTAGTTTGGCTTTGTATTTCAGTCCAAAATTAATAATTTGGCGCACTCGAAAACGAACTTTTAGTAATAGGAACACATGAGTTAAGGAGGGTTAGTTTGGCTTTGTATTTCAGTCCAAAATTGATAATTTGTCGCTCCTGAAAACGAACTTTTGGTAATAGGAACACATGAGTTAAGAAGGGTAAGTTTGGCTTTGTATTTCAGCCTAAAATTAATAATTTGTCGCACTCGAAAACGAACTTTTAGTAATAGGAACACATGAGTTAAGGGGGGTTAGTTTGGCTTTGTATTTCAGTCCAAAATTAATAATTTGGCGCACTCGAAAACGAACTTTTAGTAATAGGAACACATGAGTTAAGGAGGGTTAGTTTGGCTTTGTATTTCAGTCCAAAATTGATAATTTGTCGCTCCTGAAAACGAACTTTTGGTAATAGGAACACATGAGTTAAGAAGGGTAAGTTTGGCTTTGTATTTCAGCCTAAAATTAATAATTTGTCGCACTCGAAAACGAACTTTTAGTAATAGGAACACATGAGTTAAGGGGGGTTAGTTTGGCTTTGTATTTCAGTCCAAAATTAATAATTTGGCGCACTCGAAAACGAACTTTTAGTAATAGGAACACATGAGTTAAGGAGGGTTAGTTTGGCTTTGTATTTCAGTCCAAAATTGATAATTTGTCGCTCCTGAAAACGAACTTTTGGTAATAGGAACACATGAGTTAAGAAGGGTAAGTTTGGCTTTGTATTTCAGCCCAAAATTAATAATTTGGCGCACTCGAAAACGAACTTTTAGTAATAGGAACACATGAGTTAAGGAGGGTTAGTTTGGCTTTGTATTTCAGTCCAAAATTGATAATTTGTCGCTCCTGAAAACGAACTTTTGGTAATAGGAACACATGAGTTAAGAAGGGTAAGTTTGGCTTTGTATTTCAGCCCAAAATTAATAATTTGGCGCACTCGAAAACGAACTTTTAGTAATAGGAACACATGAGTTAATAAGGGTTAGTTTGGCTTTGTATTTCAGCCTAAAATTGATAATTTGGCGCACTCGAAAACGAACTTTTGGTAATAGGAACACATGAGTTAAGAAGGGTTAGTTTGGCTTCGTATTTCAGTCCAAAATTGATAATTAGTCGCTCCTGAAAACGAACTTTTAGTAATAGGAACACATGAGTTAAGAAGGGTTAGTTTGGCTTTGTATTTCAGCCCAAAATTGATAATTTGGCGCACTCGAAAACGAACTTTTGGTAATAGGAACACATGAGTTAAGAAGGGTAAGTTTGGCTTTGTATTTCAGCCTAAAATTAATAATTTGTCGCACTCGAAAACGAACTTTTAGTAATAGGAACACATGAGTTAAGGAGGGTTAGTTTGGCTTTGTATTTCAGTCCAAAATTGATAATTTGTCGCTCCTGAAAACGAACTTTTGGTAATAGGAACACATGAGTTAAGAAGGGTAAGTTTGGCTTTGTATTTCAGCCTAAAATTAATAATTAGTCGCACTCGAAAACGAACTTTTAGTAATAGGAACACATGAGTTAAGGAGGGTTAGTTTGGCTTTGTATTTCAGTCCAAAATTAATAATTTGGCGCACTCGAAAACGAACTTTTAGTAATAGGAACACATGAGTTAAGGAGGGTTAGTTTGGCTTTGTATTTCAGTCCAAAATTGATAATTTGGCGCACTCGAAAGCGAACTTTTAGTAATAGGAACACATGAGTTAATAAGGGTTAGTTTGGCTTTGTATTTCAGCCTAAAATTGATAATTTGGCGCACTCGAAAACGAACTTTTGGTAATAGGAACACATGAGTTAAGAAGGGTTAGTTTGGCTTCGTATTTCAGTCCAAAATTGATAATTAGTCGCTCCTGAAAACGAACTTTTAGTAATAGGAACACATGAGTTAAGAAGGGTTAGTTTGGCTTTGTATTTCAGCCCAAAATTGATAATTTGGCGCACTCGAAAACGAACTTTTGGTAATAGGAACACATGAGTTAAGAAGGGTAAGTTTGGCTTTGTATTTCAGCCTAAAATTAATAATTTGTCGCACTCGAAAACGAACTTTTAGTAATAGGAACACATGAGTTAAGGAGGGTTAGTTTGGCTTTGTATTTCAGTCCAAAATTAATAATTTGGCGCACTCGAAAACGAACTTTTAGTAATAGGAACACATGAGTTAAGGAGGGTTAGTTTGGCTTTGTATTTCAGTCAAAAATTGATAATTTGTCGCTCCTGAAAACGAACTTTTGGTAATAGGAACACATGAGTTAAGAAGGGTAAGTTTGGCTTTGTATTTCAGCCTAAAATTAATAATTTGTCGCACTCGAAAACGAACTTTTAGTAATAGGAACACATGAGTTAAGGAGGGTTAGTTTGGCTTTGTATTTCAGTCCAAAATTAATAATTTGGCGCACTCGAAAACGAACTTTTAGTAATAGGAACACATGAGTTAAGGAGGGTTAGTTTGGCTTTGTATTTCAGTCCAAAATTGATAATTTGGCGCACTCGAAAGCGAACTTTTAGTAATAGGAACACATGAGTTAATAAGGGTTAGTTTGGCTTTGTATTTCAGCCTAAAATTGATAATTTGGCGCACTCGAAAACGAACTTTTGGTAATAGGAACACATGAGTTAAGAAGGGTTAGTTTGGCTTCGTATTTCAGTCCAAAATTGATAATTAGTCGCTCCTGAAAACGAACTTTTAGTAATAGGAACACATGAGTTAAGAAGGGTTAGTTTGGCTTTGTATTTCAGCCCAAAATTGATAATTTGGCGCACTCGAAAACGAACTTTTGGTAATAGGAACACATGAGTTAAGAAGGGTAAGTTTGGCTTTGTATTTCAGCCTAAAATTAATAATTTGTCGCACTCGAAAACGAACTTTTAGTAATAGGAACACATGAGTTAAGGAGGGTTAGTTTGGCTTTGTATTTCAGTCCAAAATTAATAATTTGGCGCACTCGAAAACGAACTTTTAGTAATAGGAACACATGAGTTAAGGAGGGTTAGTTTGGCTTTGTATTTCAGTCAAAAATTGATAATTTGTCGCTCCTGAAAACGAACTTTTGGTAATAGGAACACATGAGTTAAGAAGGGTAAGTTTGGCTTTGTATTTCAGCCTAAAATTAATAATTTGTCGCACTCGAAAACGAACTTTTAGTAATAGGAACACATGAGTTAAGGAGGGTTAGTTTGGCTTTGTATTTCAGTCCAAAATTAATAATTTGGCGCACTCGAAAACGAACTTTTAGTAATAGGAACACATGAGTTAAGGAGGGTTAGTTTGGCTTTGTATTTCAGTCCAAAATTGATAATTTGTCGCTCCTGAAAACGAACTTTTGGTAATAGGAACACATGAGTTAAGAAGGGTAAGTTTGGCTTTGTATTTCAGCCTAAAATTAATAATTAGTCGCACTCGAAAACGAACTTTTAGTAATAGGAACACATGAGTTAAGGAGGGTTAGTTTGGCTTTGTATTTCAGTCCAAAATTGATAATTTGTCGCTCCTGAAAACGAACTTTTGGTAATAGGAACACATGAGTTAAGAAGGGTAAGTTTGGCTTTGTATTTCAGCCTAAAATTAATAATTTGTCGCACTCGAAAACGAACTTTTAGTAATAGGAACACATGAGTTAAGGGGGGTTAGTTTGGCTTTGTATTTCAGTCCAAAATTAATAATTTGGCGCACTCGAAAACGAACTTTTAGTAATAGGAACACATGAGTTAAGGAGGGTTAGTTTGGCTTTGTATTTCAGTCCAAAATTAATAATTTGGCGCACTCGAAAACGAACTTTTAGTAATAGGAACACATGAGTTAAGGAGGGTTAGTTTGGCTTTGTATTTCAGTCCAAAATTGATAATTTGTCGCTCCTGAAAACGAACTTTTGGTAATAGGAACACATGAGTTAAGAAGGGTAAGTTTGGCTTTGTATTTCAGCCTAAAATTAATAATTTGTCGCACTCGAAAACGAACTTTTAGTAATAGGAACACATGAGTTAAGGGGGGTTAGTTTGGCTTTGTATTTCAGTCCAAAATTAATAATTTGGCGCACTCGAAAACGAACTTTTAGTAATAGGAACACATGAGTTAAGGAGGGTTAGTTTGGCTTTGTATTTCAGTCCAAAATTGATAATTTGTCGCTCCTGAAAACGAACTTTTGGTAATAGGAACACATGAGTTAAGAAGGGTAAGTTTGGCTTTGTATTTCAGCCTAAAATTAATAATTTGTCGCACTCGAAAACGAACTTTTAGTAATAGGAACACATGAGTTAAGGGGGGTTAGTTTGGCTTTGTATTTCAGTCCAAAATTAATAATTTGGCGCACTCGAAAACGAACTTTTAGTAATAGGAACACATGAGTTAAGGAGGGTTAGTTTGGCTTTGTATTTCAGTCCAAAATTGATAATTTGTCGCTCCTGAAAACGAACTTTTGGTAATAGGAACACATGAGTTAAGAAGGGTAAGTTTGGCTTTGTATTTCAGCCCAAAATTAATAATTTGGCGCACTCGAAAACGAACTTTTAGTAATAGGAACACATGAGTTAAGGAGGGTTAGTTTGGCTTTGTATTTCAGTCCAAAATTGATAATTTGTCGCTCCTGAAAACGAACTTTTGGTAATAGGAACACATGAGTTAAGAAGGGTAAGTTTGGCTTTGTATTTCAGCCCAAAATTAATAATTTGGCGCACTCGAAAACGAACTTTTAGTAATAGGAACACATGAGTTAATAAGGGTTAGTTTGGCTTTGTATTTCAGCCTAAAATTGATAATTTGGCGCACTCGAAAACGAACTTTTGGTAATAGGAACACATGAGTTAAGAAGGGTTAGTTTGGCTTCGTATTTCAGTCCAAAATTGATAATTAGTCGCTCCTGAAAACGAACTTTTAGTAATAGGAACACATGAGTTAAGAAGGGTTAGTTTGGCTTTGTATTTCAGCCCAAAATTGATAATTTGGCGCACTCGAAAACGAACTTTTGGTAATAGGAACACATGAGTTAAGAAGGGTAAGTTTGGCTTTGTATTTCAGCCTAAAATTAATAATTTGTCGCACTCGAAAACGAACTTTTAGTAATAGGAACACATGAGTTAAGGAGGGTTAGTTTGGCTTTGTATTTCAGTCCAAAATTGATAATTTGTCGCTCCTGAAAACGAACTTTTGGTAATAGGAACACATGAGTTAAGAAGGGTAAGTTTGGCTTTGTATTTCAGCCTAAAATTAATAATTAGTCGCACTCGAAAACGAACTTTTAGTAATAGGAACACATGAGTTAAGGAGGGTTAGTTTGGCTTTGTATTTCAGTCCAAAATTAATAATTTGGCGCACTCGAAAACGAACTTTTAGTAATAGGAACACATGAGTTAAGGAGGGTTAGTTTGGCTTTGTATTTCAGTCCAAAATTGATAATTTGGCGCACTCGAAAGCGAACTTTTAGTAATAGGAACACATGAGTTAATAAGGGTTAGTTTGGCTTTGTATTTCAGCCTAAAATTGATAATTTGGCGCACTCGAAAACGAACTTTTGGTAATAGGAACACATGAGTTAAGAAGGGTTAGTTTGGCTTCGTATTTCAGTCCAAAATTGATAATTAGTCGCTCCTGAAAACGAACTTTTAGTAATAGGAACACATGAGTTAAGAAGGGTTAGTTTGGCTTTGTATTTCAGCCCAAAATTGATAATTTGGCGCACTCGAAAACGAACTTTTGGTAATAGGAACACATGAGTTAAGAAGGGTAAGTTTGGCTTTGTATTTCAGCCTAAAATTAATAATTTGTCGCACTCGAAAACGAACTTTTAGTAATAGGAACACATGAGTTAAGGAGGGTTAGTTTGGCTTTGTATTTCAGTCCAAAATTAATAATTTGGCGCACTCGAAAACGAACTTTTAGTAATAGGAACACATGAGTTAAGGAGGGTTAGTTTGGCTTTGTATTTCAGTCAAAAATTGATAATTTGTCGCTCCTGAAAACGAACTTTTGGTAATAGGAACACATGAGTTAAGAAGGGTAAGTTTGGCTTTGTATTTCAGCCTAAAATTAATAATTTGTCGCACTCGAAAACGAACTTTTAGTAATAGGAACACATGAGTTAAGGAGGGTTAGTTTGGCTTTGTATTTCAGTCCAAAATTAATAATTTGGCGCACTCGAAAACGAACTTTTAGTAATAGGAACACATGAGTTAAGGAGGGTTAGTTTGGCTTTGTATTTCAGTCCAAAATTGATAATTTGGCGCACTCGAAAGCGAACTTTTAGTAATAGGAACACATGAGTTAATAAGGGTTAGTTTGGCTTTGTATTTCAGCCTAAAATTGATAATTTGGCGCACTCGAAAACGAACTTTTGGTAATAGGAACACATGAGTTAAGAAGGGTTAGTTTGGCTTCGTATTTCAGTCCAAAATTGATAATTAGTCGCTCCTGAAAACGAACTTTTAGTAATAGGAACACATGAGTTAAGAAGGGTTAGTTTGGCTTTGTATTTCAGCCCAAAATTGATAATTTGGCGCACTCGAAAACGAACTTTTGGTAATAGGAACACATGAGTTAAGAAGGGTAAGTTTGGCTTTGTATTTCAGCCTAAAATTAATAATTTGTCGCACTCGAAAACGAACTTTTAGTAATAGGAACACATGAGTTAAGGAGGGTTAGTTTGGCTTTGTATTTCAGTCCAAAATTAATAATTTGGCGCACTCGAAAACGAACTTTTAGTAATAGGAACACATGAGTTAAGGAGGGTTAGTTTGGCTTTGTATTTCAGTCAAAAATTGATAATTTGTCGCTCCTGAAAACGAACTTTTGGTAATAGGAACACATGAGTTAAGAAGGGTAAGTTTGGCTTTGTATTTCAGCCTAAAATTAATAATTTGTCGCACTCGAAAACGAACTTTTAGTAATAGGAACACATGAGTTAAGGAGGGTTAGTTTGGCTTTGTATTTCAGTCCAAAATTAATAATTTGGCGCACTCGAAAACGAACTTTTAGTAATAGGAACACATGAGTTAAGGAGGGTTAGTTTGGCTTTGTATTTCAGTCCAAAATTGATAATTTGTCGCTCCTGAAAACGAACTTTTGGTAATAGGAACACATGAGTTAAGAAGGGTAAGTTTGGCTTTGTATTTCAGCCCAAAATTAATAATTTGGCGCACTCGAAAACGAACTTTTAGTAATAGGAACACATGAGTTAAGGAGGGTTAGTTTGGCTTTGTATTTCAGTCCAAAATTGATAATTTGTCGCTCCTGAAAACGAACTTTTGGTAATAGGAACACATGAGTTAAGAAGGGTAAGTTTGGCTTTGTATTTCAGCCTAAAATTAATAATTTGTCGCACTCGAAAACGAACTTTTAGTAATAGGAACACATGAGTTAAGGAGGGTTAGTTTGGCTTTGTATTTCAGTCCAAAATTGATAATTTGTCGCTCCTGAAAACGAAATTTTGGTAATAGGAACACATGAGTTAAGAAGGGTAAGTTTGGCTTTGTATTTCAGCCCAAAATTAATAATTTGGCGCACTCGAAAACGAACTTTTAGTAATAGGAACACATGAGTTAATAAGGGTTAGTTTGGCTTTGTATTTCAGCCTAAAATTGATAATTTGGCGCACTCGAAAACGAACTTTTGGTAATAGGAACACATGAGTTAAGAAGGGTTAGTTTGGCTTCGTATTTCAGTCCAAAATTGATAATTAGTCGCTCCTGAAAACGAACTTTTAGTAATAGGAACACATGAGTTAAGAAGGGTTAGTTTGGCTTTGTATTTCAGCCCAAAATTGATAATTTGGCGCACTCGAAAACGAACTTTTGGTAATAGGAACACATGAGTTAAGAAGGGTAAGTTTGGCTTTGTATTTCAGCCTAAAATTAATAATTTGTCGCACTCGAAAACGAACTTTTAGTAATAGGAACACATGAGTTAAGGAGGGTTAGTTTGGCTTTGTATTTCAGTCCAAAATTGATAATTTGTCGCTCCTGAAAACGAAATTTTGGTAATAGGAACACATGAGTTAAGAAGGGTAAGTTTGGCTTTGTATTTCAGCCCAAAATTAATAATTTGGCGCACTCGAAAACGAACTTTTAGTAATAGGAACACATGAGTTAATAAGGGTTAGTTTGGCTTTGTATTTCAGCCTAAAATTGATAATTTGGCGCACTCGAAAACGAACTTTTGGTAATAGGAACACATGAGTTAAGAAGGGTTAGTTTGGCTTCGTATTTCAGTCCAAAATTGATAATTAGTCGCTCCTGAAAACGAACTTTTAGTAATAGGAACACATGAGTTAAGAAGGGTTAGTTTGGCTTTGTATTTCAGCCCAAAATTGATAATTTGGCGCACTCGAAAACGAACTTTTGGTAATAGGAACACATGAGTTAAGAAGGGTAAGTTTGGCTTTGTATTTCAGCCTAAAATTAATAATATGTCGCACTCGAAAACGAACTTTTAGTAATAGGAACACATGAGTTAAGAAGGGTTAGTTTGGCTTTGTATTTCAGCCCAAAATTGATAATTTGGCGCACTCGAAAACGAACTTTTAGTAATAGGAACACATGAGTTAAGAAGGGTTAGTTTGGCTTTGTATTTCAGCCCAAAATTGATAATTTGGCCCACTCGAAAACGAACTTTTGGTAATAGGAACACATGAGTTAAGAAGGGTTAGTTTGGCTTTGTATTTCAGCCCAAAATTGATAATTTGGCGCACTCGAAAACGAACTTTTAGTAATAGGAACACATGAGTTAAGAAGGGTTAGTTTGGCTTTGTATTTCAGCCCAAAATTGATAATTTGGCCCACTCGAAAACGAACTTTTGGTAATAGGAACACATGAGTTAAGAAGGGTTAGTTTAGCTTTGTTATTCCAGTCAAAAAGTTATAATTTGTCGCACTCGAAAACGAACTTTTGGTAATAGGAACACATGAGTTAAGAAGGGTTAGTTTGGCTTTGTATTTCAGTCCAAAATCTATAGTTTGTCGCTCCTGAAAACGAACTTTTGGTAATAGGAACACATGAGTTCAGAAGGGTAAGTTTGGCTTTGTATTTCATCCCAAAATTAAGAATTTGGCGCACTCGAAAACGAACTTTTAGTAATAGGAACACATGAGTTAAGAATGGTTAGTTTGGCTTTGTATTTCAGCCCAAAATTGATAATTTGGCGCACTCGAAAACGAACTTTTGGTAATAGGAACACATGAGTTAAGAAGGGTTAGTTTAGCTTTGTTATTCCAGTCAAAAAGTTATAATTTGTCGCACTCGAAAACGAACTTTTGGTAATAGGAACACATGAGTTAAGAAGGGTAAGTTTGGCTTTGTATTTCAGTCCAAAATTGGTAATTGGTCGCACTTGAAAACGAACTTTTGGTAATAGGAACACATGAGTTAAGAAGGGTTAGTTTGGCTTTGTATTTCAGTCCAAAATTGATAATTTGTAGCACTCGAAAACGAACTTTTGGTAATAGGAACACATGAGTTCAGAAGGGTAAGTTTGGCTTTGTATTTCATCCCAAAATTAATAATTTGGCGCACTCGAAAACGAACTTTTAGTAATAGGAACACATGAGTTAAGAATGGTTAGTTTGGCTTTGTATTTCAGCCCAAAATTGATAATTTGGCGCACTCGAAAACGAACTTTTGGTAATAGGAACACATGAGTTAAGAAGGGTTAGTTTAGCTTTGTTATTCCAGTCAAAAGGTTATAATTTGTCGCACTCGAAAACGAACTTTTGGTAATAGGAACACATGAGTTAAGAAGGGTAAGTTTGGCTTTGTATTTCAGTCCAAAATTGGTAATTGGTCGCACTTGAAAACGAACTTTTGGTAATAGGAACACATGAGTTAAGAAGGGTTAGTTTGGCTTTGTATTTCAGCCCAAAATTGATAATTTGGCGCACTCGAAAACGAACTTTTAGTAATAGGAACACATGAGTTAAGAAGGGTTAGTTTGGCTTTGTATTTCAGCCCAAAATTGATAATTTGGCCCACTCGAAAACGAACTTTTGGTAATAGGAACACATGAGTTAAGAAGGGTTAGTTTAGCTTTGTTATTCCAGTCAAAAAGTTATAATTTGTCGCACTCGAAAACGAACTTTTGGTAATAGGAACACATGAGTTAAGAAGGGTTAGTTTGGCTTTGTATTTCAGTCCAAAATCTATAGTTTGTCGCTCCTGAAAACGAACTTTTGGTAATAGGAACACATGAGTTCAGAAGGGTAAGTTTGGCTTTGTATTTCATCCCAAAATTAAGAATTTGGCGCACTCGAAAACGAACTTTTAGTAATAGGAACACATGAGTTAAGAATGGTTAGTTTGGCTTTGTATTTCAGCCCAAAATTGATAATTTGGCGCACTCGAAAACGAACTTTTGGTAATAGGAACACATGAGTTAAGAAGGGTTAGTTTAGCTTTGTTATTCCAGTCAAAAAGTTATAATTTGTCGCACTCGAAAACGAACTTTTGGTAATAGGAACACATGAGTTAAGAAGGGTAAGTTTGGCTTTGTATTTCAGTCCAAAATTGGTAATTGGTCGCACTTGAAAACGAACTTTTGGTAATAGGAACACATGAGTTAAGAAGGGTTAGTTTGGCTTTGTATTTCAGTCCAAAATTGATAATTTGTAGCACTCGAAAACGAACTTTTGGTAATAGGAACACATGAGTTCAGAAGGGTAAGTTTGGCTTTGTATTTCATCCCAAAATTAATAATTTGGCGCACTCGAAAACGAACTTTTAGTAATAGGAACACATGAGTTAAGAATGGTTAGTTTGGCTTTGTATTTCAGCCCAAAATTGATAATTTGGCGCACTCGAAAACGAACTTTTGGTAATAGGAACACATGAGTTAAGAAGGGTTAGTTTAGCTTTGTTATTCCAGTCAAAAGGTTATAATTTGTCGCACTCGAAAACGAACTTTTGGTAATAGGAACACATGAGTTAAGAAGGGTAAGTTTGGCTTTGTATTTCAGTCCAAAATTGGTAATTGGTCGCACTTGAAAACGAACTTTTGGTAATAGGAACACATGAGTTAAGAAGGGTTAGTTTGGCTTTGTATTTCAGCCCAAAATTGATAATTTGGCGCACTCGAAAACGAACTTTTGGTAATAGGAACACATGAGTTAAGAAGGGTTAGTTTAGCTTTGTTATTCCAGTCAAAAAGTTATAATTTGTCGCACTCGAAAACGAACTTTTGGTAATAGGAACACATGAGTTAAGAAGGGTTAGTTTGGCTTTGTATTTCAGCCCAAAATTGATAATTTGGCGCACTCGAAAACGAACTTTTGGTAATAGGAACACATGAGTTAAGAAGGGTTAGTTTAGCTTTGTTATTCCAGTCAAAAGGTTATAATTTGTCGCACTCGAAAACGAACTTTTGGTAATAGGAACACATGAGTTAAGAAGGGTAATTTTGGCTTTGTATTTCAGTGCAAAATTAATAATTTGTCGCTCTCGAAAACGAACTTTTGGTAATAGGAACACATGAGTTAAGAAGGGTAACTTTGGCTCTGTATTTCAGTCCAAAAGTAATAATTTTTCATACTCGAAAATGAACTGTTTATAACAGGAACTTTTGGTAATAGGAACACATGAGCTAAGAAGTGTAAGTTTGGCTTTGTATTTCAATCCAAAATTGATAATTTGTCTTACTCGAAAACGAACTTTTGGTAATAGGAACACATTAGTTAAGAAGGGTAAGTTTGGCTTTGTATTTCTGTCCAAAATTGATAATTTGTCGCACTCGAAAACGAACTTTTGGTGACAGGAACGCATGGGTTAAGAGGAGTAATTTGGGCTTTATATTTCAGCCCAAAATTAATAATTTTACATTCTCGGAAATGAACTGTTTGTAACAGGAACACATGAGTTAAGAAGGGTAAGTTTGGCTTTGGATTTCGGTCCAACATTAATAATTTTTCATACGAACTGTTTGTAACAGGAACACATTATTTAAGAAGGGTAGGTTTAGCTTTGTATTTCAGCCAAAAATTTATAATTTTTCGCACTCAAAAACGAACTTTTGGTAATTGTACTGCTGCGATTGTGTATTCAAATTACTTATTTACATATGTACATGTTGGATTTTAAGGAAGAATATCAGATGGTGGAGTGTTTCAACCAAAAAGTATAAATTATTATATATTCTTTGGTTTCAACGTACCTCATTCTGTAATTCACTTAACGAAGGTACGCTACATTTATGGAAACCTGCTAGTCTTCGTGAGATAAATTCTTTAATGCCATATATACTACTGGCAGATGACGCATTTCCATTAACGATCCACTTTATGAAACCATGCCCTGGAGAATTACTGAAAGGATCTCCGAAAAGAGTTTTTAATTACCGATTATCCCGAGCGCCCGAGCTCGACCTTTAGTAGAAAATGCATTTGGTTTGTTGGCTGGAGTATTTTGTAAGCTTCTAGCAATTCAAACATGTACATCGGAAACATTGTGCTTGCCTGTATACATATATATTTGCACAATTTTCTAAGGAATTCTGCTTCAAAACAACTATATGTGCCACCAGGAGCATTCGATTTCGAAAATATCGAGAATGGCAATTTAATTTAGGGAAGTTGGAGAAATGATATGAAGACGAATTCTGAAATTCTAAATCTACGTAAGATACCACGGAAACCTAGCAGTGACGCTAAAATAATTCGAGATAGTTTTGCAAGCTATTTTATGTCAAATGAGCAGTGGCGGCGCGTGATAATTTATTTTGGCGGGCTCAGAGTACCGAGAGAATGTAAACAAATAATAATATATAATAAACACTCACCTTCAGTAGCTGAGCAATTTCGTACAAATAGAAAAAAGTTTTATGTACAGACGTAAAACAAAACACACACGCACACTACAATAATCCCTTAAAAATATTATTCTTTATACACAAAATCTAGTCTTCTGTCTTTCTAAGAAATAAAATGTTCGATAACTTTTTCGTCAAAATTGTTTATGTTTTTCCTCTAATGGAAGAGTTTTAAAATTCACTTTCAGAATACACTTTATATTATTTTCCGTATTTTCGGTCATTTTGTAGCACCTAAAACTGGGGATTCAAGTCTCAAGCTGACAAACAACTAAACCGTAAATCGCAACCGCAGTAAATTTTCACGAGTTCTAATTGCTATCAAAATAATATACTTCATTCTTAGTCAAAACATATCAAATACTCCTGTGCCCTACGCCCCAACGGACTAGTATGCACTAAACCTACTGCGTAAATAAAATATAAATAGTTTTGGTAATTGGAAGCAATCGAAGCCAAAACTCAAACAATGTTTAGATTTTACTGACGAGTAAATAAATTTTAAGGGAATAAATACCAATTTATCTTTAGCTTTCGTTCAAGCAATATTTTATTATAGTAATGTTTGTTTGCTTTTTAAATACCTACCTATATTTTTATAATTTTATGATTTTATTTAAACTGTTCTTGAACACCGAATATTGTAATGAGATACACATTGAAACAAACAATTTCAGTTAAATGCACAAAATCATCTTTCTGTTACAAATTTAAAGTTCTAAAAGTCTCACTAGTTATTTTTTATTTCTTGCGGTAAAAAATATATCTACTAATTGTGTTTATTATGAAATAATTCTGTAACACGCTTCTCGAATAGCAACGAATACTAATCTTTCCAGTGCTCTCATACTGGCTCCAAAATCGGGAGGCTTCGGGTAACTTAAGAAAGCAATCGCAATCGGTAATTTCCGACATTTCCGTTCGCAGTTAGTTCTGACATATATTTCTTATGCGGACGAAGGCTGAGCCCTAGCGATTTAAAATATAGGTAGCCGTCGCGTCGCAGGTCGATAATAATATGTGTTAAAAGATGTTTGTATGCAAACCATGAGGAGGTATAAATTTCTGCAGTTCCAGATCCTGTTCTCTTGTTTGTAACTTTAAGATGCTCTCTGTGAAAATATGATCTTAAACTTTTAATTTTATTAAAAATGGATTTATACTGGGTGAATATTTAGTAATCTTTGTCAGATGAACGCCACAATATGGGCCTAGCATGGTACTTATCCTCAATAAACGCTAAACACTGTCCTGAATTCCACTCCATTTTAAAAGTTCTTAAATTTCACAAAAACGCGTAGTAGCTAAACATAAACACGCGTTGCACAATGAGGCAAATAGATTCCCATCAGTAACGGGAAGCACGTGCGCCTAATTGCAACTACTCGTGCGTCTTTAATTGAAGTATGCACCTTGTTTTGCTTCTTCTTGCCTTTAGTTGCATGCGCTATGTTGCATAAAACGGGGCACCGTTTAAATGAGCCTTATAATGCTGTTCCCTGTTCTTGCCTCAAACACTCCTGCTCCTGAGCTGTTTTTGAACTATGTGTATACCATACAGATCCTTGTCTTTGTATCAGCTCACGTTTTCGTTCTTCGTCACCCCTCTCAGGTATTACTACGCTGAAACGTTTTCTGAAGCCTCAAACGGTGTTGATTTTATCGAATTGCATATTAAGTATGCGGTTTTTCTCCCATATGTTGAAGTTCTCGGCGTTGATTCTCGTTCTACGGTGCACTTATTTTTAGTCTACATGCTGCTACCAATGCTCGAGATTTCACCACTAAGTGAAGTGGGGGAAGACTTAGCATTGTTTCCATCAAGGCTGTAGGCATAGATGACATCGCCCCAGTTATCCCTAGGCGGGCAAGCCTTTGTAGTTTATTTAATTTGTTAATTACCACTCTGCTTCTTAAACTAAATTATTAAATACGCATACGGAATTGAGCTCAGTTCATCGTTGCAGTTATAGAAAACATAATAACACAATAGTAAATAATAACAACCTGCGAAGCCTGTACGGTAACCACAAATTCAATTACGACTGAATTTAAATTAAAAGAAATAATAATTGACTAAGTTGAAACTACAATATTCCTTTACAAAATCAAACCTACAATTTATAAATTCACGTTGCTGTGAAAGCAACCACTATTTTAATTACTCGCAATTATGAAAATTTTACAAATCGGTGAATTTACAAATATTTATACGGTAAATATTTCTAATAAATGTTTCTAACCAGATTACTAACAACAATAATTAAATATAACTAAATTATCAAGCTAATCAAATATGTTTGGATGTTTTTCAAATTTAACTTTAACACAAGATAACCTCAAAATCAAATCAAGTTTATCTGACCTTAATTAAACCTTTGGTCTTAAAATTGTAGGATACGAAGTTGAACTTAGGAAAATTCCAGGTTAAAGCACAGGGTTTGAATCTCTTCGGATTGCAACAGAATTTCCTAAAAAAAAACCAACCTAAAGATTTACGAATTCCCTAAAGATTCTAACCCCATTAGTGACTAAATTCATAGTAAGAAGAAGCGCCTATGACGTATGCATTGTATAACTGGGAAGTCTAAATATACAACCAGACTAATTTGTCTAATAATTTACATAAAACCGCAAGCGAGTGATTTCTACTGTAACAGGAGGTTTCTTCTAAGTGTGTCTGGAATGACCGAAATCTTGTTCGGATTGACCGAAAGTCCTTCTGATAAGCATCACCTCTCCACGGTTTTCAGGGCTTGTTGCATCAAATTTGATATAACTCCCCCGAACTTTTCGTTTATGAGTATGGTTATACTTATACCGTCAGCATATCCCTGCGTATATACCCCTCTCGCCTTCAATTCAGCAAGAAGGCCGTCAATAACTAGGCTCCAAAAAAGAAGTAAAAGTACTTGGTTGTATCTACTACTATTACTTTTTCTATTTTTTTAACGCGGCTTTAACCCATCGTGTTAAAGATTGGTGTACACGTACACCACGCTCACCCGGTGCTCTTGTAATTGAGTCAAAGGAGGGATTGTTGAAAGCGCGTTCTATATCTAGAAATGCCCCCAGAGCAATTTCTTGGTTATAAATTGCTCCTTGTGCTCTTGTAATTAGTTCGTGTAAGGCTCGCTCATATGATTTTCCTGTTTGATATACAGACAGATCAATAAAAAAGCCAATTAGGGTAGGCTGTGAAATTGAATTATTTTGAATTGGTACCTACTTTAGCCACATCCACAGAATGACATTTTATAACGTTTGTAATTTGACATTTTTATTGTAAACAAAGTTTATAACCTTAAATTCATGTCAGAAATGTCATTCTGTGGATGTGGCTAAAGTACTAATTCAAAATAATTAAATTTCACGGCCTACCCTAATTGGTTTTTTTATTGATCTGTCTGTACAAATCGGTTCCGATATAGACGGAAGTCCTTCAGAGTATCGTCCCTAATATGCCTATCAATCACCTATTCCAAGGTTTTGAGAAGAAATGACGTCATGCTGATGGGACTGAAAGCCTTAGCTTGGGCATAGGAGCTACGCCCTGACCCAACCTGATTCCAGCCACTTGGTAAGTACCCAAGTGCCAGACTTACCCTAAAGAAAGCACATAGTGGGGAAGCAAGTGCTTCAAAACTATGTTGCCACCTTTTCGGGTTGCCTTTTTCTCCATGAAAAATTATTTTGATATTGTTCTACCAATCTGTTGTTGTCCATTCTTTCGACGTCTTCCTCCCATTCTTTTTTCGTTTTTTGTCCATTTTAGTATATCTTGTATATTGCATCATCTTCTTATTTCAGTACTCCTGTGTCTATCTCTTAGCGATACTCCTGTAATTTTCCTTAGTACTTTCATTTCAGTGTTGTTTTTAGTTTGCGTTTGGTGATTTGTGTTTCTTTTTGGTTTCGTCAGCATACGTCCTAATGGGTCTAATTACTGCTACTTACTAATCTTACTTTGCTCTCTCTTGATATGTGTTGTTCCATATACAGGGTGAAGATTTGGTTGGATGGTTTTCTGGCCAAAGGAATAAGGTGTTGGGATATTCGAATAAAAGGGGTAGGATTTTGTAAGTTATTTATTTTCAAAAGAATTAAAAATCATAACTAAAATCAGTTAGTTACCTCAGATAGAAGTAAAGGTTGAGATCTGAATTTCAACAATCAAAGCGTCGAAAAGGATTATTCGTTTGTTTTTTAACTACCATATACATACATAATTCTCAGCAACAATCTTAACTATAAAGTTTAAAACCTTAGGTAAGATTGTTTGAATTTTTCAGTATAATTTGGCAGATTTTGAGCATTTTAAATCTCAGGAGATTTTATTACAGTTTACTTTAAAACCAAAACGTTAGAAAATTTGTAGATCTACGATCTTTCGAACACGAACACTTTCCTTGGAATTAAATTGGCTTAATAATTTTTGTGTTGACTCTTCTTTCACATACTTTGCGTCATGTTTGTAAATTAAATCAAAAAGCATGATTATCAAGATTATTTGAATTTAAAAGATATATTAAAAATTAAAAAAGAAAAACGTTTACAACGTTATAATTTTACAACGTGAGTCATTATTTCTGGTAAAGTTATAATTTATTCAGTTTTTAATGCTTGTCAGAAAGTAAATATAAAATCTTGTGGTGGATGTAAATTTAACAAGGAAACGATGGTAAAATAAGTCATAAAATCAGTGGCGGGGTTTTCCTGTACGGATTTGGCACTTTAAGCTTTTTCTTTATTTATCAAATTTTTCTATATTTGCCAATTTTGCCTTTATTGATTATTTTATTTAATTTTTTAATTTAGCTTTTAGATTAATTTATGTATCTAAAAGAGTTTTAAAAATTCTTGTCTAAATCTGCACTGAGTGCACGTCCAAATATAAATTGCAGAAATGCTTTAATTTATAAGCAAATTGTAAATAAAAATCAGTTTAAAATTCAAACATATATAACATATATTCTAAAGTAGATTGTGGAAAAAATTTAATTAAATTATAGCCCGACTCTAAAAACTGTTTAAAATATACATTTATTAAAAAAATATTCTTAAATCTTTGTTGAGAGTAACTTATATTTTTGTTTTGCAAATTAATATTTTTCGAAGGATTCGTTCTTTTGAGGAAATCTTTTTTAATTAAATGTAATATTTTTGTACAGAAATATGCAAATTAGATTTGAAATAACGTTTTTTTCCAAAATTGTATCTTTGATACGCTACTGTCTTACGTTAATACCATACTAAATATTCGCATAATTAAGTTAGATTTTATCCTGAAAATCAACGGAGCGTAATAAGTTGTACTTTACCTTGAAAATTCGCATAACATTGAACCTGAAGAACGGAAATGGAAGCATCGCCAGAGCTTTTGTTTCCAAGAAAACTAAAGTCAAATACCCCGATCTGTAAAGAAAGAAATTAAACAAGTCATTTGCAGTTTTTTTTATAGATTTTTTAAGAGCAAATTCTAAAATTCCAGGTTTGTTTTTTTTTTCAAATATTGGGCTATTTTCGTATATTCAAAATTCAGATTAAAAGTTACAAAAATATATGCTTGGCCAGGAAAAGTTAGTGAGTTATGTAGGGTTTCGGCTTCCAAACATCTCAGTTTAATTACCTAAATTAATTCGCGTACGCCTTCTTGTTTAAGTAAATTTGTTTCATTGAACTTGCTACTTTAAATTTTCAATTAATTAAATAAATTATTCTTCTATTTTATTACTTTTTAAAGGTTAAATTTTTAAGAATTAATTGGCACGTAGAGTGAGTGGTTCAAATCTCTGCAGAAGTAAATCTGTTAACATAGTTCATAAATTTATTAAAATACAAGAAAAAATAAATGACGTATTATACTTGCCTGTAGGGTTATAAAATAGGTAATTCCTAAACTTGAGGAATTTCCTCGTACATGATGAGCGAGTATATAATTTTCTAAAGTCAATAAACTTGTAAAGATTCGCAATTACACATTTTGAACTCCTAAAATTCCCACTGTCTTCGACATTCGAGATTAGGAAGGATAATCTTACAGTCAGGTTTAATTATTATTCAATTGTTCCTTGGATCTCGTTTCTGAGCTAACATAACTGTAAATTTGCGAAGATATAAACAACATTCACACCGGCAATTAAACTCCGTAGCGTATCCGAATCGTTTTACCTGCAAAAAAATGTTTATGGAATATACTTTTTCCTTTATTATATTTTACTTAACATAAGAAAGTCATAATTTGCAAATTTAGCTTTGTTTTTAAAAGTTATGGGAAATTTGTTCAAATTAATTTAATTTAATATTATTTTATGAAATGAACAGGACCGGCTTTAAAATGTTTTAGGGGAAATCTAAAACCGATGCTGTAAATTCTATAGTTTCTTGTAAAAAATATTAGTTTGCCTATTTGTTATCTGTTTGTTGAAATTTAGGCTTGCGGATACCAAGTATCTCAACACGCATCGATTGTTATTCGTCCAAACTTCTTAGAAAACAGTTCAGAGTGTCGAAATCTTCTTTAATCTTTCAAATAAATTTTGCGTGACTTATATTTTTCATTTTAATTAAAGTTTCTAACTTAATCAAAAAAGCTTTATATTTGCTTTTTCACGTTTAGGTTTTTAGAAATCTTTGATTTTAGAGTTTTATCATAAATTTTTATTCGAAGCATTTGATTCGTATCAACTTTCTTAATTGTTTTGTCATCAAATTTTGTTTAAATGGCTCAATCGGTAATTCAGTTTTGTACTTTTTGTATTTACTTTAATCTTTGAATTCTTCTAATTCCTCGTGTTGCATGACTTTGGCTGTCTTTTTCAAGTCTTTCTCCATCTTCTTTTTTTCTGTTATATCTTATATCATGCTTTTACCCATTTTATGCCCCTTCTCTTTATTGCATTTCTTTACCTCCTCTGTTCGTGTTGTTCTTTCATTTTCCTATCCATTCTCTTTCATTCTTCTTTTATTTCCTTTCCTTCTCCTTTACTTTCCCTTTAATTCTCCTTTCATTTTCCTTGCTTTATATTTGCTTATTTTCGTTGTTCTTTCTTTATCCATTCACGTTATGTATCCGAACTATTTATTCATTCTTCTTTTATAATTGCTTGTTGGTTCTAAATCTTCTGCAAATCGAATTTCTTAAGTTTCCTTTTATATAAAAAGCTAATTTTCATATATTTTTCTCCATCAGTGACTCTCGTTTTTCTCTGAGCTTTTTTGATTATTGTTTGAATTTATCATTTATATTTGCAACTCTTCTATTTAAATCTCCTTCTAATTAAAAAAATCTTCCTTAACTATAATCTTGTTGATTGTAATTTCTTTAATGTTGCGTAGTTTATTGAGGAATTGTGCTTTTTTCTTTTTTGTGTCGTGTTTTTGCTTCTTCTTTTTCACAACCTCTTCCTCTTCCTTGTCCTTATCTTCCTCGTCATCGTCCTGCTCGGCATCGTCCTCTGCTTTGTCGTCCTTATACTGTTCGTAATCTTCTTCTGTTGCCTGTTGGATCCATCTCAATTTTGCCTTGTTTTTGTTTTGTATTGCTTGTTTGGGGTGCAAGGGGCGAAGGCGCTCGAAAATCTAGCCAACCCAAAAGTCAACCTCACCTTCACGTGGTGCACCCTGTTTATACTAACGAGGCTCTGGCGACCGAATATAGGCGGGATAACCTAAACAACTAGGCATAGGAAATGATGTCCATTAAAACACTGTAGGTCTGGATGCAAAAAGGTGGCAGCCCAGCTTTGCAATCGCAATTTGCACCTTAAACTAAAATTATCAAAGAAACTGATGCAAAGACTAACCGGACGGCTCAAATGATGACGAATTTTGGCATGAAAAAGGCTGTACGAATTGGAACATGGAATGTCCGCACGATGCAAGAACCCAGTAAACTAGGCATAGTTTCTAAAGAAATGCACAATTACTACCTTCTTGTATTGGGCCTTAGTGAAATTAGGTGGGTTGGTAATGGAGAATTCAAACTGGCAAATGGAGATAGCCTGCTGTACTCTTGTAAAGAAGAGTATGAAAATAGAGAAAGTGGAGTAGGAATACTGATTAATAAAGAAACCAGAAAATCCCTGATAAGTTGGAATCCTATCTCAGACCGAATAATAACTGCAAAGTTTCGCACTAGAGCTAGAAATATGTCTATCGTACAATGCTATGCACCAACGGAAAGTGCCACACAAGAAATGAAAGATAGGTTTTATCAACAACTAACAAACAGCGTCAGCAAAACTAACAATGGAGACATAATAATAGTGATGGGCGACCCCAACGCCAAAGTAGGCTCCAAGCAATGTCTCAATGAAACAAGTGTTGGAAAATTTGGAATGGGGCAACGAAATGAGAACGGTGACCTATTTGTGGAGCTATGCACGGACTTTGACCTATTAATTGGTGGGGCCGCTTTCCCACATAAACAGACACACAAGATTACATGGATCTCACCAGACAAGAGAACTAGAAACCAAATAGATCACATTGCCTATAGCAGAAAATGGCGCAGTTCCTTTTTGGATGTAAGAAACCGACGGGGCGCTGATGCGGGTAGCGATCACCACCTTATAACAGCCACAATAAGAATAAAACTTGCCTCGGCTAAAAGTCGCTATCCCTTCTTTAAACGCAAGGTATTTGACTTACAAAAGCTTAAAAACGCCACGATATATACCGAATTCAAGTCCAAATTAAACAATAGAGAAGACCTAAACTCCATCCAGAACGAGGAAGTTCAATCAAGGTTAGACAAAATTACAGACTTCTTACTGGAGAAGAGTGAAGAAACATTAGGAACATCTATTGGAATATGACTAGACTAGGCGACACCAAGCAGTTAAGCAGATCCGCCCCCCTGACATCTGAAGAATGTCAGGGACGTCTTTAGGGGAATGAAGCGAGTTTGGCCGTTACACCGACCTCACCCACCCGGACGATGTCCGGGCGCCAGCCCAGCACACCGGCTTCCTGAATTACGGCTCAGGCGTTAGTTACCGGGAAGGCCCCAGGATCATCGGATCACATCGACCCGATGTGATCCGGAAACATTAGGAACAAAGAATATCAACAGGAAACAATGGATAACAGCCACAACCTGCGATTTAATCACTAAGAGAAAGAAAACTAAAGCAAAGCTCAACAGCTGCACAACACAAACCAGGAGGGAAGAACTAATAGAGGAATACAACAACCTGCACAAAGCTGCTAAGAGAAGTGCCAGACAAGATAAAAGAATGTGGTACGATGACATTACAGATAAGGCAGAAGAAGCGGCTAAACATAATAACATGAAAGAACTATACCAGCTGACAAACAGGCTAACTAACAAAGGAAAAGCGACAAATACGAACATACGGGATAGGAATGGTAAACTATTAACAGGTGAAGCTGAACAAATGAGTAGATGGGAAGAATACTATACCGAGATCATCGGAATTGAACCTGAGGAGGGTGATGAAGCGATACGAAATATCATCGAAAACGGCGATATCCAACCTGTAAGAATAAACACAAACGTTCCCACTGAAAGCGAAATTAAAAGCGCCATCAATCACTTACATTCAGGCAAGGCAGCCGGCATTGATAACCTACCGCCTGATATTCTCAAAGTAGATAAGGATCTTATTGCAAAACTTTTGCATCCTATTATTAAGGAAGTTTGGGAAATTGAGCAAATCCCAAAAAAATTGAAAGCTGGGATCATTATTAAAGTACCGAAGAAAGGGGATTTGAGTCATTGTAGTAACAGTAGAGGGATAACCCTTCTCAATACCGTCAACAAAATACTAACAACAATATTGCTCAACAGGATGACAGACACCATCGAGCCAACAATTAGGAAAGGACAAGCCGGGTTTAGACCAGAGAGGTCCTGCATAGAACACATAAATACTCTAAGAATAACAATTGAACAGTCCCTGGAATGGAAGTCGCCACTTTATCTAGTGTTCATTGACTTTAAAAGAGCGTTTGACAGTATAAACCAAACAGCCATCTGGAACATACTGACACACATAGGTGTTCCACAGAAATTAGTAAATATTATGAAAGATCTCTACACAAACGACTACTGTCAAATACTATACAAAGGTAAAGTTAGCAAGAAGATTGAAATTAATAATGGGGTCCCCTATCCCCACTTTTATTCAACCTAACTTTAGACTGGATCATGAAACTGTCTACAACGATAGGAGAGGTATAACGTGGGACTTTCAACCCCGGTTGGAGGACTTAGACTATGCTGACGACATCTGCCTCTTATCTCACACATATGCAGATATGGTAACCAAACTTCAACGCTTAACCACACAAGCAGCCCTAGTAGGACTTAGAATCAATGTTCCTAAAACAAAATCATTGAGAATTGGAACAGGCAATCTAAACAAGTTCTACATTAATGACCAAGAAATAGCTAGAAAAGCTTCTGTTACCTGGGCTCTATTATTTCAAAAAAAGGGGGAACTGAAGAAGATGTCCAAAGCCGTATCCGAAAAGCAAGACAGGTATTTGGAATGCTCTACAAAACTTGGTCATCGACTTACATCTCCAGAAAAACCAAGTTACGCATATTCAACAGCAACGTAAAAGCGGTTTTACTATACGGCTGCGAAACCTGAAAGATCACTAAAGCAATTTCTATTAAACTCCAGGTAGTTGTAAACACATGCCTCCGCAGAATCTGTCACATATTTTGGCCAGACCTTATCTCCAATGAAGAACTATGGCGGACTACCAACCAACCGGAAATAGCAAGAGAAATCCTGAAACGAAAATGGGGTTGGATTGGCTACTCTCTGAGGAGAGAGGAGAATGCAATCAGCAGGATGGTGCTAGATTGGAACCCTCAAGGAAGGCGAAAACAAGGCAAACCTCAGACAACCTGGAGGCATACAGTACTGAAAGAAGCCAAAGACAACGGGAAAACTTGGAATGAAATAAAAGCCTTAGCACGAAACCGAGTTCGATGGCGCAACTTTGTGGAAGCCCTATGCTCCAGATAGGAGTTTACGGAAAATTATATATATATTATATATTGCTTGTTTACATCCAATTACAAGTTCTGATGTGTTCAAAACTATGTTTTTTATGTTCGTCCATTCTTGGTTTATATCGTCCATTGTTGGCGTCTCTTGTATTTTCGTATTTAACTTCTCTTCTAGTTCTTTACGTTCTTCATCCCTTTTAAGTTTCTCAATATTCCATTTTGGGTTGTTTTTACTCGGGATTTGTTTGCTTATGGCTATTTTTTGTTTAATTGTTGCTATGACAAGATAGTGGTCGCTAATAATTTATTATAAAACTAAACTTCGTATTTTCACAATTTTGAACCTTTGTGGTTTATTTAGAAACAGGATAGGAAAATCACGACAAGTAACGTGTGATCAAAAAGTTTCTCATTTTTTCTCAAAATGTTCGTTTAACAATTTAAATTTCGGAGTTTGACTGAAATTAGTAGAAAATTCTAATTCTAATTCGTATTTTAACACTTCAAACCTGTTTGGTTTAGTTAAAGAAAAGAAAAGGAAAATCACGAAAAGCGATGACAAAATCAGTCTAGTTGACGCCTTTTTTTTCTTTTGTTCGACAAGCCAAATTTCGAGGTTTGGCGAAATTAATTAGCAAATTAAAATTTTAATTCGAATTTAAACAGTATTATAAATTTTTATTTTTGGTTTGTTTAGAAACAGGGTAGAAAACCAAAACAGTAACGTGCGATCAAAAACTTTTCAATTTCTCATGGCATAATGAGTTCTTAACTTTAATTATAATTTATTTAAATTGTATTTTTCGATGGAAAATAACGCAAAATTAGTTTTCAATCTGATACTGAACTAAACTAACCAACATTTTTAAATAAAATACGCCAGCTTTTTTGTTCCTAACTTCAGTAATTTTCAGATTTCTGTGAACTTTTAGAACTTATTTTTACTTTCTTATTAGGATTTCTATGAGATTTTCTTCTGAGATTTCATAGCTGCCCAAGATTGAAAGACCAATCGCGGAAATCTTTGGAAAGAAATTTTTGTTTGTTTGTTTATTTATTGCCAGATTATAATTAATCTTCCATTTAAATATCACAGTTTAAGCATAGTAACAATTTACGACAATAACTTTTTACCAAGTTACCCCCTCGACTGCATTTATTTTTGATGACCCTGTATTCAACAAATATTTCGAGGTGCTTGTTCTTTTTGAAACAAATTGCCTCTCAACTGATTAGGCGATGCGAAAAAAGGTAAAAACAATTATCGTTCCACATTTAACTGTGAATTAGTTTACTGTTCTGGTTCACAAAACTAAATAATTTGTTTTAAATTTTGCACACAATTACGTCTTTTTGTGTTTTAATTATTTAACTTTATAAATATCTTATAAAAAAATATTTACAAGCTTTGCTCTGTTCACTCAGCCATGTCCATAACCACTTAATAATTATTATTTACAACAAAAACCGATGTAATTCAAAAATTCTACGAAAAACAACAAAAAAAAAACCCTAATCATCGAGAACGTATACAAAAAACCCGAAAGACGGTCCTGGTACCCGAAAGACCCGCGTGTAATTTAGACTTAAACTCGGTTTATGTACACACGAAGATCAATTAGATATGGAATTTACAGCATCAGATAAGCGTTAAAACTAACAAAGACGTAGGGAGGACACGAATATCTCGCTTGATGAGATCCAGTTTTTCTTTTGCCAAATTATTTCGTCGGCCGGGGCCCGGCATTAAAAAAAGAGCTTCTTGGCTCCTTCGGACGAGATGATAGGAGGTTCTTGTTGTTCGTAGTTCTTTAACATGTTAACTATAATACCAGTCTGAGAATCCACCTTGGTATATAAACGCACACGACCTTCCAGGTAATTTTTAGTTCACCGCCGTGAATCTTCCAAAGAGACAGAAGAAGAACTCGTCGTAATCGAATGTTTAGGCTGCTTACTTAAATATAGTTTAACTTATGAATTAAGTAGGGGAAAAAAATGTGATTATCCGCGTAAAAGCTCACGTAATTCGCATATTAAAAAATCAAGAAAGTGTATAATTGCCGCGATTAAGTGATTTAATGGGGAATTAAAAACACAGCGAAGCGCGATTGTTTGTCGGTTTAGTAATTCACAGCAGATTAAGCGGAACATTTAATTAATAATAATGTTTTAAAATATGTGATAAATCTTCAAATAAAATAAACTTTAGTGATATGGATATGGAATTTAGTTGCAGGAAAATGTATGCGGAAATTTGGACGATTTGTGTTGTACTTTTTAGTTTTATTGAGTGTTTAACAATCGATAATCAACTTACAGTTGTACGAAATGGCAAGTAATACGTTTAGGAATAAATGTTATTAAAAATTCGGCAAATTAGCGGTTACACTGGGTTTTTATAGATTATAAATAATAATCAGAAAATGCAGAACTGCATTAATTAGAATTTCAGTATGTATTCTTGAAATGGTAGAAACTTTGATTACTTTCAGGCATTAAAAATAAAATTCTAGCAATTTAAATGTACAAATCCGCAGTGATTACCAAATTTTATCAAATCCTTCAAATGTTTATTATCCTCTCCAATTATTACAAATTAAAATTTTCAAAATTTTCAGAAACAGTAAGTATTTCTGTTTTTATCTTGGATTTACAACACCATTTAGAAAGGAAATTGGGGGTTCCATTAAGAAAAAAGCCCCTTGTAGCAGCTCTTTTTATTCGTAATTTAATTTTAAATTTTAGTTATTCACCTGTAACAGGCAAAACCCAGAATTTCTGTTCATTCTTAGTACTTGGGGTACAAAATTTGTTATGATTTTAATTTTTGACTTGCCAAAATTAACCATTTTAATTATTAAAATTATTACGTTGTGGAGATGTTTAATTCTTCACTTTCGTTGCCCTTTTGGCAGCAAAAACATTGTTTCAAATTTCAAAGCTCTCAAACTAAGCCTTTGTTTGAAGTTGATCCCCAAACGTTTGTTTAATAAAGGCAGCTTTTGTGGAAATTCACGTTTTGCATAAATTCAAATTGTTTAATTGTTACAGATGTTTGTTAGGTTTCACTGTCGAGAATTGTTACTAGGTGGCACCAGCTGTTCTTATTGTTTAAAATAACCAAAGTTGGGATTTCCAATTTTTTGATTTAAAAGAATATTATTAAATAAAGAAAACAACACACATCTTCGATAATATTCTGAAATTTTATAAATTCATCTGAATTTAGCAAATTTAAATTTTTATTATTGAAAGATGACAAGTCAGGTTTTTCCGTATTTTTTGTTTGTTTAAAAACAGGAGTAAATTATCATAAAAATATTTTTAAATATATTTATCTAAAACCAACCAAAGAATGAATAATGACTAAGTTAAAAGCTGGAAATTTTTGAATTTTTAACCATCTTTTGCAAGACTTGTTATAATAAAAATGTTATTACAATTTCTAAACTCTCAAATCAAATATAAATATTAAAATAAAAAATAAATTAAATCAAAAATAGAGAAAAATGTAACAAAATAAATTAATCTGTTAATGTCTTAAAAAATTTTGTTTTTGTATGTTTATCTTGTATCCTGTATCTTTATAATTTTATAAAAGATTTTTGGATTTAATTATTTAATCTATTAAATAAAGCAAAAAACAAGTAACGTCCCTTTTAACACATATCTTAGGTAATATCCTGAAATTTGATAATTTTACGAAAGTTAAATTTTGATTATTGAATGACAATGCAGTTATTTTTCTGTATTTTTTGTTTATTTTATAGTTGAAAATTCGAAGAAAACACAACAGAAAATTATTATAAAAATAAAACGAAATTTTTGAGAATTTTTACTTTCATTTTGCTTTATTTAAAACCTACCATAAGCATAAGCATAAATAATGACCAAGTTAAAAGCTGTAAGTTTTTGAATTTTTAATCATCTTTTGCTCGATTTGTTAACACACAAAAATATTACAATTTTTAAACGTCCAAATTAAAACGAAAATAGTTTGTTCTGTGTACAATTTTCTAAAAATTTTCGAAAATAAGGATGACTACAACTAGTTAACTTAAAAATATTGCGTTTCGATTCATAACAGTAAAACCAGTTCGCTTTCGTGCAAAAAACAACACGAATTACACACCAATCTTAGATTAATAACAGTAATTTTCTTATTTAATTACAATATTTAACTTGACGTTTTATCTTAAAATATTTAACGAGTACAAATTTTTAAGTACCTCTTAACGAAACGTAAATATACAAAATTGGTTTTTAATTTGTTGATATTAACAATAAACGAACAAAATACATAATTTTTTACAAGTCTTAATTAATTTCTGTTTAAACAATAATAAAGTCAATTAAAGCGAAATGTTATAAATAAACAAGTTTTTGGACTAATTCCGGTTGCAAATAAATAAATAACAGAATTATGTCTGTCGGTTAATTATTTCCTAATCGTTGTTTTGGACAATACAAAGAACTGGTCCGCCGTTACGAACAATAAAAAATTCACGACTTGACAGTGAAACTCTAAAAAACAGACAGAACAATGGCTTAGTTTGTTATCCTTACGTTTTTATCTATTTCAATACTTAATAATAATTACTTCTTGCATAAAAGAAAACAGTCAATTTTTACGATTTTTGGCAGTTAAACCAGCAGACGAATTTTTACAAGGACAGTTTCAGCTTGATAATCCAAAGGATGTGCAAAAAGCTTCGTCGATCGAATTATTTTTTGACCACCCTGTACTTATAAAATAAATTATAAACAGTTTCAGGAGTGCAATAACTTAACGAATTCCAGGTCGTTTTTTGCAGAATTAAAAAAATGAGTACGTTGGCCAAATTTCCACTTTGGCTATAACTGTTTGTGGTTTTTTTAATCGGGCTGTGACCAGTGTAACCGCTAAGAACGTCGATTTTATTACAAACAAATTAGCACCAATTCATATTTCAATCAGTTGACTTACATTTATTGTACAAAATATAATTTTGGTGACTAATTTAATAAATTTCAGAAACTTTAGACAACAACCTCAAAGCATAAATATAAATTTAATTTCAGATTGTTACGAAAGATTAGCAATCGGTGAACGGCTTAATCCAAAAGATGTCGATAAAATCTTAACTCTCAGCACGGTACAAGACTGTCAAATGGCATGCACGCAAGAACAAGAAGATTGTCGGTCGTTTAGCTTTGGGTGAGCTACACTTAGGAAATCTTCTATTTAGTATTGCTGTGATTGTTCAGAATTTAAGAAAATTTTCTAACCCTAAGTTTAAGAGATTTAAGTTACAAAAAATTAGTTAGCTAAAAGTGGCCGTTTAATAAATAAGTGAAATAGAAAAACAAAATATTTTTGGTGTTAAAGCGACTTAGAAGGCCTTAACCCTCTATGTTGCCGGCCTTACTCCATAACTTTACCTTTTATTATTTTTTTGTAATTTTTTTAATATGTTTATTTCGTTACAATTTTTTTTTTAATGATTGTACCTCTTAGCAATTTTTTCTTCTGATGTTGCTGATGAAGTAAGTGTTAAAAACCCCAAAACGAGAGGCTTAACTGCTATTTGAATTGTAGTTTATTGTGGGAACGTAACTTCAGTGCCAATTCATACATAGAAATTAAACGCCCAGTAAAACCCACTTAATGTTTGACTTTACGCAATATTGAACGTGTTCTTATAATTTACACAGCCACATTGTGTTCATTTATGTTTGTAATACACTAGGAAAAAAGCAGTTTGTTCAATTTTATATTTAAGAATTATTTGTTTTGCTTTCTTTCGCCTGTTGCACACATTCGATTATTAAAGCAAACAGTAGTAATGTTAAATTGAGATTTTGAAATTAAAAGCCACAATTGTTAGACTATTCTGCATTATTTTAGAATTGGAGTAAAAGGCAATTCATCGTGTGAACTCAGCAAACAAACAATAAAAGAAACGCCGGATCTTAAACCGATTGGAACAATAAGCGCCGTAGATTACGATCTTTATATTAAAAAATTGGGGTGCAAATTGGTTTTGACGCAAGAACCAACGACCAACAGTATTCCATCCACACCAGAAAAACCTACGTATAATGGCGGCAGGCCCAAATATCCTAGCAGACCGAGCAATGGTTACGGGGCACCAGATCAGCACAAACCCCTTTATGGAGAAAACCCTAATCAGTTCACTTCAGATAAACCAATACGAGTCCAATCTTCCCTAATAAGCATAGCATCAAACCCTGCTGCTGAAAAACCAGGTCATCATCAGTCTCCAGGTTATGGAAGAGGTCCCGAAACCCCAACAAACCCTTTCAGGCCATATTTTGACAGGCCTTTTTACGATGACGATGGGTTAGATGATCGTCCTCCATTTCGGCCAGTATCTTTAAACCATCCGTATGACAGATACCATTTTTATCCAGAACGACCGGAGCGACCAGATTTTCGGCCTGAATGGCCGGATTTTCACTCAGAACGGCCAGATTTTTATTCCGAACCACCACCCTTTCTCCCCCCATTAAGACCATCAGTTATCGACCGTACTGACTTTGACGACCCATATGAACATGAACCACGTCCTTCAAGACCTGATTACATTCCAGGACGACCGTTAGATACACACAAACCTTCACATTTAAATGACTACGGAGTTAATTCAGACAGACCGCCTTTTGTACCAAACAGGCCACGACCAAATTCTCCAACATATGGTTCAAGACCGATTCGTCCTGATATCGTACCAGAACGCCCTGCAAACAATTTTGACGATTACGAGCAGGGACCAAGACCGGTGCGACCGCCAGAAGTGCCCGATCGTCCATTTGATGATTTCGGTTCGTATGGCAATGGACCAAATCAACATCGACCACAAAAAATCCCACACCGGCCTTTGAACGATCCAGATAGTTATGGGTCTAGGCCACATAGACCGGATGCTGTGCCAGAACGACCACCAAATGATGGGTACAGACCAAGGCCACCACCAAATCATAGACCCGACGATATACCAGAACGACCATCAAATGATGAATACAGACCAAGACCACCAAGTGACGGGTACAGACCACTACAGTCTCATAGACCAGACGATGTACCAGAACGACCATCCAGTGATGAATACAGACCAAGACCACCAAGTGACGGGTATAGACCGCTTCATTCTCATAGACCAGGCGATGTACCAGAACGGCCATCAAATGATGAATACAGACCAAGACCACCAAGTGACGGGTACAGACCGAGACCGCCACAGTCTCATAGACCCAACGATGCACCAGTACGACCACCAAGTGACGAGTATAGACCAAGACCACCTCCAGAAATTTCAGACAAATACGATCAAGGTCAACATCGACCCCAAGATGTACCAAACAGGCCTATAAGTGATTACAACTACAGACCTCATCGTCCTGATGCAATACCAGAACGCCCTTTGAACCAACACAGACCAAGACCACCAAGTTTTCATGATGAACCCGAACGTCCATTGGGTGAAAATTACGGACAAGGTTCGCGACCACATCGTCCCAACGATATTCCAGATCGGCCATCAAATAATCATTACGGTTCCAAACCGCATAGACCAAATGATATCCCAGATCGACCTTTAAATAATGGATACGGACAAAGACCAACTCGACCTTTGGGATATTTTGACGATTACGACTTGGGGTTTAGACCTCATCGCCCTTACGAATTACCAGAACGACCACATGACTTCGTTGGTTTATACGGGTCTGATATTGATCCTTACAATCATAGATACGGAACGAAACCTTACAGACCTCAAGAGATTCCAGAGCGTCCCTCGGAGATTTTTAACAATTACGGACAGAGCTCCAGACCAAATCGGCCATACGACGTTCCAGAACGACCCTACGAACCACAACGACCTCAGCGTCCTTTTTTAGATGATACTGGGCCACCAGAAGATTCAGGTGGTTACGGAACAAGACCTTACAGACCTAATCGTATACCAGAGCGCCCTTTTGGTTACGGTGCCGAAAGACCCTATTTTAAACCCATGGTTTACGATACGGATTTTAAAAGACCCGTTTACATACCCATAAAGCCAGTCTACGTTGTGAATAATTCAAATGCAGGTTATGGAAACAAATCTTTCCAGAAATCTAATTCGACCCAAAATTATTTAAACCCCAAAGAAGGCAACAATTCCGTATCGAATAACGCAACCACTCAGAGTTCCAATTTGACCACTGATTCGAGAGTAAACGAAACCCAGCACCCATCACAACATAAACCAATCGTAACACAAACGATCGGTCCTTATGGGGAGACGATAACATCGATAATAACGGAGTTAGATGAGGGTAAGTGAACGTGAACGTATTTTTTATCCTTTCCTTCCTTCACAAATTAACAGAGCCGTTAAATAATAGCTATTTTTGTAATACAAGTGATGTATTTCGCGCTTACATCATAATCACGATAAAAATCTTTCCCGAGTTGCTGTTAACAATGACTATGTCTAACTGAAGGTTGCAGTAGCCTACAACAATGGTCAGCTTGCCTGCTGTGTTTACATGCATAACTAATTGACAAATCTTTAAAATAATTACGCTTTTTAAATCGAAGCTTACTACGATATTTAAATTTAACAAAAAAGTGTTTGTTTACACCGAAACTTGGCTGATTGTTATCATTTGTTTCGGAACAAAAATTCGAAAACTAACGGAGCGAAACTAGATGAGTCTTAGATGGCTCATTTTTCGATTTACATAAGCTAAAATGAGGATCATCGTCGAATTAGTCACTGTTTTTTAAGGTTTTTTAAGGATTTCAGTTGTAATAAATATTACTGGATCATTTAAGGTGTTAAAAATGCAGTACTAGAGGAAAAGAGGACAAGGCTTTGGGAATTAGTTAAAAGTTCGTCCTTAAATTTATCAACAATATTTCGATGTTAAAATATCGTTTAATTAACTTACTGTACGTAAATAAGAGATTCTAGGTAATGCTCATTAGGGTTTTGTTAAATTACTGAGATAAATTACGCCAGTACATTGAAATATTTTATAAAAGACTGGCTGAAGTGCAGTTCTGTGTATACAGAGTGTCCATACGGTTTACGCATCGTATGGATTTTAATGTCAATTTCTTTATAGCGAAACATAGGACCATGAAATTTTAACACTATAAAAAAATAACTGTCACTGTCAAAAAAGTGCGGTTGTTTTGCTTAATTTTATGTTACTGTAATTCGCATGATTTCCATGGCCAATATTTAAGAATTTTCTATTTGCTCGCACTAATTTTGTGTTCCTATCTGTCGTTTTTTGAATGCTAGAAATTAATTATTTTCACAGAAAAAATGCCAAAAATTGACAGAAACTAGTCGATAATCATAATAAACACCAATATCCCAACTTGCCATAAAGGTCTTTTGTGGGTATTTGCTAATAAATAAGCAGTTGTTGTGGTTTCCTAAAATGAAAATTCACCTGCATTTTCAATTAACTTAACAATTATTCACAACTAGAAATATAATTAGAAAAGCATATATTCCGATATAAATAAAACTGCCTTTGAAATCCCTAAGGTGATTAAACCATACGTACGCAGGGTGTACGTATACAGGCTGTCTAATTTTTTTACTCAGTGAAAATTTAGATCGAATCGATTCTGTCAAATCGCATAAAAGGTGTATTGTAACTGTACGAACCCCAGGTGTGTTACCCTTTACAGTTTTTCGTCCGTCACCCTCAACCCTTATTGGTTAAGTGAAAATCTTACCCTTGACTTAAATAACTGACTAGTTAGTCAGAGGACCCTTAATGTTGTTGTGGTTCGTTGATCTAGAGTAGCTCACCTTATAAAACAAGAAATAAATACTCCACCAAGTTTAATACATATATTATAAAGTCAGATTTATGTACAAATATTTACAAATATAGTAAATAAGTAAGCATAGTGTCATGAACATCAGACTAGGCAAGTTAATTAAGGGCAGTGGCGTGAATAATTATCATACTTTTGTTTTATGACTTTGATGTACTTCAGGTGGCCTGAGTGCGTTGTTGATCACAAGAAATTATACTGGAAGTCGGTCTGTCAAATATGCGATTCAAGATCGATCTTTTATGTGATTGATATTAAAATCAATCTTAAGCGGCCGGGGCCAAGTGTGGTTTATCACCAATCTTTTCAAGTGTGGTTTATCACCAATCTTTTGACGAGGGTGTATTTGCCCTCTGACGAGTGCGTGCCCTATGCAAGACTCTTCATTAGTACATGGGAAAGCGTTGCCTCCCCGTACGCGAATATACGAGATACTAGGTATCCTCGTACAACAGGTAATTAGTCCGGGATGTTTCACCCTATTGTTGATTGAGAATATGCCCAAGACATATCTCAGTAGTCAGAATTGTCATTTTATTGGTAATTAATTGTGATCAGTACTTACGCCAGGACAACCTTCAGTAAATTTTGGTAAAGTTTAATCTTGAATACGTGAAATGTATTAAAACTGCTAACTTTGGGAGACCCCTTATGAAAGATTTCTACTAATGCGAAGCAACAGAGTGCAGTACTACTACTGTATACTTTACAGTAATTAGGTACACTAATTAGTGTACTCGTCGAAATTTCAGACGGCTATACAGATAGACTGGATAACCCGTACTGCTTGTGTTGGTAAAATTTGATCTCGTATATATACTGCAAATCTGCATACAGCGGGGTGAAGATTACATGTTCCCACGAGTGTTTTCCTAAGTGGGTTGGTGGCTAAACGTTCACATGAGTGACATTTGCCCTAAGACTAATAAATTTCACAGTTGAGTTAAAATACTAATATTATGGTCTCTTTTTAAATTCTTATGCAATTTGATATTTTACTGGAAAGCGCTGTTTGCATATAGTCGGCGAAACTAATTTGTAACGGGACGATCGACGGTGATTTTAAGCCGGGAATTTATGATATTTCTGTTTTTAGTTTACACATGAAATCTATACTTTCAGCCACATTCTTGCCCTCAAGAAACACCCCTAGCGTCACGCTTTAAATAAAAGCAAATACATTAGAATATAATCCCTGAAAAATAGAAAATTAAATTTATAAACACGCAGGTGGCTATTACAGTATATCAAACGAATTAATGAATACATTTTGGTGAATAAATGCACATCCCAGCTGCCAAATTTAAACCTTAATTTCATTTAACAAACTTTACATGTCTTAACCACTTGAAGAGCGGGCATTGAATTTGGGACACACTGTATATTTTTCAATATCATTCCTTTAATTTTAATGTAAAAAAACTAAATGAAGCACTGAGTTTAGTCTCAGTTTTTAAACCAATAATTCTGAATGCCGTATTTCCTTTTTCAATTTTTTTTAAGTTCTTGTTTCGACTACAATTAAATTTTGTTTTTTTCAGTTCCAATTATAACCAAACTTAATGGTGGTTTCTGTACTATTTTTGGAGTAACCGCTTTGTTTCGCAGTTAAAGTGACATGTGTTCAAATCTCGTCAGTGCTTCCATTTTCAACATTAATTTATGAAAATGTTTCTTTTCGGAAATAAAAAAAAATTCTAAATTAAATTGTGGGTTTAGCTTCTTCCATCAGGTATAATTTCAATTTAATGTTTAAATTTGTAATTCTAAATTCCAGGTTTCCCGTTTTGACCGATTGTTTCCTCCATTTTTGTTTGTATCGCCTTTTTAGCTTTATTTATTTTAAGTTACAAACAAATTTAATGGTGGTTTTTGTACTGTTTTTGGAGTATGCGCTTTCCTCTGCAGTTAAAGCGACATGCGTTCAAATCTCGCCAGTGATTTAAAATTATTAACATTAATCTACAAAATGTTTTTTTCGGAAATTCAAATTTGTATGTAAAAAATTTTAATTAAATTGTGGACTTAATTTCCGGGTTGAAATTTCCTTTTTAATTTTCTTAAATTTTTAGTTTTATGGGAAATTAAATTTTTTCCTTTTTTGGCCGGGGTTTGTAGCAAGAAAATTTCATTTTTGTTTGTATCAAGTTTTTAGTTCAAATTATTTAAAGTTATAACCGAACCTGTTGGCACTATTTTGGAGTAAGCTTTTTCTTTTGCAGTTAAAGTGACATGTGTTCAAATCTCGCCAATGCTTTAAAATGTTCATCATTAATCCACAAAAAGGTTTCTTTTCGAAAATTCAAATCTGTATGTTATAAATCTAAATTAGATTATGGATTTCGCTTCCACGTTAAAATATTTATTTAATTTTTAAATTTCTAAATCTAACCGGCAGTACGGCAGAGTCAGAGTGCACCTAATACTGAAATATTGAGAGTTAAGCAAGAGTCTGCTTGGTCAGAACTTGGATGGGTGACCGCTCTGCGGCTCGGTGTGTCCGGCCCCCTCGACACTGTAATAGTATAAGAGGGTAAAAGAGAAAAGAAAAAAGAAAGAAATTTGTAAATCTGCATTTCAAATTTCCCCTTTCCAATTTTTTGGAAGTTGCTGGATTTAAATTTCCCTTTTGTGATTGGGGTTTCAAGTGGGAAAATTTGAATTTCTGTTTATATCATCGATAAACACTTTTCAGGAATAATTGTTTGAATTTATAGTAAACAGAATTATTCACAGTTTTTGAATTGTTTTGGAGTTAATGCTCTCTTTCGAAGACAAATCGATACGTATTAGAATCCCGCCAGTCCTTGGAAATTCTTATCATTCATTTACACACAAGTTTATTAAAAAACTTCAAATCTGGATGAAAAATACCTTGAAATTTATTACTCAATTTGTTAATTTTTAATTTTTTCCTCTTTTGCATTAACCGATTTTATTTGTTTTAAAAATGACTGGAACTTTAGGCTTTAGACTTTTAAGTTAATTTCAATGCCAGTTCTTTAAATTTAGGTTTAAAAAATTCCCAATAAAACTATTGATTTAGCCTCCAAGTTGAAGTCTTGTATATAACTTTAATATTTAATTTAATTTTAATTTTAATTTGTAATTCTGAACTTCAAATTTCCTGTATTTTTGAAAGCTTTTAGTTTAACCAAATTAAATTTTTCCTCTTACGATTGATTACACTTGATAAGAAAACTCGAATTTCTGGGTTCACTTTTCAGTTACAATAATTTATATCGACAAGCAAAATTAATGATGGCTTTTATGAGATTTTTGAAGTAAATAACTACTTGCTTTCGCAGTCGAATTAATACGTGTTCGAATCCCGCCTACGATTAGAAAATTTCATTTTTAGTCTTCTAGAATGCTTCAAAAAATCAAAAAAGCGTAAATTAAACTGTGGATTTAGCTTCCAGATTCAGTTCTTTTCTCTGAATTCTAAATTTGCTTTTTTAGTTTTCTTTTTAAACCTAAATCCATGCTCTACATTTAAATATTTCTGTTGTAACTGGTTACTTAATTGGTACAAGCTTTGCAGTGGTGTGCCCATTTTAGGTCTATTCTTGAAAATATCTCACTTCCACCCATTTCATGAACTATTTCTTCAAACGTTGGCATTTGGAATCGTTCTCTGCTTCTCTGATTATTACACGATTAGCCATTCTCATATACACTCAAAGTCTAACTCTGTTGTCAGATTTTGGTACCAAAACTATATTAGATATCCATGGTGTTGGGCCTGAGATGGGCTCTATAATATCTGGTTTTAATAATTTTCCTATTTCTTTTTCTAGGCTTTCCCGTAAATGGTAAGGTGTTCGTCGGAGTGGTTGAGCTACCAGTTTTATCTTATCATCAATGCGAATACTTAACTGAAATTCTTTCAGTTTTCCTATTTTATCTTTACTAAAAATTGTAGTATAGTTTTCAACCAAATTCTCGACCTCCATATTGTAACGAAGCGCTTTTTTCATTTATCGATTATGATGGTGGAGACTTATAGCAACTTCATTACCAGTGTTTAAGCTTTGCTTTTGCTAGAGGTTATATTAAAGTACACGATCAACTAACATCAAATATATTGTTATAAATTTAAATACAAACACAATTTAACTGTTCAACGAACATGATCCAAATATACAAAAAAAGTTAAGTCTGATGAACTTAACACAATACACAACGAACATCATCATTAAATTACAACAAACCTTTACTTACATGAATAACTTGAAGACACACGTCTTAGTAATAAAATATAAGTAACCCAACCCTTCGCTGATGGCCAGGGTTGGTCCTGTAAGGGCCTCTCGTCTAGATCTTAATCAGACATCGTGGTGAGACTCAATTCAGAGACTGATTTGACTATGGGAAAGTTCACATATTTATACTACCAAGATGTGTTCTTTCTCTCTTACATTTAAACATCTGCTTAAGTTAGAACAAGGGTTTCATTCATTCTTATATTGTATGAATATAGGTCAGCTAGTATAAACCAATGCAACTTTGTATTACAATGTTATGATTACGCAATACAACCAGCTGCGTCGTATGACTCATATTTATACAAGTGCATCTTTAGTTAGTAAACAGAATTAACGATCCTTACTTTGAGGTGATTGCACAACTTATTTTATCAGAACACACCCAAATGTTAACGTATTAAATGCATTTCTTATGACGATGTTTTTACATGTTTTTTGATATCGCCCACTTTACTACAATATAATTAACGTCTAACCCCACCTTCAGAACTCCCAGTTTTTCTGATGTACCTTTACCTAGAATTGGCATTCCTGCCCTATCGATTACCAAAATCTCGACATTACCTATCGTGGTTTGCTTATCTACCAACTTACATTTAGTTATAAATTTTCCTATAAGTCTGACTTTATTTTCGGTACCATAAACATTCGATTCTTGGTTACACTTTTCTGATTTGCATGCAATTTTATTCTTTTTACATATTTCCCAAGTGTTTTCATCAATCACATTTCAGTTTACCCCTGAGTCAATCAGCATTTTTAACTTAACCCCTCCTAATTCTACTTCGATCTTACCCTCATTCTGATCCAAAGCATTTATTGTGACTGTGAAAGCAAAATCGCCAGAATCAGTTCCTGGAGTTTCTTGTTCCTGTACTTGCTTGACGGTTGTTTGTTTTTTATTTTTGGAACGACATATATCCGTTGCATGTCCTTTTAAGTCACATTGTTTGCATGTATAATTCCTACCTGGGCACTTCCTGTCGTTACTGTAATGTCCCAGTTTCCCATACCTGAAACACTGAATTTTCCCTTTTTCTGTTTTCCTGGTGGTCACTTTGTTAACTTCTTTACTATAGAGGGATGTTGCTCTTGTCTCGACCGATGTTGCTTGCTTTTCGCTTGTTTCCATTGCCCTTGCAATATTCAAGCCTTCAGTCAGCGTGATATTCGGTTTTTCCAACAGTCTTCAGCGGAGTTTGCTCGATTTTCCTTTGTGTACTATTTGTGATAATTATTATTTCCTCGTCACTCTGATTAAAGTTGCACAGTTTTGCTTGCTTCCGTAACCTAGTAACGTACTGGTCTATTGACTCATCATTACCTTGACTAAGACTACGGCACACGTGCCTTTTCTATAGAACGTTTGCCTGCGGAACAAAATGCTTATTTAATATGCAAACCGTGGTTTCATAAACGTCTATATCTTCGCCTTCTGCAACAGTCGGTTGTGGTAGAGTTTCTAAAATATCCTGCAATAGTGCTCTTTTATAGCTTACACCTGTATCCCCTTTCCCATTCATAAAATATTGGAATGAACGCAGCCACCTTGTCCACCTTTGTCCTAAACTTGCAGAATCACCTGAACAGTCAAAGGGTGCCACTCCTCCTATTTCTATTTACATGTTTCCGAACATACATTTCCTATACTACTGGACACTTAATATACTACAGTCATTTTCTTCCTGTTCTAGTTTGGCGTTCAAGTCACCTATAATTATGGTGGCCTGGGTCTTTTCATTGTTTCGGGTTTTGGTGATATCTTTGTAGGATTGTTCTATTTCCTCTTCTTTTGCATTACTAGTTGGTGCGCATACTTGAACAATCTGGATCGCAAATTTTATACTTATTTTGAATATAATATATAAAAGGTGATCCAAATTGAACTTTAGTATTTGTTTTCTGAACTGAACAAAATACTAAAAAAAATTCGAATTTTATTGCTATCAGTGTAAAGTACAGACTTAGAAGTTACGTATGAAATATGATGTCGGCCAAATGCTCTCCATGACTCAGCTGACATGATACTATTCTTTTAGCGAAGTTTTCCATAATGCTTTCCCATAAATGCGGCTCTATTTCAGCAATTGCACGTCTGATGTTCTCTTTTAGCTCTGGAATCGTAGCAGGTTTGTTGACATAAACCCTTTCCTTCAAATAGCCCCAGAGAAAAAAGTCCAATGGGGGTTAGATCGCAAGACCTCGGTGGCCAATCGATGTCACCCCTCTGAGAGATAACACGACCAGGAAATTTGGTTTGAAGTAAAGTGAGTGTTTCACGTGCTTTGTGTGACATGTGGCTCCATCCTGTTGAAACCACATGTTATTCCAGTTCAAATCGTTGGTTTCATTGAAAAAAAGTCGTTTAACATCTCCCGATAGCGTACACCATTGACAGCGTTGTCAGCTTCGTCCTCAAAAAAGTACGGGCCAATGATTCATCAGCCACAGTGCATTTTTGTGAATGCATTGGTTTTTCTTGAATAGCATGTGGATTTTCACTACCACAGATGCGACAATTTTGGCGATTCACAAAGCCATTTAAATAAAAATGAGCTTCGTTGCTCATTATGAGTTTTTTTTTGCAAAAATCAGCATCAACTTCTGTTTTCTCTAAAACCCAGTTCACAAATGTATGGCGTTTCTGGTGGTCCGTTTCTTTAAGTTCTTGAGTCAATTGAATTTACCATGTGTTTCGATACTGTAAAAATTCAAACTTCCAACGTTTACAGAACGCAAACGGCGCGCAATTCAAATTCTAAAGTTCAATTTGGATCACCCTTATAACTCTGTTGGAGACGGTTTTCATCTTAATAAGTAGTGATTTAACATTTTTATTTATAAGTAGAGCGACGCCACCTAGGTGTAAGTTGTCCTCGGAATTATTCTGGAACAGTATATGGCCGGATTTGAGTGTTGTCGCTTTTTCTCCCACACACTTATCAGTTGTGATTGTTTAAAGTTAAAATTGGTAACCTAAGTTTTGGTTTTGTGGTATTTTTGGATTTAGTGCTTTCTTTCGCTGACGGTTTGATACAGGTTCGAATCTCGTCTCGAAACGTACAAATAGCTGGATGATTAACTTTGAAATTTAGTCTTTAATTTGTTAATTTGTACATCTATTTAGTGTTTGTTTTAAGACTGGTTGGTGCTTTAGGTGCAAAAAATTAAATCCATTTTATTGCCAAATAAAATTGGTAGTTTATCCTTCAAATTTCCTTTTTTAAAGTTCTTATGTTAACTGAATTTATTTCCTTTTCGCGAATGATTGAAATTTTAAGTGAGAAAATTAGATTTTCTGTATTCAAATCAGCAGTAAAACGTTTTTCAATTACGATTATTTAAATCTATAACCAAAATTAATTATGGCTTTTATACAATTTTTGGAGTAAATGCTTTGTTTCGCTGTCAAATCTGTACAGGTTCGAATCTTACTAGCGATTGGAAACTTTCATCTTCAAGAATGTTTCGAAAATTCAAATATGGATGATTAAAAACCGTAAATTAAACTGTGTATTTAGCTTCCAAATTCCATTTTTATTTCTAAATTACCAATTAGCTTTTTCAATTTTCTTTTTTGATTAGCGTTTCAAGTCCCTATTCACCTAATCTGCACACACTTTTCAGTTTAATTATTTAAATTCATAACCGAAGTTAATGTTACTTTTTGTAGTATTTTTGGAGTTAATGCTTGCTTTCGTAGTTGAATTGGAACGAATTTGAATCTTGCCATTGATTCAACTTTAATAAAAAATAATTAGATTTCGGAGATTCGTGTGTGTAACGATAAAAATCCAAATTTCTATAAAAAAAATTAAATAACAAAATTCCAACAAGTTTATGCAATAACAACAATAAATAAAAGCAACATCCTCGTTTATTTTTAGATCACATTACGTGTTTTTAAAATTATATTGTTGCCTTTTTTGAGCGAATTTTAATTAATAATTGTTTGCTCATATCGTTGTTACATAAAAATATTCGAGACAACCCATTCGCGTGTTCTCCTCATAATACTAAATATCATTCATGGTCGTATACTTTGTAAGAATCTTTTAATAACATCCTTGCATTCAAGCGACATGAATTAAATAAAAAGCGTGATGTTCAGGAAATTATAGGCATTAACGTACGAAGATGAGCTGTGAGCACGGAACTATAAATTAATTAACTCTCTGCCTTCTGAGGCTGTTATTTGTTTTTGTTTGTTAATTAAATCTCGTTATATAACAACATTGCGTTAAGATCGCCGTGATACTTTCGAAGATTTACTGTAAGATCTTAAAGTTAACCGAAAACAAACGGGGATCCTGTTTGAATTCTAAATGTTTATATTAGTACAGGATAAAACAGTTAGTTACACAAACGTTTCGTCATTTGCATATGACCTAGTATTTTGCATCAATCGCATAAAGACAATACCCGAACCAAAAACAATACCGATATAACGTTATTTTTAGTTTTCCGTTGTAACAATGACTCGAAATTGTTATAATAAGCGTTCTTAATTAACAGGAAAAATAATTTAAAAAAACAGGAGACAAAATGATTGATATATTGCGAAAAGGAAATCCCATTTCAAAATAATCGGGCAATTTGTTTTCTGATGAGCTCAAGTAAACAACCTTGAGAATTAATCTGAATCTTTGTTTCCACTAAGATGGAAGGCTAACTGCAAACCAATTTAAGCTAGAAACGATTTTAACAATTTACTTCGCACTTAGATTATTTCACGCTCGTTTGCGAGATGAAGGAAAGGTTGAATAAATTATGGAAATATGAATATGCGCCATCCTGTTAATTTCTTTATAAGAATTATAATTAAAAATTATAAATACGCTCTTATGAGCACGAAGAATATTATAAAATTCTAAATAAAATTAGCTGTTGTGATTTTCTGGAATTTTGTTAAATCTTAATATTCAGGGCCATCATGATTTATTTTTAACTCTTACTTTTGTTACTAAATTAGAAACAAATTTCTCTCATTTTAAGCTCCGAAATTTTTTGGATTTTTTTGGAAATTTCTTGTGAATTTAGAACCAACATTTTATGTACAAGTCTTTTCATCTCATTCGCAGCTTCCGAAATTTTTCGAATTAAAAAATTTGAGTGCCAAATAAATGGGTTCTTCTTCGAATTTTAACAACATTCATATTGAAAAAACGCTTCTTTTGAATTCATATTCATTCTATTCCATGTAGATTCCTCAGTTTTATTATTATTGTTATTATTTTTAAGTAGGTTTGATTCTTGATCGAGTTGAAATCACCAGGTTTTGATACAATTTCTTTAATTTTCTACAAAAATTATGGTTATTTCTGGTTAAGATGTTGTCCTAAAATCTCCTCTGGTTTCTAAATTAAACAAGTTTGCTTCAAAATTTTATTTTTAACGATTTTTAGGGCGCTCGCTGCTTGATCGATCTTTGAAATCTCCACGGTTTTGATGTAATTTCTTTACTTTTCTACAAAAATTATAGTTATTTCCGGTTAAGCTGTTGTCCTAAAATCTCCTATATTTTCTAAATTAAACAAGTTTGCTTCAAAATTTTATTTTTAACGATTTTTAGGGTGTTCGTTGCTTGATCGATCGTTGAAATCTCCGTGGTTTTGATGCAATCCCTTTAATTTTCTACAATAATTATGGTTATGTCCCGTTAAGCTGTTGTCCTAAAATCACCTTTATTTTCTATATTAAACAAGTTTGCTTCAAAATTTTGTTTTAAACGATTTTTTTAGGTCGTTCGTTATCGATGGTTGAAACCCCAGGGTTTTGATGTAATTTCCCTTTATAATTCTTGACACTTTTCCAAAGTTTATAAAGGTTAACATTAAGTCAAAGTAATTATTTTCACTTCATTTGTGAATTCTATGATTTTGGAAATTCTTTGAAGCTTTCGCCCCTGATTCAACAATAAAAATCGTTTTTTAAACATTTGTAATTTTAAATAATTTTCAAAATTTTAATATTAAACTAGAGTTAATATTTTAACTCAATGGTTTTTTGGTATTTTTTGAAAATTTCTTATTAATTTCACAATCAAAATTTCGAATTTATTTTTAAAATTTTCTTTTTCTTTATTTCTCTTTTACCCTCTTATACCTTTACAGTGTCGAGGGGGCCGGACATACCGAGTCGCAGAGTGGCCACCCGTTCTTGTTCAGACCAAGCAGGCATCTGCTTAACATTTCTATATGTCAGTATTACGTGCACTCCCACTCTGCCGTACTGCCGGTTCTTTTAAAATTTTCAAAATTTTAATATAAAATTAACACCAATATTTTTATGTTATTGTTGATTTCTTGTTTTTTCTTTTGGTTGCTTACAGTTGAATATTTAGAATCATTATTATTATAATTTATTTTTAACTTTTAGCCCAATCCTACCTAATGATATTTCGAGTGTTATAAAATGTACGTACTGGGTTTGAAGAAGTCCCTATCAAGGTAATCAAGCTTGTGTGGATGAATTGTCCCTCGTACTTGCGGAAGTCATCAACACTTCTGTGCTTTCTGGCCAATTTCCAGATACACTAAAAAGGCCGTTGTTTTACTAATATTTAAAAAACGTGATCGTCGAAATATCAGTAACTACAGACCTTTTGCCCTTTTAAGCATTTTTCCAAAATTATAGAGAAAATAGTATATAATCAGATTTCGCTAGACTTAGAGAAAAACAAGGTCTTATCAGCAAGTCAGCATGGCTTCAGGTCTCAGTACTCCACTGAAACAGGGACATGTAACCTTATTCATCACATTTATAAAAAGATGGACCAGGGCGAACATGTTATAGCCCTATTTTTCGATCTTACTAGGGTCTTTGATTCTATCAATAAAGACTTCGTAGCAAGCAAGCTCTGCGGATTAGGAATCCGTGGTCCACTAAACGAATGTATAATCTCATATCTTTCTAATCGTAAAATATTAGTAAGAATAAGCAACTGCACTTCCAATACTATTGGCCTAAATTTAGACACTCCTCAATGTTCATCAATGATCTCCCTGACTATATTACACAGGGAAAAACTTTTTTGTACGCAGACGACACAATCGTTGTTGTCGCTGATTCTGACCCGCAGAGACTGCAGCAAAAACTGAATCTGATTCTATATAAGTTCGACGAATGGTGTCGTAAAAATAGACTAGTCGTAAATCGACAAAAACTGTAAATGTTGAATTTACCTGTATGCGTAAACCACCCCTTAATTATACCTTTAGTTTAAACGGTTCCCAATTAAAAACGAATAACGTAGCTAAATTTGTGGGGATATATTTAGATGCGAATCTATCATGGTGTAATCAGATAGATGAAGTATGTCGAAAATTGTCTAAAAATTGCTATGCATTTCACTCGCCCAAAAATTCCCTTGATAGACAGTCATTGATAAAATTATATTACGGTTGTGTATATTCAGTAATTGCTTATAACATAATTGATTGTGGGCAGGCCAGTGATATCAAGAGGATATTCATCCTCTAAAAGCGAATCTTAAGAGTAATCTTTAATATATCAGCTAAGACATCATGCAGGCAAAAAATTAAAGAATAGAATATCCTTACTGTGTCTTCAATTTATGTATTGAACTTATTAGTTTATAACTACGTATCAGCATAAACATATTTTTACGCAAAATTCTGCAATACACGAATATAATACTGGGACGAAACATAGACTCTTCTTCTTCTTCTTCTTTGCCTATTCCCTTATACCCTAAGGTGTCGGGTCCTCTATCCATTTCTGGTATCCCTTTCTATTTAGCGCCATCCTCTTTACTTCCTCGATATTCATTCCTCTCTGTTGTACCATATTTTTGATGTTGTCTATCCACTTTGTTCTGGGTCTCCCCCCTCTTCCCTTCTCCTCTTGCTTCCATCATCCTCCTTGGGAGTCGTTTTTCTTCCATTCGGACCACATGTCCGTACCATTTTAGCTGTCTTTTTTGAATAGTTTCCACTATTGATTTTACCTCTAGTTCCTCCCTTGTGGTTATATTTCTAACTCTATCTCTTCTAGTGTGCCTAGTATTCGTCTAAGGTATCTCATTTCTGCAGCTGTTACTTTACTCTTGTGTTTGTCTTGCATTGGCCACGTTTCCGCTCCATAAATGAGCGTTGGTACGTATACTAATTTGTACAAGTGCAGCTTTGTTTCTCTTCGCAGTTCTTTTTAATTTATTAGAGTTGTATTGATCTGATGGTATATTTTTATTGCTTTTGATGTTCTGTTTCGTATTTCTTGTTCTATTGTTCCATCATTGCTTATCATGACTCCCAAGTACTCGTAGTAGTTTACTACCTCTAATCTATTCTGTCCACATCTGATGTTTATGTCTTCTTCATCGTTAGCTGTTTGTTTACTAATTTTCATTATTTTGCTTTTCTTTGCGTTTATTTCCATTCCTGCACTTTGTATATTGCCGTTCCATTTGTTGACTGCGGCTTGTAGTTTCCTAACGGTGTCCGCCATCAGCACAATGTCATCCGCATACACAAGACTTTGGAGGCTTACGTTTTCCATTCTCCAGTGTCCAAATTTTGTATTCAGCGCTCTCTCTTTGCTTTTCTTCAGTATTTGGTCCATAACTATGATAAATAATAGGGGACTGAGGGAGTCCCCTTGTTTGATTCCTTTTTCCATGTTGAAGCTTTTGGACTCCTTCCCCTTTATTCTTACTGTTCCTGTTGTTCTATTGTACAATGTTTTTGTGACCTGGATCAATTTATCGGGTATTCTTCCCTCTTCCATGGCTTTCCATACGGTATTCTTTGGTATAGTATCAAAAGCTGCACGCAAGTCAATAAACGCCAGGTAGAGAGATTTTCCTTCTTCTAATTTCTTTTCTGCTGCTGATCTAATAGTGTATATGTGGTCTTGTGTCTGCCTATTATTCCTAAATGCCGCTTGTTCTTCCTGTAGTTCGTTCTCTGCATAGTGTCTGATCTTTGTCTCTATTATTCTTGAGTATATTTTCTGAATACACGATGATAAACAAATGGCTCGGTAATTGTCACACTCGTTTGTGCTTCCTTTTTTGTGCAATGGTACTATAATATTTTCCTCCCAGTCTCTGGGTATGTCTTCTCCATCCCAGGTCTGTTGGCATATTCTTTGGATCCATTCCACCATTCTTCTCCCTCCATACTTGACCATCTCGGGGCTGATTTCATCCTTTCCAGCTGATTTTCCTGTTTTCATTCTATTTATTGCTTCTAATACTTCTTCTTTGGTTACCACTTGTTCACCCTCCATTTCTATTGGTTCTTGCCTTATATTTCCCCTCTCTGGTCCCGTTGTTTCTGCCTTAAACTTTTTCTCGTAGTATTTGCTCCAAGTGTCCAGGATTTTGCTTTCTTCTGTTGCCATGGTTCCATTCTCATCTTTTATACACCATGATGTTTTACCATACTTTTCTTTTAGTTGTTTAACTGTCGTCCAAAATTCTTTCCTGTTGTTGGTGTTATCTTTAAATTTTTCTTTCCCAAAGTCTTCCCATGCTTTGTTATTTGCTTCTTTAACTAGTTCTTTTCCGTCGTTTCTTATAGTTATGTACCTCTGTCTATCTTCTTCTCTTTTCGTTTGTAGATACTTCTTCCACGTCATCTTCTTTTCTTTGACTTTCTGCTTTATCTCCTCGTTCCACCATTTTGTTCTTTTTTGTCTTGGGCTGATTCTCTTTTTCCCGCATAGGTACCTCTGTGGCTGCTTTTATTATTGTAGTTTTGAGTTTTGCCCATCTTTCTTCTATCGTCCACTGCTCTCCTTGTTCTTCCTTCTCTCTTGTTGTGTTAACATTTCGTTGATTTTATGCTGATACTCTATCCTTTTCTGTTCTGTTCTTAATTCTTCTATTTTTATTCTCTGGTATTCTTTTTCTGGTGGTTTTGGTTTTCTCGCATAGAATCTTGTATCTGCTATGACCAATTTGTGGTCGGACATAGACTTCATACGAGTAAATGTCGTCATAAATATTACATAAAATCTCCTTATTACGCAGGCACACAAATATACAACATGCTGCCAGCAGAAATAATACAATCCCCTACAAAAATTATTTCCAAAAATAAAGTGAAAAAGCTCCCTACTCACTACGTAGGCTTTTTATTCTATAGAAGAGTTTTTAAATTTCTTAAAGACCTAATTTTCTGCCGATACTTTTTGTAGGTAACATATAATACCTGTGATTGTTAATGTTAGTGTTGAACTTTATATGTAGTATATTTATATTAACATACCAACTGTACATTTGTACAAAATTTTTGGTTAAAATATATTACCATTATTATTATTATTATTACCTTTTGTCCGTTTTTCGATAATTTGTTAATAAATCAGAAGATTTTTTTTCATTTTAAGCTCAGTAATATTTTGGACTTTTTTGAAAATTTCGTGTGGATTCATGGCCATTTTCACTTTAACTCTGGCTTTTTGGAATTTTTTGTTTGTTAACAATTCAGGACCACTTATGGCCGATCTCACCAACAATACTTATCACTAAAGCTTAGCTAAGTAGTTCATAAAATAAAGTTGTTCTTAAATTTGTATTTTGTCTCACCAAGCGAGTTAAGTCGCGACTTAGGCAAAGTCTAGTTCGATTTCTGCCACTAAAGCGGCAAAGGGCTTTTACATTGGCTAGCACGTTCGAAATCGATAAACGGAAGTACCGCTTCGGATATGACCATTTTTTGAGTTCCACTAATTTTAGTTGACAGAACGCGGCGAGTTATAGATTAAGTCACCGAAATTGGTAACTTATATTTAAGACGTTTTTAGAGACATAAGTAAGACTTGCAGAAATAATAAATCGTTGTCCAAGTCCATTTTTTTGAAGTTCCACTACTTTTTACTGACAGAACGCGGCAACTTATAGGTTAAGTAGCATTTTTTATTGTTAATTGTATTATTTTATGCCTTTCATTAGGTTTAACAAGAGTATGAAATCATTGCCAAAATTTTGCGTTTCTTAGCACTTTTCCAAAGTTTGATATTAAATCAGAGCAATTATTTAAACTTCATTTGTTGTTAATTCTATGATTTTGGAGATTTCGTGAAGCTTTCATTCCGATTTAGAACAAGAATTCGAGTTTCGGTATGTATTTAGTTTAAGTTTAATATTAGATCAGAACAATGAAAAAAATGTATTTTTTTAGTATATTTACTGTACTCAACTCTAATGTATCGTAGATTTCCCAGTTTCCTTAATAAACTTTATTTTTAAAATTTTTAAGTAGAATTGCTTTGATCAGTCGTTGAAATCATCACGATTTTAATGTTTTTTCCTTAGTTTTCTTCAAACATTTTGGATACTTGGAGTGTATTTAAATTAAGCGAGTTTGTTTCAAACATTCTATTTTTAATCAACGCACCAGCCTCAACACCGAAAGGTATAAGAGATTAAACGATTACATACATACATACAATTTGTTAGCACGTTCGTTGCTTGAAAATTTAGTTTTCTACAAACATTATGGTTATTCCGTGTGTACTTTGAACGGTTTCTTCAAGTTTAATATGTAATCATTCCCAAAATTTTGAAATTCTTGGCATTTTTCCAAAGTTGAATATTAAATCGGAGTAGTTATTTTCACTTTATTTTGGAAATTTTTTTAAACTTTCGTATTGATTCAGATACAAAGATTCGATTTTATATTTAACCTTTGTAATTTTAAACAATTTCAAAAATTTTAAAATCAAACTAAAGTTTAATATTAAATCAGAGTCATCATTTTCATTTTTCTTGGCTCCAGATTTCTGGAATTTTGTGATAAAGTTTCAAATAAAATTGTTTATTAATTTTGTATTTTTGTTTATTGTTATATTTCTTTGTTGGGATTTTCCTCATCAGTTACTACAATAGATTTATATTAATTAACTAATAATAATAATAACAACTATAACCACTTCACATAGAAACAAATGTCAAATTGAATTACAAGACTTTGCTCATTTTAATTTTTTGAATTGTTTCAAAACGAAGATAGATTTGTCTACGTAAGTTATTAGTTAATTGAGTTCTATTTTGGCAACTGATGGTGTAAATCCCAACAAAGAAATATAAAATGTTAAACTCGCCAAATCTCACGGTAAGTTTAATATGAGTTTAATAAGATTGCCAAACTTTTGTAATTCTTGTCACTTTTCCTACATTTATTTTAAGAAAATTTTCATCGTTGAAATCACTCGACATTTTGGTTATTTCTGAAGCATTTTCAAGTTGTATTTCGCGTTAAAAATTTATGAGCTTATAGCCGACTGTATGATCTGCTTAATTTTTTTAAATCAAATTCTGCGCTTTTTTTCAAATTCTTACGCCATTTTAAAGATATAGAAATGGTTCTTTTGATATTTATTTATTCTACTGTATCGTAGATTCCATAATAAATTTCATTTTTAAAATAAACGTTCGTTTCTTGATCCACCATTGAAATCGCCGCGGTTTTGATGTAGTTTTCTTTTTTATTTGGAACTGTTTCATTAAGTTTAATATGAAATCATTGCCAAAATTTTCTAATTCTTGGCACTTTTTCAGAGTTTGGTGGAATTAAATCAGAGTAATTATTTACACTTTTTTGTTAATTCTACGATTTTGGAGATTCTTTGAAGGTTTCATACCGGTTCATTTTTAACCTTTGTAATTTTGAACAATTTTCAAAATTTTAGTATTAAACTAAAGCCAATATTTTTGTGCTAGTGCTATCGCAAGGATCCTTTGGAATTTTCTGAAAATGTGTTATAAACACCGGAGCAAAAATTTGAATCTATTTTTAACCTCTGTGATTTTAGTGAATTTTCAAAATCAAATAAATGCCAATATTTTAACGTCAACAATTAACTTCATGATTTTTGTTTTAATGTTTTCAAGTTGAATGTTCAGAACGCTTATTATTATAATTTATTTTACTCTGATATTTTCAGTTTTTCAAAAATTTGTTCTAATTCAGGACCTTGATTTTGTATTTTCAGCTTTGTGGTATTTTGTATTGTGTTTATAATTGTTTTTGTCGGTTTAGGACTAAATTTTGAGTTAATTTTTAATTTTGTAGATTTGTTTTTTAAGTAGCTTTATTTTAATTCATTTGAAGTTTCTTCTTCTTTTCAAAATTTGGGTTTATTTTTAAATTTCTGTTGAAAGAATCTTTTTAAAATTTGCCATAACAATGATTTTCTCTTCATTTAAAACTCTGTGTTTTTGAGTTTTTTAACCTCTAGGATTTTTACACCTTTTGAATATTAAGGTAAATCTCCGATATTTAGTTCATTTTAGAAGTTTTCGATTTATTGAATTTTTTAAAGCTTTACCATATTAATTTACGGCACAATTTCGAGTTCAATTTTAACCCCTTTGATTTTAGATAATTTTTATTCCAAATTAAAGCAAATTAACCGAAATTAATATTTTGACTTTAGTACTAACTTCATAGTTTTTTATTTATTTGAAAGTTTCACTTTGATTTAAGTTCAAAAATATTGATTTTTTTTAACCTCTGTAAATGTTTGGTGCTCTTTCTTTTTTGGCATATTTTAGAGCTTCATATTAATTTAGTTTCTGTGATTTTCACATTTCTCGAAACTTAAGTATTAATTTGATTAAAATCCATACTCTTGGTGGAGTAATATTATTAATGACTGACAATAAAACGTGGAGAAGACGACACGTTTTACTATCAGTTCTTAAGTATTAAGTTTGAGTTCTGATTTTTAGTTCGTTTTTGAGAGTTTTTGACTTTTTAGGATTCGTGTAATTTCATATCCACCGAGGCAAATTTGTAAGTTAATTTTTAACCTTTGTAGTTTTAGGTAATTTTTGAAATTGTAATATCAAATCAGAGCAAATATTTTTAGGTCATTGCCAACTCCATAGTTTTCTGAATTTTTTTAAGTTTTACCTCGATTCACGGTCAAAATTTTGGGATATATTTATAGCTTTTTTAGTTAATTTTTACAAGTCTTTGTTTTGTTTATTTGGATTTTTGAAGTTATTCATGCCAATGTGATTTTTAGCATTTTTGAAACTCGAATTTTTAATTCATTTTATAATTTTTTGAGTTGTTGGATTTTGGTCCTTTTTGAAAATGTAATATTAAGCTAGAGCTAGAACAATATTCCGAGCTTTCAAGGAGGTAATATTAAATTGAATCAGGGCCACGGTTTTGACTTTATTTTAACACTGAGCTTTATTTTTAACGTTTTGCAGAGCATTTATTGCTGACTTATTAATCGTTGAAATCACCACAGGTTTGATGTACAGTTGTGGACAGAAAAAAATAGGACAGTGTTTTTTTTTTCTAGTTTAAAATGGCCCCTGTGTTGTAATTTGATTCATTGATTGCAAGTCAATGTGACAAATATCATAATTATAAAGCCAAAATCAAGTAACTAAATTTTATAGAATAAAGTTTACTTGATTTTTCGAGTTGTCCTATTTTTTTCTGTCCACAACTTTACCTAATTTCTTTAATTTTCTACCAAAAGTTATGGTAATTTCGGGTGTATTTTGAACTGTTAACCCATTTAAAATCTTCTTCTTTCTTTCTAGCCCTCATTCGTCCATTGTTGGACAAAGGCCTCCCTCGCTTTTAGCTTTCCCGGTCTTGTGCGCTGTTTCGCCATCCCAGCCCTGCTGATCTTTTAATGTAATCTGCCCATCTGAGTTGTGGTCGTCCTCTATTCCGCTTAGCTGTCCATGGTCTCCAGTGATGTATTTTCTTGTTCCATCTGTTGTCTGTTTGTCTCATGGCGTGTCCGCAAAATCTCCACTTAAGTGAGGCTATGTGTTTTGCTACCTACGTCTATTACTTTAATTTTCTCTCTTATCCACTGTATTGTTTTTCGGCCTGTTAGTTTAATATTTAGTATTTGGCGTTCTATCGCTCTTTGTGCCTTGACAACCTTATCCATATTTGTTTTCGTCAAGGTCCATGTCTGGGAACCGTAAGTCAGTACTGGAAGAATACATTGATCGAACACTACTTCGTAGTTGTAACAGTATCTTTTAGTTCTTTAATATATGAGATGTTTTTCCATAGGCAGCCCATCCCAGTCTGACCCCTTTGTTTATTTCGTCAGTTTGATTTTCCTTGTTGATTTTTATCACCTGTCCAAGATATATTCATTGGCTCTCTTCAAGTTGTGTTCGTCTTCTGTGATAAGCACTTCCTCGTCTCTGTTTGACATAATTTTTGTTTTAGCGGTATTTATTTTTAAGCCGATCGTTCTTTAGATCCATAAACATTTCACTTGTGTCTTGAGGGTTATCGAATATCAGAACTATATCGTCTGCAAACCTCAAGTTGTTTAGGCGTTCGCCGTTAATGTTGATTCCTCTCTTTTTCCCAGTTCATTTTTTTCTAGAGCTATTATGAGTTTTGGGCTGATCGTATCCCTTGTCTGACCCCTCCTTCGATATGAATTGGACTTGTTTCTTGATGTAGTTCTATTGTGCAGCTGGCCTTTTCATATAAACTACTCAAAAGAATTAAGGGGTCAAAATTTCAAATGCTTGAAGTTTTTTTAGGGCCGATGATATTTTAATGAAACTTGGTATACGTATTGTCGAAACATTTATTTTAATGAAATGCTATAAAAATTGGATATCATCTTAACATTTACCACATCATTGAACACTATGTTAAAGTGAACCAGAAACTAAACTGAAAACTCATATCAAAAAATTAATATTCTTAAGAATTCTCAATAAACCAAAACAATACCTAAACCTAATGTCGTGCAAAGCTTCCTCCAGCTTGAATTACGGCATTACACCTGCGTGGCATACTGCGAATAAGTCTGCGTATGTTTTCCTGGGGAATACGTCGCCATTCTTCAATGAGAGCTTGTTCCAGATCTGCCAGCGTATCTGGTGGGTGTAGACGCTTGCGAATACGTTGTCCGAGTTGATCCCATAAATGCTCTATGGGATTAAGGTCAGGACTGAGTGCTGGCCATTCCATAGGGGCTATGTTATTCCTGCCAAGATACTAAGTGACTACTCTAGCCGTGTGGGGACGAGCGTTATCCTGCAAAAATAAAAAATTTTCTCCCACGACAAGTGCTTGAGGCAGGATATGTTCTTCAAGGACTTCATTAATGTACCTTTATGCCGTGATAGCCATTTCTGATGACAAGTTCAGTGCGGCCGTTTATTGAAATGCCGCCCCAATGCCATTACTGAACCGTCGCCAAAAGCCACGACTACCTTAACACATGCTGGTAAAAAACGCTCCTTTGGCGTTCTCCACACCCTAACTCTACCATCATTTGCCCATAACTTGAACCTCGACTCGTCTGAAAACATCACTCGACTCCACTGCCTCAATTACCAATGTTCATGTTTACGTGCGAAGAACATCCTCCTTCGTTGATGATTTCTGGTCAACTTTGGGTTCTTTGCTGGGCTTCTAGATCTCAAATCGACTTCCTGAAGTCGATTTCTTACTGTTTGGTCGCTTATCTAAACTTGCCTGGCTCTGGAAAGGTAGATTTGAAGACTACGAGCGGTTTTCGAACGGCTGCGAAGGGCTTGAAGTCTCAAAAATCGGTCGTCTAGTAGGCTCGTTGCTCTGTGGCGACCCTGTCCAGGCCTCCTGGTGACAAGACCAATCTGTTGGTCCCTCTACCAGAGCCTCCACACCACAGACTGGCTTACATTGAGTTCTTGAACAACACTTCGCTGCACTCTACCTTCTTGTAGTAAGCTAACTGCTCTTGACACTTCTACTGGACTTAGGTGTCTTCTTATTGCTCGTTTGACCACGTAACACCAATATTTTGTGGTTGTATTAAAAAGCCGCCGTCTTGCAGTAAATAAAATCTTATGCAAATACTCAAATTTTCGTATAAAACAAACTTGTTTATTTGCAGTTTCTAAGAAACGCGGAAAAAACAAACGAATGCAATAAAACATTGTAGCTGAATACTTGATTGATGGAATATATCAACACCTATCTTCTAGCTGGTATCATAAGGAAGATATACCTTCTGAAAAAAGTGACCCCTTAATTCTTTTGAGTAGTTTATTATATATTATGTCACAACTTTATACCATATGGACAAAAATTATTTAGATAAGGGATGGCCATGGTGAACAAAATCACTATCTTTGATAGGTTCAGCTTGTTGTTGGTTCTACATGTCAATTAAATGTCAGTTTCGATTTGAATTTTTATTCATCATGGTATTCTCGCAATTACATAAGCGATTCATCATTGAATCTTATTTTCGTAATGGAAATCTTGAAAATGGGGAATGGATATACAGTACTCGAGCTTGCCTGGTTGAATTTCGACAACAGTTTCCTGATCTTGTGTTCTTGGAAGCTTTTTCAATGTGGCCCGAAATTGTGTGACATCTTGGATTTGACATTCTTTACAGATGAGGCGTGGTTTCATTTGTCAGGGCATATCAATTCACAAACCATGGGGATGTGGATGTTGTATTCCCAGAAAGTTGGGGTATGGATTGGTGTTTCTCGCAGACGATTGATACCTATATTCTTTGAAAAAACCATCAATGCCCAAAGGTACCGAGACAACATCTTAGAACCCTTCATAAACCAACTTCACGAAGACGAGCGACAACAGGGATATTTCCAAAATGATGGTGCCACTTCTCACACGACTCCGCAATCTATCGCTTATTTACAACAATTTTTTGGCGATCGTCTGATCAGTTTACGTTGTGTACCTGAATTCCCGCCAAGATCACCAAATTTGACTATCCTAGATTACTTCGTTTTTCCACATTTGAAAAACATAATTTTTAAGACACCAGTTCACACACTTTCTGAGTTGCGAAACCGAATAGAAGAATGTGCTAATATCACACCCGAAATGCTCCGAAACGCATTTGAAAACATGAAAAGGCGTGTAAATTTATGTTTGCATGAGAATGGTGGCCTTTTCGTAGTCAACAAATTATAAGATACAGGGGTAAATTATATTCGGCCTTTTCGATTAGAGTTCTAAGAGTTAGAAGGTGGTTATTTGTAGAGTAACCGCTTCGGAATCCTGCCTGTACTACAGGCTGATAGTAGTCTAGCTTTTGTTCCAGTCTGTTTGTTATGATTTTTGTTAAACGTTTATATAGCTGTGATAGGAGAGTTATTGGGCGATAATTTTCTAGAAGTATTCTATCGCATTTTTTAAAGAGTAGCACTGTCTTCGTTATATTCCATTCCGAGGATATTTGTGCTTGATTCAAGCATTTATTGAACAGTATCTTTATCGGTGTCATTAATGTTTTGTTCCCGTTTTTTAGTAATTCACAGATTATGTTGTCTTTTCTCGGTGCTTTATTTTTCTTGCTTTTTCTTATTGCTTCTTCTATTTCATCTTGTTGGATATCTGGCAATTCTTCTGAGTTGATGTTCATGATTGTTCTCTTTCTTCTTCTTAGAGTGGCTGCCCTTTACAGGGCGTTGCCGATCCTCTCCCCAAATGCCTGTGGTGTGCGTGTCAAGTAGCCTACAGACTTCGAACCACGGAATTGCTTGCACTTCTACTCCAGAGAGGACTTTACTAGGCAGAATACACCTTGGTGGTTTGCCATTGCCTTCCGAGGGGAGCGACCGGGTATTTTCGATGTATATGTGGCCCTGGGAATCGAACCCGGACCATTTCAGTGGTCAGACGCACGCTGAACCAACTGAGCCACGACCGTCTCTTGTTCTCTTTAATTGTTGTTTTATTTCTGGTGTTGATTTGTATAGTGTTTTAAAATCTTCTATGTTTTCTAAATTAAGCGAATTTGTTTTAAAATTTTGTTTTTGTCAATTTTTTGGCACGTGATTGTTTGATCGATCGTTGAAATCACCCCGGTTTTGAGGTAATTTATTTAGTTTTCTACAAAAAACACTCATATTACGGTTATACTTTGAGATTATTTAAAATCTTCTTTATTTTCTAAATTAGACAATTTTTCTTCAAATTTTTTTAACGCGTTCGTTGCCTGCTGGATTGTTGAAATCGCCACAGTTTTGATATAATTTCTTTAATTTTCTACAAATATTATGGATCCTTTGAACTGTCGTTCGCAATGGTGTAGTCGTAAATTAAGCAGTGCCGGAACGCTCTGACCGGGGTGATATTGTTGGGAAGGGGCGGGGGGGGGGGGGTTGAGGGACAGAATGAAGCGGGTGATAGGGAAATAATAAAATGTCAACAATGAAACAATGTATATTTTGTAGTTATCAATAAACCACCGCCCGCCAGTGGCTTATTACTTTTATTAATTTGAAATACCAATCATATTTTCGAGGGTAAGGATAAGGCGAAGATCGCGCTGTTTTAAAGAGGTATTTTACTATTTTTTCTTATTTATTTCTCGTAAAAAAATAAGCAGTGCCGGAACGGCGTTCCGGCGCGTTCCGGCTCCACTACACCCCTGGTCGTTCGTTTAAAATATTCTCGGTTTTCTAAATTAAACAATTTTTCTTCGAAATTTTATTCTTCATGATTTTTTAGCAGGTTCGTTGCCCGCTGGATCGTTGAAATCACCACCGTTTTGATGTAATTTCTTTAATTTCCTACAGAAATTATAGACACTTTGAACTGTCGTTCGTTTAAAATTTTCTAAATTAAACGATTTTGTTCCAAATTTTACTTTTAATGAGGTTTTTAGCGGGTTTGTTGCTTATTCGGTCTTTGAAGTCGTCACGGTTTTGATATAATTGTTTTAGTTTTCTACCAAAAGTTATGGATATTTCGGGTGTATTTTGAACTGTTGCCCATTTAAAATCATCTTTATTTTCTAAATTAAGTAATTTTCCCCTAAATTTTATTTTTAACGATTTTTTAATAGGTACCTACGTTCACCGTTTGATCGATCGTTGAAATCACCACGGTTGTGTTGTAATTGTTTTAGTTCTCTATTACTTTGAAGCTAATTAAAAATAATTTTTTATTTTCTAAATTAAGCAATTTTGCTTTGAATTTAATGATTTTTTAGCGCGTTGGTTGCTTGATCGACCGTTGAAATCACCACGGTTTTGATGTAATTTCTTTAGCTTTCGACAAAAATTTTTTTATATTTATGGTGTATTTTGAACTGTTGCCCAATTAAAATCTCTATTTTCTAAATTAAGCAAATTTTCTTCAAAATGTGATTTTCTCGATTTTTAGCGCTTTGGCCGGTTTTGATGTAATTTTTTAGTTTTCTACAATAATTACGAATATTTCGGGTGCATTTTAAGCTGTTGCCCATTTAAAAGTCATCTTTATTTTCTAAATTAAACAATTTTCTTTAAAAATTTTATTTTTAACGGGTTCGTCGCTTGCTCGATTGTTGATATCCCCCTTAATTTTCTACAAAAATTATGGATATTTCCGGTATGCTTTGAGCAAGTCTTCTTGAAAATTTTATTTTTAAGGTTTTTTTAACGCATTAGTTGCTTGGTCGATCTTTGAAATCACCACGGATTTGATGCATTTTCTTTAGTTTTCTACAAAGTTATTGGGGTATACTTTGAACTACCCGTTTTCTGTTTTGTTTGAAATCTGTGGCGATATTTTCGACGTGTTTGCAGCCTGATGAAATCACCAAATTCTTAATAGATTACTTTTTTTTTACCATTTAGGTAATCTTTTAATTATCAAAACAAAATTTTCAGTGCTAAGAATTCGTTTCGTGACTCATAAATTCCTAGAAATTCTGCAAAAAAGAGTTAAGGCCGGCTAATATTTGAAGGTCAAATAAAAACACTCTGGACTATCAGAAACTGCTCTGTAATAATTTGCAAAAAAAAGAAACTTAGATGTTAGGCTAAGAACCTATGTAAAGCTAGGAAAATTTTTTGTGCGACCTCTCTCAACTTTCGTATTTAATTAAAATCTTCCATTCAATTAGCATAAAAACTGCATAGAAAAGTCAATTAGGTATAATTGTGATAACAACGCATCTCGTTGATGTATTGAATTAAAAGCGAGTTACTACAGATTTACGTTGGTTACGCTATCACAACAAAAACCACTACAAAAGTAAATGATCCATAAAATTGTGCTTTAGTGTTCGTTGCCACATACTTAATTGTTACATCCGGAAGTTAAAAAGGCAGCCCTAATTCCCACAATCGTTCTCTATCAATAATACATTCAGATAAATTTTCGATCCGTAAAAGAATTAAAGAATCGCGACGATTAAAATACATGAACAACATATACGGGAGTATGCATTTTTGTTGTAAATATACCCCACCACCCAAAAACAGAGAGGAGGAGGGACGTGGTACTCTAAAAACCGTCATTCATGATAGCAAAATATATCCTTGGCAAGAATGCATATATTGTGTGAAAACTCCGGCCAATCTCTCAGTTAGTGTTTAGGATAAGTTCATTGTTTTTGTGTACTTTTAACAAATCGTACGAGTGGCGCGTTATTTCGGTTACCTATAAATCGTGTTCAGTGAAAAGATTAAATGTAAAGCCCACAAGAACTCTTTAAAATCCGCACATCGAAAACATCACTGCCGAACGAACAATAAACAGCATTTCGAAAAATTCTCTTCGCGGAGTTATTTGTATGCTAATTCGTTTCTTGGGAAAAAATTAAAGAATCATTTCATTAAAACATGGTCAAATTTAATTACGCACGTTGCGTTGAATAAAAAGCAATCTCGTGTAATTAAGTTTTTTCTTTACTTAGTTCACTGCCGTGTGCTGATATTAAATAAGTTAATATGTTAAATCGTTAAGTTAAACCGTGTGTGTTCAAAAGGTGCCTTAAATGTAGCAATAATGAAAAATTTTAATTTTCGTGTGATATTATTGCTTATTGTTCATGTTTCTTTATGCATTGCGAGCAAAGTTATTATCGTCGAAGATGCCAAAGGTAATTTTATTAATATTTACTTCTGCTTCCCTGAAAATATTTTGGATTTTTTTTATTATGTCAGTCCTAAAATCCAAAACAAACGAGTTCGCGCTCTTTTTGCCACCAAATAGGCCATGCTTTTCGTTGTTGTTACGTTTGTAAACGTTGCAGTTCTGAGGGCCGGTTCATCCCTAAAAATTTAACTTTGAGGACCATTTGTACCGACCTCACTTAAAATTAAACTAATTTGGTTGCTTTATGTTTAAACCAAACTTTAAACTTGAAGGGCAAGCAGTACAAATGGCCTTGAGATATTTATTTATTTATTATAAAATAATTATGTTAACCAAGGTTATCAAGTACTCCGAAATTCAAGGCGCCTTTAACTGTATAATCTGTCGTAATTTCAATGTCGCTGAATACGTAAATAATCTGCAATGAAGAGTTTGTGGAAAACAAGGGCGGTACCTGACACCCGCAACCCTAGATCTCACCTAATAAACGAACAAATAAAAACTCAAAAAATGTTAGAAAATATATTAACCTAATTTAAGGCAGCTTGGGTAGCTCAGTCGGCTGGCACGGGTCCTATTCCAGCGGTGGGCCGAATTCGTTAGTTAAGGCTTAGGTTTAAGGTATATAAATGTGTTGTGGATGAAAACTGGCCCGAGCGTGATGTAAGTCCAAAAATGGACCCATCACCTCCACTATGAATGGACCTCGAAGAGGAACTGGATTAAAAAAAATAAATAACCTAATTGTTTACTGACTGACCCAAAAAGATCAAAACATAACCTCAGTTAATAGGATAACAGGCCAGGAAAACCGTATTTACACAAGCAAACCTGTCATATAACAATGCCCAACTTAATGACCAAAAAGAGGGCGAATCCTTTATAGGAAGTCATTTTCTAATGTAAATAGGTAATTCGGTAAATCGTGCTCATGTCCATGCATTTAACAAAACCATCTACCATGGAAACGTTAGTAAGGTAGAAAGTCGGCTCGTTTTGAATTATTATTAAAATGCAGTTAAATTGTTTACCGCGGGATAACAAATTAAATTTTAAACACTTAAAACACTCGTCAGCGAGCCTTAAACTAAAAACCTCTTTCGTGTTGAAATGACTCCTGTTTTTTTTATTAACAAAAATAATTGAAGAAATTACAAAAATAATGTGAGAATAAGTGTCAAAAAATCAGAGATAAAAATAAATTCAGAATTTTGTCCGGAATTGTATGAAGTTCAAAAAATAAAAACAATTCTTATATTTTACCTTAATTAAATTTTCGAAAAATGCCAAAAATCTCAGGAATGAGAAAACTCAAAAAAATATGAAAATACTTGCTTTAATTTGGCATTAAAAATCACAAAGGTTAAAATTAAACTTCCAATTTTGCCCCGATTTAAAGGAATAACCTTTAAAACAAATCTCCCAAAAATTACAGAGGTTAAAAATAAACTCCAGATTTTGGGCCCTCAATCAACGCGAAGCTTTCAAATAAAATTCTAAAAACGCAAATAGATAAAATAACCTAAAAACATTGGCCTTCGACTGAATTCTAAATTTCGAAAATTATCAAAAATCAACTCGAAATTTTGCTTCGGAATTGACGACGCAAAATTCCACAAAATCATTTAATTAACAAGAACGTGAAAGCTTTGGCTTTCATTTGAAATTTAAATTATTTAAAATCAAAGCAATAAACTCCAAAAAACTATTATAATAAGTTTTTAAAAAAATATTTTAAACTGCCACGCGCTTTTTTCTTTCAAAAGGAAGAATTACAACACTAAATTAAAATTCAGTAATTCAACTAGCGCAAAACTTCAAACACTATTTCGTATTCAACCCTGAAACTGAAAAATAAAAGCGTGCAACCATAAAGTCACGAAGGCCAGATTGTTTCGACAGATTTTTCAGTGTAACGGAAATTTTTACAATCCGAAGCACTGAATATGATTTATTTATGTACTTCGCGTATCTACAGGATGTCCGCGAAATTTTGTTTTGCCATTTTGAAAAACCTTTATTGTACTGAAATCGATCGATCAAAAGCAATTTGACAAAATTTTCTGTTATTTGTTCTGATAATGGTTTTTGTTAATTTTAATCAAGCTTCCAACAATTGCTTTGATGAAGGTTTTAAATTATTCGGATCCTTAACTTAGATGAAAACGTAGATTTTGTGATTTATTTCGCCGATTTTAAAACGTAATTGTTACGCCAGCGGACGTAGAGTTCTCACACCAAACTGATTTATTATTAAATGGAGAATTGAATTCGTATTTCTCATAAAGAAGTAAATTTGATGCGTGAGGTGACATTCGACCGTCAGGAAGAAATTGGCCTGATCAAACAAACACAAAGTCTTACTTTCACTTTCACGGATGTAGACCATTAAATTATTCAGTCAGAAACTCCGATATAAACCTATTTTGCCTTAGTTTTTTATGATTAAATTAATTCATTTAAAACTGTTTTTGGTTACTCCTTCAAATCATTTTAATTTTTTCTTTATGGGAAATTAATCAAAATTCAGCAGGTTTCTACGAAAAACTGTTTTTAAGAATATTAAACACAAAAATAAATGAGCATATTTAGCCAGATGAAAATTAAAAAATTTAGAATAGAAGAAGAATGGTTAGCTGGTCAAAAATAATTAACTAATCTATTTAAAACTTTGGTGACTTCAACGTGCGCCAGCCATTAAAAAAAAAAATTGAAGCAAATCAGAAAAGATTTTAAATGGATTAGCTCAAAATACACCCGAAATATCCAAAATGTTTGTAGAAAACTAAATAAATTACATTAAATCTGATGTGGTCATTTCAACGATCGATCAAGCAAAAAATGCGGTAAAAAGTCGTCAAAAATAAAATTTTGAGAAAAATCTGCTTAGTTTAGAAAAAAGAGAAGGTTTTAAATGGGCAACAGCTCAAAATATCCCCGCCATATCCAACATTTTTGTAGAAAACCAAAGAAATTACATCAAAACCGTGGTGATTTCAACGATCGGTCAAGCAGCAAACATCATAAGAAATCGTTAAATATATAAATAATTGGAAATATTTAGTGAGATGAAAATTAAAAAGGAAGTTTTGTAATAATTAAAATCCAGACGTCTGGAAAATAAACAAGTAAAAACGATCATGTTTTAGGTTACTGCAATTTTCTCAATTATTCGTTTATTCTTAATTAGCCCCTTAACTGCCTATTTAAAATACGAATTTATAGCGAATCAATTTTAATTTTATTTTCAGCCTGTTTCAGAAGAGTTTTAGCAGGAAAACGTGTGATAAGGTCCTATGTAAGAAGAGCTTTAACCTGCGAACGTGTTGAGGATTGCCAACGGGAATGCAATGACGAAAGAAGATTTGTTTGCGAAGGATTTAATTACAGGTGCTTATTTTTATTTTCTCTTATTTTTCCTATGAAAACTAATTTTCCATAAATCCTTGATGTATATTTACGGCCCTGTTTTACCCTTTTTAGCTTATATTTTGCTTTCTGAATCATTTTTATGACTTGTTCCTTTCAAGAATTCGTCGATAAGTGTTTATTAGACTTTTTACAAAGGCCGTGAGATTAACGAAGCCGAATATATTTTTTGCAAAATAAACTAATTTGTAAGATCCCTTCCAGGGGTGGAAATTCCTTGGGTTCGACAAAATTCTAGTCGGGTAGTGCTGCCAATGACTATAGCAGTCGACGCGCGTTGAAGTTTCTAGCACCCACAAGCCTATAAATAAACAAGCAAACGATGTTTGTCCCCTTCCAGGGGTTGATTCACCAAAATTCTAGTCTGTCAAGTACCATAGTAGTCGACGTGGATTGAAATCTCTGTCACTCGCAAACCTAGATTCCGCCCAATAAATAGTTGCAAAATTTGCAAAGGGTCATCATTGTTTAGTAACACCACTGGCCTTGAAAACAAATCCTTTCCTCATTTAAAGAACTTCTCGAAATTTCCCAAGCAATATTCGTTAAAATCCAGGTAAATGGCATTGCAAGCTTGTAGTGTTTTCGTCATAGTTGTATATACAATGCGTATCTACGCCCGAAACATTTTTAATTTAAGCAATTCGAATTGTAAAACCCTCATTATTTATGCACAGTGTGCGACTTGATATTTAGTTTAAAACCGAGATTAACATCGTCGACAAGCGAAAGTTATTTTGTAACACTGATTTTTATCAAAATTAACGTTATGTATTCATTCATTCGGGTGTTATGGTGTCAACTGCAGAAGTTGCAATTTGGAATCATTTTAAACAAATTTATTGCGAACATAAATGTCCTTGAATTTTAATAAATTAAATCATACGGACAAGTTTTTACCTAAATAAAATTCGTCATTGCCGCTTAATTAAAATGAATCTTTACGCAGGAAATGATGACCGGAAGAAACGGCAAAACAAAGGAGAAACTTGATTAGACCATTAACTGCACAAAAGTCGTAGGTTTACATCATTTCTGAGATTGTGCTCAAAACACCGGAAACTTGTTACGATGCATTTGAATGATGTCATTTCTGTTTACCTTGATCGTACTGTTTGTATGATATACAGGGTGGTGATTTTTTCGATGCTCACTATTGGTATCTCGGGAACGGTAAACGATACGAAGTCGGTTAAATTATACAAAAGTTGCGCTTTTTTATGACGATTGGGAATCTGAAAAGAAATCTAGGATATTTTGATTGGTTCCTGATTTATCGCGAAAAAACTGAAAATAGTGATTTTAGAAAAAAATTATTATCTTAATAATAATAATAATAATAATAATAATAATAATGTTTATTTCCATTAAATACAAATTTTGTATAGGAATTGTCAATATAAAATATAAAATAAATACATACAAAGTTACATAAAGTCACTAACATTATAAAAACATTTATTGACAAGAAAATCTTTAAGGCGGTCCTTAAACACTTTAAGGGATGTGCTGTTTTTAATTTCTAAAGGCAGAAGATTAAACGCTTTCAACGCAATGCATTTAGGAGCCTTGTAAGTTATGCTACATCGTGCAAAGGGTACATGAAGGTTGTCCTTAGTACGAGTATTAGTACTATGCAGATCCTTATTTTTTACAAAACTATCTTTATTTATAAAGGAGTATATACATAATTCATAAATGTATAAAGAAGGAAGGGTAAGTAATTTATATTTTTTGAATATATTGACGCAAGTGGTTGTGGTAGATGCTCCGTCAATACATCTAATAATGCGTTTTTGAGATAAAAAGACGTTATGAGCCGTGGTCGACCAACCCCAGAAACAGACACCATATCGTATTCTCGATTCAACGTAGGCATGGTACAGCATAATTAACTGTGTCTTATTGAGCAGATCGCGTATATTTCTAAATAGGAAGGTCAAAGAATTTAACTTTTTAATTAAATATTGACAATGCTGTTTCCAACTTAGGCACTCATCAATGTAAAGGCCCAAAAATTTAGTACATTGCACGTGAGAAATTAGAACATTATTGACGTTAAGATTAATAACGCCACAAACCTTTTGTCTATTATGGAACCTTATATGTACTGTTTTCTCTGCATTAAAATATATAGAGTTTCTACTAAACCAATTACTTATATTCAGTAGAATATTATTGCACTTGTTCTCTAAGTTAACATTGGAACTGTCCGATACTACCATGGACGTATCATCAGCATATAAGGTAAACAGTGCATCTGTTGTTAAAGCGTCAAGCTCATTTATATATAATATAAAAAGAATGGGTCCTAACACGGACCCTTGCGGAACTCCTAGGTCAATTGTTACCCAGTCAGAATGAGTTGTTTTAATTGAACCATTGTCATTACTAGAGATGCAAACATATTGTCTACGATTATGAAGAAAAGAATGTATCCAGTTATGTGAAATTTCAACTATTCCATAGTTTGCTAAAATATCTAATAAATTTTTATGATTAACACAATCGAAGGCTCGTGATAAGTCACATAGTATGCCGATGGGATCGGTGCCTTTTTCCAAATACTGTATAATGTTATCATAGAAGGAGTACAAGGCTGTGTGAGTCGATCGACCTGCCCTAAATCCGTGTTGATTATTTGTAAGAATATCATACCTTTCCACAAAATTAATAAGTCTGTCCAAAAATGCATATTCGAATACTTTTGAGAAAATTGAGTTTAATGTTATAGGCCGGTAGTTTTCTAACTTTTCAGAGTCATTTTTCTTAAATACAGGAATAACTTTTCCGACCTTCAATCTGTCGGGGAAGACACCCGTAGCAAAAGAAACGTTAACAAGGTGAGTAAGGGGACCAATTATGGTAGGTAAAACGCGCTTGATAATAAAGCCGGGCACATCATCTGGTCCTGATGATGATTTGTTTTTCAATTTTTTCGTGAGTAATATTAATAGTTCACTTTCAGTAAAGGGACAGATTTTAAAATTAGTTCTACGATTCACTGATATATTGGACATTTTAAAATCACCACTAGTAGCTACTTTTGGAATATGGCTAACAATGTCAAGGGGGGCCTTCTTAAAGAAGCAATTAAAAAGGTCGCCTAAGATTTTGGGATCGTCAATACGTTCATCTTTATTTTTAATCACTATATTATTACGTTTATTATCATTTTTGGACAGAACTGAAATGGTATTCCAAGCACTTTTTACGGGATTACTGGCATTACAAATCCTATTCTGATAAAAGGATTTCTTTTTTTCAGTCACGAGACTTCGATGTTGCTTTTTTGCTAGATCAAACTTGGATTTTAGCTCTGGATATAACCTACTTAATACACGAAGATCTTTTAAATTAGAACTTGAAACTTTAACCTCTCTATCCACCCACTGTTTACCAAAATTTGTACTCGATTTGTAAAATTTCTTAATGGGAAAATTAACGTTGAAATGGTACAGAAAGGTGTCATAAAAATAATTAAAAGCTGCATCAGCATGCAATGTACCATAAAGGTTAGACCAATCTTCCCTCAAAAGGTCAATTGCAAAGTTGCTTATCGCGTTCTCATTGAAACTTCGCTTTAAAGACAAAACACGATTATCATGTATTTTAAATTTTATAGGTAATTCAAATAATACGGTGCGATGATCAGAAATCGCATTGTCAAATACACACGATAAGCCACCCTCATTAAGATTTGTATAAATGTGGTCAATAGTGGTTACTGAGGTTTGAGTGACTCTGGTCGGCCAACTTACAGTATTGGTCAAATTAAATGTAGATAAGGCATTAGATAGCTTTATAAAATCACTAGAAGAACTATAATAATCTGCATTAAAGTCACCCGCCAAGATTATTTTAACACCAGGCTTAAATACAGTGTCTAACACGTCTAACAATTTCTCAATAAAGAAGTTAAGGTCCCCAGAAGGAGATCTGTAACAAGTAATAATAATTACAGTAGAATCCGAATTTGGCTTCCATTTAACCGCGCAAAGTTCAATTTGTTTTTCAACACAAAATTTTTCTAAATCTATAGGAAAAACATTTATTCCAGATTTAAACCAAATTCCGACTCCTCCACATTTAAATTCTTTCCTACAAAAATAACTCCCCAAGGTGAAATTCGAAAAGTTTAAATATTCAATTGAATTTGTGTTACTCCAAATTTCTGTTAAGCATAAAAATTTTAAGGCTACATTACACGAATTGTTATTTGACAAATATTCAATTTCCATATTATTAATTTTATCACAATTTAGTCCTTGAACATTTAAAAGTAAAATACCTGGACAAATTACAAAATTTAAGGTTTTCTTCAACCGATCGTCATTTATTACATCGTCTATCAATCCTGATTCTGTTTCAATTTGGGTCGAAGCTCTAAAAAACGACTTATACACGCACCAAACGGCCAAATATCAGGATTCATAGCTTTCTTAAAATGTTCGTCGAGTATTGTCACTTTAAAAGAGGCATACACGTCAGGATGTTTTGCAATTAACTTTTCACATCTCACTTCCGGAAAATGACTTTTTAAAAGATCACTTAATTGGGAAGCCGTAGTTGCAGGATCTACTCTGTAAACATGTAAACTGACACTTTTGGGAACCCCCTTGATGTTATTTGTATCTCTGTTATTGCCAGTAACAATAACAGAACGTCTTCGTTTTTTGTTGGTAGCCTGAATCCATGTCTCATTGTCAGATGAGTGATTTCGTTCTTTTTGTTTTTGTTTATCTAAGTTAACATCTTCAATACCATTGACGCTATTTTAATCAAACTTGGTAACTTTATGTTTTTGGCCACTCCGAACTGAATGACGTCTACAGAAATTTTCTAGGCCTTCTAGATTTCAAGTTGCGATAGTCAACTTTTTTATTTCTTATGGCCGCCATATTGGATTTTCACACCATTAGATAGAAAAAAATTAGCTTTTCAGATTGGTAACTAACATAACCATTTTTTCCGGGAAACTTTTTGAAATTTTAATTTTTTTGTTAATTATTTTTATAAAATCACGAATGCTTTGAAAAACAATTGAAACAATGATAAAAATGATAGATTGTATTCTTAAATTGTTATTAAAACTCCTTAAATACTGAAAACATTTTATTGGTCTAACAACGAGATAATAAATTCAAAAACATCAGATAATTATTTAAATTGTTCAAAGTGTGCGCCGTTATTCATAATGCAGAGGTTAGTTCTCAAATTCATTTCGTGCACTGCTTTTTGTATTTTTCACGAAACCAGTAACAAAAGTTCAATCTTCTATCACCATCACCAGGATGAAGAGTTTGTACAGGTGTGAATTTATAATCGTGGTATTTATGTTTTTTGATGATTTTTCTCACATATAAATCATCAATACCGCACTCTTGAGCAATTTATTATTCGACTAGAGTCTGGATTAATCACTAGTTGTGCCAATACATTCGCATTAGCATTAATGTTTTAAACAATTTAAATAATTATCTGATGTTTTTGAATTTATTATCTCGTTGTTAGACCAATAAAATGTTTTCAGTATTTAAGGAGTTTTAATAACAATTTAAGAATACAATCTATCATTTTTATCATTGTTTCAATTGTTTTTCAAAGCATTCGTGATTTTATAAAAATAATTAACAAAAAAATTAAAATTTCAAAAAGTTTCCTGGAAAAAATGGTTATGTTAGTTACAAATCTGAAAAGCTAATTTTTTTTTTCTATCTAATGGTGTGAAATTCCAATATGGCGGCCATAAGAAATGAAAAAGTTGACTATCACAGCTTGAAATCTAGAAGGCCTAGAAAATTTCTGTAGACGTCATTCAACTCGGAGTGGCCAAAAACATAAAGTTACCAAGTTTGATTAAAATAGCGGCAATGGTATTGAAGATAATAATTTTTTTCTGAAATCACTATTTTCAGTTTTTTCATGATAAATCAGGGACCAATCAAAATATCTTGGATTTCTTTTCAGATTCTCAATCGTCATAAAAAAGCGCAACTTTTGTATAATTTAACCGACTTCGTATCGTTTACCGTTCCCGAGATACCAATAGTGAGCATCGAAAAAATCACCACCCTGTATACCTACACATACAATTATCGTTATGAATAAAATCGAACCCTTTGCGTAACGGTTTAAAAGGACATTGCGTTTTGATTTCGATATTCATTTGTCCTTGCTGTTTTTACGCTTTTATGCATGTCCATAGTTATTGCGTAAATTTCATATTAAACTTAAAAATTAAATCTTCTAAAATATATATCTAGATTAAATGGCAATAAAAATTTTATATATCAAAAATTAAATTGTTTCATTCATAGATTAGAAGTGGAAAATCCAAAGTCCCAAAATTTTGAATGAAATAAAATTAATAATCCCAAATCCCAATCCATGAATGAACAATTCAATGAAAATTTATATCTAAAAGTTAACTACAAAATAAGTACAGAGCAACAAGGTTAAAGAGAGAGAGCAGGCAGGTTTGGATCTCATTCTGGAACGCACTAGAGTATTCTATGGCGAACGAGATCATTCGATGACACTTTTCAGTGTTTCAGTGTTTTTTGTCCCATCGTAGATTCTCCATTAACTCATTTGACGTTTTGTGTGTTATTTTATCCTTAATTTTTTTCTTCCCAATTTATTTACAATCTGTAATGCAAGTTACAACAAGTAAATGATTTAATATAACCAAAATGGCCTGCAGGAATCTGCCCTGTAACAATTTCCCATTTTACTTTAATTTTAACAACAACATTATTTATGTCTTAGGATGTCCTAGTTTTTGCAGATTCAAAATCTGTTAAGTAGGTGAAACGGAACACGTCATTTAAGTCTGCGCCTTGCTAGTTGTCTCTTTAGTAAGGAACGGATTTTAGGTGATGAGTCATCCAAATAGGTAAATTTAGCTAAATCCAGCGGCGCACTAAATATTTCTAAATCAGATTTCCCCCACCTGTACCGTTATGGTTCATCAATAACAACTGATTGGTTTGTTGACACGACGAAAGCTTGGCCACGCCTGTTGTAAATATATTGCATATATTTTATTATGATTGGTGAACTTTTCTAGAGAGGGGCAATAGTAAACAACTGTTTTAAAAGTGCTACTTAAGTGTGCCAGTCCGCTGAAATGATTTTACTAAATTTTTACTAGATCCGGTCTCTACTCATTAGGTTTTCAGTCAACCTGTTGGGATGTTCTCTTAATCTTTCTTCACATTTTTTGGAGTAGATAGTTCGAGGTCGTGAGTAATGAAAATATTTGACGGACACCAAGGAGCATTTGTAATAATAAGTACTTTTGATTGAAACCTTTTTAGGATCTCGATGATATTGAAGGTAGATGCAGCACCCCATACTTGTATCCCGGCAGCTCCAGGCAGGTTTCAAAATGGCTTTGTATGTACACTAGCACTTTGTTTGGGATTGACAGTTATGATTTACGGTCTGTTAACCAATAAAGTTTGCTGAGTTTGAGTTCCAGCTGTTTTCTCTTTGTGAAGATATGTTTCAGGTTCTGCGGTTTGACATCTTTTTGTTGAAGCGGCTGATTGTTTAGTAACACTGGAGAGCAATTATCTTTGCGGTTAGTGAGGCGCCATTTTCTTAACCAGGTTTGCATCAAATCGAGGTTTGTCTGTAGCTGTTGAGACGCAATGTTTAGATTTTGAATAGACACCAGAATGGCGATGTCATCCGTATACTCTGGGTTATGGGTAGGTCCACGGTGGTGTATAATAAGTACAACACAGGCCCAAGTACATTGCCGTGTGGCATAGGCGCCGTTTCGTGGGGTGCATGGTACTTATGCACCCGACAAAACAATTTGTTGGGTGCAAAGGTATGTAATTGCACCCCATCGGACAAAGTCATCTAGTCGGGGTAATACAGACTACAGAATCAAGGCGCCGCTCTGCCAGGAGCATTTTCCACCCCATCCTACATTAGTCATTACTTACTCATATTTTGTTAGTTTGAAGCCTGAAATCGACGCTTGTACGGCGTGAACGAATCGCTGTGCAGCGCCGAAACTAGATGGGGCGGGGAGGGCACGTGCCCCCGGTGGAAAATTTTAGGGGGCGGCATATTTTGAAGAAACGAAAAATGCTTTGCAAATATCTGTTGTAGTTTTTGTGTGATGCACTGTGATGTAACAATAATTAAGGATTAAACCAATTCTGGCAAGAGTAATAAATAAAAAAACAATCGTCTACCGGTTGGAACGGTCAGCCGTCCAGCTGATTGAGAACGGTAGTCAAACCGTACTGCGTAATCGTAATGGGTCGTACTCGTACTGTACGTATACGTCAACTAATAATACCACCGGCACCGGCACCGGCACCGACCTCCAGACAGTCCAGACTCCAGATGTGCTTGCCGCCGTCTATACCAAACACCCCCCCCCCTTCAACACATCCAACAGTATTGCATTGCTTAACGCATTCGAAACTGTACTGCTACGTCGCTACGCTGCGTTATTTTTTATGTTTTCCGGAGCTTAAATTAGATAATCAGTGGCAAAAATATAGTCAGTTGGGAGCGTTAAAACTGTGTATTTAAACTCAAATTTTTCAAAATTTTTCGGGGACCGAACCCCCCTTTCTACTCCGTACCCCCCAGACCCCCCGGTAAGTATAACCTTCAAATGAAAATTTGCACCCAACAAAATTTTCAAAATCCGGCGCCTATGCCGTGTGGGACTCCTAAGTTAATCGAGTGAAGAGCTATAAATTCGTTTTGATATTTAACCAGGAAGTAGCGATCTTCTGGATTAGGAAACCGCTGTTGGGAAGGATTTTTCTAATTTTTGTATAGGAGTTCAGCGTCTATGATAGATCTAAGAAGGCTCTAAAACATTATTTTTTGTCTTCCAATGCTTGCTGTATTTGCATAGTGATTAGGTGAACTTGTTCAGTGGTTGCATGCTTCGTCTAAAGCCAAATTAATGGTTTGGTATTTACTGATGTCTAGTTAAGATTGGTTGTAGTCCTCTTAGTAATAACTTTTCTGGTCTGTAAGACTTAAATCTTCGAGAGGTTTACCAGGCTGGGCAATTAAAATAATTTCTCCTATCTCCCACAAAAGAGGAAATTAGCCCGTTCTTAAGAGACGTTGTATATTTGGTTCAAGTATTCTAAGCCCATTTTTGAAAATTATTTAAGAATCTTCCCGGTGCTGAAGTCGTATCCAGGCGATTTCTTAGGATTTAAATTGGTTTGAATTATGTTTCCAACATTAGTTCTGGAGGTAGATCCAGGTGGAGTTTGTAAGAATAGTTGAACCTCATTTTCAAAGTTTGTCATCTGGAGGACTTGGAAGACTTTCCTAAGATGGTTAACAACAACTTTAGACTTGTTACTGTTACTTTTGGCCCAGGGCCATTGTTTTTACGAATTTATTTTCTGCGTTGCCTCCCAAACTGAATACTCATCGGTCTCGTTTGCTATCAAGTTTCTTAGATAGTTTTGTATTCCGCCGTTCTTGCGTTTGTTTAATAGAGCTTTTAGTTGTAACACGCTCGATTTAATCTTTTTTCGCGTTATAGTCATATAAAAAAGGGTTAGACCCATACCATCACCCTGTCGGATTCTTGTCAGAACAGGTATCTCTTCCATTAGACCCTGTTAGACATTGATACTTGTGCTGTTAAGTTATTCGATTGCTTTAATGAGGTGTTTTTATTTTTTTTTATTACCTTCCCTGTCGGGTATGATTCTCCAATCAAACATTCTACTCGTTGGCGTTTTTGTTCCTAATATTGATTGCTATTTTCTTTTATCTTTTTCGCACTTCTTTGTTTTTCTTCTTGTATGTTCTCTTCGTTCATTAGTTTTGTTTGTTAACCATATATTGAATAATAAGTTTTTTCTGTAATCAATTCTTGAACTTCTTCAGTAAGACAAGGTGGTTTTGAGCTGTATTATTCCATTTTTCAAGTTGGGAGCATTTTACGGAATAATATTATCAACATTTTCTTTAATTCAGGGCCTCCCTGCTTAATCATTTCATTGGTGATATCACCTGATTCGTTATGTATTATGTTCTCTTCCTCCAACGATTGTTGGTCGCCTTCAGATAGTAACAAAGACACATACACTTAATGAATGGTCACAAACTCTGCAGAAGGCAACAGGAAACAACTGCAGAGAACATATTTCCCTAGTATAAGGGGAATATAACAAAGTTCACGCGCCAAGTCGTTTAAAAATGTGGCTTTAACGCCCTTGCAAACGTCCTCGGAGGATAATGCACATAAAGAGTATGATAGTGTGAAACGACACCCGATAACCCGATTAGCTAACTAAAATTAAATTGACAATGCACCCGAAGTAACAAAAAAATAGAGAGAATCACGTTATAAGAGTTTGAAATAAAGAAAGTCCTCAGATATGGAGATCCATTATTAACATCCCTGTTCAACATCGTATTAGAGCTACTAATTACAATTCCAGAGGGTCATCGTAGAATAGGTCAAGACAATATCTGACGTATGCAGATGACGTCGCAATCCTGGCAAAAACAGCAGAGGCGCTCTCAACCGTGCTTACAGAATTAGAAAGAGAAGCAAAGAGAAAAATGTTGAGGAAAGTGTTTGACCCAATAAATGAAGCCAGCATTTGAAGATAGGAAGGAATCAAGAGTTATACAAAGAACCTGGTATTGTAGCAAAAGTGAAAAGTCGCCGACTATCATGGTTGGGACATTACCTACATAAGATGCAATAAGAAAGAACACCCAAAACAGCATTAGAGAAGAAATTAGAGGGAAAACGTTTAAGAGGAAAGCCTAGAAGGAGGTGACTCAATGGCGTGAAAGAAGATTTAAGATCGTACGAGTACGAAGATGGAGAACGAAAGCGGATGACAGAAAATTGTGGAGCGAGCCAAGGCTCTTTAAAGGGCTGTAGTGCCAGGAAGAAGAATATTCCTGATTATTGTATAGATTCTGCATATAAGTCTTCGGCTTCTCTGAAGCAATTGAATTTATATTTACCTTCTCGTTGACCGTTTTATTTCTATTTCTGAGTACGTTCCAGATCTTCGTTTGTCCTCCGTTAGATTCCAGGAGCCAATTTGTAGGTTTTGAGATCTCCATAATCGTCTTTTCCCTTTGCTTGCTGTCTCATTTTTCCAAAAAATGCGCCCGTTTTGCGACGCTTTTTTTAAAAGTGCTTGGAACGTTTTGTTACAATAAGGTAGGGTGCTAAACTTGCCCATTAACCCTCCGCCCTTGTTCGGGCTTGGGACGGCCAGTTACTCAATCCGCCCATCAACAAACTGTCCCACGCAGAGATAAAAAAATTAATTTATTTATTGAAATAAATAAAGCTTTGGAAATGAAATGCCAAGCCTCGTATTTCTTTATTTTTAATTTCAAAACTCTCTCTAGTTAGCCTCCTCTAATCCAGTTTTGAACATAGGCCTCTTCCAAATTTCTCCATTGCTCCGGATCTTTTGCTATTCTGATCCATCACAAGCCACCGTTTCCTTTGACATCATCAACCCAGCGCATCTGAGATCTTCCTCTGTTGCGTTTTGCATACCAAGGCTTCCATTGGTTAATAGTGTTGTTCCACTGATCATCTTGCAATCGTTCGTTGTGACCTGCCCATTTCCATTTCAGGAGCGCTATTCTTTCTGTAATAAGTATCTGTTAACTCCTGTTTTAGCTTTTATATATTCGTTGGACTTTCTGTCGAATACCTTGGACCATAGGTATTGTACCTAGTATTGGTTTGCTCTGAACCCTGTAACTTGTAGAACTGCAGCAACAATGTAATGAGTCCAGCCTTGTTTTGTCCCCGTTTCAAAAAGTAATATCATTTTAGTTAGCATCGTTCCATCCTTTAGCAACTGTTGTTTCTTGTAGATATTTATTAGGTAATATTTTGAGAACTTTTACAACGTTGTAGCCTCCCTCTTTTAACATTACTGGAATAATATCATTATTTTCTAGGTCTTTGTGGTTTTTAATTTCTGTCAGTGCTGAAATTATCTCGTCTTCGTTTACTTCAGGAATATCATTTGAATTGACGTTTATTATTTTCTGTTTTAGTTGGTCTCTAATATGAGGCTGTGCTTATTTTGATGCTATAATTGCTTGATATGTTTAAAATTAAATAAACAACTCGGTTGGGGTTTCTTTACATAGTTTGACAAAAGACGTAATTCGTTCCAATACAAGATATTTTCAGATGCCAGTTGTATATAGGTACATATGTTTCACCTTTTATTCTTACTTCCGCCAGTCCTATGATGTCCCATTTTAACATCTCTGCTTCTTTCTCCAGCTGTAGCAGTCGGTCATCTATGCATAATGTTGTTATTACAGTATTGCATATAGAAAGATATAAGTTTTTCTTTGAATCGGTTTGTTTCATTGACTTCTTGTCCCCCTTCCCCCATATTCCGTGGAGCAGGCTGACAGTTCCTCGTCAGCGTGGGATCTTTAATTCTGTTCGACCCACCTAGTGATTTTTTAGGAGTTTAGCCGTAAAAGGAATGTTTTTTCTACTTTAGGCTTTAAATTTGCACTAAACTGTTTTTCCTCCCATTGTCCCCCATTTAAATAATAAATTAAGCACTTTATTTAACTTAAGATAAAAAAATTAATAAAAATGTTGTAACATACAGGTTGGACCCTGCAGGTCGAGCACAAGGTGATTGCGAGCTTTTGGATTTACCCCTTGCACGTCTCGATGTAAGACGTGACATATACGACGATCCTGATTACGATTACTATGAAAGGGATCGCAACAGTGATGCACCTGATTGCAAAGGGCAAAAATATTACGGTTCTTATGGTAGCAGCGGTTATGGGTCTGGTAACAGGTACGGTTATCACGAGCAGAATGGTCATGGGAATTATTACTATTATAATGGTAATAATTACGATGATGGTAAATATAATGGCGGATATAACAGGCAACCACGACCTGGAGGATACGATTACGATTATAGACCTTATGATGGTAATCGTCGTGGAGGTAAGAGTGAGTGCTTCTGCAATTGTTTAAGTCTATAACAAATTGTAGGGTGGCATATGTTTTGTAGATTACAATCACCAACACAGTTACCAAGGTCAGAACGATTATCATACCTCGCATGGTTACAATTATAAGTATCACCAATCTGGCAATTATGATTACGACTACCAAGATCACTCCTCCAATGGCTACCATTATCCCAGTCCTGATGTAGCTGCCCCTCGGGATAACTACGATTATAAACCTCATTATCCTCCTCCTCCTTACGATTACAAATCCTACGAACCTTACTTACCACATGGAGATTGGAAGTACGAGTCACCATATCACGACTCTAGCGAATATTGGGACAAGTATTTTCACGACAGAGTAGAAGATAAAAATCACTGGGGGTTTAACAAACATCACAATGGATGGGGAGGTTATGGCGGTTCTTATGGAAATTTTGGCGCACCGGATTCTTATTACACCTACGATTATTACGATTACAATAACAGAAATAATAACCGACACGATTATAGTTCCCACGACCGAAAGTATTACTACATTCCTCAGGAGCACTACGGTGGCTCGAAGGACTGGGGACGTTATGGTGGAAGTTACGGGTCTGGTGGACAAAACCGTTATAATAACCATCGAGATAGTTACGATTATTGGGATTTTAAACGTTTCGATCATCACAAGCACGATGGTTATCCAAATGGTAATACAGGATTACTGCCTCCTTATCAAGACAAACCGCAGCTTGCTGAGAAGTTATTTACCTCCATATGACGAAGGTCACGATTATTCTGGCAATCAGCACCATGGTAGTCACGGTCAAGGGCATCATGTTCAGGACTACCATGACTATTTTAAAGATGGTAAAAAGTTTCCTTGCTGCAAATAACGACACAATAATGTTCCCAATTTTTCAGAGTGCTCTTTGCGAATTGGAACGGGGTTTCGATTACATAAAGGGATTGTAAAAAAGCTGATTGCTGTAACCAACATTTACGAGTGTGAAGTGTTGTGTCATAAGGAAACAGATTTCCCTTGCGAATCCTACGCATTCAGGTGAGTAATTTTGAAAAATATTGCTACCCCCAATAATCCCATTTGTAAAACAGATATACAGCGATGCCCAACCCACCTGCAGAAAATTGTTATCTAAGCGACAGGCATTACAAAGAATTAGACTATTACACCGACTTGGAACCCGATCGTGATTGTGATATTTACACAATCAACAACAAAAACAGGTGCGATCAACCCATCGATCCCGGTAGATACGACAGTGGTAAGTACTACGTAATTACAAACATTAATTACGCTTACCCATACTATTACATTACAGAATGTTTTTGGAGAGTCCGTAGCGGGCAAAGATTGGACCAAAGGGTGGTGCGAGATTCCTTAAATGTTAAATCCATTGTTCAATGTCAGCTTGAATGTCTAAGATCGTACAGATTTACATGCCGAGCATTTAGCTTCAGATATGGTTCCCCTGTAATCGGAGGTGCTATCGATAACTGTCAACTAACAGATTGGCCATTT